>OX387646.1:25267597-26524472 GCA_947568875.1 Fissipunctia ypsillon
AATAAATGGAGACTAGTAGTAGATTACCGAAAACTTAATAATTGCATAGAGGACGATAAATACCCATTACCGGATATTACAGAAATTTTAGAATCACTGTCAGGTAGCATATACTTCTCACATCTTGATTTACACCAAGGCTATTATAACGTTAAATTAGAGAAATTAGGAAAATAGTAGAAGGTTCACAGCTTTTCATTCAGGTCAGTACCAGATGACACGTATGCCTATGGGTTTAAAAACCAGTCCCAGTTCATTCTCAAGAATGATATCAATAGCAATGGCCGGTCTAAATTATGAAAAATGTTTAATATATTTAGATGATTTAATAGTGTTTGGACGTAACTTAGATTCTCATAATAAAAATTTACAAGATATTTTTGAAAGATTACGGACCGTTAACTTAAAATTAAACCCCGCCAAGTGTGATTTTCTTAGGAAACAGATTTTGTACTTGGGACACGTTATTTCAAGTGACGGTATAATGCCTGACCCTGCAAAAATCACCGTAGTTCAAAATTATCCATGTCCAACAAGCACAGAAGAAGTAAAAAGATTTGTAGCATTCACTAATTACTATAGAAAATTTATACCAAAATTTGCTGAAATAGCTCATCCTTTAAATTCATTGACTAGAAAAGGTGTACCATTCGAATGGAGTGAGGCATGTCAACATGCGTTTGAAACATTTAAACAAAGCTTAACTCGTCCGCCAGTGTTACAATATCCTGACTTTTCAGAACAAAATCGTTTTATTGTTCAAACTGATGCATCAAATAATGCTATAGGAGCAATTTTGTCAAATAATAATGGACGACCGATAGCTTTCGCTAGCAGAAGTTTAAATAAAGCCGAGAAGAATTACCCTATAATAGAAAAGGAATTACTTGCAATAGTATGGGCTGTAAAATACTTTCGTCCATATTTGTATGGTCGACCTTTTATGATATTTACGGACCATAAGCCATTAGTATATTTATTTAACATGAAAGACCCGTCAAGCAGACTAATGAAATTTAGAATGACTTTAGAGGAATATAATTTTGAAGTGCAATATGTAAAAGGTTCTGACAATGCAGCTGCAGATGCACTGTCTAGAATTACTTTAAAAGACTTAAAGGAAATGCATGAAAGTTTAATGAACGTCATGACAAGAGCAAAAGTGAGAAATTAAATAAAATTAATTCAAAGGTGGATATGAATATTTCAGACTTGAGGCCTGATCAACCAAAAGTCGTAAGTACTCATATCAGACCTAACGAATCAGTAGAATTAAAATTTATTGACGCTAAGGAATTACGAATTTTAAAGAAAATGGAAGTTATAACTAAAGAAAATAAAATATTCTGTTATGCAGAAAATAAATCTACAATTTACGTGAAATTCCTAAGTTCTCAATCGCAAATGGCGCGAGACGATTTTGTGAGAGAGTTAGATGAATTTTGCAATAAATTAAAATTAAAAGAAATATATATATTAAAAAATAAAGACAACGACGATTTTATAAAAAAGTTAACTACAACAATAAAAAATAATACCGCGCTTATGTATTTTGGGTGATGTACAAAGTATAGAGAATAAAGACGATAAAAAAGTTATTTTAAATGACTTTCATCTCTTACCTAGTAGTGGCCATGCTGATATGAGACGAATGTCAAATAATATAAAGAAATACTATTATTGGCCTGGCATTGATAATGATGTTCGGGAATTTGTAAGGCGATAAGTGTCAGCGGCAAAAATATTCAATACCTAAGAAGGAACCCATGGTGATTACTAGTACAGCTAATACTGCGTTTGAAAAAGTATTTCTAGATTTGGTAGGTCCTTTGGAAACAGATAATGATAATTTTTCGTATGTCTTAACTTACAAAACAATGCGAACTTACAAAATTTGTAGAAGGTTATCCCTTAATTTCTAAAAAATCAGAAGAAGTAGCGAGATGTTTTGTCAACAACTTCATTCTCAGATACGGTGTACCGAAAGTAATAGCGACAGACAGGGGAAAGGAGTTTCTCTCAGAAATATTTCAACAGGTATGTAAACTATTAAGCATAAAACAACTCAATTCTACAGCATACCATCACCAATCAAAAGGAGCATTGGAAAATACTCACAAAAATTTAAATGCATTTTTGCGTATTCAAACAGAAAACCATCCAGAGATGTGGAGTAAGTGGATTCCTTTTTGGTGTTTCTCATATAACACAGGCGTACATACAGAAACAGGATTCACTCCATACGAGTTAGTTTTTGGTAAGAAATGTTCTCTCCCTAGCAATCTGACAACAAATTTAGATCCATTATATAATTACGACAGCTATCCTCATGAATTAAAATACCGATTGCAACTTTCACAAACACAAGCAAGAGAGAATCTATTGAAAAGTAAGTTGAATAGAAAGATTGTATACGATAAAAATGTTAATCCTGTGCACTATGAAGAAAATGATTTAATATTAGTTAAAAATGAAACATCATGTAATAAATTGGACAGTTTATATTCAGGCCCTTTTAAAGTTGTAAAAGATATACCGCCAAACGTAGAAATAATTAATCAATTTGGAAAAAAAGACATTGTTCATAAAAATCGAACAAAGCCTTATCATGTATCATAATTTCATAAAATGTGTAAAAAAAAAAAAAACAAAAAACCTAAATGTTTTTTCTTTTTTTTTCTATTAGTACGGTGATGTGAGGGTTGTATTAATTACCTACTTTAAGATCTATATTATTATAATCTATGCACCTTTGTAACCATTTATATGCACTATTGTATGAAATATAAGTCAGTCTTATTCGGGCCTTCACTAGTTTCATTTACCCTAAACACCGCACCTTACAGTTATGTGCTTAAATTTTTTGATAAGTAATCGTTAGATTAGGGTTTCTCATTGTGTAAATATTAGGTACGTGGTTTTATCTGTATTTAATGTTAAGAGATTTTTATGAAGCCAATTAGACACAGTACTAAACCATTCTGTACTTTCTCATAGGCCTCCACCTTTGATTTAGCCGCAAACAGTAGAGCTGTGTCATCCGCATGTGACATAATTACACCCTTTTGGAGTGTCAAATTGCACAGGTCATTAATGTAGTTTAAAAACAACACAGGACCCAAAATACTGCCTTGTGGGAATCCATAGCAGCTATTTTTAAGTTCCGAACTCCTGTAATGACCTATTTTTATACAATGGTGGCGGTCGCTAAGGTAATCAGATAATAGTTGCAGTTGTACTCCCCGTATTCCCAACATTTCCAGCTTGTTCGAAAGCGAAGTGCAAGAAATTGTGTCAAAAGCCTTGGCAAAATCTAAAAGAAATAATGAACAGTACTATAGCAACCAGCCACGATACTTAGGCAGGTCACTATCTATTTTGTGTGCGGGGTCTCGACTTCGAGGTGTGTTGGGAAAACTTTGTGGAGATTTATAAATATGAAAACCGTTGCGCTAAACGAACTGGTTTATTAGCTATGGCGACCCTATAATTATACATGCAAACACTCGGGCTAATATTACACTGACACCATATAAAACAATATGACTTTATGTCATCACCTATTCTTATTCTAAACTTTATGAAAAGCAAAGCTTGTCTTATCAGCCAATGTTAAAATCCAAAGAGGATTCATGCGGAAGGCAGGCTCAACTAAGGCCTCTACATCAGCTACGCCCCCACTGGATAAATTGGGCTACCAGGGTGCCCCATTTTATCCATAGGAAACATGATAAGACAAACGCGGCTTTAATCCTACCTATGCCTATCTCGAAAAGGACCTACGTACCGGTATAAATATATAATGTGGGATCTATCCCTTACAAGAGAAAGCTGGGCTCAGCAAAAACGATCCGCGAAGCTCCGGCACTCTGCCGAGCGTCCGTCACACTAATCCTTAACACGTGCCATAAAGAACCCATACAAGCTAACGTTTTGCTGTCCCAACTTCGTTGGCCAAAAACCGGTACGGCAAAAAGATTCCAACGTGTCCCTTAATTGTTAACACGTAGTTGTGACAAATTCACAACTGCCCAGACGGGGCTTAATGAAGAAAATTTAAACTAATCAACCTAAACTTTCAACGCCGGTAGGGGATGACCCTGAGGGAGGTAAAAGTTCAAGAATCAATAGTTCAGGTGTAGTCCTAACTCATGGTCATACTCCAGAGGAAAAAAATGTCAAAATATCGCGAAATTACTAAGCTCCATTGACTGTCAGACAATCCTGACCTAACTGTGGGTCCACAATCGTCAGTTGGACCAGTTATGTCAACCTGACACACCTCACAAGGACTATGCCCCGTCAGCAAGGTTGGTTTCAACTTGACTGCTTATCCCCCCCGTTCAAGGCTGGAACCACAGTTTCAATTAACTATTTCCCTTTTCTAATACGTCTTAATAAATCTGGAGGATGACCGTCCTATTCTGGGCCGCGCGCATATTTAAATATCTAAGATGGTGCACGTAGCTGGTGCACTGGATGGAGAGGCTCAGATGAGGCTCTCGCGCGCTGATGTGGCCCGAGTATACTCCCTCAAGCTCTGATTAGAGCCGAGAGGCATGGCGCCTCAACAACTCCCCCTGCCGCATCCAATGTGTCTCGTACATATGAAACACACACAAACAATGCCACGATTCTTAGGCAGGTCACTATCTATTTTGTGTGCGGGGTCTCGACTTCGAGGTGTATTGGGGAAACTTTGTGGAGATTTATAAATATGAAGACCGTTGCGCTAAACGAACTGGTTTATTAGCTATGGCGACCCTATAATTATACATGCAAACACTGGGGCTAATATTACACTGACACCATATAAAACAATATGACTTTATGTCATCACCTATTCTTATTCTAAACTTTATGAAAAGCAAAGCTTGTCTTATCAGCCAATGTTAAAATCCAAAGAGGATTCATGCGGAAGGCAGGCTCAACTAAGGCCTCTACAGTACCTACACGTATTGTGATAATTAACACCTTCACCGCCAAGCCCAATCTCTTAAAATATCATTTTTTTTATAATGTATTTTTTTGCTTAAATATTTTTTACTGTTATTTCTAATACAAAATCAATGAAAAGCGTGTGCATTATTGGTACACAACGCTTTGAACGCAATAGGTCGTGTGTATCATTTTTGATACACTATGTTTTAACAAGCGTGTGCAAAAATGATACACTGGCGTTGAGGGTGTTAATAATAATAATCGTTTATTTATAAAAAGGGGCACATTTACAGAAAAAATATATCGAACAGTATAATAGAGCACAGTTCCTTTTTGCCTGAACTAGGTTGAACCTGTGTTTCAGGCTACAAGGTGCATTAATACCTACTTAAAAACAAATAAATTAACATCAAGTGAATAGTAAAGTACTAAAATCAAAACATACATTAACAGTAACTATAAATAAAAAAAAAACAGCGTGCTTGCAGTTTACTTGCAAACAACAAGTAGATCCTCTATCTGTTCATAAGACAGAGGTTGTAAAAAGGTAATTACAGATTCTTTACAGCTAAAATAATTTAACTTATATATTCTGTTTTCTATTCTATTGTACAGAAATGGACCTAAGAATAAAACAATCTTTCAACAAAGACATGTTTGGAGGTAACATTAGAAATGCATACTATATCATTCCGTCTCTTGTTAGTATTGTCAGCATTGTACGTGAGCATGGTGTGCTGTTTTAATATTAAACGCGTAATGAAAAGCTGACGCACAGTCAGCACGTTGCAGGATTTATATAGCTGATCTGTGGGAAAGAAAAAGGGATGGAAGTTTGATACCTTTAAAATTGCTCTTTGAGCTCTTTCAAGAGGACGCAAGATCGTTTTTGATGCGCCACCCCATGAGGTGATACGGTAATTAATTACAGATTGACAAAGGGCGAAATAAACCTATGTGATTAATTTAGAATCTGCAAAATTTCGTATTTTTTTAAATACGTATATTAATTATGATTATTGTACTGAAGATCAAAGAAAATTGCTGGTAAGGTACCTATGCGGTGGTCAACTGATCATGGATTTGGATTCCCCATGGGACTCCTAATCGAGGAACAGTATCTACACATAGGTATTGTGAATGGGTTATCGCATGGAAAAGGAAAAATTAAATAAAGTGTCCGAGCATTTAACTAGTAGTTTAAGTACGAATTTCTGTAACCACAATTAAAAAGGTAAAAAACTTTTTTCATTCAGTGTCTTCGGCTTTGTTTTATTTCTTTCCAGTTGCCACCGACTCTCGACTAAAGGTATTTTTGACTTTGTAGTGTTTTATTTTAGAAGTCGGTTATATTTTTTGTAAAAAAGTTTTTTACATTGTCTACTAGACAAATTCACACAAAAAGAGTTTGACGCATAAAATGTCGGGTCGGGAAGTAAGTCCATCAAAATGAACCGCAGACCGAACCCCCTGACCAGCATTGCTTGACACCACGCACTGTATTGATTTTTAAGTTCGGTACCAAAAGATTGAATGCAACGCCACCTGTTGTTGCCTGAGTGAACTTACAAAACAAAGCCATGAATGAATTGTTGTGACGCTTCATGGTTATGCCCACAGATGTCTCTCAATGAAATGATTTAGGGACTCCATAACAAAAAACATAATTTGTTACAAAATCGGATATAACCACGGACTCTGTGGATATAAACATAGAATTATAAATGACGTGGTTTTGTGATCTCAATAGGTAAAAGAAACTCAAAATTGATGAAAAATAAATTATTCAAAATTTTTAATTCAAAACTCTATGTAAGTACATAGACTTTTGAATTAAAAATTTTAACATACACCTACTAGAAAGCAAATACATACGATTCGGTAACTAATTAATGGCAATTCTTATTAAACCTCATAGTAATAAAATTACTCTGTGAAAAGGGTTAACTTCGAACTTAATGACACTTGATTCATCTGTGAACAAAGTATTACACCTAATTGGGTGCAGTATATCATAGCACGTTGATTGCGTGGTGATTGTTAAAACCATCATCACCATGCTAAAAACCGGCCAAGTGCGCGTCGGACCATGCACAAGAATTCTGTAGTTGGGACGAAGAAAGAAGAGAAAGAATTATCCCAAGAACAAACTTAACATTGTAGTTTTCCAAATTAACTTCGATCTCAAATGTGGCCATGGATGACCGAGCCTGGGCACAAGCTACTCTTCCCATACGTATGGGAAGCCTCGGCGTCCGCAAAATTTCTAGTATCAGTTTACCGGCTTTTATATCCTCGATCCACGGCACTGAGAATTTAATCAGGAAAATCCTAGCCTCGACACTGATTAATTTTGATGTGCCGTGCTTCACCGAGGCTATGGATGCCTGGAGACTCGCTTGCCCGAATTCAGATCCACCCGACAATCCATCTTCCTAGAGACGGTGGGATGAGCCGCTTTGTACAGGAAAATTTACTTGACACGTCTGCTACTACTGCGGAGCCTGCGCGCCTGCTGGCTGTGGGTAAGTGGGAGTCGGGTCTGTGGCTTCATGCACTACCGTCGTCGAGCATAGGCACTTTGTTTGACGACACTACTTTCCGCCTCGCTGCTTCCCTGCGACTAGGAGCCCCTTGTTGCTCTCCTCATCGCTGTCACTGTAGCGAAGTTGTCAACAGCCTCGGACACCACGGCCTGTCTTGCAGCCGAAGTGCGGGTCGCATAGCGCGGCACGCGAACATTAATGACATCATCCGACGGGCTCTTGTCACCGTCGGCGTCCCAGCTGTATTAGAACCCAATGGCTTGGCACGCGACGATGGCAAGAGACCGGACGGCATGTCTTTATTTCCATGGAAGGTGGGTAGGCCTTTAGTGTGGGACGCAACTTGTGTCGACACTCTTGCGCCATCCCATCTTCCCGGCTCGGCGTGCTGCGCTGGCGCTGCTGCTGCGGCTGCGGAAAACCTCAAGCGGCGAAAGTATAATAACCTTATCGGTAATTATATTTTCGAGCCGTTTGGGGTTGAAACCCTCGGGCCGTGGGGTCCGAGCGCTCATGGTTTGTTTAACGAAATCTCCAAACGGCTAGTTGACACTTCCCGTGACCCAAGGGCCGGCTTTTACCTTGGCCAGAGGCTAAGCATTGCCATACAACGTGGCAATGCCGCCAGTCTCTTGGGTACATTACCAGTCGACAGCGATGCGGAGGAATTTTTCGACGCCATATTTTAGTTTGTGAATAGTTATAGTTAAGTTATGATATAATTTTGTTATTTTATTAATTAATTAGGTATAAGTTGTTATCTAAAATATTAATGTATCTATTGAAAAAATAAATAAATGATATATCACTCATAAAAAAAAAAACATTGTAGTTGAAAAACATATTCTCCCATATAAATCCTCCAACTGCAAATGTAAGTTTGTACGCACAATATTGAAAGATTTACCAAGTTATTTTAAGACCATAGACTTCTTATAGGTTTTATTATAATAGATAAGTATAGAAGAACTATTTTCTGTATTTCTTTAAATTTTAGGCTCAGTGGTTTCGGAGATACTGGGTGTAGCATACACACTAAGCCGAAATAGGGGTGGCTTTAATACTACACTGGGAAATAACGAATTACGTATAATTGCGATGTTCAATAACTCGACGTGGGCCGCAGCGACAACATGCACTCGCGTACCTTGGACTGCTCCGGCGCTCGTTGAGCTTCCACCTTCGATTGTCCTAAGCTAGCTTCAGAGTTACACGTTTAAAGGGTTGAGCACACGCGAAATAGAGGTTGATTCGATTTCCTTTAGGATTTCGACCGATTTAGACGATGCGCGCGCGTCAGGCTTTTTCTCACACAACCCTCGCTTTCGCTCCAAAAGATACGAGTAGGTACATGTTTGCAATGACAGCCGGTGAAGCTGCTTTTCGGTGCTGCCATCTTGCGAGGAATTGAAACATCGATACGTTTAGAAATTGATCCTTTGTTTTAGAAAAACGTTACGATAACGAAACACTGGGTATGGTCAATTTCGTCTATTTCCTTATACAACTTTGAAACAATTTATTTTAAAATTATAAGAAAAATCTATTTGAAATCTTCATAGTAAGCCCCTTGATATGTCACACGGTGCAGTTTGCAAAACTTTATTTTTAAAATTTTCTGGTTTGTCCCCAAAAGTGAGCATTAAATTCGAAATTCATTAATTTACGTTACGTGTTTGGATCACAGCAATTCATATGTGTACCAAATTTAGACTTAATTGGTCCCTTATATTCGGAACAAATTAGCTGTGACAGACGGACAGACGGACACACCAGTGATCCTGTAAGAGTTCCGTTTTTACTTTTAAGGTGTGGGACCCTAGAAAGTTCGTACCCAACTAAAATAACGCTAACTGCCCCAAACAGCCCGTTAAGGGGAAAGCGCCAGGGTAGCCCGCGAAATTCAAATTTTCTTAGGTTTTTTGCAATTTGCAGGTCAATATTAGGTAGTATGTTGATGAAAATATTATTCGCGACCATAAAAATATGTATTTACACAATTATAATCATTAAAGTCATCAATAAAACTTTTTCATGAAATATTAACATTTCAGGATTATACAACTTAAGGAATTGTATTACTGATTCTAATGATTATAATTCTGTAAATACATATTTGTTATGCTCGCGAATCATACTTTAATTAACGTACGCCCAGACACTGAGCTGCAAACTGCAGAAATCGTAAGAAAATTTGAATTTCGCGGCTACCTTGGCGCTTCCCCCTTAATACGTTATATGTATTAAACGCCCATACATTCGCAAATTCACACTCGCTCGCTCGGGACTCGATTAATTTCTAATTGAGGACATTTCCGACACGCGCGTCCGATTAGATACCTCTGCTTTTACTGAATCGATTAAAATATTTAACGATGGGGACCTTTGCTTTAATCGATTCGATTAATGAGGGTGCGATGAGTTGTTAACGTTGCGGTTGTAAATTAATATCATGACGTCACATTTAACAATTAGTAAGGAGGGTAGATTGATGTGAATCATTGTGAACCTAACGGTTGCCTGTTAACCTATTTATAAATAATTGGATGTGCGCATGATATTTTAGAGGCGATTTATATTTGCCAGCCTATCTATCATGTTCTGCCACAAGTTGCATGTAATATTTGTATGGCCTCTAGATGTTTGTTCCGTAAAAACACGTGATTGGATTTGAAGCTATGGTCGATTAGAAAAACAATGTGGTGGTAGAAGAGTACAAGAATATTTAAACAAAACACCTCATTCCTCAAAATCGGATGAATACTTTAGGTGCTAAGGTGGGACATACGTAAATACAAACATACATAGACTGCTAAAAACTTAACTCTTCCTTTTAGTTGGGTAATAAGGAATGATCAAGCTGTTTTGAAGCCATCTTGATCAAATAACCGGGGCAAAAAAACAGCCCGAAATTGCTCTGAGAGGAGATAAACGAGAAAAAATATCATTCACCAAGAACAATGTCTGTTTGTTTACTACATTTAATAACAGTTACTGATTTCCAAGTTCGCTTCTTATTGCGGTGAGTATAGAGCACTCAAGCATTGACCCTAGATAACCACATTACCTTCAAATAACACGTTTGTACTGTATAGTGTCTGTGTAGTGTGTTGTATTGGGGTGATAACCACAATATTTGCGTTAACTTTAATGACGAGTTGTTAAGCAATGGGGTATGGCAGTGATGTTGCGATGCGGTGGCAGGAAAGGACACCGTCGACATAGGATGATTATTTGAAGGTGCCAAAGTAGGTTAGGTGAGATGTTTTATCTCATCACCTATAACTGTAATCTGCGTCCGCTGCTAACTACTAAGCATGGCAGGGTTTGGGTTTGGCAAACGCTTAAAAGCGTAGGTATCTACTTTTGTGGCCGAAGCCCTAAACAACGCAATTTGCCACTGCATAACAAAGACAAGAAACTTTACATAACATCACACATTGTTTCCCCGAAGGGTTGAGTAGAAGTGTATATACACCCACATTTCACCAGATATTTTTAAGTCCCATGTAATAAGGGGCGAGCATCCAGACTCCGGGCTGCTATTTCAGACAGAAAAAAACCTAAAAACACTTTGCCTGACCTGGGATTCGAGCCCAGGACCTCATCCTCAACAGTAGCGCTTGCAACCACTAGACCAATGAAGCAGTTACAAGAGACTTCCTTTAGAAAAGTTTTTTACATAAAACTGAATTTAGAATTGTCTGGTTACCAGACAGTTTGTAAATTACCTTTGTTATTTTTTGATAATAGGCAGTATAAAACTCCCCCATACGATATCTCAATAACACCCTTTATACCCTTGAGAATAAATAAAATACCTACTTCACTCGGGGTCAAAACCACACATCGCAACCACGCACATTTTCTCACAAGTTCGTGCCTTTCCACCGCATATTATTAACAAGGGTGCTCTTGGCACTGCTTTTGAACCACATTAAAATAAAGATGGAACTTTAAAAAGAAAGGAGCGCTTTTATATACCAGGAGTGCAGAGGTTCAAAGATAAAAAGATAAACGTTGTGGCTGAAGCTCCCGGGAATGACCACTGTTTACTGACAACTATAAAGTGTGTTGCATTAGCACTGAAGATTACATTGTTGGGGTTTTGTAGATATAGTGTTATGAGGAAGCAGTTCTTCGCTTTACCTCTGTAGATGAGAAACATAGTTTGACTTTGGACTAGCTGTGCCTCGCGACTTCGTTCGCGTGGAAATCGTAAGATACACAATATACTAAAAAACTCCCTCGTCCTCCGACCCGTCACGTTGCATCGGCCGCCCACGATATTACTTCGTTATCGCTTAGTGTTCTTTGTGACTTTTTTCTTTTTGCTTGACTCCTAAGGGCGTAGCGTGATGTTAAATAGCCTATAACTATCCCTGAGAATTGGGCTGCCAAATTCAAAAAGAATTTTTCAAATCCGACTTTCTGTTCACAATTTCATGGGTTTTCATTTTTTGCGCGGAACCCTAATTATTTTTCTAAAATAAAAGTAGCTTAAGTTACTCCCCGTAACATCAGCTATCTGTAAGTGAAATTTACGTCAAAATCGGTCCAGCCGTTTCGGAGATTAGCCGGAACAAATAGACAGACAGATTTTTATTATTAATAAATTTAAAACTAAAATATACTTTCATATAATTAAATAATACATCATTTAATATTTACATAATTTAAAAACTAACAGTCTTAAAATAGTAATAATAATATGTACAAGTATATAAAAAAGGGCAGAGGGCATCAAAAAATTCATTCGCATCGCTGTCAACAGGAAAAGTGCCCAAAAGGCTGGCAGCATTGCCACGTTGTATGGCAATGCTGATTCTTTGACCAAAAAATAGGCCAGCCCTCTGGTCACGTGTAGAGTCGACCAACCGCCTGGCGATGTCTCGAAAAACTAAGTGAGCATTCGGACCCCATGGCCTAGTTATTCAACCCCAAACGGCTCGAATATATGAGTCCCAATAAGATTGGAGTATTTGCGCCGTTTGAGGTTTTCCGCACCCGCAGCAGCCGCCCCAGCACAGCCCGCCGTGCTAGGAAGATGGGATGGCGCAAGGGTGTCGACACACGTTGCATCCCACACTAAAGGCCTACCTACCTTCCAAGGCGTTATGGTCATTCCGTCTGGTCTCCTCCCATCGTCGCGTGTCAAGCCATTGGGTTCTAAAACAGCTGGCACTGGTGACAAGAGCACGACGGATGATGTCATTGATGCTGGCGTGCCGTGCTATCTGGCCTGCGCTCTTACTGTAGGATAGGCCATGTTGTCCGAGGCAGTCGACACCGTCACCGCATTGGCAGCGATGCGGAGCCACGCAAGGAGCGCCCAGACGCAGACAAGTAGCGAGCCGGAAGGTGGTGTCATCCAGCATAGTGCTTATATTGGGTGACGGTAGCGCCTGAAGCCAGAGGCCAGACTCCCACTCACCCACAGCCAGCAGGCGGGCACGCTCAGCAGTATTGGTGGTCGTATTAATTAGATTATTCCATACCAACCTGCAGAGCGGTTCATCCCACTGCCTCTGGGAAGATGGGTTCAAGGGCCGATCTGTTTCCGGGCAAGCCACTTTCCAAGCGCAAGAGGGGGTTAAAATTTTCTCGGTCATTTTTTCCGTACTGTGGACAGAGGAAAGGAACGCCGGTAAGCTAATATGCATTTAGTAAAAAGTTGCTATTTTGACACTACAAACAGACACTTCAATTTTATTAATTTGTATAGATAAAGAAAATGGCGAAGTTTCATGTTTTTCCTGGCAAGACAAGGCAGCCCGATACCAGGAAAGCATGTCTTCAAAGGTGTCGTTACTAGATGGTCATCAACGTGACTTTCTGTGCTAAAATCGACACAATCCTTATGTAAATAGTCTTCTTTGATAGTCGTCTTATTCCCCGTCACCAGTATAAAAAAACAGCCTCAGTTCAACTTATAACATTCTATCTAGCTGATTTCTGCCATCTCCATTTTAGACTCGTGTTCAGACTCCTTTGGTACGTACAAACTGGTGGATGCCAAGCTTCACAGCTTGGCTCATTGCCACAAGGTTGCCTGCTTGTCGGTCTTCTACAGATTGTACTTCGGTGAGTGTGCTCAAGAACTCCACGACCTCATTCCACCGGGCCCCTTCTACCATCGGACATCTAGACGCACTGCAGGTTACCATCCCTGCCTAGTTGATGTTCCACCAATTCGCACTAAGCGTTTCCAAATGTCTTTTGTGATGCGCACAGCAAAGGAGTAGAACTCTCTGCCTGCGTCTGTGTTTCCGAACGCATACAACCCCGATCTCTTCAAAGTGAGAGTGAACAGGCTTCTTCTGGGTAAGCTTGCTCCATCGTCGACTTTGTCACTATCACCTCTGACCTAGACTAGAGTCAAGAGCAAACCTATCTCAAATTAAAAAGTAGAATAAAAAATCCTCTTACCAAATACCACAAGAATCCTTAAAAGAGTTTTAGAAGTTTTTTCCCCGTTGCTGTGAAATTAGCATGGAAATAAAACATTTACATAAGAAACTTCGTTTTATCTTGTAATTTATATGTTAATCAGCTTCGTTTGACCTTTCAAATGTTTGGAGTAGAAAACAACTACGAAATGAAATTGATTTTGGTCACTATTGGAGTTGCTACATTTTGTGAGAGATATTTGGGTTTATACAAAATTAACTTAGTTATTTAATTACTTCACTAATCTGTTCAGGCCATCATTGCCCCGAATATAGTTTTCACCCAATTTGCGATATAATAACGAATTTCTAATTTTATTTGGGTGCTTTTGGGTGAAGGCCGTTGAAACAGTTTTAAATTTGGTTACCATAATTTAGTAAGGATAAAATAAAATGACAAAAAAATAGGCATTAAAAGAGGCTCAAAAACCTTGGCAATCAACCCCCTGGCTACTTCACACCATTACTAATAAATCCCCTCAAACTCAAACTCAAAGCATTTATCTCAATTAAACTATTTACAGACACTTTTGAATTGTCAAGGGGTCGGTCAGTCAGAAAGATGAAGCTAGTTGCCAATTCCAAAGCGTAGTAGGTACCTATGTAGAAGGACGGGCCAGAAACTCCATGGACACTTTTAAATTATTTTGTTACAACAATATTAGTTACATCATTATGTTGAATTATCGGTATAAAAAAGACTTAGGTACACGTTAACAGCGTCCAGAGTAGCAAACAGATGCAAAAATAACAATAAAAAAAAAATAAGCCGTCGCAGCAAGACATGAACAGTCCCAACTGACGGCGCCCGTTCACGAACATGACGCATGGATCAGCACAATTCAGCCCAACCATTTTGAAGGGACCCGAATGACACATGCGCCACTATCAGCGAGACATTTAAGTGAGCATAACATACCTACTCTTATCCGCCGGGACACATTCTAGTCAATGAAAGATATATTACCCGGTTAAATGGTAACTCTATAGTACATAGTAGGTACTCACACATTTGCTATGTAATTATATAATACAAAGGAGATTGAGTTTATATAGAGCAAAGGTAGTGTTTTTTTTTTTTTTTGTGGATGGGAAATCATCAAATGACTACTCCTGCTCTGGGCGGAGCGGGAGGGCGTGTCAGACTTTTACTGACTAAAACCCACCCGTGTTCCTTCTGTTGCCTGTGCCAGGGCCACGGTAACTCTTTCGAACATCCCGCAACCCCGGCTGGCATCGGTCCTGGCGGACCCCTTCAATGCTGCTGACATCTCTTTGAGGCGCGCGGGCCTGGTCCTTACCGGACGGCGAGCTACCCATTGCTCGCCGTCCGCAAGCAATCTTCAGCAGCTCCAACAATATTTTCAAATGTTAGTCAATTATTTGTGGTAGTGGAGCAGGACCAGCATTGAGCCAAGCATTTTTATCAGCGACATAATCCCCCAACTTATGCCTGCATAGTGTACGTTTTATACAACATTTGAATTTCGTCTCATTCAGTTGAAGTATTTGGGGAGGTATTTTATTGCAACATTTTAAACATGAAAGATAAGTCCATTTTAGCCAGTCTGAAACCTGGCTGAACTAATAATTATGTCACTATTTCTAGTACTATGATTATGTCTGTCACCTCTTTTACCAAAAAGATGTAATTTTGTCATACATATGTATAATTGACGAGGTACCATCATGATGTTACTCGTAATATCCCCCTAAAAGTTAGTAAAACTATACATCATTCATCATCATCAACATCATCATCGGTAGCCTTGTTCCCCCCACTGCTGAGTACAGGCTTCCTCCCTTATGTGCCACGCTTCCCTGGTCTGTGCGAGTCTCATCCAGGTCTTGTCCGCGTTCTTCTGCAGGTCGTCCACCCACCTGGCTATTGTTCTGCCAAAACTCCTACCGTCTCTCGGCAGCCATTCCGTTGGCTCCACCTGCCATCGCCACGTTTTACCAAGTACATCATTACCTACTATAAAATATTATGACGCTTATCCACAATAACCTCATGTAACAACTCTTTAAATCACCACCAACAGCATACAGAAAGTACACAACATATAAACACCACAATAACCTCCAGTTACAACACTAACCCGAACGCTGCAACATTTGACAGTTTATTAAACGTCAACAACAAAGTTACCACATTCGAGTTACAGCCACCATTGCGAGTTCGTTTACGTACTATTACATTTTATGGCCAAATGCTACAAATTTTATTGTAGTTTTGATCCTTTGGAGATGTTTGCCAACTTAGATTTGAATAAATTTTGGGGTTTTTGACTGTCGATGCTGTTATCATGAATATAAACGGTTGTTTGGTTGCATGAATTTATGTGATAGCCTTTAGATTTCGAGATTATTTTTAAAACAGTGTTATGGTAGCTAGAATCTTGACATTATTGACTTTCATGCGTCAGGTAATTAGTCACATTATATTACAGTATTCATTTTTTTATGAGATTTCGATTCCCGGGTCGAGTAAAATGTTATTGGATTTTTCCACCAGTAATTTCTCAGTAGAAGCCTGGAGTCTTGATTTCTGCCCGGTTGATGGCAATAGGATCGCCTCCTATGATATGGGACTTAAATTTATCTGGCGAAATGTGGGTGTTTCTACTATAGTTACACCTCTGCCTAACCCTTCGGAGAATACAGGTGTGATGTTCTGTTATGTTAACGTGCTATCCATTTTTTCCTAATTTTTAGATAACTAGCGAAAAAAAAAGCACATGTCGCTTGTAACACACCTCTGAAATAGAACAGTTTGTAGATTAGAATCAAATCTAATGCTTGACTACCCAACTAGTCTATTAAAATAAAAGGTATGATTGACATGGTTGTATTCATTAAAGCATGTTTCCAAAATTGGGCTACCTTAACCTTCTTAAGATTTTATCAATAGAGCGATAGGGAAATGGCTGTCTCTCTCTCTCATCAAAAGAAGTAAAAGGCTACATATGTACATACTGTATGTACTTTAGTATGCCCAAACCTCTGAAGCAAAATCCACAAACTAAGCCATTTCTGGGGCCATCTTTGACAAATGTAGGAATATAAGCTGGGGACGAAGTTTTGTTAAAATGTTTCTCATTGCAGTAATCTTAATAATATGAGAAATAAACTACTATAAAATTATGACGTACCTTTCCGAGTCGTGTCTTTATTTTAGGTATATCCTTGAAAAATAATGTAAGACCTATGTTATTCAAATGCACTTAAATTAGTTTGCAAAACTTGTGAGTCCTAGAGTTCATGAATCCTCCTTGAATGGCAAATTGCTGTCAATGTATTCTGCCTTGTAGTCTCTAAATCTAAGAAAAGACCCTTTTCTCGAATCGGAAACCACACAACATAAAGAAGCATTAAAAGAATAAAGCGTTTTGTGCAAGACATTTATTTAATTCACCACTTTTCCCTTTGCGGAACAAGAATTGCTTATCAAGCGGGACCAATGCATGTAATGCGGACCCCACGTAAGCAGTAAAGTATAAAAGGTCGCCATAAAATAAAGTACAATTGTTTTTATTGTGCAGTTAAATAAAGTTAAGTTATTTATTGGACTCTAGTTGTTGTTCGAGTGCCATTTGCATTGATTCTGATAATTTCCTGGGCTTTGGAGTTCTCTTCACTGTATTTTTCTTATTTCGTGTTTTTGCTTTGTCAGCTTAGAAGCGACCAAACAAGGTTTACGTGATAATGCTTTTTTTAAACATAAAATAATTTCCATTAAAATTAGCTGCTTCGAAACGTGGCTTAGTAACGTGGATTGTAAACATCACATTGATACATGACTCTGTAATAACCGGTAGAAACCTGTAATATAACTTTATCCTACATTCGTAGATGGATATTACGTACTTTGTAGGAAGTTCATTCAATCTATCTATGAAAGGATACCGAGTGAATGGACTTTCAATTGGTTGAAAATACCGGCTGCATTGCTACATCTTGTAAATTCGTTTACTATAATTGAATACTGGAAACAGCTGGAAACTCTTCACGTTGCTTGATGTAGTTTTGAAGAACACTCGATCAACTAATTCATTTATAATCAGCTTATCGATGGTAATGTTTTGATCAGAAGGGCAATTCTCGTAATTTTAAGAACATTCGCAGTCTGATTCGTCTCAATATGTCAAAAATACATATAGTTTCCCTACATTTTTGACATTTGACTGTCGCTGAGATCATATTACGACCAAATTTGAACGTTTTTAGGTACGGGAATTGGGCTTCAGATAGTTCACGCAGACGACAGTGGGCAGCGTCTGTTGGGCACCATACCAAGACGGTTGGGCGCCATATTAAGATAGTTGGGCGCCATTATAAGGCAGGTTGGGCGCCATTCAGTCTCAGCTGGGCGCCACTACATAAAATGACAGAAAACAACATAATTATGGTGATTAATGAAATGTAGGCCCTTTATTCCAATCATCTAAAACACACAAAATTCGTATGCTATAGAAAGCTGATGATTAACCATGATCAACTGGCACAAGAGCAAACACTTTAGCCTTGCAATATTTTGATTTTTCAAAATAGACCATATCTGCAAGGTACAACAAGAGAACTTTGTCATTAACCCTTAAATCTTCACATCTCTACATCTCTGCCTGCCCTGATAACATGCGCCTTTGACTACACGGTACGGAACCCAATTTGTCGCCGGAGTTCAACCCGGCTGCGCAGTGATTGGGTTGAAATTGAAAATCGAATGAACCACTCAAACTGGCTGTATCTTAAAAGGGACGGGGATGTGGCTTACATTTATTTTGTTTATAAAAAAGGTTGATTTTATTTTGTCGTTGGTAAGCCGGTTGAGAGTTGTTTTAGCTTGTTCGGTATTAAGTGATTTTCAGAATTTCAAAAGTGAGACCACTCACGTTAAATAAATATTAATTTATTCGATATACTGACACATGCGATAACTGTATCGCAAGTGGCAGTATAAGTATACGTATATAACTCAGAACTTTATAATTATAGTGGCGTTAAAATACGTATCACATCAAAGAAAAGTCACATCAAAATGAAAAGAAAAGTTAAAATTTGTAACAGTTTCAGAAGGAACCAGATTTGAAGCAGTCTTGTAGAAACAAAACACCACTTGGCTGCAAAAAATAAAGCAAAGGCGCTGCGCAAACACTTCATCACAATAGTTGCAACATTTTACAAATACATCTTTAGAAACACAACTTACCCACAGTAGTAAGTTAGTAATCGAACATACCTAAAGTGAAGGTATGTTCGCTTACTCCCCACGATCAACGATCCAAAATTAAATAAACTCAATCCATTTTCCTACATCGAATATAACACGCAGACGGATCAATACAAGTGTAATATTAACATAAATGTCGAAGCTAAGCCGCGGGCAAGCGCCTGTCTGCAGGTAAATTGAATTCTGTAAACATACGTACATACATATACCACAACGTACCTATGAGTAGCAAATAAACTAATTCAGAAGGAACACTCCTAAAAGGCGAGTTTTTTTCTCTTCTTTGTTAGCTTGGTTTAAGTATAATGTTACGAGAATATCGTATCTTATTGCTGTTGAAGAGATTCATTGTCAGTTTCCAAGGGTAGTTGTAAAATTGTTCCAGATGTGCAGGAAATTAATTATGAAATAAAGAGCTATAAGAATATTCCAGACTGCATACTTATAAAAGAGAGGCTTAGTCACTAGCTACCATATTTACAAGACAGGTCGGGAAAAAAAAAAAATCTGACTTATGGTTGATTGTGTGCAAGAACCCTAATAACTATCATGCTACGGCTACACTCTCGCACACTGCTCGACGTCTTGCTGTACAACAGAGAGCGCGCGAAGTGTAGTTCGCGTTATCGTAAAGTTTTGCGTTGGTTTCACACTTCTTCAGTAATGCTACGGCTACACTAGCATTAATGAAGAAGTGTGAAACCAACGCAAAACTTTTTATAACTATTTCGCACGGAGTCAGACTTCTGTATCTCTGTATCCCGAGGCACGAGGTACGCGGCTAACGACGCATCCCACTTGGAAATGAGACGAACTGATTGCATTCAGTTGATGGGGCTGGAGTGTTTAATTCCTGATCAGATTGAACCCTGATTGATTTTTTGGTACGTTTATTTGGTTAGATTACAACATTTTATTTAGATCACGTAAATATTTGAGCAGAAAAACAGATCAACACACGTTTATTTTATGTTTCACAGAATTGGATCTCGGTAAAAACTCTACGTTTAGCTGTCCCGCTTGTGATCATGAGAACGAAAAGACATTTACGTGATGTTATTTTGTGATGTTGCTTTGGAATGCAGCAAAGAACATAAGGCCACACCCTCCCCAGCTGTGAAATTAATAGTGTGTAGTATGCGGGGGTGTGTTTGTGTGTGTGGGTCGCAGTATCATTATGTTAGTCATATCTATTTCGTACGTCAGCAAAGTAAAAATCATTTTGCTGTTAACGGTACTGGTCATAATTAATATACGATCATGCTTGGATTGTCATTCAACCCCAAGGGGAGAGTATAACTGTGCATTTATTTTCCATATTTGAATGAAGAACCTCCCCTTTAAATTGAGTTAAAATTATTCTTACTTTGGATATCTTTGACAACTGAGTTCCACGAATAACTTCATCTAAAGTTATATGAGTGCTTTGAAGATAAACCTCCAAGAAAATGACAATGAGAGAAGCTGTATGTATGTGTACATTGTACGAAATAAACACTTCTTGCATAATATTATGAGCACAAGGCTAGGTTATTATTGCTGCCTCGGTTTCTGGGCCAATTCGAGAATGTTTGAAACTGAAGGGATTACCATTTTCTTTCTCTTATTTTAAATAGAATAGGTATTATAAAATTACTGACACTGTTCTAACTTAGCGGAGCGTAGGTACGTCACGTAGGGTGATAATAATATTATATAATATTAATAATATTGTAATAAAAACTTACTTACAAGCAAACTAATGTAATATTCCAGTGGCTCTATATATTTTCCAATATTGCTGAAGTACATTTCAAAATTCAGCAGTGCGGGAAAATACCAGCACCAAAAATGCTTTTAGGTATGTGGCTCGACTGCGAATTTAAGCATCCACAAATCATGTTAGGAAATTAGATTTTCAATCAAGATCAACCCAACCAAATTCAGATAGATGTTCATATATGTGTTTCCGCCCTAATTCCCGTTCCCTAAGGAGGGATGATATCTAATTCCCCCTGAGTGAAACCACGGCAATGAGCTGTTTACATAACAAATTCCTCGAATTTGTAAGTGCATAATATCTAGATTCTGGCACAGTGTAGCTACTAATAGTGGTTCCACGGGAGCTTTTTCGCATAGCAATCGTGCGGAGCATCGGGGGTAAGTGGGCGAAGTATGTTTGTGTCACAAACTGCCATATTTCAGTTCGGGACATAAGTATGTACAAACCTACTAGGGTACAAAGAACATAAAATAACACAACATGACGCCTGTAATCCCCGAAGGGTTAAGCAGAGGTATACATAACCACATTTCGCCAGTTATGTTTAAGTCCCATGTAATAGGTGGGCCTATTGCCATCCACCGGGCACAAACTACTGAAAAATTCCTCATGGAAAACCTCAATAATACTTTGCCCGACCTGGGAATCGAACCCAGGATCTCATGCTCAGCAGTAGTGCCAACGAGGCAGGTATAGAGAAATGTCAAAAAAATTGACATTTCTCAAGTCCTGTCAAATGTATGCAATACGGTGTTGAACCACTGATAGTGGTTACACTGTGATTCTAGACTACGTTCGCATCTGAATATCTAGTGCGAGAAACTTCGTATTGTAGAACTTCAGAGTTAAGACTTGAGGCACACTCATCTTCATTTGAAATTGTAGGGGGTAGTAAGTAGTTGTGTAATATCGTGTTAATATCGTACGCCGTCCGACGTCGCGAAGTTTTCGGCTTGCATTCAACTTTAGTTGTACTGGACTTCAGTAGTACATTGCATGGTTTTAATTTTGGTCGTGTTTAGTGAATGTTTTGGACAGAATAAGATTTTGGGAACGATTTTCATTACAACGATTAAGGTTTCCTGAAAATCAATAGTATTTCACTATGTAAGTACGTACTAACTTCTAGTGAAAGGGCACGTCTGGGGAAGTAAGAATTTCTGAGAGTTGCTTTGAAGAGGACATGAGGCATTTCGATACATTGATAAAGCTTTTAAGGTGAACGTCCACTGGTCCGCACCGCGTTGTATGAAGAAATGATCCGAGCGCTCGGAATTCATATAACTCTGTCCACTGTGTTATATGAATTCATACGAAACAAACCAAAATCCGTTGCGTGCCATGCGTGCGTTGCGGCTGGGGCGGACCAGTGGACGTTCGGCTTAAGTGTCACTTGTCTATTTTTTATTTATTTTTATTTAAGATAGGTTTGCTCTTGACTCTAGTCTAGGTCAGAGATGACAGAGACAAAGTCGACGATGGAGCGAGCTTACCCAGAAGAAGCCTGTTCACTCTCACTTTGAAGAGATCGGGGTTGTATGCGTTCGGAAACACAGACGCAGGCAGAGAGTTCCACTCCTTTGCTGTGCGCATCACAAAAGACATTTGGAAACGCTTAGTGCGAATTGGTGGAATAGCAACTAGGTAGGGATGGTAACCTGCAGTGCGTCTAGATGTCCGATGGTAGAAGGGGGCAGGCGGAATTAGGTCGTAGAGTTCTCGAGCACACTCACCGAAGTACAATCTGTAGAAGACCGACAAGCAGGCAACCTTGCGGCGATGAGCCAAGCTGTGAAGCTTGGCATCCACCAGTCTTACGTCGCCAATGAGCCTCTTAGCTCTGCGTTCCACCGAGTCAAGCGCGGCAAGTTGGTATTTAGCTGAGCCGTCCCAAAGGTGGCTGCAATACTCCATGCAGGATCGGACTTGCGTTTTGTAGAGAGTTAAAAGCTGTCTATTGACATAGTTAGTACTTTCGATTTCTGCCCGCGAACGTTATTCATAAAAAAACAAACGTAATATTCTCCTATTGCGTTACACAGCTGAAAAACGTGCCTTTTACGTTCCTAAATCTCCATGGAAACAGCCTCGCAACATTAGACCTCCGTATTCTCACTACACATCCAAGAAAGGAATCTGTGACTCATACATCTTAAATGTGTCTCTACAGATTTCTAATACAGCTGGTCTCGTCACGCATGTTGGCTGCAATAAAATAAATTGGGGCAACTGACCCGCAAGCAAAGCAGTTGTGTCCTTGTAATGTTTAGCACTGCCTAGGGACCACCCGGAGCTTTCACGAGTTAACTTGATTTGGAAAAGCGTCAGATGGTTTCAAAGTTGTTGGGTTGTAGCAAAATGTTGTCTTTAATCTCTAATTCGGCTAGCGTTTACTTAGCTACAAGCCGTATGCCCGATGGGATTTCCCGTCGGCAATCATGACGAATTTCCATATTTCATCCTTTAGGGGATGAGTTTTCATAAATCCTTCCTTAGTGCTTGTAATCTAGTATTGTTTAGTTCAAATAAAGCGATCAATGTGAAAGGACGGTTTTTTTTCTTTCGCTAATCACCTGCATTCAATAGTGCACCTTATTCACAAGAACAAGCGTTGAATACAATTTCGTGCTTCTAGACCCAGTGGTTTAGTCTGTGCTTTGTCCGTCAATGGATTTAAGATTTAATTATGTAGGTGTTGAGATCAACTTCTAGAATATTAGTTTTGACTCAAAGCAGCGCTGCTATTCGATTTGTTTTTAATCCATATTCTAAGGATAGACTAGTAGCTGGATTTCGGGTTTTCATTTGACTACAACTTTCATAGGTATTGTATGGCAACTTGGATTTAAGGCTGGTGCACATTACAGCCGCATTGGGCCGCGGCGCTTTGCAAATCAATACAAAATTAGCGCGGTGCGGCTCGCCTGTAGTGTGGAATGGTTCACACAAAATATACGATACTGATGGGTGATAGATGAGATACGAGGCGGGCGTGCAGTTATTGGAACCGCACAGGAACGTTAACTTCAAGGCATTCGTCGTGCGTGTACCAAACTGTTATCTGCCCCTCGTCATGGAAAATGACTTTTGGCCGCAGGACGTGGTGTTCCGTCACTTCAGGGAACAAGTTCCACAGGATAGCACAAAGTCAACCTAGTGCAAAGTGAAGTGCTACTGACATAGTAGCACGTGGTGTAGTGTCGCTGGTGCAAGCACGCCCGGGGAGATTGCAAACCTGTTCAAGGAACATTTTAATTTACAACTACCCTCAAAGTCGGATGTTGATGGTGTCAGTGCTGAGGCTGTTGTGGTAGAGGTGCCTGCTCGCATTACAGCGAAGCAATTTAGTTTGACAATAAAAAAATATGAGCCGTGGAAAATCACCCGGACATGACAGCCTTAGCATTGAGCATTTTGAACGCATCTCCCACGACTATTAGTGTTATTGTTAACGTTCTGTGTCCGACACTCCTACCTACCCACTGAGTTGATGCGAACGGTGGTTGTACCAATATTGAAAAATAGAACTGGTGACGTCAGTGACAAAAAAAATTACCAACCGATCTCGTTAGCGACTATAACGGCTAAAATACTTGACGGTGTGTTTGAGGGACAACTTAGTAAACATTTAAAAATACACGATGCTCAGTTCGGCTTTAGGCCAAAGTTATCGACTGAATGTGCTATTTTGTCCCTCAAGCATACTGTCAGGTAATACACGGATAGAAACACACCGGTATATGCGGCGTTTCTAGACCTTGCCAGGGCATTTGACCTGGTTAGGTATGACATATTGTGGTGTAAGATGCGCGAAGCGGGAGTACCTGATGCTATAACAGATATGTTTCAGTATTGGTATAGCCACCAAACTAATCAAGTAGGATGGGCCAATGCGTTGTCGGAGGAGCACAGGTTGGAGTGCGGGGTGAGACAGGGTGGTTTGACCTCGCCAGCGCTTTTCATCCTGTACGTGAACCAGCTGATTGTCGGGCTCAGTGGCACACACGTTGGCTGTTCTATCGACGATCTGTGTGTCAATAGTATTAGTTATGCAGACGACATGGTGTTGCTGAGTCCGTCAAATAGCGCTCTCAGGAAACTGTTGGCGCTCTGTGAGGGCTATGCAGAAGCACATGGTCTTATATATAATGTGAAGAAAAGCAAATTACTTGTATTCAGGGTAAAGCGTAGAAAGCCAGCGCATGTTCCACCGATAATGATAAAAGGTGTGGCCCTTGAGAGAGTGTGTGAGTTTAAATACTTAGGGCATATAGTCACTGAGGACCTAAAAGACGATGCTGATATGGAAAGACAACGGAGGGCGTTGGCTGTCCGATGCAATATGTTGGCCCGCAGGTTTGCACGTTGTACAACACAAGTGAAAATAACTCTTTTTAAGGCTTTTTGCCAATCGTTGTACACGTGTACTCTGTGGGTTCGATATACCCAAAGGGCATACAGCGCCCTCCGGGTTCAGTATCATAATGCCTTCAGGATGATGTCGGGGCTTCCACGTTACTGCAGTGCATCAGGAATGTTTGCCGAAGCACGTACTGATGGTTTCAACACCATTCTTCGAAAAAGGAATGCGTCTATGATGCGCAGAGTGCGTGGGAGCGTCAACAGCATTCTGGGGGTCATCAGCCGTGTTGCACCATCATGGCGCATTGGGTGCATGTACATGTGCATGTTCCCGGTGCGTCAGGTGAGTGCAACAGATATATGAATTAAAAAAAATTATAACTATATCCTTGTGTTAATATAATATTAAAGTCTTTTCGCATTATAGTATGTATGAACTTGTAATAAAATCTCTTTGGCTATACTATTTGTGTCTGGCTGGTTTTGGTATCATTGAAAGTTTAAATTTTAAAGAACATAATTCCAAATTCAAATTAGGAAAATGTGTGATTTTCATTTGTTTTTCGTACTGTCAAGATGAGTGAATCTAATGAAGAAATTCGATACATTTTAAAATTTTACTACAAAAAAGGTAAAAATGCAACGCAAGCCGCGAAAAAAATTTGCGATGTTTATGGACCTGGTGCAATGTCTGTGAGAGTAGCACAAATTTGGTTTAAGCGTTTTCAATCCGGAAATTTTGATGTCAAAGATGCACGTCGCTCTGGTCGCCCTATTACTGATAAAATGTATGCCATTTTTGAAAAAGTGGGGAAAGATCAGTATATCAGTAGTTACGACGTAGCTGAAAAACTGGGAATTGACCACAAAACAGTTTTGGCGCATTTGAAAAAAACTGAGTACACAAAAAAGCTCGATATTTGGGTACCTCACGAGCTCACTGAAAGAAACCTAATGAACCGTGTACTCATTTGTGATTCTTTATTACGACGTAATGAAACCGAACCATTTTTAAAGAAGCTGATGCTGAACACGTACGACAAGAACGTGCGAAAAAGGTCGTGGTCAAAGGCCGGTCAGGCTTCACAGACTGGGGCGAAACCCGGGTTAACTCGCAACAAGGTGATGCTGTGTGTGTGGTGGGATTGGAAGGGCATTATTCATTATGAGCTGTTACCACCAGGCAGGACCATCGATTCTGAACTCTACTGCGAACAACTGATGAGATTATAGCAAGAAGTTGAGAGAAAGCGGCCGGAATTAATCAACAGCACGGGTGTGGTTTTTCATCACGATAACGCTAGACCTCACACATCTTTAGCCGCTCAGCAAAAATTAAGAGAGTTTGGCTGGGAGGTGTTAATGCATCCGCCGTATAATCCTGACCTTGTACCTTCAGATTTTCACCTGTTTCGGTCTCTTCAGAATTCTTTAGGCAGTGTCAGGCTAACATCACGAGAGGACTGCCAAAACCACTTGTCGCGGTATTTTGATCAGAAGTCCCAAAATTTCTATAGCAATGGGATCATGTCCCTACCTACAAGATGGCAAAAAGTTATCGAACAAAATGGTACCTACATACTTTAGTTTCTACTAATTATATGTTAAAAAAAACTTAAAATATCTTTTTCTACTAACTAACGAACTAACTAACTATACAAATAAATATACAAAACAAAAGGAAACTTAGGCGTCGAAGTACTCGTCCGCATCGCTGTCATCCGGAAACGTGCCCAGAAGACTGGCAGCATTGCCACGTTGAATGGCAATGCTAATTCTTTGGCCAAAGAACGAGCCAGCCCTCTGGTCACGTGAAGTGTCGACCAGTCGGCGAGAAATTTCCTTAAAAAGGAGACGCGCACTCGGGCCCCATGACCCGAGCGTTTCGACCCCAAACGGCTCAAAACTGTAGTTACCGATAAGGTTACAGTATTTGCGCCGCTTAAGGGTCTCAGCAGCCGCAGCAGCGGCGCCAGCACAGCTCGCCGTGCTTGGAACATGAGATGGCGCAAGGGTGTCGACACAGGTTGCGTCCCACACCAGAGGTCTACCCACCTTCCAAGGCAACAACGTCATGCCGTCTGGTCTCTTCCCATCGTCACGTACCAAGCCGCTTGGTTCTAATATCGCTGGTACGCCGGCGGTGACAAGAGCTCGACGAATAATATCGTTAATGCTGGCGTGTCGTGCTATGCGGCCTGCACTCCTGCAGCAGGACAGGCCATGGTGTCCGAGGTTGTCGACAGCTTCACCGCAGTGACACCGATGCGGAGCAACACAAGGTGCGCCTAAGCGGAGACACGTAGCAAGCCGAAACGAAGAGTCATCCATCATAGTGCCTATGGTGGATGACGGAAGCGCTTGAAGCCACAAGCCTGACTCCCATTCTCCCACAGCCAGCAGACGGGCACGCTCAGCAGTATTAAATGACGTATTTACTAGGGTATTCCGTATAATACTGCAGAGCGGCACGTCCCACCGTTTCTGGGAGGCTGGGTTGTCAGGTAAATCCGTATTGGGACAAGCCATCTTCCACGCGTTCAACGCATCGGTCAAACACGGTACCTCAAAATCGACCAGTGAGGAAGATAAAATTTTCCTGGTTAATTTGTCGGTACCGTGGACCGAAGAGAGGAAGGCCGGTAAACTTATACTTGAAATTTTGCGGACGCCGAGACCACCCAGGCGAATGGGAAGTGTAGCTTGCTGCCACGCTCGGTCGTCCAGGGCCACATTTAGAATAGAAGTTAGTGTGTTTCTAATAATTTGGTCTACTTTTTCTAAAAGTTGTGGATGCTTCCATAGATGGGAGGAGCGAAGGCTATACGTAAATTTTGGTCCAAAGCAGCAGTATCGAATTAGTGTGAAGGCCGAATGGATGTTAATTTTGAATAGTCTTTCCGAGACGTCATGAAAATTTTGAATTTTTTCCTCAACAAACGTTGGAAAGGATTCGTCAAAAATTGGGGACCCTAGGAGGTGAAGAGAGTTTCTTTCCGTAATTTTGATATTTGGTGCTATTGTATTAAATTTTGCTATGGTAGTCTGTCTGTCAGTGGTTTGGGGAAGATGAATTTCACATTTTGAAAGGTTAAGGTCTAGGCCGATGGAACTAAATTTTTCTTTTATAAAAGCTAAATCTTTTAAGACTGTGTCTACATTACCTCCTAGGGTTCCGTCATCCAAATACCATACGTTGAATTCAGAATTTAGTTGTAGTTCATACTTTAGTTAAATGTGAATAAACTATATTAAAAAATGTTTTGAATTTTCTTAAAAAATGCGAAGAAACTTTTTCCCCTACCTATTATATAAGTCTGTATCATACTAACACAATATGGATCAAGGTCCGAATTAAAGTATTTTTATTTATTTATAGTCTTAAGCCTTATTTACTAACACAAGTGTTTGATCATAAAAATATGTATGTTTAGGTTTAAGTATTTTTCTATGGGCCTGTGTCGCCTGAAATACATGGTACTCGTATATTATTATTATTATAGGAGGATTTTTGCAATGCGGTGCGGCACGCCCACATGTGCGCTGCTCTTTGCAGTTAAACATTCGATTCGAGATATGGCTTGATACCCGATGGAGTAATTAGTAATCGATTATAGACAAAACGTCCGAGATAAAGTAGACTTTCGAATAAATGAACAAAATTTTCCGCTCTGCGTGCTACGATAATTATTATGAAGCATTCAATTCGAAACTCGGATATAAAATGTCCTCTAATTACTGAAATTAAACATTGAGGGTATTTCGTAATCATCATTTTGAGTTTGTGTATGCTCGGTATCGGTCTTCTCTTGACTCATTGTTCTGTTAGGGCCATTTTTTTCTTGGAGGGAAGGCAAAAATATATTGTTCATCCAATATTTACCCCTAGCAAGTCTATTTTCGTGACAATCACAATATTTGTTTTTATCATCTTTGTTTAGCCGTCAATGGGCTAAGACTGTGCATTCATTAATGCAGCCATGTGACTTCCTGGAGCTAGACCATCTTAACGCAGTATTATTTTAATCTTACTTGAGTGTGGGAAAGAGATGGAGCTAGACGTCCTGTATAGCTCCATCTCTTTCTCACACTGAAGTAACATTAAAATAATACTGCTTTATGAGGTGGTGGTTGGCCCCCTGAAATGCTTAATTTACTTTCACATGACAGTACAAAAGAGATCACTGCCCCTGATGACTGTCAATCAGCAATATCGATAAAGTATGGCCGTGGGAAACGATAATAATGAATGTGGTTCCCGACGTGTACACTAACCTCCTTACTAATAAATTTATTATATCAGGTGAATAGTTACACACCGATTTCTCTCTTTCAGTCGTCAGTAATTTGACTTTCGAAAGAAGAAGACAAAGCGTTGTGTAACTATACGGACGCTACATAACGTTTATTAAACCACGAAGCTTTCAATATTATTTATTCCCAACCAGTAAATTGTAGTCGGTACCACGGTTTGATCAAAGAGATTACACAATCATTATTTTACGAGCCTTTTTAAAAGATTGCCTGCATGTAATGTTTCTTTTAAAGGCATTCCTTTACGGTACTTCTCGTTCGCAGTAATTACGAAAAGTATGCCAAACCGTTGTGTATTTCCTCCAATTTTATGAAACTGACGTAGGCATGACTCGGTTGAAATGAAAATATGAATAGAAAGGAAGATATATTAATTTTTGTATTATAAGGAAAATTAAACGGCAAAATTGCCTAATGTTTTCTGTTGTAGCTCTAATATTCTTTTTAATTTAGTATCTCAAGTGGTATATTAGTATATTTAAAGATGGCCTCTAATATTGTACAAACATTGTTATTCTATTACACGAGTTTGCTTTGACGGCCTCGTTGGTCTAGCGGTTGCAAGCATCTCTCCTGCTCTGCTGAGCATGAGATCTTGGGTTCGTTTCCCAGGTCGGGCAGAATGTTGTTGGGGTTTTGTATCTGGAATTTCTCAGTAGCAGCCCTGAGTTTGGATTTGTGCCCGGTTGATGGCAATAGGCTCACCCCCTAATACTTGGGACTTAAATAAACCTGGTGAAATGTGGGTGTACTATAGGTACACCTCTGCCCAACCCTTCGGGGAAACAAGGCGTGATGTTATGTTAAAAGTAACAAAAAAAAAAAACAAAAGTGACAAGTCAAACATATTTACAAACATATATTTATATAATTTAGCATAATATTATATAATGATTTAATCTAATCATCATCATAATAATAGCAACTAGGTAGAATCAATTAATTTTTTTTGTAAATTTTGACGTTCAAAAGTGCTTTTTTTGACGTGCCTATTTGAAATAAATGAGACTTTGACTTTGAATAGAAATCAGGCAATACCTCATAGCATTACCCAGCAGTAAGCCTTATTGATTAACTGTTTACAGCCATGAATATGCCTTACTAACTCGGCTAATCCATCCGATGAAAGCATTAGATTACGTCCGGCATAGGCTAACTCTTTTTATTCATTCAATTGATGTATTGCGGTCATCCATTTTAACTATTTTATTTTGTGAATAGAATCAGCATTGTTAGCGTACGAACAATGGGCTATTTTGGATAGATTTTAGAGTATGTATGTATTGCTATATGAAATAAGGTTTTATAATATTAATAAATATTATTTATGATAATAAATATTTTATTACACATAAACCTACATGGGCACTTATGAAACGTCAGAAGATAGGTGTACGGTTCCAATTGGTAATTCCCTATAGAGTGGAGCCGGCCAGAAACTCCACTCTTTTAAAAATTATTGCCTTGTACAAAAAATATTTTCAAATTACGATACAAAATTAATAGGTGTGCGAGGATAGTGTAGGCCTGTCTACAAATACCAAGTATTTAACAAAATAGAAAATAAACCGTGAAGAGTTATGTATTCTTGAAGAGTGCCAATGCAGATGAAATAGCGTCCTTTTAAAAATTTGTTATGCCAGTCCACACATACATTCTGATAAGTAATTTTACTCCGTAAGAAAATTTATATTCTGAGCCGAAAAAAGGCTTCAGTACCTATCGACATGTGAGCTGATATTTTTATGTGAAATCCCTTGACATAGCCGGTGGCTTAGTTATCGACTGCCAAATACTAAATCAAATATTTTTCTCAACCCGAATAACAGCTTAGGTCTCTCCGAAGGCTATTTTTTGACCTAAATCATTCCTTTCAATTTGCCGGAGAAAAATCTAAGGGAAAATATAAAGATATTAGCTTTTGCTCGCGACTTCGTTCGCGTGGAAGTCGTAAGACACTACAATATACTAAAATAACAGCCACATTTTTGTAAAACTTCTTTGTATACTCCATTTGTAGTTTTGCCTCAGCAGCCAAAATATGAAGAGAGACAGGACTGGTGACGCGGGAGCAAGACACGGGCAACTGTAGTTGTCCGTGTGAGAAGCAGCTCGTCCTGAGATGGACACCAATCGCCTTCAGTAGCAATTTCCCTTGCTTGCGAAGTTTTTCGTTTTAATTAATGATCGCCTGCGCCTGCATGCAATACTACCTAATGGCACAACACTGATACACTGACATGCATTCTTTCAGATTATAACTGACAAAAAGCTATCACTAAAATAATACAGTATGGTTTCAGACCGTACAAACTTACAGGGGTAGTACATACCATTAAACTGAACAACTTTCTTCCGGGGACCAATTTCGTAATCGCGAACAAATTATCAGTCGTCCCATACATTTGGTCGAGTAGATACTGAAGTTTTGTATGGGACCACTAACTTTTTTTTCGCGATTACGAAGTTGGTCCCCGGGAGAAAGTTGTTCAGTTTGATGGTCTGTACCACCTCTTTAAGTTTGTATAGTCCGAAACCGGACATACTGTATAAGTAACAGCATAAACACACGGGATTTATCATTAACTGTCACCTAACCGTTAGATATTTATTTTTATTATAACCAAAGATGACACAAAAGGCTCACACTTTATGTTTTAATGTGTACTTTCTACGAACTTACATAATAATATAATAATATAACAAAATGTAAAAAAAAAGGTTTGCAAAGCAGTCGTCGAATCGTTAAGCTATTTGCTTTGTTGAAAGTTGACTAAAATAGCCGTTCTTATATTATGTCATGATTGTATGCTTAGCTCCAACTCTCAAACGTCGCATGAACCCCATAGATACGTAAGAAAAATACTCTCTGAACGATAATAAATATAATCGTTGAGCGCTCGCATGCAAATGGCTTCTAGTAGGCGGAAATTTGACGGGTTAAAGGTATGGCGGTATGATAATCATTTAAAAGGTTAAATCTGTAACTATCTGCTATATTTGTTTCCTATTCAGGCCAGTGAAGTAATGGAATAATTCCACTGTTGTCATGACTGGTATAATGTATTCTCTTTCATCTCAGTCTCATTTCCTGCGAAATGTATGGGAAGATTTTTGAAATTGAAGAATAGAATAGAATAGAATAGAATAGAATAGAATAGAATAGAATAGAATAGAATAGAATAGAATAGAATAGAATAGAATAGAATAGAATAGAATAGAATAGAATAGAATAGAATAGAATAGAATAGAATAGAATAGAATAGAATAGAATAGAATAGAATAGAATAGAATAGAATAGAATAGAATAGAATAGAATAGAATAGAATAGAATAGAATAGAATAGAATAGAATAGAATAGAATAGAATAGAATAGAATAGAATAGAATAGAATAGAATAGAATAGAATAGAATAGAATAGAATAGAATAGAATAGAATAGAATAGAATAGAATAGAATAGAATAGAATAGAATAGAATAGAATAGAATAGAATAGAATAGAATAGAATAGAATAGAATAGAATAGAATAGAATAGAATAGAATAGAATAGAATAGAATAGAATAGAATAGAATAGAATAGAATAGAATAGAATAGAATAGAATAGAATAGAATAGAATAGAATAGAATAGAATAGAATAGAATAGAATAGAATATTCATTTATTAGCTCAGAATGTAGATATTTAGGGTTTTTTTTAGTCATGATTGATTGCTTAGCGCCATAAAGGTATAGCGTGATGATAATCATTTAAAAAGTTAAATCTGTAACTATCTGCAATATTCTAATCTTTTGGATTTTTACAATTTGCGGTAAACGAATACGAACAAATTGCAATATTCTTCATTCCCCATAGCAAATAGTAGCAAATAGCATGATAATTTATAGCCTACATACAGACTCACCACATTTATAGGGATTATCTACGCTTTGAATAAAATATATCCGGTACGATTTGCGTGATGCTGGAATATGCATTCAGAAAAACAGACTAAAATTCTAAATACAATTTTCTCGGCATTAGAATCGTTTCCAGACCTCGTAGCAATTACTTTTTCAAAAATATTCAATGTACAGTTATGATTTCGCTACAATTTTATTATATACAAATACTCATGTTTTCTCGGTTGGATTCAATACAGTTTAATAATAATCAAGACCCTTTAGTCAATGCTCTGTTGATTCGTAATGAAGCCTTCAATTCCAACTGAATGATGAGATTGATTTGTACATGTTTTGAAAGTATCGATGGCTTAATTCCTTCGGTAACTTGAATTCCTGGTAGAAATTTCAATCTCTTTATGGATACCAAAGGGGCAATTCTCGTAATTTTAAGAACATTCACAGTCTGATCTCAGTCTCAATATGTCAAAAATTCCTAGAATTTCCCTACATTTTTGACATTTGATTGTCGCTGAGATGAGTTTGCGACTAGATTTTGAACGTTTTTAGTTACGGGAATTGGGCTTCTGGACTCAGGATTATTGGGGAAGTCGAAACATTTGGTACCTACTTAAATATTGACCTATATAAATACTAATGTATTTAGGCCAGTAGTATTTACTCTAATTAAGACACTATTATTTAGGTCGATATTTAAGAAGGTACCATTATAATGTTTGTTGCTGGGTACCACCATTACTGAAATAATTTTCAGTAAGGATGTTACCTAAAAACAAACCACGATCATCAATCCATTTGACAAGCGCGGTTTTTTTTTCTCTTTGACTGGTCATTGGAAGGCATTGAACCCGCTGATAAATAAAAGGGACTTGATTTGATTGAAAGCGCTAGATAAAATGTAGCGTAAAAAGAGATAAGTTATCAATAGCATTAGTATCAACCAGTTCAGTTGCGTGACTTTAAAATGTGATTAATTCATGAGATGAATTTGACGTTTTGGGTATTGAACCAAAAAAAATCGATTGTCTAATTGTCGAATCGTACTAATACAAACTTTTATTAATGTGATAGAAATGAGAGACAAATAACATCAATGGGAGGTCGTCTGAACTTGTTCAGTGCTAGTTGCAGGAGAAGAGAAAAGCTTCCTCAGATGATGATATTAAAAATATCGTAATATGCATTCAGAGCACGGTACTAAAGTTGCTGTATGCCTATTTCGTTAAATGTGTTTTAGAGTTCATTAATCGAGAAAGCATCATTTGGAAAGAGATTAATTTTGTATTAGAGACATAGACAGCATTTAACTAATAGAAATGCTAACAGCTTTCATCGCAAAGTAAATAATAATAGTCTTCATAAATTCCTTGTAAAATTTATTTCAGAGCACCGAGTAAACATCTTTTCAACACCAATTAAATAATTCACAGCTTTTAGACTCACTGTCAAACAATGTTACGAGTAGTCCTCACAGCCCCTTGTTTTACAAATCGAATCATTCGCCATTCTTCCCTAATATCTGTTTTAGACAAATCCATTACTCCTTATTGTCCTCCAAATTACTCAGCCATCAAGGTATATTCTCGTCACGACAACAAAGGACTACTAAAGTCTTACTTACCTACAAACAAATACTTTCGAACTGTCCCAGCCAATCGAAATATCCATTATTTTCGGCGGGAACAGAAAAAATGGTGCTAATGCATCTATTGTTCGTATTTATGGCACAGCCGGACCGCAGCCATTTTGTGGGCCAGATGAAACAAGGCCTGAATAGTGTTGTGTGAATATGTGATTTGATAATTTTGGGACATTCTGTTTTTGGCGGGACGAATTCACTTCAATTTTAGGATGGAAACAGGAGCTTCGATATAACATGGATAAACAGGTCAGCTCATCAACTTTGTCGTCTTCCTATTTTAACGGTTTTGTTTGGATATTGTGCTTACGTTACACAACGGCGCGTTACGCAAGGATTTTGGAAAGATAAATACCAAACATGCAATTGTAATTGCATGCAGTTGTAGATTGGTTAGTCAGTCACGTCTTAGTCATCTTTTAGGCACTTACTCTAGGTTAAGACTAACTACTTACCTTCAAAGCCTATCTCTTCAGGCAAATAATGCAATAGCCGTGATAAATTGTTCACTTACGCCTACTTTAGGTACTCCATAAGGTATTCTGAAAATTTCAGGCAAGCGGCAAGTCTTTAGTTGAGGTGCTGACGCAAGGAGAGACTTTGAGCTCAGTGTTGTAAAGTATCGGCCCTAAATTAATTAATACTTTGCGCAAATCTATTTACGGATCTTTGACTATCTGCCTAGTCAGTATCTGGGGCGATTCTGGGACTTTTTTGGCCATTTGACTTACAACTAATTTTTTTTTTTAAACGTTTACTCATTTAATGATTTCGCCTGTATTTTAGATTCGACAAAAGTCTTAAGTGAACTCATACTCTGACCTCTAATAATCATTTGTAGGCAATGCAATATATCTTTGGCAAATACCTACTTCGTTCAGTAATCAGTTAACATTTTCAACCGTGTCGTCGATTTAGAAGAGTCTCAATTTTTTAGCGACATCAATGTTGCTGAGCTCTCAAACCTTCAAAGCGCTGTGGTTACATTATTTAAATATGCACCCTCTGTACCCGACCTAGCTCTGTTTGACAACAACGACATAATATACTCAAGAGGAGCAAATGTCGGCCAAGGCCAAGATCTTGGGAGGTTAATAATATAAGCTTAATCGTAGGTACACATAGGTAGGTAGGTATATTATCAAATAGTATAGAGCATTATAATCCAGTACGAAAACGAATGCTGAAAATGTTTAGTGGTAGGTAATAAAGATTCTTAAGCGTAAGGCTTAAACGGACGCTGCGCTGGTTTAATTGGATTTGAAACGACAGGCAGAAATGGAAAAGGCTCCTTGTGAAACAGTTTTTCCACAAACATCCACCGTTTTAATGTCTGCTGCCTGCATTGTTGTTTTTTAGGTTGCTGGTGATGACGAATCGTGATCGTCGTTTGTTTTAAATCTGCTACCCACCCTCTAAGATCATCGCCTGCCTAGCCTTTTCCCAACTATGTTGGGGTCGGCTTCCAGGTGCAGCTGAATATCAGTATTTTACATGGAGCGACTGCCTATCTGACCTTTATAACCCAGTAACTGGGTAATACGATACCCCTTGGTAAGACTGGTTGTCAGACTTTCGGGCTTCTGACGACCCGTAACAAGTGTCAAAGATCCACGAATGACAGCCGGGACCAACGGGTTAACGTGCTTTCCGAGGCACGGACGGGTCTTGATATGTAAAGATGGTGACCCATCCACGGACCAACCGCGGCAAGTGTAGCTTAACCTGATCGATCGACCCATGTGGTTGTTTTTATTTAGCCGCAAGCCCCTCTGCCCTCTAAGATGTTGTTTCATAATCTCCTTTTACGAGGGCTTGGGAAGGCCGCTGGTATTATGTAAATTAGCTTTACAAACTTAGTTCTATTTGGCAACATTGTGGTTAATATTGCTAGCATCGCATTCCAGTTGTTCAAGTAGTAATTAGTGGTCAAATGGTCGTTAATGAACTTCATTAATGGGCTATTTCAGTTCATTTTTAGTGCTGTACCGCTATCACTTCTGAAAATGTCTAGGTTTAGGAGGAGTTCCTGTGTGATACAAAGCAGCAGTAGAATATTGTATTAGAATACAAGACAAAAACAATATTTTGTTAAAATTGTTAAAACTTGAAAATAGAAGCAGCGTTGCTGTATTCTATGCTAGTGGGTGGGTATCTACCGGAAGGAAAATCCCTTCGAACCAATGAACACACAGCTACAGCTATATATCAAGGTAAACTTTTCCAGTTTATGCTGATCTCGCATTGTATAGGACTTTCGTACAATGAGAGGTCAGCTTATACTGGAAATGTATAGCTTGATATGTAGCCGTGTGTACTAGAGACTGTCCCAAAATAAATTGCCATTAGTAAACGTTTCGTAGCTGTTGAACCATATTCGTGTACTCTTTCAAATAAAAATAAGAAAAACATGTCCCACAAAAATCCCACATTGGTACAACACTAGTGTAAAAATTGGGACGATCTACATCGCCGTGTATTTGTCATTGTCTTTAACTTTCCAATTCACGGGCTATTTTAGTATCGGCCTGGTTTTATAGTCGCTCACTGTTTAACAATGAATATGTTTTAGCAATGTTCGTTTATGATGAAAATTTGATCTGTTTTCGATAGGTGCATTTGGGGTTAACATATTTCTAATAATCCATCATTTGACATTTATTTAATAATTTTCCAGTCACGTTTTTCGTTTAAAGACACTATAACAGATTGATTTTATAAGGAAATTCTAATAAAACTAACAAATAGACTTTACAGCAGTAAAAACCCTGCAAATATATTTATATAACGCAATGGTGAAAAAAACACACTTACATTTTACCTGCTTACTTATGAAAACACTTTCTATAATTAAAATACTGATCCAAGTATTATTACTGAATTAACAAAATGAATGCCACTGGGTAAGCAAGTAAAAATAATAATGACAATCCAACATTTAAACAAATCATTTTAATTTTTCCATTATTAATGGCAACCTCATTATTGAAATACATTATTTAGTTATGAAATATTCTTTCATTTTGTTTTGCTTTGACAGGGGATACGAAAATAATTAACGGTTGGAATTAGACCTCGAGTGCCTCTTTCCTTATCTCGGCAGCAACTGATGGGGGAAGACCTCCAGAGAGAAATAAACTCTATCTTTTAACAATAAGGTTCTGTTTCACTTGTATTTATGTAAGTTACAGCCCCCAACATCGCCTTATTTAATTTAATTGAATGTTCATTTTCTTTATTTGATAGCTAATATTTCACACTTATAATGAAGACAATAAAGCTCTTGGATAGTTACGACACTTGTGTAATAAGGCCCAGCTGGTTCTCTCTGCTTTATTAAATAAAGTTTTTAATAGTTTGTCTTGAATACATGGTAACTAAAAGCTAGCCTTGGGAGTTGTGTTTAATTTGGAAGGTTGGTAGTGGCGTATAGGTCTATATGTTTGTGCATGTGTGGTTTGTAAATGAAGGTATACACATTTGCAACCAATATACCAAAAAAAAAACGAGAGAGAGTTACTACGGTTTTGTAAAAACAAAAAAAAAAATAAGCGGTCATAGGGACTGCCAACAGAAATGAAAACTTAAACGTAAAACTATTCATAGCATGTCGCATGTCGGTGACGCAAACCTGTAAGATTTCCCCCTACCAACATAGCATATCGCATGTCGGGGACGCAAACCTGTAAGATTTCCCCCTACCAACATAGCGTGTCGCATGTCAGGGACGTGAACGCGTAAGATTTCCCCCTCCCTACCAAAAATAGCTCACCGCGTCTAGAGAAGTTTTCACATCATTAAAATAATATGATCGCTCTTTGAGTATAGTCGATGGCATTAGAAAAGTCTGTGTGGCGAGAAAAAACTTCTATGGTTACTGTTAACTACCGAAGTCAAAAGGCGCTGGTTCTTGGTAGTAAAACAAAAGTTTATTATAAGTCAATTAAAAGTAACAGATAATAAGTGGCGAAAGCATAGACAAATGGTATAAAAAGGTAAAATATCATAAAAACCTTAGTGTAGACTTGCATTCATGGAGGGGGTGGAGACCTACTCCGATCACCGGTACATCCGGTTTGACGTCTCCACCCAGACCTCGAGCGCGCCGGTCCGACATGCCCCGAGTGGTCCGTGGTGGGCGCTGAAGTAGCTGGACCGGGAGCTCCTCCTGGAAGCCTCGATCGTGCAGGCGTGGGTGTCATCACCGGACAGGCCTGCTGACATCAATGACGAGGTAGGGTGGTTCCGGGAGGCCATGTCCGAAGTATGTGACGTGGCAATGCCCCGGGTCCGGCCCGGATGCGCCTGGCGCCAGGTGTGATGGTGGTCGCCGGAGTTGACGTCTCTGCGCGACGCGTGCGTTGCTGCGCGACGCCGGTACACCAGGCATCGCAGGCTTCGTATCTGCCCTGCGGATACGGAAGCCATTCAGGCGGAGCTGTACGAGGTACAGAGCGGCGAAGACCGCCCTCCGAGTGGAGATCCTGCAGGCCAAGGAACTGGCCCGTGAGGAGTCGCTGGGGACTCTGAACAGAGACCCGTGGGGACGCCCCTACAAAATGGTGCGGTACAAACTCCGCCCATGGGCTCCCCCGCTGGCGCAGAGTTTCCGGCCCCAGCTCGTGGAGGACGTGGTGAGCGTTCTGTTCCCTTCGCGAGGGGAACATACTCCTCCGCCCATGGCTCCGCGTCCTGCGGTGCCCGATGCGGACCACACTGCCGATGACGACGACGATGCTCCGGAGGTGACCGAGGTAGAGCTGAGAGTGGCGGTACATAAGCTGAATATCAAAAATACCGCCCCAGGACCCGACGATTTACCTGGAAAAGCCTGAGTTCTGGCCTTGGAGGCTCTCGGGCTTCGACTAAGGGGGCTCCTAAGCGCATGCTTGGAGAGGGGCTGGTTCCCACTTCGCTGGAATACGGGGAAACTGGTCCTAATCAAGAAGCCGGGGCGCCCTGCGGATTCTCCGTCCGCTTACCGGCCCATTGTGCTGCTCGACGAAGTGGGCAAGCTCTTTGAAAGAGTCATTGCAAACCGCCTCGTCGGGCGGCTAGTGCGGGTGGGGCCGGATTTGGCGGAGAGCCAGTTTGGTTTCCGCAGGGGGCGCTCTACAGTGGACACCATCATGCGCGTACGAGCCCTCACGACGGGGGATGCTGTGGCCCGGGGTGGGGTCGTCTTGGCGGTGTCTCTAGACATCGCAATGCCTTCAACACCCTGCCCTGGAGTTACATCAGGGAGGCACTCCGGTATCACCGGATGCCAACCTACCTCTGTCGCGTGGTCGAGGCCTATCTGACGGACACGGCCGTCATCTACCCCGGTTACCGGGGAGAGTAGAACCGGCGAGAGATGTCGTGCGGTGTCCCACAGGGATCGGTCCTGGGGCAGCATCTGTGGGACATCGGGTACGACCGGGTGCTTCGCGCCGACCTCCCTAGCGGCGTCAGCGTGGTTTGCTACGCTGACGACACGCTGGTCCTGGCGCAGGGGAGATCGCACCAGGCGGCGGCCGAATTAGCGACACGCGGGGTTGCGACAATAAAAAAATACAGGTTACATTAAACGCTTAAACACATAATAATTACACACACACAACTAACTATTTACACTGGGTACTAAATTAAACGAGAAACTTATACTATAGGTACAAATAAAAACAAAAGAAAAATAAAAAAAATATAAACAAAAATATCTCGGCGGGATTTTGTTTCGCACTGGATTTTCAACTCTCAGCATTGAACCGAGCATTGAGAATCCAACAGAGTGCAATCCAACGCATCGAAAACCATACTGTTGTCAACTCTCGACGGTAACAACGAGAGTTGAAAATCCAGTGCGCGAAAAAAAAATCGACGCGTTATTTTTACGTCTGTGCGAACGTTGGCTTAGCGTCGAAGTACTCATCCACTTCGCTGTCATCCAGAGACGTACCCAGAAGACTGTCAGCATTGCCACGTTCAATGGCATAATTCTGTTTTAAGAATATTTTTGTAGGACCAGTTAGATATTTCAAGAAGTATCTAAGCAAATTGACCTGTTATGGATTTTGAAATGGGATACTCTCATCCTGGAAAATTTCACAAAGTGAAAGTTGTTTAGTTGAGATTATTTAGCTTTATAAAGTTAACTAGCTTCCGCCCGCGACTTCGTCCGCGTAAAATTTCTTGTTCCACTGACCCACTCCGTCGCATTGCATCGCCTGTTCGCGCTGTTACTTCGTTTTCGTTTAGCGCTCGTTCTTCCGTTTTTTGGTCTTTGCTCGGCTTCTAAGGGTCCTAGCGTAATCGTACATAACCTATAGCCTTCCTCAAGAATTGAACCGTATAATGCAAAAAAAAAAAATTCAAATCCGACTGGTAGTGACAGAGATTAACGCGTTCAAACAGTCAATAAATATAAAATGTGTAGGTAACTAATAGACTAAGCGCATTTTTCTTACTTTAAGTATTTATATACCCGTCGTAATTTCTAAACGAAAGGTACGAATTGAATAATTCAAAAAGGAATTTACATGTACTTAATCAACCTAGATGATGAAACTATTTATTTGGATAAGGATTAATAGTTTATGAAAATACCTTCGCAAGTAATGCATTATTTTATAACAAATTTGATTAACTTTAAAAATGTCACAGTGAGTTAACCTTAAAAGATACACATATGGTATTGCGGACTTTTTTTTAGAACTTTTTAAGAAAAACAATCTTGTTATACATAATTTTTGCGTTAACTTTAATCGTTTACGCAGCGTACGCAACGGAAGCTCTCAAAAGGAATAAATTTTCCCCGTTTTTGCAATATTTTTCATTGATGCTCCGCTCCTGTTGGTTGTAGCGTGATGTTATATAGCCTATAGCCTTCCTCTATAAAAGAATTTTTCAATTCGAACCAGTAGTTCCTGAGATTAGCGCGTTCAACCAAACAAACAAACAAACTCTTCGGCTTTATAATTTTAGTATAGTATAGATTAATCAACCAGCTATTCGAAGCTCGCTAAAAGTATGTACTTAGAAAAAATGTTTGCTACGCGATTTTAACCTTTGCTTGCATTTAATTTAATTGGGTACGTAAACAGAAGTCTTCCTGGAATCCTATGATTCTACCGTTTAAAGAAAGCCACTTGAAGTCATAAGATACTTTTATTATTTTGGTGCGATGTTAGCTTGATAAAGTTAATTAATCAGCCAGCTGCTCGGAGCTCGCTAAAAGTGACACTTAGAAAAAAAATTTGCTACGCAATTTTAACCTTTGCTTGCATTTAATTTAATTAGGTACGTAAACAGATAAATATTCCTGGAAGCCTATTATTCTCCGTTCAAGGAAAGCCACTCGAAGTCATAAGATACTTTTAGTACAATAATTTCTTTGGGATGTTACGTTTTGGCTTCTTCGCATTTTTCTGAAAGTAAATAAGTTGAAATGCCTTTCTAAGAATAACAGCCGGGAACGAGTACGGAGGGGTCTCGATATGTAAATCAAAATCAAAATATTTTATTTCACACAAACCTACATGGGCACTAAAACGTCAGAAGCTAGGTGCACGGTTCCAATTGGTCGTTTCCTATGGAGAAGAACCACGGTTACTCTTTTAAAAATAATTGGCTTTTACAATGTTTTCAAATTACAGTGTTAATAGGTACGATTGGGAGGTCACCCATCCACGAACCGACAACGGTAAGCTTAGCTTAACCTTTGATCGACACGTGCGGCTCTTATCATTTAGCCATGAGCCCCCTTAACTTACAGTACGTAACTGTTGAAACCCGAACGCAACTCTGCTTCAGCTAAAATTAATACGAACGTAGAATTTACGACCCTTTTCACAATTCGTCCTACTTCTGAACTTTTCAGACGTAAGTCACATCACTAGCAGCCATACACAAGCTTCACATATCAACCACACCATCAGCCTTAAGTAGATAAAAACCGTTCAAACACTCAAAATTCTCGCATAACATTGAGTCGGGTCCAGACGTTCCTCAGATAAATTAGCAACTCGGAACTTACCAGCAAGTTACAAACCCTCATCAAAAAGTACGGAACCACTTAATTCCGACGTCAGTTTTATGAAAAATTTATACTCCGCCCATAGTTCCGTGAAATGAACTTGGCTAAAACAAGTTTTGACCGGTTCGGGTAAGTTTGGATCGGTCTAAGGCGGATTGAACTGGTTATCGCGAATATTGTAAGTTTTTAGTTCGACGGCGGACGGAGTTTTCAAGAATATTTATTGTAGACTAGCTGTGCCGCACGACTTAGTTCGCGTGGATGTTGTAAGATGCACAATATACTAAAATAACATTCACATTTTAATAAAACTTCCTCGTCCCCCGATCTGTCGCCAACCGGCGTCGCGTTGAATCGCCCGCCCGCGCTATTACTTCGTTTTCGCTTAGTGTTCTTTCCGATTTTTTTCTTTTTGCTCAGCTCCTAAGGGTCGTAACGTGATGTTAAATAGCCTGTAACTATCCTCGAGAATTAGGCTACCAAATGCAAAAATAATTTTTCAAATCTGACTTTTGGTTCATAATTTCATGGGTTTTAATTTTTTTTGCGCGGAACCCTAATTATTTTTCTAAAATAAAAGTAGCCTAAGTTACCCGCTGCAATATCAGCTATCTGCCAGTGAAAGTCCTGTCCAAATCGGTCCAGCCGTTTCGGATATTAGCCGGAACAAACAGACAGACAAAAATTATAAAAATTGCTTTTTGTTATACTTTATGTATCGTATATACTTTATTATTTAGGGGGCTTGTGGCTAAGAAATAACAGCTGCACGGGTCGATCGGTCAGGTTAAGCTACGCTTGCCGCGGTTGGTCCGTGGATGGGTGACCATCTTTACATATCAAGACCCCTCCGTGCCTCGGAAAGCACGTTAAGCCGTTGGTCCCGGCTGTCATTCGTGTATCTTTGACAGTCGTTACGGGTCGTCAGAAGCCCGAAAGTCTGACAACCAGTCTTACCAAGGGGTATCGTATTAACCCAGTAACTGGGTTGTGGAGGTCAGATAGGCAGTCGCTCCATGTAAAATACTGGTATTCAGCTGCATCCGGTTAGACTGGAAGCCGACCCCAACATAGTTGGGAAAAGGCAGGCAGATGATGATGATGATATACTTTATTATGCATTTAGTAAAAAGTTGCTATTTTGACATTTCAAACAGACACTTCAATTTTATTTATTTGTATAGATTCCCCAAAAGCTTGTTTTGTAATATCGCAAAGTAACTTCGGATCGGAGTTTAGGGTTTTCTTTCTGAAATTAAATTTATTTATAAGTATATAAATAGACATAATAACCTACTTAACTTTCCTCAAAGTTGAGTGACTCATTATTGCTGCTAAAACATGTTTAAATAGGTTCTTAATGGAGTGGTTTGATTGGAATTCGGAGGGTAGCGAAATGAAAATTTTCTTCTAGACTTTCCGAGGGGATTGGTTGTAAATAATTTTGATTGCTTCCCTTCCTTTAAGTAATGTCTTAATTTTACCACGAATGATATTGAAAAGGTTACATCATTAGTACATGAAAAAATTAAATTAGACTTGATTAATGATTTAAACATCTACAACATCATTCTCGGGACAAAATTTCATTCATTCAAATGAGGCTGTGATAATTTCTGACTCAAACGCGAAAGCGACAAGATTTTCAAGATTAATCTCTTGTTTACCTGAAATTCTTCCTGAAACACTCAGGCGCGCTTTGTTTCGGAAGGATTACATTTAAACCTCTTAACTCTGTTATCAGTATCTTTTGGTGTGATTTACATCTTAACTAGCTTTTTGTGGCTTGGTTATTGCGGTAAAGGATTTTTTTTTGGGATTTTTAATTTAAAACCTAGTATAAGCACATAGATTAAGTTTTTTTAACAAGAAACCCTGCTTTATTTGTCGTCTGATCCAACTACTAGATATTTGACCGAATATTTATTTAATATTAGAATATTTTTCAGATAAATCAGATTTACAGTGTTCGTCAGATAGCTCAATTTCCATGCTTGCATTCCAAATAAGTTTTAACAAGCACTTGTGTGACGATTGAAATTGCGGTTCCAAAATTCTGGTTTTTCGGAAAAGAACCGGCAAAATGTGATGATACTCATAAGTGGCTACACATTGGTGACGTTGGTGGTGGTATCCAAATAAACTATTCAAGATGGCAGTCATTACTGAAGCTTGTCGCTTAGTTCACATTTCGCATATCCCGTGTATTAAATCATAATTTGATGCATGAAATATTTACAGCGGTTTCATATACTAAACAATTTATTAAGCTAGAACCAAGAAAACCCTTTCAGTCCTCTAAAGCCTGCTAAATTGCGACATGACTTAACGCGGTGAAGTGAGGGACACTTTACAAATGATTAGATTTGACTCTAGCTTTCTTTAGGGGGTGAAAAGGCGGGTGACTAATGAGGATGGATGTCCAGATACGAGCGTGGTGGGTAGCTACTAATTAAATAATGATTCTGTGACGAAAACGTGGATTGAGGAAACATTTAGACAAGATTGTATATTTTCGCTGTTATTGTGATAGATTTATTATAATGTATTAGACAAGGAGCTGGGGAGGTCCTCTGGGTATAATTTTACCAGGTTAGAAAGATTTACTGTCTCGATTTGACTGCCTCGTTGGTCTAGTGGTCGCAAGCGCTACTGCTGAGCATGAGGTCCTGAGTTCGATTCCCGGGTCGGGCAGTGTTATTGGATTTTTCCATCTGGAAATTCTCAGTAGCAGCCCGGAGTCTGGATTTGTGCCCGCTTGATGGCAATAGGCTCGCCCCCTATTACATGGGGCTTAAATATAACTGGTGAAATGTGGGTGTACTATAAGTACACCTCTGCCTAACCCATCGGGGAAACAAGGGTGATGTTATGTAGAAAGATTTACTGCGAAACACGAATTTCCTACTGAAGATTGTCTCTTCTATATTATAATTACCAGTATCGCCAAGCTGATGATGGATTTAATTATACTAACATAAACATAATAAAAGGTCTATAAAAAGGTTCCCAAATTCAAGTTAAAAATCCCATCTGTCAAGAGAATGTAAAATGGAACCCATTTTGTACACTATTCTTTCTTTATTATGTCGTTTTAAATTACAAATCTGAACAAGGTACAGTAGAACGAGACGGGGTACAAGTGTGGCCCGCAGGCCGTGTGGGTTCGTTTCTCTTTTAACTAAGTTTATGAATAGGTAGTATACACGAAGGGACTTGATTAGAAAAACACTTGTGATATGAGGGGTACGTTCAAAAGGGATTATGTTTTCCTAATGTTTGGATAAAGAACTGCTTAAGTTAATCTAATATTTTCCTTCTTCTTTTAGCGTATAGGCAATATTTATGTGAGAGTAGTTCGTGTTATAGTGAAAATATTAGATAATCAATAAATACCAGGGCCTATTGAATACAACCAACAGATGACAGCTGACCGGCGACAATCCAACAATTTTGTAAGATTTTTTCAGAGTTTTCTGCTTTCACAAACAGTTTCTGTCATGAGAATATGTCAATTATGTAATTTTAAACAAATCAGTTGCATTTTCAGTTATATTACACAGGGCCCCCTTCAGGTGCGCTGACGCACAACAACAACTGCACGTCATCACGTCAGTTGAAAATGAGAGCGCTGTCAAATTGTTACCGTGGACGCACGGTTAACTGTACTATAGTGGCGCCACGTTTAATGGACTTTTTATTTTCACAATACGTAGAACGTCTTGATATAAGTAAGTACGTAATATAATTTTCACACCACCAGCTCGATAATGTCAAATCATTATGTCATGCAAACTTAACCTAAAATATGTCATTAGTATTATAACCCGCTAGGCAATAATGTAATTTGAATTTGGAACCACAACTTAAAAATCCGTAAGAAAACTTTTAGAAATAGAACATCCAAAATCAATTTGATTTTTTAACCTACTTCAAAAAAAGGAGGAGGTTCTCAGTTCGTCGGATTTTTTTTCGAAGACGGCTGGATTGATTTGGAAAATTCTTTTTTTGTTGTAAAGGGTATACTTTCCAAGTGGTCCCATTGTCATCAAGTCAGGATCCAATGATGGGATCCTGGAGAAATCGAGGGAACTCTTCAATTATTATAGGCACGCCTATAGCGATTTGGGTATTTTTTATAGTAACTTGTTCATTTGCTCTCGGAAAGCACCATTTGGTGAAGTGGAACTGATGATGACGACCACAGATGGCCACCGGAACTACGTATAAGTATTAATAAGTATTTTACGGTTTATTTTTTATTTTTTTGTGTATGGGAAATCATCAAATGATTTCTCCCGCTCTGGGCGGAGCGGGAGGGCGTGTCAGACTTTTACTGACTAAAACCCACCCGTGTTCCTTCTGTTGCCTGTGCCGGAGCCACGGTAACTCTTTCGAACATCCCGCAACCCTGGCTGGCATCGGCCCTAGCGGACCCCTCCAGTGGTGCTGACATCTCTTTGAGGCGCGCGTGGAACACAACGCGCCGTCGACTCGGGCCTGGTCCTTACCGGACGGCGAGCTACCCATTGCTCGCCGTCCGCAAGCCCGCGCCTGTGGTGGCCGGGAATCGGCTGCCAATTCCCGACGCCCAGGGCGTCACCTGCGGCGACTACGGGCGTGAGGGCGCAAAGCTTGCCTCTCTCTCACGCGTCCCGCCTCCTCCTTCGCGAGCATTACTGCCTCGCAGAAGGAGGTAATGGCTTCCCATGTACTCTCGCTCCGTACCATGGCCTGGACCAGGGCCGGACATGAGAGATCGCCGCTGCCAATCGCTTCCGCGAGGACATGGCGGTGCTCCGCCCAAGCCGGGCAGACCTCCACCGTACACTCCACCGTCTCCTCCGGGCGATCCACACAGTGGTGACACCCGGGCGTTTCCTCCCGCCTTATTCGGAATAGATACCTCCCGAAGCACCCATGTCCGGTGAGGACCTGCGTCAGGCGGAAGGTGAGGACGCCGTGGCGCCTCTCCAGCCACTCCTCAAAGAGGGGACTTATCGCCGCAATTGTGGCGTGCCCAAGTATTTTACGGGTTAAGATTCGATTACTTAAAAATGGTTGCTAAGCAAATTATGCTCGTCACAATGCATATGGTGAAGTGGAGCTGATGGTGAAGTACCAGATAAGCTTTGTAAAAGGTGGTGAGCAGTTGTCGGTAGGCTATTGTAACTTAGATTACAATAGCTAAAACCGAGCCACCAAAAAGTGAAAAATATTTTTTTTTTTTTTTAAAAAAAAAACCAGCCAACTTCCAAAAAAAAACACTACAATGTGAAAAATAACTTTCATTTCGAAAGTCGGTGGTAAAAACCTAAAAAATAGATTTGAAGACCACGACTTCCGAAATTAAAGTTATTTTTCACTTTGTAGTGTTTTTTGGAAGTCGGTTGTTTTTTTTTTTTTGCAAAAAAGCTTTATTAAGTACCTTACATAAGGTATGAAAAGGAGAGTATTCTCCTCGAGGTTAAAGGTGTCTTCGTCTTGGTGAGCTTAACTCTCTCGCAACACTCTTCTAGTCTTCCAAGATATAAAACACTGCTTAATCCCCTCAGTAAATGATCTATTTGGCGGATAATGATAGAGAGTACCGTAATAAAATGTCAATCATCATCATTCTCGCATCCCAATTTATTTGGGGTCGAAGCAATATGTCTTTGTCTTCCATACTTCACTATTAAGCTCCATTTACACGGTTTATTGATCGTGGCATGCCATAAAATTGAAATGCAATTAACTAGCACCTTCTAAATAACACGTACAATTGTTGCACAATACGGGCAAGTTAGTTGCCGCACAAAAATGTATAGGTGTAAAAAGCACGTACCTACAATAAAATTGCTCGTACAATAAAATCGTACGTACATTAAAATAGCATTTGATTCTGTATCATTCAAACAAGCGAACGAAACAAGACGTTCAATAACATTGCACTAAATACATTGACATACAATATTTGGCAGCGCAAATTCGGGTAGTACTTGAATCAATTGTTCAAGAGCGTGCAACTCTGTGCTTAGACGAGGCAAAACTTGCATATAATTATCACATTGTAACTATATAGCCCTGGTGTAAGTCGCTTGCAATTTTATTGCATAGCAAAACTTGCATTTAATTATGTATGTCATTTTATGGAAATAGCACGCGTGTAAACGCTTGCATGCAATTCTTGAATGGCAATAAAATTGAAAGTGCTTTATGACATGCGATTATTGTACTTCAGTGTAAATGGAGCTTAAGTCGTCATCTCGGTAGTCACCCCCTTCCAGCCATATCATCTTTCACACAGTCCGTCCATTGTTTCTTTGGTCTTCCCCCACTCTTATCACTTCATTCATACTCAAACACCATTACCATTATAAAAGATATTCATTTAAAAATCCCCTATTCCGTGATATTAACTTGCAAATTGTCGAACGACCTTCAGCAATATTAATATTTTACACAAAATAACTCTCCAAAATCAGTACCAAGTCTCTAATCCTTCATAATCAACTCGGCTCATTCCTGCATCGTTGTCGCGATCCATTCATTCATTATTTATAATTAGCTACTCGGCCGCACGCATCCGAGAGAGACATTAATCATTTCAATTACTAAGTCGCCTCCAGACGAAAGGGCGACAGGAACTTCCCTTGTTTTTTACTACGGAGACGCTTTTCAGAATAAAGTTTTAAGCTGATAATGGTAAGTTGTATAAGCTTTTGATTTTCTGTCAGCGTTTTCGTTTGTAACATTTGCATTAAAAACAAAACGGACACAAATAGTGATGTAGCTACTTCTAACATAACACTTAGAAGAAAACATCACTCTTCAAGTAAACCTTTGTGTCAAGAGCAGGTGATTCCCAAGCAAAACGTTTCGTTGAATGACAATATTTCTCAATTACCGGCCACCCCCATACTTGTGCAACATACCAGAAACTGTGATAAATTCGAAACAAATATATCTACGGAAAACTCCTTCGAATTTCTGCCGTTAGATGAAGATATCGATATTTTGTCTCATACTTTGAAAAGAGATCCACTAATATTTAGAAGCTGTCCAAATATTAGATCCAATAACTTTGATTTAATAGAAGAATTAGAAAAGAAAGTATCTATACTGACGAAGAACTTAGAAATTGCTGAAAATGAAATAGCTAACCTTTTATCGGAAAACTGCTCTCTTAAAAAACTAATGTCTATGTATGGCAATCAACTTAAAGATATATGTAAATCTACGCCCAAAAGAGCATCACAGAAGAAAAGGAATAAAGATCCCATCCAAACTAAATTAGACTTCTCAGAGCAACTAATTAGTCCTAACGCACAATGCTCACAAACTAAGGACGACGTACAGAGTCTACATTATCAAGGTGCAACCCAGGAAATTAACAATGATACGACTAAAAAGGTATTGGTGGGCTGCTCAAATAAACAACGACATGTAAACGTTAAATGCAAAACCCAATTAAATCATACTTCAAAAAGAAATATTTACATAATTGGAGATGAAAAAGTAAGAGGTCTATCAGCACAACTAATACACACCAAGACTGGTAAGTGGAATGACAATTACAACATCGAGGGTAAAGTCCATCCCTATACTTCATCATGCGAGATCCTGCGAAATCCAGATGTACTATCAAGCACCCTATCTGACAACGACATTATCATACTCTCAATTGGTAAACACGATAAAAATCCCTACATGTTGTTAACTAATCTATGTAGTACTCTGTGTAGTTTAAGCAATTATACAATATTGTTGTTGAATGTTTCACAAAATAGGTATCTTAATGTTAAAAAACTTAATCATGAACTAAGATTGTTTACAAAAAACTTTAAAAATTGTAAGTTTATTGAAGTTAATGAGTTAGATGTAAATTATCAAAAGAAGCTCTCAGAGTTAGATTTAATTACGTATAAGCTTAATATAGAAATAGATTTTTTGCAATATGAAAATAGTTCCTCAAAATTAAGTTTAAGTGATCGAGACTCACTTCATGATCCTAGTAAAAACGACAATACATTTTTTCGTTCCTAACTCCCCCATTAATAAAACTTCAGTAAATAATGACAACTCAAAACAGGATTGCCGACATGGTGAAGTGCGAATCTTACACCAAAATATAGCCGGCATCTGCAACAAACTAGTCATGTTAGAAGTAGCTTTATCTGAATTAGTAGAAAACAACAAGGAGGCTAATATACTATGCTTTAGTGAAACTTTTGTTAAACAAGGGTCGGAAGCTAACATTAAACTTAATAATTTTAAATTAGCTGCAGTATATAGTCGAGATAAATGTAGAGGGGGAACTTGTATTTTAGCTAAAAAGACATTTAACACAAAAACATTGAGTTTTCCTTCAAATCTAGCTACAAAATTTTATTTTGAATGCTGTGGCGTGGAGATTATTGGTTTGAGCCTAATAGTTGTTAATGTATATAGAATACCTGATCAGAGACAGGCACAAATTGGGATCTTTTTTCATAAACTTGACATTTTGTTAAATTATTTGACGGACCAATACAAAAGAAAGAAAATAATAATTTGTGGTGATTGGAATATTGACATTTTAAAACATAACTCTGCAACGAAGGAACTTTTAAGCATACTTCATAACTACAATTTTGAAGCTCACATAAAATCACCAACTCGGGCGAATTCTTGCATTGATCAAATCGCCAGTAACATAAAGAATGTTCAGTCAGAAATTCATCACCTCGGCCTGTCAGATCACGAAACAGCACAAATGATTACTATAAAAACGAAAAAACATAAAACAATATCCTGTTGGTTTGAATTGAAACGTGACTACTGTTCGGACAATCTCGATAAATTTTGCGAATGTATGTCTTCTCTTTCATTTTCAGAAACACTTAACTCTGACACTAGCAGAAGCTTTTAATTTATTTTATGAAACATTTACTTTATTTTACAATCTGTGCTTTCCGGTAATTAAGGTTAAAGTTAATAATAAACCAGTCACACAAAACTGGATAACAAAAGGCATTAAAAAGTCTAGTAAAACGAAACGTCGGCTATATCTAAAATTCATAAGTAGTAAAATTAATAAAAAACATAATGGAAAAAACTATAAGCTTTACTCGCATATGTTTAAACGATGTGCACAGAAAGCCCATAAAATTGTGATGATAAGGCGTATTCAAAAGCATAAAAATAAATGTAAAGCTACTTGGAATGCTTTTTCCTCAACTTTAAGTAATAATGACCTATTTAAAAATGACATTGACGAAATAAATTTAAATAATGTGACATATAACAATCCATTTGACATCTGTAATATATTTAATAATTATTTTATAAATTTGACATCCAATCAGCCAATAATTTCGAATAATATTAAGCTAAATCAAAATAACAAAAACTTAAGTATATAAAAATCTATAAAATCCTAAAAGTATATAAAATCATTATGTCCCTAAATAATAGCAAGACTAGCGGATATGACGGCATCGCCACGCAAGTCTTGAAAGCGTGTGCTACTTGGATATGTCATCCAGTGGCGCATCTGATAAACTTATCTTTCTTGGAGGGTGTATTTCCTGAGCAGCTAAAAATGTCTATTGTGAAACCACTATTTAAAACAGGAAATAAGGCAGACCCTAATAATTATCGTCCTATCACCATAGTACCCATTTTGTCTAAAATTTTTGAAAAGGCAATGCATATCAGGTTAAATAATTTTCTCTGTACTCATAAAATTTTATGCAAAGAGCAATTTGGTTTCCGTAAAGGTAGTTCAACTGCTCTTGCCATCTTTAACTTGATAAAAATTGTAACAGAAAGCATAAACATTGGCAACCCACCGGTGTGTCTATTTTTAGATATGAGCAAGGCCTTTGATTTTGTGAATCATTCGAAGCTCTTAAACAAACTAGACTTCTACGGTATAAGGGGAAAAGCACATGAATGGTTATCTAGCTATCTAAAAAACAGGAAACAGTGTACCGAGATTTACAAAGTTGTAAAAAAAAATGACAAAATAAATACCAAAGAGAAATTTACTTCAACAGCAATAATAAATAAGTGTGGTGTGCCTCAGGGTAGCATTCTCGGCCCTTTACTTTTTTTGCTTTATATAAATGATCTTCCGGAGGCCACTTTGCAGAAATGTATCCTTTTTGCAGATGATACTACAGTTATTATAAAATGTCAAGATAAAAAAGATTACAAATCAGTTACCGAAAAGACCCTATCTGATATAATGAGTTGGATGGAAAGCAATAATTTGAACATTAACATTAGTAAGACGAAATTAATACAATTTATTTCCTATAATACCAAAGAATTACCTTTAGACATTATTTGCAAAGACGAAAAAGTACATCAAGTGGATGAATTAAAATTTTTAGGACTACAGGTAGATAAACATCTTAATTGGAAATGCCATGTGGAACATATTTGTCAGAAACTGGAAAGGTTTGTGTTTGCGTTGAAAAAGTTAAGGCAAAATGTGTCTGTGGAAGCTGCTCTTTCGGCTTATCACGGCTATGTGTCATCTGTCCTAAGCTATGGACTTATAATGCGGGGCAACTCGACCGATTCCGATAGAGTTTTCAAGCTTCAAAAACGTTGCATCCGGGTTATAAACAAGGCATGGTTCTTGGATAGTTGTAAACCTCTCTTTAAAAAATGTAATGTTCTTCCATTACCCTGTATGTATATTAGAGATATCTGCATTTTTACCAAGAACTACATGGATTACTACTTTAAGCAACGTAGTGAGGTTCTACCAAGACAAAAAAGGGCTAAGTTTCACAACCTATTGTATCACCCACCTAGTCATAGAGATATTTATAAAAAAAATGTGTTTAATATGTGTATAATGATTTATAATAAAATTCCAAATGAGTTGAAATTGTTGCAGGGTAATTTATTTAAAAAAAAATTGACAGAGTGGCTACAAAATAGTTGTTTCTATAGCATTAAGGAATTTATGGAACTTAAATAATGTAAATGTTTAATGAAAATGATAATAATTCTAATAATGGTATTAATTGCATGATGATAATGACATATGTATAAGACGTAAGTTAATAATTTGCACGCTTGCTTGCAGGCAGAATACAATGACTTTTAGGATATAAGATCTTTCCTTGAAATTTGTATGTACTTTCTTGCAAATAAATATGTTTGATTTGATTTGATTTAGATGTTCAACTGTTTTGCAATCAGAAGTGCAAGTGCATGTTGGACTACACAATGAAGGGTTCCGTCGTCGGGATGAAGAAAGAAGAGCGAATTATCCCAAGAACAAACTTAACAATGTAGTTGAAAAACATGGTCTCCCATACATTCCAACTGCAAATAAATAAATAATAAATAAATAAATTTATTTCACCAAAAGCCATCACAGTACAGGAACTAAAAACTAAGAGCATATAAGGCTTATAACTAGGTCACAATCATTTTAATTCCCTGACTCCTAAACTAGGTGTATGTGCCTGTGTCTTAGGAGTCGGTGATTCTCCGCAAAAAACAAGACATAGCCATAAATCGGGACGTTACAACAATAGGCAAGTGGCGTAAAAAAAAACAGGAAATAATTTAAGTAAAGAAAACACAAGATGAAAAACGTTTAATCAGTGTGGTGAGGTGAGAGAAAAAAAAATGTAAGTTTGTAAAAAGAAAGAACAAAGAAAGAAAAATAGGTTTATTTGTCACAGAAACACTTGCATACAAAACGATAAGAATAATCAGAAAAATAAAACAAATTAGAACCACATTATAATCACGAGCTGAAAACAGAAATAGTCGGCAGCTGCACGTCATGACTGTGACAAGAAGGCTTCCACTCAGCATGATGCTGTGCTACGAGGGACCCACAGCACAGCGCTGATTTTTGTACGCACAATATTGAGAGATTTACCATGTTATTTTAAGACCATAGACTTCGTATGGGTTTCCTGTAATTTATAAGTATAGAAGAACTATTTTCTGTATTTTTTTAAATTTTAGGCTCAGTGGACCACACTATAGACTTCTTATAGGTGTTCCTGTAATCTATAAGTTTAGAACTATCTTCGGTAGTTTAAAAAAAAATTAGACCTAGTATTTTCGTAGGTACATAAATATGTATCTAAAATTGACCGTACCCACCGAAATCGGTGGGTACGGTCAATTTTCGTCTATTTTCTTAAATAACTTCACAAATTATAAAAAAAATATTCGAGACCCCCACAGAAAGCCATTGATATGTCACTCGGTATAGTTTGCAAAACTTTTTTTTAAATTTTCTTAATTGCCCCCCAAAAGTGACCCGCATGTCAACATTCATTTATTTACGTTACACATCCGTGTTTGGGTCACAGAAATTCATAATGTACCAAATTTCAACTTAATCGCTTCATTACATTCGGAGAAAATTGGCTGTGACAGACTGGCTGACAGACAGACAGACATACGAGTGATTCTATAAGGGTTTCGTTTTTTCCTTTTGAGGTATGGAACCCCAAAAACCTACAAAATCTAGTCACAATCTCATCTCGATGACAATCAATTTCAAAAAGTAACAATGGTGAGATATTCTAGGTATTTTCGGCAGATTGAGACTGAGATTAGAATTCAAAAATACAAGAATTGTCCCTCTGGTAATATACATATGGTACCTATGACTGACCTGAAAATTGTCAGCCGACGCTCAACACTTAATAATAACTTGTAAAGTCATTCTGTCGCTGCAAAATACACCTTAAAGTGACAGAGATAAGAACAGTGACGATTTGACAGACACAACCAAACTAATAACGCGTTAGTACGTTGCGTCGTGTACGAACCGCTATTAAAATACTAGTGCTGTGACAACTGGTTACACATTGGAGATTGGAATTTGTAACACGTTACTTTTGAGTTCACAAGTAAATGGCTTGTAAAGACTAGTTGAACTTTACTGTGGATGTCTGATATGCTAATAAATAACTTAACAACATGCCAGTATAGTGGTGGCCCAGTAGAGCAATGGTGCCCCCGACTTACGTGTTGTAGATCGTGGGTTCGAACCCAAGCAGTCACATAACTTTGTGTAATTTATTTCATCACCATTGCTCTCAAACGAGTGAAGGAAAACCTCGTTAGGAAACCGGCATGTCCTAGAACCAAAAATTCGAAGACATCCCCAACCCGCACTGGGCCCGCGTGGTGGATCATGGCCCACTCCTTCTTACAGAGAGGAGGTCATGTCCCAGCAATGGGAACATTATGGGCTGATTATGTGTGCCAGTATTTACAAAGGTGTAAGTAAAGCTGTTTAGTGGTGTGTGTGATATTCCACCTCTTTCGTTATAAATTCCATGTAATATTTAGTGATATGATAATGCTTTCTTATTATTTCAACTCAGTTGCAACTCAATACCTAAATCAAAACTATCTAATAATCATAATTACAAAATAGCTGAGGGGCTCGTGGCTAAATGATAACAGCTGCACGGGTCGATTGAAGGTTTAGCTACACTTGCCGCGCGAGTGACCATCCATTATGTACATATCGAAACCCCTCCATACCTCGGAAAGCATGTTAATCCGTTGGTCCCGGTTGTCATTCGTAGATCTTTGACAGTCGTTACGGGTCGTGAGACGCCCAAAAGTTTGACAACCAGTCTTACCAAGGGATATCGTGTTACCCAGTAACTGGGCTGTGGAGGTCAGATAGGCAGTCACTCCATGTAAAATACTGGTATAGAGATCTTCAGCTGCATCTGGTTAGACTGGAAGCCGACCCCAACATGCTTAGTTGAGAAAAGGCTTGGCAGACTTTGATTACAAACTAGGTGGAGACTGAACAAAATGCAACGTGCTTTTCAAGATCTACCTGAAATCCATTTAATTCAGTAGGCTATGGGACCAACCCTGAAATCGCGAAAAAAAGCAGCTGCATTTATGTTCGCATAACTCGTCAAAATGTAAGGAACAGCTGATTTTTTGTGAAGTAAAGTTTTTATTTAGGTATGCAGAAGGAGCATTTAAAGTCATTGTGTTTCAACAAAACAAATTGATTTAAAGTACAACTCACGTAGTTGCTTGTAAATTGATTGCTTATTTGTTATTCAGAAATCCGACTAACTACGTATCAAAATAATGCGTGCATGCGTGAAGAGGTCATCTGGTTTGTTTTTTCCGTGTGAAACAGTTTTTGCAGATATTATTATGAATCATCATCTCATCCTCATATCATATCATTATTTGAATCTAACTTCATAAAAACACACACACACCCCTTTCAGGCTCCTGTGAGCCTAGAAACTACATAGAATATTAAATTATATATGATTAATTATTCATATTTTGATACTGATAGTGCTTGACGCAAAAATTTAAAAGATCGTAAGACTTAAGAAATCGTTCGTATTTACGTTACGATTGAGAAAGTCGGCTAGAGCCTCCGGTTGTGTGCAGCGAGAGTTAAAGCTAAATATGAATCAGAGTCCAACATGGTTTAATACTCTTTTCAAGACACAGAAGGATCTCAATGAAAATCTTAAAAACCGCAGAAGAGATTATGAAAATAAGAATAGTCACCCATCCGCTCATTGACCACAATAAGCACTGCTCAACCTCAAAACGATTGATCCAACCCGTTATGTTGACCTACAAACCCCTTTTAAAGGCTAAATTTTCCAAAGTAAATAAATAATGACTGAAACCGTTACGAAACATCGTTAATTATGATCTTGAATATAAAAACTCTTATAGCCTATTCATTGGGGCGGATCTTCATACATTTTTCCCTTTTTCATTTCATTCTGGTGCTAAATTATTTCCTCTTCAAGATGATTTTATTCCTTTAGATTTATAATTACCTACCCATTTTTATGCGATTGTATTTCTAAAGAACGATTTGCATTAAATAAATTACGTTTTGAGGCTTTTTTTAAAGGTCTTTTTAGGGTCATTGGAGACAAATGACTTCAACATAACAATATTAATAAGATTTTATATTAAACATTCAACTGTCATGATATGAGACACAATTAAGTTTTTATTGTTACTGACCTCTGGGTGGCCTGTTTCAAGATGAAGTGACAGTCCTGACAGACAGTCTATTTGATGATAAACGGTTAATTCAGAGTTAAAAAGGAGATTATCCAAATCCTCCATCAAACGCTGGATACTCAGCATACAAGTAGTGTCAGTTTAGTCATACGTACATAGACATACACACATCATCACACACATTTATAGCACCTACACCGCACAGACACACGCACGCACACACTATAAATATTAATAATTACGTCACTCTCGGTATTTCTTATTTTTCTGTGTACTTCGTAATTGGCGTAATGTTTGGAATAATAATTATGTTATACTTACTGTAAGCTGTGAAGCTACTTTATAATAAATAAATACATTCGGTCTATTAGATAACTCCTAAGTCTTGGCCATAAAAAGCTTTTAGAGTTAATGGAAAGACTTATTTGCATATTAGAAAGAAGAAAAGGAAAAGGAAGGAAAAGGTATTTACACGGCAGATGTGAGTGGAAACGCCGGGAGGGGACGCCCTAGGAAGACATATAGTGATCTTATTGGTGATGTTCTTCAGAAAGGTCAGGTGCGTAGTACTCGCAACCGGCGTGCGTGTATGACCAGATGTATGAACGTAAACGAGGCAAAAGGAGTATGTAAGGATCGTAGCAGGTTCTGTAGTTTCTGCCTACCCTCATGGGTAGAAGGCGTGAGTTTATGTATGTGTGTGTAGAAAGAAGAAAATAAATAAACAAAGAAAATACACTTATTACTGGCGTTTGTACATTTTAACCCGAATAACAATAATAGGGTGTTTTCAACCGTAAAATTATTGTCATTGGTCATTCTTATTTTCACAACAAAAATACCGAACTACGTATATTATTTATCCATTCAAAATATAATCCTACCTAATTAACAGAAACGGATCATTTGATTTAGCTCCGTCGTGTTGTTGGTTAATCGACATTTAGTAAATTACAAGTGATGGACATACAAACTGACCTACATAGAATTACAAACTAATTTACTTCCTGCAAACGCCAACAATTTATTCGATCAAACTGGTTTTGTGTGTCGAAATGCGTTAGTCTGTTTATGGAATAAAACACATTTGGTGAGTTAATTATTTTGTTCTATTTCATTCTAAGGCAAGGCACCGTAATTATACAGGGGATATATTTAAGTGATCCTGATGGACGCTTTTTTAAATGACTGTACCTCTAAAAACTTTTTGCGCTTCTAATGTTGCATACTTATTTAAATAATTGAGCCTATTTTTAACTTTCTGACCTTGTCCCACAGTAGGTCGCAGTAAGTAAGATGAGGGACCCCGACCAGACTAAGAGGACTCTATTCAGCGTGCCTCGAGCAGGGCCAGTTTCCCAATCACTGGAAGACAGGTTCGTTGGTCCTGCTCAGGAAGGCGGGACGCCCTGCGGAATCTCCGTCTGCGTACCGGCCCATAGTGCTGCTTGACGAGGTGGGCAAGTTGTTCGAGCGGATTATCGCGGACCGCCTCGTCAGCCACTTGTGCAGAGATGGGTTGGACCTGGACGACAATCAGTTCGGTTTTCAGCATGGGCGCTCCACCATAGACGCAATTATGCGGGTGAGAGTCCTGGCGAAGGAAGCGGTGTCTCGGGGCGGGGTAATGCTGGCTGTATCTTTGGACATATCCAACGCCTTCAACACCTTGTCCTGGAGTTGTATTAGGGAGGCGCTGCGTTATCATCGGGTGCCTCCTTACCTCCGCCACGTGGTCGGGGCTTATTTGGCAGAAAGGAGTGTCACCTACAGGGGACGCGACGGCAGAGGCCAGCGCGAGATGTCGTGCGGTGTTTCACAGGGTTCGGTTCTAGGACCACTCCTGTGGGACATCGGGTACGACTGGGTTCTGAGAGGCGAGCTCCAGCCGGGGGTGAACCTGACGTGTTACGCGGACGACACGCTGGTCACAGCTCGGGGGAGCTCACACAGGGAGGCAGCGTTGCTGGCTACGGCTGCGGTCTCGCAGGTGGTGAACCGCATCCGGCGCCTGGGCCTCGAGGTGGCCCTCAACAAGTCGGAGGCTATCATTTTCCATGGCCCCCGACGAGCGCCGCCGCCGGGATCACATGTCGTGGTCGGGGGGACCCGGATCGCTGTCGAGTCAACCATGAAGTACCTGAGATTGGTGCTCGACAGCCGTTGGGACTTCGGCCCCCACTTTCGGCGGCTGGCGCCCAAGTTGAAGGGCGCGGCGGGCGCGCTGTCAACGCTGCTTCCCAATTTGGGGGGCCCAAGTACCGCCTGCAGGCGGTTGTACGTGGGGATCGTGCGATCCATGGCCCTGCATGGGGCCCCGGTGTGGGCGGCTGACCTGACGGCCCGCAGTATCGCAGTGTTGCGAGTACCGCAGAGGACGATGGCCGTCAGAGTCATCAGAGGGTATCGCACGATCTCCTACGAGGCGGCTTGTGTACTAGCCGGAACCCCGCCGTGGGATCTGGAAGCGAGAGCCCTCGCGTCACTGCATCGGTTGCGTGAGGAGGCGCGGACGCGGGGCGTAGTACTGGTGCAGCGGCAGATCACGCTGCTCCGGTCCGAACTCCGCCAGGTCTTGGTGGCGGAATGGCGGGACAGGCTTTTGCGCCCTACCGCCGGCCTCGTCACCATCGAGGCGGTCCGGCCAGTACTCGACGACTGGCTCGGGAGGAGGCACGGCTCCCTGTCATTTAGGGCGACGCAGGTGCTCTCTGGGCACGGCTGCTTCGGGAAGTACCTGTGTCGCATAGGCAGGGAGCCGGACGCTCGGTGTCATCACTGCGTCTATTGTCTGGAGGACACGGCGTGGCATACGCTTGCAGAGTGTGCAGCTTGGGAGGAGCCGCGCCGTGCCCTCGTTTCGGAAGTGGGAAGCGACCTGTCGCTGCCGGCTGTGATTCGTTCTATGGTCGGTGGCGCAGCGTCGTGGGACGCGGTGATCTCCTTCTGCGAGAAGGTCATGTCCCAGAAGGAGGCAGCGGAAAGGGAGAGGGAGATTTCAAGTGCTCTCCCGGCCCGCAGCAGGCACATCGGGCGTCGGCAGAGGGCTGACAATGCCCTCTTCCGGCCCCCCTAAATGGGTCCAAGGGCGGCGGACTCGGGGACGTCTGCCTCCCCTCACTCCACAGGACCCGAGTTGGTGGCGCGTAGTGTTCCACGCGCGCCCCTCTTGGACATCGCGGGGGGAGTCAAACACCTCACTCCCCTCGCTCGACAATACGGAGCCCGCAGACGTGGGCTAGCACCAGTTGGGGGCTGCGTTGAAGAGTGCTTAAGTGCCCCCGTAGCCCCCGGTGCAAGTGTGCGAGGGAACACCGGGGTGGTTTTAGTCAGTAAGAGTCTGACAGACCCCTCTGCCCACCCCAGGGCAGAGGACATCCATGAGGATTTCCACCCCGTCACCAAAAAAAAAAAAGGGACCCCGACCAAATGGGTCAGGTAAGGTTAGAACTGTGACTCGGGGGCTGCGTTGAAGTGTGCTTAAGTGCTCCCGTAGCCCCCGGTGCAAGTGTGCGAGGGACCACCGGGGTGGTTTTAGTCAGTAAGATTCTGACAGATCTCTGCCCACCCCAGGGTGGAGGACATCCATGAGGATTTAAACCCCGTTACCAAAAAAAGGTTAGAACTGTGACCAAAAGCGCGAGCGAAGCGAGCGTTGCCGTGGGAGCGGTCGGCGAGCGCCACATCCAAGTTGGTCGCAGTTTACGTGGCTATTTAGTATTTTTAGGACTCCAAAATAGGAATTATTTGAGGTTCGATTAAATACATACCGTTTTACAGTATGTACGTTTTTATTTGTCAATACATCGTTTTTCTCTAACCTAGACTCCTTGATTACATTCAGAACAAGCTACGTCGTAGCGCGTTTGCTACGCGCTACGGCTACGCGACTACGCCGTGACGTAGCGCTACGAAATGCTACGGTATGGCTACGATGCAAATGATAGAAACTATTATCCTGAATACTTGAAGTCTTGTGTTAACCCTTCCCCTACAAATCACATAATAGTTACTTTAACCCTTTGTTACCCCTTTGACGAACCGTAATAATATGTGTCGGGGTCACAAGTGCATAAGTGCGCAAGTCGTAAACAACCGTTGTAAACATTTTATTTATATCGCGCTACGTGTTCTGCATGCTCTGCATTTGTTAGCGTTGTTGTAACATTGTGGGATAGTTTTATGCTTGTTATCTTTTCGCCTTTCTGCGAAAAAATAAATTGTTGATCATTAGTAAGTTTAAAAACTATTAATTAAAAAAGTACGCAAATATTACTAAACAAAAATTTTGCGACTTTTAGTTTAATAAGTTTTCGGATAGTTTTCGATGCCCAAGTATATATTTTAAGTGGAAATGGATATTATTATAACACGATTATTTTTTAATGAACGTGTGTGAGCTTGCTAGAGAGTATCAGATTTTTATATCTAATTTAAACATGGTAGTCTTACTAAATCAAACGGAAACATTTAATCTAAAAATAAATCCTCCTAAAGTCGCTTCATCTGTCCGCTACCGATACAGTTTACGTAATTATTTCTCTTAATATGAGCATTAATTAACTGACGGGTGTCGCTGACAGCGAGAACGCCTCGTTCACTGAATATTGAGAAATGGTGAGAAGTATCTAGTTCAGGGGTGCTCAAAGTTGACTTGTGAGGGCCGCAGATTGTGAGGATTTTTAATTTTTACCTAACTGCAAAGGAGAGTTATGTTTTGAGAGCAGTGGTGATGAAATGAATTACACAAAGTAAAGCGCCTGCCTGGGTTCGAGCCCACGACCTACAACTCGTAAGTCGCGGCCGTTTCCACTGGGCCATCACTGCTCTCTGCTCTGTAAGATAGCACCAAACGGCTGAATATATTATTGTAGACATATTAGACTAACCTAGTCCAGGTTTCCAAAGGCGTTATTATAAAAATCTGATACCAACTAATGCTTAATTTTTGATTTGATGTTAATATTTTGTCCAACCAATAAGATAACGTCAGATTTCATAGGTGGACCCCTAATTTGGCCTTGGTTCATTTTTAAAACTGAGTGTTTGATGGTTTGACTGACTGAATTTCAACTGCATGCTGAAACTAATATTAAGTTTAGAATAACAGCATCTAGCATATAGAGTTGTCTAAAAATAATTAAATAATACAATTAATTACTTATATTATATTATTTATTCCTCAATTTTCGTAAGTGCACCACTGTTTGTCTCTGCATCACACAAAGCTTGACTGGTAGAAAATGTTTATGGCATTAAGTCCAATTTTGCACATTTCTGGGCTTAAAGTATTAAATAAATTTAATTAATAGAACATAGATTAATGATAGGATAACAATAGTCGCATAAAGGCGGAACGGATAAACATCACATCACGTTTCACCTCAGGTTGAGTACCGCTGATCCGAAGTTGTTAGCGAAAGTGAAATAGTATGTATGCAAAGTTGTTTAATGTGTTGTGTGTAGCAGAGTGGGGGAGGGGGGGTGAGTGTATTGATTTGTGTTCAGCTCGGGTGTAATACATGGTATGTGACTTATGAATAACTAAAATAATACTGATATTCATTTGCGAATCAGTCGCTCCATGTAAAATACTGGTATTCAGCTGCATCCGGTTAGACTGGAAGCCGACCCCAACATAGTTGGGAAAAGGCTAGGCAGATGATGATTCATTTGCGAATCACGGTTTGAACTTTGCTTACCCATGGTAAAGGTTTCTGTTAAAGGTTTAGTTAATACCTGGTTAATACTGGCGAAATGTGGGTGTACTTTAAGTACACCTCTGGCTAACCCTTCGGAGAAACAAGGCGTGATGTTATGTTATGTTATGTTAAGTTAATACAACGTACATTTGTACAAAGTGGCTCCACGTTTGTTTTTGTTACGTACATATTTTCCATGTTTATTCTAACTCAATGAAAACCTACTATTTTCGAATCATTATGTACAGTCGCGGTCTAAAAATGCTTACCACCTTAAGGTTTACAATTGCATACACACATCTATGTCACGAGGTCGATGATATATTTATGCGATGTGATTGGGTATAGAGCATAGATTTTTTTTTAATTACACGTCATCTAGGATAGATATAAGTAGGTACCTATAAAACCTTTTTTGTAAAAAAAAAGATAAACACGATAAAATATTATCTGGTATTTAGGGACAAAGTGAGGTCGAAAATTGAACTTATTACTAAAAATGAAGAAATAATCAAATAGAAGTTCAAAAAATCTTTATTTTATTTATTATTTAAATTCTATTAAAAAATTATTGTTTTAATAACTAGTATAGCCTCCATCAGGAACTATGACGGCACGTAGTCTATCCCGCACAGATGTGACAAGGCGCGCGCATAAAGCAGTCCCTCTGATATCATCCCATACCCGCGCACAATGTGATCTAAGAACTTCAGGGTTTCTTTCGTTCTGACAATCCTAGCCTTGAACCATTATGCGCCAGAGATTTTCAATCGGGTTCATATCAGCTGACCGAGCAGGCCATTGAATGAGACGAAAGTCACGGTGCATGGTGAACCACGCCATAACAGACCGGGCCGTGTGTATCGGTGTATTATCCTGAATGCAATCAATTTGTGGGGATTCTCCTGCAGGATACACAACGCGCACAGTAGGCAGCATCACCTCTTCTAAAAGCGACACATAATCATTCGCAGTAGCCCTACTTTCTAACGACTACCGTACGTCGCACGACGCGACGCGTCGTCGTCGCTCACCCACCCCATAAGTTGACTATTATGCGACCAGATTCATTTTGAGGCACCATATGAGCTTCTACCGAATGTGATTACAATGCCATAAAAATAATCTTCCGATTTGACTCGATTTAAAAGGTTTTTTGTCGGTAAATATAACAGTCGACCAATCAAAATCAAGATATTGTCGCGCAAAATTAAGTCGAGCAGTTTTGTGTGAGGTTTGAGTTCCAGTTTAGTAGCATGATGTCTGTAGTGTAGCCCCGCTCGGTGCAAAGCTCATCGAACAGTCCGAGGACTCACATCAGACAAAGCAGCAAAATGACTAGTTGGTGTGAGGCCATGCTCTTCGTAACGTCGAAACATATCAGTTGTTTGCGCGGCGGTTAGTGTCGGCCGTCGTCCTGAATCGCTTCTGTGATCAGTTATTTGCCCTTCTTCGCCATGACGCCGAATCCAAAATCTCACGACGAATCTAGATCTATTGAGTTCTCGTGATACAGCACTAAAGCCAAGATTCAAGCCATCTTCATGGAGAAATAATATTTCAGCTCTTTGTTGCAGGTTTAAACTTGCCATTTTATTTCAATTAACCAATATCTAATATATCACACCAAATATTTTTGGTAAATGCCATTATAACAAATTCAATTATGTCAATGTGTCAACTTTTAAATTAAGAAATGAGTCAAAAAGTGAGCGAAAAAGTCATTAATACTCTTTTTGTTAGAATAGATGCTTCACAACTGTTAAAAAGTACTATGTACCTAGATATAGCATTTTAGACCCTACTGCACACAGTGTAATAAAGAATCTAATTTGAAAACTGATAAACATTTTTAGACCGCGACTGTACACTACATACAGGTAACAATCCCTCAGTAATAATAACGAATAAAAACTTGAGCAGGATATTTTATGTAAAATAAATATTTTGCAGTCTATAAACAAGTACCTATTAATTTTAAAATTGCCAAGCAACATTCTAAACACATCACTACACTTAAGCTCTGACATAACAAACAAAAAAAAAAAACAAAGACCACAGTATGTCTGTTTGTTCCGTGTAACGTGCACTCGTACATTTTCTTTTTTTTACCGCATACAGCATTTCGTAACCTAGTTGCAACAGTTCGAGAGCTCGCCACTAAAATATTACTGTTACATAAATAATATGATATGTATAAAGTTGCATCATAAAATATGAAAGATGGGTTCATGCTTGTATCGATAGATTTTATGATAAACGTTTTAATACTTTAATAAATTAACTGCTATTGCCAACAGCAGTTAGTTGAACCTTAAAATAAAATTGATCGTTTTTACTAGTATGTCTAACACTACTGTTTATCAACATTTCAAAACACATAATTTAAAAAAGGCATGCTGTGGTCCGGGGATCACTGATATAATTGGAATAAGCAGGAGAATGAGATGAAATATTTCACTATAACTTTCCTTACTGTTTTCATGAATTGTTATGTGGAAGTTGACTTGAGTCGCCAGCTCTTGAACTATAACTAGTTTCATACTATTTCAAAAACTACAGGGCGTGTAGAAATGGTTGTCATAAATCGCAAGCCTGAACTTTTGCTTATCTTATAAAATGCAACGATATATTATATGTTAAAAAGTTGCAGGTAACCCCTACACGAATAATATATTACATCAGATAAAGATACCACTTATTTTACGCGATCAACATAACTTTTTTCCTCAATTTTATTAAAGACTACGAATGTAATAATGATCGGCATAAAATTTTATTAAGCTTTTTATTTTCATACCGCTTTTCCTTTTTATCGGGAAGTTTGGTAGTAATGTTTTTTATATTGATTTTTAATTACTTTCAAAAGAGAGTATTTTTTGTAGGCAGCGTGTAAATCGGTTACTTTTATGGGGTAATTAAGATAAGGTGGTCGGTGCCGTTTTAGCTAGGTAGGTGATAAACCGATCGCTTTAATTGCCTTATGGAGGAAAATATTAGGCAGATATGTACTTATCGTTTTTATCAACGTGCACAGTTAATGTAAGGTACGGCACATTTTCTCCATATCGTAACGTAGGGGCGTTTTGGTGAAGCAACGTACGTCTATAGGTATTTCTTGTGATCATTTAGCAATCCTTTACTTTGTCGAGAGAAGTTTTGAAGCGTCATAAGAGGGTTGTCACATTTTGCACCTCTCTCGCTCACACGGGACCAAATTTTTAATAATGTTAAATGAAAAGATGCATTTTTGAAAAATGTAATCAATGGGCCGTCTACAAAATAATATTAATTTTATAGGTAATTATTAAAAACACATTTTTATTGTGGCATTTATTTACATCATCTCAAAAACAGATCATAATACTTAATTACATTAGTTTATTAGATAACACAATAGAAATGTGTTTTTGATAACTACCTATTAAATTAATATTGTTTTGTAGACCGCCCATTGATTACATTTTTCAAAAAAGCATTTTTTCATTTAACATTCTTAAAAATTTGGTTCTGTGTGAGCGAGAGAGGTGCAAAATGTGACAACGCTCATAAGTCTCTTTGACATTTACTCAAGAATATAAAATTAAATGGATATTGTTACCTCTTTTACTACTACATATAATTAAATATCTTACACGTCATGGCAATGTTACCAGAAAACTGTTATAAAACATGAAAACAATTTGAGATTTATTCAAACAACAATGATGATAACAACACATACAAACAATAACAATGAATCTATCAACAACAATCCCTACAGTGTTGCCTTTAAATTCCACTATGAAGAACAAATACGACCGTTGTATAGTACATTTGTATCACATTTGTATACACGGTTCGTTTGAATGAACTAGCTTTTAGTACCGAGTGTGTAACGTAACATTCAATAGCGAACATAACCGAGCGGATACGCTCTTGTGGTACGCGTAAAATAAATACTGTCTTTATCTTACAAGTAAAACTTCGGCTTTAACGTAGTACGTCGGAGATTTTATACAAACTAACGGTTATGTAACCCTCCTTGCATATTGGTTTGTAAGACTACCGGTGACTCGCCGAGATGAAATGTTGCATTGTAAGAACAACAGAATCTCGAATTTCGATGGAAATTGGAACCTCAATATTCAAAGGTTGTCTCTATTTCTGGCCCGTTTTCAATTATTCGGGTCGAAGATTTTTCCGAAGGGTTGGTGTTTTCTAAGATTAGGATATTGAAGATAGTGGCCTTTGGCTATTTTCGCCTTAAGTCGAATATAGTCCTAAGCGTTAAGCGTTTTGCTTGTCCCCTGGCATAAATACGTTTTAAGCGTATGAAAATGGGATTTTCGACGTGCCAGTAGGGTAGGACGTTCGTTGAGAGTATCGTTCATATTCGCCGCATATTCTAAACAGGGTTACTTTTTATTTCAGTACCGTAGTACACATACCTACACGTATGGATGACATTATTTGCTTACTCCCTTTTCCGAGGCATTTTATTCATGAATAAAATTATACTTACGAAAGTAATACAGACGTCAGTGCATATCCTATAAGGTAAGGTAGGCAATTTGACACGTTTCACCTATAGGTACGTAGGTATGGGTAAAACGTGTTAAGTTGCCTTTATACGTAGTCTGCTTGGGTTGGATCAATTTATAGGCATTATAACATCAAAGTTAAGCTTAAAAAAGTTGAGCTACACCCACAATACAATCCTAAGGAACAGTAAAGGCCAGACATTTGTAGCGCACAGACAACGGCAACATAGCGGTCACCTACTAGTACCTAATCCGCTTATTTAGTATAAAAACAAGAGAATGATCGAGAGTTTCCATGAAACATATTATATACAGATTCCTTATCACATTCAGTGCGTTACGGGAAGTATTTGGTTGTAATTGAGCTTCGCTCTGTGCGGCAGCTAGTTCTCCTTGTTTTGCACTCCGTGCGGGGGTGATTACTTCAAGTATTCGTACAACTTTTAAGATATTGCTTAAAACCCCGTGCGACTGCAGCTATACACAAGGGTGTAACCTATTGATTAGTACAACAAAAAAAAAATATCTGTAGACTTTCCATGTCTCTGTGATGGTTTAAAGTCAAGATTACGTACGGGAAAATAGACGTCGTAACGCATATCAGGCATTCTTGATACGGGAAGTATGTGACTTGTACAGCACTGGAAGTAAGTATTAATCTAGCGTAGCCGCAGGGAAGGTGTTAAGGGAACAAGAGAGACATACCAGCATTTTATCGTGAAGAATTATGTAGTGCCCCTGGGATCATGAGAAAATAATTCATGCGAGCGAAGCTTTAAAACCACTTAGGCATTCATCATTCATGTCTGTGTTTGTCATTACATGCTTTTTCTTTTACGGAATTATGTATAAGCTGTAATTAGATATATTAAGTACAGCAAGGGAAAGTAATTGTTAAGCAAATTGACACCCTACGTCAATTTGCCGTGTTATAGGCATTTCATACAGTTGTAAATAGTCAAAGAATGACAGTTAAGATGATTGTTATGGTGATTTGATTATACGAACGATTTAAATTTGTAGTCAATTTGCTGAACAATTAATTTTTTCTAACTTTTACTTATTAATAAATTTGGTAAATCATCATCATCTGCCGAGCCTTTTCCCAACTATATTGGGGTCGGCTTCCAGTCTAACCGGATGCAGCTGAATACCAGTATTTTACATGGAGCGACTGCCTATCTGACCTCCACAACCCAGTTACTGGGTAATACGATACCCCTTGGTAAGACTGGTTGTCAGACTTTCGGGCTTCTGACGACCCGTAACGACTGTCAAAGATCCACGAATGACAGCCGGGACCAACGGCTTAACGTACTTTCCGAGGCACGGAGGAGTCTCGGTATGTAAAGATGGTCACCCATCCACGGACCAACCCCGGCAAGCGCAGCTTAACCTGATGGATCGACCCATGCGGCTGTTATTACTTAGCCACGATTTGGTAAATATGATAATATAATAACTGCTTGAAGTTTTTCCCACTGAAAAGGCCTCATCTCGTTTGAAACACGGAATGATTTGATGACCTTGCCTGCTTACTGATGGTGATTTCAACCGGCTAAGTTCATGCTTTATTGTGATGTTTAGCTGCATTAATGTTTAGGTGAGAATTAAGTAAAGAGTTATGTAACATTGAACAACTTTTAATTTGGTACTCGCCAGGTTTGAAATCCTCAACAAAATGCTTCAGAAAAAGCACCCTAATTGCGTAACACACTATCGATAACAATTTGAATGATTTTAAAGCAAATTGCTAATCCATTGCTTCATGTTCGAAAAATTTGTCTGCTGAACAACGTAAATAACGCAATGAATGTTGTTGAACTGTCAAAATGAATCTGATTCCTACTGTAAGTGTTACGCTATTAGGGTGCAGGTCTACAAACCACTAGGCCACTAAAACATGAAGCCAATATTAAGCCATTATTTATTTCAACAGATTGGGTACCAAAAAATAGACGCACACAACCCAACCGCGACAAAAAGTGGTGCGCACATAAATTTATTTGGAACAAAACAGTAGGTACTCGTTTATTTCACACAAAACTAAAGGCGAAATTGTTCGATAAAGATTTTTTACGCGTCATAAAAATGGGTTTCCCTCTCGATTTATGTTTGAACCTGTTTTTGTGCACGGAGCCGCTTGCGTGTATGAATTATTTTCGTGTTTTTCTATAAGTTTTATAATAAAAATTGTGATAAATAAATGTAGGTACATGGCGTTTATTGTTGCCACTTTTTGTTCATAATATATATTATTATGTCATTATTGTTATAGCGAAGTTTCAATGTAATTGTTGGGGTCATTTTGTAAACCTGTCACCTGCTAGGCTGACCAAGGTGTATCGTGGTACCCAGTAACTAGGTTGTGGGGGTCAGATTAGATAGGCAGTCACTCCATACAAATACATGTCACTGCGTCTGGTAATATTGGAAGCCGACCCCTACATATATAATTGGAAAAAGGCTAGGCAGATGATGATGATAATAATGATTAAAAGGATCTAATGAGAATCTATAGGGCGTAACTATCCATTGCGCAATCACAATTTGCTGACGTCATTCCTCAGAATCTCAATCTCTTAAACGCTTTCAACTAAACTCGAGCCCGTAAAGCAACGAAATTAGTGTGCCTAATTAATCACAGGGAATTACTTGAGCGTGTCTGTGTCAGTACGTGTCAATTCCCTAACTTTGAGCGGTAGGATCAACAGCGACTGACACTTTAGTCCGCAAACAGACTTCAGCTTCTTAACTTACTATTCATCGCTTATAAGACTTATTTAGTTAAACTTAATTGCTTAATATTGCCTACCTTTTAAGCTGAAAGTTAGAGGAAAATTAAGTTTAAGTTTATTCAGAATTAGAAAGCACTAACTTACTTCAAATGACTCGCCTTTTGATAATTAATGAGTCGGTCGGTCGGACTGGAGATCCTAGTCTTTGATCATTCCTGAATCATCTTTATCAATGGTAAAACCTTTTGATCCTTTTTGTATTAAACGACTAAATAAGAATAATAAAATACGTCTATGGCGTCGGCTTCGGAGACAAAAGTAAAATTAATTAAATTCAGCAACTATTTTATCCATACTTTAACTTTTCAACCATAACCAAAAGTCAAGGTGAAAGATAGATGAAAATGAAAGAATCCAATATACATATATATTATATATTGACATTACAGAAAGCTTAAGAGGAATCCTAACGATGAAGCACTTAATTTAACATACAAAAGATACCGAAACTTTTGCAACGCTATTCTAAAAAAAACAAAAGAGAATATATGAGAAAAAGGAAATTGAAAAGTCGAAAAATAACAGTAAAAAGCTGTGGGATGTGATTAAAAATATCTGTAGTACTAAAAAAAATACTGACCATTCCTCGGCTCTGATCAAAACTGATAATCCTAAAAACAGTGTCGATGACGCAAACAAATACTTTACGGGTCTGGCGGAAAAAAATATTGGTTGCTCCGATCTATCGAGTTGCTGCCGGACCTCTATTCCCGGATCACCAAACTCTCTTGGCTTGCTTTCTACTGATGGAAATGACGTAAAACGCATCGTGATGGATCTGAGAGACGGTGCAGCTGTTGGATTAGATCAGATATCGAGGACAATTTTAAAGCTCTACGTTAAGCTGCTTACACTTTCACACACTCACATCTACAACCTGACCTTTTCTACTGGTACCTTTCCACTAGCGTTGCAGATAGCTCTTGTAAAACCTATTCACAAGGGACGAGATAAATACTGCGTTAACAACTACAGACTAATATCAATCCTTCCCACGCTGTCCAAAGTTTTAGAACGACTGACCAACAAACGCCTCATGAACTTCCTTGAGACAAACGCCCTCCTCTCACCTGAGCAATTTGGCTTTCGTTCGGGCAGGTCAACAGATGACACTGTTCATGAACTCACTAACCATATTGTTACTAATGTTGACGGTAGTAGGAAGTGTGTTACGGTGTTCCTCGACTTAGCCAAGGTCTTTGACATAGTCCCTATTCCATTATTATTACATAAACTCGAAAAAATTGGTATCAGAGGTCTTCCATTGCAACTCTTCCAAGACTACTTAAGTAACAGGAAGCAACTAGTGAAAATTGACAACTGGACTAGTGACGAACTTTCTGTGCAATATGGCGTGCCGCAGGGCAGTGTCCTGGGTCCTAGCCTTTTCCTTGTGTATATTAATGACATGTGTCATCTCCCAATTAAACGAGGAAAATTACTATCTTTTGCGGATGACACTGCGCTAATCTTTACTGGAAAAAGTTGAGAAGAGGTTTTCCAAAGTGCCCAACATGGTTTCAATGAGATATTCCAATGGCTTAAACACAATGTTTTGACACTAAATGTATCAAAAACCAAATACATTGCCTTTGCATCTAGGAGAAATCTTTTGCCACCTGCAACTCTCAATATTACTGCTCACACTTGTACCAACTTGGTACCTTTGTGCACCCCTAAAAAGAACGGACGTTATTAGATATCTTGGAGTGTATATTGATCAGACACTAACTTGTAAGCCTCACATTGACCTTCTCGTCACTAGTATTCGCAAGCTGATATACATACATTGTTAAGACACTAAGAAGACATCTGGCGGATCTTAAGACTGCCAAAACGGTGTACTCAGCACTCTGCCAGTCAATAGTCAACTATTGCATAACCTCCTGGGGAGGAGGAGGAAAAGAAAAAAGAAAGAAGTTTTGGAAGTTGAAAGAGCACAGAAAATCATTCTCAAGGTTGGAGCTGGGCTCCCTTTTCGTTATCCAACTACTGAGCTGTATAAACGTATATGTTCGTGTATGTTCTAACAGTCAGGCAGACCTTCATATTCACAATAATGTGCAAAAACATGCAGACATTATTGTCTGTCCTACTAATTTCTTTCGTACCATTCTCTCGCAAAGGTTTTACTGTTTTCTTGGAGAATATCTGTACAATAAAACCAACACTCTCAATATACCACATGCTTAGATCAGCTTTTAAAATAACAAACATAACATCACGCCTTGTTTCCCCGAAGGGTTAGGCAGGGGTGCACCTATAGTAGGTACACCCACATTTCGACAGTTATGTTTAAGTCCCATGTAATAGAGGGCAAGCCTATTGCCATCAGCCGGACAGAAATCCAGACTCCGGGTTGCTACTGAGAAATTCCAGATTGAAAAACCCAATAACACTTTGCCCGACCTGGGAATCGAACCCAGGACCTCATGCTCAGCAGTAGCGCTTGCGACCACTAGACCAACGAGGCAGTCTCTCGAGGCTTTTAAAATAACTGTATGTAAATGGCTTAAAACTCTCGATTATCAGGCAACTGAGAGTATTCTGATCCCTATTCGCTAAATCTATATCTCTTTCACAAACGTACACTATCACACACACATACACCCAAAAACATACACCCACACCCTCACCCCCACATACACCCACACACACACTTAAATCACATATGTATGTATGACCAGTCTAGTTTAATTTTATTTTTTGTTTTTATTTTATTATCTCTCTGTAACCAGAATTTAATTTATTTCATCACATAGTTATGTTAATTAATTTAAATTAATATGTACATTTAAGTATTAGGGGGCCTGGTGAACCCGTAACACAGGTGTTTTATGCCTTTTTCGGGCACCAGTCTCTCACAAATGTTTACCATAATTTTTAGATTAAGCACTTCCTGTGAAAAAAAAACAACAATTGTGATGAGAAATAAATAAATAAATAATTTAAAAAAATATTTAAAATATGTACCCACTCTTCAATCTGTCGAGTAAAGACGAAAAATTAATATCCTACAATATTTTCTTGAATCTATGAAATCTTGAAAATCTGGAAAATATGAGCCCTGAATACATTAATTCTCCACAAAAAACCTTTCAAATTATACAGAAAAAATAAACCATTTAAAAAGTTCGCCTGTTTGGATTAAATAGAATATAACTCATTTAAAATATTCCACTAAAGTAAAATGGATTTAGATAGATTTTAGTTATTGTTTAGCGAGACCGATCTAAATTGAGAAATGGGTGGTATTTATAATTATGCAATCATTATGATTGATTGAAGTCCATTTTGAAAGACAGAAATCATCAATTCTATAATTCAGTTAACAAACACGTAAAAAGTAATTGAAAATAAAAATCTAATCCTCGAAGAAAGAGCGAGAAAACATCTCAGCAGGCACTCCAACCTGGTCCTATAAACGAAAAGCAGCGTCAGGCCGCAGATACGATAATATTCCGGTGACAGATCGTCGGCTTATCTCGTCGTAACCCTCTCGTCCCCAATTTTATGACTCACACGTGATGATAAACTGCCGACACATGTTTATTCATCCCCCGATCAACATACAATTTTGGGGGAAAGACAAAAGTCTGCTATAATAGTTGCTGAGAAGAGAAATGCTGACTAGCAATTGTTTGTCCGTAAGGAAATTGGGACGTTAGATTAAACGATTATTTTTTATGTCAATTTGACATTATTTGATGGCTTTTTTATGTGGAAAGTATTCAATAAATTGTGAACTGGCTAATGGTCAACAATGATAAGTAAGTGGTAACAATTGTCTATTACACCTTGAGGTCATATTCACCATTGTTTGAGCTATACAAAACATTGCGCCCGTGAGCTAGAGCGAAAAATAAAAAAAAATACGAGTTAAGAACAAAAACGCCAACTAAAAAGGAATAAACAAGACATCACAGACAGACAAATTAAAATTCCGGAGTCACACGTCATGTAATTAGGGTATAAATCGAACTAATTACGTGTGACTCCGGATTTTTAATTTGTCTACTTCTGAGGTTTGGGATCATTGAGCTTAACACTTCTTTGGTTAGGGAATATTCATAACCAAGGGGTTTGTGTATAAATAATAAGTTATCTATAACCAATATATTTTCAGAAAAGACTCTCCTTAAGACCTTTCATTAGATACCAAACACGATATTATTTACCTTATTTTTTTTCGGTATTACTTTTCATCCGCTATAAGCCGCCATGTTAGATTTTTTATGACGTCATGTAGCCTATAACTCGCGAAACAACTGGACGCTTCCAACAACACCTCGTTTGTCAAAAACGACGAGTAGCTTAGGAGTTATGTGGAAACAGATGAACATACATGCATACATACATAGCCTGTTAAAATCATTACCCTCCTTTGGCTTTGCCGTAGTCGGGTAAAAAGTCATAACGAAACTGCGTTTTGCGTGGATGTGACGCATATTTTCCCCCAACTTGTTTCTTTTTTGTTTGTGTCCTTTTTTTGCGTCATGTTTACCGCAAATAAACATATTTTCTTTCTTTTTTCTTTTTCTTTTCGGTGTTAATGCTTAGTTACTAGTTTACACAAATGATGAGATTATCTGCCGTCTGTGACCAAACTTTTGAGCTATGACCACGCTGCTGCATCAAAGTCAGTAGGTAATCTTAACAGTAGCGAGCAGTCGTCTACATAATATTCTCCCGAATTTAGGCCAACACCCAGCATACTATAAACGTTAAGTCCTTCACGCAAAAGGTCAAGTTTCCCCAATCAATCCCGCCCAAACAGTTCGCCTACAAAATTAATTAAACTTTTCACTCCAAGGTTCGCAAATTATTTTTATCTCGTCATTGGATGGTGTTATCGAAAAACAAACGGTGCTCAGATAAGCCTGGTGACAGTAACAAGTGGCCCTAATTTAACTTTAGCGGATCTTTACGAGTTCCCGACAATCGGGGAGGAATCCCAATGAGGGACCTCTGAGGATTATATTACGAACGTGAAATATTTTAACTTGTTGGTGCTATGATATTTACCGAAGGGGTTTGTGATTTAGAAGTAAGAATTTAACTGCCTGCCTCACCCGTGGGTAAAGGTTATTTAAAGCAATTTCTCCTTTGACCGTTCACTAATTAATTCAAATTCAAAATATTTTATTTCACATAAAATTATATTTTAAATATGAAATTTTCGAAGCTACGATTAGGTATACGGTTCCAATTGGTCGTTTCCTATGGAGAAGAGCCGGCAAGAAACTCCACATGATTTCTTCGTATGAATTTAAGTTTCGGCAACTATCATCATCTTTCTTCATTATTGTCTGTACGCTCTATCTTCAGATGATCTTACCATCCTAAGGGCTCGTTCACACGTACCACAACCACACCACATCGCAGCGACAAAATGTGGACAAGCAGTGGTTACGTGTGAATAGTGCCGCTGTAGCTTCTTGTAGTTGCGTTGTGGTTACTATGAAATTTTGATGTGGTTGCGTTGTCACTAGTAGTTGCGTTGTGGTTACGTTGAGGCTAGTGTTTGCAAGCAGACACTTTGACTCCGGCTGTGATAGTGTTGTCGCGTCGACGCAACGTTGTGTTGGCGATGTGGCCGGCCGCTAGTGCGCGATCTATCTCGCGGTTGCGTTGTACCTGATTTTGACGGCCAAATGAATGTGGTCCGCGTGAATAAACCATTCATTGTCATACAAATTAGCGCCCGTCTGTACGTGTTGACGTTGTGAGGTGGTTGTGGTACGTGAGATCAGGCCCTTATGGTTACCATAATGAAATATTAATTCATTACAATACACAAACATTTTCAAGACACGTTACGAAATAACAGTTGAAGAGCGAAACAATTTTATTTGTCAAGTGAAAGCAAACGGCGGTTGCTTCCGCCAAAGGAATTTTATCGAAGCGCCTTCTGTGGAACTTGGAGGGCTTAGCATTTGTTGCTTAAGATGCCATATTTGAAACGTAATTTGCGAAATAAGAAATATTATATATTGTACGGATATTTAAGGGCATCGTAATTTACTGGTAATGCTGCAAGAGAAAAATATTTCTATGTATAATAATACAGAAGATTTTTATTCAGCCTGAGAATAGTAACCGGTTGTTGATAGGGCACATCGACCACAAGAAAAAGATACATTTGAAGACTGGATTTTATAAATTAGATTTTTCGAAACCTGGAAAAAAATTAGGCCACTCTAAACAAAATTGTTTAAATATCTCAAAAAGTGGCGAAGTTGGATGCGTTTTAAAGTCTATGCTAGACAGCACAATGATCGTTTTACGTGACAAGGATAGAAGCATAATTTCAAAAGCATGTAACTTCTCTATTTTCCACCGATTATGTTCCTAATATTTTAAATGTAGGTATAAGTATGTATGTTATTGGATAGTTGGATGTTTGTTACTCAACAGGCTCGCCCCCTATTACATGGGACTAAAACATAACTGGTGAAATGTAGGTGTACCATAGGTACACCTCTGCTCAACCCTTCGGGGAATACAGGCGTGAAGCTATGTTTGTTGTTACTCAATCGCGCAGAAGCAGCTAATCGGATTTCGATGAAATTTAGCACGCAGATAGTTTACAACGTGAATTAACACATGATACTTTTTATTTCAGTAGTATGTTCCCGTGGGATAAGTTTGACCAACACGCAGGCGAAGCCGCGGTGAAAAGTTAGTTCATGTATATTTTGAATATTGGCCAATTACCCTATTGTTACACAAGGATGAGTAACAGAGAGGTCGTTCTATAAAATATTTTTTGTATTTTATTTTATTTGAGATAGGTTTGCTCTTGACTCTAGTCTAGGTCAGAGATGACAGAGACAAAGTCGACGATGGAGCGAGCTTACCCAGAAGAAGCCTGTTCACTCTCACTTTGAAGAGATCGGGGTTGTATGCGTTCGGAAACACAGACGCAGGCAGAGAGTTCCACACCTTTGCTGTGCGCATCACAAAAGACATTTGGAAACGCTTAGTGTGAATTGGTGGGATAGCAACTAGGTAAGGATGGTAACCTGCAGTGCGTCTAGATGTCCGCTGATAGAAGGGGGCCGGCGGAATGAGGTCGTGGAGTTCTTGAGCACACTCGCCGAAGTATAATCTGTAGAAGACCGTCAAGCAGGCAACCTTGCGGCGATGAGCCAAGCTGTGAAGCTTGGCATCCACCATCTTACTTCTCTATAGCTCGATGTGGGGCTGTTAGCATCCGGGTAATTTTTATTTTCCATGAATAAACTTGGTATAAAAGGATTTCAGTGTATTACCAAAACTTCCTTTCAAAATAGTTTCGCTGAAAATATCAGCAGAAATTCTCATAGAAGCTAGTTATTTATTAAGAAAACTGTATTATGTAGCGTAATGTATCTTATTTATAGGCGAACGTCCATTGTTTCGGAAAATGGGAGTCATACCGAGCGAAAACTGCGGAAACATGGACGGATAGACGGAGGAGTTTATTTTAAGGCTGTTGCAGATGTGCGGGTGTGTAGTGTTGCCACGCGCAAGTATTTACTACGTCTGAAGGATTTGATACGCTGCAGGGATGTACCTAGTTTGAAATAGAAAGCTCTTTTTAAAGTAGGAATGACTTTTGTTTTGTTTTATTTTGTGTGTATTCAGCCTGCTATAATAGTCTTTTCAAATTAAAAACTGTCACTTGCAACTGACACAATAATAATGAAAATAATTCAGTGTTCAATTTTGGAATTCCGTGTAACCCTCTTGAATTCCTTTTTTAAACAACACTTCTCTCTATAATATTCCCAGAAAATCTTTAAAAATGTAACACCAAGAACAATTGACAATAAAGACATACCTATTTACAGAATCGTTTAAAAAGCCACACAATGGTTTGTAAAATGAAACCAGAGATACAGATTTTAATGTGGAATCTCAAAGCTAATGTCCCCTTATTACCGTAATCAAAAGTCAGTGTAGTGATAATCGCCACAATTGCCGATTATCACTACAAATCCAAGCTACAAGCTATAATTGCGTGGAACAGAGATGCGATTAATATTGCCTCAATTGGGCTATTAGTAAATGTATTTAATTAATACATACGTTCCTTTACACAGTACAATCTAATTAATACATGAGACTATAGATTTAACGGTTCTACAAAGTCCAATTAAATAAACAAATATCGACAGACGTGATGGCTTACGATATCTGAACATAATAAAATAAGAAATAAATTATTTTATGACTTTCGGGGTCAATGACCGTTGGAAGTGTAGTTACTTGAAGTATGAGTTGAGAAAATCAGCTATTTTTGTTTTATCGTGTTTAGATATCGATGCAAATCACGTCTGCGGAGTTTTGCTGACTAATTTTATTTAACCATATAAATGATAGGCTGTTTTGCTCTTCTTGGAACTCTATTTCCTGGGTAGCTAAGGTGCTTTTCAGTTGTCTGCAAATGTCCAGCGTGGTCCGTCATGCTGAACATTTTTTTACCCGACTTTGAAAAAGGGTTAGGTACAACTATTTTGGGCAAAATGCGCAACGGATGCGCCTATCGACTATATCAATTATATAGACTTAACTATAGACTTTGTCAATTTTGATTCATAACAAAGTTATAATTAAGAATTTGCTCTGAATAATTGGAATAGCCTTGAAATAACTTTTTTAGTAAAAAAGTCAAAAGTCAAATCATTCATTTCGAACCAGCTGTGCCCCACGACTTCGTTCGCGTGGAAGTCGTAAGATACACAATAGACTAAAATAACAGCCACATTTTAATAAAACTCCCTCGTCCCCCGCCGCGTTGCATCGCCCGCCCGCGCTATTACTTCGTTTTCGCTTAGTGTTCTTTCTGACTTTTTTCTTTTCGCTCGGCTTCTAAGGGTCGTAGCGTGATGTTAATTAGCTTATAACTATCCTCGAAAATTGGGATACCAAATGCAAAAATTATTTTTCAAATCCGATTTTCTGTTCATAATTTCATGGGTTTTAATTTTTTTGCGCGGAACCCTAATTATTTTTCTAAAATAAAAGTAGCTATAATTACTCCCCGTAACATCAACTATCTGCCAGTGAAAGTCCCGTCAAAATCGGTCCAGCCGTTTCGGAGATTAGCCGGAACAAACAGACAAAAATGACACAAATGTTAAAAATTGCTTTTTTATTATAAGTACCGTATACGAGTATACTTTAAGAGTACTGTAAGAGGAGCTCGTGGCTAAGTAATAACAGCCGCATGAGTCGATCCATCAGGTTAAGCTGCGCTTGCCGGGGTTGGTCCGTGGATGGGTGACCATCTTTACATACCGAGACTCCTCCGTGCCTCGGAAAGCACGTTAAGCCGTTGGTCCCGGCTGTCATTCGTGGATCTTTGACAGTCGTTATGGGTCGTCAGAAGCCCGAAAGTCTGACAACCAGTCTTACCAAGGGGTATCGTATTACCCAGTAACTGGGTTGTGGAGGTCAGATAGGCAGTCGCTCCATGTAAAATACTGGTATTCAGCTGCATCCGGTTAGACTGGAAGCCGACCCCAATATAGTTGGGAAAAGGCTAGGCAGATGATGATACGAGTATACTTTCATATGCATTTAGTAAACGGGCCGTGACCCAAGGGCCGGCTTTTACCTTGGCCAGAGGCTAAGCATTGCCATACAACGTGGCAATGCCGCCAGTCTCTTGGGTACATTACCAGTCGACAGCGATGCGGAGGAATTTTTCGACGCCATATTTTAGTTTGTGAATAGTTTTAGTTAAGTTAGGATATAATTTTGTTATTTTATTAATTAATTAGGTATAAGTTGTTATATAAAAGTTAATATTTTCGTTAAAAATATAAAAAAAAAGAAAAAAAAAATAGTAAAAAGTTGTTATTTTGACATTACAAACAGACACTTCAATTTTATTTATTAGAAAAGATTAATAGATAGGCACATAAAAGGCACTTTTGAATGTCAAAATTTACAATAATATATAGAATTGATTCTTAGTATGTCAGTTTTCTTTTTAATGTTATAACAGATAACTTATTCATAATTGACAGTCGAACAAAGCGGCTTATCGTGAAGACCTGACCTTATTTTACTAGGCTTACAAAAGGTTCGTAAACAATTTAGAACATAGAAAAAGAAACATCACATATGCAAATTTATGACGAAAATGTCAATGAATGAAAATATTTTATGTGTTTTATAAAAAGGGAGAATTACTCATGTAAAATAGTTAAAGAAAGTATGTTTTGTAAAGTAAGTATTAGTTAAATGTGTGTCCTGTGGTTTCATATCTGAAAATATAAGTACAGGTAACAAGAATTATTGAACACAACCAGCCTTTTTACTGCAAAATATATAAATAAACTAAATATAATAGAATAGAATAGAATTTCTCTTTATTCAAGTAACCAAGACTCAACAAGACTGTTAGTAAAACTTACGACTATGTTAGTAAATACAGACATTAAAGAAACAAGGAAAAACAAAACAAAACATTAAATAATGGCATTAAAGAATGTGGATTCTGTGAAGTGGAATACCACAGTGTGTGAGTTAAAGTAATCACAGAATGTAAAATCAATGTCATAAAAATAATAAATTATATGTCGGAAATACGTTAGTCGTCATTTGACTAATCGGGACGCCAGCGCCACCAAGCGGCGCTCGACAGAGTCTATAACATAACGCATGTGAACCGGAGTTAAGCGGAGTTTTTCGGTGGCTGTCGAGCAGTGAACACGTTTAGAAACTGTCCCGCTTTCCGTATAGTTCTGTCGTGTACCTACAGTGTGTGAATAGCTAGTGTAATTAATATGATCGTGAATTATAATTTCATTTGAACTGCAAACGGTTTTTCTATTGCGCAATAACCAACACTACCCATAGCAAGCCCACAGTAGTTACAATATGGCTGACGATAACTAGAGAGATGTACCTTCTCCGTCATATACGAGTACTTCTCGTACAATTAAATTAGCAACCAGTTTGATTTTGTCTACACGCTAGATTGTCCTATGGACAAGCATGTTTCCAAGCATTCTTAAATCTGGGATATAATCCTCTAATTTTTATTATGCTTGTTTACTTCAAAATATACTTTTAATATGAGTTTTAACCTACATAGGTACCAACCGCTTGTTTGTCCTACTCTCAAAAACAACAGTTATACTAAACTGTTTCACACAAGCATGTTTGATACTTTCTTTTAACGGCAATAAATTAGTTTTATGTGAGGTTTATGTAAAAACATTGCAATAAAACCGTTTTCCTTTGAATGGAGACGTCGGAGTATGTTTCTCTGAAATTGACTCGTATATAAAAGAGTATGGAGATTAATATTATAAAGATGTTGTCGGTATGGCTTTATACGCGTTGTGGCTTTTCTGTGAAAGGAGTGTTTGTTTTATTTAAAGGTTTCATTCGTTGAAAGTTTCGAAGATAGATTTCTTGACTATATACATTTGACTTTTACATTTACAAGAAATAAGTAAATTGCTGGCTTATTTTCGACTATAAGTCTAAAAAAGTCATAAATACCTGAGTGACTAAACATATTAGACTCAATAGAATTTGCTTAACTGAATACTTTTCTGATCAGTCAAGTTTACTTGGTAACTGAAATTACCATAGCCAAAAACATATCAATGCATCTACAGAATTTGTAGAAACTCAACTATAACGTGAATTCAAAACTTAACCAGTAATTGAACAACTAGAAAGCTAATTTAACGTAACAAATAAAAAAGGTACTTAATCGAATATCGCAGCAACAACTGCTCGCTAACTATCATAAAACTCTTGCTATTTATTATTCACATGCGTTTTCATACCTTGTGTTAAAAATGGCTTTTTCAAAAAACAAATAAAAATGCAAAATGCATTTTTGTTTCACCTGTTGAACTGAATCTGTGATAAAGTTTTGTATCCTTTTCATCAGTTTACCTTGATGACGCACTAGGTGTTAAAGTTTGGTGGTAGGCGCTTTACTACAAACTGTACTCAGTGTCAATTTAAAGATCTACATTTTTTTTTGTGTTTTTCTTAATTAATTTACGTCGTTCTATGAAAAATAATCGGCCATTTTAATCAGCCCGAGAATAGGATGTGATGTCCGTATGGACGTATTTACTTATGTAAATATAATTATTCCAACGGTAGGTGGTCGTTGGAATATTTACATAAGGATGTTACGTACGAGCATTGTTGCGACGCCGACTGAGAGAAATAAGTCGTCTGGTTCCACCGCAACAAAACCGCCACAGTTTATTTGTCCAGTGCGTCATTTGCATTTTTAGTTCTCCTTTTTAAGTAAAATTTTGTATTTAATAGAAATTGTTTATTTTGTAAAAACACATATAACGGAACATCACGTCTGAATTCTTCGAAGGGTCAGGCAGAGGTCTATCTACATTTTGTCGGGTATTGTAATAGGGGTAGGCAGACAAAGCTTCGGCGGGATCTCATGGCGTCATGGAGAGTGAGATTGTCGCAACCAAGTGCTGGGCACGCCACAATTGCGGCGATAAGTCCCCTCTTTGAGGAGTGGCTGAAGAAGCGCCACGGCGTCCTCACCTTCCGCCTGACGCAGGTCCTCACCGGAAACCGATGTTACAGGAGGTACCTGTTCCGGATAAGGCGGGAAGAAATGCCTGGGTGTCACCATTGTGTGGATTGCCCGGAGGACACGGTGGAGCATACGGTGGAGATCTGCCTGGCTAGGGTGGAGCACCGCCGTGTTCTCACGGAAGCAATCGGCGGCGGCAACCTCTCACGTCCGGCCCTGGTCCAGGCCATGGTACGGAGCGAGAGGCAGTAATGCTCGTGAAGGCGGAGGCGGAACGCGTGAGGGAGAGGCAAGCTTTGCGCCCTCACGGCCCTAGTCGCGCAGGAGACGCCCTGGGCGTCGGGAATTGACAGCCGATTCCCGGCCACCGTAAGCGTGGGCTTGGCGTTAGCCATAGGTAGGTCGCCGTCTGGTAAGGACCAGGCCCGGGTCGACGGCGCGTTGTGTTCCACGCGCGCCTCAAAGAGATGTTAGCACTATTGACGGGGTCCGCTAGGGCCGATGCCAGTTAAGGTCGCGGGATGTTCGAAAGAGTTATCGTGACCCCGGCACAGGCAACTGAAGGAACACGGGTCGGTTTTAGTCAGTAAAAGTCTGACACCCGCTCCGCCCAGAGCGAGAGAAGTCATTTGATGATTTCTCATACAAAAAAGGCCTATAGGTCCTAAATTAGGTTTGATATCCGTGGTGCTTGACTTGGAAAAGCCATTCTTCTATTCTTGCGATCACACAGCATCTTTATGCTGAATGTATTCAAGACCGCTCACGTAAGTTAGCACTCGAGTTTGCCAATTTTATTAGACGAATCTAAATGTCCTCTGCATCGCCTTCTAAGTATAAGAAAACCTAACACAGGTTCCTTCAGGTATCCTAAATCTAAAGAAGAGCATAAAGTTTCCTCAGAAATCCTTATCCTATACCTACAAATGGTTCTAATGTTCTTAGTCACAGATTTGGAAGCAAATGGAGCAATAGGTTGACACGGTTAAAGGTAACTTTTAAGTTGTTTTTATAAGTTGACACCAGCTGAAATATCTGAAGCCTGTCTTCATCACAGACTGTAACTAATAATGTTAATTCACTAGGAAGAATACTCTTGTTAGTGTAATTTTTACGTCTTTAAGTTAAAACAATTTTGTAAACAAGTTTTCAGACCTATATAATTCTTTTTTTTTAAGATAATAATATTTTATTTGCATAAAACATGGTATACAAGATGGTAATATGAATACACTGGTAGGTTCTACATGTTTTGCTTCATGAATATAAGCGTGCAAATTTACATACAACAACAACATACAACCGCTGCCATCGCCCGATGGTATGCTCCAGAAACTCCTTGACACTGTAAAAACTATTAGCAGATAACCATTTATATAATTTACTTTTGAACAATCTTTTATTTAATATTTTAAATTTCCTCTAGTATCTTATTGTATATCCGGACACACATAAACATGCAGCTTTTATTATATTTTGCAAGCCTAGGTAAAACATCTAACGCGAGCCTGTGGGGGTCCCGACGGCTTCGAGAATTAAGATCGGTTGCTTTAGTGAACAACTCTTTGTGCCTCCACACAAACATACAAATTTCCAATATATAAAGTGACGGCAATGGTAACAAATCAAGTTTTTTAAATATTGGCCTGCAGGATTCATCTGGTTGAAGCCCATATACAGGGTGTGGCGTAAATAATGGATAATCCTGTATCTGGGAATGGAGGACCCCAAGCCCTATAATATAAAAAATTCTCAAACCCGAGAGTAATTTATTTGCAGAAATCAGATAGTGAAAATTCCTTCATTTGTGAATACGGTGGCCGAGGAAGTGACTAAAGGTGGCAATGAAAAATAAATTACTCTCGGGTTTGAGAATTTTTTATATTATAGGGCTTGGGGTCCTCCATTCCCAGATACAGGATTATCCATTATTTACGCCACACCCTGTATAGCCCTAATGCATTTTTTTTGTGCAACAAACGCTCTATTTTGATCGGTGCTATTACCCCACATAATTAAACCATAGCGCAGCACCGATTCTTGGTTTTCTTCTACCATCTATGCGATTTGGTGTAACTACTGCAAGTAGAAGATAGAAGATATCCAAAATTCTCACTAAAAACAACAAAAACAAAACAATTTTAATAAATGACATTCGCTGACTTAGTAATAAGACACAAACATAGTAGGTACTTAAAATACACACGGGGTAGTACTCTGAGAGGTTGATGAAAAGATCCGTGTGAGAATTCCATTTAAACTCCTCTGTGGTTCCCAAAGCAGATCGCGTTTTAGGCGACGCAAGCCAAGCCGCGTTACGTAATTGGAGGCGGAATCAGTCTAGACGTAAGACATGTCTGGCACACAATTATAGCCGGGAAGCAGCTTAGATAAATATGGGTTTTAGTTCTCTTGCGAGCGTTTACAGTGTTTTGCTTTTATAGGCGATGAGTTTGATAGAATATTCAATGTTTCGCAGCTGCGGTTACCAAGGGGAAATGTTTAAAATCGAGCGTTAGGTTATTATTTGGGATGGATCTAAGTCCATGGTCTCTCCTCCTATAGTCGGTTTAGATACAGATGAAAGAGGTAATCTGTATTTTGTTCAAAGCAATTGGCAGTCGAGTTACTGAGAAAAAATGATTCCAATAGTAAGATAGGTAGGTACTCAAGTTGTGGACTGCAGTAGCTTAAAAACAAATTTTATTTTTCCTGTCCCGGTGTCTCTCTGTCTGTCTGTAATGAAATCTTGCAAGCTAAATTTGACCTACTTCCCGGTTTCCGATTGAACTGAAATTTTGTATGCGATTTATACATCGGTCGACAATGCAATATTATAATGACGTAAAGCTGATCTGATTACGGAGCCGGAAGGTGGCCATGGAAACTCAGTAATATAACGACGTAACCCCATCGAGTTTGGGTTCATTTGAATCGTTTTGACAAGGACTCTGGTCCTAGATGATATCTAGGATCTGATGATGGAGCCGAAGGTGGCCATCAGAACTCTGTAATAAAACGACGCAACCCTATGGAGTCTGGGCTCGTTTGATTTGTCTTGACAAGGACTCTGATTCTAGTTGATGTCTAGGATCTGATGATGGAGCCGGAAGGTGGCCATCAGAACTCTGTAATAAAACTACGCAACCCCGTCGAGTTTGGTTTCGTTTGATTCGTCTTAACAAGGACTCTGGTCCTAGATGATATCCAGGGTCTATGTACTAAAAAATAAAAAAACGATTTTTTATAAACAAGCTTTTATTAGTTGTTAACAAAAAGAACTAAAAATGTAAAAAAATATTGTATTCCGATTGGAAATAATAGACGAATAGTTTTCAAATAAAAGCGTGTTAAATTAGAGAAAAAAAGGGTGTTAGCCGACTTTCGCACGAATGTAAAAATATCGCGATGGAATTTTATCGCGCACTGGATTTTCAACTCTCGATGTTGAGCTGAGCATCGAAAATCCAGCAGAGTGCATTCCAATATGTCGAAAAAACACACTGTTGGATTTTCAACTCTCGGCGCTAAGCAGAGCGTTGAAAACCCAGTGCGCGGAAAAAATCGTTATTTTTACGTCGCGCGAACGTCGGCTGACAAACACGCTTTTATTTGAAAATTATTCTAGTAAAGGCTTGTTAAAAAAAAGGTATTTATTTGAGTGAAAGCAGTAACTTAATACCGATGTGGCTATATTCTTAGCTGTGGATTCCGTATTCAAATAACATCGTCCTTAAATACGGTTGGCGTATCACGACTAACTGATATAATTACGAACTAAGGTTCAAAGCTGACTGCAAATGCAACCCGCAATCATGACTGTCAGACTGCAAAATCAAGCGTGATTGCGCTGCAGACTATTTTAGCTCTACTTCGTACGTGATCGTACGTCATCGGCCGTGGTAGTGTGATTGCGTTTGGGGCGGCCGCCATTTTGAGTTTGTTAGCGATGATTAATTGGTGTAGGTATGTATTTTTAGGTTTGGACTATTGCTGGTTTTAAATGAAAAGATCCTGTGAATTCTGTGGAGTACAACTTTTAAAATTGTATGTGAGTTTAAATGACTTTATCCTATTTTGAATAAACCTTCATCAATTTTTTTCGGTTTAATAAATGTTTGATACATTACTAAGAATAAGTGTAATTGTGTGAAATGTAGCTGACTGACTGACTCGGAGATTCGTCGGCATTCTGTTATTATTTTTCTCGTTAAAAAAGGATGTGAAATTTTTTTCTAACAAAATACCAACAATGTTTTATAAATACACCTGTTCTGATCCAATTGGACCGTCTATAAAGTAGAACACAATTTATTGTGCGACATACAATAAAATAAAATTCCACATTTTTGTTATTTTGACACAATACGTTTCAAGAGAAATTTGCCCAACGTCATAAGTGAGAATCAAATGCAACAGTGCCACTCGATGCAATGGAAAATATTGTCAAATGTTGCTTCGATTACAAGAAAACATAGAGATTTTTTATAGAGATGCGGGCAATACGTCGCAAAATCCAACAGCAAAGTAATTGCCTTGTTTTGAGAGAAAAGCCAAAAGATCTTAGATCTTGCACCACTGATGGTTTCTAATTATAAGGATGCTTATTTATATTGTTGAAAATACTTGTAATTTGAATCAGCAAAAATAAGGCACCGATTTAAATTAGGATAGTCGTATGGTAATAATTTACCCCCAATTTTACACTTCAAACTGGTACTTTACTACAATTGTTAATGGAAAAATCAATATAAAAATCATATACATCATGTTCATCAGAGACAGTTGCGACAACCGAAGATACACAATTCATTCCTTTTTGCACATCTTATGACATTATAAAATCACGTTTTGTCGCATAACATCGCTTTATTCCCGCACCTAGGACACCACAATTCTATGACTGCTGTATAGCTAACGAATGTCCGAGTAGTACACCGGTGAACCGAACAATAATGTGGGGATGGCTGAGGGTGCTGCAGTGTGGAGGAGCAGCACAATGGAACGAATTGACGTGGAGGAGGAGGGAGTATTGAGCTTTAAATGCGATGCAATTTCATAGAGAAGGTACAACTATTGTGAAAATAAGTATGAATATATAATAATAGTTTGAGAAGGGATTGCGTGACTGGAACTTAGTGGACGATTAAAATTACATTACCAGCATCCACTTACGTATTTTATTATAAATTTTATAATATTATTATTTACTCCCAGGTCCCCAGATCCCAGGTCCCAGGTCCCAGGTCGAGATTCCCAGGTCGGGCAAACTGTTATTGGGTTTTTCTATCTAGAATTTCTCAGTACCAGCCCGGAGTCTGGATTTGTGCCCGGTTGATGGCAATAGGCTCGTCCCCTATTACATGGGACTTAAACATAACTGGCGAAATGTGGGAGTACTATGTGTACACTTCCCTTCGGGGAAACAAGGCGTGATGTTGTGTGTTATTATTTTCTATACAGAATGTCCGGTTTCGGACTAGCGAAAATTAAGAGTGAGGTACAGACCATCAAACTGAACAACTTTTTCCCGGAGACCAACATCGTAATCGAGAAAAAATTATCAGTCGTCCCATACATTTGGTCGAGTAGGTATTGAAGTTTTGTATGGGACAATGGATTTTTTTTCACGATTACTATGTTGGTCCCCGGGAAAAAGTTGTTCAGATTGATGGTCTGTACCTCCCCTTTAATTTTCACTAGTCCGAAACCGGACAATCTGTATAGTAGCTAATTGTTGTCCGATGAATATAATTGTGTTCTTAAATATAATAGTAGATACGCCTGAGTTGGAGTCAAAGTTGAAATATAGCATTTCAACTTTGACTCCAAAGTCGAAATACAAAGGCCCTTGGTAACTTATGGAAATAGTTATGTATTAAAAAAAATCTTTAAAGACGCAAGAATAAGATTACCCAATTTAAAATGACCTCCAAAAAATATTATAGTAATCAAAAATTTTAAATCCAGATTTACCCACAACTGTAAGAATTATAAACATAAAAAGCACAGGCAAAGCACAAATACTTTTAAATCGCCTCTTAACTTACGCGAGCAGAGTTAATGGCCGCCATTTTTCTTTAGTGCAAGCGAACAATGTATTTAACAGATTAATCACAGCTGCCTCTAGAGCGTTCAGGGAGGTGCCTAGCTTGTACTAACAGACGAACTGCACTTTTTTTTTAAAATATGACTAGAAACGTGCTAGCATAAAGAATATTTAGCTTATTCAAAGGGATTACCAAGAGTAATCCATTATAAATAAGCTGAATATTCTTTAGAAGATGTGAGCACGAAAAATAGTGCAGCGGGAGATTCAAACGAATATGCCAAGCAGGGGCGAAGCCTTCATACAACCCAATTCCTATCGGCTTCCCTTCGGAACAACCACTCTTCTTAATGTCTACTATTGCCAAATAATATGGTACAGCTGTGTGTATAACTGTGTATCGCAACACATTACTCAATTATATTTAATACCAGTATAATATATCATAAGATTAAAAACCTACAGTTTTTTGTCTGAGTTTATGAGAACTGAACGATTTTTTCTTCGACTACCCTCTAATGATGTTTGTATCTGCGCCACTGATGCCAAGACACAATAAAACTACTATTGTGTTCTATTTTCCAATCAAAATGTAGTACTTTTACACAATTTAAAATGTACTTAGTAAAGATACAGAAATAGTAGTCAAGTTAATACTAAGCGTTGAAAGTGTAGTAATTGAATCTTTCAGCAGACAGTTCGATATAAAATGCGGACATTAATGATTCTTTATAGGCGGGGAGCCGGCGACAAATCGTTTTACTCAATGTTTATTGAACAGGGAATTTTCTTAAACGTTTTCTGTAACTTTATGTTGATTTACAACGTTCCGTGTATTGTGTGGTTCCGTTTAGTGTAAGAATAAATCAGCCCTTCCTTACTCGAGGGTGTTTTAATAGGTGATTAAGGAGGTTATGTTAAATGGATTGCCGCGTCTTTGCAAATATCAACAAATGCTGTCACCAAAGTGTGGTGATTATGATATACCTACGAAGATTTACAGGGTTTATTTTAGTGACAATAAGATTAGGCTCTGCTGAGTTAATAATGGATTGGGGGGACTCCCTCCCCACCGTCAAAAATTGGGAGAATACCATTTCGTTAATATGGTTTTTGACAGCAAAAGGTTGACAACTCCATCCACTTTACCTAAAACAAAAGGCGTGCATTTCTAGTAAATATAGCATAGCAATTAAACAAACAGATTGTCCCCAGCTCTTAACCTAGTGGACGGTTATTAAGTAACTTAACGTCTTACCCGTGGCCACGAGCTACACACTCGAGCGACACGCGACTTGTGACCGCGACTGCGGAGCAAACAAATGGAAGAATTGTTTACAGCGTGCCACGAGTCACCGGGACGCGACTTGCGGAGCGACGGCTGAAGACTGCACGTGACGCGTGTATGTCGCTAGACCCCAGGTCCTAACCAAAAGCGATTGTTGCGCGAGTACGCGACCGACGCGATCACGATTTGATTGATCGCACGAGTATGTCATATACAAATACAAATAGCCTTTATTTCTGATACTGTACATACAATTACATTTCCGTCTTTTAAGAATTACAGATAGTGATTTACTTACATTATTACAAGTTTTATACTTATATTATTGAAAATTGAAAATAAAAATAAATATTGATAATTATACATTGTGTGGTTGCATTAATTATTGTTAAATTATTATTAATCATCGACATCAGTAACATTAGTATCAGCTTGCCCTTGTCGTATTCATATAACAGAGCGCGACTATCGTGTACTCGCACGACGTCGCAAGTCGCATCGCTGGAGGCCGTGAACGGGGCCTTAGTAGGGTCGCATGTGGAGTAAGCCAGGTCATTGATTAAGTAGATACAAGAGATCTCTTGAGGACGACTGTGTAGTTATACCTACACGTGTACTTAAAATAAGTAAAGAAATATGTCCGTATTTAGGTTAACTGTGAGATATTTGATATTGTAAATAATGAGATCGTTATCTGTTTATTTATTCATTATCTTTTACCTTGGAGGAAAAGAGCTTGAAGTAATGATGTTGGTATTTATTTATAAGATAGCTCTTTGCTAGGGAACGGATCATTTGCGGGACTTGAAGTAAAGTATCGATATTTATTTATTAATAAACTGTTTGAACACAAACAGTTTATTAATAAATAAATAGCGCTACTTACCTCTAACAAGACGTCCAATTAAAATGATATGCTTTATAGATGAACCTGAAATTCAGCCCGCGACTTCGATCGCGTGGAAGTCGTAGAATACACTATTGTGTAACTGCCACATTTATATAAAACTCCCTCAGCTCCCGACCCACCGCGTCGCGTCGCATCGCATCGCCCGCCCACGCTATTACTTTGTAGGTACGTCGAAGTCAGTTAAACTTATCACAGATTGTTTGTGACATAAATCTTGGCTAACAATATCACAGAGAGTTCGTTATGAAGCACTGCTGTTATATTGTATTACTTGCCAAGATGCACAAAGCCTTCAGATTATGTATGTTCTGCCCTTGGCCGATTTGTATTGTCTCTCTGTGTACCCCTCTCTTTATTTCAGAGCTGTCAATGTCAGCGCCCCTTAAAATCTCAAAAACATATTTTCGTCAAAACATTATGCTGGAAGACAATGCTTCCTTACTGCCACAGTAAACAATATATACTGCAGTATAACCATGGACGCCGCAAACGTCTAGAGGCACTACACGCTGGTCCCAATGTTGGCCCTAACTTGTGCATTGAGAAAATAGCATTGAACCCAACGTTGGCCTGTTGCTAAATACTTATTTCTTGACCAACAAGTAGACAAGTGTCGTTGGCCCCAACATTGGGACCAACGTGTGGAGCGGGCGTAACAAAATAAAATGGCGGATAATTCCCACGTTTTATACCCCGCCTTGAATAACCTAGGGGATATACTTGTGTTTTACCGTTTATAAGCGGTTTATAAATAGTTGGTGGTGTAAGCACCGTCTGGGGAGCTGGCTGTCTATCAATTTATGCAGCTTGAGAGTCCAGGAGTTTTGAGTTTTAGAGAGAGTATTGTGGGATAGAAAGGAATGTTTTGTAAAAAGCAGGCACTTGCGATGCAACACAATTGCAATGGCATTGCCTTTTGTTTTGACAATTCAACAACATTCATTGCGTCATCTACGTCGCTGAACAGACGAATTTTTCAAACATTATAAAGCAATGGATTAGCAATTTCCTTTAAAATCGTTTAAAAAAGGTTTTCGCAATTGGGGAGCTCAATAACTATGAATGCGTTTCTTCCACGGTTTTATGGTGTTTCTAAATCTAAAATGAGAAAATTCGACGTTTGAAATGTCATTAGACTAGTGACGAAGCAACATGCTGTGTGAAAAACATCACTTTACGGTTAATTTGCGTAATTAAGCACTTGTACAGCATAGTTATGAATTTATATTCATTATTTTCATATGAAGAGGCTTTTGTCCTTCAAAATTATTACTACAATTTCAGGCTGAAAATGTTAGAACATCAAATGATAAATGATTTTATTTCTGTAAGTAGGTTTATACAAACACTTTTACACGTCAAACATTTTTTTTTAAACTAGATGAGGCCGGCGTTTCCTATCTGACTACTTTGAGAAGAAAGGCCGAAACAAACTCAGAGGTCACAGTCTCTTTTAAAGTCCAGACATAATCTTGGTCAGATCATGTGAAGACCATGCAGGTTGGTGTCTGAAATGGTCTTTTGAGGAAAGAACCACACAGATTGAGTGGACCTGTCCAGTCAGTGCAAGCATCTGTCAGTAATCGTACAGCTCAACTTAAAAGTTAAGGAGCTCAACGATTCGACGAACAATACCAAATTCCAAAACCAAATTTGGGTAGGCCGCATAATTTACTCAAACTGGCAGACTATGTTTAAAGCTGAGAAAAAAAAAAAACAAGGACCCACATCAAAACTGTTGAACCTTTCATATGCCATAATTACAGAAACAAAAAGCCATTGTATCTCCTGTGGATCTACGTCACGCGTACGATGGGTTAAGTTACATTCTCGCTGTGTTAAATTTCATGAACTAAAAATAACAGAGAAAAACAAATGATATGAATCCAATAACAAATAAATAACACACCAAGCCCGGATAAAGAGGCTGTTCTTTCATAAAAGTTGGTAAGTGCGTAATTCCCTCCGAGCGTAAGTTTCATCGCTCACTTCTTCTTTAAGTTGTTCTGTAATACGGGTATCTTTAGCTACTATCATACTATACATAGTATAAGTTTATTATAACTTGTTTATCTAATAATGAACTTAAAGGCCGAAGAATTTCTTTTAGCTTGGCTTTGTTATGTGGCTGTATGAGAAACAAAATGGTAGGAGCAACAAACAGTTTGAAACGCTTGCGCTGTGGCCGCGTAATACTTGTCTTGCGACAGCGACTGCGGAGAAAACAAACGTGCGCTTTTATCATTGCTAACGTGACGATATTATCGTGGACGTCCACGGCATAGCAGAAAAGTAAACTGTAATTAAGCGCACATTGAAAGAAGTTGTTTAGAGCATGCCATGACACCGCGACGCGACTTGTGTAGCCACAGATGAAAACCGGTGGCGCGAGATGGATGCAAGTCCCCCCCCCCCCCAATGCTCCCCGCCTGCCACGGGCTTCGACCAAACCTTTATCTTCTCCACCACATAACTCTAAATTAGACATATCTAAACATCGTTTGCGGATGTTTTTTTAAAATGGACTTTCTTGCTTGAGAAATCAACTCCCCGTCCCCCATCCTCCAGAGATAAACATTTGCCCCCCTTGAGCGAAAACCTAGATCCGCGCCTGCATCGCTCGGGGCCTGACAAAGAGGGTTTGAGTAAACCTCTTCACAGAACATTCCAAAAATTATTTACTATAGTTCAATATATACGGAAAATAATGAAAAATACATAAAGAATAGTTGCCACTGTATTGTATTGTAACTTATAGAAAATAATGAAAACAGTACTGCATGGAGTTTATAAAATTATTTAGCAAAAAACGTGTTACATACACCTAGCGCGCATTACAACTTCATGCTACCCCAGAGGGAGCCAGCTGTCTATCAAGTAGGTAAGCAGCTTGAAGAATAAGGCTGACAACGATTTTAATTCAAACAGGATATTTATTTTGTTCACCTTTGCCTCACCCTTCGGGGATTACAGGCGTGATGTTATGATATCCTTTAAGATTTGTTTGGCAACAATCGCGGTTTTGTTGTCTTTTATTTGACTCTGCTTTTCCAGAGATTGGAGAAATCAAAAAAAGTTAGGTCTACTTAATTTACACAAACATGAGTATTGAAGAAGTTTAAAAAGTTGTTTTAAATAAGTAAATAAGTTATCAAAACAAGCAAAAAGATAATTATTTATATATTGACATCATAAATATGTGCTGTTAACCTTCCTGGTAATAATTGTAATTGTAGGTATAGCACTTAAACATAGGTACCCAATGTAATTAAGTGCGACATACGCTTAATTATCGGAATTAAGTTCTTTCCCGAAGATCTGGCTATCAACACAGCTCGTAAAAACTTTGAGGTTAAAGACAAAAGATACACGCATTTTTATGTGCTATGGGGCAAAGATATAAAAGTTATGTTCCTTATACGTCAGTTACTTCGACATCATCGTAAATATTAAATTAACAGGATTTAGGCGTTTTCTTATTTGTTGTGTGTATCTACAGGCTAAGAGAGAATGTTGGTGTTGTTGTCATCCTTTCAAAGTGTGCAACCACAGTCGTGATACACCACGTGTCTACAAAATAAGATCTCTGAATATATAAGATAGATTTTTGCACGCGTATAAGATCTATAAACAACTACAGCTATACCTGCAAAACCTATCTTGACAATGTTGTACGTGATGTGCTAGATGAATTGTTTATAGTTGTTGTATGATAATTGTGATCAGTGTTTGCGAGTTTTGTGTTGGTAGGTGTAAAAACTTTGTCATCTGCACATAGTGCACATACAGAAGACAACCAGAGACATAGGAAATGGGTAGATCTTCAACAGGAAGGAAAAGGGATTAACGAAAAGGTAAGGACTACCATTAATATGTTGTAAAATATCATAGATCAGTTTGTAATTCACTATTTCTATTATTGTAAGTAGATTGGGTTGCTATAGATTTGAACTACAGTCAAAACCAGCCTACCCAAATGTCCTTTCTTTGGTATTGTTCGTCGAATCGTTGAGCTCCTTAACTTTTAAGTTGAGCTGTACGATTACTGACAGATGCTTGCACTGACTGGACAGGTCCACTCAATCTTTGTGGTTCTTTCCTCAAAAGACCATGTCAGACACCAACCTACATGGTCTTCACATGATCTGACCAAGATTATATCTGGACTTTAAAAGAGACTGTGAGCTCTGAGTTTATTTCGGCCTTTCTTCTCAGAGTAGTCAGATAGGAAATGCCGGCCTCATCTAGTTTAAAACAAAATGTTTGACTTGTAAAAGTGTTTGTATAAACCTACTTACAGAAATAAAATCATTTATCATTTAACCGTTTATAACGACATCGCATAAAATGACGTACCCATTATTATGACGAAATTTTGAGGTCCCAGCATTTCTGAAAATTAATAATCACAACCATGGTGTGCTAGTCAATTAGTTTAAGAAAGCAAGTACTCTCTCCAAGCCGTTCCTCCATTCTAATTTAAAACAACACTATCCCAAAACAACATAACACGCAGTCACCCTACTCATAACGCCACGTCTACACAGTTGTGACACGGAAATATTTATCCCACAGCCATTGTGAGCACTTATCCTTATTCCTCCTTGAATTTTGTACGCAGCGCGAATAAGCTCTGTTCGTTGGCATAAGATAAGCACTGTATGGTAATGTAGTTTCCTCAAAACCCGCCCAAGAACCCACTTTTCAGGATCACGGGGATTTTTCTAGTTACAACGTTTTTAGATTCAAATTGTGTCAGTAAAGTGGGGCTCCTGTCAAATTGTATGAATTATTCAGAAGGGGACTTAATTTGAATGAGAGCTTTTTTTACAAACGTATTTATGACCTCTTTACCCTGTCTGTGATGTGTCGGGTAGAACTACGGTTTGGACCCGTTTTTGTCTTGTTGAAACTGATCTCGTGGAAATGGGTTTTGATAAGAATGCGCTCCCGAGATAGGTTAATTTATTTAACGATCAAGTGCGGTGTGCAGGGAAAAGAAACAAAAACGCATTATACAAGGTGTAATTTTAATCACCGTTAACCTCTTAAGGGGTCATTGTACTCATCATTATGAACAACTTTTACTATGGGAACAAACCCGAAATCGCGAAAAAAAAATCAGGTGTTCCCTACGGTTTGACGAGTTATGCGAACATAAATGTAAGCAAAAGCTGATTTTTTTTTGTCGCGATTTCAGGTTTGGTCCCGTAGTAAAAGTTGTTAATAATGATGAGTACAATGACTCCTTAAGAGATTAACGGTGTTTAAAATTACACCTTGTATAATTCTGACCTTTGTATGATAAAAAAGTTACTAAATTAAACCCAGCTAAAATTAAAAATTGAGAGTTTCATTGCACATCTAACTAAATTTGAGCGTAAACTCAGGAAACTGCCAAACTATGCTAGTTACTAGCGAACCAGCGGCGAGTAACTAGTCGACAAGCGAGTAAATAATAACCTTGCTGTTACTAAGTCAATGTTATTCTTTCCTTTGATTTGGAAGAGCAAGCATTTTGGTTCTGTGTGGGTAGTCGGGTCATGCTGGTGAATGTTTGAATGCACAGGTAAATTGTGTTTGTTGATAACTCATTATGGGTAGGTAATTTAAGTTTTATAGTGCTTACTTAGAGTGAGACGATGGTGATGTGTATTGTGACTTATTTAATTAAATTAATATTACTTATAGGACACAAAGAAATAATTTCAGTTGGGAGTACTACACACTAATTATTCGGCTGCCATTTGATTCGGCAATATAATTTTTAACAACAAAGCCGACCCGAAGCAACAACTACATAATATCATATTTTCATTAAAACTAATTAACCGATTTTGATGAACTTGCACCGTTCCCTAAGTAGAAGTAAATGTAAGCCAATAAAAAAAGGTCACAATCCGATTAATAGTTTTGGAGAAATGCGTGGACAAACGTACAGACATACACCTATAAAATTTTGTATTTTTGATAGGAGGCTCTAATAGATTATCATATGTACTAGCTTCCGTCCGCGGCTTCGCCCGCGTAGTGTGTTGATAAAAAGTAGCCTATGTCCTTCCCCAGGCTGAATCATATTCTTGGTTACCGTATCATAGAGCTTTTGATCGGTTTCCGGATTTGGTATCTCAGCACATATGACTTCGTCAATTTGGTTGGGGCGTAATTTTTCCTTCAACCACAGCAGTAAGTGCACGTGAGGCAAACCTCGTTTTTGCCACTCGTTCGAGTACATGAAGCACTGCATGTCACCAAATATGTTACCTTTTGTAAGTAGAGCAACCAACTTCTGTACTTTTATTTTAAACACTCTGTCTGTTAAGTCATGCCTGTCCGTTGAATTTTGACCAGGCATAAGCTCTTCGGTGATTTCTGGCCCGGCGGGGTTACATGTCATTGTAATAAATAAATCAGGCCTCCCGTAATTACGCACGTATGTCAACGCATCCTGCGTATATTCATGTAGATATCTCGGGCTATTTACAAATGATGACGGGAGAATCACCATCTGACCCAAGTTATTTGGATCCAAATCCGCATAATTTCTTATCGCGTCTTGCAAGTGAATGTAGCTTTCTGCGCGCAATTTTTTTTGATTTAAAGAAATAAACCTTAAGCGCTCACTCTCCATCTTTACATATATGTCTACCAGAAACTGATGAAGGAGGAGCCTACACCTAAGCAGTAAATTAAAATCGCCACGACGGACCATCAAGTGATAGGCATAAAAATCTTTGCAGGACACCTTTTTGTTTGGCATGGGGTGTTTGGTAACTGAATTTATCTGCAGAATGTCAATACTGTACCCCTCTTGTCCTTTCCAAAAAATAATTGAGTACTCGAGAGCGTCATAATATCTGTGTGTATCGGGAACCCTAGTGAGCATGCCATCGTGCGCCTGTACAACGATGTCCCGAGACGTAGTTTGTTCACTACTAACTATTACGGCAGCTATTTCATTTGTGGTCGGGACATTAAACCGTCTCTCATGTTGACCACGTGGTACACGGTCTGGGTGGACCACTACTTTGAAATTAGTATCATTGGTAATTCTGTCTCTAGCCGTTTTAAATTCATGCACCAAAATGTGATCGTGTAGAACTCGTTGTAATTTTTGAACTATGTTTCTTTCTACGCCCTGCACATACACAGTACGCCTATTGACTTGGGCTTCTTCATCACCCATGAAATAAACTTGTAATGATTGTGGTTCCATACTGGCCGCAGGAAGTAAAGAACCGATTCGATGGTATACTTGTCCTTGTATTGTGAAGGTCGGGCAAAATCCTGGCATTGAGACAATTTTATCTGCTCCAAAAGAAGTCATATGAAAACACGTATTGTATTTTCTTATATTTCTCAGAAAACGGCGAGACTCGTCTGTTTCATTAGAGAAAAGTTCTCTCAAAGGTTCCACTGGCTCGTCTATAGAAGGAATGGCTACTTTCCCGCCCGAACAACACATACCTGCTGTTTCTTCTTTCCACTTAAGAGCTCCGCAAAATCTGCAATCTTTGCTCATTGCTTCTATTTTTATAAGCTTGTGAGTTTCATAATCAAGAGTCTCGTCATACTCAAATGCAGCTTTACCAAAAACCCCCACGTGTTTCTTGAAAATGTTTGACGTCGCTGTGCTGCCCTATCAGCAACAGCGCGTCTGCGAGATTCAGCCGCTGCAAAGGTTTCTGTGGCTCTTTGGGACGCCATGTAAGTCGCCTGCTGCTGACGTCGAGTTTGTGACTGTTCTGGTGTCTCCGCAGCCCGTTGAGACACCAGATACTCAGCATGCTGTTGACGCCGATCTTGGGACTGTTTTGGTGTTTCTGCAGCCCGTTGAGACACCAGATACTCAGCGTGTTGTTGACGCCGATCTTGGGACTGTTTTGGTGTTTCTGCAGCCCGTTGAGACACCAGATTCTCAGCATGCTGTTGACGCCGATCTTGAGACTGTTTTGGTGTTTCTGCAGCCCGTTGAGACACCAGATACTCAGCATGCTGTTGACGCCGATCTTGGGACTGTTTTGGTATTTCTGCAGCCCGTTGAGACACCAGATACTCAGCGTGTTGTTGACGCCGATCTTGGGACTGTTCTGGTGTGTCTGCAGCCCGTTGAGACACCAGATACTCGGCATGCTGTTGACGCCGATCTTGAGACTGTTTTGGTGTTTCTGTAGCCCGTTGAGACACCAGATACTCAGCGTGTTGTTGACGCCGATCTTGGGACTGTTCTGGTGTTTCTGCAGCCCGTTGAGACACCAGATACTCAGCATGCTGTTGACGCCGATCTTGGGACTGTTTTGGTGTTTCTGCAGCCCGTTGAGACACCAGATACTCAGCGTGTTGTTGACGCCGATCTTGGGACTGTTTTGGTGTTTCTGCAGCCCGTTGAGACACCAGATACTCAGCATGCTGTTGACGCCGATCTTGGGACTGTTTTGGTGTTTCTGCAGCCCGTTGAGACACCAGATACTCAGCATGCTGTTGACGCCGATCTTGGGACTGTTTTGGTGTTTCTGCAGCCCGTTGAGACACCAGATACTCAGCATGCTGTCGACGCCGATCTTGGGACTGTTCTGGTGTTTCTGCAGCCCGTTGAGACACCAGATACTCATCATGCTGTTGACGCCGATCTTGGGACTGTTTTGGTGTTTCTGCAGCCCGTTGAGACACCAGATACTCAGCATGCTGTTGACGCCGATCTTGGGACTGTTTTGGTGTTTCTGCAGCCCGTTGAGACACCAGATACTCAGCGTGTTATTGACGCCGATCTTGGGACTGTTCTATTGTCTCAGTAACTCTGTGCACCGCCTCCCACACCACCTGCTCAAACCTTCGCAGTTCACATTGTTGAGACGTCTCGTTAACTCGAGCTATTTTCATAGCTCGAGCTTTATTAGTGCTTTGTGAAACATTAGACTTACGCTTTCGTGGCATTATTGTCAGTACTGTATAAAAACTTAAACTAACCAAAAAAAAAAAACAATTGTAATAATCTAATGAAAACAAAAACGAATATTTATTAACATAGTACTTAAAAATACAACCTATACCTAACTAATTAAAAATACAATCCTATAATTAAATACTTAAACAAAGAAAATCGAATCTATCTTTCTACTTAAAATATACTCCGTAATAAACCGCAAAATGAACACAACCGTCAACGATGTCTGCCCTCACGCGTCTGTCCGCGTTCGGGTCGCGCACTCGGAAATGGCGCGTCATAGCCTGGACCGCCCCTCCACCCCCGCTCTGCGCGCCGACGACGGCGCCGCCGACTCATAGTAGTCATTAATGGCGCGCCACCAATTCAATCTTATCGTGATAACTTTTAAACTATTTGTCCAAATTGCTTAGTGTTAAAGACAAAGTTTATCTATATTAAACACAGAAAGTGATTAATGTATTAATTTTGATAAGAATTAACTAAGTACTCTAAAATGTGCATTGTAAAAAAAGTATCCAATTTAAATGTATTTATGGCTCACTATTTTGGATATAATGATTTCTACATAAAAGGTAGATATATGCTGTCGCGGACTTTTATTTAGAACTGTTTAAGACAAACATTCCCACGATACATTATCTTCGTGTAACTCTAACGGTTTAGGCAGCGCACGCCAAGATAGCTCTCAGAAAGCAGGAATTTTTCCGACTTCATTGATTCTTATCATTATATTATGGCCAAATCACACAAAATCTTTATAAATTGTACCCTATGTGTTATTCTGATGTATAAGCTATATTACTGTAAAGTTTCACCAAAATCCGTTCAGTAGTTTTTGCGTGAAAGAGTAACAAACATCCATCCATCCTCACAAACTTTCGCGTTTATAATATTATAGTTTAAGTTTATTAGTTTATAAGTTTATATTAGTTTATAATATTAGTAGGATAGGATTATAATATTAGTAGGATTAGTAGGATTATTATATTGCAATTCCAATAATATTACATACAGAGAATTGATAACCTCCGCCTTTTTTTTTAAAGTCGGTTAAAAATAGAAACGATGGTTCATTACAAAGATAATGCTCATATTTGCTGCGTGAAAGTAGTTCAATAACTTGCATGAGGTTTTACAAAAAATACTCTAAAATCTGTTTTAAATGTAAGAAATGCCTATTTACAAAGTGGCATAATACATTTTCTCCGTAACTTGAAAATTCACTCATGTCAAAACTGAATTTAGAAAATCTACCCGAACGAGCTGTCTGCGCTTTACAGCCAGCTGGCGAAGCGCTGCAGCACATCACTAGAACATGACTTGAGCAGTTCACTTTACAGCTTGTTCTAAAATATTCGTCTGAAGCTAAGCTATAAACTCAGACTGCGAGGGCTATCTTAGCTGCCATAAAAATAATCGCCTCCTGGAAATATTTTACAATTTCCTTTTTATGATTATTGTTAAATCGGAATCAATACCTTTTAGCTTTTGCAAGTTTTATTTGGCATACGATTTGGATGCAATCACCAGCAGTAGTAAAATTGAGGTATTCCACTTTATTGAGCCATGTTTAGAGGTGCTACTGTCGATCCATTGCATTTGTTTATGATTCTATGTAGGTGCTGAGTTAATAGGCAATATCATTTTGAACAAGCATACATATTTCCTTGATACTACTATACTAATATCACTGTGTTGATTATACAGGGTCAAAATAAATTAGCTAGCGAAACTCCGCAGACGTGCTGGGTATCGATATCTAAACATGATTAAACAAAAAATAAATTAATTTGATGAGGTTTTTTTTGAGTTAGTGTCATCACTTGAAATATCAGTTTAAAATATGTATTTTTTTTGCATAGGTATACTTCACAGAGTGGGTATCGATATCTAAACATGACGAAACGAAAGAAAAAGATTTTCTCAACTCATACTTCAAGTAACAAAACTACCAGCGGTCGTTGACCCCAAAAAAATCATTGAATCTTTTTTATTTTTATTTTGTCGTGTTTAGATATGTCTGCGGAGTTTTGCTAGCTAATTTAATTTGACCGTCTGCGGAGTTTCGCTAGCAAATTTAATTTGACCCTGTATAAACATGCTATAAAACGTCATCATTCGAATGATTTATAGTTACTGTATTCAAAAGTACACTTCTGCCTGTTTTTTTCAATCACGTGTTATCACTGAAATCATGGTGAGAGCTATCACAATAATATTTTCATAAAAATTCAGGACACGGTAGCTACAGAGTCATAGTAATTTTCCTAAAAATAATCTAGTCCTCGGGTTGTTGAACGAAATGGGCAATGTAACAGGCGGCAAGTAATATCCGTTGTGAGAACAAAACTTGATCGTTCACCATTATCGGCTCTTTGTGCAGATAAAATGCAAATCTGAAATGGACTGACACTGAAATGCAAGGTTTTTTTAATAAGGCATAGGAACGGGATAGTAAGTGCTTATTTTGTTCTAGTTATTATCCAGTCCACTGGTCAGCATTGACTTTTTTTTCAGGACTTCTAGTAAGTTATTTAAAAAAAACATTAATCTCTTCAGGAATGGACAGCTTACAAACTGCGGGCCTGAAAACTTGCACAGGACTTGAAAATGGCTGGTGGATACAGTATGGAGAAGGAACACACTCCCTCCAACCTTCCCATGGCCCTTCCAACATTTATGTTACACGGGCCGAGACGTGGGGCGGCTGCGGACATAGCACTCTTGGCCATCTTATTTTTACGGTCCGCAGGCGCTTCTTGATCCCTTACAAGTTAGACCATGTGTGTCCCTAATGCAACTCTCCCCACTCGGGCATGCACTAACACACGACATATCCACTGAAACGTACAGGCTACTACAGTAGCCCCAATAAAATTTCCGGTCAAACGTCTCGGCTACTACGTTGCCCCACCCCAGTCCTTTAAAACGTTTTTTTTTTAAGGTGGAATCTCTATTAAAGCTTCTAAAAAAATACTAAATGAGTAAGTTCTAATTCCATGCTTATGAGCTTAGTTCCATGCATTATGAGCATAGAGAAATATTGAAAAAAAAAGTTAAAGTCATCGTTCTAATGTCAGTGTAAATTTCTGTCAAGTGGTTACGTGTGTCGTGTTTACAATGTAAGTACAATTTATTTAAAAACATAGAAGTATACTTCGTCGTCGGGCAGAAAGAACAGTGGATGAAATGCAATTCCGTAACACACTTTCAATCATAATACAAAAGATAATAAAGGAAACTACTAATCCATTGCTTCATATATTCGAAAAATTTGTTTGCATTCGAGTAATCGGGTCAAACCACGCTGGGGACGGTGCATTTCATTCATTCATTCCACAACGTAAATGACATCCTAATCCTAACTATCCTAGCTTCCTAACTAATATTATAAATGCGAAAGTAAGTTTGTTTGTTTGTTTGTTACCTTTTCACGCCTAAACCACTGAACCGATCATCCTGAAATTTTGCATATACGTTGTCAGGTGTACAGAAGCGGACATAGGGTACCTTTCATCCTGAAAAAAAGTACTGTTCCCGAGGAAAACAACAATAACGTTCTAATGGTAATAGATGGCGCCACGTGTCTTTCGAATTGAATTAAAATGTGTTATTAAAATCTGGCTGTTATGTTACTATATTGTATATCTTACGACTTCCACGCGAACGATGTCGTGGGGCACAGCTAGTATACCATGAGTATTACAGATATAAAAGTAGAAATAAACAATTTGTGAATATTGTTCAATTGTCAAAAGGCATTGCCATCGTGGTTGTGTTACACAATTACTCCGCAGTTTTTCTTGTCAGCTCACTAAATTTTTTCAAGGTACTAATTTCATAGTATTTAATTTTATCATAGAACAATTGCTTTAATACCCCATCCACCTGACAATATTCCTAATTGTTCCACCGTAATTATATTGTGACATTAGAGGTTGTCAGAACAATGCTGTTTAATAGTCAATTAACGGTCTTCAAGAGAAACGACCGGTTTATTGGGGACTTGAATAGCTTATAATTGTCAACCTTTACACTAAGATTGTGGAATGGTTGAAAGGTAAATGAAGACGGAGGTAGTAATCGCTATATTGGTGATATTGCTATTTTATTTGGTGGAGGGCATTGTTAAATCGAACCGATAGCAGCCAAGCTACTAATATTATAATAATAAGTAATAATAATAAATATTTATTCAGTATTAAGAACTGGTAAAATATTAACATAAAATCTTAGAAAAATTTACAAAAGTATTATAATGTTAGATGCCTGTACTAGGATAAACCTGTATCACAGAAGCACAAGCTCATACATTATGGTAATTGTAGGATAATAAAATTCTTAACAATACTTAACACGAAGTCTTGAAATACTGACAAAATTTAATTAATTCATAATTTTATACCTAGTTTACTTAAATACTATTTAAGTACCTTAAAGATAAAAATAACAAAAGTCATAAAAAACGTATATTTTCTTATTTAGTTTGCGAAATAAAGATACTTGCACTTTATAACCTAGTTACAACAATTATGCTTTATTAGAGTCACTAGTATTGTTTACTTATTATCACTAATGGTAATCCATATTATGTTTGCACCGCTTTTAATTTCAATGGTCAGAAAAATAGCGACTACTTTAAAATATTTCTTTTTATTTTTTTAATTCTCAAACCACTTTTTTTTGGTTTTAAAAATTTTTATTTTGCGAATTTTCCAGACAGACATAATCTGCCTATCATGTTTCTACTGCTGGGACTCGGGCCCTCTCTCTTTGAGATGGGTTTGACCGTAACTGCGCGGGCCCAGAGCGTGTTGGTGAATGTCACATGTCATGGCTTGTGTGGTGTTCATCTATTTAATAGTTAAACACACACACATGCACATCAGTCGTGACGTAGCTATCATTAATGTCAACTGTCAGTTCATTACGAATGGCGGGAGCAGTGGAAAGTGAAGCGTGCTTGCACGAGATGTTCGGTGTGGTGATGAGGGCCAGTAAGTGAACAGATTAAATACGGGATCAACAGGATTCTACACCTTGCTTCTACAACATTTCGGTTTTCTCACAGTAGCTTCCTTAATCGATTTTAGAGTCTATTTTAAAGACCCCAAGACCTTTCGTATCGACTAATTACAGAAAAAATTAAAAAGCCATTGTGTTTTGCGTGGATCTACGTTCCGGATACGAATTAAGGGTTAAACACCAGTCTATTGATATCGTGTTTCACGAGGAGACACGTCACATCTTTGTTAAGTTTCCAACTGTCAGATACATTTGTTGGTTAAAATAGGTTAGTGGGCCAAGCAAGGGTAACGATGTCGAGACAATGGGGTGTTACGTAAATGGTTTGTTTGTATAGTGATATTTATCGACAAAGCAAGTGAGAATTAAGGTGAGTACTTCAGGATGTCTTGTTTTACTTGTGCATTAACAAGTAATTTGTTAAAAATTATGCAATCCAATGACATCCATGGCACTGGGCCCGTGTGGTAGATTACGGCCCACTCCCTCTCACAGCAAGGAGGCCTGTGTCCCAGCAGTGGGAACATTATAGGCTGATTATGTATGTACACAAGCAGCTTTATAAATTGTAGTCACTGATTCATTTAAAAATGGTAATCTTGCTTATAAATTGAATGATTAAATATTAAGGATTATTATAAGCACTTTATGTGGTACACCATAGAGATACCCTCAACATAAATTACTATTGTAACACTCACCTTACACCAGTGTGCACAAATAAACTTATTTGATTTTATTTGACTCGATTGGCACTGTTTGCTGTAATTTTGACGTTCTACCCCCAATTATCCAAGCCAAACCTAAGCTGTTCTGCCGCGCCTACAATTTTTAGGGTTCCGTACCTCAAAAGGAAAAACGAAATCTTTATAGGTTCACTCGTGTGTCTGTCTGTCTGTCCGTTTGTCACAAACGATTTGCTCCGAATCTAATAGACCGATTAAGTTGAAATTTGGTACAATTATTAATTTCTGTGACCCAAATACCGACGTGTTACGTAAATAAATGAATTTTGAATATGGGGGTCACTTTTGGGGGCCAAATAAGAAAATTAAAAAAAAAGTTTTGCAAACTGTATCGTGTGACATATCAAATGAAAAGGCTTACTGTAGGGGTTTCGAATATTTTTTTTATAATTTTAAAATAAATAATTTTAAAGTTATTTAAGAAAATAGACCAGGGGTACCCAAACTTATTTTGTCTACTGCCACTTTGAGAATAAATTATTTTTTAGCGCCCCCATTTTTTCACCTACTTAAAAACCACTACCTAGATGAAATTACAAATCACCCTCTAAGCCTCTACACAACGCCCCCATTTTATTTCTGGGTCTCTTACTGCCCCCCTTTAGGCCTGCAGCGCCCACAAGGGGGCGTTATCGCCCACTTTGGGAAAGGCTAAAATAGACGAAACTCAGGACGACAATGCCATGACCTGGTTGACCCAGAACGTGCCCAAAATCATACTCCCAGACACCGACCTGACACTAACAGTACTGAGACAGTCCGACGTGCCCACCCGTGTCCGAGCCTCGCTCTTCGTCCCTCGTTACAGAGGTGACGTAGCCCGACTCCACAGTATTCTGATATGTCAGAATACCTGGTACGACATAGCGAGGTGGTCCCTGTACAGGGCAACTACCGTCGGTGGCGACAACTACGGGACTTATTTGACCCTGGGTGTGCCACCGGAGGAAGTTGAAAGGATCCTGGGCCGGGAGCGACGGGTATCGTACCTACTTGGGTCGATATACGTACGCTTTTGACCCACGACCCTACCCTCTGAAACCCAGACTGACTGCACGGACGGAACGACAACAAAACCGACGTCGATACAGACAAACGACATGGACATTGCCCAACTCGAGGAAGTCATGGCTCGAGCGGCAATGGCTGACGACGACAACACCAAACCGCCTTCATCGCCTGGCTGGAACGAGCAGTTGTTGACCTCGTCGCCGGGTGATCAACACGATGACCAGCACAAAGGGGACGTGGGGGAGAGGCTGTCCGATGGATCCAGCTCTGACTAACCCCACCTCATCGCCGTCACCGCCCCTCAACATAATACAGACCAACCTCCAATATAGCCAGACTGCCACGGCTAGCCTACGCAGGGCATTGGAGGTAAAACCCCGAACCATCGCACTGATCCAAGAGCCGTGGATCAGAAACAACAGAATATGCGGCCTCGGTAACATCGGAGGTAAGCTAATTCTCAACACACACGGCTCGGACAAACCAAGAACCTGCGCCTACATACCCAAAGGAATCCCTACCACACCTCTCACTCAATTCTGTTCCAGAGACCTAACAGCCGTCAGGCTCCACACCGAGGGTAACGTTCCAGACGTTGTACTGGCCTCGGCATACATGCCAGGTGAGGACACCAACTGCCCGCCGAAGGAGTTGGACGACCTAGTGCAGCACTGCGAGCGCGCCAATCTAGCCCTCATCATCTGCACTGACTCGAACGCCCACCACCCGCTCTGGGGCAGCGACGCACCGAACCCCAGAGGAGAGGTACTATCCACCTATTTATTTTCTACTAACCTTAACATTATAAACCGGGGCTCAGAACCCACTTGGGTCACAGTCCGGGGACAAACAATCATAGATCTAACACTTGCTACGGAAAACGCGACTAACCTAATTATAAACTGGCACGTATGGGACGAGCCTTCTTGCTCAGACCATAGAAGGATCCGTTTTAAACTAACTACCGACACAAAGAAACCCAAACCGAGGCGAAATCCGCGATGCACCAATGTTCCCGGGTACAAACGCCTCCTAGCGTCCCTACTGGCTAGACACCTATCACGAGTCCGAGCACAACTGGAATACACCGTGACAAAATTATCAGAATATCTAATTGAAGCATACCATGCATGCTGTAAACTAAGAGAGCCACAAACCAGGAGCGAGAGGAACCCCTGGTGGAACGCTGAACTTAGTAAACTCAGGGATGCACTGCGTAAGCAATTTAATAGAGCAAAAAACACTGGACTCCCGGACGACTGGGAGCTATACAAAGAGACCCAATACACATATAAAAAACAAATCAGAACCGCCAGAAGAGTAGCTTGGCGGAAATTCTGTGAATCCATTGAGACAAATAACGAAGCCGCAAGAGTGAGGAAGATCCTATCAACTGACCAGGACCGAACCCTCGGCGCGCTGAAAAACTCAGATAACTCATACACACTGACCGACTACGAGACCAGTAAGGTCCTTCTGGAAACTCACTTCCCAGACTGTAAACTCCTAGAAGACAGAACGTGGGAAGCTGAGCCGGATTGGACCCCAACGGACCAAGACTGGGCTAGAGCCCACAATATAATAACAAAAGACCGGATAAAGTGGGCCATCAATACCTTTCAGCCATACAAGTCCGCAGGGCTGGATGGCATCTTCCCAGCCCTGCTGCAGTGGGGGTTAGAACATCTGACACCATGGCTGGTGGAGATTTATCGAGCCTGTATAGCACTAAAATACACACCGCTAGCTTGGCGCGAAGTGGAAGTCATTTTCATACCCAAGCCTGGCAAAACCGACTACACACAACCCAAGGCGTATAGGCCTATTAGCCTCACATCCTTTCTACTGAAAACCCTCGAGAGACTGTGTGACAGACACATTCGTGACGGACCCCTTCGGGCAAAACCACTTCATAAACAACAGCATGCGTACTCTACGGGCAAATCAACAGAATCCGCGCTGCACAGCGTGGTTTCTAAGATTGAATGCGCAGTGGATCACAAATGCTCATCACTGGCAGCCTTCATCGACATTGAAGGCGCCTTCGACAAAACCATGTTCAACAGTATTAACATGGCCTTCGACAGACACAGCATAGACACAACCCTGAGTGGATGGATCAACAACATGCTCAAAATGAGAGCTGTACAAGTCACAGTGAATGACACTACAAGGGCTATAGTAGCAAAAGGCTGCCCGCAAGGTGGCGTTCTCTCGCCGCTCCTATGGAACCTGGTTGTAGACAGCCTCATCAAAACACTCAACGATAATGGTTACTTCACAGTAGGCTACGCTGATGACATAACCATAATAATAAATGGCACCTACGAGAACACTTTATGTAACCTGATGCGCCAGGCCTTGAAAATAGTAGAGGCCTGGTGCATCAAACACCAACTATCAGAGAACCCTACAAAAACCGAACTGATCCTCTTCACAAAAAAGAGGAAAGTGACGACACTACAACTACCACGATTCTTTAATACTACCCTAAGCCTATCAACTGAAACCAAATACCTGGGCATCTTTTTGGATAAACAGCTGAACTGGGCAAAACATACCAACCACATCGTTACGAAAGCCAGCATATCCCTATGGCAGTGCAAACGACTGCTTGGAAGAAACTGGGGAATCAGCCCCAAGGTTAGTTACTGGCTATACACTACAGTTATCCGACCAATTATCACTTATGGCTCACTAGTCTGGTGGCCCAGGACAGACCTCAGCACAGCCCAAAGGGATCTCGGTAAACTGCAGCGGTTTGCCTGTGTGGCAATCACTAGCAGTATGAGAACCACACCCACAGCTGCCCTACAGGCAATGCTTGGACTGCCACCCCTACACCTCATCGTGAGGGAGGAGGCGGCCCTTGCTGCCTTTAGGCTCCATACGTCAGGAACCCTAAGCACAGACTCCAGAGTCAAGCACATACGCATAAAGGAAGATGCGATTAAACGACAGCCAATGATGGCATCACCCTGCGACAAAGCCCCGAAAATTCATTACTTTCAAAAGAGTTACAACATAATACTCACGGAAGAACAGTGTGACTACTCAGGCCCGAAAGAGTTGAGAGTATACACTGACGGATCAAAGACCGACTCTTGAACCGGAGTCGGAGTTTTCTCACACGACCTAAACATAAATATATCCAGTCCGCTGGGAATGTTCAAAACCGTCTACCAGGCGGAATGTGTGGGCATTATACAAGCGGCCTACGCCATAGAAGCCAGGAGAGTCACGGATGCCCACATACGCATACTCTCTGACAGCGCCTCAGTTCTCCAGTCCTTAGGGAAGAAACATAGGTATTACATCGAGACTAACACTAGAATGTCACAATGCACTGGAACGTCTAACGGTTTCAAATCGCAATACAGTGACACTGCAATGGATAAAAGGACACAGTGGATCATTAGGCAACGACGCAGCTGACGAATTAGCTAGGAGAGCATCCGGCACGTCAGTCTGTGGGCCCGAACCTATTGTACCCATTCCGTTCAACCAACTACGCAGGTGGCTACAAGAGTTCACCCACACACAAGCGGAGAAATGGTGGGCCTCGGCACCGGGCTGTAGGCAGTCCAAGGAAGCTATGCCATCATTAGATGGCAGGCTGATCGGCCGCTTATTACGCCTAGACAGGGACGGCCTGCGCCTGGTGGCGGGGACCATCACGGGACACTGCTCGCTAAACAAACACTTCCACACAATAGGCATAACGGACAGTCCTCTGTGCAGGGCATGCATGGAGGCTGAGGAAACCGTTGCGCATGTGCTCTTTGAATGCACAGGCGTCACCCAGATCAGAACAGAAACCCTCGGGTCACCCAGATCTTTCAAAGACATCCTAGACAGACCAGAAAACATAATCAAGTTCTGGAGGGAGGTGGGCTGGTTGGAATAACCGCCGACAGCCGCCATGGCCCACGCACAATGGTCCACATGTAGGACTAAGTGCGGAAACCGAGTCCCGTAACATAGATAGAACATAGACGAAACTCTGAAACTACCGAGCCTAAAATTTTGAAAAAATACAGAAAATACTTAAAGATTACAGGAAAATCTACAAGAAGTCTATGGTCTTAAAATAACACGGTACGTCTCTCAATATTGTGACTACAAACGTACATTTGCAGCTGGAATGTATGGGAGAACATGTTTTTCAACTACAATAATAAGTTGGTTCTTGGGATAATTCTGTCTCTTCTTTCTTCATCCCAACTACGGAACTCTTCATTGTGCGTGGTCTGTCACGCACAAAGAGAATATAACCACTAGAGAGCGTATGGGCCGATTTCTTCTAAGTGCACGACTCACTACTGCGGGCCGGGGGACGAGGAAGCATGCGCGGCTACAATTGGTCAGTTCAAGATCAAGATGCGTAGGTAAGGCTATCGTTAGGGGTGCACTACTTCAATAAGGGAAAATAGTCGATATCGATAAAATGGATTTAAAAAATAGTTATAAAAAATACACAATTAAAATGAAAGAAATAATATTTAATCAAAATCAATAAATTACACAAAAACATATGCACTTATCCTGTTATTATTGATTTTTAAAATGAATTAATTTGGTATATGTTTTTCGAATTAAACTTTTAGGGTCCTGGTTGTTCTTTGTAAAAAAAGATAAACGAGCGTCCACATATTTCTGAATTATGCATCTTGTTAATTCAATTAAATGATTTGTGGACTCTGTTTCAAATTGATGAAAATTAATATCCGGGAATAAATTATACCCAATCAGGGATTTTAAAACCGATCTAATAAAATAATCCGTATTATATTTCGAAGACAGCACTTTCGAACCACTCTCATTGATCGCCCTCTTAATATAAATTTCACAACGACGACAAATTTCTATTACTGTGGTAGATCCGTACAATAACTTGTTTTTAGTGTCCTTTTGAAATTGTAAGGTGTTTTGATTAGGTAAACCAATAAGCGCCCCAATGCAAGTTTGGCATTTTATTTGCTTTATCAGAGCATGGACAATGTAGCCGGCCATATATTCAACTACTTTTTCACCGAATTCAGAACAGGGTAACAGGCTTTCAAGGCCTGAAAAATCCAAGCTCTCAGTCCCAAGATCTATGTTTTGGTCTTTGTATCTTGTCGTAATATTGATACGGTTAACTGCAGAAGTGCATTGCAAAATTGAAATTTGTCCAAGAGCACTGCAATTGCCGCTACCACTATTTTTAATTTGCGCATAGGTTAGGAGCTTCTTGTAGATGCTTTCAAAAACCCTAGCACTAGGATTGTTGTTTGATCCACCGTGGCATCTTATACTTCCAAACAGATGTTCCAAGTGGTCCTGGCTTATTTTATGAAGAGGAAGATATTTTATGGCGCACTCTGAGTTCAGGACTAAGTCATGTATGAGAGCAATGGCGCTTTCGATACACACACAAAATCCCATGAATCCGGTATATCGTGGTGATTTAACAAGTAGAACTTCTTGTTTTACTTTTCTTACAATTATGTCTGCGGACATATTTAGTAGAGCATCTCTTGCCATCTTTAATTTAAATATAACATTCGCAGCATTTTCTGCATTGACTGCTCGTTTCAAATCATATCCATGAGTGTGCGAGTCCAGAATATCAAAAAGATCATTTATCATTTCCAGAAACTGTGTTGTGGGTGTAACATCTTGAAACTTACGTAAATTAAGGTTTTTTTTGCAAAATGTGAGTGCATCTGATACACTCTTACTGAAAATTTGGGTTGCTAAGCTGACTTTCATAATTTTAGTTTTAAAAAATATATGAGAAGCCCTTAGTCGATTAGCTAGATGAAAATTTTCCGCTGTTTGTAAATTATGTAAGTTTACAAGATGTTCCCACGATATAATATTGCCCCGTCCGTCCTTCAAATTCCTATAAAACTCAAATGCATTTCGCACTAACTTGATCATGTGTGCCGGATCTAAAAAGACTGCTATTCTTGAAGTATTGCAGGGATTTTTAAAGGTGGAGTTGATTTGATCAACTTCAAATGAACAGCCTAATTTCTTAGCCATTGTAATATTTGCTGGGCAGCCGTCAAATGTAATAGCTTTGACGTTTACACCAGCCTCTTCTACCAAATGGATTGCCTCCGTTAGAAGAGCGGCTATTTGATCTGCATTGATGCCATTTATTAAAAAATATCCTATTGGAATTTTCCAAGATGCATTTATTGGCACCAACATGAAAACAAGGGCTTCTTTAGCTTCGTCTTGACAATCCGTTTGTAAACTGGCACCAAAACTCACGTGGCCATAGTACCTTCTGCCTTGGGGATGATATTCAACACCGCTTCTGATTGCCATTTCGTCGAATATAATAGTGGCGTAAATTTTGTTCTTCGATTCTCTAGCTTTCATTTTGATACTATCTATTGCCTCGTTTGTAAATCCTGGTTTACCGTCAATGGATTGATACCAACTTCTTAGAGTACTTGTAGCAGGTAAGCATGTGCTGAAAGTTTTTCTAACGAAATTATACGCTTTCGGGGAATAAAAATGCAACGTTAAGGAGAATGCTCGTAACTCCGGTGAGTATTTTATTTTAGGTATATGTCCTTTTTTTGATTTCAATATTTGACGTTTAACAATTTCTTGGTTTTGTACACCTATGCGACTTAAAATGTCTTCATTTTCCTGAGTAATATAAGATTTATTTGTCAAAGTATTCAACATTTCTTTTAGATTCGCATTTTTTTTTACCAATGATCTATTTTTATCTTGAAGCCTCTTCACCTCTTTCTTTTTTTTATTAAGGGAATATTTAAGATGGTCTATGTGTCGTTTCATTTTGCGTTTACGTGGAGTCAGGTCTATTACAGGGTCTTCTATTTTATTGTTACCTAATGTTGAACTCTGAAAAAGAATAATATAGCATAAGAAAAAAATAAATTAGAAAAGAAAGAGGTAATAAATATACTTACGGGAATCTCATAATCATGGGAAGGCTTTAAAATTTTATTATCATCACGTGGAAAACTCTGCAAAGGAGCCTGGTCTGCAGTTGATGTATTAGCCTCAGCATGCACTTGTTTATTTGATAATGAACTCTGTAATTAAGCATGTCTGATATCAATAAACGCAGTGACATAAAATTAAACCCTGGTCCTTCATCGAAACAAATTAACTTACGAGGGCGACATTGTGATGCGAAGGCCCAGGTACATTAGTATTAGAGTCAGTCATACTATTTGTTGAAGCCTGTAAAGAATGAATGTTACTTATATTTACGATTTCACGTTTCCCAACATTATATCAATAAAAACAAAACTTACCAAAATAGGCAAAAACATCGTTGGTATCGCTGAACTAAATAGACGGCGGCGTTGTTTTAAATATTCAAAACAATCGGGGGTAAAGTGCCTTGAACAAACAGCGCTATATTTTGTTGGAAACCAATTTTCCCTATTAACTTTATTTATCCACTTTTCTTTTAGTTCCGGAATCTTCGGAAATCTAAAATGAAAACATGTATCTCAAACACAAAGAGGAACAAATCTTTTTTACATCAAAGACCACCGCCAAATTGTTGTAAATCCAAGTGAAAGTTGTACTATTTTTTTGTTATCTATGGCTTCATAATAAATTGGTGTAAATCCTGGACAGATCGGTCGGCGCCAGAGAGAAACAAAAAAATCCGGAACTTACATAAAGAGTATGTGAATTTAATAAAAAATATATTAATTTTAATTTTATTACTGTCGATATCAAATTTCAGCTATTACTGCTATTAAAGTGGACACCACTAATTATCACGATAAAAATACAAAGGAAAAGAAAGGGATAAAAGCATTAGAATTGTCTAATGAAAGAAAGGGACTTTTCCAAAAGACATCAACGCGGAAAACAAATTTGTGCTCTTTTACCCAGGAACCATTTTAGCTAGACCTCTGCGGTGACTCATGATCTGAATAAATCAAAATTAATTTTCGTTCTGTATACTTACCGATGAAAAGTTATGCCATCCTTTTTGTAACTAGATGTCTTGGAATGTTTCCCACACCACTTCACCGCGCATGAAGGCATTTTGATGCGTTATAATTGGATTAAAAGGTTTTAAAATTTGTATTTATTTAGCGTGCACACAGGTCTAACACTTGGTTACCACTAAAATGGTTACTCCTATCGTAGCCTATACATAGGCGAAAAATCGCTAATAGTTTTCGAGCGTCGGGGCACTGTATGCGCAGTCAAGTGGTTATATCGTCGTTGGTCACGCACTTGGGCGGTTTTCTATGCAGTAAGCGATACAATGATGTCAGGACTGAAACCGACACGCGAGGAGAAGAGGAATGGAACAGTAACTTGTAAAGATGAAAATTTGATTTTCTCCTAAACTATATTGAACGTCGGTGAAATTGTAAACGTATATCTGCAAGCCAATTCTAAAATCAAATGTGAATCTAACGTTTTGTAGAATACGACATCACAATTTCAGTAGAGCTTTCGGAAAATTGCTTTTGTATTTCACTACATAAGACACATGAAACCTACTTAAATTCGTATTTGGTTGGTCAAGATCAATAATGTTAAGATCAATTTAACCTTACAGTGCATTACAATATCATTATTTGTTTGAATGTGATCAGTACGGGACATATTTAATAAGAACTGTCAAGCGACAGGTTACATTCCCACAACTCAACAATTTTACAAAATCTTTTTCTATAGTTTTAGTGTTTATTATGTAGAATTAGTCGTGAAAATGTGTCAATTTTGTAATTTTTTTTGACAAATAAAGTCACATTGTCAGTTCTATAATATAACATTAGTAAGTTAAGCTTAACTCCTTATTCCTCAATAAGTGACAACTAAAATGATTTTACAACATATTGGTCTCGGTTCATTGCAATAAAATTGTCAAAGAAAGTTGCCAAAGAGAGGTCATCGGTATAAATAAACGTCTAGGTACTTGAAAATAAAACGAAATTAAACTTTTGCCAACTTATATCTTGTTTTTGAGCTTTAAAAACAGGACCCAGTGTTCCCTTTCTCCTTCAATATCTTCCCCACACAACTCCTGTTTAACTACTGAACCCAATAACCTATCTATCACCAGTTTGGCATACTGAAGATAGAAAAACCCATCTATCTATGGTCTTAACGTTACAATAATCTATAAGAGATTACGGAATCTTACCAGCCTGACATGAGGACAGATAGAATTATACTATCTACCATCAATAGCGATCTGTCTTTTACTGAAAATAGGATAGTGGGTTCAGCCGTTAAACAACATACCTATTTGACATTAATTCATAACGTCGTACCCCGTAAAGTTCAGGTAGTAGGCAGTAAACTATTAGTTCATTACTTTGAACTTGGCTAAGTATTATCAAGTTAAAGCCGGGTTTAAGCCGAACTGTGTGACTGTTGAGTAGGTTGTCAGTCAGTTGTACTTCGTGTTTTGTGACGGTGTATTGTAGGTGGTTGGGTGAATTATTTTGTTGTATTGATGACTAGCTTTTGCCCGCGGCTTCGCCCACGTGTATGTCGGAATATATCAAATTAGTACCTACCCTACGTGTTAATCCAGGTGCTAAAACATCTGTATGACTAATTTCCTCTAAATTCAATCAACCGTTTTTGCGCCAATCCGGAACATACATCCCGACAAACAACAAACGGATAAACGACGACTGTGCGCAACAGACTCGTTCAATCACTTCTTTTCAAATATGCAATGCACAGTTCTGACTTCGTTACTATTTTTAACCGACTTCAAAAAAAGGAGGTGGTTATCAATTCGGTTGTATGGTTTTTTTAATATTTGTTACCGTTACTCCGTCATTTATAAACCGATTTGGAAAATAATTTTTTATTTGAAAGAATTGGACTTCCAGATTGGTCCCATTCTTATCCAAATCCAGTTCTGATGATAGGATCCATGAGGAATTGAGGGAACTCTTCAAATATTATTGGCAAACACATAGTGATTTTGGTATTTTCGTCAACAAATCAAGCATTTGCATTCAGAAAGTATGATTTGGTGAAGTGGAACTGACGAAAAAGACCATAGATGGCCACAGCAACTCATCAATGATAAGTATTTCACGGGTGGTGATAAGATATCTCGATTAAGATAGTTAAACGACTATGACGAAGCGGTTCCCCGATTATTCGAAGACGGCTGGACCGATTTGGAAAATTCTTTTTTTGTTTGAAAGGGTATACTTGCCAGGTGGTCCCATTGTCAGCAGGTCAGGATCTGATGATGGGATCCTGGAGAAATCGAAGGAACTCTTCAATATAGGCACACCTATGGCGATTTTGGTATTTTTTATAGTAATTTGTGCATTTGCTCTCGGAAAGCAACGTTTGGTGAAGTGGAACTGATGACGAAGACCACAGATGGTAAGATGGCCACCAGAACAACTCAATAATAAGTATTTCACGGGTTGCGATTCCATTACTTTAAAATTATTGCTAATCAATAGAAGCTCGTCACAATGCATATGGTGAAGTGGAGCTGATGGTGAAGTACCAGGAGAACTCCTCAACAATTAACGTCCCTGCATCGGGAAAAGCAGTGTTTTGTAAAAGTTGATGAGCAGTAGTCATTAGGCTATTGTAACTCAGATAAATTACAAACAGACCCACTAAAAAGTGAAAAATAAAAACAACCGACTTCCAAAAACAACTTTAATTTCGGAAGTCAGTGGCAAAAATTTAAAATACAGATCCAAAGACACTGACTTCCGAAAAAGTATTAGTACCGAGTTTCGAGTTAATATGACAGCGCGTTAAAATTTTTCTTACTGTTCTTAGGGTCCTAGTGTTCCTTACTTGTTTTAAAAAACTAAAAGTGACAATTTTTATTATTTCCTGAGGCAAATATTGCAAAGTTTCAAATGTATTAACCAAAAGAATAAGATTTTTCATATAATCTGTGTCCCCTCTTTTCACCCCCACGGGGGTGGAATTCCGAAATATCGTTTCGGATTTTTCCATAACTGAAATCAAAGATTTCTTATACGCATTTTTGAGTTAATCAAGCCAAACAGTAAAATCCTACTCTTAAAAATCTAATTACCCCTTTTCACTCCGTCAGGGGTAATTTTGAAAAACTAATAGTAAGAAACTTTACGCTTATTTAGGCAAATATTCCAAGCCAAGTTTCAAGTTTATTAACAAAATGAATAAGATTTTTCATATAAACTTTGTCCCCTCTTTTCAACCCCCACAGAGGTGGAATTTAAAAAAAATGTTTACGATGCTTCCAAAACTTGACTCAAAGATTATTTATACCAATTTTGACGTTAATCAAGCCACGCATTAAAATCACCCCCTGTAAAATTGACAATCCCGTTTTCACCCCATCAAGGGTAGATTTCAAAAAACCCTGATACAGGTTATTCTTAAGTTTTAGTCTTAAGTATAAATACTGAGTTTCGAATTAATCGGACTGCGCGATAAAATTCTTCCATACAAACTTTGACACCCCCCAGCCCCACTCTTGGGGGTAGTTTAGAAAAACAAAAAAATACAAAGTTCATAATTTACTTAGATAAGTATTCGTGCCAACTTTCAAGTTTATTAACCAAATGAATAAGATTTTCATTTAAACTATATCCCCACTTTTCACCCCCACAGGGGTGGAATTTTAAAAAATCGTTTAGGATGTTTCCAAAGCTTGACTCAAAGATTTCTTATACCAATTTTTGAGTTAATCAAGCCACACAGTAAAATCCTCCTCTTAAAAATCTAATTACCCCTTTTCACCCCGTCAGGGGCAGTTTTGAAAAACCAATAGGAACAAACTTTATTGCTTATTTAGGCAAATATTCGTGCCAAGTTTGAAGTTTATTAACCAAAAAATGAATAAGATTTTTCACCTAAACTATATCCCCGCTTTTCACCCCCACAGGGGTGGAATTTTAAAAAATCGTTATGATATTTCCAAAACTTGACTCAAAGATTATTTATACCAATTTTCGAGTCAATCAAGCCACGCAGTAAAATCCTCCCCTGTAAAATTGACAACCCCTTTTCACCTCGTTCGGGGTAGATTTTCGAAAAACCTTGATACAGGTTATTCTTTATTTTTGGTCTTAAGTATAAATACTGAGTTTCGAGTTAATCGGACTGCGTGTTAAAATTCTTTCATACAAATTTTGACACCCCCCAATCCCCCTCGTGCGGGTAGTTTAGAAAAACCAAAAATTTCGAAGTTCATAATTTATTAAGATAAGTATTTGGGCCAAGTTTCAAGTTTATTAACTCAAGGAATAAGATTTTTCATACAAACGAAATACCCCCTTTTCACCCCCTTAAAGGTCGAATTTCCAAAAACCCCTTCTTAGTGCTCCCCTACATTATAAAAGAAAGCCGTGTGCAAAATTTCACGTTCCTAGTCCCAGTAGTTACGGCTGTGCGTTGATATGTCAGTCAGTCAGTCAGTCAGTCAGTCAGTCAGTTTCTCCTTTTATATATATAGATAACACAATTATATGAATACTAGCTTTTGCCCAAGGCTTCGCTCGCGTTAAATTCGGGGTAACACGGTTCCCCTTTCCTGATTTAGAACACAGAAGAGAACTCGGAACAGAATATTATTTTAATACGCTACTGTAAACGATATTATATGTCCTTTCCATTTGGGGATAAAATGTAAAGATTCTGGGCATTGGACACACGCGAACATGCTACATACAATTGTCCATGGGAAAAGCACGGCCTTTCTAAGTTCACCCCAGCCACCTTTAACGTTTGTCCTTGCGCTTTGTTAATGGTCATAGCGAAACTAAGTTTAAGAAGAAATTGTAGCCTTTTAAACTGGAACGGGAGATCTGTGGGAATTATTGGGATTCGTGGGATCATTACATTTTCACCCTTTCCTACGCCGGTTAAGATAGTGGCGCTAATGATATTGCGGCCAAGTTGTGTGACACGAAGTCTCGTCCCATTACATAATCTCAGGGTATCCAAATTTCGCATAAGCATGACTGGGACACCTAGTTTTAATTGAAACTTGTGTGAGGGTACATCTGACAGCTCACGCGAATTTAGAAACTCTACGGGATATGATGTGCTCTGGTCTGTATCCATAATTGTGTCTATTGATAAATACTCTGTTGTATCTCCTGGTACTAACTCAATATGTCTGAATTTATTTTGTTGACAACATCATTTTTAGGTGCTAAAATTGCTCTTTCACATAAATATTGATTTTCGTGTATATTGTTTTGTAAATCTGGGTAAACACTTGCAACTAATTCTGAATCACTGTGTACTAATTGACAAAAATCTCCCGTCAGTGTCACACAGCCCTCGGCATCGGTTTCTAACCGACCATCTATTTTCAATAGTGTTTCGGCATAGTTGCCAGCATTTGTGTCATCATATAGATGCACTCTCATATTTATAGTCAAACTGAACTTTTTTACGGTGGCCTATGGGCCTGCAGGTGTCCCCTTCTGAATGACTGGTAACGTTTGGCGGAAATCACCAGCCAATAAAACCACCATCCCTCCCATAACATCGGTACTGTTGCGCAAATCCTGGAGCGTTCGATTTAATGCTTCTACCGCTTTTTTGTGCGCCATAGTACTTTCATCCCACACTAAGAGTTTGCACTGACATAGCATAGTACCCCGTGTGCTATGCTATGTCAGTGCAAACTCTTAGTGTCTTCCTGGGCGAGATTTAATGGTAATTTTAAAACAGAATGCGCAGTACGACCCCCGCTCAGCAACGTGGCGGCTATACCGGAGGAAGCTACGGCCACAGCAATGTTGTTATCTTTTCTTACTTGCGCCAGCAACAAATTTAGCAAAAATGTTTTTTCTGTTTCTCCTGGGGCATCAACAAAGAGTAGTGCGCCATTCCCAGATTCTATTTGCTGCAACACTTGGTCAAATACTCGTTTTTGTTCTGGTAGTAATTGGGGTACCAATTCAGCTACTTGTTGCTGCAAAGCTGGTATGTCATAGTTTGTTTCTCGTACAATCTCATCAGATAGTTCATTTTCGTTCGTTCGCCGAGGGCTAATCATTCCAAATTCACTCAACCGTTTACCCACCATTGCCATTACTTTGTCTTCAATTTTTCCAAGGGCTTTGTTATAAATGTGTTCATTGTATGTCATGTCCGTGTGTGTCTGCTGTAGCCTTCGCAAAATGTCTTCCGCCATGTATTCTTTATATTTGTTCCATAATTCATTAGGATTAGACAGCCCGCAAGATGATATGAGGGTTGCATAAAGGTCCCTGATTTTGGCTGGCGATTGGCACTGGACGGCTTCCTCCATAATTTCGTCCCAGTGATTATCATTCTCTAACAGACCCAGAGCTTCACATGCTTCTCTATATGTTGCGCATTCAAACTCAAAGCATTTATTTCAATTAAACCAATTACAGGCACTTTTGAATTGTCAAAAAGTCGGTCAGTTAGTCAGAAAATTGAAGCTAGTCGCCCATTCCAAAACGTAGATCTCTATGGAGAAGAATGGGCAAGAAACTCCATGGACACTCTTTTAAATCAAAATTGTTACAAAATCCTGGGTAGGTACATTGTTATTGTTCTTGTTGCTTCTATATGTGAGAACAATGTAAAAAATAGATAATTAAAACAATTTAAAATATAAGATTAAAAATAAGCCCTGGCAGCTAAGAGATGACCAGTCTCCACTGACGGCGCCCGTTCACGAACATGAGGCGTGGATCAGCACCATCCAGCTCAACCATTTTGTAGGGAACCGATTCCTGGCCATCAGGCAGGTATCCAGACTTTTGGTTCGGGGGGGGACAAACATTGAAACAACCATGTGAACTGTGTGAAAATCGCTGTAATCACTGTACTATAATTTTCACTGTACTATACTATAATTAAAGAACACGCAAGCGAATAAATAAACAGATGGCTTAAAACGTTTTTTTTTTCAGTCAGATTTCGGGGGGGGATAAATCCCAACTATCCCCCCCTCTGTATACGTGCCTGCTGGCCATTGGCAATTTTAAGATCTCTATAGCTTGTAGGACCACGAACATGGTGTAGCAGCAAACGTAAACAGAAACATTCAAAATTAGTAACGTGGACGGTGTACACACGACCAAGGGCATCAGATGATTTCACTCCGGGCCAATTCTTAACAGGCACGCCTTGAATACGGCGTTTCCACTCCTTTGTAGACGTGTTCCAGGTATAATAACGGGGGACTTCGGGCTAGAAACACGTTTTTGCAAAGGGGTCGGACTGACAAAGATAGAAAAAGGCTGTTGATGTTGTTTTGGGCGGTGATGATACTCTTTCTTGGAAATTGTTCTCGGTAAAATATATGCGCTCTCCATTTTCTAAGTGTACAGCAAGGTGGGTTATTGTTGGATGTCTTTCATGCAAGGGGAAGCCAAGGAGCCGCCACGCTGCCTCATTACTGCTGACGTAACGTCCTGCTTGAAAGGTTTGCACTTCATTTAAAAGATGTGCTCCACCTTCATTCCTGAGATTAAATATAGCCTGGTCATTTCCTTTGTTTATATATTTGCATATATATTTGATTGCGCGGACAGAGCTACAGGCTACATTAATATGAGCATTGAACATTTTACATAGAATGGGCGAATACGGGACGATCCAACTGATGTCTAAGGCTTCGTCCGCTCCAGATCGAGTCTTAATTGTAACTGTTCGGCCACCATCTTCAGGTGCTGTGCACCTGTATAACAGGTAGCCATTGTCACTGCGCACAGTTTCTTTTAACAGCTGTTTAGGGAAATTGAACCTGTACTAATTTTGCGGAGAGTGTCACACAAATTTCCATCCGCTATTATAGGGGCTGGGGGAAGATTTCCAAAAAAAAAAAAATAAGGCAGGTATTTTTCGTTGGTAACAAAGAGTCTGTGTACCGATTTTTAGCTTCCTACTTTGAAAATTGCGAAAAGTCCCATATAAAATTTCACCCCCTCTTTTGAGGGGTTGGGGGCAGATTCCCAAAAAAAAATGATGCACGATTTTTTTTTGTCACAAATAGTCCGCATACCAATTTTTAGCTTTCTACCTTGAAAATTGCGGAATGCTCCATACAAACTTCCACCCCCATTTTAGGAGAGTGGGGGGGGTTAGAAAGAGACAAAAAGTAGCCTATGTCACTCTCCATCCCTTCAACTATCTCCACTTAAAAAATCACGTCAATTCGTATCTCCGTTTTGCCGTGAAAGACGGACAAACAAACAGACACACACATACACTTTCACATTTATAATATTAGTATGGATTTACTTAGTAAAGTATTACATATCAACTTATCATCACGCCTTGTATCCCCGAAGGGTTGGGCAGAGGTATACCTAATACTACACTCACATTTCGCCAGTTATGTCTGTTGTTCGTTTGTTTTGTTTGTTGTTTGTTTGCTTGTTATGTTTTATATTACATATATTATTATTTTAATTACCTATTGTGAATGTGAGGACTATGTAGGTCATTTCCTTTTTTTTTTAAATTAATTTTTTAACGATTGTCTTGCAATTTGAGCACTTACGTACTTACTTTATGCGGCCTACCCAAATGTCTTTGGTATTGGACGTCCAGTCGTTGATCTACTTAAGTTTTGAGTTGAGCTACACGATTACTTACAAATACTTGTACTGACTGGATCGGTCCACTTAAATCTGTTTGGTTCTTTCTTTTCGAAAAAAACATCTCAGATACTAATCTACTTGGTCCTCATAAGGCCTGACCAAGATTATATCTGGACTTTAAAAGAGACTGTGACCTTTGAGTTTGTTTCGGTCTTTTTTCTCAGAGTGGTCGGTTTGGAAACACCGAACTCATCTTCCACGATCGTTCGAAATTTTTGTTCGGTGAACACGAACGCATGCTCGCGCTGACAGAGCGCGCTTTTCGGTTATCCGAACAAAAAGTGACATATGTACGCGACCGATCGCGTATTCGCGCGACGATCGCTTTTATATAGGACGCGGTCATCCAGTTTTAAAACGTAATTTAATTTTGACGTGTTAGTGTTTTTTGAACCTATTTACAGATATAAATATCATTTCTGAATCATTCATCACTTATGAAAAGCAAGAAAGAAAATACGTTTATTTGCGGTAAACGTGACGCAAAGAAAGAACACAAACACAAAAAGAACAAGTTATCATTTAACTGAATATACAGGGCGTCCCACGGATATGCCACACGGAGGAAAAGTACCTTGAATATTGTAGATGGAACATTTTACTGAAAGAAGACATTATTTAAATTTAAACTGCATTTATTCATCATTGAGCTCTCTAAGTTAGAATTACATAACACATAACATAACATCACGCCTTGTTTCCCCGAATGGTTAAGCAGAGGTGTACCTATAGTACACCCACATTTCGCCGGTTACAATTATTGCCCTCAAATGTCATGGTTTCATGAAATAGTCATTCAATAGGGTAATTTGAACTTGGAGATTTACATTGATGATTTTAATGATTATAATTCTCTATACATATTTGTTACGATCGCTTATCATAATTTGAGCAGCATACATACACCTGCAAATTGCAAAAAACCTAAGAACATTTGAATTTCGCAGGCTACCCTGGCGCTGTCGCCCTGAGGAAGAAAATACATGAAAACAATTTCTTACACCTATACAAAGGACGTATGTATTAACATTGACTATCAGCCAATAGAAATCTTATTTAATGAGCTGGGATTATTGCCAACGGCTCCAACATCCATCAACTAGTATGCTATGGAAGTGTGAGGTTATGGATGGCGAAATATTCTGCTCATGATAATTGGCCATGGTCAAGGTTATAGGGCGATATGTTTTGGAACAACCTTACGAAGAGGTGGGCAGAGATTTATTGCAAATATTTGAACATAACGCTGATTAATTTAACTTAAATATGAGCATACAAAATACCTATATGTTGGTTGTACTGAGCACATTCAATGTCCTACAGCTGTGATAGACTCAAATATGACTTAACATAACAGTAGACTGTATTCCCTAAGTAAAGGGTCCGGTGCACAGTACATGTGTACAGTAGGTGTACAGTAGGTATTCGGTACTACCCACATTTCGAGAATAAGTAATAATAGGTTTGGCACAACATGCAATATGACAGACTAGCAGTTCGCGCGCGACTTTGTCCACGTGGACTTCGTACTTTAATGCCCCGTCAGGGATAGATTTTCAAAAAACCCTGATATACGTCATTCGATCATATATTTTCGGTCTTAAGTATAAATACTGAGTTTCGAGTTAATTGGACCGTGCGTTAAAATTCTTCCATACAAACTTTGACACCCCGCAGTCCCCCATTAGGGAGGTAACCCTTTAAGGGACTCTTTAGCGGGTAGTTTAGAAAAACAAAAAACGATAAACTTCATAATTTACCTAAATGCCAAGTTTCAAATTTATTAACTCAAGAAGTAAGATTTTTCATACAAAAATTCTGCCTTTTCACCACCTTAAAGGTCGAATTTCCAAAAAAAAAACCCTCTTTGTGCTCGCCTACATTATAAAAGGAAGCTGTGTGCAAAATTTCAAGTTTGTGGCCCCAGCGGCTTAAGCTCTGCGTTGATGAATCCATCAGGACAAGTAATAATTATTTAAGTCACAATGGGACAAATAATATTAATACTGCATAATTGTTTAATGCGACGTGCAATTTAACTTCATTTAACTATAAATCTGTCACAGGATCTGTCCTTACCAGAAGTGGTACACAAATTTATTTTGGCCCACCTTTTAGAATCCATTGTGATGATTTCCCATGATAATTTCCTAATAGAAATTGATGAAGGAGAAACCGTTTTAAAAAATCAACGTCATAAAAAGTTAAAAGACGATATTATTCAAAGTTGGCGGAAATGAAAAATGGCAGGGTTTGTAAATTTATTTAAAGACTATCGTCCTCCCGCGACATCGTCCGTGCCGGGTCGGTGATTTAGCAAATATTCGCTTTTGGACTCGTCGCTTGCATCCGAGGATTAAGAAAGTTTTGAATATCAGGGGGCCAACCTGGTGGTTGGAAGTACCATTAAAATAATATTGCTAAGAGGTGGTCCTCTTAAAGCAATATTATTTTAATGGTACTTCAGTGTGAGAAAGAGATGGAGCTATACAGGACGTCTAGCTCCATCTCTTTCCCACACTGAAGTAAGATTACAATAATACTACTTTAAGAGGTGGTGGTCTAGCTCCTGTAGTTGTTCATACGTATCCAGATTAAATCAGAGTTTTGTGTTGCGAATGAATCTGATAAATAAGTAGATACGTATACAGCACGACGTGTATAATGTTGAAAATTGGTAGCCATCATTGTAATTATAATAATTACCAGAACGTTAAAAAATCACATCAGTCAGAGGTTACACCAAAATGACTTAGGTAGATATCCGATTTCTCTAATAACTCCGGTTATTTGTTTCTTCTTCATTCGTGAAAGTCATCTTCAGTGAAAGATTATCATTTTCATGAGATGTCTAGATTGAAGTATTCCTGATCTGTGAACATATATAAAATGTCTCACTGATAATAAGCTTACCTACTAATTTTAATAGAATAATACCCTCATTAAAACTAACCTACCTCACGCGATCTTAGTTTTTTTTTTATTGAATCAACTAGATTAATGAAATAATCTTCACTTTCATATAAAACAAACCAGAATATTATGGCAAAGGGTATTAAAATCAGCTTTATACTAAACAAAAATACCTATACGGAATTCTCAGCTCAAAGACCGGACTTTTTGCTTAGAAATTAATTAAATGGCATAACGCATTGTTGCTTGGCAATCGATGAGAACATAGAAAGGACCCAGTGTAATTGCTTTGCATTTATCAGGAAGTGGTAAGTTGGATTTATTTATTTTCTCTTAATGTAGGTACAGTCACGAGCATAAATACTTACCTTTCTGTTACGCAAAACTCAAAAGCGTTTTCTCGAGAAATAAAAATTGCAACTTGGAGAATAGACCTAGGTATTTCATAATAGTATAGTTTCGACACTTCTGTGTTCGTAAGGCCCTTTGTACGCGGCACGGTTTCTTTATGGTACGGTGTATAAACCGCGCCGTAGAAATAACCTATCTGTCAGTAAGCTTCCATAGTGATCCATACAACACTCGACCGTGCCCACACACGGCGAATAAACCGTAGTTTTTCACGGCAAGAAAAACGTGCGCGTACAAAGGGCCTAACATCATAAAATATGTATCAATACTTTAGGAGAAAATCGCTTTTAAATCTTGCGTAAGTGTAAGGTATTTATGCTCGTGACTGTACTGGTATTTTACTTCGTACCTAATTGCTTTGCTATCGTAAGGTTGAAAGTTTCTTGCGCATCATAAAGCGACAACGTCTGTTTGTCTATGTGATATTTAGATAGTTTCAACCTTAGTGAAGTTTCAATGAACTGGGAATTGTGGTCAAAACTGGTAAAGCAAATACCAGGTGGACTATATACCAAATAATAACTTAAAAAGTAGGTACCTAATTAAAATACAACAGTTTCATGAAATTGTGCAATGACCGACAGGGAAAAGTGTAACACACTCACAGTGGCAATGCCTTTCATTTTTCAAAATCAACAACATTCATTGCGTTATTTAGGTTGTCGAGCAGACGAATTTTTCAAACATATGAAGCAATGGATAAGCAATTTCCTTCAAAACTTCGATTCTGGTTGAGAGTGTGTTACGCAATTAAGGTCCGGTTTAATCGCTTCCTGTCATCTTAACACAACCTTAAGAATAGGAACGATAACTAAATTTTTTTTTGTCCGTCAGGTAGATTGTTACAAAATATTGGACACGTATTTTTTTCTTTTTTTACGTAATCAAAAGATTACGGCGATACATTGGGTTAATATGTAGCATGACGTCACGCCTTGCTAAATTTTATACTCTTAGTTGTGACGTAACGAGCCTACACTCCCCAACTTTAATGCGTTCTATCTAAGTATTTTATTTAGCAAAAAATGCGTACTATTATTGTTGCCGATGGTGTCGCGGTCCGCCCATCTAATAACAACATTTAAAGTATAATATGTGTTCGTAGCTTGAGCTAACTTAGTTTCTTGGTTTAAAATTACAGTGTATAAAGAATGAACGTATTAATTTTATTTGGAACGATTTAAAAAAACTGCAGTCGAGAACGGACTGGTTTAAAATTACAGTGTATAAAGAATGAACGTATTAATTTTATTTGGAACGATTTAAAAAAACTGCAGTCGAGAACGGACTGCACGCGTGCGCTCTGATTGTTCAATGAGCGACCTCTTCGCCCCGCTTACCACTGCGGACACCAATGCGTTGCAAAAGAACGCCCTCTGCCAGCAGTGTCATCCCAGCCTCCGCCCGACTAATGCGCGCTAAACGCGCGCCCGCGCATTCCGTTTTCTGTCGGTCGATTTTCCAAAAAGTTTGTTTTCTTTATTTTCTCACCACCATTGACTACGCACCGGCTATAATTATTTTTTATTATCTGACTGACGGACTCAATAGAATTCCTTTTTTTACCCAGGCATCATCCCTATTGAATAATTACAAGTAGCTAGACCTAAGTTAATATTTTGTTTCCAGAGTTTTACTTAAAAGATTTGGCACAGCATTCGTTTACAGCATAAATAACCAGCAACTCCAGTAGAGCCAAACACGAAATAAAATCGCAAGCAATCTGTGTTGCTACAGGACATATATTAGAGGCAACATGTCACAATGCGACGTTACTGACAGAGCAAAGAAAAAAAAAAAGGAAATTCGAGCCAATGACGGTTGGTTCATATGGGAACAAGGATGGAGGAAAAACAAGGAAGGAAAACGTATGCACGTACATGTGTATGTATGTATATGGTTTCATACGTAGCCGTGGGGAAACAAAAGTCGTGAGGAAGCAGACACAATCAAATTCCTCGATAATACTCTTTTAATTTTATCGCGATTGATAAGACACATAATACAAAACATAACATCATGCCTTGCTTTCCGAGGGGTCGGACAGAGGTGAACTTATAGTACACATAGATTTCGCCAGTTATGTGTAAGTCCCATGTAATAGGGGGCGAGCCTATTGCCATCAACCGGGCACAAACACAGACGGGCTGCTACTGAGAAATTCTAGATGGAAAAACTCAATAACACTTTTCCCGTCCTGGAATCCCAGGATCTTATGATCAGCATTAGCGCTTGCGACCAGCCAGAGGAGAACGGGGAGGGATGATAAGACCTATGTGTACAAAAACAAATAGAATAAAAAGTTGTTTGAATAATCACATGGAATACCCATCTCGCGATTAACCAGACAGCTTTAAAAATAATTATTCATTTAACATGACATTTGTCTTGTTAATCATGGTAAATATGTCAAATAATAATTAAACGAACTATAAGTAAGTCGTTTTAACGAAAGAAATCTTCGAGTCCTGTCAAAGTCAGTCAAAGTGAGAAGCTGTCAAAAAAAATCTCGATTCGAGCAGGTTTTTCAGGGAATCGACTTAGGATACGTGTCTCTGGACAATTCACTATTCTGTTTATGTGTTTTACTTTCTGATTTAGATTTGCTCGATAGTTATCTGGCTTGTCCCAACTATATTGGGGTAATATAGTCTAACCGGATGCAGCTGAATACCAGTTTTTTATATGGAGCAAACCTTAACTGGGTTGTGGAGGTCAGATATATCAGTCTGGGTAATACGATACTCCTGAATAAGACTGGTTTTCACATAACCTTGGGTATCACAACAAAATTAATTATCTTATTTAATAATGTCACATCATCCATTGCTCAAACTATCCTTACCATCCGTACCTATAATAAAAACAAACAGCTAGCCTTGCGCATAACCTTCAACATTATTCCCGTACAAGACGACTTTTGTGACCCATCTACTTTATTATAAGCCTTTAATCGCATCTTACGGTTCCAAGTGGACAGACTTATGTACCTTCCGACCTATATACTGAATATACAGTTATTACTACGGTCTCTTCACATTAAAGGCTCTCGCAAACAGGCGCGACGCGACTCTAGTAGAACAATTTTTATGAAAACTTTATGGAAATTATTTTAACAAAATCACTTTGCGCCTGTCTGCGGGAGCCTTTAGATAGGGTTTCGTACTAAATGATAGAGGACCGAAAGTCGTAGGACCAAATTGTGACAAAGCAGTTGACAGAAATCACTAACTTTTGCACATCAGTGGAACTTAGAAGCAATAGTATGATTTAGAAAACCAATGAAGAAGTCCCTCATTCTTTGATCTATGAAAGATAAAATATGAGATAATTAACTAGTTCATCTGTTATCTATATTTTCGCTCTAAAACTTGTAACATAGGTACTTAGATCCAGCTAAGTTGGAAACGTACAATAAGTTAACTTTCACACACATAAGTAAAATAAATAAAAACTATCCTCTTGATCCGCGAAACCTCTCCAAATATTTATTTATCTTGGTTCACTAGGATTCCTCCTATATCGTGAGTGCGTTCACAGACACAAATCTAACATGCACAAACATCCAAACCCGGAAGCGTCTATACTAGGCCGTACAAATATTTGTTCCGTTCGGGAATCCATCTTCCGTCGTATTGGACCATAAATTATGAAGTATTGTGCATCAACACTTTGTCTATGACCGTATAAGCTTTTTGAAGGCGAGCCTGTAATGTTTATTCATTTAGTTTCAACTACTGGGTGAAACTAAAATTAATCACTTAATAACGTAATTGCACTTTGCTGAGTTAGGAACTTAACTGGGTATTGGACTCGCAATTGCTTTCATCTTCATACTGCAACAAAGTTTGTTGTTATTATTCCTTCCCTTGTATACCCAGCATGGACAGTTAACCTTGACTTATCTATATCAAATCAACCCGTAACCATTAACGGTGATGAATCAACGAGTGACCCAACGACTGCTACAGTGAACGATTATAATCTCATTCAGAAGACGGATTGGTGAACACAGTTCGACAGCTCGACCTACATTATAATAATAGATTGATAAGAAATTCTTTCAAAACAAAGTTTCCCGTTTTATAATTCCCAGTCCTTTCTCCCGGGATTAGTGTTAGGGGATATGTCTGAAACTTTTCCCGCAAACAGGGAAACTTTTGGTCCTTTTGATCCGAAGTGACGTAAGAGAAGATAAATAGACGTGTCGTGTTCTATAGAAGTTCTGAGTTAGCTGCTATGATGAAGCGATCGGTTTTCGCAAATGGCTTTTTGAGGTGTGAAATATCCGCGTATTGGGAAGGTTTTGTCTCGTCGTTCTAGTTTATCATGTGCAAAGAAGATGTTATGCTACGTAAAGAATGTGGGATCGTTGTGTAGGTAAATTATACAGAATTAATCCACTTAAAACATTTTAGGTATTTTTTTTTTGTATTTTACCATAATATCTCATTTTATTTAATAGTAGCTGTTGCCCGCGGCTTCGCCCGCGTGGATGTCAATACTTCCCTATTTGAATCGGATTTTGTTCACAATTTCATGGGTTTTAATTTCTTTGCGCGGAACCCTAATTATTTTTCTAGCCGTTTCGGAGATTAGCCGGTACACTGTTTGTACCGGCTAATCTCCAGACAGACAGACAATAATTTAAAAAAAATCGCTCATCCAATAGAACAATGACGCAATTACGTTTTAGCTATTTTCAGGAGAATTTTTTAAAGGTTTCAAATTAAAAATATGATATATTTCCAATGATTATGATAAAATCTTTTAATATTTATGTATATTACTTTACTATCAATAATAATTTGTAATAACTTCATGAGAAAACTCAAGAAAACTGTTAAAAAATTCCAAATAAAACAAACCTGACGTACACTTATGCCATTTTATAAATGAAATATAACAATTATGACATAAACTAGGTTTTGAAATGGAAATAAATCATGAATTTAAACAACAAATTATTCAATTTAGTTATAATTTTATAAATCTGTTTACATTTATATACGTATATATGAAGTAACAAATTTTTTTTTGAAAATGAGTTACAAAAAAATAGTTTTTATGTTAAAACAAAGATACCTAGATAATGTAAGATACCAACATGATTATAAAAAAAATACTACTATCATTTATGTCGATGTTTCCGGGTGACCATTTGAAAAATACACCAATTCTCTAACGACAGTCACTCGCTCTATCGAAAACCACCGTAACTATAATTCTGTCGTTTTTGTCTGAAATAGAACTTTTGAAACGTGAACTTATGACATTCAAACCTCATTTTCGACATTTTTGTGATTACATCGTTGTTCTATTGGATGAGTGATATATTACTTTCCTAAGCATTTAGTAAAGAACTGTTATTTTAACTTAAAAAAAAAATTGTCTGTCTCTCTGTTTGTTCCGGCTAATCTCCGAAACGGCTAGACTGATTTTGATGAGACTCACTCGCCGATAGCTGATATTATAAGGAGTAACTTAGGTTACTTTTATTTTAAGAAAAATAATTAAGATTCAGCGCAAAAAAAATTAAACTCATGAATTTGTGAAGCAAAATAATAACTCTGGAACAAGTAGTCGGATTTTTTTTTTTTGCATTTGGTAGCCCAATTTCCGAAGATGGTTAAAGGCTATTAATTTAGTATCACTCTACGACCCTTAAAAGCCGAGCAAAAAGAAAGAGCGCTAAACGAAAACCAAGTAATAGCGCGGGCGGGCGATGCAACGCGGCGGGTCGGGGGACGAGGGAGTTTTATTCAAATGTGATTGTTATTTTAGTTATATATTGTGTATCTTACGACTTCCACGCGAATGAACTCGTGGGGCACAGCTAGTTATAAATAATTTGTTCCAACGTCGAACGAATCCAGATTAAAAAAGAAGAAAATCTAAAAATCGCTGGCGCCAACGAGACTCATAAGTTCAAAAGAAAAGAATATCGTAACAAACAACAAATCCATGGAGAATTCCATAAAAAAAAACTCCGATATGGAACAATTAAGAAAATATCCCGAGAACAATATAACAATAATTGGACTAAAGAACGGGGAACAATTTCAACAAGTTGGAAAAAATAACGTCGGAATTTCAATCGTCGCGTCGCGGCGCTTTATGCACTTTCCTTTTCGTCCTGTTTCCCAGCGACGCCATAGCCCCAACATTTTATTAGTTCCAAGGGAGAAATGTATTAGTTTTCCTCGAGTTTTTTTACGACGTCTCGCAGTATTTTTGATACATAATCTACGTACCTATGTATGCTTACGTACGATGTTTTCGGTATTTATATGGTTTAGTTTCTTTAACCCGTAATTTAAGTCGTTATACCGAAAATTTCTTCGAATCCATTTAACGTCAGTCAAAGCGACGCTGACGTTGTAAAATATATTTCGATTCGAGCAGGTTTTCGGGGAAAGGACTTAGAACATAGCTATTGGCCCTTCGATAACAAATTATTTCTCGATAGTTTTCAGACCATCACACAATATAAGGATAGATTTAGAGACTTTTGTAAAATCAGAATCTGTTAGATTATAGGGTAAATAATAGAAAAAAGTGAATAATAAAACCGAAAGCGAAATAAATGTGGTTTTTATAACTTACATACCAATTCTAGCCCTGAGATAAATGCTTAAAACGATTTCATTGTTATTAAAAGAACTTAGTTGAATACCGTGTTGTTAAATTTGGTAATAGAAACAATAACCGGAACATCGATAAACTGAACACAGGAACAAGTCGGAACAACCACCGGAGCAAGTTAAGAAAATAAACAATTTATATACACATCATCGCGCTCATTTCTCATAAAGGGGAGAAGAAAATACCGCGGTAACACACATTTGATTATAACAGCTTTTGAATATTACAGATGTACAGTTAGATAAGTTGTCGAGTATTCATACATGTTTTGTTAGTGATAGGTTTTCTGAAATAACGGCTAACATAAGTATTTTAAATCCGGTTAAACTGGAAGCTGACCCCAACATAATGGGGAAAAGGCTAGGCAGATGATGATGATAAGTATTTTAAATACTCCGTTTCTTTCAATTAAATAATTGTTTGTAATTTCAGGTATTGCAAATCTAGCTGTGTGAGGTGATAACGAAATCACCAGCGAGTCGCTGGCGGCTAAAGTCGCTGCGTAGATTACAAAAGGAAACCCTTTAATTAAGGCGCAGATAAATGCCAACGGCCTTGAGTGTTCTGTGCTGAGCTTACGCAACGCGTCGTAGACGTACGCCCACCCAGTAATAGATAGGACTCGCTTATCAAAGAGCACTCTCCCAAATTAGACGCATTAATAATTTATTATAAAGAAACAAAAGGTATTTTAATAAAACACCTAGATAAATAATTAAATTATCTTTAAAATGATCAAGGTTTCATAAAAATACACTTGATAATTTTTTACGTTATTCTCAATTTTTTATCCGCGTTAGACAAAACTTTAGAAATTAATTACACTATGGGCTGATTGACACATTTTCTATACAAAAGCTGTCAAAACGTCAAACATATTCCTAGATAAAAGTTATCTGACGATTGAAAAATCAGCCCTATGTAATGTAAACATAATCTAAAATATTCACATCATATTAAATTATTTAGAAAATGCTTTAATTTAAGAAATGTTTTTTTTCCAAATCATTAACACCACTCGTTTAGACGTTGAATCATTCAGTTTAAAATGATTAAAAGTCGTCATCGTCGCCTTAATAAGCAACACGAATGTAAAATACACAGAAGCACCATACAATAATCTATACATAATTATAATGAAAAAAAAAAGTTTTTAGAAAACAAAAAAAAACAACCGACTTCCAAAAAAAACACTACAAAGTGAAAATTAATTTCGGAAGTCTGTGTCTATGGATCTGTATTTTAGTTTTTTGTCACCGACATCCGAAATTAAAGTTATTTTTCACTTTGTAGCATTTATTTGGAAGTCGGTTGTTTTATTTTTTGTAAAAAGTTTTTTATTTTTCCCTTTTTAGTGCGTCAGTTTGTAATTTATCTAAATTACAAAACCTTTTACAAAATATTGCTTTTCTTTATGCAGGGACGTTAATTGTTGAGGAGTTCTCCGGGTATTTCACCATCAGCTCCACTTCACCATTTGACGAGCATTGTGACGAGCATAAATTGCTTAGCAACCATATTAAAGTAATCGAATCGCAACCCGTAAAATACTTATTATTGAGTAGTTCCGGTGGTCATTTGTGGTCCTCATCATCAGTTCCACTTCACCAAATGGTGCTTTCCAAGAACAAATGCACGGGTTACTATAAAAAATGCCCAAATCGCTGTAGGTGTGCCTATCATATTTGAAGAGTTCCCCCGATTTCATCAGATCCTGACCTGATGACAATGGGACCACCCAGGAAGTATACTTCCCAGGTGGTCCCACTGTCATCATTTTTCCAAATCGGTGCAGCCATTTTCGACCGATCGGGGAACACACTTAAAAAAAAAATCCGACGAAATGAGAACCTCCTCCTTTTTCGCAGTCAGTTAAAAATAGTAACGAAGTCCAAACTGTGCATTTAATATTTAAGAAAGTAATTGCTACGAGGTGTGGGAACATTCATCAATAACATCCGGAACATACATCCATCCGTTTCCACGGGAACGGATGGATGTACATTCAGGATTGGTGCAAAAACGGCTGAACGGATTTGGATGTTTGGTGGATAGTTTATAACCTAGCTTAACACACAGGGTACTTTTAATCCCGGTAGTACGTTCCCGTGTGATATTTTCCGATAACCACGCGGGCGAAGCCGCGGGCAAAAGCTAGTCAAATAATAAGTGAATACCCACTATTTTAACTATTTCTATAGAAGTGAAATCTACATCAAAGTTTTACAGACTGAAATCCCATTCAGTTCATCTGAACCACCTGAAGTTACGGTTTATTTAAAACCACGTCCATCGAGAACCTATATATTATTCTATAAATCAGATTATCCAAACTCCTAAATCCATTATCGGATGTCAGTATAACAATCATTGTCGAATCCAATTTTGCTCGCAGGTCCAGCTTTTGAATTAGTTATACTAACCTGGTGGTTGGTTAGGTATGGCTTTGGGGCCGTTATAATTGTGGTTTGTTTTTAGGTTTGGTTTAAATTAGTCTGCCTTTGGTCTTGTGTCGTTCTTAAACTATCGCCGATTTATTTTGCCCTGTTTGTTAGTGTTAGTAAAATTATCAATAATCTTATTTAAGACTGAAACAGTGCTGTTTTAAAGGCACAACGTTTCTTTATTTGTATACTTTATTATACACCAGAGAAATTTAGGTAAAAACAGTCGGCAGGGGTCGTGGGACCCACCGTAGGCGCGGGCTTGCGGACGGCGAGCAATGGGTAGCTCGCCGTCCGGTAAGGACCAAGCCCGAGTCGACGGCGCATTGTGTTCCACGCGCGCCTCAAAGAGATGTCAGCACTATATTGACGTCCGCTAGGGCCGATGTCAGCTAGGGTTGCGGGATGTTCGAAAGAGTTATCGTGGCCCCGGCACAGGTAATTGAAGGAACACGGGTGTGTTTTAGTCAGTAAAAGTCTGACACGCCCTCCCGCTACGCCCAGAGCGGGAGAAGTCATTTGATGATTTCCCATCCAAAAAAAAAAAGGGGTCGTGGGACACCCGGTTGGACGACGAACGAAGTTCCTTTCGCTGTTTATTAGGTACTGTCTAGTATGGTCTCAAGTATCAAGTGTCAATGTTAAAAACTTATACTAGATGGCTCTGTATATATAGGTTCAAGTAATAAAACAAAAACTTTTGTACGCTTGAATCTGACTTTTTCGGGCATAACGCTTTTTCGTTTCGTGACGATTTCTACCAGATTAGAGTTCGCATACAAAACTGCGATGCGAAGTCGCATCGCTGTTTTTGTGTGTAGTTCAATTTGACGTAGCAATAACCTTCGTTAAATTGCTGTTTGCGCTTTGACGTGCAAATATAACAACAAGGTCAGGGTCAAGGTAAGGGGGACTAGGAACTGTTGTCAAAAGTGGTAATGCAATAACGAGGTCGACTACACTATCATGTGCGTTCACTAGTTGCAGTTTTTCAATGAGATTGTCCTAACTCCGTTAAAGCGGAGCGTGGAGCTTTAATATGGTTATCTACTGGATACGTTTGTGGGAGCTGTGCCGAGCGACGGCTTGTTACTGGCTGGTTTAGTTAGGTTTGATTTTTCGGTGTTCATTGTTGATTGATTTAGTTTTATTTATGGTATCAATTTGTAGGTACTAAGTTGCTCTAATAAAACTGATACCCTGTAGTCCTATTTTGAGACGAAAATAAACCAAACTAGCCGGTATGAATCATGAGACAAAAGCTTACTTTTTATTTCAAGCATCTGCTTTTGTAAATGGAAAAGTAAGGTTTTGTCTCTGAATTTTCCATTAGGTTTCCATAATTCTACTCCGTTCAGTAAACAGAAAATATTATAATGTCCTCTCTTATGACCGTGTCTCCAGTCGTACCCTTTTTTTTTTTTTTTTTTTTTTTGTGGATGGGAAATCATCAAATGACTTCTCCCGCTCTGGGCGGAGCGGGAGGGCGTGTCAGACTTTTACTGACTAAAACCCACCCGTGTTCCTTCTGTTGCCTGTGCCGGGGCCACGGTAACTCTTTCGAACATCCCGCAACCCTAGCTGGCATCGGCCCTAGCGGACCCCGTCAATAGTGCTGACATCTCTTTGAGGCGCGCGTGGAACACGACGCGCCGTCGACTCGGGCCTGGTCCTTACCGGACGGCGAGCTACCCATTGCTCGCCGTCCGCAAGCCCGCGCCTACGGTGGCCGGGAATCGGCTGCCGATTCCCGACGCCCAGGGCGTCTCCTGCGGCGACTAGGGGCGTGAGGGTGCAAAGCTTGCCTCTCCCTCACGCGTCCCGCCTCCTCCTTCACGAGCATTACTGCTTCGCAGAAGGAGGTAATGGCTTCCCATGCACTCTCGCTCCGTACCATGGCCTGGACCAGGGCCGGACGCGAGAGATCGCCGCCGCCGATCGCTTCCGCGAGGACACGGCGGTGCCCCGCCCAAGCCGGGCAGACTTCCACCGTATGCTCCACCGTGTCCTCCGGGCGATCCACACAGTGGTGACACCCGGGCGTTTCCTCCCGCCTTATCCGGAACAGGTACCTCCCGAAGCACCCGTATCCGGTGAGGACCTGCGTCAGGCGGAAGGTGAGGACGCCGTGGCGCCTCTCCAGCCACTCCTCAAAGAGGGGACTTATCGCCGCAATTGTGGCGTGCCCTCCAGTCGTACCCTTGGAGGCAGAATAAATCAAAAACTCAAGAAGGTCAATCAATCTGCCTAGCCTTTTCCCAACTATGTTGGGGTCGGCTTCCAGTCTAACCGGATGCAGCTAAATACCAGTATTTTACATGTAGTGACTGCGTATCTGACCTCCACAACCCAGTAACTGTGTAATATATGGTAAGACTGGTTGCCAGACTTTCGGGCTTCTGATGACCCGTAACGACTGTCAAAGATCTACACATGGCAGCCGGGACCAACGGCTTAACGTGCTTTACAAGGCACGGAGGAGTCTCAGTATGTAACCACCCACCCATCCACGGACCAATCCCGGCAAGCGTAGCTAAACCTGATGGATCGACTTGTGCGGCTGTTATTACTTAGCCACGAGCTCCTCCAAAAACTCAAGAAGGTAATAGTAGTTTATTCGTAAAAGAATTTATATTTTTGATTCGCCAACAACTCGATACAATTATCCCGGAGAGTTTTATCACAAGAACATTTCAAAAGCAAAGAACTATTGACACTCCAGCGCAACTGCTACTGAAACGGAAAGACCTTCAAGAAAATAGAATATAAAACCTTCATGTGAAAGTCTTGTACAGTTGGAATAAAACGCAGAATACTATTCGCTATAATAATATTTTTACTGTCGTCTCGTAGACACAGCGTTATGCTGGAGTCGTAAAAGAGAAAACAATCTGCGAACGACGAAGATTACATTAACGACTTATATAGTACGTTTGTAGGTATGAATACTTGAATAGGTAGATCAAAATACTTGAGCACTATATATCAAGTAAAGAGATAAAGTGAAAAGGGCTGTTTTGCACTTTTGTTTCCACTAAAATGCTGGGTTATTGTTTTTAAAGGAGCTGAATGTTTGATCGGAGAAGATTACAGTAAGTAAGATTACAGTGCTGAGATGTTTCATTTACAAGTAAGTGCTTTTTTCTGATAAAAGCTGGCCATCATTGAAGTAAGCACTAGTGCTGTGGCATTCCGGTTACTCATTGGTGATTTCAGTTTCTTAGTGCGGATTTCACCGATGAAACTGAACTCGATCAGCACTTCAACCCGCGTTCAAGGGCTGTCAGTTGCAATATTCTATAACAATTTTGACACTGACAGCTATTGAACGCGGCTTAGATGTACTGAACGCGTTTAGTTTCATCGGTAAAATTCGCTTTTACGCGTTACTTTTGTTCGCGATTAAAACAATGTTTTTTCTTCTCAAATTACTTCTCCGATTGGTGAAGATTAGCAGTAACCTTTTCATGAGCTTCAATGTCAGTCACTAAGCCAAATTGTTTTGTAATACTTGCATGTCTATCTAGTCGCTGATGTTACTAATCCCTTAGGAAGTAAGGAGGCAATACGTCTGTGGCAGCATCTATGACGTCGACGTCAGACAGTAGCCCACCAGATCCAACTCACGTCTGGTCGGAGGGTACTCCCTTTTCAAAAGAGTATAAAGAACTTTCCACCCGGTAAACGTCTTTCTCTTGCAAAATATGAGTATACTAGCTTAGCAGGTTGTCGTGAACCGGACGTACTTGCTGAATCTTATAGGGTATTGAATATTATGGATGATCGTAAAATTGATACACTAAAGATTCTGAGTTACGTTTATTTATTATAACATCGACGCTTAAATAGCATTACTAAGAAGTCCTAAAAGGAATGTAACAGGATGTTGCAAAGTATTTTTATTTGTGAGTATATTTTATGATACAAGTCCGCAAGTTTTGGGATCCTGCAGACTAGCATTGTGTTACTGGCATCCTTTTCTTTCATACCCAAGATTCTAAGGCCGTCATAATTATAGCGAATGCTAAGCAAGGTAGTAAAGAATATTAACTAGGGATGTATACTATCAACTTATAGTTACGACACACTCTTCAAATTGTTTCGGCGACCCTTCCTTGTTCCACGCTTGCGATTTTGCGACCACCCGCCTGTTTAACGCTACGTCAGAATTTTTTGGATGTCTTCCTCTCTGTCCAACTATTATTTCCATATGTTAGGAAGGCTAACCTGCTATATCTTTCTTCTCCACTTCTCATAATCTCTGCGTCTGTCATCATGTAGATGTGAAGATATATTTTTAATTGCTTCTGTAATTACAGCATCCGAAAGGATAAGTCTACTTAACCAAACATTTTTTAACGGTTAAACGTTTATTTTTTTTTTAATTTTTTTATTTGAGACAGGTTTGCTCTTGACTCTAGTGTAGGTCAGAGATGACAGAAACAAAGTCGAAGATGGAGCAAGCTTACCCAGAAGAATCCTGTTCACTCTCACTTTGAAAAGATCGGGGTTGTATGCGTTCGGAAACACAGACGCAGGCAGAGAGTTCCACTCCTTTGCTGTGCGCATCACAATAGACAATTGGAAACGCTTAGTCCGAATTGGTGGAATAACAACTAGGTATGGATGTAGACCTGCAGTGCAACTAGATGTCCGATGGTAGAAGGGGGCCGGCGGAATGAGGTCATGGAGTTCTTGAGCACACTCACCGAAGTATAATCTGTAGAAGACCGACAAGCAGGCAACCTTGCGGCGATGAGCCAAGCTGTGAAGCTTGGCATCCACCAGTCTTACGTCGCCAATGATCTTAGCTCTGCTCTCTCTTTCTTTACTTTAAGTACCGTTTATATATGTCACCGTATGATTATGAACTTCGTTAGTTTATAATCTATCTCGCGAGATTTTAAACTATAGGAAAACTGTGAACTGTAAGGATACCATTTACAATTTAACGTATTATTTTTCGATAGTTTATAATCTATCCATGGCAAATTATGAACTGAATGAACAAAGGTATCAAAATTGCACGCGACGAGCGCACCTTGCGCTAATAGCCAAGTAATGCGACCAACTTGGAAGAAACGCGGTTGAGCACAGTTCTAACCTAACCTAATCCACTTGGTCGCGGTGCCCTGGCTTAGTTACTGCGACCAATTCGGCTACTGCCAAGACCTACCAATCAGGGACGGTTCACAATTTTACGAGTGATAAAATCGGACAGATTGTAAACCCTGTCGGTAAGTGCAGGCTTGTTCACAATTTGACGGATTGACATGGATAGATTACAAACTATCGAAAATTAATATGTTACATTGAGAGCTGTATGCTACAGTTCACAATTTATCGACAGTTTACAATCTCGCGAGATAGATTATAAACTAGCGGTGTTCACACTCATACGGTAACAAAACCCCGTATAGTATCGATCTATCTGAATTTACAACTACTGCAAGTATATTATATGACGCTTGCGCCTCACGTTTAGTGTCTACTGTTGCCGGCTATTTCTATATCGCCACGTTGGAACGCGTCACACTGACGTCACGCAAAATCCTGCATCGCGCAATCAGAGGTTACCGCGCGACTAGTATATACAAGATGTTTTTTTTATACGTCATAACTCTAGGGTATGAATGAGACCATATCTAAGAATCAACTGGCATATGAATTATTTTTCAATTAGGTATTTTTTTTTTGTTTTCCTTTTTCATACAAAATAATTCGACAAATTTACGATTATTAATAAAACATCCTTATGTGAAATATGACAACGTTGCTTTTTCTTGGCGTTAATTATGAACTAGCTGTGCACCGCAAATTCATTCGCGTGGAAGTCGTAAGATACACAATATACTAAAATAACAGCTACATTTTAATAAAACTCCCTCGTCCCCCGACCCGTCGCGTTGCATCGCCCACCCGCGCTATTACTTTGTTTTCGTTTAGCTTTCTTTCTTACTTTTTTTGTAGAGTGATGTTAAATAGCCTATCTTCTGTTCTCGTGTTCTTGTGTTCTGTTCTGTGTGTTGTGTATCTTCTGTTGATCCTCGAGAATCGCGCTACCAAATGCAAAAAGAATTTTTCAAATCCGAATTTGTTCACAATTTCATGGATTTTATTTTTTTTTGCGTGGAACCCTAATTATTTTTCTAAAATAAAAATAACCTTAGTTACTCCCCGTAACATCAGCTACCGCCAGTGAAAGTCTCGTCAAAATCAGTCCAGCCGTTTCGGAGATTAGCCGGAACAAACAGACAGACAGACAAAAATTGCTTTTTGTTATAAGTACCATATATTCTTTCCTATGCAATTATTAAAAAGCTGTTATTTTGATATTACAAACAGACGCTTCAATTTTATTTATTTGTATTGTATGTATAGATGATTGGTATGAATGAAAATGAATTACTCGTATTTACCAATGAAACTTAGAATGCACCTGTTTTAATTATGTTTGATGATATCTTCGAAACTAAGCATTTTTGGATCACATATTCTAGGACTTTTTGGGTTATTTTTACTTATAGAATATAACTCTAGAGTTATGACAAAACACGTTGTAAACAACGTTCCGACATCAACCGTCGGTCCACCAGACACAACACCTGTCTGGTCGGAGGATCACTTTACATCCTGTTCCTCATACCACCACATGTAGACCTGCATTAATTAAGAAATAGTCAAGAACAAACCGTTTCCATCATCCCAGTTACTGTAGACTTGCATAACTGTTCCTTACCCAACCGCAGCGAAGCCCAAAAGGAGGGTACCTAATATTTTGCAAGACTCTCCTTGATCCTTACGATTGCCTACGTCAATATAGGCTCTGAATTTAAACTTAACTAATAATTGTGCTTTATGTGGGTCTTTATACGCAGTCCTAAGTACACAGCAGAATGCTAGACCACTGCTATATTTAGCCCATCTGACCCGAATTCTTTGTCGAAGTAAAATCGTGGTATTTTTTTTAAACCTATTCGTGAAAAATTGCCTTCTTTTTCTTTAACAAATAATTTTGACATATTTCGTTATCTTGTATTTCAGTCATGAAAACAGTGACAGTGTGTCTACACTGGCAGTCAGACTCAATAGACCAACCATTTTATTAGAATGGATATTATCAAGCTTTCTAAAAAAGAAAATACACAAATCCAAAAACTACTCGCAACATTTTCCGAAGCAACTGCAGTGAAACCACAATTTCCTTCAAAACACACAGTTCCCTCCCTTAATGAGCCGCCGTGGATCCGACATTAAACGGCAGACACAGTCGACTGACTATAAATCAACTCGGTTGCTTTACATAACAAGCAGGGACAATAGCAGTTTGTGCCGTGTGCCGTGTTGTCGTAAGCGCTGACTTGCGAAGAAAAATTGCATCTGTTTATCTGGATCGTAGCGGGTACTCTGTGGAAGGTTAGATCGTAAAAATTGGAGATGCGGAAATTATGATTTGCATGTAGTTTGTTGATGCTGCCTGATGTTTGCGAATCGTAAGATAACGGGCATTTATGAGTGATGATACTTAAGGGCGCACCGAGCTTTTGCCTTTGTCTCTGTCTTTTTCTTTACGCATAAAGAGTAATGAAAATAACTACACTTTTGCACTTTTCCAATATTTTTCAATGTTATTTTCATCTTATTGTTCTTTAATAAAAAAAAAAACTGACTGCCTCGTTGGTCTAGTGGTCGCAAGCGCTACTGCTGAGCATGAGGTCCTGGGTTCGATTCCCAGGTCGGGCAGTTTTATTGGGTTTATCTATCTGGAATTTCTCAGAAGCAGCACGGAATCTGGATTTGTGCCCGGTAGATGGCAATAGGCTCGCCCTCTATTACATGGGACTTAAACATAACTGGCGAAATGTGGGTGTTACTATAAGTACACCTCTGTCTAACCCTTCGGGGAAACAAGGCGTGATGTTATGTTATGTAATAAAAAAACTATCCTATATAAATGCTCTGAACTTTAAATTATGAACGAACTTTATTTTAGTAAATGAGTCATAATATCAAATTATTTATATAAAAAAGTAGGAAAATAGAGGAAAAAATTACTCAAAACGAGGTAACTGCGAATTTATTCTATCGAGACAACTTTATCAAATCGTGTGTCCATCGTGTATACTGCCTGGTATCCCCAATTATATTTACAAGTATATTTCCCTAGATTTTAATTTAATTGTTTACTACTTCAAACTGGGATTATAAATACGTGTTTGTGTGTAAGCTCGGTGCGCCGTTAAGAACCTCTAGTCCTGGACTGTCAGTACTCAGTAGTCACTATCAATGTCATTAGCATAAGCGGGACTGGTAAATAGGACTCAAGTCTCTCTACATGCTGAGGCTAATCATTTTCTCGCAGAAGATAAGTACACTTGGTTAATTTGTATAACTAAATAGCATTTTTTTTTTGTATTACCTGTAGACGAGCACCGAGTGTTGTGTTGAAAAAGTGCACCTATTTTATTGCGTCATTCTGTTATCTTTTATCTTTCTACATGCTATGTTCACGAATCTGTGAAAGCTGCTTGGCAGCAGACGCAGGTATTTTCTTGAACACCCTTTCACAAGAATCTCTACTAAGTTCAACCCCTTTACCTACTTCTGTTTTTAATTAAGTCTCTGTTATAGTGAATTGGCGCCATTGACTCAGCATACCGCTTTCAACGGGAAACGATAAATCAACCCCCTCGCTTTACATAACAAGCAAGGACAATGGCATTTTGTGGCGCATTTTCTGTGCTTTACCTAGCTGACGGGGATGAGAAATTGCATCTGTTTTATGTTCTGGAAGTCAATATGTATTCAATTTTGTCGTCTCGTCTGAAATGGGAGCATTGCTTTCCATTTGTGGTGACTCCATTCTTGCTGCACTATATACATTCGGGATTTTTATAACTGTATAATTAAGCATATTTATTTTAACTAATGCTGTTGGTACGCTACACAAAATGCAGGAATAAATATTCAGAAATTGTGAGAGGGGGTCATAGCGATACGATGTAAATGTACAATCAACATTGCTTGATATTGTTTTGAAGCTATGAGAGTATAGAAAACCATGTCCACAATTAACCATCTCTTGACTAAATTGACGACTAAAAAACTACTAGTTTTAATACACAATTACGTATAAATCATCTCATATGTACATAGTAGTCAAATTGTGCGGCCACGCTTAAAAGCTCTCTCAAACAGCCTCGACACGCGACGTGTCACAAAGGCACCGCGTGTCACGCGACGAGCAGTTCCTTTGTGTCGCGTCGCGTGTCGCGTGTCGCCTTAAGACGAATAAAATGTAATTTTCCATCAGTGTAGTTTGAAGTAACATACTACATACTACATATCCATAGTTATCTGCGTATAAAACATCTCATATTTAGTCTGAAGATAAATAAAGTGTAACTTTCCGTCAGCAGCATAGTTTGAAATAACTTTCTACGTAGTACATAACCATTGTTACCTTCATAAAAACCTGTTTTACATGGTTGGCTTTGTGCGCCCACGCTCAAGACGAATAAAGTGTCGTCTTCCGTCAAGGAACATCGTCGGGCTTATGTAAATAAAGCCTAACAGCGTAGTTTGTAGTGACGTATAATATACTGCCTATACATACTCGTACATATATATACAAAGATACCTATGTGGACCGTTGTCAAGAACCGGGAAGTTTGTTACGCTTATGTTAACAAGGTCACCGCTTCCGAAGATTTTGACAACCTGTATAGTTGCTGAAAATGAAATAGGACTTGGATTTCAATGATGATGTTTGTAATAACAGGAATATCTTCATCATGTTATTACGTATCTATATAGGCTTTAACGGATAAGTGAGCTATAAGTACGTATAGTATTTTTATATCACGAAGCGACGCGCTCTTTACGTGTGGTAACCAAGTGTACAAACACGCTGTGAATGTGTGGGTAAAGAAGTGTAGCGTCAGCATGTAACACACACACACACACCCCAACACACTTCCGACTTCGCCATTGTCTCGGACGGTACCGAGCAGTGGCGCAGCTACAATTATCATTAGAGGGAAGCCAAAGAAAAAATTGTTCAGTTCTCATAAACTCAAACAAAAAATTGTAGGCATTTTTGTAATGTTTTTAATCTTATGATGACTGTATTAAACTGGTATTAAATAATGTAATTTGGTACATAGTTACACACACAGGTGTACAATATTATTTGGCAATAGTAGACATTAAGATGAGTGGTTGTTCCGATGAGAAGCCAATAGGAATCGGGTTGTATGAAGGCTGCGCCCCTGGTACCGAGAGTGCTGCGCTTACACTCATATTCACAGCATGTTTGTACACTTGGTGACCACAAGTAAAGGGCGCGTCACTTCGTGAGATAAATAAAAATTCTGTAGATACCTAACGACAGCCTTTCACGGGTAAATGAAGCTACGATTAAGTAGAGCTTACTCACAAGTTGCAATATCGGTTAGCTTTGCTTCGTTAGAGCCTGTTGCATCATGCTCCTGTTACTGAGACGTTGACATTAAATATGGCGCTTATGCAGTTATATACTTTATGACCTTTTTCGAAGACGTGCTTTGAAAAACCTCTAAGAAAGGAGCAATGTGAAGTTTCTATTTCTACGTAATTCTTATGTTAATACTTTAAACAACTTAAATTACTGTTTACTATGCGCCATTAAGCGAAGTATAATGCTTAACTTTATTTACGACATGTCTATGTAATTGCTTAGAACTAAAGCCTTTCTCTCAAAACGGTGAAGGAAATCATCATGAAGAGACCGGCATGTCCTAATACCAAAAATTCTAAACATGTGACATCTACCAACCCGCACTGGGCTACGGATTACGGCCCACTCCCTCTCATAGAGAGGAGGCCTGTGTCCCAGCAGTGGGAACATCATAGGCTGATTATGAAAGCCTTTCTCTACCTACTTATTATTCCCACAACGAACTTTGCTTATAATATTGTCCACTGCTGATCCCTTACAATAATAATACAGTCAAAATCTCCACGTTTTGCAGACGGATTGGGGATCCTATTAATGTTGAAATAACTTTTAAAACGTTTTAAAAGGTGTATACATATAGCTACCTAAGTTGGTATATTATATTTGAATAGGCAAGGAGACGGTCAGTTGGAAAGTTGCCCATTCCTCGTCCAGAAACTTATTATATATTGCAAAGAAAAATGGGCAAAAAACTCTGTTGGTCTTATAAAAAAAACAAGGTTTATCATTACACTCTTAACGGCGGATTCGACCAAACCCGAAATACGAGTAACTATACCAGGAGCTAGACCACCACCTCTTAAAGCAGTATTATTGTAATCTTACTTCAGTGTGGGAAAGAGATCCTGTGGGCTAGACGTCCTGTATAGCTTCATCTCTTTCTCACACTGAAGTAACATTAAAATAATACTGCTTTAAGAGGTGGTGGTTAGCCCCCAGGCATAATCTATACCACGATTTTGTTCTCGAGTAAATCAACAGTCGTTTTGCCATGCAATCGTTGTACTTGAAAGAGATATGCGCGAATAGCGGGGTGAATGTGAACGAATGTAACACCCGGCATAAAACTTTGTTCTACAAACGGGACGGTGCAGAAGCTTAACTCATCTCAACTCTTCTTTGTCGTATTATAGCATGGGAAAGTAGCTGTCAATGTAGGCAGTTGTTTGAAGTACCTATTGCTTGTCGGTTCGGTTTGGTTTGTTATGTGGTGTTTATTTTCGGGTTTTGTACGTACAATACTAATACACGCAGGCTAATTACGTAGATATTGTAGGAGGCACTAATACACACTACTGGTCAGAAATGTAATCCAATTTATGTTCAGTTCTCGTCAGCGAATACAAAGTTGCTTCTTTGCTCAAACGAAACCTTGGTGAAATCATGATCATCATAGTATTCAAATAAATCTATTCTCTCTTTTAGCCACCTTGGACGTCTAGGTGAAACTTCCTCATTACTTTCACTATCTTGAATCAAATCGTTTAAACGTTGCATTTTATGTTTTTGAAACAATAATTATTTGTGTTGAGTTGAAATGACAGCACAAAACAACAGGACGCCATTTCGTTATTCTTGGAATAGTTCCGTAACCTATTCTTATCGGTGGTATAGTGGTTATTCCTCGAATTGTACTTGGTTAAACGTGAAATTGATTTACTCTCGAGTAAGTAGCGATTTATTCCGAGAATAAAATGTATTCCTGTTTAGTTGAATCCACCCTTAGAGGTTTAAACCATCGAGCAATTTTTGAATTTCGAACTTTATTCCGGCAAAGCTAATGTTCCAATTTCAAAAAATGACGTTAAAACCGAGTCTAAGAGTCAATTTTGCATTCTTCTTCTTAGCGTCTCGATAGCAATCTAAATAGACTCGGCCCAGAATTCGGCTACGAGTTTGGCGCCATCACTGGCGTCCATCAGCTCCTGTAACGTGCAGCTGACAGGACACGCAAGACATGATATTAAGTGTCCCATCGTTTGTGGAACAGCACCGTATTTACCTACACTCCAAAGCGGAGTCGTCTATTAATCTCCACCTGAACAGGCTTTCCTTGTTTCGGCCAACCTTGGTTTGCAAGTCTGAGGGGCAATTCTCGTAATTTTAAGAACATTCACAGTTTGATCTCAGTCTCAATATGTCAAAAATAATAGGTCTTTACCTATGTAATTGGATATTCTATAACCAACATTTTCAGATTTAATTATCTGTGGATCGGCGCGCAATTCGAAATTCAAATAAATTTTATTCGAAAGCCGTGTTAATTTCAAATACAGTCATTTGTTTTAAGATAGTTTTTTGTTTTTTGTGAAATTGTGGTAGTTTTTGGCGATGGCGCCAAAAATTTCAACGTTTTTAGTTACGGGAATTGGGCTTCTGTTTAAAGTTTTAAATTTTCCATTAACGCTTTCAAGGACCCTGAATGAGACACAATAGAAGTTTTTTTGTTATAACGTTTATGGCCGTTTAGTTTCCTTAAAAGCGTTATGAACTTAATTTCGCTCTGAATAATGTTCGAAACACAAAACTGTCTAGCCAGGTTTGTTTTTTTTTTTTATATTTGCTAGCTTAAAGATGGAGACAGACTTACAACGTTTGTTTGTAATGTATCGAGTTTTTGTAACGCGTTACAGTTCTCAGTGCAGCGAGCCGAGCCGTCGATGCGAGCATTTCGAGCGCGTGTTTACAAACAAGTTAGTGCAGGTTGACGCGTCGTCGCAAACACAACGTATCTCGTTTTACTCTCTTTCCAAAATAAAAATATACTTTTTCAAAGCAAAAATTTGATAGGATAGTGAAAAAAAAACCGGCCAAGTGCGTGTCGGACCACACACAATGAAGGGTTCCGCAGTTAGGATGGATTTATCCCAAAAACAATCTTAACATTGTAGTTGAAAAACATGTTCTCTCATACATCCATATACGTCACAGTCAATTCACCAAGCAACGGCAAGTATAGGTTTGTAATCGCAAAAAAATGTTTTTTTTTAAATGATAAAACTACAAATTATTGGTTTTTGGACTTTTTTCTTTACTTGTGCTATGCTTCTTGCCAAATTGCATGATTCTAGGTCAACGGGAAGTACCCTATAGGTTTTGATTTATTTGCGAGTATCAAAATATGCCGCATAAATGGCCGTAATTTTTATTGCGTTGATTTAGAAGCTTGATTTTTTTTTGAGCTCCAAAGGACCGTAGAATTACGTATTTAATATTAATTTCAACTTGATATACAACGCGTTCCTGAGAAAAAAGGGTCTTGATAGACTGACAGATAGACAGACGGACAGACGGACAGACAGACAGACAGATAGACGGACAACGAAGTGATCCTATAAGGGTTCCGTTTTTTCTTTTTAAGGTACGGAACCCTAAAAATACTTTTATTTATTGACAAATAAAGGCCGATTTTGCATCAGATCCTTTAGTGTATCGCCGTTTTGTAACAAGAAATGGAGCGCGCTTGAGCCATGTGCTCGAAGCGAGCGTTTGCCGCGCCTTGTGTATCGCCGTTTTGTAACAAGAAATGGAGCGCGCTTGAGCCATGTGCTCGAAGCGAGCGTTTGCCGCGCCTTGTGTATCGCCGTTTTGTAACAAGAAATGGAGCGCGCTTGAGCCATGTGCTCGAAGCGAGCGTTTGCCGCGCCTTGTGTATCGCCGTTTTGTAACAAGAAATGGAGCGCGCTTGAGCCATGTGCTCGAAGCGAGCGTTTGCCGCGCCTTGTGTATCGCCGTTTTGTAACAAGAAATGGAGCGCGCTTGAGCCATGTGCTCGAAGCGAGCGTTTGCCGCGCCTTGTGTATCGCCGTTTTGTAACAAGAAATGGAGCGCGCTTGAGCCATGTGCTCGAAGCGAGCGTTTGCCGCGCCTTGTGTATTGCCGGTTTGTAACAAGAAATGGAGCGCGCTTGAGCCGTGTGCTCGAAGCGAGCGTTCGCCGCGCCTTGTGTATCGCCGGTTTGTAACAAGAAATGGAGCGCGCTTGAGCCGTGTGCTCGAAGCGAGCGTTTGCCGCGCCTTGTGTATTGCCGGTTTGTAACAAGAAATGGAGCGCGCTTGAGCCGTGTGCTCGAAGCGAGCGTTCGCCGCGCCTTGTGTATCGCCGGTTTGTAACAAGAAATGGAGCGCGCTTGAGCCGTGTGCTCGAAGCGAGCGTTTGCTGCGCCTTGTGTATTGCCGGTTTGTAACAAGAAATGGAGCGCGCTTGAGCCGTGTGCTCGAAGCGAGCGTTCGCCGCGCCTTGTGTATCGCCGGTTTGTAACAAGAAATGGAGCGCGCTTGAGCCGTGTGCTCGAAGCGAGCGTTCGCCGCGCCTTGTGTATCGCCGTTTTGTAACAAGAAATGGAGCGCGCTTGAGCCGTGTGCTCGAAGCGAGCGTTTGCCGCGCCTTGTGTATTGCCGGTTTGTAACAAGAAATGGAGCGCGCTTGAGCCGTGTGCTCGAAGCGAGCGTTCGCCGCGCCTTGTGTATCGCCGGTTTGTAACAAGAAATGGAGCGCGCTTGAGCCGTGTGCTCGAAGCGAGCGTTCGCCGCGCCTTGTGTATCGCCGTTTTGTAACAAGAAATGGAGCGCGCTTGAGCCGTGTGCTCGAAGCGAGCGTTCGCCGCGCCTTGTGTATCGCCGGTTTGTAACAAGAAATGGAGCGCGCTTGAGCCGTGTGCTCGAAGCGAGCGTTTGCCGCGCCTTGTGTATCGCCGGTTTGTAACAAGAAATGGAGCGCGCTTGAGCCGTGTGCTCGAAGCGAGCGTTCGACGCGCCTTGTGTATCGCCGGTTTGTAACAAGAAATGGAGCGCGCTTGAGCCGTGTGCTCGAAGCAAGCGTTCGCCGCGCCTTGTGTATCATTGTTTTGTAACCAAGCTAGCCTCAAATGATACATTACAAACAAACGTTGCAAGTCAGTCTTCGCATTAAAGGCTAGAACTAACATCAGATCTAGTTTTGTAATAAGACGGTGTGTGACCGCCAGGTTCCATGAAACTCTTAGTTGCTTTTACGACATGACAAAGAGATGCTAATACCTCTACTTAACTCGTCTGCTCCAATAGCGTCAATTCCTCGACAAAGTACCCTCAAGTTTCAAGCAATCTAAGTTATTGAACTGAACAGTTTGCTTACTTCTTTGTAAAGAAAACAAGTTGGATCTTAACTTTAGTTAAGTTAGGAAAAGATATACTAAGCTTTATGAAAATGGCACAATGACATACTAAGTATTTTTAAGTTTTGTTGTAAGCTCGGAGTAGGTATTATGTATTGTAGCACTTATTTCAATTTGTCCTCCTGATCAACTGCTTCGACAAAAAAGTAGGACGGAATTACAATAGGGTGTTCGTTTTATCTCACTTAGAAATTAGGGTACTTCACTGGGAAAATTTAAGCCTGTTACACACGCTGCAATTTAGTTTCCCGTGGCATAGGTATATGGCACAGGCGAGAAACTGTATCGTGTAGATGGCGCTTACCACAATCGCTCCTACGTTCTCACGTGCAGCGGCCGACTATGTCTGTTCAGGGGGCCAACCACCACCTCTTAAAGCAGTATTATTTTAATATAACTTCAGTGTGAGAAAGAGATGGAGCTATACAGGACGTCTAGCTCCATCTCTATCCCACACTGAAGTAAGATTACAATAATACTGCTTTAAGAGGTGGTGGTCTAGCTCCTGTACTCGTGATTTATAGATCTATTTTGTTTATTTTTATTTTTCTGTATTAATTGCGAGTTAACTTATTTTTTAGTATGCACGTATTTCTATGACAAATAAACCTATTTTTATTTCTTTTCGTTCTCACATTTTCGCATTCGTGAACCAACAGTTAGTACTATGTCGGTACCTATTTATGTACTTCTAAACAGTGCCGCAGTCACGCGCAGGCACGTCATGTCGTCTGCGGTTATTGCCTCAGTTTCTTTGGCCAACCCCATTTCAATGCAATAAACCATGCTGCCTATGTGAGAACTACCCCTAAATTAATATGACGTTGTCTGTGTTTGCTTTTGTTAGAACTTAGGTAAAGTAGTCGTCTTGTAGTTCAGAGTTAACGCTGCGCTGTTTAAATGAGACTTTGAAGGCGCTTTGGCCATCGTCAATACGTTCTTCGAAATCTTTTTCGTCGTCCAACAACTGAGTTTTCTAACCATCAAATAAAAATGCGTTTCGTAGGTAAAATCTAAAAAGAACCAAATACTACAATAAACACAGCCGAACCCTATAACAAAACAAATCCTACTAATCAAAGCTTATACACCTGGAGCCAGCACACGGTAACGAACTTCCAAACTTCGTTCTAAACAAATCAAAATATATTCTAGCTCGCCTCCAAAACCTGGTAATTCATTTAAAATCGATTTTGTTTCAAGAGTACCCTCTATTGTGCTTGCCACTAAATGACAAGAACAGAAAATCTACTCTAGGCACGCTACACAGCTTCGTCTAAACTTATCTATCGATACAAAATATTATACATGCGAAAGTAAATCTGTCTGTCTGTCTGTCTGTTACCTTTTCACACCTTAACGGCTGAACGGATTTACATAAAATTGGCACACAGGTAGAAGATGCATGACCTTTTTTTTTTTTTTTTTTTTTTTTTTTTTTTTGTGGATGGGAAATCATCAAATGACTTCTCCCGCTCTGGGCGGAGCGGGAGGGCGTGTCAGACTTTTACTGACTAAAACCCACCCGTGTTCCTTCTGTTGCCTGTGCCGGGGCCACGGTAACTCTTTCGAACATCCCGCAACCCTAGCTGGCATCGGCCCTAGCGGACCCCGTCAATAGTGCTGACATCTCTTTGAGGCGCGCGTGGAACACGACGCGCCGTCGACTCGGGCCTGGTCCTTACCGGACGGCGAGCTACCCATTGCTCGCCGTCCGCAAGCCCGCGCCTACGGTGGCCGGGAATCGGCTGCCGATTCCCGACGCCCAGGGCGTCTCCTGCGGCGACTAGGGGCGTGAGGGTGCAAAGCTTGCCTCTCCCTCACGCGTCCCGCCTCCTCCTTCACGAGCATTACTGCTTCGCAGAAGGAGGTAATGGCTTCCCATGCACTCTCGCTCCGTACCATGGCCTGGACCAGGGCCGGACGCGAGAGATCGCCGCCGCCGATCGCTTCCGCGAGGACACGGCGGTGCTCCGCCCAAGCCGGGCAGACCTCCACCGTATGCTCCACCGTGTCCTCCGGGCGATCCACACAGTGGTGACACCCGGGCGATTCCTCCCGCCTTATCCGGAACAGGTACCTCCCGAAGCACCCGTGCCCGGTGAGGACCTGCGTCAGGCGGAAGGTGAGGACGCCGTGGCGCCTCTCCAGCCACTCCTCAAAGAGGGGACTTATCGCCGCAATTGTGGCGTGCCCAAAGATGCATGACCTGGGTTAGGTCATAGGATACTTTTCATCCCCAAATTCTGACTTCAACGCGAGCGTGGCCAAACCTAATTTCACTATATTTTTGACAATATTGTCACGCCTGTATTTTCCGAAGAGAGCAGAAGTAAACATATTACACGCCTGGACTCCTAAATCTAGCCACCGTGCATTTTTTTAAATGTTTTTAGACCTAAAATATCAAAATAATAGGTCATAAAAAAAGTTTTTATGCAGTTTTGAAGCTGACGGCCATCATTTTGGTTCCAGCATTGTTTCAAATTTAAATTTTACTTTTTTATTTTTTTTGCGCGCTCTTAAAGAAGCAAACAACCTTTGTTTTTTTTTGCACAGAAAGAGTATCGAAATTGTTTTTCCTTATTTTTTATCCATTCTGACGTTCAAATTATGAATACTTCAACAAGTAGCCGCGCAACCTATGGCATTTCTTCAATCTGGGCTCAGTCAGCGAAATGTAAGTGCAAAATTTCATGTAAGTCGTCCTGCCGTTCAAAGAATTTACCATCGATATCTAGAGGCTGGCTTCGTGCACCATCCAGGAGGACCACGAAACCGGGTCACTACAGCACGACAAGATCGGCTTATCGTTACCACCAGCCTGCGTAATCGTCGCCTGACTCCAGAACATGTCCAAGAACAGCTTCAAGACTTTCATGGACTGACTGTTTGCACTCGAACTGTTAAAAGGAGACTCGAAGAACGTAGCCTGAAATCTCATAAGCTAGCCATTGGTTCCAAGCTGACACGAGCTCACAGAATGGCGCGCCTACAGTTTGTCACGTCACAGTGGCATTAATTAATTCCATGCCAAACCACATGACGGCTGTCGTAAATATTCTTGGACATAACACAAGTTACTAAATAAACGTTTTCTATATGAACACCATTGTTTTCTTTAAAAATTCACGAAATTTTTTTCTTTGAGTAACGCGAAAAGACGACTAATTGCAATTCAACTGTTATTTTTTTTTTGTATTCCGATTTCAAATTTGGAACAATAACAAACGAAAATGATAGTGGGTTCAAAACCACATTTTTTTTTTCTATGTCCTACAACTATTTAAAAATATAGAGACCTTTCAACAAAAATATGCAGGGTGGCTCGATTCAGGTGTCCGGGAGTGTATGTAATAAGGAGCACAATATGTAGATACCATGTAGTAGAGGGCGAGCCTATAGCCATTATCGACACATGAATCCAGACTCCGATCCGATACTGGCGTTTCGATTTTAATTGCAAGTTGCATAATTACTTTAACTGCTCCTTTTGCATGTGCATTATTTTGTGACGGGAGGTGTTACACGCTGTTTTATGTTTATTAAACTAATAGTTGCTGAAACACTATACAAGCTCAAATGAAATGTGCTAGCGAGACTTTACACACGTGACGAATATCGGAGCTTGCCACATATGTGAAGTTGTGCCAATTAGTTTAACTTCACTTTGTATATTGTAATTTTTAAAGAGTAACTGTTGAGTTTCTTCTCAATGAGGAACGACCAATTGGAACTGTGCACTTAGCTTCTGACTTATCATGTGCCCAGGTCTATACAAATAAATAAAATTGAAGTGTCCGTAGTGTCAAAATAACAGCTTTTTACTAAACTTTTTGTGAAAGTTTAAACGGTACTCATAACAAAAAAAAAAAAACTATTTTTAAAATTTTCGTCTGTGTGTTTGTTCCAGCTAATCTACGAAACGGCTGGACCGATTTTGACGGGACTTTCACTCGCAGATAGCTGATGTTATAAGAAGTAACTTAGGTGACTTTTATTTTAGAAAAGTAATTAGCCCCGCAAAAAAAAAATTAAAATCCATGAAATTGTGAACAAAATCCGATTCAAATAGGTAAGTATTAATAACTACGCGGGCGAAGCCGCGGGCAACAACTAGTATACAATATAAGTGTCCAAAATCTCTTGTATAATAATGTTTTTTTTTTTAATTTGAGATAGGTTTGCTCTTGACTCTAGTCTAAGTCAGAAATGACAGGGACAAAGTCGACGATGGAGCGAGCTTACCCAGAAGAAGCCTGTTCACTCTCACTTTGAAGAGATGGGGGTTGTATGCATTCGGAAACACAGACGCAGGCAGAGAGTTCCACTCCTTTGCTGTGCGCATCACAAAAGACATTTGGAAACGCTTAGTGCGATTATTATAATAGGAGTTTACTCCTTAAGAATCGATTTTTATAACATAACATAACATCACGTCTTGTTTCCCCGAAGGGTTAGGCAGAAGTGTACCTATAGTACACCTAGTAGTATACATTTCGCCAGTTATGTTTAAGTCCCATGGTCGATTTTCATATAAGGCAATTTTATGAGGAGTGAAATTAATACAAGCGTTAACTCAAAAGCGTTACGTTTTTCTGCGCAACCTACTTTGCGTACCTTTCACAGAGTAAACTCCAGTCGTGCGTCGGAATTGACACACACACACACACATACACACACACACACACACACACACTTTTTAAACCATATTTTCTTTCCCTATTTTTGTCTTGTTCGAAGTGGATGTACTCCTGTCCCCTACATTGTGCCCTAGCCGTCAGAGGCGAGTGAATTGCAATTAAAATCCAGTCTACCGCCTGCAATTAACAGTAATTGTTATGTGCATAATATGGCGATATTAATTTTACGATGGCCAAAGTAATTTATTTATGAGGAAAATTTCTAGAGCGTTGAAATAAGGGCGATATGTTTCGCTCCCTTTACGACTATTTGGAACCCGGTAAGTAAGGCAAACGGGCACTAATACCGAAAATATCAGTGATGTGTTATAAGAACTCAAAGGTTCTATAGCGCCCTGTGTTGCAATTAATTAATTAACTTACAAATTCAAATTCTTTGCTTAAAACATGGTGTTTATAGGTAAACAGTAAACAATTAAACAGGGCACAAACATGTTTAGCTATTTTGGAACTATAGCATGCAAAATCGAGTCAAAGCTTAAATCTGGTCATAATTTATTTATTTTCAAAGAATGTTTGAAGGGAGTAGAAGTTGTGGGCTTTCAGCCATTCCAACAATTTATTCTTAAACAATACATTAATTAAAGATAGAGACACATACACATCTATACAAATAAATAAAATCGAAGTGTCTGTTTGAAATGAAAAAATAACAGCTTTTTACTAAATGCATATATGAAAGTACGAGATACGGTGCCTAAAACAAAAAAAAAAAAAAATATTTTTTAAAATTTTGGAACATTGCTGGAACTTGCCTTACCTATGAAAATCATAATGTAGGTCTTGTAAATATCAACGGTTGTTATAATAGGCTTATTTTAATACGCTCTCAAAGTCAAAGTTTCAAAGTCAAAGTTTTTTATTAATGCGATTTTTGGTGATACAACATGGTCTTAAAATATTTTATAGTAGCTCAAGAATCTACCCTATAAGGCATGCATTGCACTCAGTTTTGGTAATTTGATCTTCAGCTTGTCATTAGTCTTGTTGTAGGTAATATGCCCGATGTTCCCATACTTAATCGACAAGTCATCGAATCAACCTAGTCCCTTATTTCCATACTCCTCTAAAAGCCGAATTCACTCGCTATATTTGCAGTGTCAGGGCAAGTCTTGTGTTTATTGTGCGTGTTCGATTTAGCAAGTAATTGCTTTTTGTGATGTTATGTCAATGGCTTATAGAATGGGGGCCTGTTTGTGTTGCCAGACACATTTTAGTACCGATTTTGCGTGTTTGGATGACGCAAATGTGTGTTTGTTCAGTGTTTCAATGAATTGTTTGTGTTATTTGATTGGCATGTGGGCGAGCAATACGAACGTGGTAGTAGAATAATGATTGGCTTTGAATATTAATTTGATTTGAATTTCAGTTTGGGAGTGATACAATGAAGCAAAACTGGCCAAGTGCGTGTCGGACCACACACAATGAAGAGTTCCGTAGTGAGGATGAATATCCCAAGAACAAACTAAACAGCGTTAACGACGTACGACATTTCATACAAAATTTTAAGTCCTTGTTTTTCGAAATGAATGGACCTATTTTAATAAAACTTCATACGTATAAGCGGGGTACATAGGTCTAAAAAGTTAGTTAAGAATATTTTCGAAATGTCTTATTTAAAAAAAAGATAATTGGAAAACTCTGTTTCCATGGAAAGTTTAAAATCGGTCGAATTTAGCTGTAACACAATTTTTCGAAAATTTTCTCAACTAACCTTTTAGACCCACATGCGTATGAAGTTTCATTAAAATCGGTTCATACATTTCGAAAAACAAGGACTTGAAAGTTTGTATGAAATGCCGTACGTCGTAAACGTTCTTAGTTGAAAAACATCTCCAATACATTCCAACTGCACATGTAAGTTTGTACGCACAATATTCAGAGATTTACCATGTTATTTTAACACCATAGACTTCTTATAGGTTTACCTATAATCTATAAGGTTATTGAATGTTTTCTGTATTTTTTCAAAATTTTAGTCTCGGTAGTTTATGAGATGGTCAATTTTTATCTATCTGCTTAAATAACTTTACGGCGAAAGCGTCAGGTAGCCCAGGAAATTAAAATTTTCTTACGTTTTTTACAATTTGCAAGTCAGTATTAGGTTGTATGTTGATCAAAATAAGATTCGCGACCGTAAAAGTATGTATTTAGAGAATTATAATAATTAAAGTCACCACTACAACTCTTTAAGACCAGGTATTTCTATTGAATGACTTTTTCATGAAATCTTGACAATTAGGATTATACAAACTTTGTATTTCTGATTTCGACGATTATAATTCTGTAAATGCATATTTGTTACGGTCGCAAATGATACTTTAATCAAAATACAACTTAATACTGACTTGCAAATTGCAAAAAAAACATAAGAAAGTTTGAATTATGCGGGCTACCTGACGCTTCAACTATTTATTCTAATATTATAAAAAAAATTGAGACCCTCATAGCCACTTTAAACTGTCACCCGGTACGGTTTGCAACCGCGTCAGGTACCGGTAGTAATAATACAGGTACTACGTCTGGTACCGGTTATTCAACACGGCCAATGGTACCGGTTCCTAAAATACCGGTATTTCAAGCCTTGGCTGCGACAGATGGATAGATAGACTAACACACGAGAGATCCATAAGGGTTCCGTTTCTTCATTCAGACGTTTTCATCATCTGCCTAGCCTTTTCCCAACTATATTGGGGTCGGCTTCCAGTCTAACCGGATGCAGCTGAATACCAGTATTTTACATGGAGCGACTGCCTATCTGACCTCCACAACCCAGTTACTAGGCAATACGATACCCCTTGGTAAGACTGGTTGTCAGACTTTCGGGCTTCTGACGACCCGTAACGACTGTCAAAGATCCACGAATGACAACCGGGACCAACGGCTTTCCGTGTGCTTTCCGAGGCACGGAGGAGTCTTGGTATGTAAAGGTGGTCACCCATCCACGGACCAACCCCGGCAAGCGTAGCTTAACCTGATGGATCGACCCATGCGGCTGTTATTACTTAGCCACGAGCTTTCTTCATTCAGACGTACGGAACCCTAAAATTTGCTCAAAGTGATTTATTTACTTAGAAAATATATACAATTATACCTAAGTAAATAAATCACTTTCCGGTAATTTTATTTTACCTCTGGTGAAAAATATCTACATAAAACAGGGGAACTTACAGAGTTACCAGAAGTCAACATGAGCCGCATGGATTCAATATCCACTTGTCAGTAGATTGCAAGCAATTTACTGGCTTTGGATCCTTTGAATCTTTGTGTCGATATCAATCAAATGCCAGAATCGAGATAAGAATTGCATTCAATTTGTAGGCCTGCAAGTCCACCACCAATGTCACAGCGCTAGTATTTCAGCAGCGGTCCGTTACATGACGTAACTAATTACAACAACTCAGTTAATAACGAAGTAAGTAATAAGTGGCTATTGAGATAATAGTGCTATGAAATTTTGGCCACTCATTAGTGATATGCATTTGTAACACGTTGCTTTTGAGTAACGTTGTGGACGATACGCCTTAGATGTGGGTATGTAGACCATTTTTCATGTCCTAGATCACGTTTTGTTTGTAGACCAATTATGTACCTATTTTAACCAAATTACTTTGGTAGACCACCGTTTAATCAACCTTTTGAATCCCAAGTCAATTCCTACATTCACAAAGAAATAAACAGTGAAGTTTTAATACAGTTGTAACTGCATAAACGTTGGAATAATATTAATCCTGCAGCGGCCACGCTGGGGAATGCAAAGCTTACGTAGTGAATGAAAGTGGACTCCGACTGACGACGTTAATATCTCGTGTAGTGCCCCCCGTTTATCATTCTGTATGTTGTATTGTCTGGTCGCAAGTGTGAGGGAGGTTTTTTGGTTAATATTCTTGTTGAATGATAGTTGGCTTCGTTTTGTTATGTTATGTGAAAATATTACAATTTTACCCCGCATTATTTAAACACTATAGTGACTCGCTCCTGCTTCGCACGGTTTTAACGCCTTAACAAAACTTCCAGATTTCTATGTAATGTGTTATACACATAAATCTTCTGGAATTAATTCTCTAAATCATGGTGAAAATCGCATCAAAACCCGTTTCGGAGTTGAGAAGAAAAACGCGGTGATGTAGACAGACGCAAAAAGGACTTTAATTTATACTCGTAATTATTCTAACAAGACTTTCTCTTCATCACCAGCATGATTTCAGCATAAAGATGTCCTGTGCTGGACGTGGCGTCCCACAAGAGTCGCCACATCTGCCGTGTGCTTCTCACGTTTAGAGACTTCCCGCTACCTAGACCAGGTCCTGACTTTCTCATAGTACAGTACTGTCAGCCTAAATCATCCTACGGCTGGGTTAAGTCCTCTCTCCATAACTTACATTTATTTCGGTCCAGGGTTAATGTGGACCGTGAAGGTTGAAGACATTCCCTTTGCAGAAAAAAATATTCAACCTTAAATACAAGATTGGAATTAAGCTTCCGTACTTAATAAGACACTTTTCTTACAAAACTCAAATGAATATAGTATCTACCTGCACTGTTCAACCACAGCACATTGAACTTTCTGGATTTTTCTTTAAAATGAAAACGCGAGCTGCGTTTATGATAAAATGTAGGCTGAACCGCTGAACCGTGAACTACGATTAGGTTTTATCAATTCAAAGACTGAGTCTTGAGAATAAAGACCTAGTTTTTCACTTTATTAAACGTGAAATGCAAATAATTTTAGAATTTTTTGCGCCCAATAAATGTATCATCAATTAGGTATTTTATAACTTAAAGGATAATAATTGATCTGCTGCTTCTGCTGCATTGCAAAATTATATTTTCAATGCTAATTTGATATGCAATACTTTTATTACTATTCCAAAATATGAATAAAATGACGACAACACACTTTTCACAACACCTTTTATAAACACAATCCTTTAATCACACTAGTTTAATGTTAATTAACAACTGCAATTAACTCGCTTCATTACCAAAACGTTTCTATTTCCTCTATGTACCTACCTAATACATTTATATCTTTGCCATGTAGGTACTTGTGTCAAGCAACCAAAGCGGAGTCACAAAATAGGTAGGTACAGAAGGTCAGCTTTATACATCGAGCATAAACGCACGCACACATAGACATGGTTCTACGCACAGCGAGTGTAAGCGCACTCGTGACGGGCATTCGCACTTTCACAAACACTGACATGAAATGATACTAAAAACTTTTCACACAAAATAATACCACGCCTTTAACCGGACTGCCATAAAAACAAGTCAAGGTACCTGTAATATGACGGTCCGGTGATAACTTTTTGCGCCTTGACGCACTAGAAAAAATTAAGTGAGTATAGTACGATACTCGATCAGGTAAATTCTTAGTACCTAATGTACGCAAAATTACACGGTTATAGGCAGTTTGTCTGTTCTGACTTGGTTAAGTTAACCACCTGTGGGCGCAACGTCAAATCAACTATGAAAAAAAAAACGCCACTGGCCGTGACGTCAGTGAAAGTGTTAAGCCGATATCAGACTTCATACGAGTGAATTGTTCACCAGAGGGAAGGTTCATTTTTGTTTCATTCTATGTTCACAAGACCCGACAAAGTTCTTTTATGAATTGTTCATTGCTCCTTTCATTTCATTTTTAGATAATTCGGTAGGCGAGTGAAAGATGGAGACTGCTGAAATCCAACATCATTGGATCGGTTCACTAATGAATTAATTTTTCACTTTTGATTCATTTTGTGTTCAGACTTTTCACATTGAGTGAAAGATGAAAGGCAAGATTGAAGAAAAAGTGAAGCGTCTGATATCAGCTTCAGAGATAGTTTGAAATCGCCATACGCGCTTCGTGTCTATGTGTGCGTGCGTTTGTTGCCGCTCGTTGTATGGAGCTGGCCTTCTGTACTTATCTACCCTGTGGCGGAGTCGTAAGAACAAACTTGGCGAACAAATATTGGACTGTGGAATAGATTACATAAAATATTGCATTAAGGGATTACTTGGTTCGTTCAATAAGAGTATTGTATTATATCTATAGTACTACTGAGCTTAGTTATGTAGGTATAAAAGGTTTCTTTGTCTTAGTTTAGTAGAAAGACAAAGAATTTTCGTTGTGGAAGAGTTTCTTTAGACAATTACCGCCACACTAGATACCCATTTTTTCTACGAGATTTTTATCCGGGTAATATTGTATGTAGGATATGTAGGTTTTTTTTTCTGGAAATATGCTCTTTCTGTTTACTATTTCTTCATAATTACATACTTATCGTTCTAATTCCAGAGCAGCACTTACGTTTCGTAGAACGTCGTGGGTTCGAACCCAGTCAGGCACATTACTTTGTGTAATTAATTTCATCACCACTGCTCTCAAAACTGTGAATCAAAAATTTGAAGACTTGTAGCATCCACCAACCCACACTGGGCCCGCGTGGTGGATTAAGCCCACGCTCTCTTACAGAGAGAAGGCCTGTGTCCCAGCAGTGGCGACTTTATAGGCTGATTATGTATTCTAATTACACGCTCACGTTAACTTGCATCAAATAATCTACCTACTATCGTTTCTCTCATTCACAAAGCAGCTTCGGGTACAGTCAACAACTGCGTTAATTCGCGAAATAATTACATGGGTATTAACTTACACTAGAATTAATTAATTTACGTGCATACTGAAACAAAGGCAGCATGTTGTAATTTGTAGAGAGACGTGTAATAGTAGATGTTTAAATATTTAAGCACAGGAAAGCTTGGACTAAGTAACAGTGTTAGTGAAAGGTATTCTTGTTCTCGTTCGCAGGTTTCTAAAATGGTATCTTTATTATACACTAGCTTCCGCCCGCGACTTCGTCCGCGTAAAATTTCTTGTCCCCCTGATCCACCCCGTTGCATCGCATCGCCTGCCCGCGCTGTTACTTCGTTTTCGCTTAGCACTCGTTCTTCCTTGTTTTTTGTTTTTGCTCGGCTTCTAAGGGTCCTAGCGTAATGTTACATACCCTATAGCCTTCCTCAAGAATTGGACTTTATAATGCAAAAAGAATTTTTCAAATCCGACTGGTAGTGACAGAGATTAGCGCGTTCAAACAGTCAATAAAAGATAAAATGTGTAGGTAACTAACAGACTAAGCGCATTTTTCTTACTTTAATCATTTTTATACCCATCGTAATTTATAAATGAAAGGTCCGAATTGAATAATTCAAAAATAAATTTACATGTACTTAATCCACCTTGATGATGAAATTATTTATTTGGATAAGGATTAATACCATGTTTATGAAAACACCTTCGCAAGTAGTACATTATTTTATAACAAATTTGATTACTATTAAAAATGTTATAGTGAGCCTACCTTAAAAGATAGACATATGCTATCGCGGACTTTTTTTTAGAACCTTTTAAGAAGAACAATCCCGTCATACATAATTTTTGCGTAACTTTAACCGTTTACGCAGCGCACGCAACGGAAGCTCTCAAAAGGAATACATTTTTCCCGTTTTTGCAACATTTTTCATTGATGCTCCGCTCCTATTAGTTGTAGCGTGATGTTATATAGCCTATAACCTTTCTCGATAAATGAGCTATCCAACATTCAAAGAATTTTTCAATTCGAATCAGTAGTTCCTGAGATTAGCGCGTTCAACCAAACAAACAAACTCTTCAGCTTTATAATGTTAGTATAGATGTAAAAAAAGTAAAAATATTACTAAATAGTTCATTATTAATATCATCAAAAGTAATAAAAAGAAACTCCGTTTTCAGTCATGGAAGAACTTTACACCTTGTCCCTTCATTCTCCAAAATCCTATTAATACTGCAGTCCACAGCTAGACATGGCACAGACATCTCTATGGCATGCTAGCGAGCTTTACTCTTTACCACAGTCATTTTTGTGTACAAAAATCGATCACTTTAAAAGCACAGCGTTTTAAAAGCCTCAGTGACCAGTGAGAAAAAAAACTTTGGACATTTTGACATTTTCGTGTCATTTCAGTACTCGAATGTAAGGATGATGGCTGGGTAAAAGAAAAATAAGTTCTATTTAGTCCGTCAGTCAGATAATAAAAAAAAATATTAGACACGTATTTTGTGCCTTAGCATTATAAATGAAAAATGACTTAGATAAAACGCATTAAAGTTAGAGAGTGGGGGCTCGCTACGTCACAACTTGGTATAAAATCTAGCAAGGCGTGACGTTACGCAATTTTAATTCAATTTATCGCCGTAATCTTTTGTTTATGTAAAAAAATAGAAAATATGTTTGCAATATTTTTTAATAATCTACCTGACGGACAAAAAAAAATTAGGTATCGCCCCTATTGCAGTCACCACGTGTTCTAAACGATTAGAAGCGCAAGCATTTTACAGCAAACCTATGTAAAGAACTTAGAATAATAACGCGTTATTATTCTAAGGTAAAGAACGAGATGTTTAGAAAATAAAATAGTCACAAAATATACCATACAATTCGTGTTCCATTCCAGACAAACTCAATACCAGTTCAGCTCATAACAAAGCTGGCCATCAGCATGACAGTAGGGTCAGGACACATAAACGTTAAGCGCGCTGCCCAATCCAGCTAATGAATGTCAACCGGATCGAATGTACTGAGGGCGCTAAAACAGCGGAGGAGGAGCATGAGCGTTTTGGAATAAACTTGATGGAATTGTCGCGGCATCTACAACGCCACATCTGAACGCATCGCACTGACGTCATGAAAATTCCGCATACAGCATCCTACATCCCAAAATCAACCGTCGGGCAGTAGACCACCAAACACAGTCGGAGGATCCTCCCTTTTCTTTAGGGGATGAGACACTTCCCACCCTGTTCCTCGTACCTCTATAAAAGTAATAACATTATGGCGGATTTTTGTGGGAATTTGTTTGTGTCGACGAGATCCGTAGGGAGCTTTTTCAACCGCTTGTCTTATTCTCAACTAAGTTGAGGTCGATTGGTTTAACTAGAAAAGGTTGAAGATCATTGTTTTGTATCTATAGCGACTGCCATCTCAACTCTGCAGCCTAATCATTGGGTGTTACCGTGATTGAAGAGACTGAGTTGACAGACTTTCGTGATCTTAAATGTACATGCATTTAAGATCGCGAAACTGTCAACTCCTTCATAATGATGGATAACTTTCGTATTGTTCTTTTTTCTTCATTTGTGCGGTTCATATTTTTCGATCCTGTCTGAACCATAGATACATATAATAAATTGTAATATAATAAGCCGTAAAACGAAGATGTCAACTCGCTTTTTTCCAGGCCACACGTTTAGGGTTTAGGCCATTACACACAACATTTGTGAGGAAGCAAGACACTGAAACTGGATAATAAGCCTAAATCGTCACGCGAGGCGACCCTTAACTGCAGTTTGACCCTTTACCTGGACAGGTGACATCATAGATCTGCGTACCTGAAATTAAAAAGTTTTTCTAATACGTGCAAACTCAAACTCATAGCATTTATTTCAAATAAACCAATTACAGGCTCTTTTGAATTGTCAAAGAGTCGGTTAGTTAGTCAGAAAGTTGAAGCTAGTTGCCCATTCCAAAGCGTAGATCTCTATGGAGAAGAACGGGCAAGAAACTCCACGGATACTCTTGAAAAAAAATCAGCTGCTCCTTACATTTATGTTCGCATAACTCATCAAAATGTAGGGAACAGCAGATTTTTTTTCGCGATTTCAGGTTTGGTCCCATAGTAAAAGTTGTTCATAATGATGAGTACAATAATCCTTTAAAAGGTTGTGCGTTATTTATGTTACATCTTGTATATCTGAATGAATTGTAATCGTGGCAAAAATATGTCTAGAAATTATTAAATGTCTGGGTAAGCTACAAATTAAACTTTTGTTAATTATTAGAACTTCTCTGGCTATTGGCTAGTAATTCTTCTTGGAATCCATACGAATATTCCTAACCTTAAACTGTAGATTAATATCTAATCTAATCTCAATTAAATTAATTATCTAAAAGTCGTTTATCGCAGACAAAGCTTATGAAACCGCAATATTTTGCCAATTACTTACTGCAATAGGCAGAAAAAATAAAGACAAACTAAATTAATTCTTAATAGTTACATGTAACCTAAATCTCTTTTAGTTCAAAAGAATTTTCGGCTGTGGCTTGGTAAGCCGAAGATAATCATTCTTCATTATAATTTGACACAACACTATGTATATTAGTGTTCATTTAGTTTCTAGAAGTCTAATCAAGTCTCTGAAAAGTAAACCTCTTGAAAATGGTTGTACAAGAATACACTATAGCCAATCATTTATGACGACAAAGTATTAGACCACGGATTTAATTGAATGCCTTTATAATTCATTTCAGAAATCGGGGGGCAATTTGAAATGTGACAAATATTAATCCTATTCTCATTTCTATTCACTTTTTTAATCGACTTCTATGTTGGCCATGGCAATGCTGCCAGTCTTTTGGACACGTTTTCCGATGACAGAGATGGGGACGAATTCTTCAACGCCTAAGTGTCCTTTTGTTTTTGTATTTATTTGTATAGTTAGTTATTTAATTTAGTGCCTAGTGTAAATAGTTAGTTGTGAGAAATAAATAAAAACTACTCGTAATTACTTACCTACCGACTTTAACTCTTGTGCCAAAAATGATTATACATCATATAAATGATGATTAGATGAGAAACTAAAATGGCTCTACTATCTTTCTAAATTAACTTAAAATTATTCAGAAACGCCAGGACCATTTTATACTTTACTACGTCAAAAGTTCCAACTCGCTTCAAAACTAAAATCAAAACTAGTTACTTACCGACTTTAAATCTTGTGCCAAAAAATATTATAATAGGTCTTTACCTATATAATTAGAAATTCTATAACCACCATTTTCAGATTTAATTATCTGTAGATTGGCGCGCAATTCGAAATTCAAATAAATTTTATTCGATAGCCGTGTTAATTAAATTTCAAATTCAGTCATTTGTTTTTAGATAGTTTTTTGTTATTGTGAAATTGTGGTAGTTTTTGGTACCATGGCTAAACTGAAAATTCGTATAATTTTCGAATGTGAGTTCCTACGTGGAAATACCGCTGCGCAAACAACACGAAACATTAACGATGTTTACGGGTCTAACACTGCTTGCATAAACACGGTCCATTATTGGTTCAATCGTTTTAAATCTGGAAATTTTGAGTTAAAGAACGAGCCTCGCGGTCGGCCGGTAACTATTGTCGACAACGACGAACTGAAGGCGATAGTGCAAGCGGATCCAACTTAATCTACGGCTGAGCTTGCTGCGGGCCTTGGAGTTAGTGTCAAAACAACATTGAAGCACTTGCGTCAAATCGGAAAGATTAAAAAGCTAGATAAGTGGGTGCCACACGAACTAACCAACCAACAGTGAGACTTACGCGTCTAAGCATGCATAGCACTACAGAATCGGAATAGAAATGAGGGAATTCTAAATCTAATTGTTACCTGCGATGAAAAGTGGATCCTGTATGACAACTGTAAGCGTTTGTCTCAATGGTTGTGGATGGACCTGAGTACAGCACCTAATCAGTGCGCTAAAAAAGAGATTACTCATAGGAAGATGATGGTGACTGTCTGGTGGACCAGTGCTGGATTTGCGCATCACAGCTTCTTACCGAATGGCACAAGAGTGACAGCAGATGTTTAGTGCCAAGAATTGCAAACAATTATGGAGAAGCTCGCAATTCAACAACCAAAACTGGTCAATCGCTCTTCCCCATTGCTTCTCCACGACAACGCGCGAGCTCACACTTCACGACAGACCATCGCAAAGCTACAAGAGTTACAGCTGGAAGCTTTCCGTCACCCACCGTACTTACCTGACCTTGCCTCAACAGATTTCTACTTTTTTCAAAATTTAGACAATTTTTTAAGTGGGAGAACATTCAACACCCGAGAGGCAGTACAAAACGCTTTCCCTGACTTCATAGCCTTCCGTCCGGCAGACTTCTACAGTAAAGGGATAAACAAACTGCCATCAAAATGGCTAAATTATATAGATAATTTGGGCCAGTACTTTGATTAGCTGAAATAAAAAAATACCAAAATTTTTAATCTCCAATTTCATTGGTAAAGACCAAATACGTCAAATTAGATGAGAAACTAAAATGGCTCTACTATCTTTCTAAATTAACTTAAAATTATTTAAAAAAGTCAGGACCATTTTATAATTTACTATGTCAAATTTCCAATTCGCTTCAAAACTAAAATCTTAATGCAACTTTCAAAATAATTAGCATGAATAAAATAATAATTAGAAGAAGCGTCGTAATTACTTACAATTATTTGCAACAAAGGTTAGAAACCCAGGGAGTTGCAATTTCAATTTCGTAGTGTTTGCAGACGCCCCAGCCTCTGGATTAGGGATGGCAAACCTTTTAGTGTTGACTTGTTAACTTTTGGAGAAAATAAATATTGTTTGTTTGTGATCTTTTGACGGAAAGAATTGAATATTAATTTACTTTTAAGTCATCAGGTTTTTCCTTGCTTCAGTGATTGCTTTATTTCTGAACTATTTTTGGATTTCAACAAAAAAAGCATTATAATTTCCTAAGCTATTAAAGCACAAAAAAAATTGCATCTCAGGTACTTTTATCGATAACCAATTATGCAGGACGTTCACTAATTATTATGTTTCAGAAGAACACTAAATACATGCGACTACTTATGTCCAACAGAGATCAACGTAAAACGTAACGATCAACGTAATTTCATGGGCGTAGTTTTAAGAAAAAATAAAACGTGTGCGGTCGAGGGACCCCCGTCAGGAACGAAGTTGCTTCTCACGTATGATTTAGGTATAACAAAAAATAATTAAAAAATTTTTTTTTGCAGCCGCCATCTTGGATTTACATTTTAACCTCACTATCGACTTTAATTCCCTCGAAAATTATGAAAACAACACCCATGACGAAAATTTTAAGAATTTTCGTAGGTAAAAATTTTAGATTTTCATTTTGACCAAATTTACACTTTCTCTCTCTCTCGAGAGAGAGAAAGTCGCGTTGGATCTTTACCTCACTATTGACTTTAATTCCCTCGAAAATTATGAAAACAACACCCATGACGAAAATTTTAAAAATTTTCGTAGGTAAAAATTTTAGATTTTCATTTTGACCAAATTTACACTTTCTCTCTCTCTCTCTCTCTCTTGAATCTTTACATAACGAAAAAGCGTTATGCCCCCGTAACACTTTTTCGTTACGTGAAGATTTCTACCAGTTTACTCCTACAGCAAGCCGCGTAGAAGAACTTCGTTCCACTATCATTATCCTGAATGAGTACTGTATTTGAAATTATTGTTTTTTTTTCTAGCTGATTAAAAGGTTAAGAGGATTTTACGGAAAGTGTGCCACACGTTCGCCAGCCCTGCTCTAAAATAATACTGCCTCTCCGAACAAAGGTTATTAAAAGTTCTGATTATTTTCACTCGGTTTCAGCTGTACATATAATAAAACAGCTTACAAACGATCCTGATGCGCCGTTTGTTGATTGTTTTATGCGCTTTGTTTGAAATTAAAGTTTGTAGCGGGCCTTAGGATTCTCGAGAAGGTTTGATAACTCGGGTATGGAATACTTAAATAATTTATTCGATTGAATGAAAATCCTTAACTCTGCCCGCTTTATAGTTGTTCTGAATTTTTAATTTGAATTTGTTGATGTTAATAAAAGCTTTTTTGGTTATAATTTGGTTTTCCAATTAACAACAGATGGCTTCTGCAACAAAATATAAAACCTATGAACTCATTTAAAATCTCAATCTATCGACGACCGCAGGCATAGTTAGCAGATTAGTATCCAGTCCTAACTTTTAATAACAATCTTTCTAGCCAGTAATATACATATTCTCAGCACTGTATTTGTGCGCTTCAGTAATTTGCCACTGAAGCAAAAAAAGAACACAACTCAATGTGACCTCCGCAGCACTATTAACCGGTCAATTTATTCATATTTTTTATCTGTACCCAGAGAGGCCGTCAAACGACACCTTTTGTTTAACTTTCATTTAGGCACCCTAATCTTTATTGTTAATCCAAGGCTCGCCATTTTTATTTTAACAAGAATCCCTCCGTAGAAAAGAAATTAATTTGTAAAAAAAAGCGGCCAAGTGCGAGTCGGACTCGCACACGAAGTTTTCCGTGCCACAGTACAATATTTAATACTAAACACGTTTCTTGTATGGGGGCCCCTTTAAATATTAACTATATTTTATTTTTATTACTAGCTTTTGCCCGCAACTTCGTCCGCGTGAAATTACATCCTATGATACTCGGCAATACTGTAGCTTCTTATTAGTGAAAGAATTTTCGGAATTGGATCAGTAGTTCCGAAGATTACCTCCTAGCCCTACATACAAACTTACAAACAAATTTTACCTCTTTACAATATTAGTATAGGTTTGTTGTTATAGCGGTCACAGTAGTACATACTCTGAGAAAATTTCAAGTGTCTGTTACGGTTCAAAAGATGCAGCCCTGTGACAGACGGACGGACGAACAGCGGGGACTTAGTAACAGGGTCCCGTTGGCAGTTTGGCATCCTTTGGGTACGGAACCTTAAAAATAGTAGCCATGTTGTATTTCATTTTCGTGAATCGACGTTCAGAATATCGCTTTAATTGTAAAGTGGCATGTGAATGTCAGGTCCACTGGACTCATTAATGAGAGAGAAGTCTGCTAGTAACGGGTACATAAGGGGAAATAAGAAGGGATCGGACGTAAATATGGGAAGGTCTGTTTTCGGGTCCGTAAAAAGACAATGGATTGTGATTAATTATTTATTATAGTTTTGAATTGTGTTGGGTAGTATTTTGACCATAATACTCACGTGATGTCACATTAGTTCTCCCTCTGTCATTTTCAATAAGCTCTCATTTATCTCTGTTCTGATATTCCATATACTGTAGCCAAGAGAAGGGTCAATGATACTCGTACCTACTCGCACCCGACTAACCTTTTTTTAACGATTTATAAGAGACTCAGGTGCAATAAATTCCTAAAAAAATGGAATACCTATATCGTTTAATGATATATACGGAAGGTTTTACAGAAGTTTGAACCTCAGTCTATAACAAAACTTACTACGTATTGCCTCACCTTTGATCGCTCCGAGACATGCGGTTGTAAGCATATCAACCCTCTAGTCGCTATACCGTCGGGTACGATTGGCCCATGCATAAACTTTCTGCTTCAGGAATCAAGGAGTCGGTAATACATATTGGATTCTTCAATAGGTACGTCATAATAATTTTGGAAATTCCTACCAAAATATAGGTGGAATGTAAATGAAACCAGTTCAGCACTGTATACGCATTTTGTTTGAATTCGCGTGAAAACTGAAAATCATATGTTTTTAACACTTATGCTGTGCTACAATTTATTACCTTCATTAATATTATATTTAACTCGTGGGCGTTGCAAATAATTCCATGCAATTTAAAGTAACATTTCCCGAACATTATTCAGTCTCATTTTAAATAATAAACTAGAGTAATCTCGATTGCGGTGGTTTGCCAAACTCCAGCTGATTTGCAGTGTGTTGCAATAGTTAACAGTAATTTCTGTTAGTATTTAACGCCCTAAACCATACGTGAAATCACCCATTGTTTTAGTATGTAAGTAACTTATTGTGAATGTCGTAACTGAATGATTTATCGAGTTAATTAGAAAGGTAGCTAAACACGTAGTCAGTATCGCATTTCATCAGCCCCGTACCTGGATGAGACTCGAACAGACCAGGAAAGCATGGCACAGAAAAAGTAAATTTAGAAAACAAAAAACCCGAATGCGTAAAAGGTGAACTTTAAAAAAGATGGAAACAAGGTGACCTATGCCCGTTTTCACCGACATCCCCTATTCTACCACCTACGTATGGGACCTTTAGCCTAAAAGCTCCCCCAAACTAGCCCCTAAATTAAATTTCGTTTCATCATCATTTTTATCACATATCTAGGGGACACATAACTAAGTGACGTTTTGTTTTCGATAGTAGTGACTGATTCGTCTTTGAACTTATCGATACTTTGAAACAAGATAGTTTTTTATGAAATTCTCTAAAGTATACACTTAGATGGATACAGTTATTAATAAATCATGTTTTTATAGTAACAGTAAATATTATTTCATTCATATTTTTAATTATTTCATATTTATTGGCTTATTTACTTTGTGTTTATATTACGAAACCTCGTGTGTTATCTGTGGTCTTACTTGTATTTGACACTTCTTTCTTTTGTGACGTACCTACTGACGGGAGATTTGATTTTGTTGCGGTGCTTTGCGTGTTATTTTACCAATTTTATTATTTCGTGATATTTTTGACAAAAAGATCTAGACTTCAAGTAATTATTCGTTGGCTATTTATACTACCGTTACGTTGTATTATAATGGCAGAAAAGAGGAAGCGTAGCCAAAATTTCACAATAGATGAGAAAGATAGGCTGGCCTACAGAAATATTATTTTAAATAAAAAAACAGATGGTACCACCAATCAAGCGAAGAACGATGCTTGGATAAACCTCTGTACCCAATATAATTCAACGGGAAACGTGTACAGGTTAGTCATCATTAAATACGTACAAACCAACATGCCATATTTTGTCAATATGAATAATACCATGTGAGAAACTACATCTATTTTTATTTTAGAAGTAAAGATGCTCTCATAAGAGTCTGGGAGAAAATGAAAAGTGAAGCAAAAATTTACAACTCGAGAAACAGGAGTTATACCACTGGAACGGGTGGAGGACCATCTACTTCTAAAACAGACCCAATACTGGAACAAGTCTGCGATTTAATGGGTCGAGGCTGCAGTGGTATTGCTGATGTTCAAGATTCAGATTCAGTCATCACCATACCAATTAATATGGAGGTCACAGATTTAGAAGTAGGTGATGAAGAAATGCAGACTTTATTGGATGCTAAACAAGTAGTTACAGTAAGTACTATTATTATGTAGCAGATATATAACATTTACAAACATTTGCAGTACATTACCAAGATAATAATTGTGAAAGGACTCGTCTGTTTATTTTTTACTTTACACAATAACTTCATTTAGAACAAAATGTTTTCTTGTACTTTATCAATTTGTTTGTTTTTAGGTTAAGTCAATACATGAAGCAAATGAAGAGGAAAATAAGGATAGAAACACACCGTCATGTTCTAAGACACCAATAACTCCTGTTTTGAAAAGGCGTAGGCCTATACTTAAAGAACAAAACCAACAACAGTCTGAAGTTGTGGCCACCTTGTGTACAGGATTTCAAGGGATGAACGAAAAAAAATTGAAATTGAGGACTTAAAAAAAAAATTGTTGGAAGAAGAAATTGAATTTAAAAGAAACTTGTATAATTTACAACTCGAATCAGCCAGAAAAGACCTAGAAATAAAAATAGAAATATCAAAATCAAATCAAATAAAATCAAAATAAATCAAATAAAAAAAAAAAAAAATTAAAAAATTAAATCAAATTAAAGGTTATACTTTTAATTATAATATAAAAAAAACCATTTATTAACGACCTTAGTACATTGATTACATTAATTAATTACATGTTATCAAAATAATTTGTAATTTGTAATCTTCGAAACCCATATGCGTTCTGAGATGTTGTGACATCAGTTATTTGCCCATTTGAAATAAGTTGTTCTAAATTGGGAACACTATTTTCGTTCACTGGTTCCTCTTCATTTCTTAAAATACACATGTTGTGTAAGACACAGCATGCAATAATGACATTTATAGCATTTCTTAATTCCAATCTTATACCAATGGCTAAGACAGGAACACGTCGTTTTAAGACTCCATACTGCCTTTCTACCACATTTCTAGTTTTTATGTGAGCCTCATTGTATTTTTGCTGCCCTCTCGTTGTGGGATTTAAATATGGAGTCAACAGATGAGGCTGAAAACAAAAATAACACTGCTGCTTTAATAGTCCTTCACATTATAATTTACTTACAGGTGGAAACTTCAATCTGAAGAATTTATTTTGTGTGCCGAAGAACGATTAGAAATAAGAGAAATTGTACTTTTTAAAAATAAATTAATGAGTTTATAATACCTAAATAGTATTATTATTTACTTTTATAAATTTATTTTATATTATTCTAGACACAATAATATCGAAGGTACATACTCTTACAGTAAAATTAACAAACTGACAGGATAAATTCGCACTTGAAGATGTTTATTATATTTACTCGATTGCTCAGAAACAGGATTATATTTTTAGCATTAGCTATTTACCTTCAATGGGTATCCGCTGTCACCAAGTAAATAACTGTCAGCATAGTCTCCTCTTTCAAATTTTCTATATCTGTTGCTATTTTGATAAATAGCCGAATCATGTGTTGAACCTGGCCAACGTGCCACAACATTCCTTATTAAAAAATTGGCTGATGCTACTGTTTGTACATTTATGGACATGTATCCTTTCCTGTTTCTAAATAGTTCTGCATCATCTCCACCTTAAAAAATACATACAAAACATCCATTTTATTTTATGTAAGTAGATTGGTATTAATAAAATAGGTAGGTTAGGTTAACCTACGGTTTAATTTCATAATTTTGCCAATTAATATTTTGAACTAATTGGTGTTGAAGTTTCACCTGGTGATTGTATTTTCACATGTGTACAATCAATGCATCCAAGAACATGAGGGAACCTTGCAATATTATAAAATTCCATCTTCACTTTTTCTTGTTCCTCACTAGTTTCAGGAAATTTGATAAACTGTGGACGTAGAGTCACAATTGCTGCAGACACTCTTTTTATTATTCGACTGCAAGTAGCCACACTTATCCCACCCATGTCTGCCACAGCCAACAAATGGTTACCCGTAGCATAATACCTCAGTGCTATTAATAGCTGATTTATTGGAGATATAGAATTATTTCTGAAATAAAATAAAAAATGCTTTACTTACATAATTGTAATTATGAGAATACAACGTATCGTCACAGTATCGTCGACTAAACAAAGAAAAAAATACCACTTTCATAGGTTAATATTTTTTTTGGTATTTTTTAAATGTTATTTTATGGGCTAAGTACCTACTTAAAAAAAAAATTAATATGTTAAGTATTCACCTATTATCAGGAAATTCTAAGGCGGCTTCAATACATACATACATAAACTCACGCCTTCTTCCCATGGGGGTAGGCAGAAACTACAGAACGCCACCTGCTACGATCCTTACATACTCCTTTTGCCTCGTTTACATTCATACATCTGGTCATACACGCACGCCGGTTGCGAGTACTACGCACCTGACCTTTCTGAAGAACATCACCACTTTTCCAATAAATATAACACTGAAGATTTACCTAACCTATATCTCCGAAAAAAGTCAGTTTCATCAAAACTTTCGAAGTAGTTTGGTCGTTTCCGATATATTTTTGGTCTACGGCTGTTATTTACGTCGAATATAGTAGAAACAGTTTCTAAATTCTCAACAAATTCCAATAAATCGCTATCCATATTCGTTGTTTGAGATGTCACTTACGTATGTGCCGGTTTATGAGCCCACATTTCGCCCACTTAAATTTAAGGGACCTTTTAACGTTTAACTGACCCTTTAATGATGGTGAAACAGAAACCACCCTCTAACAGCCCCCTAACGTTCTTATGGGATCCTTTAAACTTAGGGGATGTCGGTGAAAACGGGCACTATTCTATTAATTTTTGTTTTGTAATTTTTTAGAGTTTTCTGCTTTTCTGCCGGTGGAGCTTCAAAATTCATATCTTATTTAGCCGCGAAAGCCCCACCGGCGCCTTTTCGGCGCCGCTTGCTGACTTACCGTCAAGCCCCACCGGCGCCTTTTCGGCGCCGGTGACTCGCGCGTTTCACGCACGGATAAAATTACTATAATTCAGTCTTATATCGACTGTGGGTAGTTTTACTCTATGGTATGGAAGATATTGTCGTCAAATAAATAATTCTAAACCAAAAATAATCGTATGGCAATTTTTGTGAGCGCAGTCACAAACGTACCGTGCCATCGGAATTCTCCCGGGGCTTGAGCGTCGTTGACGTCATCGCGTATTAGGCTTAGCCGGTTAGTAGTGGGTATTTTTCAGTTTCTTTTTTTGTGACATAATCGACTTGTATGTTACTTTTATATGTAAAACTTAGCACTTTGCCCTTCGTCCGTGTGGATTTCATACTTTCCTCTAAAAAATTATGGCCCTCTCCATCCCCTTTCAATAAAAATACTGATTTTTCAGTTAATCGGACCGCGCGTTAAAATTCTTCCATACAAATTTTAACACCCTAAACTCCCCTTTGACGGGTAGCTTTTAAAAACTAATAGTGATAAACTTTATTCCTAACTTAGGCAAATATTCCTGCCAAGCTTCAAGTTTATTAACCAAATAAATAATATTTTTCATATAAACTGTATCCCCACTTTTCAACCCCACAGAGGTGGAATTTTTTAAATTCGTTTAGGATATTTCCAAAATTTGATTCAAAGATTATTTATACCAATTTTCGAGTTAATCAAGCCACGTAGTAAAATCCTCCTCTTTAAAATTGACTACCCCTTTTCATCCCGTTGGGGGTTGAGTTCCGAAAAACCTTGGTACACTATATTGTTAATTTTTGGTTTTAAGAATAAAATACTGAGTTTCCAGTTAATCGGACCTGGCGTAAAATTTTTTTCATACAAACTTTGCCACTTCCCAATTCCCCTTTAGGGGGTAGTTTATAGAAACAAAAAAATACAAACTATTTAGTTTACTTAGATTAGTATTCGTGCCAAGTTTTAAGTCTATTAATTCAAGGAATACAATTTTTCATACAAACGAAATCCCCCCTTTCATCCCCTTAAAGCTCGAATTTACAAAAACCCCTTCTTAGTGCTCCCCTGCGTTATAAAAGGAAGCCGTGTACAAAATTTCACGTTCCTAGACAAAGTAGTTTCGGCTGTGCGTTGATATGTCAGTCACTCAGTCATTCAGTCAGTCAGTTTCTCCTTTTATATAATTAAAAAAAAAATAGATGATAAACTTCCTAACATGCCTGCAAGTTACACAAAACAGTATCGATAGCAGGGATTTAAGTTTTTAGTGGGATAGACCCAAATGTTAAATAACTCGAAAACTACACAAAATCGCAGAACATACATGGGGTATTTTCGAATACCCCTGGCTATGAGGAATTCAGATTTTTCTTTCGGACGTCACTATCTGGACCATCCTGTATACATACATACAGGTGAAACATACAACCCTCATTTTCTGGCTTCACCACTGTTGGGTAAAAAGGGAGGAGACCTATTACTCAACAGTAGATGGAACAAGCCTCCCAATGATGATGTTGATGATCATCATCTGCCTAGCCTTTTCCCAACTATATTGGGGTCGGCTTCCAGTCTAACCGGATGCAGCTGAATACCAGTATTTTACATGGAGCGACTGCCTATCTGACCTCCACAACCCAGTAACTGGGTAATACGATACCCCTTGGTAAGACTGGTTGTCAGACTTTCGGGCTTCTGACGACCCGTAACGACTGTCAAAGATCCACGAATGACAGCCGGGACCAACGGCTTAACGTGCTTTCCGAGGCACGGAGGAGTCTCGGTATGTAAAGATGGTCACCCATCCACGGACCAACCCCGGCAAGCGTAGCTTAACCTGATGGATCGACCCGTGCGGCTGTTATTACTTAGCCACGAGCTCCTACTGATGATGTTGATGATGATGATGATTAAATATACACCGCTAAACACCAATCGCTGCACGATCATAGGGATCATAACAGACGAATGAAACCATTTTGTAGGACACGCTTGGTAACCCTATCGACTGAAATAAAACTATATCTCTTTGGTAAAGTTCGAAGTACCGGTCGAGACTTGGGGGAGCAGGGGCATCACCATCATCAGTATGTCGTCCGAAATGATGATGATGATAGAAAGCTTCCATTTGAAAATGTAACACGTGTTATAACCAACGCAGAAACTTCATAAGCACTAGCGGACCCGGCCGACGTTGTCCTGCCTGAACAGCGCCACCTACCGGGTCCAATTGTGTTTTTAAACCATCCAGGAACCCATTGAAATATACACACAAAATTTCATCCAAATCGGTCCAGCCGTTTAGGAGGAGTTAGGTGACACACACACGTACAGAAGAATTATATATATGTATTATGATTAGACGATTACAATTCTTGACTCTAGTTCCCTCAAAAATACATGACAGCCCCCAGATTGTCTTTTTTTCTTTAAGGTGTGAACAAGAGGATTTCTGTCCGCGGCCCGGATGAGCTTATCATTTTGTTCTGACGCTTGCTTTATTTCCTTTATTTTGTTTTTTCTCATTATCATCCTTCCACTCTTCACTTTTATGTTTTTTATGGCTTTTACGCTTGACGGATGGCATTTTTGGGTTAAAACTGTTGTATGTGTGAAAATACTTTTATTTTTTACGTGTATGCGGGAATCCATTTGAGTTTGAGGGCTGGCTGAGGCCCTGAATGAAAGGGAAATCTTTTTTAATGAAGCTTTTTATTTATTAATAACCGACTTATATTACATAAACTAGCTGTTGCAGCGACTTCGCCCGCGTGGATGTCAACACTTCCGTATATGAATCGGATTGTGTTCACAATTTTATGGGCTTTCATATTTTTGCGCGGACCCATAATTATTTTCTAAAATATAAGTAGCCTAAGTTACTCCTTATAAAATCAGCTATCTGCCAGTGAAAGTCTGGTCAAATTCGATCCAGCCGGTTCGGAGATTAGCTGAAACAAACAGACAGACAGACCGACAGACAGACAGACAGACAAAAATTTTAAAATTGTGTTTATGTTGTACCTACCGTAAATATTATGTACTTTCATATGCATTTAGTAGAAAGCTGTTATTTTGAATAAATAGATTTACAGTTTGCACCTCACATACAAGTTATTGATCATTACAAGTAGTTACCTACACATAAAATCATATAATTTGATCAAATTACATAATTCAAACTAGACAAAAGATAAAATTAGACAAAATCAAGATCCTTTCTCTTTAAGGACACAACCGTAAAAATGCATTGACGTTTTCTAATGACCCTTAATTCATCAATTAAAAAGTTTAGCTTGCACCCTTATTGCGTAACACACTATCAATCACAATCTGAATGATTTTGAAGCATATTGCTAATCCATTGCTTCATATGTTCGATCAATTTATCTGCTCAACAACGTAAATAACGCAATGAATGTTGTTGAACTGTCAAAATGAAACCGATTCCTACTGTAAGAGCTTTTCTACATGACCAAATTAAAAATCTATAAGCTCTCGAGAATACAAGCGAAGTTACATAACATATTAATACTCGTTTGCCAACAGCAAAATACACGAGCAGCTAAAATATTTTCAAGCTAAATATAGGTACGCCTTGTAGACGTGATAAGCTATTTGGTTAGCAATGCAGTCAGTATGCAAATCAAGCTATCGATTGAGGGTAAGAATAACCTCCTCCATTGTGTCGGTGTTGCCAGACTCCAGTCAGGTGTGGATGCAGATGTAGACTGATTAAGACTGATGCTGCTACTGTTTGATTCAGGCCGAGGTCGGAGATAACTGGTTGTCTTAGATAGACTGTACTCCGGGCAATGATGAATATTGCTAGTTGAATTATGCAGTAGTTTGTTTTAAGTTGTCCATTTCTAAGGAAAAGAACTAGGTAATTAAAAAAACCGGCCAAGTGCGAGTTGGACGCGCACATGAAGGGTTCCGTACCACCGTACAATATTTAACACTACATATTAAAAAAAACTTCAGTTTAAAAAAATAACACGTTTCTTGTATGGGGACCCCCTTAATTTTTTTAATGTATGTTATTTTTACGTATATTATTTGTTGTTACAGCGGCAATAGAAATATACAATCTGTGAAAATTTCTACCTGTCTACCTATTACGGTTCATGAGATACAGCTCGCTGACAGACAGACGGACAGCGGCGACTTAGTAATAGGGTTCCGTTTGGCACCTTTTGGGTACAAAACCTTAAAAACTAGGGGTTGAGGTATAAAGAACTGCGGTTTGAAATTACTTTAGATTCTTGTAAAGTACCTATGTATGGTACCGATCATTTGATTATTGTACCATGAGCAGATCTCACTCTTTCATTCATTCCGCTTCTTTATACATTACCTCTGCACTAAAGATGTGCAGCCAGCTTTGTATAACCTTCCTGATTCATATTTTGCGAGTTGGTATCAGAAGCCAACCATGAGCAGATCCTATATTTTTATTGGTTCCTTTCTTCATAAATGAACTCTTCACTAAAGGTGTGTAACCAGATCTTTCGAGAGTTGATTATGTTAAGCCATAATATTGAATCGGCGTGGTAATTGCTCGTTGTTCCTATTAAACACGTTCCCAATCTCTGCCACAAATTGAACCAAACTCCTGATAACACGAGCCAGTTGACAAATAAAATAATGTCCCACAAATTACAACATTCACATCAGCGTCCCCTCGTAAATTCATTGAATAGGGCGTTATCTGATTTGTCAATTTGAGCAACAAACAATAGCGGTAATGTACAGAATAAGCGACGCGTGATTTCAAATGAGTTTGTTATACACTGAATGATGTCTATCAAGTTCAATTTGCATGGTTTGTTATTAAGTCGTGAATGTATAGTGTTTGTATTTAATTACGCACATTTAACGTTAATAATCCCTAGTGAGTTACAGTCAGTGTCAGTTTGCTTTAAAACCAATTTGTTGGAAATAGTAATAGTGAGCTGTGAGGTGGAAAGTCGAAATGTATTACCAGGTACTAGTCGTTTAATTCTTAGCGTCAAGTTACTAATCCGTCGCTAATCTACTAACACTTTTATGTAAAACTTTTATGTGTGTGTTTTAGTTGTAATTAACAGAATATTATATTTTTCTAAAATGGTCTCTGAACAGATTTTTAGTCATAGTCAATTTAGCAGAACCAGACATCGACCAGACAAAGCATGGTAGTCCTTACAAGGGATCATTGTGTGGTGAACAAACAATGTAAGGACTCATATACACGAGCGGCACATTGCCAACGGCAGAGGCATGCCGCCGATGTATATGAACACTAAATTTCAAACCACTTACCCAGCCCGTGTCTGCTACTTTGCGAGACAAAGATCAATCTAATAATACAAACAAAACTTAGAACATTCTACAGAAACCCTGTCTTCTAAATTAATACAAAGACCCAGTACTCAAATGGATCAACATGGAACTTAGTATATTAATTTCTATCGATTTAGTGCTACGAATAGATTACAGACCGTACACTGTTCCCGTATACCTAATCCGTCATCGGCTGAACTATGCTCGTACGTCGTAGGCTAAACTCGGCCGATCGAACCACACATAATCTATGCCATCTTCATCATCATCAAACTCTAGTGAGTGCGCACACTACTTCAACCGACATCATCCGATGACGTCCGATAACAAACTCTAGTGAGTGCGCACACTACTTCAACCGACATCATCCGATGACGTCCGATAACTAAATATATGCCTTCACTTTCTTTTACATTTACCTGCCTCATTGGTCTAGTAGTCGCAAGCGTTACTGCTGAACATGAGGTCTTGGGTTCGGTTCGCAGGTCAGGCAAAGTGTTATTGGGTTTTACATCAAGAATTTCTCAGTAGCAGCCCGGAGTCTGGATTTTTTGCCGCGTTGGTGGCAGTAGGCTCGCCCTCTATTACCTACATAGGATTTAAACAAAACGTGGGTGTACTATAGATACCTCTTTCTAACCCTTAGAGAAAAACAGCCGTGATGTTATGTTTATGTTTCTGTTACATATTGTAACGTTACAATTTAGCCGGAGGGGCATTGCAAAATCACATACAACAATAGAAAAATATTAAAATATAGAGATATAGGAGGGTTGAGCTTGAAGTCGTAGCGAGGTCTTGTGGTGAGCACTCGAAGTCTGGAAGTCCAGGAAACGGCAGCGTCTTCTCAGGAACGTGGTGCCGCTCAGTAGGAATTAGGGCTGCGGCGTCTAACGCCGTGCAGCAGCCGGACGAATGAGGGCAGAGTCCCTCCAGCGATGCGGGACGACACGACACCCAGTGCCTGGACGTCGGCGATGAAGGTTCATATAGAATTCCAAGGGCTTCGGCGTCTTTACGCCGTGTAACGGGGCTCTGGGAGTCCGGGCAACGACGTCCATGCGCCGTACAGCTGGATTAGCCCATGGAGGACTTTGAGCTGGTCGCGGGTGCTCACCGGGATGTATTAAAACACTTTTGAAGACTGAAAGTAGACTGTATATTTGGACCTGACAGCCCGTATTTATATGAGTCAGACGTATCCTAATTCAAAAATAAAAACTTAATTATAATAGTTATCTAGTCTTACAAAAGGTTCGTTGACAATTTAGAACATAGAAAAAGAAACATGACAGATGACAATTTATGATGAAAATGTCAATGGATGAAAACATTTTATGTGTTTTACAAAAATAGAGAACTACTAATGTAAAATGCAGTTTTGCAGTTTAGTTTGCAGTTTAGTTTAGTTTCAGTATGTTTTGTAAAGTAAGTATTAATTAAATGAGTGTCCTGTGATTTCCTATCTAAAAATATAATTACAGGTAACAAGAATTATTGAACACAACCAGCCCTTGTACAGCAAAATATATAAATATACTAAAGAATGTGGATTCTGTGAAGCGGAATACCACAATATGTACATTATGTTCGATCGGCCGAACAACGTACGAGCATAGTTCGGCCGATGACGGATTAAGTGTACGCCTCGCATGTGTAGATACTACCCTCAGAATATTATGTTTGCTACTAGCAGTAGCAACAAGCACCTGGAAGCAATAATCCTGGATTATAATATGGCAATTCCATCAATCGTAATAATAATTAATGATTCGTGTTTGTGGACATCTGTTTGGTATTAGAGTAAGGTATGGAACGGAGACTAAGCTTGATGTGATTGCGCTGCAATACAGGCACAGGAGAAGTTACCGCATGGCTTGACAACATAAGTGGCTATCAAACAACATACAGTTTTTCTCTCAATAGTTCAAGAATAGCTTATCATCATCGTTCTCATCTCAGCCCGGTGTCACCTTCTGCTGGCCTACTTTTCTTTTGCCATACTTCTCGGTTCCATGTGTCCTTTGGCTAGGTGTTTCCCACGACGAAAGAAAAGAAGCATACTTTATGCTACAGTAAAAATATTAATTAACCGCTAATTGCTCAGATACCACAGATGGTACTCAAATGTACACGCAATAATAACCCTTATTTATCTTTACTTTACACAAATAAATGAAACTGAAGTATCTGTTTATAATGTTAAAATAACAGCTATTTACTAAATGCATAATTATGAAAGTATACAAGGTGTAACATAATTAACGCACTACCTCTTAAGGGGTCATTGTACACATATTTATGAACAACTTTTACTATGGGACCAAACCTAAAATCGCAGAAAAAATCAGCTGATCCCTACATTTATGTTCGCATAACTCGTCAAAATGTAGGGAACAGCTGAATTTTTTTCGCGATTTCAAGTTTGATCCCATAGTAAAAGTTGTTCATAATGATGAGTACAATGATCCCTTAAGAGGTTGTGCGTTATTTATGTTACATCTTGTATACGGTACTTATAACAAAAAAAAAAAAAACAATTTTTGACATTTTTGTCTGTCTGTCGGTCTGTATGTCTGTTTGTTCTGGCTAATCTCCGAAACGGCTGGACCTATTTTGACGGGACTTTCACTGGCAGCTAGCTGATGTTATAAGAAGAATCTAAGGTTACTTTTATTTTAGAAAAATAATTAGGATTCCGCGGAAAAAATAAATAAAACGCTAATCTCTGGAACTACCAGTCGGATTTGAAAAATTCTTTTTTGCATTTGGTAGCCTCATTCTAGAGGATGGTCATAGGCTATTAACATCACGCTACGACCCTTAGCAGCCAAGCAAAAAGGAAAACAAGTCAGAAAGAAAGCTAAGTGAAAATGAAGTAATAGCGCGGGCGGGAGATGCAACGCGGCGGGTATATATGGCTGTCATTTTAGTACATTGTGTATCAAGACTTCAACTCGAACGAAGTCGCGGGGCACAGCTAGTAAGTAATAAGGGATATGTACATTTGTGTACCACTTTGTGGTACTCTGGGCAAGTGGGCATACATAGCACCACGACTGTTTTCACCGAAGGTTTAGGCAGAGGTGTACAGAGTACACCCACATTTCGTCAGATAAGTTTAAGGCCCACGTAGAAGGGGGCGATCCTATTGCCATGAACCGGGCACAAATCCGGACTCCGGGCTACTACTGAGAAATTCCAGATGGGAAAATCCAATAGCACTTTGCCAGACCTAGTAATCGAACCCAGGACCTCATGCTCAGCAGTGGCGTTTGCGACCACTAGACCAGCGACGCAGTTATAAATATTATCTTGTCATATAAATGGCAGCGGGGTTGGCAGCCCAGGGAATTTCAATTCGAAGTCAATCAAAATACCACTCGTCGAAACTATTTCAATGCACCCCATTCATACAATGCCAGACTAACCCACTGATAGTGTAATCGGTCCATCGAGTAGAAAATGCTAGAGAATATAATTTAGGTACATTGCTGTGCCATGTAGTAGAGAATACCCATTGTATTTGTTTGCTTGGTACTGGTATCGAATACCTGGTCATGTGATGCCTTTGCGTAGGAATAGTTAAACAGTGGGCCTGTTTAACTAACCTAACCTCACCTAACCTCACTGTTTAACGAACGCGCGGAGTTAACATAACGTACCATGGGAGCAACGAACATCTATACACCGTAAGGACTATTCGTGCTTGCAGCGGTCGGTCGCTATAGTAACGCTTGTTAACAGATGTGGTTATCGTGTGCATGGGATTTTGTTTTCAAATTGATCAGAGGGGCAATTCTCGTAATTTTAAGAACATTCACAGTCTGATCTCAGTCTCAATAAGTCAAAAATACCTATATTTTCCCTACATTTTTGACATTTGATTGTCGCTGAGATGAGATTGCGACTAGACTTTGCACGTTTTTAGTTACAGGAATAGGGCTTCAGATGTAAGTTTCCTCGATAGTACAATCCAATGATTTTAAAATTGAAAGTACTCGTTTCACACATAATATTTACTTCGCGACTGCCTCGTTGGTCTAGTGGTCGCAAACACTACTGCTGAGCATGAGGTCTTGGGTTCAATTCCCAGAGGGACAATTCTCGTAATTTTAAGAACATTCACAGGAAAAGTAATGTTTTGTCAACCAAAGTGTGTGTGTGGAGGCAGCCTTTGTGTATGTATGTGTGTGTGGGGACGACGTAGGGAATGTTTGGTCTAAGCGCCTTCGTGTGAGTGCCGTGCGGAAGATTTGGAAATTGAGATTGTGAAGGTCCGCTGTATAAGGATTTTTAAGGGAAGATTCACTGTAGGGGTTCGTTGCAAAGATAAATTCATAATAGTCTTCGGGGCATCCTCGTACACTGCAATATACTTTTGTATAATATGAAGGACCTATCTATCAGGAGATTTAGTAACACGGTAAGTAGCGATTCCTGCTTTGCTATGTTTAAACTTGAGAAGTATGGGCATAGTTAAATTACATTAAGGCGCCTTCCCGACCAAAACGCCACGCTAGCCATTTTTTGTGCAGTTTTTTGGAGATGTCTACTTGCTATTAAATTTCTACATAATCTTGCTTCCATATTGGTATATTTAATTTTTTATTATGGAGTACATTTTTATTAATCTCTTTAAAACGAAATGAGAAATAATGATTGATAACATGCATCATCTCGTGAAGTAAACATTATCTAAATTTGCTGCTGACACTTATGGACAGACAATTAAATAATAAGCATTTTGCTAGAAATATTTAAAAAAAAATCAAAATTTGATTTTATATTAAAATAATTCCAAAAATTGTGTGAATTCTATGATGAATGGGCGTGTGGAGGGAGCGGGTCAGAGCGGGTCAGAGCGGCGGGACAGAGAAGGACCGAACGCTCAAGGTTGTTTGGTCAGGATAGCGCTTTAAATGAAACATTATTTCAACTTTGAATCTAGGCTGGCAACGTAACCAAAATACTTAGTAAAACATGTAAACCAAATAATTTCCGACCAAAAAGCAAACAAACAAACAAGCAAATTAACAAGCATAAAATAAATACAAGCGCTTATTACGTAATATAAAGCATAGTTCCTTGTTTGCCAGGAAGTATAGATATTATTCGTACTAAAACATTTTAGCCGCGTGCGCTGCAATCTTTCATTATCCAGGTATTATCATAGCTTTGCTGAAATTATTCTTAGGCTAATGTCCGTGTTCTCTTTTCCCAGTATTTTCGTAAAAGTGCAGGATGTGAGGAACATTCAAATGTTGTCTTGTATTACCTACTTATTATATTTTAAGAGCTTGTTGTCTGTTTTGTCCTTATTATTTTTATGATAAGTCATTTAGTTTTGAGGTATCTATACGCAATACTTCGGTGCCATGTTATGGTAGAGAATTATTAATTTAAAGTAAACAAGCTTTTGCCCGCAGCTTCGCCCGCGTGGATGTCAGAAAATATCAAAATATTATAATACAGGTATACCATAGCTTAAGAGGTAGAGAATATTATTCTGTACAGATTTTGCAACATAAACTATAAATGTATTTTCTAAGCTAAATATCAAACTGTATTTCAAAATCTGTATGTTTTTGGATAAATAAAGATTTTATTATTTATTTATTTATTATTTATTTATCCCACGGGAACGTACTAAAGGGATTAAAAGTACCCTATGTGTACATGTATAGACTATCTATCTGCCATATTTAATCCAAATCCTTTCAGCCGTTTTTGCGCCAATCCGGAGCATACATCCAGGCAAACAGACAAAATTTCTAAAAACTATATTTTCGGCATCAGTATCGTTGTCACACCTTATAGCAATTACTTTTTTTCAAAAATATTCAATGTACAGTTTTGACTTTGTTATTATTTTATTATATGTATGACTGATGTATTGTATAAGTTGGTTTTACGTATCCCAAATAAAAATTTCTGTAGTTTATTATATGTATGTATAGATGTTTAGTTTTAATGGCTGATAGCATGTCATGACATAAGGCGTTTCAAAATATACAAGTATCTTAAACTACAACTCTCTAACTGGTGAATGCACATTCAACTAAACATGTAATTGAATTATTTAAAGAATTCACGAGATATGAAAACGATTTTTAAAATTTTCTACATACTAGCAAACTAAACGTTCCTCTCCTTCAAAACGTAAACAACAAAACAATCGTATTAATAGTCAGCAAACATAACGTGCCACAGTAAACAATTCGGGCCACAAGAATCGCAGCTGAATACAACAATTTCAGCATCCAATCTGCTCTGAGAGCAAGCGATGTAGTTTTCGATAAATAAATATTATAGGGACGGCGAATCGTTGGTGGTTGTGAATTTAAAATAAATAAATATTTGCGACTGTTATTTTTATGTGACGTGATCAATTGGTTAACAAAATGGATGTAATTGGACACTATATTGTCATACTCGAATGGGCTAACAGGCTGAAGAGGTGGATAATAAAATGTTCATAATAATAATTTGCGATCATTATTTAAACAAATAAATAAAATTTAATTGTCTGTTTGTAATTTCAAAATAACAACTTTTTACTAAATGCATATGAAAGTATATACGGTACATAGAACAAAAAAGCAATTTTTAACATTTTTGCCTGTCTGTCTGTTTGTTCCGGCTAATCTCCGAAACAGCTAGACAGATTTTGACGGAACTTTCACTGGCAAATAGCTGATATTACAGGGAGTAACTTAGACTAGTTTTATTTTAGAATAAGAATTAGGGTTCCGCGCAAAAAAAAACCCATGAAATTGTGAATAAAAAGTCGGATTTGAAAAATTCTATTTGCATTTGGTAGCTCAATTCTCGAGAATAGTTATAGGCTATTTAACATCACGCTAAGACTCTTAGGAGCCCAGCAAAAAGAAAAACATAGGGCACAGCTAGTTTAGTCATAAAGGTAAAATAAAAGGCAGAAAGAGGATATTCAATAAGGCTGCAGAATGTCTACTGCTGTATGAGATCATTGTTTCATGGTGCAACAGGTCCGTTCCTGTATGGAGTATTGCGACCACTTATGAGATGGCTCAGCAAAATGCCAGCTTTCTGCACTTGACTCGGTGGAACGCAGAGCAAAAAGGCTTATAGGCGACAAGACGTTGGTGGCTAGGCTTCACAGCCTGGCTCATCGACGCAATGTTGCTTGCCTGTCGGTCTTCTAAAGACTGTACTTTGGAGAGTGTGCGCAGGAGCTCCAGGACCTGATCCCACCATGACCCTTTTAATACTGGACTACCAGTCGTACTTCAGGGTACCATCCGCACTTGGTCCAGACGTACTAAGCGCTTCTCTTCCACATTTATTATGCGCACAGCCAAAGTGTGAAAGTGTGGAATCTGCCAGAGTGTATAGACGCTCTTTAATTGAGGTAATTTGATTGAGTTAATTTCTTTTTGAAGTAGATTTTTTTTTTAAGTTACTTTTTTGTAGTAAATAGGTCACTAGAATTTGACACCACACCCATAGCTCGTATCAAACAGCCAGGCCGTCACACTTACACGTATTAGTCCCTATCTTGAAAACTACTGAAACGATTTTGATGAAACTTGCACTGTTCCCTTCTTTTTTTCAAGTCGGTTAAAAACAACCTGAGTCAAGCAATACATTTAGTGAACTAGAGTGAATTAAAATTAATATTAATAATACGAAAAGTTTTAATAGGCAACTTAGTTGTTTTAAAGAAACTTTAATTTAATATTAACTAGCGGTGCCCCGCGACTTCGTCCACGTGGAAGTCGTAAGATACACAATATACTAAAATAACAGCCACATTTTAATAAAACTCCCTCGTCCCCCGACCCGTCGCGTCGCCAACCGTCGCGTTGAATCGCGCTATTACTTCGTTTACGCTTAGTGTTCTTTCTAACTTTTTCTTTTTGCTCGGCTCCTAAGGGTCATAGCGTAATGTTAAATAGCCTATAACTATCCTTGAGAATTGGGCTACCAAACGCAAAAAGAATTTTTCAAATCCGAATTTTCGTTCACAATTTCATGGGTTTTAATTTTTTTGCGCGGCACCCTAATTATTTTTCAAAAATAAAAGTAGCTTATGTTACCCGCCGTAACATCAGCTATCTGTCAGTGAAAGTCCTGTCAAAATCGGTCCAGCCGTTTTGGAGATTAGCCGGAACAAACAGACAAACAGACAAAAATGTTAAAAATTGCTTTTTTGTTCTATGTACCGTATATACTTTCATATGCATTTAGTAAAAAGTTGTTATTTTGACATTACAAACAGACACTTCAATTTTATTTATTTGTATAGATTAAGACAGTATTATTACTTTCTTTCAAGTTGACATTTAACGAAGTCTTAGTATGACTTAGGTTCATATTAAATCAAAGTGAAAAATAATTACTGTGAGTAAAGTTAAAATTTTGCAACTTTATTCTAAAACATTTTGAGTGTTGTTACAAAAATAAAATCCTAACTTATTAACGAGGTGCTTGATTATGACCTGTTGTACTTTTTGTATAAGAAAATAATATAATTATAAATTAATTAAAGTTAAAAGTACGCAAACACTTTGTGACTCACCTTTTAGGAGTTTAAATATGAAATTGCCGTTATATACTGAATAAATCTAAAAAAATTTTTTCTAAGGTAAAATAACATAACATAACATCACGCCTTGTTTCCCCGAAGGGTTGCAGAGGTGTACCTATTATGGTGCACCCACATTTCGCCAGTTATGTTTAAGTCCCATGTAAAATAAATAAGGTATAAAATAAGGTAAAATATATTTATTTAATAAAAATATCTATACCTCTGTCCTCATTGTCTATACATTTTTGCCATCTCATGGGAAGATCAGAACTCTGTGGACCTGAACTCAGCAAACTGTGTCAAGGCATTTTGTATTGCGTCCTGGGAGGAATTTTTTTAACTATGTATAAAATTGCCTAAATCGCGGAAAAAATGGTAAGTAGTCGGTTTGGGCCAGGTCCGGCGAGTACGGAGGGCGACGGATGGGTTGTAACTGTAGGTCCTGTAGTGTTAAAACAGTTTCTCGAGCAGTGTGAGATCTTGCGTTATCATGGAGCAATAGTGGTGAAGATCGATTGACGAGTCGGGCCTGTCTCGCTGCGAGTTATGCCATCATTGTTTGAAATTCTATACAACAGACATCTTCTGTTATTGCTTGATCGGATCTGAGGAATTTGTAGTGAACCCATGAAGTGATCACCAAACAGTTACCATTACTTTTCTTCGCTTGCGATTATCGCAAAGAATTAATTCAGTTTTCATCACAAGTCACAATTTGCCCCAAAATTCCTTCATTTCAAGGTAAGGCAAGCTTCAACGCTCGCTTCTCTCTGCAGATTAGACAAATCATGGGGCACCCATTTTTTAAGCTTTTTTATCTTACCAATTTGATGCAAATGGGTCAATATTGTGGGTATGCTAACATCAAACCATGCCCCTAATTACTTGGTAGTTTGATACGGATCGGCTCCCATCATCGGATTTAATTCATCGTTATTTACCGTAGTGTCTGATCTTCTTCGGGGTTCATTCTTCAAGTCGAAGTTTCCACAAAAACACAGAACTGATATTGCAAGCTCTTTCTGCTGCGTTAGTTCCACGTTGGAACTCATAATTATCCATCTTTACTTTAAAAAATGGAATGAAAAAAACAATTGAAAATCAAACAATCTCACGTTGTAAATTTTTCAAATTTGGAATGTTATAGTTATTGTGTGAAAAATGTTTCACTCTGGAATCTCACACAATGCAGGTTTCATTTTAATTCAAAGTGGCCAGTACGTTAATACGGCAATTTCATATTTAAAGCCCATTATTAAGTTCTGAGAAATCGTTAAGTAACGCTTTAATAAATAATGTATTCTACCAGTTCCAGATAATTAATTCATTATATCCAGTACACTTTGTCTCTGCCATTCTACTTATTTCATTATGGAAACTATATTCACGTTTATATTTAATGTGAAACAATAAGAGACTTATTTTTAACGTTAAACATTTGTATGATATATAAAATTCGTAACTCTTCACACATTTTACTAAAAATATTACCAAGCCGCTGTTACTGACAATAGTCCAGCTCACCCTATCAAATCTTGCAACACAAAAGTGTAACGAGGCGTTTTCCTGCAGCAATTGCAGGCAGGGCAGACATCATGGCAGGTGGGTGGCATCACTGCAAAACATTTTTATCTTCTTTCAATTTCCGTACGCGATACCTACAAAGATTAAACGCCGTATCGAACTATCTCGAACTTCGATTAAATTCGCTAGCTTGGAAAACGGACAAACTTCTCCCTGTAAATATATTTTTGCAGACTTGCCTCTGGACGGAGTTTCGAGTTTCAACTTAATACGTAGTGATATTAAATTTTTTTCGAGACGTTTGAGATGCATCTTTGGGAAGACGAAATGCTTAGAGATTCGAAGCGATTTTTCAGCAGCTTGCGAAGTTTTATTGTAATAGCTGAAGAGTCAAAATAGTTTTGTTAAAAGCCGAAGCTGATTTGTACAGCTGTTTGTTGGTAAGCCTGAAACGGTTCTATGGTGACTGATCTTTATAAACGTTATGCACATCCGATTCAGTGGAGTTTATAAACGTTATGCCCATCCGCGTCAGAGGAGTGTATAAATGTTATGCTCATCCGCGTCAGAGGTGTTTATAAATGTTATGCCCATCCGCGTCAGAGGAGTTTATAAATGTTATGCCCATCCGCGTCAGAGGAGTTTATAAACGTTATGCCGATCCGCCTCAGTGGAGTTTATAAACGTTATGCCCATCCGCCTCAGTGGAGTTTATAAACGTTATGCCCATCCGCGTCAGTCAAGTTTATAAATGTTATGCTCATCCGCGTCAGAGGAGTTTATTAATGTTATGCCCATCCGCGTCAGTGGAGTTTATAAACGTTATGCTCATCCGTGTCAGAGGAATTTATAAATGTTATGCCCATCCGCGTCAGTGGAGCTTATAAATGTTATGACCATCCGCGTCAGAGGAGTTTATAAACGTTATGCCCATCCGCCTCAGTGGAGTTTATAAACGTTATGCCCATCCACGTCAGTAGAGTTTATAAACGTTATGCTCATCCGCATCAGTGGAGTTTATAAACGTTATGCCCATCCGCGTCAGTGGAGTTTATAAACGTTATGCTCATCCGCGTCAGAGGAGTTTATTAATGTTATGCCCATCCGCCTCAGAGGAGTTTATAAACGTTATGCTCATCCGCGGCAGAGGAGTTTATTAATGTTATGCCCATCCGCGTCAGTGGAGTTTATAAACGTTATGCCCATCCGCGTCAGAGGAGTTTAAAAACATTATGCCCATCCGCCTCAGTGGAGTTTATAAACGTTATGCCCATCCACGTCAGTAGAGTTTATAAACGTTATGCCTATCCGTATCAGTGGAGTTTATAAACGTTATGCCCATCCGCATCAGTGGAGTTTATAAACGTTATGCCCATCCGCGTCAGTCAAGTTTATAAATGTTATGCTCATCCGCATCAGTGGAGTTTATAAACGTTATGCTCATCCGTGTCAGAGGAATTTATAAATGTTATGCCCATCCGCGTCAGTGGAGCTTATAAATGTTATGACCATCCGCGTCAGAGGAGTTTATAAACGTTATGCCCATCCGCCTCAGTGGAGTTTATAAACGTTATGCCCATCCACGTCAGTAGAGTTTATAAACGTTATGCCCATCCGCATCAGTGGAGTTTATAAACGTTATGCCCATCCGCGTCAGTGGAGTTTATAAACGTTATGCTCATCCGCGTCAGAGGAGTTTATTAATGTTATGCCCATCCGCCTCAGAGGAGTTTATAAACGTTATGCTCATCCGCGGCAGAGGAGTTTATTAATGTTATGCCCTTCCGCGTCAGTGGAGTTTATAAACGTTATGCCCATCCGCGTCAGAGGAGTTTAAAAACATTATGCCCATCCGCCTCAGTGGAGTTTATAAACGTTATGCCCATCCACGTCAGTAGAGTTTATAAACGTTATGCCTATCCGTATCAGTGGAGTTTATAAACGTTATGCCCATCCGCATCAGTGGAGTTTATAAACGTTATGCCCATCCGCGTCAGTGGAGTTTATAAACGTTATGCCCATCCGCGTCAGTGAAGTTTATAAACGTTATGCCCATCCGCGTCAGTCGAGTTTATAAACGTTATGCCCATCCGCGTCAGTGGAGTTTATAAACGTTATGCCCATCCGCGTCAGTGGAGTTTATAAACGTTATGCCCATCCGCGTCAGTGGAGTTTATAAACGTTATGCCCATCCGCGTCAGTGGAGTTTATAAACGTTATGCCCATCCGCGTCAGTGGAGTTTATAAACGTTTTGCCCATCCGCGTCAGTGGAGTTTATAAACTTTATGCCCATCCGCGTCAGAGGAGTTTATAAATGTTATGCCCATCCGCGTCAGTGGTGTAGTAGGATTGTGTAATTTTTTTTACTATTACCTTGTGCATTTGTCATTAGTAGGCTATGGATATTGGATGACACCTCAGAAAGCCATACGTTTACCATATATATGCTGTGTGGTTATTCATTCAACACACTAAAACGTATCAGCCAATGTAATAAATAAATAAATAAATAAATGTATAAAATCGAGTAGAACCATCGAAGAAATATATAACATCATTTTCCAGAAAATCCCCAACATTCCTACTCGAAACATCTTCAAAATATAAAGCACAGGATTGTATCAACTAGACCGTCAGTGAACACCGTTGGATTTTATCACAGATCTCATCACATACCATATAATTTTATTATACCTTCGCTGAGCGTGTTAAGTCCTCAGAATATCTCGATTTTCTTAACGGGTTCTTAAATTCTACGCATTATCCTTACTTATCTTGATTTACTTTAAGCTTCGTATGTATCAGGTCGTTTTTTTTTCAGCTCAACGTTGTACTTCTATTCATCTTATTACGAAGACGGGTCATAAAGTTTCTATTGGAATAAAAATATGTACCTAAAACGGTACCTATATAAATTTGTATGTTTTGAATTACGATTCAGCAATTTGAATTAAGAACGCATCAATTTGATTTCAAAAGGAATAGAAGGCACACCTATATAGGGTTTTGATGCAAGACTTTATGCGCATAATGATATCCAGATGTGTTAATAAAATTATCGATACTATAAAATTATTGTCTCTTTTGACCACATAGCACGGAGACGGCACGGCACGGCGTTTCGTGCTCTGTGGCTTTGACGACGTGTTGCGCACTTGTGCTATTATGGCTGACAAGGCTGGAGCGAATTTCGGTCTTTTTCTGACGCACAAGTATTTTTTCCCCAATCCTAATTCATTCCAAGTTACACTTGCGTCTCCAAGACCAACAGCCAACTAAAATAATACAATGTAACCCTAATGACCGTTCCTGACAAACGCACAGGCGATTGCAATACATCCTCATTACTTCAGATATCTACTAACCGGTTTAACACAAACATAATTACATAATCCATGAATATGTCACAAGATTGTATCTCGACAATACAATTTGGTTCATCCAAGTCTAGCATATAGGCGTAACCTATTTAGTCAGAGTATTGTAAGCGGGTTGCTAGTGTTGTGCTCAATCTAATTAATGAGTGCAGTACTGAATTGGAATAGAGTTTGTCACTAAATAGTGCAGGGTCGAGATTGTAGTTATTGTTTCTAGAAGTGGGTTAGGAAACTTAGGAGGGTTGTGTCTGCAAACAGGTGCAAATATAAATTAAGTTTTGTGGTCGTAATGTCGCTGAAAGTGGGTTCCATCTTCGGGAAATGTGTTGTCAGAAAATCCTCAGTAACAGCCCGAAGTTTGGATTACAATTCACTCTGCCCCGTATTACATGGCACTTATAGGTAAGATAACCGGCGGAATATACATATAATGTAGATTTCTACTTAACCCTTCGGGGTATACAAGCGTGATATTATGCAATGCCCAGTAAAGTTATTTAGATTGCCACATTAGTCGAGGAATACGCCTAATCACACTCGCATTCCAAATGGCTAAGTGGATTTTTATTTAGGTAACTAATGGAACTGGCAGATAGCCCACCTCATGTTGTGTCCGCCACCTCGTTACCTAAATCTATTACAACTGCAATGCTAGTTCCGGTTTCCGTCTAACTAGATCTATACAGTTTTGTGAACGTGTTCAATCGTCACTCAGAAATAATGTTGTCTCACGTGGCTAACATCGAGGTTAAGCGCAGTGCCAATGTTTAGCGATTCAAATTACCCATTCTTCATTTCTTTACATTATTCTTATTTATTTTTCTACAAAAAAAAAAAAAACAATATGTATTAAAGAAGGGATCGTCAAAGGAAGTTGTATGCCTACCTCGATGACCAGGCAATATTGCTGCGTGTCACTTTGTAGGGTATGAGTACCGGTGAAAATAACCGTCAAATGAGTCAATTCAAGTTTGGTTTTAAATAAGTTGACAACGCATTGGCGAATCCCTTGCACAAGTTTATATGATAGACGGTGGTAACTGGTTCTCAACAAGTAAGTTTCATAACTGCCTATAACATGACATAACATCACGCCTTTAATCCCCGAAGGGTTAGGCAGAGGTGTACCTAGAGTACATTTTACACATTTCACCAGTTATGTTTAAGTCCCTTGTAATAGGGGGCGAGCCTATTGCCATCAACCGGGCACAAATCCAGACTCCGAGTTGCTGCTGAGAGATTCCTGATGGAAAAACGGAATAACACTTAGGCCGTCCTGGGGTTCGAGCCCCTCAGCAGTAGCGCTTGCGACCACTAGACCAAAAAGGCAGGAGTGTCTATATTACAAATCAAATCTTTATATATATAATATTACCAGCCTGTTACTGTCCCACTACACTGCAAAGGCCAACTCAACTCCCAACAACTTCAACAACATCTCATACAGAGAAGGCGCGAACATTGATCACCACGCTTGCTCAAGACAGGTTGGCGATTTCAAACTTATATGTATTAACTATTAGTCCAGCTTTCCTCACGATGTTTATCTTCACCGATGTCAGTGATGTCCAGGATAAACTCAGAAAGTACATAAAATGAATTGAAAAAGTCACATTAGTACTTGCCCGGATTTGAACGCGCAGCCTCGTGCATGAGAGGCGAGGCCTTAACCACAGAGCCATCACGACATCGAACGAATATATTTAGGAAAGTATTACAAAGTATACAAAGAGTACCAGCCACACACACATAAGAAAAAACAATAACAAACTCGTTAGCAGTTAATAAGGACATAAAGAGGAAGGAAGGCCATCCGAAGGTTCCATATTATCTCCGTCCAAACTGAGGGTCCTTCGAAATTGAATTCAGATATTAGTATCATGTTTATTCGACTATAGTTCCCCTTTATTTTATTGAGTGGAATGGTTAACGCGATTTGGAGGCAGAGTAAGGCCCGGACTCCACCAAAGCGGAGATTTGCGGAGATGTTCGAAGCGGAGACGAGAGGAGATGTTGTTCAGCTAGGGTATATCCACCGAAGCTGTGCGGAGATGTGTATTGGCTAGACTGGAACGGAGATGTGTGTTGGCTGGAGCGGAGATGTGTGCTGGCAGTCGCGGCTGTCGGATTGTGCGACGCCGGGGTAATAAGCGGCGCCACTCACTGCACGCCGCTCACATCTCTTCTCGTCTCCGCTGCGCGCCATCGCCAGCTTGCGAGGCATAGCTCACATCTGCGCTTTGTACCGCCACCCAGTTCAATCTCGGCGAGGCACAGCTCACATATTCGCTTCTTTCGCGCCATACATCTCCGCTCAGTGGTATGCACTGAAGCTGAGTGGAGACGAGATGTGTGAATAATTAAATTCTATTGGTTGTTTAAAACATATCTCCTCTCGTCTCGTCTCCGCTTTGGTGGATTCTGGGCCTAACGCGAATTTCTTTTTCAATTGTTTTTCGTGGTTTCTGAAGAAAATTGAAAAGGTTTTCGCGAATTAATTAATAGATTTATTTATGAGTGAAATAAGGACTTGTACTTTATTCAGGGAAGCGAAATGCTGGATGTAAACAGAATTGTACCTTCGATTTACAATTCTCGCTATTAATTTATTTTTTATTTTTATTTTTATGTTTTGCTCTTACGCATATCACATATATTACAATACAATAGATCAGTGTAGTGTCGGTTTTTGTACATGAACCCTGTCAGGGCACTGCAAAACACAATGTTGGTTTGATGTCGATATAATGTTCATTCAACAGAAATAAACAATTGACAGTAATTCCGAAAAAGTGGGTAGTTGTTTGTTTACACTAGCAGACATTCTATGTTTCATGCTTTTTTACTAAGCACTTAATTTTGTTTTTTACGTATGGCTCCTTGATCATACTTTTAACGCAAAATTATGCGTTTGTAAAAGCTTAAGTAATATAAAAATCCCGTTTGAAAATGTTGCTTCTGTACCTAGCTCGTTTCATACCTACAAACGACTCGGAAACATTGAATCAATCCCTCAAATTGATTGTAAAAGTTACTTAACGAGCTGACAGATTCAATTTCCTTAAATTCCCCCTCGGGACCAAATTCATAACGACCTGAATATCAGAATTAATAATTTATAGAATAGACTCGCAATCAATTGTAATGAGTGAAAATAACCGATTATCCCTCATTAATAATAATCCCTTTGGGTTGATGATCACTTCATTTGGTACATTATAATTTATTACAATTGAATCGGTTTGGCGCCATATTGTATCGTCGACCTCGTAACTGCGTTAACCCTAGTGTTGAATGTCACTTGAACGTCTTAAAATCAAAATCAAAGCCATTTATTCAAACTAGACTGAGTATCAGCACTTTTTGAACGTCAATATTACACAAGACAGTCTCCTAAACCGGCCGCCGTTCACCACTTCCTAGTGCTTTAGCTGGGAAGAAGAAGTGGCGCAACAAACTCCCCAGCAGCACAGCTGTCTGTTCAGTTAGAAGAACTTGATTCTATACAAATATATGCAAAGTAATTAACTTGGATAAATACAAATTATGTAAATTATTTTCCACATGTCAGCTAGCACATGCTAATATACCAACAAAAATATTGAAAACTATACTCAAGCAGAAATAAAAAATAAAACCGTAAATAGAACTTAATACCTAAATAAAAGCTCCCAGGCTAAAGGTACCTTCAAACAGGCGCGTTTCGCGACTCAAAGGCACTGTTTGTCACGCGACAGACGGTGCCTTTGTTTCGAGTCGCGTGTCGTGGCTTTTTGCAGGAGCCTTTATACGACAATGTATATTTGTTTTTGTGATAGATAGTTTCAACCTTAGTGTAGTTTCAATGAACTGAGAATTGCTGTGGAAATTGTTGATTTTTGTTTTTTGTATGTTTGTTGAAATATCGTGGTTAAATCGAACAACCACCACCACCAACCACGATATTATTATATTACACATAGCCGCTAGCGAAACCGGCGAAACCAAAGAACAGACATAGACAATGTTCCTATACACAAATGTTTGTTTGTCTATTTGGCCGATATGACCACATCAGCATTAACTATGCGACGACTCATCCGAACTTGCGGATGAGTCGTCGCCTTACGATTTTAAAATGATAACGTTTCATCCGCGGATGAAATATTTTGCGGATGAGTAGTCACCTAATTCGTCAAAAGTGGTGATGGTGGTGGTGCTATGTTTCATTACAATAGATATGCCATTATTACCGCACTGACTAATATGTATTGGATATGATAGAGTCATTGTTTTTGTGATCCCTAAGGGACTTTTAAGCCTGTAGTAATAACCTCCCTGTACAATGAAATGGAACTCTGTAAATCAATGTTTCTATTTTAGAACAATATAGTGATAGTGTTCCATGATATTAAAAACTTGCCTCGTTTACACGTAACTTAGCCTTTAATGAGTTACAGGATGGAGATGCTATAGTAAAACCAGCCTATTACTATCCCACTGCAGGGCAAAGGCCTCTTCTCATACCGAGAAGGCACGAGCATTGATCACCACGCGTACTCAACACGGGTTGGCAATTTCAGACTTATATTAACTACAAGTCCAGGTTTCCTCACGATGTCTTATTTCACCGATATCAGTAATGTCCACGACAAACTTAGTAAGTATCATACATACCCGTATGAATTCAAAAAGTCACTTTCTCGTAAGTATACAGAACACACACACACAGTAAAGGAGTGGAACTCTCTGCCTGCGTCTGTGTTTCCGAACGAATACAACCTCGATCTCTTCAAAGTGAGAGTGAACAGGCTTCTTCTGGGTAAACTCGATCCATCGTCGATTTTGTCTCTGTCATCTCTGACCTAAACCAAACCAAAACAAACCTTTCTCAAATAAAAAATAAAGTACTTGCCAGGATTTGAACCCACAACCTCATGCTTTACATGAGAGCGAGGCCTAGACCACTGGGCCATCACGACGAATGGCGACGAATGGAGGTGCTTTTGATCGAAAAAAATACTACCACCAAAACTTGATGCAGACTGAAGAGTTTGAAACTTAGAAAAGAAGAAGAAGAAGTTAGATTATTACATCCCAAAGACAGATAAATCGCCAAAGAGCAAACACATATTATCAGTATAACATTTCCATACGTTACCATCTATTTCCGCTACTTCTAACAAAGGAAACTTTGCTGTAAGGCTAGTCAAACATATTTTAGAAAGATATTATTCAAGCGTTTCTGCGTCAATAGTGATTTATTTTGAAGCGGAGGCGCAATCTCTAGATAAATGATCTTTCCCAATACTTGGGCGCTGGACGGAATAGCAAAGAGTTTTAGTGGGTTAAGTTGGGACAAGTATTTGTAATTAAATAGGGCAGGTAATGTCCGGTTTCACATATCATAACATAACATAGCGCCTGTTTTCCCTGAAGGCGCAGGCTTAGCCAGTTATGTTAGATCAGTTTCAATGATTTAAAATATTACGAGATATCTCGAGGATGCGATTGTCACTTACTATGGGCAAAACATTCAGTAATTAGTTTTCAAAACGATGACTGATTTATAAATTCGGAAGTAACTCTGTCTGTTTGTCTTCTACTTTTACTCACCTAAATCACTGAACTGATCGTTATGAAATGACAGACAGGTAGGTAGTACTGGGACCTGAAGAAGGACATAGGCTACTTTTTATGCTGGATATTTGTACAAAATACACACAGATGAAAACGCGAGCATCTGCTAAAGTAAGTAGTAGCTAATGTTTGCGTCTTCTTCTGCGTATTTTGCTCCAACTCCAACTGTCTAACATCTTGCTTAGCCAGTTCGTTTATTGTTTTTCCCCAGTTATTTTCATGTCCCAAAAAATAATAATACTATTCCACGATACTTTTGTCTTCCCTACCCAGTACTGCGGTCATGTGCATACAAAACGTAGAGACAAAGCGCACGTCATACTATTTGTTCGACGCCATCTTATTTATGTGTTCTCCCGCCATCTGTCATGGCGCGATGGATCCTATTTGTGCTGGAGATATTATGGCTGTTGCGAAGATATAGGGGCAGTTAGGATGAACATAGGGGTTTCTATGGTGTGATAAAGAGCAATGACGATTTAACAGACAAATCAGATATCTGAACTATTGAACAGTATGTGGTTACAGCCGTTACCAAAATTAAACTAGTCTAGAATCAGCACCTACCAAACCTTTTAGATATATTATTAACTAGCTGTGCCCCGCAGTGTCACCCGCATATGTCTCGATCCCGTGGAAATATCGAGATAAAAAGCATCCTATGTCCTAACCCAGGTCATGGTCTACCCATGTGCCAAATTTCATCCAAATCTGTTCATCTGTTTTAACGTGAAAGCGTAACAAACAAACAAACTCACTTTCGCATTTATAATATTAATATAGTGAGGATACGTGTGACTCTTGTGTTTGAAATTATTATAATGTGAGAAAGATACAAGATGGTCAGTTGTGTCTGCGTGTCTGTTCATAACAGCATGCGATCACCAATCTGATTGCCAAGCTTGTACGTTTATTTAAGCAGTTGTTGGGAATATGCTTAGCGTATAAAATCAGTGGAGCAGTGGTGGCGCAGTGGTAACGGCCCCGACTTACGAAATGTAGGTCGTGGATTCCAATCCAGGCATTTGCTTTACTTTGTGTAAATAATTTAATCACCACTGCTCTCAAAACGGTGGAAACTGGCATGTCGTAGAATCAAAACTTAGAAAACATGTGACATCCGCCGACCCGCACTAGGCTCCCGTGTACAGCCCACTCCCTCTCACAGAGAGGAGGCCTGTGTCCCAGCAGTGGGAACACTATAAAGAAATTCTAATTATTTCGTCAGTCAGAAAATAAATTAAAATATTAGACACGTATTTTTTGCTTTATCATATTAATAAAAAATGGCGTAGATAAAACGCATTAAAGTTGGGGAGTGGGGACTCGCTACGTCACAACTTAGTATAAAATCTAGCAAGGCGTGACGTCTTGCCACATTTTAACTTAATGTATTGCCGTAATATTTTTATTACTTAAAAAAAAATGTGGCCAATATTTTATAATAATCCATAATAACCTGACGGGCTAAAAAAGTCTTTAGTCTTCATCCCTACTGTTACGAACAGTGTACAGTGAACCACACTTCAGTGGTAATAATAGAACTACGAAAACAGCACGTACTGTTACGATATAAAGGAAAAGAAATTAATAATAAGTGTTTATTGAGAATAGCACAGGAAGATGACAAATTAAACTAAACATACTTAAAAAAAAAGTAAAATGAAAATAAAAACGTGTGTGGTCGGGGGACCCTCGTCAGGAACGAAGTTCCTTCTCACGTATGATGTAAAACAAAAACAAAATTTTCGGCAGCCGCCATCTTGGATTTACATTTTAACGTCACTATTGGCTGTAACACCCTCGAAAACCATAAAATCGACACCCATGACGAAAAATGATATAATTTTCGCATCCGCCATCTTGGATTTACATATTGATCTCAGTATCGGCTTTGGCACCCTCGAAAACTTTGAAAAGCACCCATGACGAAAAATTTGAAAATTTTCGCAGCTGCCATCTTGGATTTACATTTTGATCTCACTATCGGCTTTAGCACCCTCGAAAACTATGAAAAACACCCATGACGAAAAATTAGAAAATTTTCGCAGCCGCCATCTTGGATTTATATTTTGACCAAATTTACACTTTCTCAATCAACCACATTACCACACTATCAAATAAGAAAGAAGAAGTCGAAAGAAGAAAGTCGCATGGAGGGGCATACAAGTCTTTTTCGCGTGATAATTTCTATCAGTTTACTCCTACCGCTAGCCGCGTAAAAGAACTTCTTTCCAACAACAGAAAGGCGCCATCAACGTCAAACATGGACATACGGTTTACTGAATTTCCGTATGTGCCGTATATTTTTTACGTAGTTGACAATTACGGTAATAGTTTCGCTAAAAAGAAAATTTTTGAAGCCGAAAACATACATAAAAATGTTGTTGTTGGTTCTCGACAAATATTATGGATGACACATAAAAAATGGCAAATTGTTTAAAAATTATTGTAATAGCCGGTGGGCATTATATTTACCCTTGTACACGCATATTATTTTTAGGTAATAAAAAAAAAAGTAAATATCACACAGCTTATTGGATATAATTATAATTATTTAACAAAAGTCATATCAATATACAGGCTATATTTAAAGAAATAGGGTGGTATTTTTATCGATAGTTCTTTGCAAAATGAAATCGCCATTTTAAATGTTATAAGTAAAACAAGTATTTACTTCCTCAAAGTTCTTTATGAAAGTAAGAGACAGACGAAATAGGCACATTTTATTAAAAAAAAAAAACCGTTAACGTTAACCGTTAACGTTTTTGTCAACTTGGTTACAATTGTTCGCTGTTTTCTCTGAAAACTTGTATCATGTCGCGTCAGCCAATCGTTTATTAAATGCAGCACAAAACAGATTGTTAGCTTAGTATTTTCTAGAAAGCCCCGAGGATACCCGAAGACAAATCGCAGGTATTTCTCCACGTCCAGATTTGCATAACAATGCTTTTTAAAGGAGTCAGGCCATTTGCGAAAAGCTGATTTTACTATCTCATTTTCTAATGATAACGGTAGGTAGTATTAAGAGCGGGTGCATTCTATAATTTGGCAAGTATTTCACTGTTTTGATTAATCAAGTGGTTGGACGTAACCAGTGGGCTGGCCTATTTTTTGGCCAAAGATGATTTTCCACGTGTTATGACAATGCTGATGCATTGCCATACAACGTGGCAATGCTGCCAACCTCTTGGCACTTTTCCTGTTGAAAGCGATGCGGACGAATTTTAAGATGATTCTTTTCCCTCCTTTTTTTGTATAGCTGTACATATTACTATTATTTTAACTTCAAGACTGTTAGCTTTTAAATTATGTTAATAATGGGGGGGTACAAGATAACACTAATATAATAATATGTTAATAATATAGTAGTTACTTATTTTTTAAACAGCGAAATATTTGACACGTATTTGCGGCATTGCCCACTTTCAGTTTTCAGCATAAACATTATATACCCGCTCTTCTATACATCTATACAAATAAATAAAATTGAAGTGTCTGTTTGTAATATCAGAATAACAACTTTTCACTAAATGCATAAGAAAGTATAAACGGTACTTATAACAAAAAAGCAATTTTTAACATTTTTGTCTGTCTCTCTGTCTGTTTGTTTTGGCTAATCTCCGAAACGGCTGGACCGATTTTGACAGAATTTTCACTGGCAGATAGCTGAAGTTACGGTGGGTCACATAGGCTACTTTTACTTTGGAAAAATAATTAGGCATCCGCGAAAAAAAATTAATACCTTAAGACCCAAAAATTGAATTATTCTTTTTGCATTTGGTAGCCCAATTCTCTATGGGCTATTTAACATCACGCTACGACCGCTAGGAGCCGAGCAAAAAGAAAAAGTCAGAATGAACACTAACCGAAAACGAAATAAGAGCGCGAGCGGGCGATTCAACGCGACGGTTGGCGAAGGGTCGGGAGACGAGGGAGTTTTATTAAAATGTGGCTGTTATTTTAGTATATTGTGTATCTTACGACATCCACGCGAACGAAGTTGCGGGGCACAGCTAGTATTAAATATGTCTGGATTTTTACCGCTGATATTAGTTGGTAACATTTACAAGAATTGTATTTTGAAACAAGCAGTACATTTCACTTTCATTGGGATCAGCTCAGAATTATGCGTTATGTGAGAGGAATAAACAAAGATATACGCGGACGAAACAAACTGAAATAGGAGGAGTGTTGTCTCACACGGATCGGTTTTGATCACACAATTTGTAGACGGACTAGAGTTCCTTCCTCTCGGTGAGACTTGCAAAGTAATCCTACACGCGGGCCCAGTACGGGTTAGTAGATGTCACATGTCTTTGAATGTTTTAAGAAAATAATTTACACAAAGTAAAGCGCCTGCCAGGGTTCGAACCTACGACCTACAACTCGTAAGTCATGGCCGTTGCCACTGGGCAAGTCTCAAAGTCTCTGCAGAGCCGGTGTATCTTCATACAACGGCTCAGTTCAGCTGCATATGCAGTACGAAAAATAAGGCAGTTTACTGATATAGCCAAAACTATGTTAGTGTACTTTGCTTATTTCCACAGCATTATGTATTATGGCGCTCTGCTGTGGGGATCGGCAGCTGACGTAGATTCAATGTTCATTTTACAAAAGAGGGCAATCCGCGCGATCTATAAAATGGGTCCTCGTGAGTCCCTTAGAGACAAATTCAAAGAGATTGATATACTAACTCTGCCTTCTCTTTATACCTTACAAAGTATTCTGTTATGTTCGCAAAAACTTAGGACTTTTCAAAATAGGAAGCGATTTCCATAATATAAATACACGTAGTTAACATGAAATTATGATACCCAAATTTAGATTAACTTAAACAAGCAAGTCATTTCTTATAAACAGTATCCGCTTTTATAACAAGTTGCCAAAGTCGGTTACAGAATTTAGCGATGGAAAGTTCAAAACCCACATCAAACGTGTCCTTATTAAAAAAGCATTTGTAAGATTAAAGACTACGTTGAAGACAGGGAAATTTGGCGCTAATTCCTTCTGCACATGTGGCTTCCTTGGCACCTCATTAACAATATAACTATTTATATGAAAGTGTATTAACTGCTCCCAAATTACTTTAATTAATTAACATTATTTTTTACATACTTCTATGATATATCTTTTCATTATTTTACATTATATAGCCTTTTCTTTTAAATAGATTATTTTATATTTTGTGAATGTGAGAACGTTGTAGGCTTAATAGACTGTAGATTTGTAAACCATTTTCTTTTTTGTTAAGTACTGGGTACTTGTTGACAGGCCTACACTGTCCTCCCATACTTAATAACATTGTAATTTGAAAACATTGTAAAAGCTAATTATTTTTAAAAGAGTAACCGTGGAGTTTCTTGCCAGTTCTTCTCCATAGAAAACGACCAATTGGAACCGTGCACCTAGCTTCTGACGTTTCATAAGTGCCCATGTAGGCTTATGTGAAATAAAATATTTCGCTTTTTTTTATTGATACCTATTTCTAGCGCTGCAAGGTGTTGATGAAGGCAGAGGAGACATTGCACTTTTACTTTTAAGTTGGCAACGCATTGACTTGGTTCGACTACTTTCCATCAAAATGATAGACTGTTTACATCATTGGTATTAATTTATTTAGGTGTCAACGCTACTTGTGTCGACACCCTTGCGCCATCTCATGTTGCAAGCACGGCGTGCTGTGCTGGCGCCGCTGCTGCGACTGTTGAGACCCTAAAGCGGCGCAAATACTGTAACATTATAGGTAACTACAGTTTTGAGCCGCTTGGGGTCGAAACGCTCGGATCATGGGGCCCGAGTGCGCGTCTCTTTTTAAGGATATTTCTCGCCGACTGGTTGACACTTCACGTGACCAGAGGGCTGGCTCGTTCTTTGGCCAAAGAATTAGCATTGCCATTCAACGTGGCAATGCTGCCAGCCTTCTGGGCACGTTGCCGGATGACAGTGATGCGGACGAGTGCTTCGACGCCAAAGTTTCCTTTTGTTTTGTATTAACATAATATCACGACTTGTTTCCCCGAAGTATAGTACACACATTTCGCCAGTTATGTTTAAGTCCCATGTAATAGCGGCGAGCCTATTGCCATCTACCGGGCACAAATCCAGACTCCGGGCTGCTAATGAGAAATTCCAGATAGAAAAACCCAATAACACTTTGCGCGACCTGCAGGGCAATTGCGTAACACATCAATCGGAATCAGTTTCATTTTGACAGTTCAAGAACATTCAATGCGTTATTTACGTGTTGAGCAGACAAATTTTTTGAACGTATGAAGCAATGGATTAGCAATTTGCTTCCAAATGATTCCGATTCCGATTGATAGTGTGTTACGTATTTAGGGTGCTGGGATCGTTTTGTTTTGTATATTTATTTGAATAGTTAGTAGGTAATTGTATATTGTATTTAAGATTTGACAAAATAAAAAATAAATGACAATTTATTTATAAAAATAAGTAGAATACTAATTGGGTTCTTGATGCTTTCATCAAGAGCCCAATTACTCACTACTATGAACTTTCAGGTTACTGTTCTTGGAAACACTATATTTTGACTACCCACAATCTATCATGAAATTGTAACAATATATAGGTACGTACTTTGGGGTTTCCTGGAAAAGACAAAATACCTTGTTTTGCCGATCACTTTGAACAATCACCGTCTTGCGTTTAAGCTTTGTAGTTCGAAACAGAAGATATTTTAATAGCTTTTTTTAATAATAAAAACTAGGTATTCATCACATCCAAATAATAAATGATGGTTGGAGACTGACAGAACCTATCCTAACCTATCTTGAGTGCATTGTACTCGTGAATTAAATTAATTAATTACCAAGTTAAATATTCGCAATTTAGTAAAGTGTTGGATAATTTATCATCGGCGCAAGGTGGATTTAATTCGAGTCATAATGTATTCTTGAGTAATGAAGCCAAAGTCAGGTGTCAGAAAACTAATAATATTTGTGTCCATATAAACGTATTATTTTGATATCAAATTATAACTGAATTGAGGTTTCGCACAGATTCCATTTTCTCATTCTTAAACGCCTGGAATATGTAGTCATAATTATCAGTCAAAAACGCAAACGAGAGGGTCACACGATATTCTTCCGGTTTTGAAACCGCATGGCACAGCCGTTCCTACCTAACTTTTTCTTTTATCCTATGTTTTTCCACAGCTAGACAGAGGTCTTCCCCATACTTTCCCAATTTTCTTTATGTTTTGACTTCTAAAAGAAGCTCAAACATTAAAATTTCTTAGAAATATAATAATTTGGGTTGAATGCGGTGTTAAACAGCAGACACCAAAAGGAGTTAAAGTGGACCGAGTTGCCCAAAAAACCCGGTTCCCTTTTTCATTGCCCAAACAGTGTCTGTGTGAGTTCTCCGACGCATTAAGTCGAAAAACGCGAACGTTCTTGGCGTGACGGCTGAGCTCTAAACAATGTCGTTACGGCCAGCGTTCACAGTAAACTGACATTTATGGCCCATTGCCCCTATTAAATGGGCCGAACACAATGACACAACTTATATAGAAATTATCGGTGTGTTATTATTTTCTGGCGTTGGATGCTGATGGATTTTCTGTTTATGGATGTGTGGATGTTTCAATTAGTTGTAGGAATTTTATTGTGTTATGTGAGTTACGACTTTTGGGTTCATTTTGATTTGAAGGTCATGTCAGTTTTGTTTATAATCGACTACGGTGCAGGAGGGAGTTAAATATTCCTGAATTTTTTTATGTAAAAATCTAGTGATAAATTACAATAAAATGGATACAGCGCAGTAAAATATTATGCATTGCACATAAAACGTATAAATTGACAATTAAAATATTTTTATGTCAAGGCAGCAATCCCATTGCCAAACTCATTATTGGTTTCAGTAACAAAATTAAAATAATCATGAAAATAATAAATGTTTTCACAGAATCAGCTAAAAACAACAACTGAAAAGGCGATAGGCTGTCGATGAAATGAGTTCATGCTAATTAATCGCTCCTGATCTGCAAATTAATATTCATTATTTACAATGGGACATAATTAACTATTAACACGTTTTATTTCATTAAAGTTAATGGAATTGGCATCTTTATTATTTTCGTTTATTTTAGCTTAATTTTTTATCACTTTATTTTATTTTGGTTTAGCTTGGTGAAGATTGTGGAAATCTACTGAAAGCGAGAAGTGCAGGAGAGGTTGTTGTGGGCGATGCTTGTGTAAGCCTTATTTTGTTATTTGTATTTTGTGTTTCACGAACTTTGTCCAAATAAACATTATTCTTTCTTTCTTTCTTTCCTTATGTTCAGCAGTCGACGTCTTTCGGAGGAAATGTTGATAGATTTAAATTACTCGTCTTTATTTCAGCTTGTAAAGTGATCCATCTTATTCCAAGGAGAAGGTCTAAAGAAATATTATGTATGGGCAAGATCTGCTAGTAGGTACACAGAGAGATTTTTGAAATAGAGAAAAGCGCTAAAGATCTGCTCGATTCAAAGAAAATACTGCATAATGGTTTTTTCTTTAAAATTAAATCTTGTTCTTTAGACTAGCGTTTTTCTGAAAAACTAACCCTACCACGATTAATTAACGATTCTTTTATTCAAGTTGTTCAAATACGAGGTTGTTATATGTATATATAGTATATACTAATAAATAAAATTGAAGTGTCTGTTTGTAATGTCAAAATAACAGCTTCTTACTAAATGCATAAGAAAGTACAAACGATACTTAACGGTAACAAAAAAGCAATTTTAAAATTTTTGTCTGTCTGTCTGTCTGTTTGTTCCGGCTAATCTCGAAAACAGCTGGACCCATTTTGACGGGACTTTCACTGTTAGATAGCTGATGTTATGGGGAGTAACTAAGGTTACTTTTATTTTAGGAAAAAATTGTGAACAAAAACTCGGATATGAAAAATTCTTTTTGCATTTGGCAGCCCAATTCTCGGGGATAGTTATAGGCTATTTTACATCACACTTCGACTTCTAGGAGCCGAGCAAAAAGAAAAAAGTCATAAAGAACATTGAGTGAAAACGAAGTAATACCGCGGGCGGGCGATTCAACGCGACGGGTCGGGGGACGAGGCAGTTTTCTTAAAATGTGCCTGTTATTTAGTATATTGTGTATCGTACGACTTACACGCGAAGTGGCGGAGTACAGCTAGTTTAAAAATAAATCACAACGAAATTCACCTACAAGGGAATGAAAAGTATAATAATTATTTATTTTATTGTAAAACCTTTTTACACGTGTAATTTTTTAATGAGAAGAAGAGTTAATGATCTTTTTTGGCTTAGCTACGTAATATAAGGATCATTTAATGAAATAACTAAATAGCTACCCAGTTTTATAGAAAGCAAATTGGAAAAAGGAACCGTTAAAAAATACGATTGAAGTTTTATATAAATGCATGTGGTTGTCATTTTAGTATACTGTGTTGTCTTACGACTTCCACGCGAACGTAGTCAGGGGCAGAAGCTAGTCAGTAATAAAAAGCTCTAGCCGAATATTATGATAATATGAAGATAATATTTGAAAGTGGACCCAAATGAAATTTTATAAATGACCGCTCAAAGGGGCTTTAATTTAATTAAATAGTCGAGCTCCTTAGGTCATCTATTATAAAGAATCTTTTTAAAGATTTAAAGGTAGATACATAGGTAACTTCTCGAAGTGGCCTACATTTAGAACATTAATAATGATTTAATGCTATTTAAAAGGGCTTCGCATTTTGTCACCTCTCTCGCTAAAAGATGCTTGTTTGAAAAATTTTATCAATTGGCGAACAAATAAATAATAATTAATAATTTATTAAAAACACATTTCAGTTGTGTTATCTAATAAACTCAACTCAAAAAATAACATTATGATCTGTTTTTGTAATGAGTTAAATAAATGTCACTTTAAAAATGTGCATATATATATATTATATATATGATTACATTTTTCAAAAAAAGCATCTTTTCATTTAACATTCTTAAAAATTTGATCCCGTGTGAACAAGAGACGTGATGAAATGCGACAACCCTCTTCAGAACGTGAAACAAATCCTTGTGAAGATCAATCAAAACTGAAGTTAGACAAGTGAACTTACATAATCTTATGGTAGATTTACATTTGATTTAGTAAAGTAGTGAGTTAAAGGGGCTGGTGGCTATATAATAAGAGCTGTACGGGTCAACCGAAGGTTAAGCTACGCTTGTCACGGTCAATTCCTAGATAGGTGACCATTACATATCGAGACCCCTCCGCGCCTCGGAAAGCACGTTAATCCGTTGGTCCCGGCTGTCATTCGTAGATATTTGACAGTCGTTACGGGTAGTCAGAAGCTCAAAAGTCTAACAATCAGTCTTACCAAGGGATATCGTGTTACCCAGTAACTGGGTTGTGGAGGTCAGATAGGCAGCCGCTCCATGTAAAATACTGGTATTCAGCTGCATCCGATTAGACTGGAAACCGACGGTTAGGCAGATTGATTATTTAACTATTGAGTTAAGTTCGAGTGGGAAAAGCTGGATCAAAACGACAGTCCAAAACCGAGTTTTTATTCATTGTGAGTTTTCACGAATAGACACCAAGGAACTTAACTCGATACTTAATTAATGCGAATGTTAATCAGCCCTTAAAAAGAGGGGCTCATTAGTTGGACAATCGTAGACATAGCTCACAGAATAGGCGAGCTGAAGTGCAAATGGGTCGGCCATATTAGATGTAGAACCGATGACCGTTGGGGAAGACATGTTCTTGAGCGGAAACCACGAATCGGCAAACGTAAGGTTGGACACCCTCAAGCTAGGTGGAGCGACGATCTTCGCAAGGTGGCTGGTAGTAGTTGGATGAGAGTTGGCAAAAATCGTGTTAAATGGAATTGCGGAAGGCTGTGTCCAACAGTGGACTGCTGCGGCTGATGACGATGATGAGTTGGACAATCCGGAGTAAAGTCAGTACCTACTTGAGTAAAGCGAAAAACAATAATAAAACAATAGCTATCTATACACAAACACAAACATTTAACTCTACAATATGAATATAATTCCAAACCCTCTGTCTTCCATTCAACCCTTATATGATAATGTATGTCGCATTTAATTCAAGGAGCATAAGTAAAATTTCACGCTTAAGCGTTAGGTACAGACCTAATCTCTTAAATCTAGGCCGTAGGCACAAGCACTTGATTTAGTACTTTCAGCCTTTGTGGGTTAGTTGATATATAAAATGTTCTATCTTTAGGGGGCTTTGTTTTGATATTCATTTAGAAGAGAAAAGCTTTTAATGTTTTAAGATGATTATGTTATTGTTGTCTAATATCAGTATTGAAAATGGAATATCTTTGTTGATGGTTCGCAAATTAAACACAATTTATAGTTTTGGCGCCTGAATGTAATTGACAGGATTGTTGGTAAAAATTTGTGGAATTGTCACAGGAATTGTATTGAAAAACCAAGTTGGCGGCGTCAGCCGACGTTCACACGGACGTAAAAATATCGTGGCGGGATTTTATCGCGCACTGGATTTTCAACTCTCGGTGTTGAGCCGAGCATTGAGAATCCAACAGACTGCATTCCCAGCGCATCGAAAAAACACACATTTGGATTTTCAACTCTCGGTGCTAAGCGGAGCGTTGAAAATCCAGTGCGCGAAAATATATCGTCGCGATAATTATTTTTGCGTACGTCGGCTTAGTTCCCATTTTGGTCACGCACCGAAAGTACCTCGATCTTTGTGCCGTTGAACATTTAAAATGACAGTTGAGAGTTGTCAATAAATATCTAACATGTACCTTTAAAAGGAGGCCGGGACAGACTAAATTTAGAGGTGGAGAAATAGGTTTGTAACCAATAACCGTTATAGGAATGGTTTATTCTACATAAATAAGATAGATTAATGGGTAGCCTTAGTACGTTGTCATGACGACAGTAATCCTTTTCAATACATTTATAATACAGTAAACGAGTATAGATACACAGTATATTATTATAACAGTCACACAGCATTATCAAAATCTGAAGTGCGGGATGCGATGAGGAAATCAAACTCAGTCCCTCAGCGAAAGCCGTATATATAAATTGCATTAACTTCAGCTGAGCTCGGATCACTGCGACTATGCCTGATTTATTGTGTAACTAACCTTATTTAGAATTCCATCTTAGAATTTCTGCAATGCATAAACAAGATTTTGTTTATATTTATTTCAGTTGTACCTACGAGTGACTATTTTTGTTATTACATTTGTGCTCTGCGCTTGCCGATAGTCGTGCCATGGAGGATTGTTACCTATCACAGCGTCATTACGCGAAGAGAAGTCTATGTAGGTATTTTGTACTGAAAAAAAAAAATGTTTGATATTGTTGAATAATATTATGGTCCGAAATTTAATCAGGAAAGGTCGTTTCCGAAATCAAATGGATGGTAATTGATTCTTGGTTATATGTAAATTAACATAAACTTTGTTTGAATTGCACGAACACAGCGTTGTCAGGCCTCCCACAAGGTGGACCGATGATTTCGTGAAGGTCGAGGAAATCAGCTGAATACGAGAAACACAGGACCGGTCGACGTGGCGACGCTTAGGGGGTGTTAGACATAATCAAACAAATACAATATTTATTTAGTTTTTGTGCATACATGAAACTTTATAGAAGCAAAAAACAAAAGAAGATGTACAATATTAAAATAAGAAGAACAAAAATAAAGCTATAACAAGAGGTTTTACACTTCTTGTTGGCTCTAACACCCGGGTCTATGGTAGTGGAGGTCTTTCGGATGAAATGATGATAATCAGGCGGTTTTCAAACCAGTAAAACACAGTAGATATCAGAAAACGCTTTTCTTTTTACTGTCAAAGATTTACCTTAGATTTAGTATCTACAAACGGGCATACGAGTCAGGTATAAACGTAGGTACATAAACCAAGCAGGTATGCCAGTTGTCGAGCCACTTGACGGTAGCCATGACAAATCGCGCCGGCTGCTCCCTCGTGAACACACGCTCGGAATATATTAACAAAAGCATGTTCGTATGTTTCCTGTTACAGGTGATTAAACTCAGACGTGATGCGTGTTTCTTCATAATACTGGTAAAGGAGTCTTTTTAAACAGATTATAAATGTCCTTTTTATCATGGAAGGCTTGCTCCAGATCATTAAATTCAGGATTTCTCAACTTGTTTTCCTCAATCACAAGTTCCTGGTGGGTTAATTTAAATATAATGTAATATGGAATTTAAAAGATATACAGATAGGAATAATTTTGACTCGAATTAAGGCTCCTACAAACAGGCGCGACATAAAGGTACCGCATGTCGCGCGACGAGCGGAGCCTTTGTGCCACGCGCGATTAGCGTCGCGTGTCGCACCTGGTTTGCAGGAGCCTTAAAGTTGTCACACGTATTTTGACTGGAAATCTAGAAGTAGACCTTGGCTAATGACTTAATGCTTGTTAGGAGCACTTATTTGTCTATTTATTTTTCCTACTATTGTTCCTAGTACATATATTTATTAAAACGTTAAAAGTATCCGTAACCCTAATTATACGTGTAACCGCTTTTGAAGACTCCAAACATTTAGTGATTGATGAGGGTTCAGCTCCAAAAATAAGTATTAGGAATGAAAGGGGCACGCAAAATCGGATTAATTCCAGCAATTCTTTTGAACTTTGGTGGAATGCGACAGGAGTCTTCAAAAGAGGCTTCGGAAAACTTCTCAAACAAAAAGATTTAATTAGAATATTTATTTTCTTTATTTCCGTTGTGTTTGCTATGTTAAGTGCTTTAAAGAACTTCAGTAAGTTGAACAAAAAATTGGTTTGACGCAAAAATATGGCTTATTCGTGTTGTTTAATTGGTTTGACGCAAAAATGTGGCTTATTCGTGTTGTTTAATTGGTTTGACGCAAAAATGTGGCTTATTCGTGTTGTTTAATTGGTTTGACGCAAAAATGTGGCTTATTTGTGTTGTTTAAATGGTTTGATGCAAAAATGTGGCTTATTCGTGTTGTTTAATTGGTTTGACGCAAAAATGTGGCTTATCCGTGTTGTTTAATTGGTTTGACCCAAAAATGTGGCTTATTCGTGTTGTTTAATTGGTTTGACGCAAAAATGTGGCTTATTCGTGTTTTTAAATTCCTGAACCTTTTTACGTCGTGACATTAAGGTATCATCTGTTTTTATACGTTGTAGAATTACTGGAATTCCCAGTTTTTTTTTTCTGGAATAGTTTAAAAACAATTTATGGTTCTTGGCTTGAATCTCGACGTATGCACTTGTTAAAACAGTACAATTTTCGTTAATTAACAGTAGGTAGTAAGTGCGGTCGAAAATTTAATGTATTGACTTTTCTTGTTTATACTGCTCTCTGGTCTACATGTACGGTCAGCAACAGAAGTAGATTAACACTGTTACTTTTACTTAAGAAATCAATAGACTCTAAATTACAAGTACACTACTTTTCAGTATTTCATGTAATAGCTAAGAGTTTTTAACATCGGAATTTAACAACTGTCCATTTTTAAAATTCTTTTGAACATAAATAATTGTGTTAAAAAAAAACTAAAGTGTTAATCCACTTTTATTGCTGAGCGTACCAACTTTTGATAACACGCTTTGGTTCAAACTTCATGTTAGTGAGATATAGTGTATCTTACAGAGATAAACCTGCTAAGCACTGAGAACTTACTTCCAAGCACTTAACTAATTACTATATCCGCTAAGTTGTCAAGGATGTGCAGCAAGTTACAACTTATGTGGCTTGGATAAGGAAGTGATATTTATGGCGATAAATAAATAGGTATGCATATTGCAGCATAACTCTGCATGTCAAAACTTTTTGGTTCTTTAATGTCAACCTTTTTTCCGATTCATCATTGGTTCTGGTCGATATTTTACCTTTTTATTTCGTGTTTTGAATTATTTTTTTCTGGCAGATGGGTGGTCCTCATTTTTTTCAGTATGGTGCGTCAGTTGCAAAAAGTTGATCTGTTGATACGACCCAGTTAGTTGAAAATTTACGTGTAATTTGTGTAATCGTATTTAATACATTTTTCTTGAATAATAAAAGCAAAGTGCTGTCGACGTCGTCCTATCTTTTACTTTTGGTATATATTCCTGTTATGTTGTTGCCGTCGTAGGATTGTGGTTTTTTTACCTTCTGTGCTAATATCCGCTATTTATTGTCATAGGAACGTTTCTTTCAAGTACGAATCCCATACTCCATGGCTTAAGTCGGGAAGTTCATCTTAATTTACCTGGTACGTATCTTTTAATCGTTTTCCTCAATCGTTAGTTCAATCTGATCATTCTGTTCTAACCCTAATGCATTTTGTCTTAGGATTAATCAGTTTAGAACAGGCCGCCTTTCGGCCTCCAGGTTCTGGCCCAAATAAACGCTTGACATCGTTGGTCAACGCGGAGTAATTGGCTGCATCCAGCCGCGAAGGCCACACAACCATGTGGACCACTCAGCCAGCGCCAACTCCTGAGCCAGAGAGCCAGCTCCTGCTGTCTACGACACCTCGCCGGACGTAATTACGTTGGACAACGATTTTTTAACGATATTTTTATATACTAGCTAAGTAACGTAGTTAGTAACTCTCTGTAAATTTTTAATTCGTTCACCATTTTATTTAAAATTTTCAAACCTGTAAAATGCGAGATACCTTGGTTCTCTGATCTCTTTTCCCTTTACGGTTTATCTTGGAAGCGTTACCTAATAGCGATTGCAATCGACTTGTTAGGACGTCTTTTTTTCTTTCAATATTCGCGTACTTTACCCTATCGGACCAAAGTTCTCTGCTATTTATCTTCTTTTTTTTACATAAATCGACCAGCGATTTTTATATACTTTAAATATTATTTTTTTTTTTACTTTTTATACTAAATTGAAATGTTTTTTTCATTTTTTTTTAAATAACAAAATTAAACGTGTTGCGGTGAAAAAGTGTTTTTCCTTTTATTTTTTTTCGCTACAATATGTACGTATCATGGGTGCTAATCCTTTAGATATGTATCTAATATAGGTATAACTGCGTACCGGAAAGCGTAAGGCCTCTCACAAGGTGGCCGATGACGTTGTGAAGGCCGTAAGAATTAGCTGGATGCAAGAAGCGCAGAACTGGCCGATGAGGCGATGCTTGGGGAGGTTTGTGTCCAGCAGCGGACCTCTTTGCGCTGAAATAATACTAATAATAATAACGTTTATTTATCAGAAAGTAAGAATACAATATGTGACATGTTCGGTGAGCCACAAATTAAGCGTCGCTTGTATCTTGTAGCTCATCAAATGATAATGATGATGACTGGTATAACGGTTTTTCACTAGCCAACTACACAAACAAAATAATGATGTTGTTACAAGGATAATATCAAATATTTAACCCTAATTTGATGGCGATATTTTAAGGTCCAGAGAGGCAAACAAGTATAAATAAATGTAATTGGGATTACAATGGCCGCTATTTATTGGATTTTGTGATAATAGCCGTAAAGCTCGCTTAGAGAGTGGTTAAAAGTCAGCCAGCAAGATATTTAGCAGGGCTGACCTTCTGTCATGGATGGCATTTTAAGCAAATAAAATAAGAAGACTGTCTGCTCACACAGAGGCACAATGGTTCACTTACTGTAAAACTGTCCTATTTTCTTCACAATGAAGCAACTTATATCACCATTTTTCAATCTCCGGTCAGCACAGAAATGGCTTTTAAATGTACCTGAAGTATTAAGTTGTCACGCGATGGATCGATTTGGATGCAAGCCAAAAAATAGATGCGGTTCCGATCCAATTGGCAGTCACTTTAGAAAAGTAAAGTATTATTATACTTGCAATATAAAAGGTATCACTATTATACTTTTTTGTTACAAAACGTGGAATTTATGAGTTTGTAAAGTGTATTAGAGCCCTAGATGTAATTTTATTTGTCAGGTGATAGGAGAGTTTACCCTCCTGACGAATGAAAAAAAAAACTATTTATAGTTTTTTTTTTTTTGTATTAAGACGTTTATGAAGAAGTGAGTTTGTGTGCATCTGACTCTACCAAAAAAATAGTAATATTTCTTGAAGTCATGTAAGCCAACATACATATTAGTCTGTTTTAAAATAGCTATTAAAATTAAAATCTAATCCATTCTACCCACGGCTCTCTATCCCTTCTCAATATATTACACTTTCCTTTTTATTACATATAAGTACTCACTATAGTAGCAATTTTTATTTCACCTAAAATTAGATGAAAGCCTTCTAAGAATTCCATTTAGTTGAAATAAACGATGAAAAATATTTCGTACATTTTGTGGTAATGGAAGGGACTATAGTTACATAGAAAGTCTAGATCGTGCTAACTCGTAAACAAACTCGAATACTTTTTCGATTTTGCATTGGAATTGAGGTTTTGAATGTTCTTAAGTTTTTCAATGGTAACACGTATGCCATCAGGTTATAAAAATTGAAATTTCGGCCTTTAAAACATCCTATTTCGATGCATAGCCACCAAATTGCGGACCGTGTGTGCTTAACACAATCGCTTTTATTTTGTCAATTCCACTACTTTGATGTAACTTTCAAGTTTACTTATATTAACTTATCAAACATTATGAAGTAATAGATTTTGGTGTAGGTTGCCCTGCCCATTACCGTCCGATCGCCATTACCGTCCGATCGCCATTACCTCCATTCTGTGCAAGGTTATGGAAAGGGTTCTGAACAGTAAGTTGCTGACCTACCTTGAAAACAATGATCTCCTCAGTGACCGTCAATATGGCTTTCGCCAGCGACGGTCAACTGGCGATCTTCTTGTGTATGTCACGCACTGCTGGGGCGAGGCCATCGAGAAACACGGCGAAGCACTTGCTGTATCGCTTGATATCTCGAAGGCCTTTGACAGGGTCTGGCACGCTGGTCTACTCAGCAAGCTTCCTGCTTATGGCATCCCTGCTGATTTTTATAGCTGGATATCAGACTTCCTTAGTGGACGGTCGATCAGAGTAGTCGTTGACGGCTGCTCTTCCAATGGCTATTGATGTCAGAGTTCCTCAGGGGTCTGTTCTCTCTGCAACTCTTTTCCTGCTGCACATCAATGACCTACTTCAACCTGGTATTGTTGGGTATGCAAATGACAGTACTGTTTCAGAGAGATACTTGTCCAGCGCAAAAACCAGTGGGGCCGAAGTTCGTTTCTTAAGAGAGGCCATGGTAGAGCGGATAGATTTGACCTTAAGTCTTGTCTCCCAGTGGGGTGATGATAATCTGGTTTCTTTTAACGCCACCAAAACACAGGCGTGTCTTTTCACCGCTAAAAGGAGTCGTTTCGATCAATCTCCTACTTTTCGGGGTACATCTGTTCCTGTAACTGATCGGTTCGAGCTCCTAGGCATGGAGTTGACATCATGTCTCAACTTCGGAGCCATCATCGAGTACAAAGCCCAAACTGCGGCCAAGAAACTGGGCATCCTAAATAGGGTGAAGCGATACTTTACGCCTGGGCAGTTTTTAACTCTCTACAAAGCGCAAGTCCGATCCTGCATAGAGTATTACAGCCATCTTTGGGATGGCTCAGCTAAATACCAACTTGCCGCGCTTGATTCGATGGAACGCAGAGCTAAGAGGCTCATTGGCGATGTAAGACTGGTGGATGCCAAGCTTCACAGCTTGGCTCATCGCCGCAAGGTTGCCTGCTTGTCGGTCTTCTACAGATTGTACTTCGGTGAGTGTGCTCGAGAACTCTACGACCTCATTCCGCCGGCCCCCTTCTACCATCGGACATCTAGACGCACTGCAGGTTACCATCCCTACCTAGTTGCTATTCCACCAATTCGCACTAAGCGTTTCCAAATGTCTTTTGTGATGCGCACAGCAAAGGAGTGGAACTCTCTGCCTGCGTCTGTGTTTCCGAACGTAAACAACCCCGATCTCTTCAAAGTGAGAGTTAACAGGCTTCTTCTGGGTAAGCTCGCTCCATCGTCGACTTTGTCTCTGTCATCTCTGACCTACATAGACTAGAGTCAAGAGCAGACCTATCTTAAATAAAAAAATTAAAAAAAAGGTATGCTTTGCAACCTAGGACTTGGGAGACTGTGATTGCGAGTATTTTGGGCCATTAGAATTCAGGTCACCTTAGGAGTGATGAATCACAAATGATTTTATTTCTGAAAAAAGGTTTGTACCTTTACACGTCAATCATATTTTTAGAAACTAGATGAGGTCGGCATTTCCTATCTTACTACTCTGAACAGAAAGACCGAAACAAACTCAGAGGTCACAGTCTCTTTTAAAGTTCAGAAATAATCTTGGTCAGATCATGTGAAGACCATGTTAACTGGTGTGAAATGGTATTTTGAGTGTGTTTTTTACACCACTCCTCTGGCTAATATTTAACATTAAACATTATTTCACACATAAATCTGAAAAACCTCCACATCTAACATAAATAGTGGAAATCCGACACAAAATAGCGCACGTTCTGAATGTATTATTACCTCAGGTTTCCGTGATGTTTTCCCTAACCGTTAGATGCCGTGATAAATTCTTTAACATATGTATGTATATTTATAAGTACGCGTAGTAGAGGAATGAATTAACGACTGCCTTGTAAAGGAAATGGTAACCTTTATTATGTAACTATGTAGGAATCGGAGCACCAAGCACGACCGACCGGCGCGACGTAAACGGTACGTAAATTGAAACGATTGTTGAATCGAAAATACAACTTACCTAAGGCATTTTGGTTTAATATTTTGCGACCAGTACAATTACTATTACCCATAGATATGAGTAAAGTCATAACATTTAGTATGACGGAGAAGGTACATCTCTCTAGTTATCGTCAGCCATATTTTAACTACTGTGGGCTTGCTATGGGTAGTGTTGGTTATTGCGCAATAGAAAAACCGTTTGCAGTTCAAATCAAATTATAATTCACGATCAAATTAATCACACTAGCTATTCACACACTGTAGGTACACGACAGAACTATACGGAACGCGCGACAGCTTTTAAAGGTGTTCACTGGTCGAGAGGCACCGACAAACTCTGCTTAACTCCGGTGAACAGTCGACGAGCGGTATGTCGTAGACTCTGTCGAGCGCCGCTTGGTGGCGCTGGCGTCCCGATTAATCAAACGACGACTAACGTATTTCCGACAAGTAAATATTATGTGCGAAACGAGTATTTTCAATTTTAAAATCGTTCGAATTTACGTGGCGTACCGTGTGCCGTGGAAACTCGCACTAAGTATACTCCATGCGTCTGTACTAGATCCACGGGTGAGATTACAGTGTATTGAAAGCATGTAGATATAAGTTACCTACTTGGGCAGTGAGCCCCATTCCAAACCATGCCTGCTAGCATTTTTTTACCAGGACAAGAGACTCTTTTCATGTAGGCTTAGCTTGCAAGGGAAAATAAGGTATATGTATATGTCCATACTAATATTAAAATATTGCAAGTACTCTGCCTATTTGTTACCTTTTCACGCCTTAACGGCTGGACGGTGACACACACGTAGACCATGACCTAACTTAGGACATAGGATACTTTTCATCCCGGTAGTACGTTCCCGTGGGAAAATTTCCAAACTCCTCGCGGGTAAAAGCTAGTCAGGAATAAAGAAAATAAGTCAGTAGTAAAACTAAACCGCATCAAGATATCACCACGTACTTCATCACGGAGAAAAGTAAGAGAAAAACATTTTCCTCGTGTGCAGTCGGAAGTGTGAGAAATCGAAGGAATTGTGGTCGGATCTAGTATGCGAGAGTATACATGTTGTGGTCGCTTTAGTGAAGCTTACGATCTGTGGCGATAATCTGCGACTCCGAATAATCTCAATCGTAGCGTTTTAGCATACTATACATAATATAAAATTGATGTTGCAAACAAAGTTCTTTTTTAGGGTTCCGTACTCGAATGGTGTTACTAAACCTCCGCTATCCGTCAGTCTGTCTGTTAGCGGGCTGTATCTCATAAACCGTAATAGGTAGACAGATGAAATTTTCACAGATTGTGTATTTCTATTTCAACTTAATACTTCCATTAGATTCGGAGCAAATTGGTTGTGACAAACGGAAAAACAGAATGACAGAAAGACAGACAAACGGACACACGAGTGATCCTACAAGGGTTCCGTTTTTTCCTTTGAGGTACGGAACCCTAAAAATAAAATAAAGTTAAAAATGAAAGGGGGTCACAATGAACTTATGATTTTGAGAAAAAAAATCTTTCCCTGACATGTGGGGTATCATTGTCTAGAACTCATCGAGTACAAATATTATTTTTTTTATCTTCAAAAATGAAGTAGGGGTCGTAAAAGTTATCAGTTTTACACCATTTTGTACGAACTGTATCGCAACCAGTTAGAAATTTGAAACTTCTGTAAATCATGTACCATTATACTGTATACAATCAACAAATACTAAAAACGCCGATTCGTAAAGTATTTTGTTTAAATATGGGCGATTTTCTGCAACTGCAAAAAATAACTTTGTAATTCACAGTATCATTATGAAATACAAAGTTGTCTTTGCGGTTATTAACATTTAAGATATTCTTCGTTTAGTATTTTCATTTATCGAAACTAAAAAAAAAAACTGAAGTACGGAACTTACGGTGTGCTAGTCCGACTCGCACTTGGCCGGTTTTTGAGATTTTTTTTATTTCTCCTTTGTTTCGTTTTAACTTTTGAAAATAGGAACTCTTTTATTTACTGTGTTCCATAAACAATGAGAATAATCAAAATATTTTATTTTGTTGTCTTCTTATTTTCTTAAGCTCATTTAAACTCCACGCAACTTCGTTACTTCGAACAAGCAAACGTTTCATGAAAATGATTTAATTCTTGAAACACTCACTAATAAAGCAAGGTACACACAGTCGAAACGCCAAAAGTGCACAAACGAAGTATTTCGTATGCGTATCACGTCGTCTCGTGGAAGACTCCACTTTCAGTAAGTATATTATTATGTAGACGAGGTTTGGAGGCTTCATTGAAAGGGGAAGATTTCCTGTCTCGAAAGGGTGTTTAAAGTACCTACGCAAGTAGGTACGTGTGTTAGTATAAAAACGAAAATCGGTCCAGTGCCTCCGCAAAGAAAAGGAAGATAGTCATCGTATGAAAAATAAAACACTTAATGTGAAGATAAAATTTTATAGAACAACGATTTTTGTGGTTATTGATATTGGTTAGAGAAACTAAAGGGTGTAGGGTAACGGCCTCGAAGAAAGCGTTGAATATACATGGAAGTTTATTTTTGCACTTATCTTTTAGGAAGTACGTGTAAATGGAAAATAAATATATTATTGTATTGGTGAACGATAACAGCAACCTTTTTTACTAGAATGTCTATTTTTCTCCAAGAATTTTGATAATGTATCGAATATTATGATCAAGAGTATCAATCATTAATTTAAATATTGCGTCCTCATTCGTATGAACTACGCATTCAGGACTAACCTTACATCTTACAAAGTCAAGGACATCCCTGACGCATAATACGACGTTCAATGTCACCGTCGTACTGCGAGCAATAATTGAAACTGTCTTCTGAAGTCGTGAGTACTCAGCCGAGAATCAGGCATGTTACTCCTATATATGGTGGCCTTATGTTTGGTATTATGTGCTAAGATTACTATCATTTTGTATAGAGTAGAATGTATGTCATGTGGACTTTGAAGTTGTGTTGAAGGCGTTTAAATTAGATTTTGAAAATGCCAAGCGTTTTATTGTTTTGATATTACTTATTGACATCCACGTTTGACCAGTTTTATTGTAAAAGTTTCGGTCATCAATAAGTCATCAATAGTTTGTGTAATAATTGTGAGAGATGACATTAGCTAACATGAGATTAAATTGAATAACCTCTTAGAAATTGAGGCACCAAACACCAGTCAAACTTTTATTCATTAAATTAATATTGACATCATTTTCACGTATGACCTATTTTCACCTGCCAGTTAATCCGATGCTCTCCATCCACTTCCATCTTTTGGAGATAGGTAGGTACGTCCCCAAGGGTGAGACGACGATAAATATTTATTACTCATTAGGAGGGGTTGTGTGGTGGTCATAATGTTCAAGTTTGTGGTGTAAATGTATTTTATAAGGACCTTTCAACTGAACCCTAATCGGATCAAATGGCTTCGAACAATTTAATGGATTTCTAATTTATTCATAAAAATCTGTGAAAGGGTTTAAATTTTAAACAAGTTTTAAGTGTCAAAGACATCTGAAATAACATTTTGTAAGCGAAATAAGATGAAGATGATTTTTAAAAAGTCGTTAGCAAAGAATGTGTTGATAATTTATGCTATATCATTAGTATGCGCTTTTATTTATGATCAAGAGACACCGTAATTATATTCTTAACTTAAAACACCGAATCATTGAATAGAATACAAAATATTGTAGAACATTTTAAAAGAGTAACAACAGTCGAGTTTCTTGCCCATTCTTCCCTATACCATATTTTCTTGTTAATCTTTGACGTTCACAAGTGCCTTTCATGTGCCTATATGAAATACAACGATTTGACTTTGAGAAGTCCACTATCATTATTTAACATAGGCTACTATACCGAGGGTTCACGGGCTATTTGTAGTAAGCGACATCCTGGCCGATATTGAGTTACGTTCTTATTAGGAATCGCCAGGTTTTTCTGCGCCGTTTAAGTCCGATTTCGTGGCAATCAGGAGCTAGACCACCACCTCTTAAAGCAGTATTATTTTAATGTTACTTCAGTGTGGGAAAGAGTTGGAGCTAGACGTCCTGTATAGCTTCATCTCTTTCTCACACTGAAGTAACATTAAAATAATACTGCTTTAAGAGTTGGTGATTGGCCCCCTGAGCACTTTTCTTTGAAACATCAGTAAATTTAGGTCTAGCTTGAATCTGATTTGATTGACGCGACAAAAATGTTATGCAATTTAAGAAAAGATGGACTTCATACAAACAAAATATTCTGTGATTTTGACTTAGCTGTTTTTCCTGACATTTTCGTAACTTAGGGTGCTTACATTAAGAAACAGAAACAGGTTTCCGGTGCAGGCGAATCTGTGCGGGTCGGTACCGATCGGTGCAGGTATAATATTCCCATGTTATCTTATGTGCTCACATAAAAATTGGTTTAAACTTGTCAGTGCCAACTATCTTATTAATCCTGCATTGATCGGTACCGACCCACACGGGTTTGTCTGTTCCGGAAACCTGTTTCTTTATGTAAGCACCCATAGGGCGTTTGAATCGTTTTGCCTGCATCTGAAATCCATTCCTTGTTGTCGCTTAAAACACACACTGTCGTTTTAAACCGTTCACTTTTATTGTAAAGTGCTTCAAAAATCCTTTTGATCTGCAACTTCTATGATAGTTCAGGTGCTTAAGTTGAATAGCTTGATTCTATTTTGTTATCGCGATGGTGGTTAATACATTTAACCTTACACTAAAACAACACCGAGTGACGCTTGAATCATTTAGCCTCTTTCTAAATAAAAGTGATTTTGTATCAAGCGACATTTATTTCCGGTAAAAACAGCTTTACAAAAATGAAAACTAGACAAAATTTTCCGGATTTTGTAAAGGTAAACAACGTAGGTCACTTTTTCTTAAAAATATTGATACTTTTCTAATAATGTTTTTTTTTTTTCCGAAAAATGAAACTTTGAAATGTTTTCCTGTAATTTTGCAAAAATGTCACAAATAGCCTCGGTATGTGTATTAATTATTGTCCCGCACAGGTCTCTTCTCATTTAGAGAAGAAACAAGCAATGTACAATCACCCACACGTTTGCTCAGTGCGGATCTTACATGATGTAAAAATATTCCCTAGTAAGTACCAACGTAATTAAATATTTGGTTACCAAGAGACCCTTGTTCAGTAAGACGTTTGAAGGAAAGACAAGATTATATAAGAGGACTTCTTTGACCTACATACACTTTAGTTAAAACTTCTACATCAAGATTCACAGAAATATAATATTCTATCGTTTTAGGAGTCAAAAGTTTTTGCGACTTGTGGATAAGGTTCAACTTCAATGGCTTCAATACTCGGATTCTGACTGAAACTGAAATGAAAAGAGGCCCATGTAATTTTTTAACGGTCCTGAAGACTTAGGAAGAGAAAATTCTCTTATAATTAATGAAAAATAAAATGTTCGTTAGACCGATGATATTTATCGGGATTTTCAATGAAAATTCTATCTTTTAATACATATTGTAGCGAAAAAAAAATAAAAAGACGGAAAATTCACTTTTCTGCTACGACACGTTTAATTTTGTTTTTAAAATAAAAATAGAAAATAAACATTAAAAGGTAAAAAAAATGAACATTATGGTATAAAAAATGCAGGTTGACTTGTGTGAAGGGAATAAAATAGAGAACTTTGGTCCGATAGGTACGCGAATAACGAACGAGAAATAAAACGTACTAACTAGTCGATTGCAATCTCTAATAAGTAACGCTACCAAAACATATCGTTATGAAAAAAAAATCTGAGAACCAAGGTATCTCGCATTTTACATATTTGAAAATAAAAATTAAGTAGTTAATGAATTAAAAAATCTGCAGAGGGTTACTATCTACACTATTAAATTAGAACGTAAAATATCATAAAAAAAACCGTGGCATAAGTAATTGCGTCCGGCGAGGTGACGTAGACTGTAGGGAGTCGTAGTTCTTTGTTCAGGAACTGGCGTTGGTTGCGAGACCTTCAGCGGTCAAAATGCGGTCCAACTCTCGACGTTGGCCAAGGACGTCCAGCGTTATTTTAGGCCAAAACCTGGAGGCCGAAAGGCGGCCTGTTCAAAACTGTTCAATCCTAAGGCAAAATGAATTAGGGTTAGATCAGCGTGATCAGACTGAACTTCCGATTGAGGAAAACTGTTAAAAGATACGTACCAGAAAAAATAAAGATGAATGGTTAGACTCGTACTTAATATACCATACTTAAAATTGCTTTGCCCTATGGTATTCGGCAGGGATATAGTGTGCGAACACTTTTACGATAAATATTTTCCACTAATTGTAATTTTTGGGACGTAAAAATTCGTTTTTCTTCAATAAAATCACAAAAAACCAAATTGTCAATCAAGCGTTCCCATCGAATGACAGTTTGAAATTCGAATCACGAAATAAAAAGATAAAAATCGACCAGGCTCAAATACAAACGGAAAAAAGGTTGATTATAAAGAACCAAAAAGTTTTGACATGCAGAGTTATGCTGCAATATGTACCTCAACCTATATGATCTATACTAGCTGTGCCCCGCGACTTCGTTCGCATGGAGTTCGTAAGATATACAATATACTAAAATAACAGCCACATTTTAATAAAACACTCTCGTCCCGCGACCCGCCGCGTGACATCGCCCGTCCAGTTACTTCGTTTTCGCTTAGCGTTCTTTCTGATTTTTTTTTCTTTTTGCTCGGTTCCTAAGGGTCGTTGCGTGATGTTAAATAGCCTATAACCATCCTCGAGAATTGGGCTACCAAATGCAAAAATAATTTTTCAAATCCGACTTTTTGTTCACAATTTCATGGGTTTTATTTTTGTTTTGCGCAGAACTCTTTACCCGCCGTAACATCAGCTATCCGCCAGTGAAAGTTCCGTCAAAATTGGTCCAGCCATTTCGGAGATAAGCCGGAACAAACATACAGACAATAATTTTTAAAATTGCTTTTTTGTTATAAGTACCGTTATACGTTCATATTAAAAAGTTGTTATTTTGACATTACAAACAGACGCTTCAATTTTATTTATTTGTATAGATGTGTATACATAGCGTTGCTCATAAAGTGCTCCAGCACAACGTTCACGAACTTAACCAATTTCTATTGACCTCTTTTGGTCATGGTATCGGACTATCATTTTGGTCATGGTATCGGACTATCATTTTGGTCATGGTATCGGACTATCATTTTGCCTACTAATTATAGCTGCTCCATCGACAACAAATAATGTCATTTTCGATTTCAATTCGGAACTCAGAACTTTCTGTTCTAAAAAGTCAGACTAAAGGCCACCACTCTCTTGGGTACATTACCAGTCGACAATAATGCGGATGAATTTTTCGACGTCAGACTTTAGTTTTTTTGTAGTTTTAGTTAAGTTAGGATATTTTATTAATTAATTTGATAAAATTTGTTACTTATATACATCTCATTTTAATATTGAGTACATATTATATATTAGACAAATAAATAAATAAATAAATAGACTAAGACCCAGTTTCACCATACCGTGCTAGTTAGTTTAATCTTCTGTTAAAATGTTAACGGGACATTAAGAGTAGCGAGTGTTTCACCATGAGCTAATCCATGATTAAATCAAGTGTTAAATTTAATTGCTGCCCTAGAGGTCCGTAACCTTACTAACCGACATTTAGTCAGTTGTCAAAATTATTGAAATGAAAAACTTGAGTCTATACTATACGGGTAGCTAAAATGGTGCATTATGTGACATTGCGACTTTTTTTTTTGGTTGCTTTGACAACTGACCGATGTAAGAGTGAATGATACATCCTAACGCCAGGTTTCTTAATGTGGTGTTATTTATTTCTGGTGGAACGTAAATATCATTAATGTTTATTTCAACGGCTGATTTACTAATGTCCGATTATGCACAGTTTGGTGAAATGAGCTCTAAATTAGAACAAATACTTCTAGAACCTTCTGAAACAAAAGCGAATCTCATAACAAATAGGTACCTATCGCTATATGACTGTTTCCTGATTAAGACTAGAAATAATCTCAAGGAAGCAATTCCGATCTTACAAGCCCACACTGCAAATGAGGTCGATCAAATGCTATCAATTGCCTATTAAGGCAAATTAACATTCAAAATTACAGGGATCTGTTTCCAAATCACGTCTAAATCATTCCATTGGAGTTGTGTCTAACAGCTGACTTAGAAGGCTCCGTTTAATTAGTATGCCGTAAGGGCTGCCAGGTGAGGTTGAGGGAATTATGGGTAATTCATGGTTTTCACAATTAAAATAATTATTGTATAAGTACCAAATATATCTAGGTACGTAATGTGTGATAAGATTTTTTTTAAGAGAACCGACTAATAAAAGGCGTTAATCACTGCGTACTCGAACATGATTTTGTATTTTTATACTTACCTACTTGATTGATACTATCTGTTTATAAAATTTGGATGGGAAAGGTACTCACAGGGTTGAAGCTTGCGTCCCTTCGATAATGCAGCAGGCTGGTTCAGGTTTGTGACTTCACACACCAAGTCAATTTGTTTTTAGGCACAGCACAACACCGGTATTCACTAATTTTACACTTTTTAGAGATTTTAGCGGCACCGTTTATTATGCGGTTAGCGAGCGTGTTTTTGGGGCGCGGGAAAGTCTTTGACTAGTGGTAGATTAGGATCGAACGGATCGATCAGGATTGAATGGATTATTATTGAATGAGGTAATGAAAGGAACAAGGAACGGGTGTCCTTCGGATGAGTGATTTATGTTGAGTGTTGCAATGTGTAAAACGTGTTTATTGCTTTAAAGAAAATATGTAAAAAATTATCAAAATTAATCGGGTAAGTTTATTTTTGTAAGGTTAATAATCTTTAACTTTTTGCTGTTCGTTTAATCTGTTCGAGAAAATAATTACGAATTCATAAATTCAAATAAGAAAAAAAAAACTGAAAATTCTTGCGCCAACGATTTCGCTTTTCAGATATCCATTAGATACATTTATTATGTTCATGTGGGTCTTCATTTCAATTCCCAATACCCAACTTAATAGTGAGATTATCTCTCGAGAGCATTACCCGATTCATGTTACATTGATTGATTGGTTTGGTATACGTATGGCTAACACGTATAAACTCGCGCAGAGTCGTCATTATAATCACACAGTTTCCGAAAGGACATTTATTTTGAGTGTGGATAATGTCTTAATCCTGCCTAAAAGCAATATTGAAGAGACAAATAACTTCCGAAAAATTAATTGTTTATTAAATTATCTGCAACCTTAAATTGTCCGTTTTATCAATACTGTCATTCTTTGACAGTTGTATGAATTGTCTATAACAGGACAATTGACGAAGTGTGTCTATGATAAACGATTAATTTCCCTCTCTGCACAATTTACACCTGAAAAATCCGAAGACTAATGACGAATGACGAATGTGGGTGTACTATAGGGACACCTCTGCCTAACCCTTCGGGGAAACAAGGCGTGATGTTATTTTATGTGTTGTGTAAATCCGAAGACGTGTTGTTTGCATCAGTTTCACAATTTCTCTGTGCCTTAAGAAACTGTGGGGGTAATAAATATGTAGTTGTAATATTCCTGGTACCAGCCCTGTTCGGTCGCTCGTTCTGTTCGGACGCTTTTGTATCCCTGGCGATTTGCATAATAACAACCTCGACATCGCCTTGCTGATCACAGAATGTTGTTATTAGAGTACAAGATATTTTTGATTCTGTTCTTCATTCATTTCACTTTTTTGTAACTCGGTAGAAGACCGATGGTAGTGCGATTTGTTAGCTCTAAGTCAACAATTATGTTATTTTAACTATTAATTTTAAAAAATTGCTATGGATTTATTCAAAACATTTATTTTCAGGTCAGTTTAAGTGCACGGTAGGTTAAGTTTTCAGTAAAAGTAGCACCGCATGTATGGTTCAGAATCGCTTGACACTTCACTTTCTGTCAAATATTTAGTGCATGGTAACCCCCTAATCTATTCGTAGATACAGTTATTTTTACGGTACCGTGACCGAATGAAGCATCGAAACCCTTATAGGACCACTAGTGTGTCTCTCTGTCTATTTGTCCGTCTGTCATAGCCAATTTGTTCCGAATCTAATGTACCGATTAGGTTGAAACTTAGTACACACAAAAAAAAGTTTAGCACATTGTACCGTGTAACATATCAAATGAAAGGGCTTACTGTGAAAGTCTCAAGTATAAGTTATTTTTCTAACTTTAAAATAAACAGTTTTAAAGTTATTTAAGAAAATTGATGAACATTGACTATTCCCCGAAACTACTGAGCCTAAAATTATGAAATACAGAAAATAGTTCTATACTTATAGATTACAGGGAAACCTATAAGAAGTCTATGGTCTAAAAATAACTTGGTAAATCTCACATTATTGTCCGTACAAACTTACATTTGCATTCGGAATATATTGGGAGAACATGTTTTTCAACTACAATGTTAAATTTGTTATTGGGATAAATTCATCCCTACTTCCGAACCCTTCATTGTGCGTGGTTTTTATATTTACGTAGGAGAACAAACCAGTATCTATTGTTATTCAATTTCAACCAATTCCACGACATATTACCGACAACTTTATGTCCCAACCAAGGACCTCCACATCAAAAGAAAGTGTCCCCCGATACATAAGATATAATAAGTCGAACACTCGAGGAGATCGCAGCCCTGCTCAATCTGTGGGCTGCGCCGTCGCCGATAGATTTGCATAATAACACCCCCGACCTCCATCGAAGTCGTATTGGGTACAAGTGATGAATGAATGGTTTATACGATTGATTTACCACGATTTACGATTAAAATGTTTTCGGGTTACGCAATTGAAGGAATTTGAGTGAAAGACGATTTGAGTGGAGTAGAACAGAATACATTTACAGATAATTATGTTAGATTTTATCTTCATTATAAGATATATCGAAGTATCTAGCGCAGTAAGATTGTCGCAGTAATTTGACTTTTTCTGTGTGGTAGTATTATTTTCCCAAACAAAAATACAACTCATAAAAATTGATTTTCGCAATTCGACACCAGCAATTTATACTACGCTAACTCAAAAAAGCGTACTTTTTGCGATTTTTTTTATGACATATATAAAAACACATTTTAAGCAACTTGGCATAAAAAAACGTTTTTACATAAACTTCGAGTTAGCGTAGTATAAATTGCTCGTGTCGAATTATAGTATTACTAAAAAAGTTTTATTATGAAATTATTCGTTTAGCTAGTAACCCTTTGGGGAATACAGGGGGCCAACCACCACCTCTTAAAGCAGTATTATTTTAATGTTACTTCAGTGTGAGAAAGAGATGGAGCTATACAGAACGTCTAGCTCCATCTCTTTCCCACACTCAAGTAAGATTACAATAATACTGCTTTATGAGGTGGTGGTCTAGCTCCAAGCGTGATGTTATGTTACGCTATATTCGTGCTGAAAATTTGCCAAAAAATATGCAAGTAGGCTTGCATACCACTGCGCCATAATAACTGATTGGTGAATGTTACATTGGCATGTAAGCATAAATACTTGCTTTTGCATAAAAAAACTAAAATACACGCTATGAAAACTTTACGAGCCTTCAATAAAAAATACAAACTGCTCGAGTATTTGCCGATGAATATTTTTTTTTTTTTGTTACTAGCCTGCTCTGTCCCACTCCTGGGTAAAGGCTTCCCTCCAGAGAATTCATTCCATTCTTCTCATTCCAGAGAAAGCAAAGCCCTTTTACTTGAAACACTGCACCATCATTAAACATGCAGAGTCCGTGTCGTGCGAATTGAATTCCTACATTTAACAGGGACTGAACATCTTTCTGCGCGTAATAAAATCTCTGATAATAAAGTTAAAGCTTTCATTATGAAAAACACAATCTACATTGTGTAGTATTAAAAAGTGTAGCTGTTTCGGCCTTGAGCTAAATGATGAAGCGCTGAAATTTTATCCTTTCTTTGTATGACTTTGACTTATCTCGGGACCCTGGGCCCGGGTCCCGGACCTTTGGAAGGCGTACGAGGGGACGAAGCCAGCTCGCAGATGCCCGGACGTTTTTAATTATATGAGGCACCAACCGACGATTATCCCTGTATGCACTATGCAGGTACACCTAAGGACAATCCCTGGTTAGTGTAGGACTATTGCAGGATATGAAAACAAAGATATGGGTTTGAGTGGCTAAAGTGGACTGGTTACCTAGAACCAACTATGAAAGGACTGATTGTGTAGTATTAAAAAATGTAGCTGTTTAGTCCTTGAGCGAAATGATGAAGCGTTGAATATTTCATCCTTTCTTTGTATGTTATTATTATATGGACAATAAAACATATATACATACCTAACGCTGTATGCCTGTAACAAGGCTCTGTTTCAATAAAATATGTATTCAAAGTATTTTAAAGTCAAACATATTAATGATAAAGCAGAATGCTAAAGTAAACAAAAACGTGTCATGGAACATTCCCTGCACGTGTATGACTTGACTGGTCTCTTTATCTCGTTTCCTGTAGACACGTGGAAATTTTTATAATATAAACAAAGCTTCGTAGATTTTTCCTTTACGCTAGAAAAGGTAAAGGTAATCACAGCTTATGCTATACTTACCTGTACGAGGAAAATTGAACTGAATAAGCTGTGATGTAAAGTCGATCGACTTGAAAAATCTGTTGTATTCTGTTTATAGATAATAATTCCTACTTCAATGTACTTGGGTATAAATATCAAATTTAATATTATACACTCACTATCTTTAGACAATAATGTCCGCATTAGTTTCGTACCGACATAAATCAATCCACAAAAAATTCTATGAATTTCATCATAAATAACACACAAAACCAGACTAACTCATTATTTCCAACCAGGGACCTTTTAAACCTTGTTCTCATCTCTCAAGTAGTGACCATTTATTAGGCCATTGGCTATGAACAATGAAGGGCCACTCCCCTCGCCAGGTACTTAAGGGGGAGTCCTATTTAAAATCTCGAGCCTACGGTTCGTGCCCACCTTTTAATATTCCTGATTAAATTAATGTTTCCGGCACTGCTTCCCTTTAAATCCTTACTTTTAATTATGGTGACATTTCTAATTTTAGAAAAGACTGTTGTTTTTGTTTTTAAAAATTTAGTTGAGGAATTTTAAATTGTTTTATTTGTATCAGTTTTTTTTAGCAAACTAGCTGTGCTCCGCGACGTCGTTCGTGTGGTAGTCGTAAGATACACAATATACTAAAATAACAGCCACATTTTAATAAAACTCCCTCGTCCCCTGACCCGTCGCGTTGCATCGCCCGCCCGCGCTATTACTTCGTTTTCGCTTAGCATTCCTTTTGACTTTTTTTTTTGCTCGGCTCCGAAGGGTCGTAGTGTGATGTTAAATAGCCTATAACTATTCTCAAAAATTGGGCTACCAAATGCAAAACGAGTTTTTCAAATCCGACTTTTTGTTCACAATTTGGGTTTTAATTTTTTTGCGTAGAACCCTAATTATTTATCTAAAATAAAAGTAACCTTAGTTACCCCCGTAACATCAGCTATCTGCCAGTAAAAGTCCTGTCAAAATCGGTCAGGCCGTTTCGGAGATTAGCCGGAACAAACACACAGACAGACACAAAAATTTAAAACATTGCTGTTTTGTTATATGTACCGTATTTGTATATTTTCTTATGCATTTAGTAAAAAGTTGTTGTTTTGACATTTCAAACAGACCTTTCAATTTTATTTATTTGTATAGATGAGGTTAACTTAAAGCATTTTGTAATCTCTAGGTGCACCCTAGCAGCCTACTTATATAGTCAACATTACAGCGCAATTTTAAAAGGTACCTATCTCAATCGGAATTTGCTTTTTAGCTCTCTAACATTCGAAACATAACTTTCTGCAGTAAACTTCAACAGACTATGTTGAATAATCTGGGAATTAAAAGAGCAATGGACAGACTGACACCGAAGAGTTAGCGAGCCGCTTTCCAATTAAGAATCGAACTTCTAAACGAGCATCCAACTTTGACAAATGAAATACCTACGAAGCTGTTTCCTATTATCGGTAATTATACTCGAGTGCTCTGCTTGCGCGTTCAACTTGCGTTTGAGGTATGAGACAAGTCTTGCATGTCATATGTACGTGTAATTAGTCGATTCACGCTATCAGTTAAGCAAACTGAAGCGTGTTATTATGCACCATTTGCCGCTAATTGAGTCACCACCCATGGAAAAGTATTGATGTTGTCATATTTAATTTTGTTTTCATCCTATCTTCATCTTCGTAATATGCCTTCCAAAAATATCATTACAGCGATCCGTTCTCCGCGTTGGTCAACTAGACTTGCGTCAAGCGACGCGCGGGCGTCACTTGTTTTCTTCGCATGAGTACCGTCGGTCACCCCGTAAATTGCATCACGGAGACTCGTGGCATGCTCTAAACAAGTTCTTTCATTTGTTTTCTTCGCAGTTACTGTCACAAGACGCGTGTCGCTTGAGCGTTCGGCTTTCCTTCGCTGGTCGTGGCCATGAGGTTAGTGACTAGTTCTGGGCTTTCTGCATGCAGTAAGTAGGTCGTCTGTCAGTCTTTTAGGATGATGATTCGCATGTGGCATGCAGTACGTGCATTTAATCAGTTCTGTGAGTAATTATTTCCTGCTTTAATATAATCAGTAGTACACTACTCCTCCCTGGGTGCATATTACTGTCCTCTTACCTATAATAACTTGGTTATGTTCATCTGCTCACATATCTAAGCAAAAACATCACAAAGTTAATAAACAGACGATCCCTCATCCACAACTATATTAACAACCCTTCAGGTGACTTATATACAAAAAAAAAAAAGAAAATCATGTAATATATTTCATCTTCCTTTGTGTACCATCATTCATTGTTCATTTCTATAGAAATGAGCGGTATACACACTTTGGCGAGCTTTGAAGGGTTAACTTACAAATACTCATAGGAATGACTGTCAAAAGTGCAAAATGGGTTTGATGGTCTGACCATCCAAGTAAAGTTATTAACCCTCATCTGACAAGACTGAAAACGAATTTCAAAATAGTCGGGATGATTTTATTTTTTAAAAGTATTTGCCGCTAGTAACATCGCTTTATTTTTTTTTTCTGAATTTTAATTTAAAGTCGGTCATCAGGATCTCGTCAGTTTCAGAGTAAATGTCACTTAGACTTTGGAAGCTTGACAGTACAGCTGAACGTCAGGTGCGAATGTATAATCCCGCATAGAGATTTGGCATCATCGTTTGTACAAATATCGTCATCATCAGTGTATCAACACTACCTTCTATTTATAAGCTACAGCAACAACACACATAAGCCAAAAGTAAACCGTGCACAACAGACCTTAGCGACGATCCAATACAAATTCCAATTCAAAATATTTTATTTCACATAAGCCTACATGGGCACTTATGAAACGTCAGAAGCTAGGTGCACGGTTCCAATTGGTCGTTTCCTATGGAGAAGAACCGGCAAGAAACTCCACGGTTACTCTTTTAAAAATAATTGGTTTTTACAATGTTTTCAAATTATAGTGTTACTAAGCATGGGAGGACAGTGTAGGCCTGTCAACAAGTACCAGGTACTTAACAGAAAAGAAAATGGTCTACAAATCTACAGTCTATTAAGCCTACAACGTTCTCACATTCACAAAATACATATATCATAATAAAATCTGTTTAAAAGACAAGACTATATAAAATAATGAAAAAATTATATCATGGAAGTATGTAAAAAAATAAAAAATAATTAAAATAAAAGTAACTTTGTAGCAGTTAATAGATATTGACATAAATAGTTATGCTGTTAATGAAGTACCAGGGAAGCCACATGTGCGGAAGGAATTAGCGCCAAACCTCTCTTTTTTATAAGGACACGTTTGATGTGGGTTTTGAACTTTCCATCGCTAAGTTCTGTAACCGACTTTGGCAACTTGTTATAAAAGCGGATACTGTTTATAAGAAATGACTTGTTTGTTTAAGTTAATCTAAATTTGGGTATCACAATTTCATGTTTACTACGTGTATTTATATTATGGAAATCGCTTCATATTTTGAAAAGTCATAAGTTTTTGCGAACATAAAAAAAGTCCCAATGTTCCTTAAAATACGGTGTCACATTACATCATTTCCGCGCAGTCTGTCTGTCCTGACTTATTCTTGGCTGGAGAAGGATTCATGTACTGTGTAAATAAATACTTTGCAATTTATCACTTTGTTCCCAAGATTCTTCTCATATTAATTTTGTAGGAAATTGGGCCTGAAATTGAATTCGTTATTTTTATTAATTTTATTGTTGTTCTTTGTGATGTTTTTTCGGATTTGACAGAGGTGAGAATAATACGAAGAGAATAGGTAATTTGAATTGAGTGTTTTCTTTTGATACGAAGTTCTTTAGTGCAGCTTGCGGTAGAAGTTAACTGGTAGGAATCGACGCGCAAAAGCGTTCATACTTGTATGCCCCCTCCATGTGACTTTGAATTTACACTCTCTTTCTCTCGATACAGAGATAGAGAAAGTGTGAATTTCGACAAAATGAAAATCCAAGATGGCGGCTGCGAAAATTTTCAAATTTTTCGTCATGGGTGTCGTTTACATAGTGTTCGTAGGTTCTAAAGCTAACAGTGAGGTCAAAATGTAAATCCAAAATGGCGGCTGCGAAATTTTCTAACCTTTCGTCATGGGTGTCGTTTACATGGTTTTCGAGGATGCTAAAGCAGTGAAGTAAAAATGAAAGTCCAAGATGGCAGCTGCGAAAATTTATTTTTTGTTTTAAATCATACATGAGAAGGAACTTCGTTCCTGACGGGGATCCCTCGACCGCACACGTTTTATATTTCGTTTTTTCGGAGTAATGCAAATCCCGCGATTCTTCATTTAACTTGCCGGGGCCCAAAGCACAAAAATTCGCGATTAAATCTTCAATAATTACAATAGTAGAAATAGAAGACAATATTATTCAAATTAATATGGAAATAATGAAACAGTTATAGAAATCGAAGGTCTGAAAAACGATACTCGAACACACTGAAGTTTATTTCAAGAATACCACAGGGCAGCGTGCTAGGGCCCACCCTTTTTCTCCTATTCGTAAACAGATCATGCCAGTTATCAATCCCACACTGCAGATGACACTGCGCTAATTATAAGTGGAATAACATGGGACACTGCTCACCACGCAGCCGAAAATGCTCTTGGCATAGTTATGGATTGGCTTTCTTTGAATTTACTAACGCTAAATGTTACTAAAACCCACTATGTCCCTTTCTCAGCGAACACTGCTACACAACCTATTATGCCTGACGTTAAAGCTCATAGTTGTCATCCTTCACTGACGCCTTGCAGCTGCCCTAGTTTACATAGAAGCTCTTGTGTTAAATACTTGGGCGTACACATTGATAACACTTTGAGTTGGCAAAAACATGTCAGTGCGACAGTAGCGCGCGTTCGTAAACTAATGTTCCCTATGAAAAAGCTAAGAAGAGTGGTTCCCGACACATTGTAAAAAACTATCTATTTTGCCTTGGCTTTGTGTTGCTCAATCCTTGTTCACCTACTGCATATCGTTCTGGGGTGGTACACTTAAAACGTATTTACTTCGCCTTGAGAGGGCACAGAGTCTTGAAAGTCATGCTTCACAAACCTTACAGGTACCCGACTACCCAGCTCTATAAAGACATATCTGTACTCACTGTCCGACAGCTCTGTGCTCATAAAATCACTTTACGTGTACACTCATCATTGACCTATGACCCAAGGCTACTAGAGCAATGTATACGACGTAAAGATCCTGTATGCCCATCTGTTCCCACCAAAACTGCTCTGGCAAGGCGAAGCTACCCGTGCCTTAGCAGCCCCCTTTACAACACTATAAATGAAAGCTGCAATGTATATTCTTTACCTAAATTCAAATGTAAAACTGTAGTTAGTGATTTTCTTCAAAAGTTAACGTACGACGAGACTGAACAACTCTTTGTAAAAAAATCTTACTGAGGTGTCTTAATTCATACCTAAAAGCTCTTTTATTCTCTACACAATGACACATACGAAACACACATTTAACACATACACCCACACGACACACACTCATTCCATGCTAAAATCTTTTAAATTGTAATAAGTTTTATTTACTTACTAGTGATACGCTAAGTTTTTATGTTTAAAATTTGCGGCAAATTGCAAATCAACAATAGGAGGAAGGCGCCTGTGTCTGTAACACAGTGTACACTAGCACAGACACAGACGTTCACTCTGTCTCAAATCAACAATAGGAGGAAGGCGCCTGTGTCTGTAACACAGTGTACACTAGCACAGACACAGACGTTCACTCTGTCTCAAATCAACAATAGGAGGAAGGCGCCTGTGTCTGTAACACAGTGTATACTAGCACAGACACAGACGTTCACTCTGTCTCAAATCAACAATAGGAGGAAGGCGCCTGTGTCTGTAACACAGTGTACACTAGCACAGACACAGACGTTCACTCTGTCTCAAATCAACAATATGAGGAAGGCGCCTGTGTCTGTAACACAGTTTATACTAGCACAGACACAGACGTTCACTCTGTCTCAAATCAACAATATGAGGAAGGCGCCTGTGTCTGTAACACAGTGTACACTAGCACAGACACAGACGTTCACTCTGTCTCAAATCAACAATAGGAGGAAGGCGCCTGTGTCTGTAACACAGTGTACACTAGCACAGACACAGACGTTCACTCTGTCTAAAATCAACAATAGGAGGAAGGCGCCTGTGTCTGTAACACAGTGTACACTAGCACAGACACAGACGTTCACTCTGTCTCAAATCAACAATATGAGGAAGGCGCCTGTGTCTGTAACACAGTTTATACTAGCACAGACACAGACGTTCACTCTGTCTCAAATCAACAATATGAGGAAGGCGCCTGTGTCTGTAACACAGTTTATACTAGCACAGACACAGACGTTCACTCTGTCTCAAATCAACAATAGGAGGAAGGCGCCTGTGTCTGTAACACAGTGTACACTAGCACAGACACAGACGTTCACTCTGTCTCAAATCAACAATAGGAGTAAGGCGCCTGTCTGTAACACAGTGTATACTAGCACAGACACAGACGTTCACTCTGTCTCAAATCAACAATAGGAGGAAGGCGCTTGTGTCTGTAACACAGTGTATACTAGCACAGACACAGACGTTCACTCTGTCTCAAATCAACAATAGGAGAAAGGCGCCTGTGTCTGTAACACAGTGTTTACTAGCACAGACACAGACGTTCACTCTGTCTCAAATCAACAATAGGAGGAAGGCGCCTGTGTCTGTAACACAGTGTATACTAGCACAGACACAGACGTTCACTTTGTCTCAAATCAACAATAGGAGAAAGGCGCCTGTGTCTGTAACACAGTGTATACTAGCACAGACACAGACGTTCACTCTGTCTCAAATAATGCATAGCTCCGTATTTTATAATATAATAGCATTCTTATATTTTAGTTGAGACGGACAAATATTGTGTTTGGCTTTTTGAAAATAAAGATATTTTTTTATTTCAAGAATGATCTTAAGTCCACAAGCGGTACGTCTGGACACGGCTCACATTGTTAGGAGGTTTCTCTCTCTGGAGCCCTGACCTGGTAGCTTGGACCCTGTTCCCAATACCGGAGGGTCACTATTTTTATATTTTTGAATTTTAATACATTATTTATATTCTAATACTTAATGTAACTTATATGTGTAAAATAAAATAAAGGAAGTAATACAAAAAAAGTCGGGAGGTGTCGTCGGACACCTCGTGGGAACGAAGTTCCAATCGCTGTTTATTACGTACTAATACTAAAAACTTGACTAACAACAACTACTACTACTTAAAAAGACATGCTACATTGCTCTGTCATTTATAACACATTGCCAAAGACATGGAAAAGCTTCCACTTTCATTATTTAAAAAGAGACTTCGAAGCTTTTGAGTGACGAAAGCATATTATAATATAAAGGAGTTCCTGATGGAGACATAATTTTTAAGCTAGTGTATATATTTAAATACTAGCTGTGTCCCGCGACTTTGTTCACGTGGAAGTTGTAAGATACACAATATACTAAAATAACAGCCACGTTTTAATACTCTTCATCCCCAGACCCGTTGCGTCGCTCGCCCGCGCTATTACTTCGTTTTCGCTTAGTGTTCTGTCCGACTTTTTCTTTTTGCTCGGCTCCTAAGGGTCATAGCGTCGCGGGCTTGCGGACGGCGAGCAATGGGTAGCTCGCCGTCCGGTAAGGACCAAGCCCAAGTCGACGGCGCGTCGTGTTCCACGCGCGCCTCAAAGAGATGTCAGCACTATTGACGGGGTCCGCTAGGGCCGATGCCAGCTAGGGTTGCGGGATGTTCGAAAGAGTTACCGTGGCCCCGGCACAGGCAACAGAAGGAACACGGGTGGGTTTTAGTCAGTAAAAGTCTGACACGCCCTCCCGCTCCGCCCAGAGCGGGAGAAGTCATTTGATGATTTCCCATCCACAAAAAAAAAAAAAAAAGGATCATAGCATGGTATTAAATAGCCTATAACTATCCTTGAGAATTGGGCTACCAAATACAAAAGAATTTTTCAAATCTGACTCTTTGTTCACAATTTTATGGGTTTTAATTTTATTGCGCGGAACCCTAATTATGTTTCTGAATAAAGGCAGCATGAATGACTCTCCGTAACATCAGCTATCTGTCAGTGAAAGTCTTGTCAAAATCGGTCCGGCCGTTTCGGAGATTAGCCGGAATAAACAGACAGAGAAACAATTTTTTTTTAAATTGCTTTTTTGTTATAAGTACCGTATATAACTGCCTCGTTGTTCTAGTGGTCGCAAGCACTACTGCTGAGTATGAGGTCCTGGGTTCGATTCCCAGGTCGGGCAAAGTGTTATTGGGTTTTTCTATTTGGAATTTCTCAGTAGCAGCCCGGAGTCTGGATTTGTGCCCGGTAGATGGCAATAGGCTCGCCCCCATTACATGGGACTTAAACATAACTGGCGAAATGTGGGTGTACTATAGGTACACCTTTGCCTACCCCTTCAGGGAAACAAGGCGTGATGTTATGTTTATGATGTTATGTACACATGAAGACAGAAGTGCATGGAGAGTTCCAAACCAAAATCGTTTGTACAGGGTTTCATCGCCTTAATAATATGTCTTGGATGACATAGATGGCGCTAGTATAGTAGTTGGATTGGAAAATATACAAGAACATTATCTTGTTTTTTGCTAGTTACAATATTACTCAATTTTAACACAAATTCTCCTACGACATTACAAACCTTATAAAGCAAAGCACGTAATAACTAGGATTCGAACTCGGTGGCATAAAATTTACCGATATCATTAGCCACTGGACCATTGCGTCATTACGCATTGAGTTGAAATTATCCTTCTCTTTATTATATTGAAGTTGTTAAGTGACTTTAACCCGTATCATAAATCTCAAAAGAATTGAGGGTAGTTTAATATTGACTGTGTAAAAATTAAATCTTTTTGTTCAATCATAATGTTCTTTACTATCTATGAGTGAGTTCAGTTACGATTGCGTTTACAAGTTTTTAATATTTATTTTTATCATGAGTTCGCGTTCAAATATTGATATGGCTACGAGGGCCCAAATAATAGCATTGCATAATCAAGGCTTAAATTATTCTGAAATTTCGAGAGAAACTGGCTTAAACGTAAGTAATGTTTTAAAATCACTGTTCGTTATTTATTTTATTATCCATGGTTATCGATACACGAAAATAATAAATAATATATTTCCCTTATAGGTAAAGACTGTCACTTTATGGATAAAGCGGTTTCAAGAAGAGGGTTCGTTGGAACACCGTAGTAGATCTGGCAGAAGACGCCATATTGACTCAGACCAGCGTCAACTTATGGTGCAAGGTTATGAGGAAAATGGCTTTACACCAACAAGATATTACGCAGAGTTGTTTGATACATCTTTGCGGACGGTGTATCGTGCTCTTCATAGTGAAGGTCTGCATTATCGTCGACATGCTATTAAGCCATTGCTAACCGAAGCTAATAAAAGAGCACGATTGGAGTTCGCTTTGAAATACAGAAATTTCGACTGGAGCAACGGAGTCATCTTCAGTGATGAAAAGACTTTCAAGTCTAGCCAGCATGGGCGAGTTAGGTTGTGGCGTAGGAATAATACGCGTTATGATAGTGATCACGTTGTGCCTAACTCTGAATCCGGTCGTATAACAGTGAACATTTGGGGATGGATGAGTGCTGCAGGACCAGGAGAACTTACTGTAATACCCAGTCGTGCAAACAGTGTAAACTACATAGATGTGCTGAATGACGTCATGTTGCCCACCGTACGGAATGTTTTTCCTGTAGAAGACATGCCAGTGATAACGTTCGTGCAGGACAATTGTCCTATACACCGTTCCATAATTGTGCAAGAGTGGTTTAGCCAGCAATCGGATATACAGATTATTCCTTGGCCTGCGAGATCGCCAGATTTAAACCCCATTGAAAATTTATGGGGCGTTATGGTTCAAAGGTGGGACAATAGGAACGAAAGGACTAAGGAAGTACTGAGTACTCACTGCATGCAGGTATGGGATTCTATACGGGGTCTAAATTTATGTGAAAAATTAATAAACTCCATGGGTTCGCGGTTGCAAGCTGTAATCGATCAAAATGGCGGACACACGAAATATTAAAAAAATAATATAAAGTGTTGACTATTGGATTGAGTAATAACAAAGACCGGGGTAGCTATAATTTATTTGATAAATTACAGTGATCAAACTTAGTGTAAGTGGGATAAATTTATTCACTACTTTATAACAACAAAATGTTTTTACACTAATGATTTTGATTTCTTATATAATATAAGAAATTAAAATAAAAACAATATAAATATAGATTCCTTTCTAATATAATTAATTATTTATTTATTATTATAAACAAATTGGTCCCAAAATTACAGCTATAACCCGGTCTTACAATTGTTATTGATTTGAGGTTTAGCTTCAATTTCTTCCTCGTTCTGGAACGAATACTTAAGCTGTGAACCTTAGTCATAACATAATGCACAAATCAATCATTATAGTCAATACCACTAACCATAATTATGCAAAACGTAATTTTTTTATAATTTGTGAGTAGGTAAAATATTTACAGAACTAAGGTTGCATATATAGTGTAAGGTATTATAACATTATGTAAATAAAACTAAATACTATAAGAATAGCACAACACAGTTTTGATTTAGAATACTTATAACATCTATTATACAGTTTTACTTTGTTAATGTCTTCCATTTTGTAATAGAGTTATTCAGTTATAAATTTTACTTGTATTTCTCATAACAAGTGAATTAAATAATTGTCAATTGGGTGTAAAACTGTTAGGTTAGGTTATACACTGTATAAGAAAGAAAGAAATAAATTGTATTCTTCTTTGAGAATTAAATGTCTTAATGTATAATATCACTAAAATAGTTTAATTTCTTATCCTTTACGAGAACTAAACTTAGTAAATCTTAATCTGTAAGAAAAATATATCTAAATCTTCTTACATGTTTCTTACTAATAATACTAATACTTACCACCAATTACGAAAGTAATTTATATATATTTATTTATACAATGTTATATATAGTAGAGTAGTATATGTATACTTGTATATTATGCCTTTATTCATTTATACATCTTATATTATTTATAACAAAAAATAAAATAAAAAACGTTTAAAAATATAAAAAATAGAATATAAATTACATTATACAGTGTGAGTCTTTATAATGTGCACATATCGAAATGAGGGAATCTATGCTTAATTTTATCGACGGAAAAAATGTAAAAAAAAATCTAAATATTTATTTATATTTTTTATGGATTTTTAAAAAAAATTGTTTGCTTTTGTGACCCCAGTGTATACAAAACTGTGTAACTTTTAAACTAAACGATTGATCACGATGAAACAAACTCTATAATGTTTGGAAGTAATTAGGTGTCGTCATAAAATAAAAATTATGGAAAAAAAATAGCCACATTTAAAAATAAACATTTTTGTTTGGCAAAAATCTGATTTTTTTTCATTAATTTTTACAAAAATTGTAAAATTTCTCAATAACATGCCCCCATCACCTTCTTTTTTTATAACTTTAAGTTATTCTTCATTGTATTAGGAACCTAACGGTAAAAATTGCACGTTTTTAACTCAACCCCAACATTTTTTATCAAATGTCAAAGAAAGGCCCAACGCATAGCTACGCACATTGTTTAGCAGGTAGATAAACTTTTTTTTGTTAACTTTGTTGTGAATGCGCGCGGGTCGTTTCAAAGATGGCACTCCGAACGCGGAATCGTATTGTTCTCATAAGGGTGGTTTGTTTGGGATGATAATTAATGCAAAAGAGTTCAATTGAAACCCATTTATTATTAAATACAAAATTTAATGCATCAGGTTCTCAAAATGTCCACCTCGTTGTTGTAAACACAAAGCCGCGCGAATTAGAATTTGGTGTGTCGCTCTCCTTATCATTTCGGGATCATTGCGAATATCATTCGCACAGTTTATTATGCGGTCACGCAAATCGGCCTCACTGTTGATGGGGGTACTGTAGACGCGTTGCTTCATGGTCCCCCATAGGAAATAATCAAGGGGCGTCAAATCGGGTGAACGCGCAGGCCACCCTACAGGTCCTTGCCGGCCGATCCATTTGTCATGATAATTTTCGTTTAAAAATCTTCTTACATTTGTAGCGTAATGGGCAGGACATCCGTCCATCTGAAGAAACATCCTTTGACGCACAGCCAGTGGGACATCTTCCAATAACTGAGGCATATCATCTCTCAATAGACTTAAAAATCTTTCACCAGTCAACGTTCTCGGCAATATGACTGGTCCAATCAACATGTTATCGATAAGACCAGCCCAAACATTTATCGAAAATCTTACTTGGAAAGTAGATGACCGTTTCAGTTTCGGGTTTTCACCTGCGCGGCACCATCTGTGTAAATTTCGACAGTTAGTAATACCGTCTCTAGTGAATGTCGCTTCGTCCATCCATAGTATTTTTCTTGGAAAGTTTGGGTTTGCTCTGGTTTTTCTTTGAATCCATGTGGACATCACACACCTTGGACGCCAGTCTACGTCTTCATGTAGATGTTGCACCCTTTGATAGTGATAAGGATGCAATCCTTCTTTCTTTAAAATACGCCACACTGATTTTTGGGATATTCCGTGACGAAGAGCCAGTCGTCTAGTACTTATGGATGGATCAGCAAACAAATCACTTAATACTGCTTGTTCAGTAGCCGCATCAATAATTACTTGAGGTGGCTCGCGACGATCTCTACTTGATCCAAGTCCAGTGATCGACAACCTTCTGTGAACTTCCTGGAAGTTTCGGGCAGATGGCACTGGTTGCCTGTTAGGATACGCAGCTATGTAAGCCGCGCGCGCAGCTCTGGCACTTCCTTGTCCCACTCCATAATAAAAATGTATGTCGGCGATGTGTGCCGGGGAAAATTCACTTAAACGCGGCATCATGTAGCAGCGAACGAAAGTTATGAAAGTCCAGCGAACGAAAGTACCGAAACACATGTAGCAGCGGCGAATAATTCGGAGCGACTGCCAGTCTGACATCTTTCATAATTCAAGTTCCTTTGGCTGGCCCTACCTCCCCGACCTGCGCACATTCAAAAGAAAGTTTATCTACCTGCTAAACAATAGCTATGCGTTGGGCCTTTCTTTGACAGTTGATAAAAAATGTTGGGGTTGAGTTAAAAACATGCAATTTTTACCGTTAGGTTCCTAATACAATGAAGAATAACTTAAAGTTATAAAAAAAGAAGGTGATGGGGGCATGTTATTGAGAAATTTTACAATTTTTGTAAAAATTAATGAAAAAAAATCAGATTTTTGCCAAACAAAAATGTTTATTTTTAAATGTGGCTATTTTTTTTCCATAATTTTTATTTTATGACGACACCTAATTACTTCCAAACATTATAGAGTTTGTTTCATCGTGATCAATCGTTTAGTTTAAAAGTTACACAGTTTTGTATACACTGGGGTCACAAAAGCAAACAATTTTTTTTAAAAATCCATAAAAAATATAAATAAATATTTAGATTTTTTTTAACATTTTTTCCGTCGATAAAATTAAGCATAGATTCCCTCATTTCGATATGTGCACATTATAAAGACTCACACTGTATAATAATAAAATTTAAAAAAACCGACTGTGAACTGGGTTTCGAACCAGTGCCCTGTGAAACGAGCTTTGTTATTCTGTCATGCTTATCCACCTGAGCTACGATCTACTTATTGTAGAATGCGAAAATGAGAGCTAGTTTGTGAATGTAGGGATTTTTATTATTTATGATCTACGCCATCTGTAGTCGAATTAACTAATATACCAATTGGTTTATTTGGTTTGGTTTAGATGGCGCTGTATTAAGTACTCGGAAATAAGAAAATAAAATAATTTATGTTTATTTGAATATAAATATATTATTATTTCTTAGTAATTATTTTAGGTATTAAAAACCTTATTATGTGCCTCTGCATAATAAGGTTTTTAAGCTTTGCGGTGTTATTTTCATGTTTGAACAGCGCCATCTAGTCGTCTCATGAAAGTCATGAAACGTAATGCAAAACCTCAGTCAAAAGTCGACCTTAGGCTCTCCATGCACTTTTGTCTTCAATAGTACCATATATACTTTCTTATGCATTTAGTAAAAAGTTGTTATTTTGATATTACAAACAGACACTTCAATTTTATTTATTTGTATAGATTATTTTTTGTACTTAGTTCATTGTGTATTATTTTGAAATTGTATTTTAGTTTTTATTTATAAGTTGAATGTTTTAAATCATTTGCATGCCTTCGTGGTAAAATATGGCTGAACTCTTATATTTTTTGTCATCATTTTGCTATTACCCATATTTGCATTATAAAATTATCTTTATCTGTATTAAAACCAAAAACTTTTGACACTTGAAACTTGAGACCTTGAAACTGACTTTTCGGGCATAACGCTTTTTCGTTACGTGACGATTTCTACCAGTCAACTCCTACCGCAAGCCGCGTTAAAGAGCTTCGTTCCAATAAAAGGGGTCTAGCCATTGACATTAATCCAGTAAAAATCCAGACTCCAAACAAAACCGCAACGAGCATTATTACCTAACTGATTGAAAAATAAGTATACTTATTATTCTATCTTCAAAGGACATAAAACAAATGTTAAGCCAAGTCATCCTGCTCAGAATCTTCGTGAATGTTCGTAAGTTTTCGTGCACGTACCGAGATAACGCTCGGTACCTCATATCGGGCCAAGTTTGAGGATTAGAGGAACAAGCTGGCTGTAAAGTTGCCCCAACTTTGTATGGAGGTTGTATGAGATGTTAAGTTTTGGTCTATATTTATTTGAAAGGATGTTTGTAGTTTATTAACTTTTACCAAAAGTGCTAAGTTTTGCATTTAAATTGTTAGTTTCCTGTTTCCAAGTTAATCTTAAGCAACATTACAACACTGATTAAAAATAGTAGAAAGCATTGTAAGAATTTACTTAAAATATGTAGTCCAATATACTGTAACCCAGCTGGTGTTAAAATGAAATCACGTTACGTTTTCGCGGTTTAAAGCTCCGATCTTTGTTGCTTTTTAGCAGTTTCTTTTATACAACATGCCCCGGAAATAACGCACAACCTCTTAGGAGTCATTGTACTCGTCATTATGAACAACCTTTTCTATGGGACCAAATCTGAAATCGCGAAAAAAAAATCTGTTGTTACCTACATTTTGAAGAGTTATGCGAACATAAAGGTAGGTAACAGCTGTTTTTTTTTCGCGTATAGACTATAGACTTCTAGCTAATGAAAATCACACTTTATGACATCAAACAGGCTGCACCTTACATAAAAACATGTCCACCTTAATCCCAATTTAGACAGAAAATCCATATCCACAAAAACCATTTAGTCCTAACTTCACCAAAGCTACAGTCCACTAAGTTACAAAATGTAGCGTTGCTTAGTCCAGCAGTATTTGCATTGGGAAACTGGAGATGATAGCCTGTAGCCAGCTGTAGCTTTCCGAATCTGTAATCCAAATTGTTTGCTCCCAGTTGGGCAATTAATAGTTTACCAGTTTGCGGGTTTGTCGAGCCAACTGGAACATTTCCACTGCATAATACACAGATAGTCATTTACATATGAAAGTAACGAAGCTCTGCCCAGTGATCACTGGGAAGGGTAAATTGGAGTTCAAGATGGAAAAGATTGGGTCATCACTGGAAATCTCCATGGAGACCTAGTGGTGGAAATTTGCACTTTTGGTTAAGTCTTTGACTGTTTCGTTTCATGTTAGTTAACATTATTGTTTAATGCAAGTTCCTTGTGAAGATCGCATGTTAGTCACGAAGCTTTGAATCATATGTGCATTTTGATTTGAATTTTAATAGAAAGCTTGCTTATTTATTTTGTTGATTGCAGTTTCCCTAACCATAACCGTGAACACACTATAAAGGCTCCCGCGGACAGGCGCGACGCGATTCTGGTAAAATATTCATTTTCCATGAAGTTTTAATTGAAATTGTTCTACATACTAGAGTCGCGTCGCGCCTGTCCGCGGGAGCCTTAAAATCATTACGATAATCGATATGTACTTTGCAAAAGCTCGGAATTATCGGGAGTTCAAAGGCTGAACTACTTACGTCTTCCAAAAGGTTATAAGGATTCATCTAATATAATATCTCTCTTCTACTTCAAGTCGAAGCAATCTCAGATTACGAAAAGTTTGTATTTACATTTCATGGCTCTGTACCGCAAATTCACCCTCTATACTCCTTCCACCCGCATTCAAAAATAGACTCTATTATTTCACTATATGGTTGCTATTACAGGTGCTACTTCGCCGAAATAAAATCAACGTTGACAATTGGCAATGTCTTCGGCGTTTTTCTGGTATTTGTAAAGGTTTCAAGTTTTATTTCGAATATCTTTTATGCAAATTAATACTAATGATTCCTTTTGCCTGTAACTATAAATTATGGTTTACAAAAGTAGATACCTATCAATAATTTGCTCAAGAAAACGTTTTGGTGCTAGACATAACTTTTTGTTCTGTACCTACAGACGATCACTTATGAGGACTATTAAACGTACTAATATTAAGGGCTATACAGGGTGGCAGGACATCAACGCGAAGCCGATTACCATAGATTCAGTACATGATTTTGGACCCCCTGCGTTGCTGCGTTTTCGTCGGTCATTAAAAAAAAATCTGCTATTTCCTACAAAAGTCCAATACCTACGCGGTCAAAATGTATGGAACAGCTTTTTTTTTTTAAATAACCGACGAAAAATTTCGATTCAGGAGGTCCAGAATCATGTACTGAATCCATGGCCACCCTGTATAATAAGTAAGTACCAAACATTTTATAAAAGTTCCAGCTGCCTTAGTTTCTACCGAAGATATGGAGCTGCCTCAGCTTGTATTTGTTTATTGTAAAATTTCCCAACAACCAAAAAAGCAGATGATAATTTAATTAAGCCCATACCTGGTACTTAAAGCGTCCAAACAAAACATGTGAGAAGTCAAAAAGATCCGTGACCTCTAAAACAATAAGAACTGAGCTTAAATTAAAAGGTCATTCCTATCTGTTGACAGCGAAGCATCGACGTTCCAAAGTTAAAAAAAGACTATAAAAACGCGCGCGCGTTGACATCGCTACGTTCAATTTTCGTGATTCCAGTGCACATACGTACAGGACAAAATTGTAAAAAATAAAGTACGCCAACTAGCTTCCCGTCTATACGATAAAAAACAAACGGGTTTATTGAGATTTTTTGTGAAAAAGATTTTTCGCCCTGTTTTTTTGCACGGCAGTTTTTAGAAGCGGGCTGGATTTTTGGCGGCCCGTCAGATAGAAACCTAGATTGCTCGGTATTTGAACTGTACTAATGATGCAACACTATTTATAAGGACGATATTCCTATTTGAACTGAAAAACGTCTATTTTTTATCAAAGTTGCACCGGTGAAAAGTGAATAGAGCTAAGACAGTTGATTCATTATTTGAGCATGCTTTGTAAGTTTCCATGGAAAATTTATAGCGTGTGATGTCTGATGTGTGATGTGGACTTCAAGAGCAAATTCAAGCAATAATGCTAAGGCTACATTGTCGCGATAACGCGAACTACACTTCGCACGCTCTCTGTTGTACAGAGAGATGTCGAGCGGTATGCGAGAGAGAGCGCGCGAAGTGAAGTTTGCGCTAACGCGACAATGTAGCCGTAGCATTATTGAATGAAAGTATCAAAGTTCAAGTGCGACATTCTCACATTATAGGAGTCGAATGTGTGGCAATTATTAAGTGTCGTGAATTTATATAGTAACAAAACCAGTATAAGCTGGCTTCTTATTATACATATAAAATATAAACTCGTACTACGCTAGGCCAACTCACGGTCAAGCTGTTATCACCGACGAAGGGCGGTCGACTGTAGGTACCATTGACAAACGCTAGGCCTTTCCAATTTTGAAACAATACAATTTTGCTGTCCAGCTGCAATTGTACTAAAGTGAAACAAAGGACCATAGTGCCAGGGCTTTTTCAATGAATCAGTGTAAACAAAAAGCAAGTTTAAGGTGGAAAGGCGTCCGTTTTGTCGTTAGTACCTATTTCGAAAATTTGTCCAAGTTTGTCCTTCTTAGCATTCTCAGTAAAAGGCCCATGTCGCTTTGGTTTACGTCAAGCCTAAATTTAACGCTAGGTAAAAAAATATCCGGCTAAGGTTGCGGATAGGAGGATGCTGGCCTTTTCTCGGCAAATACTAGACGCCGAAATGAATGTGACGTGCCTCGCATATTTCTACGGATTTGTGGGGTTTGACTTTTGCGATGTTGTCGAGTTTGAAAATAGATTTTATTTTATTTTAGGTAAAATTTTACTTTTTGCTCTAAGATATGAGGAGATCGAAATGGTAGCCGTTTTCACGTAGGCATAGGTTTACTCTCCTTACTGCAAAGCGGGTAGCAGCTGATAATGTGCTAGGATTCATTCCATAGAGACACGTGGTAAGTGACTCTTTGAGTTTCTGAAAAAACGGCTACCATTTTGAGCAACTCATAATTATCTTAGAGCAAAATAGTAAAATTTCTAGGCGAGTCCAAATTTAAAGTTTTAAGTTTTTTTTTTTTGTTAAGGTGAAATAAGATCCAAAGTAGAAGTTTTTATTTTTTATTTGTTTTTTTTTATCAGTCTTTTTTGTAGCGCCAGTTTATCGATGGTAAAAAAAGTAAGTTGTAGTCTCATTTCCTACAAAATGTATTGGTAAAGTTTTTGCGACTTCTGCCTTTTCTAATACTTAAACCTCAATTAGCCCGATAGAGGTTCTTAATCCTTATAAAAAACATGACCGATTGGAATTTAAAAAAAAGATTTTTGAATTGTGAAATATGCCTATTTTCTGGCTGACTATATTTTTTTTTCAAAATTGTGAATGCAGATCAAAATTTCTCAAAAAGTTAAGGACAGTTCTACGACCGTTTTCCTGTAGCTATAACGATTAAGGTAGCTGCCCTTACTGCTGTGTTGGTTCTTGTTAACTGACTCATAATACCACCTATATAATATCTATTTACCTTCAGTACTCGAAGAGTAAACATGGCAAATAAATGCTGAGTCATTGCCCAGTGAATCTTCAAGCGTTTACAAGTAATAACCAAGTTAAACATTGACGCATTAGCTAATTTCATTACTCGATTAGTTTCGAGAGGACTTCAAACCCACTTTCAAGTCACTGGCTTAGACTTTAAAATAGTTTGCAGTAGTACGAAAAGGTGATGTTCAACAAGTTTATGCGTGTTTTTATCCATATTGTAGTAAAAAATATAATCACAAATCACAGGTAAGATTTTGAATACCAATTCAGTTCGTAAGTCCCGCAGCACTTTAGAGAGAAAATCAGGATATTACATTAGCTATATTTCGTGTTCTCAGCGGTAGAAGGTCACGTACGAGGCCTTATACAAACTACTGCAAAGTAAACACTCGTCAGTTGTTTGAATATGTAGTTCGAGGGGTTCTGTACTGTATCACGCTAGATTTTAGTGACATTTTACCTAAAATCAACCTGTTTTGCATAAATCAACCGTCTTCCAAAAAAAAAAACACTGCAAATTGTAAAATAACTTTGATTTCGGATGTCGGTGTCTTTAGATCTGTATTTTAGATTATTGCCACCGACTTCCGAAATTAAAGTTACAATTGTTTCTATTTTTCACTTTTTAGTTGTGTTACCTAACCCAAAGTCGTTTACTACTTGCAATTTATATAACAGTGACAGGAAATTATTATAACATTATCAACATACAATAAGTAGAAAAAATACGTATTATTGAAGCTAACTCAAAACCCACTCATCAGAACTTGACCAGATTTATACATATAGGATCAATCTGGAAGTATATCCTTTCAAATGAAAAAAAAATCAAATCGGTTTATAAATTACGGAGTTCTGAGGTAACAAACAATAATAATAAACAAAAAACACCACTAAACTGAGATCCTCCTCTTTTTTTGAAGTCGGTTAAAACTAGCACTGCGACACCTGTTTGATATTTTTGTTTAAAGTAAAATAATCAGGCTTCCTTTTAAATATTTGCAAGTTTCCGCAATTTCAAAATACAACACTTAGGTCTGTTGTTCACGACTCTACTCAAAAGTCACCAGTTAAAAACTCAAATCACAAATGAGTAGTCGGAATGTCACAGCACTAGTGGCTCAAATGCTCACTGATGATTTGAGTTTGAAACATGTTACGTTTGAGTAGCGACGTGGACGACGGGCTTTACTATCAATATTTTTTAATAAAAATTGTCAATTTTTTGGGCTGGTCTGTGTGTTTTCCCACAATTACACACAATTTGCAAAAAATATTACCGCTATTGCTATCTTTATAAGATACGAGCCTTGCGTGACGCGACGTATATAGCGTGACTGGTAATTAGTGACCGATACTTAAACACATGATTGTACCCATGATAACAAACAACTTTTACTATGGGACCAAATCTGAAATCGTGAAAAAAAAATCAGCTGGTCCCTACATTTATGCTCGCATAATTCGTCAAAATGTAGGGACCAGCTGATTTTTTTTTCACGATTTCAGGTTTGGTCCCATAGTAAAAGTTGTTTGTTATCATGGGTACAATCATGTGTTTAAGTATCGGTCACTAATTACCAGTCACCCTATATATGACGTATATACAAGGTGTAACATAATTAACGCACAACCTGTTAAGGGGTCATTGTACTCATCATTATGAACAACTTTTACTATGGGACCAAACCTGAAATCGCGAAAAGAAAACCGGTGTTCCCCACATTTTGACGAGTTATGCGAACATAAATGTAAGGAGCAGCTGATCCATTCTTCTTTGACTTGTTATAATTTTCGTTTTTTTATTTTTATATTCTTACTTAAAATGTCGACATTAAATGTATTTTTGTATCATTTTGCTAGGGACTATAATCTGTATCAATATGACTATTAATGTTTTTGTAAATTTAATTGGTTTTAATTTGGATAGGCGTTCTAACTTCCAATGGGTGAGGAACGAGGTTACCTATTAATTATTATTGTTTATGTTGCTTTTTTTGTGTAACTACTGTGCAAATATTTCGACACAAATGTATTTTTGTTATGAAATCAATAAATAAATAAAAAAAAAATGTTGTTTAAGTATTTTCTTTAATGGTCGTAGTTGACATTTAAACTATTTTAACCGATTTAAAAAAAAGGAGGACGTTCTCAATTCGGTTGTATTTAAAAAAAATGTTTGTTACCTCAGAACTCGCATCATTTATAAACCGATTTGAACATTATTTTTTATTTGAAAGGATATAACTTCCAGATTGGTCCCATATGAAGAGATTTATAACTTGGTGTATGTTTAATGTTTGGGCAAATAGCTTTTCATTATTGAGCCCAGTAAGTTGCATATCCTTTAGTCAAGTTCTGATGAGTGAGTGGTTTTTGAGTTAGCTTCAGTAATACGTATTTTTTCCACTTAGTGTATATCGATGATGTAATAATAATGTTATGTCACTGTTATTTACTTTGTAAGTAGTGGTATACGACTTTGAGTAGGGTAGGTACCACAACTAAAAAGTGAAAAATAAAAACTTTTTTGCAAAAAATAATCGACTTCCAAAAAAAAATACTACAAAGTGAAAAATAACTTTAATTTCTGAAGTCGATGGCAAAAAAAACTTCTGAAATTAAAGCTATTTTTCACTTTGTAGTATTTTTTTTTTTGAAAGTCGATTGTTTTTTGCAAAAAAGTTTTTATTCTAACAAAAGCTCTCGAAATCCAAACTGTAACACCTTGTACAACATCCATACTCCCTCAACACCACTTTTCTCAGTCCCAAATAAGAAGGAATTCTTTTCAAAATCACACGTCTTACAGTCATAGCTCACATTAGTGACAAATTCTCGCGACACGCGACTATGCGTATTCTATGACAGCGGCCCTCAACATTTCCATCCCTCCCTGGGGAGTCTTCAGAATCCATTACGCGACATACAAGGGACGTTTCAGATGAATGCCGTCGAATCATAAATCATTTCATAGATCAAAAACGAATCTACAAAATTATATCTCGTATTATTATGTCTTGTTTACATATTGTTTTTTTTATGATTTTGGTACTGTTTACAATTTGTTTGGGATAAAGGAATGGTTTTAATTGGTATTTTGTAATTATTGAAATATATTCATAAACGATTTTGAAAAACTTGACTGAGCTAAGGGGAAGTGTTTTGTGAAAAGTACGATTGTGGTGGTAATATTACCCGCATTATCAACACTGGGTGTTGAAAAATTGACTTGTCATGCAATAATTAATATGCATATAAATGTAATATTGGCAAACCAGCTAGCGGGTTGTTGATGATTAGCAAAAGCACTCTATATAGGTACAACACGCAAAAGGTTTGCCTGAACCAGCTTTAGAGACAGAGTTGACGGAGTTTTCTTTTAACGTGACACAACTGCAATAACATACATGTGAGGCTTAGTTGAAGGATTAAGAGAAACATCAATAATATTTAACCCGCATAGCTATAAATCATTTTTCATCACAAAACATTGAGAAATCCAGCCATTTCTTAAACCCAATAAAAGACCCGGACAGCCATAAAATAGCAAATTTTTTTCTCTCAACTTTGGCAACCACGGTCCACATCAATGAGCGACACATTTATCTTCCGATTGGCGCGGGAGTCTCATAAGTCACTGACAGACGAATAATTTCGTGGAGACCTGCTCTGGATTGGCTGAATTCGTGGCCGATATGTGTTTTTGCTATTTTATTGGCATGCCATTTGTTGAAGGCTTGTGTAGTTTTGTTATGGGTCGAAAAAGTGAAAGTGTTGAAAGTTTTTCGTATCTTTCTGCTGGAAGTTTATTGTAATTAATTATTTGGATTCAGGAGGTGCCAGGTATGACCAACTCCTTGCGTCAATTGCGTCAAAGGATGAGGTGTAGTATCAAGTTGCATTTAAAATCCAACCACGTTATACATTCATCTCCATCATCTGTCTGCCTTTTCCCAATTGTCTTGTGGTCGGCTTCCAGTCTCACCGGGTGCAGCAGTATACTAGTAATTTACATGGAAAGTCTGCCTATTTGTAGCAGCTTCATCTTTCGTCCTTGAGAGACTTATTTATCGCGACAATGTGTTCACAACAACATAATTGTTTTATATGTACAGTTTATACACAAACAATACACAGCCCCAACACAGACGAGCTAGTACATCAAGCATTACACTTAAGACAAACAAAGTTGCTTACGATCGAGTTGTACAAGTCAGAGCAATAAAATGGACTATATAAACTGTAACCGAAGCGATCGCAAGTTTCACGAATCAGTTTAGGTGTCATAAAACATCGGAACAAGATATACGATGGGAAGGGTGATGTCGGATTTAGCGGCTAAACGCGCGGTCCGAACGCAAATCTTGAAGGGGAAGGTAAAGTGACGGATATAAAGATTGTCTTTTTTACACATTTTTCTCCTTTGGAAACGGGTTTTAACATACTCAATATTAAACGCAGCACTTCCTTGCTGTTGCGAATAGTTTCTTGTAGTCGGTCCAGTCCGACATCGGTTGACGTTTGGAAATTATTGTAAATTGTATTGGCTGAGCAAATATATTCCATGAAACAAAAAATTACAATCTTACAATAATGTATTATATTTTAATCATGTATGGAAACCACGGAAGGGTGTTGGGGTGTTAATCTCATCTGTACAAATAAATAAAATTGAAGAGTCTGTTTGTAACGTCAAAATAATAGGTTTTTACTAAATGCATATGAAAGTTTATACGGTACTATTTATTTTTTATTGTTTGTCAGTCTGTCTGTTTGTTCCCGCTAATCTCCGAAATGGCTGAACAAATTTTGACGGGACTTTCACTGGCAGATAGCTGATATTATAAGGAGTAACTTAAGCTACTTTTATTTTAGAAAATTAATTAGGGTTCTGTGCAAAAAAAAAATGAAAACTCATGAAATTGTGAATAAAAAGTCGGATCTGAAAAATCCTTTATGCATTTGGTAGCGCAATTTCCGAGGGTGATTATAGGTTATTTAACATCACGCTAGGACCCTTAGGAGCCGAGCAAAAAGAATAAAGTCAATAAGAACGCTAAGCGAAAACGAAGTTATAGCGCGGGCGGGCGATGCAACGCGGCGGGTCGAAGGACGAGGGAGCTTTATTAAAATGTGACGGCTATTATAGTCTATTGTGTATCTTACGACTTCCACGCGAAAGAAGTCGCGGGGTACAGCTAGTACATAATAATATGTACATATGTCAGAATATGACTTTCGTGTTGATTGTCTGTTACATGCATTCTAAGCATCAAAAATAAACGTAAAAGCTTGAGGCTGGTCTTTTAGAGTAAGACGGACGTTCACGCCTCAAGCTTTTAAGAAAATATCAAAGTTCTATGTTTACGTAAGTTTCATTTAGTACTTTTTAGTTCATTACGAGCTTGGTTTAAAATAAAATAAAAATTCGTTTATTTATTTTAGTATTTATGATGTTAAATAACTAGTTCAATAATTTCTAACTAATTTACATATATTTTATTGTAAGCTTGTTCAATTGCTCGAAGAAAAAAAGCGTACCTATATTTAGCAAACTATCTAATGTTAAAAAGCTGAAATTTGATATGGTTATAATTTTATTTATTTTTATTTATTTATTTAAACCACAATTATAACACCTTCACAGAATCACCCAAGGCGATGTTATAACTTAAAGTCACAATGTTTACACTTCATACAAAATAATAAATATTATAGATATTTATATTTAATATATTAGTAGACCAACTTAATCACCAGACCCTAGAAGTCAAGACGAATCAAACAAGCCCAAACTCGATGGGGTTGCGTCATTTTACTACAGAGTTCCCTTGGCTGCCTCGCAGGGTGCCATCTTCTGGCTATCAAACCCTGGATATCATCTAGGACCAGAGTCCTTGTCAAGATGAATCAAACAAGCCCAAACTCGATGGGGTTGCGTCATTTTACTACAGAGTTCCCTTGGCTGCCTCGCAGGGTGCCATCTTCTGGCTATCAAATCCTGGATATCATCTAGGACCAGAGTCCTTGTCAAGATGAATCAAACAAGCCCAAACTCGATGGGGTTGCGTCATTTTACTACAGAGTTCCCTTGGCTGCCTCGCAGGGTGCCATCTTCTGGCTATCAAACCCTGGATATCATCTAGGACCAGAGTCCTTGTCAAGATGAATCAAACAAGCCCAAACTCGATGGGGTTGCGTCATTTTACTACAGAGTTCCCTTGGCTGCCTCGCAGGGTGCCATCTTCTGGCTATCAAACCCTGGATATCATCTAGGACCAGAGTCCTTGTCAAGATGAATCAAACAAGCCCAAACTCGATGGGGTTGCGTCGTTTTATTACAAAATTCCCATAGCCATCTTCCAGGGTGCCACCTCCTGGCTCCATTATCAGACCCTGGGTATCATTTAGGACCAGAGTCTTGTCAAGACGAATCAAATAAGCCGGAACTCGATGGGGTTACGTCATTTTATTACAGAGTTCCCATGGCTACCTGCTAGCTCCATAATCAGATCAGCTCCATGTCATAATAATATTGCATTTTCAACCAATTTACATTAGCTAGCAAAATTTCAGCTCAATCGGAAACCGGGAAGTGGGTCAAATTTAGCTTGCAAGATTTGATTACAGACACCGGCGCAGGTGAAAGTTAATAAAAGCTTGTAATAAAGCAAATTGAATAAAGGAGAATACAAAACCTTCGGATTGTATATGTTATGCCTTGTTGTATTATACATATATGCATTAACATTTTCTTTATTTCGTTTTCTGTACATATTATTTGCATGCATAAATGCATTAACATCATTATTATGCATACTGAAACTGCAAAATGGTATATTTTCGTCATCAAAATGTGAACATTAAATGAATACAATGTGAAAATAAACTAAATAACTTCCCCTGAGACATTACTTTTTACAGCAAGTTCATTACTATGTGAGTAATTAAAAGAACATTATGAGACCAGAAATCCTAATATTAACCATTTCTTAATAATAAAACCATCGAACACGACCAGCTTTTCTTAACTAAAACACGCCACAAGCTGAGAAAACTGAAAGACAAAGAATAAAACTGCATTACGGGGGATTGTAACCGCCAGCGTTGAATACATCCAACTCCTTAAGACGACACCGCGCGCGCACTGGCACCCTCAACGTTTGTTAGGTTATTTCTTTTATTTTAGAATGAAAATGCAGAAAACAAACACGTTACGTTGTGCTCCACAAGACTATATGTTATTATTATTAAATACAGTAGTCTTACATTGTTAAGTTTTATATTACAATCCTTAAAACGGAGCTTAGTGGCCACTATTTTCCGTTTTATTAAGGATTATAATAAAACTTAACAATGTAAAACTAAAGTTTGTAACAATAATAATGTTCATATAATTTTTCATTCTATGCATAAAAGAAATAATCAAACAAACGATGTGGGCGCCATTGCGCGCGCAGTGTCGTCTTAAGTATACAGATGAAACTGAATTAGTTTAGAAATTAATCCAATATTGTTTTCGTGTTGCCCGGCCAGAGTCACTGCTCGAGAAATTAATCTTAAACAAATAAAGTTATGGATAGGGACAAATTGTGATTTTGAGGGTTCATCATCTGCCTAGCCTTTTCCCAACTATATTGGGGTCGGCTTCCAGTCTAACCGGATGCAGCTGAATACCAGTATTTTACATGGAGCGACTGCCTATCTGACCTCCACAACCCAGTAACTGGGTAGTACGATACCCCTTGGTAAGACTGGTTGTCAGACTTTCGGGCTTCTGACGACCCGTAACGACTGTCAAAGATCCACGAATGACAGCCGGGACCAACGGCTTAACGTGCTTTCCGAGGCACGGAGGAGTCTCGGTATGTAAAGATGGTCACCCATCCACGGACCAATCCCGGCAAGCGTAGCTTAACCTGATGGATCGACCCGTGCGGCTGTTATTACTTAGCCACGAGGGTTGTTTAATTAAATTAATATTGGATTTGGTCAATTTCAAATACAAAATATTTTATTTCACATTAGCCTACATGGGCACTTATGAAACGTCAGAAGCTAGGTGCACGGTTCCAATTGGTCTTTTCCTATGGAGAAGAACCGGCAAGAAACTCCACGGTTATTCTTTTAAAAATAATTGGCTTTTACAATGTTTTCAAATTGCACTGTTATTAAGTATGGGAGGACAGTGTAGGCCTGACAACAAGTACCAGGTACGTAACATAAAAGAAAATGGTCTACAAATCTACAGTCTATTAAGCCTACAACGTTCTCACATTCACAAAATATAATAGAATCTGTTTAAAGGACAATACTATATAATGTAAAATGATGAAAAGATTATATCATGGAAGTATGTAAAAAAAATAAATAGAAAAATAACAAAAATTGAAGTAATTTGGGAGCAGTTAATAGACATTTACATAAATAGTTATGCTGTTAATGAGGTACCAGGGAAGCCACATGTGCAGAAGGAATTAGCGCCAAACCTCTCTGTCTTCAATGTAGTCTTTAATCTTATAATATCGAGCCTTTTTAGGTAAAACTCACAAAACTACACTTCTGGACACATCTATTGGCCCACCTTGTATTTTCAGTTTCGTTTGGTCCTAGCTAAAATTTTATATTAGGTCGAGCAAAAAGTTTTTATGCAGTTTTGAACCTGGCACATTCACAATTTCATTCAATAGTCTTTTTTTGAATTTCGAACACAGAATTTAAAGAAACAATAGACAATTTGGAGCCTGTTTGTTGATATCAAACAATCGAATACTAAGAAAACTTGGTTTTATTGGTTTACTTGGATTTAATTCTTGAAAAAGTGATTAATATCTTTGGTTTTGCAACAAACATTACTTATTCTTAACATTAAGAGCGTTGTCACATTTTGCACCTCTCTCGCTCACACAAAACCAAATTTTTAAGAATGTTAAATGAAAAAATGCTTTTTTGAAAAATGTAATCAATGGGCGGTCTACAAAATAATATTAATTTAATAGGTAGTTATCAAAAACACATTTCTATTGTGTTATCTAATAAACTTATGTAATTAAGTGTTATGATTTGTTTTTGAGATGATATAAATAAATGCCACAATAAAAATGTGTTTTTAATAATTACCTATTAAATTAATATTATTTTGTAGACCGCCCATTGATTACATTTTTCAAAAATGCATCTTTTCATTTAACATTATTACAAATTTGGTCCCGTGTGAGCGAGAGAGGTGCAAAATGTGACAACCCTCTTAAGGTGAGGTTCTATCAATAATCTATGGATACTTCACCTGAAGTCGCCGCCCAAGCTGTGGCACTTATTCAGGCCGGACACAGCCAAAGAAACGTGAGTGCTCAACTTAATTTAAGTCGATCTGCGGTCCGAAATGTTTATCGGAGGTACCTAGAGACTGGCGGCTTTGTTCGTCGCCAAGGAAGGCCACGATCTCGGGTCACAACTGAAAGGCAGGATCGATTCATCGTGACGACCAGCTTGAGAAATCGTCACCTTACCTCCATTGAGATACAAAACCAACTTCGCGACTTCCACGGAGTATCTGTGAGCGCTCGAACTGTTCGGAGAAGGTTAAAAGAACGCGATATGGTACCACACAAGCCAGCTAATGGGCCCAAACTAACGCGAGCCCACCGAACAGCGCGCCTTCATTTCGCACGCAGTCATTTAAATTGGACACAGCAAGATTGGAGCCGTGTACTCTTTTCTGATGAGTCTAAAATTGTGTTACATGGCAATGATGGAAGGAAGAAGGTCTACCGACGTAAGGGAGAGCGTTTCGCACAATGCTGCTTTGAAGAGAGGGTTGCTTATGGCGGTGGCTCATGGACTGTCTGGGGCGGTATATCCGCGAGCGGCAAAACTCAACTTGAGGTTGTTACAGGACCACGGCTGCCAACATTAAATGCTGAAAGGTACATTCGTGAGTGCTTAGAACCTCACGTGATACCATACGCGGACTATGTGGGCCCAAATTTCCTTTTTATGCATGATAATGCAAGAGCCCATGCGGCCGGCATCGTCAGGGAATATCTTCGGGATGTGAACATCACAGTTATGGACTGGCCAGCCAGAAGCCCAGACATGAACCCCATTAAGCACATGTGGGACGAGCTAAAAAGACGTGTTAGGGCTCGTCAGCCAGTTGCCCAGACGATGCAGGAGTTGAAAACTGCCATAGAAGAGGAATGGGAGATGATCCCTCAAAATTTCATAGAGCGGTTGATAAACTCTATGCCTAATCGTATGAGAGCTGTGGTAGATGCCCATGGAGGCAACACGCGTTATTAAATTAAACCTTTATTTGATAAAACATGTTTTTTATTCAAAAATCAATTGCCTTTAACAAGGCGCATATCCGACTTGTTAGGCGTAGCTCCATGTCGTATGGTATTCTGAATTCAAATTTAAAACAATACGATCGAAAAATATGGTAAAATGTATCAGGTTTAAAACTGCATCAACAGTTTTTGTTCAATCTAGCAATCATATTTCGGTAGGGGCCATCGAAACCTAAACTCTAAGGTGGGCCAATAGATGTGTCCAGAAGTGTATTTTTTCTTCGTAACCTCTTACTTAGACAGTTTTACATCTTGTCGCGATTACTTTTAAATTTGATTTGACATTTACACGACTTTATTGTTGTATGAAATTATCACCGTAAATGAAAACATCGATAATTAGGAAAGAAAAATCCCTTTCCTGTAAAATGTGCACATTGTCGCTTACGATGTTCAAGTCTTCCTGAAAAGGGTCGATATGCTTTTTTAATAAGGACACGTTTGATGTGGGTTTTGGTTCATCAAGTTACCAGTTTCACTGACCTATTTCTCAACGAGGAATCAATTACTTAACGCAAATAGTTTTCGAGGTGTGGAAGAGGGTTATGGAACTTCGATGTGACAATAAGTACGCACAATAAAGTTTGTTCAGCGTGTACTGAACAGAGTTGGTACTAACACGATCAAGGCAAACTAGTTCGAACTAGGCTAAACCGGTTTATACGAAAATTGGTTTTGGATGGTGACAGAACTGACGGAAAAGAGTTCAAAATAAATGAGAGGTGCAGTGCATCAATAAAGGTCATAGAAAAATGGGTTAAGACAGTATGGTGGAAGGCCTGATTTCAAACTCCTAGTTCTAAGGTTTTTTTAGAGCAATTTCAAATAAATCCATGAGTGTGCCACGAATAATTCACAGAGGGCACCACTAGAAACCAAATGGTTGCAGAGTTGAACTATAAGTGCTAAAACTGGCAATACAATACAATTTAAACCGAACAGTTTTATGATGAACTAGTTGTTGCCCGCGTCTTCGCCCGTGTGTGTGTCGATACATTCCTATTTGAATCGGTTTTTGTTCACAATTTCATGGGTTTTATTTTTATGAGCGGATCCCTAATTCTTTTTTTAAAATAAGAGTACCCGTAGGTTCTCCTTATAACATCAGCTATCTGCCAGTGAAAGTCCCGTCAAAATCGGTCCAGCCATTTCTGAGATTAGCCGGAACAAACAGACAGACAGACAGACAAACCGTTACAAATATTTAACATTATAAAAGGTCTTAAAAACACTAATAGCGTAGGGTATGACGAAATCTCAACTAAGATTATAAAACATGTTGCCGATTTAATTTCTAAACACTTGAGTCATATTCTTAACCTGTGTATCAGCCAGGGTGTTTTTCCTGACCGTCTTAAGATCTCCATAGTTAAGCCTATATTCAAAAAGGGTAATAAGCAGCTAATGCAAAACTATAGACCTATTGCGCTTTTGCCAATTTTTTCTAAAATTTATGAGAAATATATTTATAATGAGCTTTACGCATACTTAGAAAAACAAATGATTCTCTGCAACGAGCAAAAAGGTTTCCGGAAGAATATGACAATTAATATGGCTGTTTATGACTTTTTAAATAAAATTATGACTAATATTGATAATAAGACACCAGTTTGTGCTGTGTATTGTGATATGACGCAAGCTTTTGACTCTGTTGACCACAATATTTTAAGAAACAAACTTGACTCCTATGGTATAAGAGGTAACATTCTAGACTTATTATGCACTTACATTTCTAAAAGAAAACAATTTACTGCTATAACAGACTTAAACTTAAAGACTAAAGAAGAAGTAACATACCTATCCAAAGAACGCACAGTGTATTTTGGAGTACCACAGGGCAGTGTATTGGGTCCCTTATTATTCTTGATTTATATTAATGACCTGCCCAAAGCCATAGACTTTCCCATAACACTCTTTGCTGACGATAGTACGGTAACAGTACCTTGCAATAACCCAGAATTATATGAGCTTGATGTCAATACCGCGGTTAATTCATTAATCTCTTGGCTTAATAATAATAATTTACGAATTAATCTTGGGAAAACCCAAATAATGCACTTTGGCCATAAAAAACCTAGTGCGAAAATGGAAGTTCACTACCGAGATAGCAAAATTCATGACGTAGATAGTGCGAAATTTTTAGGCTTGGTTATTGACAGGCAGCTCAACTGGAAGGATCACATTGAAGCGCTATGTAAGAAAATTAGTAGTTCATCCTATGCCCTGTATAAACTTGCTCCTACAGTTAACACAGATGCACTGCTTACAGCTTATCATGGTCTTGTGGCATCTGTATTAAGATACGGCATTATATTTTGGGGTAATTCTACAAACAGAGAAGCCGCTTTCAAAGCACAAAAGCGATCCATCAGAGCCATGTTTGGACTACAAGTAATGGACAGTTGTAAACCGTATTTTAAAAAATACAAAATTCTGACACTACCGGCTCTGTATATTTATGAAACTGCCTTATTTGTTAAGTTAAATGCACACTTGTTTCCCCACCTATCAGATGCTGTTAAACGTAACAGACGGAATGACATGTTACGCGGACGGAGAGCCAAAACAGCCTTAATGTGGAAGAGCATATTCTGCATAGCCCCGCAAGTTTATAACAAAATTCCAAAATCAATCCAAGTGTTAAATTTAAATGGGTTTAAAAAGAAACTTAAAAACTTGCTATGTAATAAATGTTATTATAATTTAAACGACTATGTGAATGATACATTGTAATCAATAATGTTAATTCTAACCTAACTGTAATAAATGTCTGTACCTAATATTTGCACGCCACACTTGGCAGAATGTGATGATACCACTGACTAATTTTAAGACCATAAATAATGTACCATATTCTGACAAATAAATGATTATGATTTATGATTTAAAAATTTTAAAAATTGAATTTTTTGTTATAAGTACCGTATAAGAATAGGTACTTTCATATTATGCATTTCGTAAAAAGCTGTTATTTTGACATTATTTGACATTACAAACAGACACTTCAATTTTATTTACATGTAGGTATGTATGTGTGAAATGTTTATCTGACATAAAAATCATGGCAATATAACAAAATACGGGAACGTGAATCTTGATACTACGATATTTTATTGTTTACTATGAAATTAAAATGTTACTTAAAGGTCATCATAAGCGGTAATAACCCGTATGCTCACCGTTTCGCCACCTGCGCGCGCCGCTTTGGCAACGTCGCGAGTCATGCACAAAATATTCTCGCCGACATTGCTCCGTGCATGGCACGCGACGGTGTTGGTCGGTGACGGAAGGGTCTAGTGGGCATAGTCTCATATTTTTCAAACAAAGAATATCATTTTGCCTGACACGTTCCTAGCACGGTCATGGTATGGTACGGTCTAGAGGGCAGAGCGCTTTACACTTTGACCTGGCCTAGCGTTGTACGGAGTTTCAATAGAGTACGAGGCCAGCTTATACCGTTTTATTACTGGCATGCGGTGCACTGTACCATACAATGTGTGGAGTTTTATTATATGGTTTTTTTGCAGCCTATTCCAGCATGAAAGCCTCAGGCCAAAAATTGTGTCATTCGCAAGAACGTGTGCGTTTTATTAACGTGTTAGTCAGTGAAATTGATTGTTAAGCAACACCCTACGTCAATTTACCGGGCTATAGCTATTTCGTAAAACTATCAAATAATGACAGTTAGACTTTAATTTAGAGACAATTTCAGTTGGTAACAATTAATTTCCCTGACTTTACATTGAGAAAACTTTGTCTAATTATATATAACTGTTCTGTACATTCAACTGTTGAAAGAAGATTTGGTGGTATGTATCCACCAAATCTTCTTTCATAATTCAGCGTTCGAGAATGTCTACAAACCGAACAGGCTGAATTCTTAAACGACATTTGGGCGTTTGAAACTTTATCATTGTCAACTGAACGAGTCGGCAGAGGTGTACCTATATTGTAGTGCATAACTACGTTTGGTTGTAAATAATTCTCAAACGTATACTGTCCTTTGACTGTCTCATTGGTCTAGTGGTTGCAAGCGCTACTGCTGAGCATGAAGTCCTGGGTTTGATTCCCAGGTCGGGAAAAGTGTTTAGTTTTCCATCAGGGATTTCGCAGCCCGGAGTCTGAATTTGTGCCCGGTTGATGGCAATAGGCTACCCTATCACAAAGGACTTAAATATAACTGGTGAAATGTGGGTGTACAGGTACACCTCTGCTTAACCCTTCGGGGATTACAGGCGTGATGTTATGTATGTATTTCTGTCCTACAAAACACCTAAGAGTAGTAGCACTGGACTTATGGGGACTTAAAATTAAGTATTAATTAAGCCAGTACTCAAGTAAATTAAAAGAACTAATCCTCCATTTTGTTCTACAAGGCAGTGTTCCCAAACAGAGCTGTTGGCATAAAACAGCGACCCACATACGACGTAAAATATTCGCATATTTGTGAAATTGCTTTCCAAACATGCGACGATGCTTGCAGGTCGCCGCCATTTTCCGGCTTGCACACCAAATCGCGTCGTCTGGGGGATAAAGTCGTAGTATTTTGTGGTTGTAATTATGCAAATATCTGCGGAAGAAGCACCTGCGCTATCTGCTATTATTTTTTAGTTTTTTCTTGCATTAAGAGTTGGAAAATAGGTCCTATTATGGCTAAGATATTGGTATAGCGAGCCAGATATCGTCTTTTCGAATCCTATCTTCAGATGTGAAGCCTCTTTTAAAATAAAAAAGGTTTTGTTGAAGATTTTTTTTTAGAGAAGGCATCTGCCCCAGTAGTGGGAACGTTACAGGCTGATTGTGTTATATTATGTTATGTATGAAGGTATAATTCATTAACGCAAAACATTTTTTAATGGATTGCTAGCATTTAATGTACCTAAGTTACATTAAACTAGTCAGAAAAAAGTGTTTTTGAAAAAAAATAATATTTACTGAAAAAAAAACCTAGTGTATCTACTGAGTGCTAACTCTCTTAGTGCCAATACTATTTGAAGAAGCACTTATACTAAACTAACCGTAGTACACACTACACACACCAATGGCGATAGGACGTTAATATATTTCATAAAACAAGCAAACACTTTTATATTTTTAACCGACTTCCAAAAAAGGAGGCGGTTCTCAGTTCTTCGGAATCTTTTTTTTTATGTATTACTATGTTCCCCGATTACTCGAATACAGCCACACCGATTTGAAAAATTCTTTTTTTTTGTTTGAAAGGGTAGGGAACTAGGTAGTAGTTTTTGAGTAAGCTTCAATTTAATACGTATTTTTCCCACTTAATATAAGGATGATGTTTTAATAACCTCCTGTCACTGTAATTTACATAGCAGGTAGTGGTATTCGAATTTGTGTGGGGTAGGTACCATAACTAAAAAGTTATTTCAATATTTCCATAGTGCATAGAGCCCACGTTTGCACTTTACGTGCTGTGCCCGTTTGATTTTAAGCGAGGTTTTTTTTCCTAAGCGGGATGAGGTCACAGAGAAGTTAAAGCAGTGGTCAAACTAAAATCCGCCATTGAAATTACAATAATATTGATCCAGTGGGCAAATTACAATAGGTTTTCAATATTTTTTTTTAACAGAAAGCTTACAAAAAAAAAATGCTATTCCCTACATTTTGACGAGTTATGCAAATATTCGCGATTTCAGGTTTGGTCCCATATTAAAAGCTATTCATAATGATGAAGTACAATGACCCCTTAAGAGACTTCGTGTATGAGTAGATAAACCTTATAATACATATTTACTTTAGGACTAACTTAAGTACTACTAACACCTATTTTGAAATAAAATAGTTTTTTTTTTTAATAAATGGAAGTATGTAACTTGTCATCGTAATTTCACTGTATTATCATATTATCTTATTTGTCATAATATAAAATCTATCTTAGCTAAATGAACCTTGCGTATGAATTCGAGGTTTTTACCCAAGTAAAGAAAAAACATTTTGGGACCACTACTAACTGTAAGACCACTTTAATTATTATTCCAATAATACTGACTAGGATTCGTCCGTTTCAAATCGCCTATAAACTTTAAAAAAACCTCTTAGATAGATTTTTTGGTGGTTGCATGATTTTGCATATAAATAAGCATTTACCGTGGTAAGAAAAAATATACCTATAAGTTCCACTCCTCAGGTATGTATATGTGACGATACTAAACGTTTTGCTGCAGTATCGTAAGTTGTACTACTGTTTTCACTGCACTACACTGCCATCGTTTGCATCCAATATACGAGACAGTTCATACGGAGTTTTGAATTTAATTGGGAAGTATCGCGAAGTAGGTCAACTGCGCTTGATTTTATGTTTGTGGAACCTTGGTATGTCCTCCGTATATTTATGTTTCAAAATAAATAGTAAATATTATTTCTCAGACTACCTGACGCGGTGTTGAAAACAGGTGAAGACCGGTGATTACCCAATTAGCATTTTTTCTTGTTTGAAGCAGCGCATCAGCAATCAACTGCCTTGTTAGCTGCATGACTGGTAAGCGACGACTCCTGAATTCGATGCCTGGGTTGAGCTATCCGGAGTCTGGTTTTGTAACCGATTTAATGGCCACATGCTCGCCCTCTATCGCCTATTACATGGCACTTAAACATAACTGGCGAAATGTGTAAGCGTAGGCGTAATGTCACGTATTATACGACGAATTTTTTATAGTTCTACCCTAAATTAAGGTTTAGACCAGCTCATTGTCTGCCATACACACTACATCCGAATTTATTCTAAAACCTCACACACTGACGCTAACTGTCACGTCCTTTCAAAATATAGTATTTCCAAGCCATATAAACCTGTCTGATAACACAGCTTAGTGTCGCATCAAGGGCCACTGTGGGCCATTGTGTACGGTATATTGTCAATTCTCGTTCGCTGTACATCCTGCTGGCTGTGACTTCATTGTGATAGAAGGGTATCGTGTAACAAGTAAAGCGTGTATGAAATTGACGAGTTTTTGACGTAAGTGAAAACGCTTTTGTTTGGAAATACCTACAGGAATCTGAAGATTTTTTCGTAATTCTTTGGCATTTTTTATATGCAGGTATACGGTTAATAAATGGTAAGTAAAGTATTTGTAAACTCTTTATTGCTACCTTTGTTTTCTTCATGATAATGAAGTAAGATGGCATCACGCTTTGACACAATTGCAATAGTGTACTATGGTGTTCGTAAAAAGTTGAAAGTGTACCCATACACATTCAACTCTTCCATTGTTTTTTTTTGCAATGTGTTTTTCGTCAATGTTTCGCTCCCCACGGCCACAGAGTACTCCACAGATCCACAGCTGGTGCAGTATGGTCGATATGCATTTATTTTTTCCCTCTACGAATTTTTCATGCCTTTGAGTTTTTACTCATTTTTATGAAAGTGCACGAAACCGAACAAAAAACAACGAGCAATGCATCGTTTTTAACCATCCTTCGTGAGTTCTTTTTTGGCAGATGGTGCGATTGGTCTCGATTCATTTTGACACGTCAGATGCTAACTGCCCTACCCTTTGCTGTCTGTTACCATATATACGAAATCTCACCTATGAAGCAGTGTATCTGACTATAATACCATTTACAAAGGTGCATCTACAGCGTGGGCATTCGTTCGCGAGTTGATATACACAACGACATATTATCAAGCTATAAATTTACAGCATGAGCTGGCCTTGCATTTTGTAGGCTTTCCGTACAATGAAAGATAAGCTTATAGGTACTGGAAGTGCATAGCTTGATATGTCGTCTTGTGTATCTACTCGTTCAAAAGCGAATGTCCGCTGTATAATGCACCTTCAGGCTTGCATTCTGAACAAGCATGATTATCTAAACAGACTTCATTGTAGCCTCAATGTCATCATTTCTCTGGAAACAAGCGAAGTAAATTCCTTGCTAGATCGTTAACAAAGACGGCGCTATCGCATATCACTATGGTGCGGTGATAATTCGCGCCTTGCCCTCTGCCAGTGACATTTATTGTTACATAGAATAGTGAGCCACTAGCCCAGATTATTTTTGCTCAACAAGCAGTCACACTCGTAAGCACAGTATTATTTGGATTTTCCAACAAGGGAAGCAGACCAGAATCTTGATTTGTGACCGCATAGCGGCAAAAGGGGCTAATCGCACACACTGGGTGCCTGAAGACGGGCGTCGTCACCGAGGCATGCCTAAGAAACGCTAACGTGACCACTTGGACTCGTGCTTAGCCGATTGGTCGGAAGGTGAAAGATAAAGAGAATTAGAAGTGTACTTACTAGCTGTGCCCCGCAACTTCATTCGCGTGGAAGTCGTAAGATACACAACATACTGAAATAACAGCCACATTTTAATAAAACTCCCTCATCCCCCGACACGCCGCGTTGCATCGCCCGCCCGCGATATTACTTCGTTTTCGCTTAGCGTTCTTTCAGACGTTTTTTCTCGGCTCCAATGGGTCGTAGCGTGATGTTAAATAGCCTATAACTATCCTCGAGAATTGGGCTCCCAAATACTAAAATAATTTTTCAAATCCGACTTGCAGTTCCGGAGTGTATTAGTTTTACATGGGTTTTAATTTTTTGCGCGGAACCCTAATTATTTTTTATAATAAAAGTAGCCTAAGTTACTCCTTGTAATATCAAATATCTGCCAGTGAAAGTTTTGTCAAAATCGGTCCAGCCGTTTCGGAGATTAGCTGGACCAAACAGACAGACAGACAAAAAAAAATGTTAAAATGTGCTTTTTTGTTATAAGTACCGTATATACTTTCTTATGCATTAAGTAAAAAGCTGTTATTTAGACATTACAAACAGACACTTCAATTTTATTTATCTGTATGTATGTATCAATATATTTATGTGTGTATAGTTATGGAAGAACTTTGCCTAGCAGAGGGACAAAATAGGTTACTAAAAGAAACCTAATGACTCCCCCCGACTCCTAATGACCTAACCTAACCTAATGACTCGTCCCGTGTTGCACTAAACTTAAACATAGCATAATTAGCGAAAGGTGGACAGAATGTACATCTCCGCCAATCAATGGAGGTTACCAGTATGATTTTATGAAATCTCCATTCGCTAAAGTTTTTACTCATTCATGGACGTACTACCGATAGTGCAGGTCAACCTTAGAGACCAATAAAAATGTGTGCGACAGTTGCCATAGCAACGAGCCCCTCAAACATCCAATTAAGCAGCAACATCAATTCTCATCTCTTAAACCTAACTACTGGTAACTCCATAACGTCACGTACCAACTGCGAGTCGTAGATAGTACCTTAACACGCAGCGGTATGCGGACGTCACAGCGACCATAATGCGAGCCTCTCTCTCTGTCGGTGACTTTTATAGTAACAGTGAATAGTGACGCACTAGGCAGAATCATTGTAATGGATAGCCCTGCGGGTTTTCGCGTTTTAGAAATTGAGATTTTTTGGTGGCTGGTTTGTTGAATGACTTTTTGAGTGGCAAAAAATGATTTTAAATTGTGGCTGTAGTTTTTTGGCTGTGACGTGAATAAAAGTTAGTGGGACTGTATGATAAAAGAGGCACATTGGAATTGTAAAAAAGCAAAAAAAGACCCTGCTCCTTTGTTCCCGTTGAGTTACACCATTTTGTGTTACACTGTTACCCATTGCGATAAAAATTAGCGATTAATAACACTGTAGGTTGCAGTATAAATTGATGGGAAAAAAACGTGGTATTGAATTACAGTGTTACAAATCGGTAATTTTTATCCCAATGGGTGACAGTGTGACACAAAATGGTGTAACTCAACGGGAACAAAGTATACTACCTCTCCGTCGCCGATTCGGTTGGAACATAAATATAGGTATTTTAGATTCAAAAGCTTTTGACATTATAATTGTTTTAATTCTATTCACGTTTTTAATACTTCATAATGTTACGGTAAAATTGGCATATTATGGTGGACCGTATAAAACACAAATCACGCATAAGTTTTAAACATAAATTCACGCAATGGAATACATGAATGAAGAACGCCTCATTGCTCGTCGAACTCGATAGTACCTACACATGTTGTTTAAAATACCACGTTGTCAAATATGCAAAGCCAAACGTATCGACAATATCAGCGGTAATTATTATCTGTAGTAAATATAATGGAATTCTGTCATTAGTATTGTATCTGTTTCCCTTTAGGTTTGTTAGTCTGTCTGTGTAAGTTCTTCTGTTGAGAATAAATCTCTTGTTGAGCTAACGATCGGCTCTTATTTCTAAATAACCCATCACTGCATGCCATAACACCGGTCCTACATAATATGCAGTTCATATATAAAATGTTCAAGAAAAGTTTGAGTACGGGTTTTTGCGCTGAAATTCACTTCGCAATCCAACAAGAATTTCTGAACCTTTAATCTGTAGCGCATACATAATACGAGTATGTGAAGACGTTTATTAATATTAAGATCTTAATATACCGTATACTCGGAAATAAATACATTATATTATATCCTTTATTTCATGTAAACAAGGTGTAACATAATTAACGCACAACCTCTTAAGGGGTCATTGTACTCATCATTATGAACAAAGGACAATGCCAGACACTCTATAGAGCTTTGACCCATCAAATAAATGTTGGGTTACAAGTATGCCAAATGTAGCATTCTATTGCTGCTTTATTAGTGATAACTAAAACACGTTTGAATATCTATAGATTTTGCGGTTTCTGTTTAAATCTAAGAACAATTATTACATTTAGGTTAGGTACCTTAAGTTTAGGTTAATTGCAGTTATAATTGTAGAAATAATTAAATAAGTGCTGTATATTGTTACAACGCTATCCTAGGATGTTTGGCTATGAAAGGAAGGAATGACATAACACCGACATCAACCTTAGTAATACTTTTGACTTAGGATATACTTGTAGTACCTACATAGTAGTACGTAGTACCTACATACCTGTTGCAACGATTTCCATTTTACGAGAAGTGTTTGCAGTGCAGGTTGTAATGAAGACACAACATGTCTTTGCATCCTGTCGACGCACAAGTGCCAATTTATGCCCCTCAACATCGTTAACCAAGTCGAAAGCAATGGTCAGAATCCGTAGTAAATAGCACAAAGTCGGCGAGTAGGCGAGAGCGAGTCCACGTACAAAAGCGAAAATCGTCGTGAAAATATAACAGTAATATGATCACAGAGAGATTAGGGAGCTTAAAAAATAAACAACAATTCAAACAGAACAGAGCGAATGTCAATGAATGACTTTTTGACATAGCTAATATTAGCACGTCAATGACGTTTCATTACACCTAATCACCTACTAGGGCTCAAATGCGAAATAATGATGAGAATATACATTCATAATAATATATAATATTATTAAAAAAACATTATTTTCATGAACATGTGTATTTTAACCAAATCCATATTAAAATCCATTCATAATACATTAATAGATGTTATTTTTTTATGAAATAACTCGTTTGGTTCCACGTGTATACGTACAAGTAACGCAGAAGACGCGATCGATATAAACAGGAAATGGTTTGGGTTTTTAAATTCCTTTTATCATTAACTTTTTAGCCGCATCATTAAAAGAATAATAGTTAAGTAACCAAGGGTCCTATTTTCATGCGATAATTTTGATAAATTTACATTTCTTGGAGATTAATGTAAGGGTGGGGCAGGATCTGGCATTGTCATTTTACTATTGGACCAAACCTGAAATCGCGAAAAAAAAATCAGCAGTTCCGTACACTTTGACGAGATAAGCGAACATAAATGTATGGAACGGCTGATATTTTTTCGCGATTTCAGGTTTGGTCCAATAGTAAAAGTTGTTCATAATGATGAGTACAATAACCCCTTAAGAGGTTGTGCGTCAATTATGTTACACATTGTATACATTACCATTTACATTTTAAAATATTTTTATAAAAACTTAAAAAAAAAAACATTTAAAAATATAAAAAATAGGAGCCCACCGGTATCAAACATAGACTCCAAGCTGCCGGTGGTACCGGTTGTACCGGGGGTCCGGGGGTCCGGGGGTCCGGGGGTCCGGGGGTTCGTGAGAGACACGTGCCGTCTCCAGAAGTACCGCTGGATCAAGCTGCCTAACGAGAGCCTCCTCTGATGTTGGTCGAGACTCTTAGCTATTATGCCATTTGCCGTACAATGACTGCTGTATCCACATCCCACACGTCGACAACCTCGCGAGCCAGGTCTAAATCTGCTTATCTTTTTCAGCTTTTACGAGGTTCTCGTCATGCGGGATCGCTATATCAATATAATATATTATTATTATTAAACCCAATATCTGATATTATTAAATTACGTTTTCATCCAATTTTATGCCGGTCCCAAAAATATCATACATAGTTAGTCAAATAATTTATTTCAAATAGGCACATAAAAGGCACTTTTAAAGTCAATTTACAAAAAAAAAAAAAAGAATTATTGATTCGAATCGCCCCTTCCAAAAAACAGTTTCGTATGGAGAAGAATGGGCAAGAAACTCCACCGTTACTCTTTTAAAATGTTTTATAATATTTTTTTTACAACAACAATGTTTTGTAATTTGAGTTATGCAGATGATATGGTGCTGCTGAGCCCCTCAATTGGGAGACTTAAACAGCTGTTGAAGGAGTGTGGGGTTTATACTGTGGAACAAGGCCTGAGGTACAACGAAAGTAAAAGTGAGTTCATGTTATTTAAATGTAAAAATAAAAACAGTTTCTTTATACCACCTACATACTTACCTCTAGGTTGCGTTGCACAGTTTAAATATCTGGGACACATTGTAACTGAGAATTTGAGTGACGAATTAGACATTGAGAGGGAGCGCAGGCCATTGTCAGGTGCGCGGTATTATGCTGGCACACAGGTTCGCTCGGTGTACTGCTCCTGTTAAAATAACAATGTTCAAGGCATTCTGCCAGACTTTCTATACGAGCGGCCTGTGGGCAAACTTTACACAAAAAGCCTACAACGCCTTGCGCGTCCAGTATAATAATGTGTCCAGGGCTCTGTTTCGGCTCGCTCAATATTGCAGAGCATCGTTTTTACTGACGCCAGCGTAGATGACGGCATGTTTACTGACTGTTTTGGTGCGGTAGTGCGACGAGTACGGCGGAGCCCGAATAGCGTCCTAAGGATGATTGGCGAGAGAACCGACCCTGTTCTGCTCAATAGGTTCACTGAACTCCATGTGTTACGACACCGATGAGCCTACAGTGCAGGGGTAGACGACGTGTTTAGTTTCTTCTTTTTACTTTTAATTACTAGTAATAAGCAAACTTCTTGTTACTAACAACCTTGCCTTGCCTATGGACTTTTTGTTTGAAATAAATTATTTTTATTTTATTTTTATTAATTATATGTATAAGACCCGCCCGGAGCCCGGAGTCTGGATTTGCGCCTGGTAGATGGCCATAGGCTCGCTCCTATGACATGGGACTTAAACATAACTGGCGAAATGTGTGTACTGTAATGACCACCCACGATATATAGGCAGGTCACTACGTAGATTGTCTGTAGGGTCTCGACTTCGAGGTGTGTTTGGGGATTTATATATAGAAATATGAACGCAACAAGACTCTTGTGATTTATTTGCTTATATGAAAGCAACAATACATTATAAGAGTAGGGCTACTCTTTCACTGACTCGACATAAAACAATATGACTATACGTCATAATTTACACCTATTCTAAATTCCAAATAAAACCGGTGTTTGTCTTATCAGCCAATGTCACAATCCAAAGAGGATTCATGCGGAAGGCAGGCTCAACTAAGGCCTCTACAGTACTATAGGTACACCTCTGCCTAACCCTTCGGGGAAACAAGGTGTGTTTATGTATAAATTATATGTGATAGACACATATGATTAGGGATCCTATTGATATGATATTTAATTAAAATGATATGTTTGACAATTATTAACAGCAGTTCCTGAAGTTACCACGTTTTAAACGCTGCCAATACCTATTATTTGTATGTTACTGAGAATAAAATGATTTACTCTGTAGTTTTCGCGAATAATATTCGTATTTTATTAGTCCTTATTATTCTTCCCCCTTTTTGATACATGTACATATTATTATTGTTATATTAAGATTATTAGTTTATAAATTATGTATTATTTATTGCATTTCGCTGTAGAAAATGGTCTACAAATCGAATTATCTGTAAGCCTACAATACCTACAACCTACAACTTTCTCACCTTCCCAAAGTAGAAAAGAATCTACACAGTGGGCCCACAATTCTGGTCCCAAGCAAAATAGTATCCTTAGCTAGTTTAATGTAGAAAGTTTTACTCTGCCATCGTAAAAAGAATCCAACAAAAAGCAAAGGATCACTGACCGGATTTCATTTCAATCCAACCAATCTTCGATTAGGGGTATAATTCATTACACCAAGAAAAGGGGGCGGTGCAAAAATGAAAGACAATCTTTCCACCATCAATCAAACTGATTCGCTTGATTAATGAATAGGTCACCCTCACCCCCTCACCCCCTCACCCCCTCACCCCCCGACACGTTCACGTGAACTTTCTTTCCACACTGCCCTTAGAAATGGTCTAACTTTCGCAGTATTTCTTCGAGAGGTTACGCATTAAATTCTTAGGTCCGAATATTAAATTTGGTACTCGGCTTATTGGTTTTGTTCAAATTTCGCGACTGTTAGCCAACTTTGTGTACGCAGTTTGAGTGTCGAGAGCCTTGTATTGTTTTTCTTTGATTTTATGATGGTCGATTCTATTGTTCTCGTTTTGTTAGCAAAAGTCGTAATTGCATAGACGTATTGGATCGAGTTTGAGAAGCTTAAGGAGTTTAATGTTGTCATTTATTTTGGCTTTATTTGGCAAAAGTTCTGAGAGTTTGTTTGTCAAAATCCTTTTGGTTCGCTGAAAATATTTGTATTTTACGTAAGAACTGTTTGACCATTGTTTGGTACGTAAAGTCTATTTTCTGTAAGAAATATGATCAAACATTATTCTTTCATTTATAATTATCCGCATTCATAATCTATATCATAAGTCAAAAATAAATCATCAGGGATCTTGATCAACAGTCCTCATCTAAACATACATTTAGTCACTAAAGTCACTTTTCGTGCCTGTCCATGTGACCGAATTGTTCTTCTAAACTCCGCAACGGACTTTGATGCGTTTTCACCATCATGCAGAGAATTTATTCCGGAAATACATTAATATTAAACGTACATTATTATGTACGTTAAAACAAAACACCAAGATTTCTTTGTTAAGAAATCTTGATGTTTTGTCAAGCCGAGAAAACTGTGCGGAAGCAAGGATAGGTCGCTAGTGTACGCCGTATCATCTTAGATCAACATTTGAAACCCTATGAATAATTCCCATTCGCATGTATGGACCCCAGGACCCTGTCATACAAAGGCGCTTACCCAAGCCGCATGACCAGCGAAGCGTCACTCGTATAAGCCCAAATAAACGATCCTTTGTTCCATCCTTACAGCCAAGTGAGGTGACAGTTATCCCACAGCGTTGCCAACCAATAGTTACGGCTGTCAACCCGTATAAGTAAGTTGGAAACATAAGGACGGAAGTTTTAGTGAGTGTAGTGATGGAAACATAAGGACGGAAGTTTTAGTGAGTGTAGTGATGGAAACATAAGGACGGAAGTTTTAGTGAGTGCAGTGATGGAAACATAAGGACGGAAGTTTTAGTGAGTGTAGTGATGGAAACATAAGGACGGAAGTTTTAGTGAGTGCAGTGATGGAAACATAAGGACGGAAGTTTTAGTGAGTGTAGTGATGGAAACATAAGGACGGAAGTTTTAGTGAGTGTAGTGATGGAAACATAAGGACGGAAGTTTTAGTGAGTGCAGTGATGGAAACATAAGGACGGAAGTTTTAGTGAGTGTAGTGATGGAAACATAAGGACGGAAGTTTTAGTGAGTGCAGTGATGGAAACATAAGGACGGAAGTTTTAGTGAGTGCAGTGATGGAAACATAAGGACGGAAGTTTTAGTGAGTGTAGTGATGGAAACATAAGGACGGAAGTTTTAGTGAGTGCAGTGATGGAAACATAAGGACGGAAGTTTTAGTGAGTGCAGTGATGGAAACATAAGGACGGAAGTTTTAGTGAGTGCAGTGATGGAAACATAAGGACGGAAGTTTTAGTGAGTGCAGTGATGGAAACATAAGGACGGAAGTTTTAGTGAGTGCAGTGATGGAAACATAAGGACGGAAGTTTTAGTGAGTGCAGTGATGGAAACATAAGGACGGAAGTTTTAGTGAGTGCAGTGATGGAAACATAAGGACGGAAGTTTTAGTGAGTGCAGTGATGGAAACATAAGGACGGAAGTTTTAGTGAGTGCAGTGATGGAAACATAAGGACGGAAGTTTTAGTGAGTGCAGTGATGGAAACATAAGGACGGAAGTTTTAGTGAGTGCAGTGATGGAAACATAAGGACGGAAGTTTTAGTGAGTGCAGTGATGGAAACATAAGGACGGAAGTTTTAGTGAGTGCAGTGATGGAAACATAAGGACGGAAGTTTTAGTGAGTGCAGTGATGGAAACATAAGGACGGAAGTTTTAGTAAGTGCAGTGATGGAATTAAGTGTGCTGGTGAAGTCGTTTTGGGGTTCTTACTCTGTGGCTTGAAGAGGTTGTTAAGGGCTGTTTTTTTGATGGATAGATAACAGAAGTCTGATATTAAATTGAGATATCCAGCGAACATGGACTTGCCCATCAATAGTGACTCAATAAGGTACTCGACTAACGTCGACAAAATCAAAAGATAATAATATGTATTTAAATTAGGCAGAGAATCTGCACGTTTTGAGCGTCAAAATTACAGAAGACAGTCCAAAACACCCACCCTTCATCATGAAGAGCCACAACAAACTCCCCAAAGAACTTGATTCTATAATTAGATATTGTCCTGAAATGAAAATTCATCGTTCGACTGCCTCGACTGCCTCGTTGGTCTAGTGGTCGCAAGCGCTACTGCTGAGAATGAGGTCCTGGGTTCGATTCCCAGGTCGGGCAAAGTGTTATTGGGTTTTTCTATTTAGAATTTCTCAGTAGCAGCCCGGAGCCTGGATTTGTGCCCGGTAGATGGCAATAGGCTCGCCCCCTATTACATGGGACTTAAACATAACTGGCGAAATGTGGGTGTACTATAGGTACACCTCTGCCTAACCCTTCGGGGAAACAAGGCGTGATGTTATGAAAATTCATCGCCAGGTTTTCTAAAAATTGGTTCTATAGACACGTATTGTAATATATTCTTTTTAATTCCGACTAGTCAGTACTTTTCGCTAACTGTAACAAACAGTATCAGAAGACCATAAAAACACCTTCCACATAACAATATAATCAAATTCAAAATCAACATAACGTTTCCAACGTTTCCAACGTTTCCAACGCTTCCGCCCACATCTTTATCCCGTAGGTATAGGATATACTGACAGTTGCGGAACTGTATCTACCTTCTTACAAACGAGGCTCCTTCCATATACAGGGTGCCTCATTAGCCGCGGGAGTTTGATTCAGTCACCCGCCACCGGTTCCACCAATCAATACTCACCGGTTTAGCGGATGCACGATTTACTCCGCCTATATTTGGATTAGAATTCTTCCTTTCTTGTTGTCAATTTGATCCAGTATTTGTGAAAGATTGATTTTTTTGCATAAGGTGTCAAAGGTTGAGCAAATGTGTAATGTTTGATGTTTGCGATGTTCATATTTGAAAAATGTCTGTGAATACAGTGTATTTGAATTTAACCTTGTGTATTAACCACAGGTTGTCTGTATTGAAAATGATATGGACGATTTCATTAATTCACACTATATACTGCATAATAGACCCAGCTGAAGGATTATCCCCCAAACAGTCACACTGATAGCTTCTTCTCTCGAAGATCTTGAGCGATAACTAATAAAGACAAGTGCTCCTCACAACACGCACACACATATCCTCATTCATACACACACACACAAATCAACCTTCAACGCGTCAAATCAAAAACAAATCTAAAACTACGCATCTAACTCTCATTCCGATCGAATCGAGATGGGTTCCGAATTCTTAGTAAAGCAGAATAATAGGGTTGACAATCTGAGTAGTTATTTTCGTGCATATATTGCAGATTTTGTAGAATTTTAGAGGTCCCCCTGTCACAGTCCAGTGGGGTCCCTGAACTCACATTATGGCTGTTGTGTCTGCTTTGCCTGCAGAGAAACTGTTAGTTGGTTAAAAATATATAATGATGAAGTAAAGTTTCTTGGATCAGCCACAACTATAACTAACGGCTATTGTGATGAGGTTATACTAGAAATATAGAAGTAGTACAACAATACATAATATAATATGTCTCAGTTAGATGGTTAAAGCCGTCTTATAGTTATATCCCTAGGGATAAAACTATATACCGTAATATAGTTATATAAAAGCGGTTTATAACTGTCGGAGTGCCCTATTTTGTTACTGCGATTAATTCGACGTAGCGCTCGCCGGCCGCTGCTACGGCACCGCTCGCTTCGCTCGCTCGGTTCGCGCGTAATTGGTCACAGTTCTAACCTTACCTAACCGATGTGGTTGGACTACCTAATAGCTATATTACTAGACCGTGCTCGTATCATAGTTATATTCCTAGTAAGATAGTCATGAACCGCTTTCATTTAACTATATTACGGTATATATCTATATCCCTAGGGATATAACTACATGACGCCTATAACCATCTTACTGCGAAATATATTATAGTTCATGACAAGTGCGCATATTGACAACGGCATCATCGCTCAACATCACATGCAAGAAACTAATTAAACGCCAACTTATTGAACATAAAAAGCAATGAACGAAGCTTTAAGTATTAACAAACCCTTCACAGCATCTTTTTTCTTTCCCTATTAGTATATTTACGTATATCTCCCCTCTTTATGACGACTATTAAGAGGATATGAATACCAAAAAGCTCTGCCCACATTTAAGTGCTCATTATTCAAATATTTTCAGTAATGTTCAGCTCAAATTGGGGTATTTAACTGCCGGCCGAGTAACAAACTTCAGTCATAAAGATATCCAAAATGGGCGATTCAATCAAAAAAGTAAAAGAGAATCGTAAAAATTTTAGTATTATATTTTTGTACCCAACGATTTTAATATAAGACTTTAAAACTGAAAAAGATTCGATTACAGGTGAATGGCACCGTCTCGAATTCAAATCAAGAGTTTTTTTTTTTAAGAAATGAATGAATCAAATCTGAATGAATTAAAAAAAATATTTCAAAAGTTTCGTTGTGACGAAATAATTTGATACTTTTACTTTTTTACTGGAGGTAAGCCGATTTGAGCGGTCACAATTAAGTTTAAAGTTTACGAAATAAAGTAAGCATTGTAAATATGACACGTAATAAGAACTTTTAAAAGCGAATGTGATTTTCTATTACTTTTGTAAGCTTGACCTCACTGGCTGTTCTTATTGTAAAATTTTCACTACAATATTATAACTTATCAATAATACCTACTCCATTATATTTATTTACGACTTTAGTGTGACAACCATAGAGACGACCTCCACACAGCCTCGATTAAGGAAGATGAATTACGATGAATCACCGACTAGGGTCGCCCCATACATCTATTATCAAACAGCCATAATGGATGTAACAACGCCATCTAGCGACACGCTGTGTAACTTCAATAATCACCATTAGCTCAGCACTCGTTACTCTAACGTAATTCAAAACTTCGATTCCCATGACACGAAAGTGTGGGAAAATGTGGGAAAATATTGGAAAATGTTGAAAGTAGGCCATGTTGATTATAATGATGTACATATATTGAACTAGCTGTGTCCCGCGACTTCGTTCGCGTGGAAGTCGTAAGATACACAATATACTAAAATAACAGCTATATTTAATGAAAACTCCCTCCTCCCCCGACCCGTCGCGTTGCATCGCCCGCCCGCGCTATTACTTCGTTTTCGCTTAGCGTTCATTCCAACTTTTTTCTTTTTGCTCGGCGCCTAAGGGTCGTAGTGTGATGTCAAATAGCCTATAACTATCCTCGAAAATTGAGCCACTAAATGCAAAAAGAATTATTCAAATCCGACTTTTTGTTCACAATTTCATGGGTTTTATTTTTTTCGAGGAACCCTAATTTTTTATCTAAAATAAAAGTAGCCTAAGTTACCCCCGTAACATCAGCTATCTGCCAGTGAAAATCCTGTCGAAATCAGTCAAGCCGTTTCGGAGATTAGCCGGAACAAACAGACAGACAGACGGACAAAAATTTTAAAAATTGCTTTTTTGTTATAAGTACCGTATATACTTTAATAAGCAAACTAAATGTAAAAAGTTGTTATTTTGGCATTACAAACAGACACTTCAATTTTGCTTATTTGTATAGATGGGTTAAAAAACATCCGATTTTGTGGATACGAAATAAACACCTGCGTCTCTGAGGCAAGAGGGATCAAAATAATGAAGGTAGGTACGAAAATGTTTGCTTATATTTTGTGGGTATAACAACACCGTGTTTTTATCGGAGAGTTTTTAAAGCGTGTGCAAAGTTTTGGTTTAAAATGTAACATGAGTTTTTAACGTAACAGAAACAGATTTTTTCGTTACAAATTGCTTAAATTAATTAATAAGCACATTACAAACAGATACTTGTTTGTAACATCAAAATAACAGCTATTTACTAAATTCATAAGAAAGTATATACGGTACTTATATAAAAAAAAAATATTAAAATTTTTGTCGGTTTGTCTGTCCGCGTGTTTGTTCCGGCTAATCTCCGAAACGGCTGAACTGATTTTGGCGTGACTTTCACTGGTAGATAGTTGATATTATAAGAAGTAACCTAGGCTACTTTTATTTAAAAAAATAATTACACTGCCGCCCAAAAAAAAATTAAAACCCATGAAATTGTGAACAAAAATAATAACTCGAATTCAAGGCATTTATTTCAATTAAACCAATTACAGGCACTTGTGAATTGTCAAAGAGTCGGTCAACTCTGGAACTATGGAATATCCAACTCTGGAACAACTCTGTGTCAACTCTGAAACAACCAGTTGGATTTGAAAAATTATGTATTTGGTAGCCCCGACCCTTAGGGGCTGAGTAAAAGAAAAAGGAGAAAATTAATAGCGCAGGCGGGCGGTGCAACGCGGCGGGTCGGGGGACGAGGGCGTTTAATTAAAATGTGGCTGTTATTTTAGTATATTGTGTATTTTATGACTTCCACGCGAACGAAGTCACGGGGCACAGCTAGTATTTTATAAAATGGACTTGGCAGCAAAACAAGGTTATATATATATTTTTTTAATTTAATCATTAGTGATACAGAGTTTTATTTTCACATAACACCTGCCAAACTGCAAAGCAATTTGACCCGCACATCTGGATATCCAAACTATTACATCCAAGTTATTATTATCATAAACAATCTAAAAATACGATAACAACATCCCCAGAGCATTAGATGCGTACAAAAGATTCCTTTTACGTGAGCTACTTAGCGTCATACAGCCTCACGAATTCACGAAGTCAGAACTTTAAATTCGTCTGGTCTGAATGTCAAGATCCACCTTTTCAAAGTTTGTTTAGAACTCGAAACTCGGCAGGACAATTAATTAAACAAGAAATCTTTTGAAGTACGACATGTTCAGAATAGTTAAAGACTAATTGAATTTGCGTTTCGCATTCGAGAGCCTTCAAGATATTCTTAATTACAGGGTAAGCAGAGTTTCAGGTTGTTGTAGAACAGAGCTCGAAGTGTCCGCCTCCTAGCTAGCTTCTAGCGGCTACGGTTTCTTAGTAGAGCGGTTCCGTCATCAGTATTATAACGGATGTCATATAAATTTGCCATTTTTATGAGTATTTGACACTAAGGTGTCAAAAATGCTCCGAATTTGGACAGCCATTGTGTGACTGTTCACTGCTTTCTTGGGAAACCAAACTTAATAGTGTAAAAGTTAATTATATATAGTTTTCATTATTCCATTTTCATTGCTTGCACTGACTGGACAAGTCCACTCAATCTGTATGGTTCTTTCCTCAAAAGACCATTTTAGATACCAACCTACATGGTCTTCACATGATCTGACCAAGATTATGTCTGGACTTTAAAAGAGACTGTGACCTCTGAGTTTGTTTCGGCCTTTCTTCTCAGAGTAGTCAGATAGGAAACGCCGGCCTCATCTAGTTTTAAGAAAAATGTTTAACGTGTAAAAGTGTTTGTATAAACATACTTACAGAAATAAAATCATGTATCATTAGAAAATGTAATGAAAGCTTAATAAATTATTTTCCCAGTAATAAAAATCTGATCAAGCCAAAAATGTAAGTAATCGTAAATTTACTAAAAACTTAATTAATTTCTTGTTTCTAACTTGTAACGTCAAAAATATAACAATAGTTTCAAGAGAAAACAATTTTTTTCGCAAAAATCTTCAGATATAATGAAACTAGCCTTTTCTAGCTTCAACGGATCCAATCAGTTAATTCACAATATCTAACAGGATAATAAATAACCAGAAACTAATAGAATTTAAGCTCGATTAGATTTTCGGCAAAAAATTGGCTATCTATGTAGGGATCTAATAATAATGCTCTACTGGAGAAAAAGAGCAATATAGCTCGTCATATGGTAGTCTGCTGGTATTACAAGATGACTAGATAAATCATATCAATGACATCATCCATCATATCATATCATTCATCATTTCCCTACGATTTTGCGAACCGTACAGTTTCCGACCATTTCAATTAAGTATATTAATGGCAATGTACTGGAGGATCGCGACTTCTTTTATTTGACAAAAAGTTTGTCGTGCGTACTTGAGACAAAAGACTGTCTTTAGTACTTTGACGTCGATTGTGATATTGTGTTAGTGTGAAGGTTGGTTCTAAAGTGAGATCGTAGAATCTTCTTGGGTGTTATAAGAAGAAGATATAATATCTATTACTAAGTCATACAAAACTGAACACCATGTTAAATAAAAGTTCCTGTAAATAAAGTCAATGTTTAATTTATCATAGGTACTTAGGTAAGGGAATCGTCATTAAGGTTAATACTAGTTAAAAATAATATTATAATGGTTACCGACATCCACGCGGACGGTCCTTTGGGCAAAAGCTAATAGTACTCAATAAAATTAATGAGAAAAGTCATCCGTTACAAATTAATGCTAAAAAAAGCCTGAAACAAATAGCGCCTTATCCTAGCGTTTATCTTCAGACCTGCCATACTGCCCACTATGACGGTCTATCGTATATCGGTTATCCTAAATAACTCGGTGTTAATAGCTAAATCATGGTTATATGTAATTCATCTTGCGCCACCAAGAGTTAAAGGTAAACCTAGGGTTAAAATTTTAAATATACGCACCGCGATGTGGGAGAGGTGTTAGTAATGTCAAAATAAATTGACGTTATGAGGTACCGCTGATATCATTATTTTTTATTTTATACTAGTTGTGCCCCGCGACTTCGTTTGCGTGGATGTCGTAAGACAACACAACATATTAAAATAACAGGCACATTTAAATAAAACTCCCTCGTCCCCCGACCCGTCGCCACAGATTACCAGATAAATCACTTCATGTCGCCGAGCCACACGCAGCCCATTTCTCAGTGGGTTGCCGATAGCCGCGAGGCGCGTACGTACGCACATATTTCGGTCAACCTGACGTATTTAGTTTCAAGTTCTTATGATATGTCTGGTTCTGGTGTATTATGTGCAGTTGATGGATGTAGATCCAGCAAGAGAAGAGATAAAAACTTATCTTTTTCAGTTTACCAGCTGATACAGTTTTACTATCATTTTTTAAATAAGTAAATTGTTTAAACTTGCATGTTTTGTGTTTTATCGGTAGGTACGTAATTACTTCTACTATGCGTCTGAAATTACGAATAGAAAGGTCAATGCCCTCCATTTGTCAACTGTCATTAGAAAATAAATTTTCTAATTTTCTAAATTTGCGAAACGTTATAACGTTTAGCAAAAATCTACTAAGTACAAATTAATTTTCAATAATATTTATTATCTTGTTAATATTATGTTCATATGATTATTAATTATTTAAAAGCGTGCAAGTGTTAGAAAAGCGTGCATGACGTGGCAATATGGAGCCAGCGCAGGTTTGTTCATAGTGTAGAAGCATAGTAGTTATCTATAACGCTAATTGTGTAAATGAACGAACAAATCAATTAATCGTGTTTTCAGTTTCCGCCATTTCGTATTTCATTCGTATTCGTAGCCATGCGGAGTAGCTACGTCACTGATTATTAAATAGTTTAGTACTTCACGTTGCGTAAGATGTGTCTTACTTGTCTTTACAATTGCAGTTTCGGGGTGTGATCACAGAATACTAAATAGTTACCTAGCATACAAATATTCCTCGGTCTTTCATAAGTATTTTTAACAATTACACGAAGGGTTAGGCAGAGATGTACCCGGGTGTTCCTCGGTCTTTCATAACTATTTTTAACAATTTAACATGCTAAAACATTAAAAAGCATTTTATTTTATTTCATAAACTGTACTAAAAATACCTACTGACATCTTTGTCGAAAAAGGCAGCCCTGGCAATTTACAATAACCACGCGGCGGCGCGCAGTTACAATTTAAAACTCACTTTACGCTTGTAAGGTTAGGTACATTTTCGTTAGCAGCGTATAGCGACTCAAAAGTGTAGGCTATTATAGTAGTAGGTATTGAAAATGTTGTATGGAGTGATTGATCTGGTAATCTGTGCCGTCATACGTCTAATTATTTTTCTAAAATAAAAGTAGCCTATGTTACCCGCCATAACATCAGCTATCTGCCAGTGAAAGTCCCGTCAAAATCGGTCCAGCTGTTTCGGAGGTTAGCCGGAACAAACAGACCGACAAAAATGTTAGAAATTGCTTTTTTGTTATAAGTACCGTTTATAGGTACTCTCTTAGGCATTTAGTAAAAAGTTGTTATTTTGACATTACAAACAGACACTTAAATTTTATTAATTTTTTAGATGTATAGATTGTGCGACGTTATAATAAGTGAAAATTCGGTACTTTAGTAGCAGGCAATATATTCATGAACTCATATTGAAATAAATACAAATTATAAAAAAATTAAAACTTATTTTTCCTTGATTGTGTTACGTATCGTAATGTAGTGTAAAAGAGATGGATATACCATTTCCGTTTATTGTTCGTTCATTCATTTTTGGGCGGATTACATATCCGGGCACAAATATTGCAATATTCGCAATTCTATTTTATATTTCGTCGATGGAACTGATAAGTTCCCAACTCGAAAAACACTAATGTCAGGTTAACGAACCCGGTGTTACTTTTTAGTGGCGCAACGCGTAATAATAGTTTCGAGGTTAATTACTTAACTCCAAGTTTACAAACTCTATTCATTTAGTCCGAATAGACGTGCAAGTGGGCCTTAGCCATGTTTGAATTTCGATTTTTATCCGAATACGGAAAAATTCTTAATACAAAGCTGACAACTTAATACCGTACTAAATTGTCATTTTTGTATGAAAAACTGTACTTCAATCACAGTTACGTTCTTATCACAAAAACAGGCTCGATGGTATAAACTTTAAACGAAGTCAAAAGAAAAACCTTGATTTGTTATAAGGCCGTTAAAATTTAATATTTACCAGAATACTCTGCGAAAAAAGATTAAAAACCTTCGCTGTCATTAATAACAAACATTCCCACTCATTAATAAACCCCCGTATGTACAAACACACAGATATCACAATCACAAACCGCTTGACCTATCGCGTAATCAATCAGTTGATTCAAGCGAATTGAATAATCAATGAAGTTACAATCGGACATCTGTATAGATTTAATTGCTTCCCTGACCGATGATTGGTCGATCCTTTGCTATACTTTAGTATCTGTAAACTATGTTTGAGTAACTTAGGGTAAGTAGTGAAAATGATTAGCTTATACATTGCGATTTACGTGATAAAATGGTTGCGGATGGCTAAGGAAACTCTATAGTTTTATTGTGACTGTGAAGAGCGCATTTATTTTTAACACCTAGACTAGAAATCTAGGGGAGGGGCTCGTGACTAAATAATATCAGCTGCATGGGTCGATCGAAGGTTAAGCTATGCTTGGCGAGGGCGGTCCGTGGATGGGTGACCATCCATCACATATTGAGACCCCTCCGTACCACACGCTAGCATGTTAAACCGTTGGTCCCGCTTGTCTTTTGTAGATCTTTCACAGTCGTTACGGGTAGTCAGAAGCCCAAAAGTCTTACCAAGGGCTATCGTGTTACCCAGTAACTGGGTTCTGAAGGTCGCGTTAGATTGAGCCAAGCGGTCGCGTTAGATTGAGCCGCTCGGCTCAATCTAACGCGTTCTCTGTGGAGACGAATACGTTCCGCCGAGGTTAAAGAGGGTCTCGAGGATCTATCTCCTGCTCCCCGAGCTCTTGTACGGTAGTTTTGTACGTTACGCACTGCACGCAGTGGTGCCAGTAGAGCAGTCCATAAACTGCAAAAAACCGCACCGTTTCAAACTTTACAACTTCTCATGGTCACACGTATGAGTTTGGTGTATCACACCTACTGTAAAGTCATGAGGTCTATCAAACGCGACCACTCCCGCTCGAATAGATCAATATATTGCTAAGTAATCACTAAATAAACACAGCGAGCGATAGTATATTTAGTTCCGAATGCGTCGTGCTGCGCGCGATTACAGTGCCATTTATGCCAGCGACATGCATTACGGAGTAATGGCTTTCATCCTCTAAATTATGGTAATAAAATAATGCCGATAGGTGCTATACTTCTGAAGTAATAAGCGATTTTGTGAAAACACATTCCGTTAGGTACACATGGTTTTTGCAAGTGACCCCTAGTGACCAAAATGAAAGACGTTTCACGTCAAAAAAACGAACCCATCCAACTATCGTTTTAAAGTGACTATTTCCCCTTGGTTTCTGAGTAGGGTTTTGGTTCATAAACTAAAATTAATCCGTTATCAGTCAAGTGATTGACAGCTGTCATATTTGAGTTAACAACATCATAGATGAGATACGACAGCCGATTTACAGTCAGATTTTCAAAAACAGGGGGTAAGGGTTCCCACGCAAAACCGCGATGCGATGCGACGTCGCAGGTTTGTGTGGGAGCCCTAACGGTTGATATAATTCCGATTTTTTTCATTGAATAGAAAAATAATTATTAATCAAGTAAAAAAAGCTTTTGTTTTTAATCCAACCTTTCTCGGAAAGATAAGGTACAGTCAGCTTCAAAAAGATGTATACAGGGTGTCCAGTAAATAGTAAGACATAGTGCAGGGGGTTGATAGCTTGGGTCAATACCTACCAAAAGAACACAATATATGTTTCGCAAAATGTTACGGATTTTTTTTTTCACCACTGTAGGTTAAAGTTAAGAGATAAGAAAACCATTCAGTGAAAAATATTAAAAATGTTGTATTTCTTGAGCACATTCTTGTTTTTGATAGAAAAAAGACTTATCAATGCGTAGAAAAACTATTCACGAATAATTTGATGTAAAAAAAAATACTAGAAAAAGAATTTTTCATTACGAGATTTTTAAAATCTGATTCGACGTAGAGATTTTTCGTTATTTTGGAAAATTTAGTATAACTGTAAATCCGTAACATTTTGGGGAACATATATTGTGTTGTTTTGATAGGAATTAACCCAAGCTATCGCCCCCTGCACTATGTCGTACTATTTACTGGACATCCTGTATGTCGCAGACAACTAGCAGCCTTTCAGTCAACAGCCTGTGCTTTTGAATAAACGGCGACAATCTACCAGCGGCCTGCATTCAATTAGAGGTTAGGTTACACGGTAATGTGACCAACCACGCGCAAGCCGAGCGAGCGCTAGTTCCAAAGGCTAGGCTGTTAACTAAACGACTAATAAAGCTAGTTAACAGCGACATATACATCGACAAGAACTCATTTGATTGTCTTCTATTTGTGTTCCATAATACTCCAATGTATGGCTACAATGATGTGTAGTTACAATTAAGCTGCTGACATTACACTCTGAGTACTTCCCAGAGTACGTTTTAATAAACAATTAAGTCACGGCAAGCGATGAACTTATAATGAGAATAACCTGCATTATTAGTAAAACAAAGGGTGCTCAGCAAGCTTCATTTCATTGCATGAGATTAATAGCAGCTTTGATTTATTTTAACATAAACATGACGCCTGTATTTCCCGAAGGGAAAGACAAAGGTGCACCCAGATATTATATTTCTATGGGCGCACCTAATAGTACACTCACATTTCGCCAGTTAACCCATGTTTCCTATGGAATAGAGGGCGAGGTTACTGCCATCAAACAGGCAAAAATCCAGACCCCTGGCTGTTACTGCGAAATTCCAGATGGAAAATACCAATAACACTTTTTCCGACCCAGGAATCGAACCCAGGACCTCATATTCAGCAGCAGCTCTTGCGACCACTAGCCCAACGAAGCAGTTGTTTTGTTGTTCTTATATCAGCATGAAACAGACACCTCAAACAATCTTTTAAAACGACATTGAACCGCAAGCTATAAAATCGACTCAAAATCAGCAAGGAACGCTGCTCTCGTCCTGGTCGTTTGAGCAAATATTTGTCGCGTACATATAGGTAGTCACGCCAACACTTTGGTCATAGTATAATGTTCTTCGTAAGTTCATCGCCCCCTTATATTAACAGATTGAGGGATCATTGACTTTATACACAAGGTTGGCCCAATAATGATCGATTGTGCTTCCTTCTCTCGTTTCGGTACCAAATAAATAAGATGCCATGCCATGGTAAAAATATGAGCCAATCAGAAAAGTAATAAATTGATCGTCTGCTTAGGATGCTTTGAACGTACCTATACATAAATAATTAAATAGATAAATCTGAAGAGTGAAATCTCTACTTAAATAATTATTTATTTGCCCCCCCCCCCCACCCCGACTGATTCATCCACGCAGAGCTTAAACCGCTGCGGCTACTAACTTGAAATTTTGGCAGTTGATGCCTTTTATGTTGTAAACGTCCACTGAGGAAGGATTTTTGGAAATTCAACCTTTAAGGGGCTGAAAAATCTTATCTCTCAAGTTAATAAACTTATCACGAATATATATCTAAGTAAATTACAAAGTTTGTCATTTTTAGTTTTTCTAACCTACTCCTAAAGATGAATTGGGGGGTGTCAAAGTTTTTATGGAAGAATTTAAACGAGCGGTAAACTCAGTATTTATACTTAATACCAAAAATAAAGAATAACGTGTATCAGGAATTTTTCAAAATCTACCCCTAACGGGGTACTACTCGTAAAACACCAAATCCACGCGGACAAAGTCGCACGGCAAGTGCTAGTAAATATATAAGTATCGGCCACTCGTGATGTCAATTTTAATGATCGTTACTAAGTGCTTTGCATAATGCACAGTGTTTAGTTACAGACATATGGATTTACCTAATCAAGCTCAAAACGAACTTTCGGAAACGGTTACTAAGTAATTGCAAACTGATGTAAACTGAACTGATGTAATATAACAATTATTTGAGATCTTCAAACGACCGACGACGGCTGACAGTGCCTTAATTTTCGTCGCTTAGTAACTAGCAACAGGTTTGCCGAAGTATGCCCCAATGCACCCTAAATTATAAAGTACCTGTCCTGTCTCGAACTACAGTACTTATGTCATTTTGGCGGACAAAGCTTTGTTCATTTCTTTTTTCAAAACCTCGTATTTTATTGTGCGATGTCAGACTAAAACAACAATAGTAACAAGACTAATAGTCAACAACCTACTCATACAACGTGTAACATAATTAACGCACAACCTCTTGAGGGGTCATTGTACTCATCATTATGAACAACCTTTACTATGGGACCAAACCTTAAATCGCGAAAAAAAAATCAGCTGCTCCCTACATTTATGTTTGCATAACTCGTCAAAATGTAGGGAACAGCTGATTTTTTTTCGTGATTTCAGGTTTGGTCCCATAGTAAAAGTTGTTCATCATGATGAGTACAATGATCCCTTAAGAGGGTATGTTACATCTTGTATAACATTGTGGTAGCGTTCAGGAAAAAGGCACTATTTTAGTCTGTCTACATAGCATTTCAAAAGCACCTACCTACATCTTTATAACTCAAACTCAAACTCAAAGCATTTATTTCAATTAAACCAATTACAGGCACTTTTGAATTGTCAAAGAGTCTGTCAGTTAGTCAGAAAATTGAAGCTAGTCGCCCATTCCAAAACGTAGATCTCTATGGCAATGAAATGAATGGGCAAGAAACTCCATGGACACTCTTTTAAATCAAAATTGTTACAAAATCCTGGGTAGGTACATTGTTATTGTTCTTGTTGCTTCTATATGTGAGAACAATGTAAAAAATAGATAATTAAAACAATTTAAAATATAAGATTAAAAATAAGCCCTGGCAGCTAAGAGATGACCAGTCTCCACTGACGGCGCCCGTTCACGAACATGACGCGTGGATCAGCACCATCCAGCTCAACCATTTTGTAGGGAACCGAATGATCCAACACACGCGCCACCATCAGCGAGACATTTAAGTGAGCATGACATACTCTCAACTGCCATACTCTTTCAAGTCAACATACCTACATCATAACATAAAACCGCTCCATGGTACTCACATTTACAAAATTGAAAAGACGCTTCTAATTTATACAAAACTATAGTTTGCAATGATTGTAATTAAAAGACTAGTAAACACTAGATTAGATTAGATTAGATTAGTAGTATAGATTGGTCAAGCCTTTTCATTCACACCTGCCTTTGATTCCTGATTTGACGAATATAAATGGAGGATGTCAGATTTGAACGGTGACTAGCCGAGCCATTTTTGTATTAATTGCTCAGGAGGAGACAGACGAGCCATCGTTAATATTATGTCTATAAATGTCAGGATTTGTAATGACAAAGTTGGATCACTTAATTTTCTTCATTTTCGTGTACAACAGGAGACTAGTGCTTGGGAAATAATCTAGTAAAATGTTGATTTCACACAAAACTTACTAAATGTAGGTGTACTATACACTATGCCTATCCCTTCTGGAAATACAGGCGTGAAGTTATGTTATATTGATCTCGTTTCTATAAACTCTCATCTACATTATGAAAACCGGCCGAGTGCGTGTCGCACCACGTACAATGAAGGGTTCCGTAGTTGGGTTGGAATTTAGTCTGCCTATGTACTTTTTAAGTGTAAAAAGTTTAAATAAATAAATAAATTTATAAACACAACAACAAACAACAAACACAACAACACAACAAACCAACTTAATATTGTAGTTGAAAAATATGTTCTCTCATACATTCCAACGGCAAATATAAGTTGGTCGACTACTACTCGCAAACTTTTAAAGCCTACTCAGCTGTGATAGTTTTCCTTTTAATTTCGTTGTATATACTATCACCGTGAATTTTTCCCACGTTAATGCTTAATATTTCAGAAACGGATCCCTTAATCGAAAAATAACTTCCCCCCACTTTACGTGTACAGGAGGTACCTTAATTTTTTTTTCATGATTTTATTCTACCACTTTATTAGCGTGATTATTATGTATATCCATGCCAAGTTATAGCTTTCTAGTACTAAGAGTCTCTGAGCTAAGCTGCGGACGGACGGACGCACGGACATGGCGAAACTATAAGGGTTCCTTGTTGACTACGGAACCCTAAAAAGGCGCTTTCATCAACGTCACTCAATCTCATCCACCGCATATATTTAACCCATTAAATTGTTCAACAAATGCTTTGACACAAATGTCTTCACATTTTACCCAAAGAAATAAAATAGCAATTTAATTTCATGCTAGATTCACTTTAGATCTAACAAATAGAACAGAGCTACAATTTCATGCTAGATTCACTTTAGATCTAACAAATAGAACAGAGCTACAATTTCATGCTAGATTCACTTTAGATCTAACAAATAGAACAGAGCTACAATTTCATGCTAGATTCACTTTAGATCTAACAAATAGAACAGAGCTACAATTTCATGCTAGATTCACTTTAGATCTAACAAATAGAACAGAGCTACAATTTCATGCTAGATTCACTTTAGATCTAACAAATAGAACAGAGCTACAATTTCATGCTAGATTCACTTTAGATCTAACAAATAGAACAGAGCTACAATTTCATGCTAGATTCACTTTAGATCTAACAAATAGAACAGAGCTACAATTTCATGCTAGATTCACTTTAGATCTAACAAATAGAACAGAGCTACAATTTCATGCTAGATTCACTTTAGATCTAACAAATAGAACAGAGCTACAATTTCATGCTAGATTCTCTTTAGATCTAACAAATAGAACAGAGCTACAATTTCATGCTAGATTCACTTTAGATCTAACAAATAGAACAGAGCTACAATTTCATGCTAGATTCACTTTAGATCTAACAAATAGAACAGAGCTACAATTTCATGCTAGATTCACTTTAGATCTAACAAATAGAACAGAGCTACAATTTCATGCTAGATTCACTTTAGATCTAACAAATAGAACAGAGCTACAATTTCATGCTAGATTCACTTTAGATCTAACAAATAGAACAGAGCTACAATTTCATGCTAGATTCACTTTAGATCTAACAAATAGAACAGAGCTACAATTTCATGCTAGATTCACTTTAGATCTAACAAATAGAACAGAGCTACAATTTCATGCTAGATTCACTTTAGATCTAACAAATAGAACAGAGCTACAATTTCATGAATTGCGCTTTTTACGTTCATCGCTCTTTTCTTGCGAGCATTTTTCTCTGAAAGTAAGACGTCTCAAGAAAATTTGATACTGCAAAAAAGAGCGCTTTAAAATCTTATTTCTGTTCCACCTATCCATAAAAAGGCTCCGGGGGTGGTTTAGGTCCATTTCATTACCCATCCCGAACATATACAAGCGTAGTTTGGTACACTTTGCCCTGTTGTACCATTCGACGTCGCGTCGTTTATCCAATACATTTGGATGGTACCTACAGTATAAACTTGTCGTGAATCGAAAATCGTAGACGTGTCAGCGGCCAGGATCGCAACTACAAAGTGATGTAACCCTTCGCCATTGAATTTTATTCAACATCTCTATGTAAGGAAGTGCGTCCCTATTTTTGCAATGTGTAGAGGAATTAGGGACCGGTGACAGTAGGAGGGGTGTTATTATTTATTTGTTTATCTTTGCGATATTCTAAGCGTTTGAAGTGAGATGCGGAGAAATTGTTGATGTATTGTGGGATGTAATTAGGGATCTAAATCGTTTGTATTTCTTACCATATAACACTAAAACGTAATTCACTGTCCGTAATTTTAAATATTATTTAGTCATCATGCTTCAAAGAATTCAATGTCATTGTGTCTGTTTCAGAATAACTATAATTATTTTACTTGAACCATTGAAAAAAATACCCTTTAAACGAGCCTCTACGTACAATAATCTCTAGTCCATATACAGGGTGGCCAATTCGGAAGTATACAACTTTAAATTAAGATTATTATTTCCTTTATATTTTGATTTAAAAGAGTGTCCGTGGAGTTTCTTGCCCGTTCTTCTCCATAGAGATCTACGCTTTGGAATGGGCAACTAGCTTCAACTTTCTGACTAACTGACCGACTCTTTGACAGTTCAAAAGTGCCTGTAATTGGTTTATTTGAAATAAATGCTTTGAGTTTGAGTTTATATAAATATAAAAAATAGTAGCCCACCGGTATCGGGAAGAGGGTCCAAGCTACCGGTGGTCAGGGCTCCTGAGAGAGGAACCTCCTAACGATACGTGCCGTATCAAGAACTACCGCTGTCTGGATCAAGCCCTTGATCCAGCTGCCTGACGAGAGCCTCCTCAGATGTTGGTCGAGACTCTTAGCTACTATGCCATTTGCCGTACAATGACTACCGTATCCACATCCCACACGTCAACAACCTCGCGAGCCAGGTCAAGATACTTAATCTGCTTATCTTTTTCGGCTTTCACGAGGTTCTCATCAAGCGGAATCGCTACATCAATAATCATTGTGCGACGCTCTATTCGATCTACAACATCAACGATCAACAACGATCGAGTTTTTATTACAAGTCTTTTACAGCTCAAGCTGTGCGGTTATGGAGTGCCTTGCCCGTGTCGATAACTTTAAAAAATTCTGGTAAAAAAACACTTCCGCTCGTTAAACATCAACATTACATAAAGTTCCTTGCTCCTGTTTCATGTTTATTATTGTATATAAATGAATGTGTAGCGGCATATCTACATCGCCACAATGGAACGCGTCACACTGACGTCACGCAAAACCCTGCATCGCGCAATCAGAGTTTACCGCGCGACTAGCATATATACAACATCCCGACATCAACCGTCGGGCAGTAGCCCACCAGACACAACACCCGTCTGGTCGGAGGATCCTCCCTTTTCTATGGAGGATGAGTGAACTTTACACCCTGTTCCTCATGCCTCTATATATGTATGTGTTTATTGTATACGTAACTGGTGCACCGCTGACTACCTACAGTATTGTCTCTCCTTCTCCCTTTAATCCATCCAAAGGTTGTCTGTAAAAAACCGCCCATTGTGTCACCCCTTGTAAAATTTCTACATTTATATCTGTAATTTTTATGGAGTAAATAATAAAGAGTATTCTATATATCTATTCAGTTCTAGGTCACACTTCGCGATTAAGTTCTAGGTCACACTTCGCGATTAAGTTCTAGGTCACACTTCGCGATTAAGTTCTAGGTCACACTTCGCGATTAAGTTCTAGGTCACACTTCGCGATTAAGTTCTAGGTCACACTTCGCGATTAAGTTCTAGGTCACACTTCGCGATTAAGTTCTAGGTCACACTTCGCGATTAAGCTGATTTTTTTAAATAGACTGATTTTCGAAATATCGGCATTTTACTCCATGCCAATATTTTGACTGCATATTTTTAATCAATACCTACTGAAATAAAATAAGGAAATTGCGCGCGAAACACCGTGCTTGTGGTAGAAGTGAAACTTAAGCAATTAAATAAAGAATAAGAGAGATTTTGTGTGAGAGACGGAGAGGGAGAGAGTTATACCTGTCTTCTCTCTGATGTAACGAAATGTGCCTAATCGTGACGCATCCTTGAAACACTCAATTCTCGTCCATTTATTGAATCGCAGCCTAAGAAGTTTCACATCAAAAATCTGTTCAACAATGATTGAATACGCGTGTATCAACATCATGTTGCCTTTATAATGAGCCTTATTGCAAAACCCGTAAAAATAAGCAGCTCTTCTCTTAAACCAACAATTCCTCGCACCTTTAAAGCCTTAACTTAAGAGTAGGTAAGCGATAACTTGAAGGTATAACTTTTATAATTCAAAGTTAAATGAAAGTTTGAATCATGGTGGAGGCGCAACCTACTGTGGAGGACTTAAAACTTGGAGCAGGGGTCGGGGCGAAAATTGACGGCGTTTTGAAATGACGATTTCCTAATCGTCATTTCAAAACGTCGTCAATTTTCGTGGGACTATTTATAGGACTATTTATTTAAAATCCGTTTTTGAAGAAATTGTGCGTATCCTTAGATGCTGAAATATTGTAATTTTTACAGAACTTTAAATAGTTTAAAATTATGCAAAGAGGTCACCTAAGTGTTTTGTAAATATTTAACTAAGGAAATGAATAAGTTACGCTTCCCCTTTTTTCAGATTACTTAATATAAACCTGTAATCCGCAAAGGGTGCAGAGGTGTAAGTTTAGTTGATTCAATCCACATTTTGTTTTAATAAACTAAAAATTCCATGTAGCATAATCAGCCTATAATGTTCCCACTGCTGGGACACAGGCCTCCTTTCTTCGAGAGGGAGTTGGCTATAATCTACAGTGCGGGTATAATTATGTCACATTTCCTCGAATTTTTAGTTCTAGGACATGCCGGTTTCCTCACGATGTTTTCCTTCACCGTTTTGAAAGCAGTGGTGATGAAATTATTTACACAAAGTAAAACGCCTGCCTGGTGTCGAACCCACGACTCGGGGCTTTTGCCACTGGGCCACCACTGCTCTAGCCTCAAAGTCTCAGCAGGGCCAGTGTATTTTCCATGTAGCAGGATATATTACACATATTCTGCATATTATTCGTAGTAAAACATACAATGTCAACGAAATCAGACCGATCTTCATTTTGTGAATAAGAATGGGCTACAACCGTCAGCCAGCTAACACAATATTTTCTTAAGTAAATGAGAACAGAAGTAATTCTGGCGTTACAATGTGAAGTTGGTATTTCTCGTGTTAGCTTTAAGAAAAACATGTTCCAACCAATTCTGATGTTATTGAAATGTTTTACTAATTTTGAGTTAAAATTGGATTTTGCCTACGACCTACTTTATTTTCGTGACATAATTAACTTTGAATTAAGAAAGTATCTAGTTGGAGTATGAAGAGTATTTAGTTATTTTGATTTGAACGTATATAATATATATAACCGAAGTAACATTTATTACTCAGATTCTATTTTATATTGTGTAAGAAAATTCAGCTAAAAACCTTGTTTATAAAGGAATTATATATTCTAAAGAAGTCTACTATTGTAGAATTTCACATTTTTCACCTCTTTTATTTTCTAAATTACACCCGTGCGAAGCCGGGGCGCGTAGTTAATACATTATAACTAGCACTTCGTCCAAGACTTCATCCGTGCAAATCTCGACAACAGCGCCACCTTTCGGGTCCAAAACTATCCTATCTTTTAAGCTGGAACCAACCATAAACATTCACAAAATTTCATTGAAATCGGTTGGGTGATTTCGGAGATTAGCGTGTACGAACATAGTGAATCTTATGAGATAAATATAGGTAAATATCTGAATAGTTTTTATTGTTCTAAATGAAGGACGAAAATACATTGTGATAAATAACACTTTCGACTTCACTAACGAAATAGTAATTTCCCACGAAGAAATCACTTTATGTATAGTCGGGCGCCATTATAATCCTCTCGTAGATAATAACTTCAGTTTTAAATATTCTACAATGGAGAATATTCTCTTTATTTCTATTTTGTTTGACGAAACCCGAGCGCCATTGTCATTCGTTCCATCTAATGGCTGTTATTTTAAAATTATGAAGAAGTTTTTTGTTGTTCTTTTTTAATTAAAAGGAGATAGGTGCTACTTCAAGGGCTTTTAATAAAACGTAACTTGAGGTATTTTAAGTTGACTGGTCTCTTTTACGGGTAATTTGAAACACGTGAATAATAATATTATGGCATCAATTTACATTGTCTAGGTACAAAGCATGGCTTATGAAAATGATATGTAGATTTTTTGAATTTCAAGTTATGTGAAACATAACTTAACCTACATTATTCGAAGTAACGGAATTGGTAGGTGGGTATAGTTATATCGACCATCAAAACATCTTTGTGTTCAAATTAAATTAGCTTGCAAAACTCCGCAGACGTGATGGGTATCGATATGATACAAACATGATGAAAACAAAAATAAATATGACGTTTTTTTGGGGTCATAGTTGATTAGATACGGAAACCCATCACGTCGGCGTAGTTTTGCTAGCTAATTTAATTTGACCGTGTATAATATTTAAGCCTACTAAGGGCCAGTCTTTACGTAGTAACAACGTAAAAAGAATGTACGTAAGTACGTGTGGGTGTACTATAGGTACTTACACCTCTGCTTAACCTTTCGGGGAATACAGGCGTGATGTTATGTGTGTGTAGGCACATCGTACCATTTTTAAAAAATCGCGTTTCGGTAACAAAATAGGTATACTTCTTTGTTTATTAAAGTCGGTTTAAAAGACATTATAATTATAATTAAAACTATATTTCCTGTAGGAATCACAAAATCTTACTGAAAGGCGATTTGTAAACTAGCCAGAAGCGACGAGATTTATTTCACACCGTGGGCTTGCTGATGAGGATGTGGTATACGAACTGCGTTCTTTCGGGGCTGACTATCGCATCGTCCGTCGTAGCGTATCACGAGGTGAGAATTCTTTTACTCGAGCATCGATCTTGAATATGGACTCAAGGACGAAGAGCAAAACCCAAGTCGATCTTAATAAGTATCTAAATGATATCGTATAAAGATTTTTGATTAGTAATTCGAAGATTTTATTTCCGTACTTGTACATAACCGCAGTATATTGTTTAAATAAGAATAAAATTCAAAGATTTCCTGAAGCTTTGATCTCGCGACATTTTCTTTCCCAGTAATTGCCTGTGATTTACCATTTTATATAGAATTATATGAAACTGCAGCATTACATTGGTTTCCCTTTGGTATTGGGAAGTCAATTTACCAACGAGAATAAAATACCTACCTACCTACGTACCTTTGTACGCATTTTTCTGTTCCTTTCTTCTTGTCTGTTTACATGTGTGTACATATACTGTTAATTAAATAAATATTTGGTCCGCTTTTTGCGATTAGCTTTCGATTTTAAATCGTTGATCTAAGTTTATCAAAATATTACTTTTCTAATAGAAAAGGGTAACTAAATTAACGAAACTGCTAAATAAAGAAAGAGAGAGAAAAAAAAAGTGTTTGAAATCTTGTTTCTAGAAAAAAACACTCGCGTGCTTCATGAAAGCGATATTACGTTACATAAATATTCATAAGCTTTCAGGTGCTTTTCAATAACGTACGCGCTTACAGTGTGTATCTAGATGCGATACGTGTAACCACAGTTATCTGGTACTGTTATAGTATCCTGAAATATTGTCTCACTGAATGTTAACGCCACGTCTCAGAGAAAATATATAAAAATAAGTAACAAAAATAGTTTTAGAAAGGCGACCGTTCACTACGATGCAACACAGACGTCGCGCCTGGCACTCAAGTAAGCAGTTGTAAGAAGTGCACGCAAATGAGACACATTTTTTGGTACTTCCATACAGAGAGACTTACGAACACATTTTAAACGACTAACGTAGAAAATGTTGAGCATAAACCTCAAATTGTATCATACATAGAAACTTACTTGTTCGACTTCTAGGAATCTTATAAAGGTATAAAAATGAATAAATTCCCGTGCGTTAGCCCCCAAAAACTCGAAAACGGCTCGACCGATTTGAATGTTTTTTTTTTTTTTGGTTATGTTCGCCTAAATATTGAAGTGGTTTAGGAAAAATAAAAATAAGAAAAAACGGAACACTCGAAAAATAAAAAATAAACGAAATTTTGTATTCGAATTGCCACTTCGCATTACTTTCTATCTCACGTGGTACGAAGTTACCGGATCATCGGTGTATAATAAAAACTGACAAAGTGCGTGTCGGAACACACACAACGAAATGTTCTGTAGTTGGGATTAACAAACTTAGGTTTGTACAATGTTAGCATTGTAGTTGAAAAACATGTTCTCTCATACATTCCAACTGCAAATGTAAGTTAGCCGACTACTGCCCGTTAACTTGTAAAGCCTACTTACCTGTGATAGTTTTCCTTGTAACTTCGTTATATGTGGGCAACCAAGCAAAAAGGGTCCAGGTTCTCGGCATTAAGTTTCCGAGATATACGCAGTTTTGTAAAGTTGGGTGAAAAAATTGCATTTCTCGATTTTGATTTTGATTATTAATTAATGCTCAATTATCTACAAGTTTATATAGTAAATGACTTTATATGTTTCTAAGTATCAGAAAATGTACTAAGTTGTACAAAAAATCAAACTTTGGAAATGCTTTTTCTCAAATCAAGTTTTTTCAGAGTTTCAACTTCAAATGTCTGATAAAAAAAATGTGCAAGTTTCTGAATATTTTTTTAATCCTTATTATCAATTGACTATTCTGGATACCGAGTCTGGTCTGAACTCAATGCCCTACTACTGAACCCTTTTTGCTTAGACGCATATCGTCGGCCTAATTCTTTAACCTGCCAAGTCCACTTTTTCATAGTTTACAGGACGAAGAAAAAACTGAATAATAGCTTTATTCATTTTGCAATCAAAGTTCTGAAAATACCTTTGGTTTTTAGAATTTTTCTTGATATTTAAAAAATATAATTATTAGCGTAACTTATACACATTTTTTAGAAAATTCAGGAAAACAGACTTTAGCAACTTATCGAGTTGAAGTTACAATTTGCTTGAGGACAGCAGTTTTTGACTTAAATTTAGTATGGTGTATAGATTAATAATAATTAATTGTGCAGTGAAACGAATTCAGACAGTTATAAAAATATTTATTATTATAAATTAAACAATCAGTATTCTTTAAAAGGAAACAGTGTTAAAATATCTAAGATAGACTGGAGGAGCAGCACGTAGGTTTGGGAACGTTGTCGGTGCGCAACTAAGGCCCCAATAGGATGGAGCAGGCTTGCGTTGCGGTGATTGGCTGGTTGTCAGAAAGCAGTTTTTCGAGCATAGCATTTGTCTCCTTCAGGCTAATATCGCCGTTATTCCTTAAACATTACGGTAGATAATAGACTGAATTTTTTGACTGGTATACAAAGTAAATTTTGCCAAAAAATGGATTTAGCAGGTTAACGAATTAGGCCGACTATATCCAAAAACAATCACTTACTTGACTCTAGCAAAAATTTGCACTAATTTCGAAAATCGAAAAATGGTTATTACAACCCGCAATATTTTTGAACAGCCTATTCAACGACACCCCACACCATGTATACCCATGCCAAATTACAGCTTTCTAATTTGTATTAGACTCTTAGTAGAGTCTCTGAGCTAAGCCTCGGACAGACAGACAGACGGACATGGCGAAACTTTAAGGGCTTCTTGTTGACTACAGAACCCTAAAAACGTTTTATTTATAGTCAACATTCATAAGTTTCACGTTGTTGGCATTGAACTTGTGGGTTAGGCAACGACTTTTATTGTCTCTGTGACACTAAGTTGGATGGCTATAAGAACTTTAGAAATTTTTATAATCTCCTAGGCGTTAGAAGTTGGTTCAACAATAACTTTGTTAACTATAAATTAACACTGAAGTAGGCAGCAGTAATAATTAAGTTTTGATTGAGAACAAAAAGTGTAGGTACTGTACTGATTTGGTAAGTATTTATACTTAGCTACCATAATAATACGGTTCAGTAACTACTATTTGGTAAGTATTTATACTTAGCTACCATAATAATACGGTTCAGTAACTACTATTTGGTAAGTATTTATACTTAGCTACCATAATAATACGGTTCAGTAACTACTATTTGGTAAGTATTTATACTTAGCTACCATAATAATACGGTTCAGTAACTACTATTTGGTAAGTATTTATACTTAGCTACCATAATAATACGGTTCAGTAACTACTATTTGGTAAGTATTTATACTTAGCTACCATAATAATACGGTTCAGTAACTACTATTTGGTAAGTATTTATACTTAGCTACCATAATAATACGGTTCAGTAACTACTATTTGGTAAGTATTTATACTTAGCTACCATAATAATACGGTTCAGTAACTACTATTTGGTAAGTATTTATACTTAGCTACCATAATAATACGGTTCAGTAACTACTATTTGGTAAGTATTTATACTTAGCTACCATAATAATACGGTTCAGTAACTACTATTTGGTAAGTATTTATACTTAGCTACCATAATAATACGGTTCAGTAACTACTATTTGGTAAGTATTTATACTTAGCTACCATAATAATACGGTTCAGTAACTACTATTTGGTAAGTATTTATACTTAGCTACCATAATAATACGGTTCAGTAACTACTATTTGGTAAGTATTTATACTTAGCTACCATAATAATACGGTTCAGTAACTACTATTTGGTAAGTATTTATACTTAGCTACCATAATAATACGGTTCAGTAACTACTATTTGGTAAGTATTTATACTTAGCTACCATAATAATACGGTTCAGTAACTACTATTTGGTAAGTATTTATACTTAGCTACCATAATAATACGGTTCAGTAACTATTATTTGGTAAGTATTTATACTTAGCTACCATAATAATACGGTTCAGTAACTATTATTTGGTAAGTATTTATACTTAGCTACCATAATAATACGGTTCAGTAACTATTATTTGGTAAGTATTTATACTTAGCTACCATAATAATACGGTTCAGTAACTACTATTTGGTAAGTATTTATACTTAGCTACCATAATAATACGGTTCAGTAACTACTAGTTGGTAAGTATTTATACTTAGCTACCATAATAATACGGTTCAGTAACTACTATTTGGTAAGTATTTATACTTAGCTACCATAATAATACGGTTCAGTAACTACTATTTCAACTCTACCCATGTACTGGACTTAGTTTTAGATTAATTTTCCTGAATATGGAAGCTACAGAGTTTTGTTTGTACGTATCAATATTGCTCAAGATAATATTACTCTAAGCACACTTTGCAAGCATAAGATAATATAACGTTTGCTCTAGGATATGTATTTCTTAGATAGAAAAGCCTTTCGTTATTAAAATAACGATGTTGTAGTTTATTTTGTGGGAAGAAAATGTATTGACTTTCTCTTCCAGGTTTATTTCTTTATTCCACATTCATAACCCAACTTAACTTCACGCTTGTTTTCCTAGAAGAGTTGGGCAGCGTTGTAGCTGCAGTACACATACATATCGTGTGTCATAGTTGGCGAGCCTATTGCCAAAAGCCAGGCTGCAACTGAGAAATTCCTGATGAAAAAATCTAAGAACACTTTGCCTGACCTGGGAATCGAACATAGGACCTTATGCCCTACCTGTACCCCCTGTGTCCTTGTAGGGCCTGCTACCACTAAACCAAAGATACAGTTTTCCTTCTATTTTACTTTCTACGTTGAAAATTATTTTCCATAATAATGTGGGTTATTTTCCATTCATTTTCGTTGTGATAAAGGTGACCATTCACTACGGTGTACCGCGCGACCTAGTCAGCTCACAAACAATAGCACTTGCGAGGTTACCCCTAGATTACCGCGCCATTGTGCCAGTTTCATCTCAAAAATTTAAATACAGCTTTAAGCGTACAGCAGACGAGTAAGTAATATTTTTTACGTAAAAACCATAGAATGCGTTTGAAAAATATGCGTACACATTTTTAAATTAATTTAACTTGTGATTGCACTGACTTAAAGTCAGGGAAATTATTTTTAAGGTAAATTGATATCCTCCGTCAATATTTGCCGTGTTAATATAGCAATTTCATTAAAGAGCGTTGTCACATTTTGCACCTCTCTCGCTCACACAAGACCAAATTTTTAATAATGTTAAATGAAAAGATGCATTTTTGAAAAATGTAATCAATGGGCGGTCTAAAAAATATAATGAATTTAATAGGTAGTTATCAAAAACACATTTCTATTGTGTCATCTAATAAACTTATGTAATTAAGTGTTATGATCTGTTTTTGAGATGATGTAAATAAATGCCACAATAAAAATGTGTTTTTAATAATTACCTATTAAATTAATATTATTTTGTAGACCGCCCATTGATTACATTTTTCAAAAATGCATCTTTTCATTTAATATTATTAAAAATTTGGTCCCGTGTGAGCGAGAGAGGTGCAAAATGTGACAACCCTAGAATGATTTGAATGTACGCACAATTTAAGTTGTTAGTCAATTTTCTTAACAACTGATTACTCTGAATTTCCAATAATAGTAATTTGTGGGCGATTCCGATGTAAGTAACAACAACAACAGGATAGCTGCTCAAGTAAACATGTACTCACATTATTCACGCCTGACTACGAACCAATCAATTTCTGTATTTACGCAGTTCTGATTGCTGAGATATAGATAGATGGAGTAGGAACCTATTCTAAGATTGACTAGAAATTAACCAATAATTAAAAATACTGCATCTGATTAATTAATCAGAATGGTCCTAGCTATACCAAAGCATCATTCACATCACACACACGATTTTGCAGATAGGTAAACGAAAAATTCAGTTGACTATTTTTTTTTTTTCCAGATAAATACAATCCAATTTTTGTTAATACAATTAAATAAACAACTTACAAAAACTAGTGTTAGTACATATATTATAAAAATAAGTGTCAAATAATAAATTCGATAGATCATGTAAGGACGATAACAATCTACTAGTTCTGGGCACGGTTTGCAGGCAACACTTGCGTCCTCGTCCAGTGTTTCCACAAGAGACCATCAGCCCTGTTCGCCACGGTCATCACGAGACTGTTGGCGCTGCCCCGCACCCGCCACATCAGGGAAGTGACACGCTTGCGTATGATAGCATAGAAGTCATCTATACGTGCCTCAGCGAACATCCCCGAAGCGCTGTAGTGTCGCGGCAGCCTCAACAGTGCCCTGTATGCGTTATTGTATTGGACTCGTAAGGCACTGTAAGCCCCCTGCGTGTAGTCGACCCATAAGCTGAAAGTATAAAAGGATTGACAGTAAGCCCTAAACAAAGTAGCCTTTACGTCATTCGAACACTTTGCAAACCTACGGATCAACATGTTGCTCCTGACTGACAGTGCCTTACGTTCCCTCTCCATGTCACTATTATCGGTCTGCGTATCAGTGACCCAGTATCCCAGATATTTAAAAGATGTAACCCACTCTAGAGCGGTCCCCACGAGTTTGATAGGTGGAATAGCGTAGCTCTTAGTGCCTGCCTTGAACAACAGTCACTCGCTCTTTCTTGCATTATATCTGAGACCCAGGGCTTTCGCATATCGCTCACAAACCGACAACAGCGTCCTGAGGGCACTGATCGATGGGGCCAGCAGCACCATGTCGTCGGCGTAACATGTTATTTACAAGTGTTCCGTCAATTGAACAACTTACCATAGTGCCACTGAGCTCACGAACCAGCCGGTCTACATACAAACAGAAGAGTTTTGGTGATGTCAGACCTCCTTGCCTGACCCCACACTCCAGCCCGTACGGATCGGATAGCGAGCCCGCTCACCTCACCATATTGGTTTGATGGCCATACCAAAACCTAAACAATTCAATCAACTCAGTTGGAAGCGTTGTCTCGTCATACAACTTCTTCCATAAAACACAATAAGACACCAGATCGCAGGCTTTTGATAAGTCCTGAAAACATGCGTACACAGGGGTCTTCCGGTCCATATAGTATCGGACAGTGTGCTTGAGACAAAGAACAGCGTGTTCAGTTGACAGACCAGTTCTGAAGCCAAACTGTGCGTCGTGAAGCGACAGGTGTTTATCTAACTATCCAGCACACCGTCTAACACCTTCGCAATTACCTTAGCCAGCGATATGGGCAGTTATTCATGTCAGAAGTGTCCCCGGCACGATTTTTAATAATGGGCACCACCAAGGTCTTCATTAGATCGTGCGGCAGGTACGTGTGTGAGAAGCAGAAATTAAAAAAACAAAGCCAGTACTCTGGGCATATGCACACCGGCATTTTGTAAATGCTCGATGCTCAGAGAATCGTGCCCAGGTGATTTCCCACGCTTCATGTTTCTCAACAGTGCAGCTATTTCCTTAGCTGAAACCCTTACCACCGGTCCCGTTGCGGGCTCCCTAGCCGCCAAGGCCACTCCCATTGCACCCAGTGGAGACTTCACAGCAAAGTGATCACTAAATAAGCTTGAGATGGCTGCAGGCCCACTCGCAGGAAGGCTCGACCCGCCATTCAGCCGGTTAGTGTGCTTTTAAAACTTACCAAAATCCTTCTCGTCGTGGCAGGATGCTATGATGTTCATTTTAATTTGTTCTCTATTCTCCTGACACCACTTCAATTTACTTTTAAAAACTCGTTTTGTTTTTGTTGACTATACATCAAACTTATTGAATTTACCAAATGCAAAAACAAACCAATACATATATCAACAACTTAAGTTGATTTCAAAATAATCATATATAAATAACTATGAAAAATCATTATACAACGGCATGACCGTCATCATTATCGCTGTGGCCAATGGGCTCTGGAGCTAGACCACCACCTCTTAAAGCAGTATTATTGTAATCTTACTTCAGTGTGGGAAAGAGATGGACCTAGACGTCCTGTATAGCTCCATCTCTTTCTCACACTGAAGTAACATTAAAATAATACTGCTTTAAGGGGTGGTGGTTGGCCCTCTGGTACAATGTGAAATAAAAGAGAGTGCTGGTATTCCAACCGCAGAATTTTGAAGTCGACACCGTCCCATAAATTACACTAAATAGTGTGAAATGAAATATAATTAAATTGTTAATTCTGTAAATAGGTTATCGGAATCACTTTTACATGTCATATTAAAACAAAATAAGCTACATGGAGTCGACATTTCCTCTCTGGCTACTCCTGAGAAGAATGGCGAATCCAGACATAATCTTGATCAAGTCATGTGAGGACCATATTATAGATCCGTATCTGAAATAGTCTTTTGAGGAAAGAAACACACACATTTGAGTGGACCTGTCCAGTCAGTGCAAGTATTTGTCAGTAATAGTGTAGCTCAACTCAGGACTTAAGGAGCTCAACGACTCGACAAACAAGTCCAAAGAAAGGACATTTGCTTGGACCGCACTGGGTCACGGAGGACTTCGCAAATGACGTGGGCGTTGAGAGGAACGAAGGGCGTTGGCTGTCCGTGGGAACATCCTGGCTCGCAGGTTTAAACGGTGCCCGAATGAGGTAAACTGCACAATGTTCAAGGCATACTGCCATTCGTTTTATTAGTACACTTCGTGGGTCAGTTGTACTCAGCGGACACTCAATGCCCTTCGTGTAAAATATAATAATACTTTTAGGATGTTGTTGGGACTGCCGAGATGCTGTAGTGCGTCTGACATGTTTTTGGAAGCTCAGATTGATGGCTTTCATGCCATCATGATAAAGAGAGCGGCCTACTTCTTGCACCGTATCCGAGCAAGCTCCAATAATATTTTGAAAGTAATATCGGACAGGTTAAACGATCCATTTCTGAGGCACTGGATGGCAATCCACGTGACGATTTGATTTCCTTAGGATTTATATTATTTTTCATTTTTAAGTATATTATTTTTCGTTCTTATTTTTTTTCGTTTTGCTCGGCTTCTGAGGGTTCTAGCGTAATGTTACATATCCTAAAGTCTTCCTCAAGAATTGGACCATAAAATGCAAAAGAATTTCTCAAATCCGACTGGTAGTGATTAGAGAGAGATAGCTGGGAGAGATTAGCGCGTACAAACAGTCAATAAAAACAAAATGTGTCGGTAACCTTAGTTAGTCTCTTAAGACGAAGCGCATTTTTCTTACTTTCAGCATTTTTATACCCGTCGTAATTTCTAAACCAAAGGTCCAAATTGAATAATTCAAAAAGGAATTTACATTTATTTAATCAAACTTGATGATGAAACTATTTATTTGGATAAGGATTAATAAGTTTATGAAAACACCTTCGCAAGTAATGCATTACTTTATAACAAATTTGATTACCATGTAAAATGTTATAGTGAGCCAACCTTAAAAGTTAGACATATGCTATCGTGGACTTTTTTTTTAGAACTTTTTAAGAAGAACTTTAACTTTTACCGTTTACGCAGCGCACGCAACGGAAGCTCTCAAAAAGAATACATTTTTCCCGTTTTTGCAATATTTTTCATTGATGCTCCGCTCCTATTAGTTGTAGCGTGATGTTATATAGCTTATAGCCTTCCTCGATAAATGAGCTATCCAACACTAAAATAATTTTTCAATTCGAACCAGTAGTTCCTGAGATTAGCGCGTTCAACCAAACAAACAAACAGAGAAACAAACAAACTCTTCCTCTTTATAATATTAGTATAGATAATTGTATTATAATATTAGGTACTTGTTTTGTTTACTTCCATATTAAAATAATGAAACAATGTATCTTATGTTTGCATACATAAACAATTTTCCGTATGATCATCAAGTTATTATATTTGTTATGGGAGCGAAATAACGAGATTACTGTTTGTATCCTTATCATCCAGGATTTTAATGGGAGAGCCTTTATAATAATTCAAAGGAAAAAAGCTACAGGTACTTTTGAGGCTGTAACCTTTTTTTTTGGATGGGAAATCATCAAATGACTTCTCCCGCTCCGGGCGGAGCGGGAGGGCGTGTCAGACTTTTACTGACTAAAACCCACCCGTGTTGCTTCTGTTGCCTGTGCCGGGGCCACGGTAACTCTTTCGAACATCCCGCAACCCCGGCTGGCATCGGTCCTAGCGGACCCCATCAATGCTGCTGACATCTCTTTGAGGCGCGCGTGGAACACAACGCGCCATCGACTCGGGCTTGGTTCTTACTGGACGGCGAGCTACCCATTGCTTAATTCCCGACTCGGGAATCGCCTGCCAATTCCCGACGCCCAGGGCTTCTCCTGCGGCGACTAGGGGCGTGAGGGCGCAAAGTTTGCCTCTCCCTCACGCGTCCCGCCTCCTCCTTCGCGAGCATTACTGCTTCGCAGAAGGAGGTAATGGCTTCCCATGTACTCTCGCTCCGTACCATGGCCTGGACCAGGGCTGGACGCGAGAGATCGCCGCCGCCGATCGCTTCCGCGAGGACAAGGCGGTGCTCTGCCCAAGCCGGGCAGACCTCCACCGTATGCTCCACCGTGTCCTCCGGGCGATCCACACAGTGGTGATACCCGGGCGTTTCCTCCCGCCTTATCCGGAACAGGTACCTCCCGAAGCACCCGTGTCCGGTGAGGACCTGCGTCAGGCGGCACCAGCCACTCCTCAAAGAGGGGACTTATCGCCGCAATTGTGGCGTGCCCAGAGGCTGTAATCCGACGTGCTGTTTAGCGTGCAACCTTCGCGAGTTTAAGTTGACGATTAGATTACGAGACAAACATTGATTATGAATATAGAGAATAGAAAAAAACAGTAGCCCCTTTATACTTAAACGTTGCATAAAGTTAAGAGACGTTAAAATGTCAAAAATTTATGGTTAAACTGTCGCTGATCATTACTTAACTTTGAGCAACGTTTATGAATAAACCCGTAGGTGTCAGTTTAGCTGACGAGCGGTGATCTTGTTGTAAAAAATGTATGAATGAATCCTATAGCCAATATAAGGTAAAATTTTAGTTAGCGCAAATTTTTTTAAGGAGTTTATCTACTCGTAAAAGTAAACCCAATAAACATGGGTCAAAATGTGAAAAAAAAAAATCTAACCCGATACCTACGAAACCAGTCAGCTGAGCATACAATTTATATGGGCAGTCAAAGAAAACATCATATTACGATCAATGCCATTTACTCTTATTCAGTATTAACCACTATCCAAATAAATATGATAGTATTCTTGGGCATTAAATGTAGATTATAACTGTCTTTACAGTAGGTATATCATTGTAATAAATACTGTAGAAGATATCAAAGGTTAAGGCAACCGAAAAAATTAGCGCGTCGAGAGCCGCGCCTCACTCTATTCCCCGGATTCCATTGATACCAACGGTTCTTCCATTCCAATTCAAAAGACTGCAGTTTCCAATAAAATTTACATTTTTAATGACAATTAACAAATCACTAGGACAGACATTCAACGTTGTGGGCTTAGACCAGGAGCTAGACCACCACCTCTTAAAGCAGTATTATTGTAATCTTACTTCAGTGTGGGAAAGAGATGGAGCTAGACATCCTGTTTAGCTTCCATCATTCTCACACTGAAGTAACATTAAAATAATACTGCTTTAAGAGGTGGTGGTTGGCCTCCTGAGCGTCGAGTGCTTTTCCCGTGGACAGCTATAATACGTAGCCCTTTCACGCGTCACTTCCAAACTTACACAATTTGTTCGTATTGTGTAACAAAAAGTCAGCTACGAACATTGTTTGTAAAGAAATTCTATAATAAAAGCCAGTAACTTCACATTTTCGCCTTTTTTTTTTTAAATGACATCCGTGCGAAGCCGGGGCGGGTCGCTAGTATTATATAAAACGTCAGTCTTCGCTTTCAAAGTTGGTCATATGTCTCACAGTCTTGGGTGTGCCGGTCAAACTTAATATCGTCGACAATGACCCTATTCACGTCAAAACTGTAAACATTGTGCTCACACACAAGTGTGCTAAAAATACAAAATCACATCTTAAACACTTTCGCACCCCCGCAACTATACAATAACCTGCAATAAAACATTACATTCAATAACACGTCAATGTATTTCCTTTTCTAACAACCGTTATGAATATCAATGAAAGAATTCTCACACATTCCCTGCAAACTGAAATATAACAAATAACTTTACTCTGAATAAAATAAATATTGAAGTAACGTGGTCGTACCTTCGCACATCGTTATGTTAAGGTCCAATTCAAAGAAAGGGAAGACCTTTCAAAAACATATTATTTATTCAAACTACGCAATTTATTTAGTTCTTGATATACCACAGATAATATCAAGACAGCTTATAAGCCCACGCAAAATCGGAGCTTGAAATTACACGTAACTTCGTTTAAATTTAAATAAAATCTAGTTACCTGCGGAACGTGGCCAAATAATAATAAAAAAATAGCCCCAGGGGTCGATCGAAGGTCAAGCTACGCTTGCCGCAGTCGGTTCGTGTATGGTAGACCATCCACTACATTATATCGAGACCCCCTTCGTATCTCAGAAAGCACGTTAAGGCATTGGTCCCAGCTGTCATTCGTAGATCTTTGACAGTCGTTGCGGGTAGCCAAAAGCCCGAAAGTCTGACAACCAGTCTTACCAAAGCGGTACCGTGTTACACAGTAAATGGGTTGGCTGAAGGTCAGACAGGCAGTCGCTCCATGTAAAATACTGGCATTTAGCTGCATCTGGTTAGACCGGAAGCCCACCCCAACAAAAAAAAGGCTAGGCAGATTGGTTGTTTTTTTTATATTTAAAGGGTTTGATAGAGTGTGCTAAAGCGTATCAATCAGTAGAAGATAAGAGAGTGATGTTAAGAGTAGAAATATAACGATATTTGAACTCTTTTAAATGGTCTCTCATTGTATGTGGAATTATTAAAAAAAAAAACTTAATAATAGCTTCTGTTATTTGCATATTACAAAGCAAGTAACATTTTGAAATCTCGTAATTAAACATTTTTTGCTGCATTGTATTAAGATTATTGTACACTTATATGCAGAAATCACTAAACGGCCAAATATTATCTTTGAGCTCTTGCAAACAGCTTCAATTAATATAGATTGGTCACTTGGAAGAATGATTACCTGCGCACTGCACACAATGCCAATAGTCTAGTAGGTAAAGCTTGGCTCATCTAGAAGTTCATTAAAGTGATTAGTAATCAAACAAAGTCAAATCATTTATTTCAAATAGGCACATAAAAGGCGCTTTGAACGTCAAAAACAAAAAAAAAATGAATTCCAAAAGATAGTTTCGTAACGAGAAGAATGGGCTAGAAACTCCACCATTACTGTGTACCTATACATTAATTAATAATTATTATAATTAAACGCGAAGGCGATGCACCTATAATAAAATTATTATACCACAATAGATAAATTGTTGTTGATAGAGCGGTTCACACTGATACTGATACATATTGACGTACTGCGACAGAAATATCATGAACTCATTAACAACGCCATCTTGTGAAAATTTCTATAATTTATCATTAAACAGATAAGTAACTGAAAATCGTAAACACGTTTTTCAATCTATGTTTGATAAGCTACATTGGTTACTTTATAATAAATAGATCTCTTTATAATAATAGATAAATATGTCTCTTATGGCGACTAACAAAAGGTATTTAAAATGCAGATTTGAGTGGAAACGCCGGGAGAGGACGCCCTTTTTTTTGTGGATGGGAAATCATCAAATGACTTCTCCCGCTCTGAGCGGAGCGGGAGGGCGTGTCAGACTTTTACTGACTAAAACCCACCCGTGTTCCTTCTGTTGCCTGTGCCGGGGCCACGGTAACTCTTTCGAACATCCCGCAACCCTAGCTGGCATCGGCCCTAGCGGACCCCGTCAATAGTGCTGACATCTCTTTGAGGCGCGCGTGGTCGACTCGGGCTTGGTCCTTACCGGACGGCGACTACCCATTGCTCGCCGTCCGCAAGCCCGCGCCTACGGTGGCCAGGAATCGGCTGCCAATTCCCAACGCCCAGGGCGTCTCCTGCGGCGACTAGGGGCGTGAGGGCGCAAAGCTTGCCTCTCCCTCACGCGTCCCGCCTCCTCCTTCACGAGCATTACTGCTTCGCAGAAGGAGGTAATAGCTGCCCATGTACTCTCGCTCCGTACCATGGCCTGGACCAGGGCGGGACGCGAGAGATCGCCGCCGCCGATCGCTTCCGCGAGGACACGGCGGTACTCCACCCAAGCCGGGCAGACCTCCACCGTATGCTCCACCGTATCCTCCGGGCGATCCACACAGTGGTGACACCCGGGCGTTTCCTCCCGCCTTATCCGGAACAGGTACCTCCTGAAGCACCCGTGTCCGGTGAGGACCTGCGTCAGGCGGAAGGTGAGGACGCCGTGGCGCCTCTCCAGCCACTCCTCAAAGAGGGGACTTTTCGCCGCAATTGTGGCGTGCCCAGGAGAGGACGCCCTTGGAAGGCATATAGTGAAAGACATCTTACTGGTGATGTTCTTCAAAATGGTCAGGTACGAAGTACTTGGAACCGGCGTGCGTGTATGACCAGATGTATGAACGTAAACGAAACAAAAGGAGTATGTAAGGATCGTACCAGATGTCGTTCTGTAGTTTCTGCCTACCCCCATGGGAAGAAGGAGTGAATTCATGTATGTATATATTATATATAAACATAGCATAATCATCCTATAATGTTTTCACTGCTGGGACAGAGGCCTCCCCTCCTTGAGTGGGAGTGATCCACCACACGGGCCCAGTGCGGGTTGGTAGATGTCACAAGTCTTCGAATTTTTAGTCAGTAGTGATAAATACCTTACACACAGTAATGTGCCTGCCTGCGTTCGAACCTACGACCTACAACTCGTAAGTCGCGGCCGTGACCACTGGGCTACCAGTGCTCCGCCTGTGTATGTAGATCTCTTCGTAATTATGTCGCAGGTTTTGAAAAGCACGCCGCCTTTTAAAACCTACGACAAATTAATATTAGCCAATCACTTGGTTGCGACGTCGTGGGCTGTCCAGTTTTGCCATCCAGATAAGTAGTAGGAACATAGTGCATATTATTTTGTGAAAATGCAGACACGCATAACATAATACGTTACGAGGAACTGCCAAGCGAACGTTATAAAACAAGACCTCTACGAGTTCACTACAGCGTAATGCAAAATGACAGCACCGCTTTTGGTTGCTTTAGTGGGTATCAACAAAGTGAGAATATCTTTTAGCGAAATTGCATACTAGCTAATCATAATTGGATACCTCGTTGTTGCAGAGAAATTAATTTGTTTGCGAATGTTGAGGCTCATCATCATCATCATCTGCCTAGCCTTTTCCTAACTATGTTGGGGTCGGCTTCCAGTCTAACCGGATGCAGCTGAATACCAGTATTTTACATGGAGCGACTGCCTATCTATAGAAAATTGGGTCAAGGTTAATGACGAAGACAATATAAGTATCTTGTTATGTTTACTAGAGATAAATTTAGTTTTATTTTACGGTTGCAGTGAGACAATACAACCAAAACAGTAATTTGACCACAAATAACTTAAAAAATACTATTAATTCTAACTAAAACTTTAAACCTAATATTATTTAGTTTGGTTAAAAAACAAGCCTTTAACATGACAAGACACTATTATTTCGTATGCGAACACAAAACGTGCAAGTTGACGTAACACACGTCATAAAATACCGCTCTCTAAAGCCTTGAGTTCACTAGAGCGTAACAGAATGACAGTTCTGCTTCCATTTATTTCCTACTAAAGTATTCCAAGAATTTATTATTTCATATAATGTTCCACTTAATAAATTAATTGTGTTTGTGTTAATTTCTGTAACAAAATAAACGGAGCTTGGAAATAGCAGAAAATGTATTATACAAGTTAATTTTGACTGTGATACCAAAAGCTGTTGACTTGACTGAAAGTTGTTCGAGTCACTACTGAAAATTAAAAAGGAAAAAGTGTATAAATTAAAAGGTGTTGAAAAGATGACTTGATAATCAGAAACTGAATTGTAGATTATACAGCAAGTGAAAAAAGGGAATTTAATTCTCTAATTAAATTCCCTTTAATTCCATTTAATTTTGTCTCTCTAGACACAAAGACCGAGATGATTTTTTTACGAGTTGTGTACTCTACTTTTTACCATTGACTTCGAGAAGATAAATAGTATAATATATACTATAATTGCTGCTTTATCACGAAATGATTCCGGAGTCAGTATCTCATTTTCGGCACTGGAAGAACTCATTTCATATAATTATGTTAATAGATTTTCCAATGACAAAAAACAAACACGCTATCAGATAGAAATTATTCGGATATTTTTTTTTAGTTTTTAATTGTATAGCTCTATGGAATAACTCCATTTAGCCAGCCAGTAGATACTTTCAGCACGTTTTATTAATTTTTTGTACATAATTACTCGTATAATTGGTGCTTGTTCCAAATTAAAAATGTTTTTATTCACTCAGTGACTAAATAAAAATATTGTTTTTTACCCTACACACGCACCACAACGCAACACTGCACCATCCGCGCAGCTGTTGAAATCCACTGTTTCTCGGTAATAGAATTACAACATAATATCCTATCTTCAGATATCCGGATAGCCATATTGACCTAATAGAATTCCGCAGAGCATGCACACTGATATTGCAACAATAGCTGGGGTTATTGAATATTGGGCCACGTTTAGTGGAATTGAGCCCAATCACTTTCGGTGGCGCATGGCGGTAGGGAGTAATCTGTCGATTGGCATTTGATGTATTGCTCGTAACGCAAATATAAATGGTCGTGGTAATCTGTGAGTTATCGACGTGTATGGTGCATTTATGAAGGGTTTAGAGAGTTTATGTAAAATGGGTGTAATTTATTGCGCATAGTTGTGTATCCATATCTATACATATTATAAATTAAAGTCGCTTTTCGTGTCCGTCTGTGTGACCGCGTTGTTTTTCTAAACGGTTATAGATTTTGATGCGGTTTTCACCATCATTTCGAGAATTTATTCCGGAAGGTTTATAATATATTAATATTAAACTTACAACCAATAATAATGAAATCTCGATGTTGTGTCAGGTCGTCTTTTAAAATTCTGGTAAAAAAAAACACTTCCTCTCTCCTTGAACATCATTATTACATAAAGTTCCTTGCTCGTCGTGTTTATTATTATATATGTACATATGTTTTTAATATATATGTAGCCGGTACCCCACTGACTAGCTACAATATTGTCTCTCCTTTCTCCCTTTAAAGCAGGGTTTCTTAAAGTGGGGTCCACGGACCCCCAGGGGGTCATGCATGTGCACCAGGGGTCCGCAGTAGGTCAGCTAACTCTTAACCTATTTACTAGGAAATAGTGTAATAATCTCGTCTAGATTAAGCCAAGAACTCACCGCGACGATAACGTATCGTCAGTCACAAAACATGAGTTAATTGAACAATGTCTAAACTTCTAGAGCAGGGTTTCTTAGCAGCACAGTTGTTTCATGTTCGTCTCTGATACTCTGATCTGTTCATTTACTCCTGTGGCGCCACGTCTCTCACTGTAGTAAGTAATGAAACTACCAACTAATAAAAGTGATTTTTCAATATAAATATGGCTCGTTTTCTTTACTTAAAATATTCTTTGACAGGGGTCCGTGGAATTATTTATATTGTGAAAGTGGTTCGTGACTGCAAAAAGTTAAAGAAACCCTGCTTTAAAGGCTGTCTGTAAAAGATTGCTTAGCGATAAGACCGCCCATTGTGTTACCCTATGTAAAACTACATTTATATCTGTAATTTTTATGGTGTACATAATAAAGAGTATTCTATATATTTATCTAAAAACCGTGCGAAGCAGAGCAGCAACTCTCCTGGTCGGATCAATGCCCTGGGATCTGGACGCGAAAATCCTAGCGTCCCTATATCATTGGCGGAAGGTGGAGCTAGCGCGTGGTCAGCGTCCGGTTCCCCGGGAATTCGAGGCACGAAGGACCGAGCTCCGTCAGCTCCTAGTGGCTGAATTGAGGGAGCGATTTGCACAACCCAGGTGGGGCCTCGCCACAATAGTGGCGTTAAGACCAACAGGTCTAACCATTGAGGAATGGCTGGAGAGGCAGCATGGCACCCTCAGATTCCGGCTAACGCAGGTGCTTACTGGACACGGATGTTTCGGGAAGTACCTGCGTCGCTTAGTTCAGAAGCAGACGCCTGCTTGTCATCACTGTATGGACTGACCTGAGGACACGATGCAACATACGCTGGAGGAGTGCTCAGCCTGGGCCCAATAGCACTGTGCCCTCGTCGCGAAACTTGGTGCGGGTGATCTCTCGCTTCAGTCCATGGTCGGAAACAAAAACACGTGGGATGATGTCGCCTCTTTTTGCGAGGAGGTGATGCATGCAAAGGAGGCGGCGGAGAGGGAGAGACAGCATACCTCTCATTCCACCTGCACCAGAAGAGCAGCCGGGTGTCAAACGGCGCTTAACGATGTCCGGCCACCATAAGGAGGGATCTGCGGGCGGCGAAATTGGGATTGTGTTGCCGTTCAACCAGTCAAAGAGGTGGCACGCAGTACTTGGGAGGACGTGTGGTCGTGGAATTGGCCGTACTTGGTGTTGGGGCTCACTAGGCATGGTGGGCTGATACCAGTTGGGGGGCGGTGAATGTACAAGTATCTCCCGGGCCCCCGACTCATGGTACTGGAAGGAGCAGTAGGGTTTTAGTTGGTAGGCGTCCGACATAACCAGCCGTTCTTTCCAGATAAAGAGTATCTATGAGCATTTCCGCTAGTTTTTCTATACATGTAGGTTTTTATGAAGCTTATCATCCTATAGATGGAAAAGTTACCGCTTTCCTCGAGTTCCAAAAGTAAGTTACCACATTTTTTAAGCATTTTAATGGTTATGGCGTGTCACTAAAATTCAATTGAAAACGTTTCAATGCAAAATAACTAGCCAATTCTAAATCCCCAATTGATAGGGTATTCATTAACCTAAGTGTAAAACACAACGTAATTTAATATGATAATGATCTAGCTAGTGGGCGTGACTCTTTACCCAACATTTCGGATTACGGACTCCTAACTATTCCAATTTCGACAAGTTTGGAATTCCCGATCGCCTTCACTTTAGAATCCAAATAAACTAGTTCTAAAACCAATCGGGCTCAGTTAATGAGCGTTGTTTTATGTAATGGATTTTTTGCTGAAGGGTTAAACATTTTGGGCTTAAGTTAGGGATTAATTATGGAAGTTAATTAAAGGATGTTTTATTTGTAATGTTTTTTTTTTTTTGGTTTTGTAATGAGTCGGGCAGTGTCGCAAGTCAGCTTAAATATTGTGGACGTCACTTTTATTTTTTTATAATATATCGATATGCTTTAATCACATCTATTTTTTATCATTTTGGTTAGATCTTGTGACGTTTCTACCTGACTCCCATTAGCCTTTGCGATGAATATGTGTTAATAAATCCCCAACTAATTCATATTAGGTAAATATAATTACTTTGTACTTACTTATTACCAAATTAAATGGAAAAATCTAAAAGATGTATGCTTAGCTATGCCTACGCTTAGATTTTTTGGCATTATTTTGGTTATGTTGAGAGAATGAATGAAAAGCGACTAACAAAAGATATTAACAAGGCAGATGTGAGTGGAAACACCAGGACCTTATTGGTTATGTACTTCAGAAAGGTCAGCTGCATAGTACTCGCTCCCGGAGTGCGTGGTATGATCAGAGGGGTAATTCTCGTAATTTTAAGAACATTCACAGTCTGATCTCAGTCTCAATATTATGTTACAAAAACCTATAATTCCCCTACATTTGTGACATATGATTGCCGCCGAGATGAGATTGCGACTAGATTTTGAACGTTTTTAGTTACGGGAATTGGGCTTCAGTTATATGAACGTAAACGAGACAAAAGGAGTTTGTAAGGATCGTAACAGGTGGCGTTCTATACTTTTTACCTAACCTCATGGGAAGAAGGCGTGAGTTTATGTATGTGTTTGTATATGTAAAAGAAAACAGCTTCAAAGATACATTAAATGCCTTTCTGATTGTAAAGAATCAAATCAAGATACTACTCAGTGTCGTACCATTTCCATTTAAACGGATATTCCAATCGATAATGAATAAAATGCATGAGATCACGAGAGTTAATATTGAACTGAATCTGTAGCTTTACAGTTTTCTTTTATCAATAGAACTAGCTATTGCCCGCGGCTTCGCCCGCGTGGATGTCAACACTTCCCTATTTGAATCAGATTTTGTTCAAAATTTCATGGGTTTTAAATTTTCCTAATTCTTTTTCTAACAGACAGACAGACAGACAAAAATTGTTATAAGTAAAAAGCTGTTATTTTGAAATTACAAACTGACACTTCAATTTTATTTATTTGTATAGATGTATAGATTTATGAAAGCAGCTAAATACTATGATGCAAAGAAATGAAAATTAAATAGAAATACCAGCGCTGGGGCTCTGTCTCGCATAGGGTCGCAGCATTATGCTGAGCGATGGCCATTTCGCGTGGATGTGACGCATATTTTCCCCAACTTGTTTCTTTTCTGTGTTTGTGTTCTTTCTTTGCGTCATATTTACCGCAAATAAACGTGTTTTCTTTTTTCTTTTCTATCAAATAAAAATACATTTTATACTTGTTTGTGATTGATTCGTCGTGTCGGACCGCTATTGAAATACTAGAGCTGAGACATTCTCTTCTATTATATTCTACTCATTGGTGATTTTAGTTTGTAACTGGTTACTTTTGAATAGCGTCGTGGACTATGGGTATTCAATTGAAATAGCCATAAATTGGGACCAATAAATAAACGAGAGGCAAGACAGGTTGTAACTTCGCTGCCACGTTGCTGGTTGGCTAGTATTTTTATCACAAGAAAGAAAAAAAGGAAAAGAAAAACAAATTAACCCAGGATAAGCAAATTAACAAAAACACACAAAAACAGAACAAAGAAAAGTAGAAGGTTATGTCCAAAGGGAGCTATGCGCCCTGTCACGTCAAAAGTTGGTGACGTTTGTGCCTACATTGTCATCTGTCACACATACTAGGTACAATTTAATTTCAACTGGGGCATCAAGCGTAGTTAAAATATATTCTAAACTAAACTTTTAGCTCTTCATCTATATCACAGACAGGGCGTTTAAGAGGGTGCATTCTCAAAGCTGGCAACGTCTAGAATAACTATTAAATATATCACTATTTTGATTATTATGAATTAAAGAACAGTAAAATATTTAAAAGTTATTTGCGACAATGCCATCTTTCAGAATGCACAGCCAATAATCTCTTACGTATACATCTCCCTACAGTTTAGAGATGAACTGCAGTAGATCAGTCAGTCTACAATGATCTGAATAGCTAGTAACGACTACTCTATTACTGAGAGAACGGGATGCGATTAAGATTGTCTGCAGCTCAGTGTTAGAGGTACGGTCATCGTCATAAGCGATAGCGATTTAAGCCTGTAGTAGAATTGAGACGAATGTTTGTGACAGCTAATAATAGCATAACATAGCTAATAATAGTATTTTTTTGTTGGTAAAAAGCTAGTTAAAATTTAGAAAAATCTTCGTTGTATTGTGTAGTATGGTAATGATATTTATCGTGTCACAGTCGTATTGTTTTTAATTTTAAATTCTGTTTAACCCAGGTAGAACCTTATTCAATAAGTCAATCAATAAGTCAATTTTCGAACCTCCAACTATAAAATTGAACTATCTGTTTGTAATGTCAAAATAACAGCTTTTTATAAAATGCACATGAAAGTTTAATACGGTTAAATTATACTGTCTACCATCAATAGCGATCTGTGTTTTACTGTAAATAGGTTATTGGGTTCGGCCGTAATTCATTACTAAGTATACCTACTTCGTGACGACTATAATAGGTGGTGTGAACGGTGCCTGGCGCGTTTCTACACCCACAATACACGCCATCGTGGGTGGATAGAATTTCTATTAAGCTTTGAGACCCTAAGCCTCCATGTCACTTGAAACTACCTCCTTATTGACGAGGTGAGTGGTCTGTGACAATCTTACAGTAGTCTTCCTCATTCCTTTGTTAGGTTATTTGAAAGAAAAATTAAACAAACATAATTCGCTTGAGATGGAATCAGCATGGTTTTGAAGAGGTCACTTCGATTTTCAGGAAACGCAATTTCCGTGTAGATTTATTTTACGAAGAAAAAACTTTCTTTTATAACGTGCCTAAATTTTTAAACAACATTTTTATAAGGAACAAGAACCTATTTGAGGCCGCAAGCGAAAAAAAACAAAAGAAAAAGGAAAGAAAAAAGGCATAACTGAAATACCCCAAGTAACTAATTTGTAAAACATTAAAGAACTATTTATGATAAGTCGATCCGACAGAATAAAACCAAGAATGCGGCTAAGGAAACGTTGCGTTCTGCCTATCTTTGCTTTGATCGCGACACGCTATGTTTACGTATAGCTCCGAATAGCTCGGATTACTGCGGTGAACCTACCTGAGCCTACAACCAACACGAACCTACCGAGCTTAGTTAATGCTAAGAATTATCTTAGCAGTAATTGGCCCAAATGCCAGATGGTGTGAACAGAATACCTACTGTCTTCGTGAAACATATACATACCTACAAGCTAAACAGTAAAACTGTAAAACAAAATCTAAAATCGGCTGCAAAAACGATCGAAAAAAATGACGAAGTTATTCGTTGAAAAACGACGAGAAAACTCCCCCGTCGTTCCGTTTGGGTCGAACAGAGGGTTATGTCGGACTTGTACCGACTCAAATTCCATGGAGTTACCTACTCCTGCTACCATAAATCGAGAATGCAGGTTAAACTCATGCATACGTAATATTAACAAGCCAAGTTTGCTATCATCATTCACACCGTATTGTAGATTATGATTTTCCGATGACGTGTCACTGACAATAGCATGGACACACACGGACTGTTAATAGTTCTCACCCTCAGTAGCAGCCCGGAGTCTGGATTTGTGCCCGGTTGATGGCAATAGGCTCGCCCCCTGTTACATGGGACTTAAACATAACTGGCGAAACGTGGGCGTAATATAGGTACACCTCTGTTTAACCTTGCGTGAAATACAGGCGTGCTGTTATGAATTATGTGCCATTGACACTCTAATGACACTTCTTTTTTTTTTATTCGAGATAGGTTTGCTCTTGTCTCTAGGTCAGAGGTGACAGACACAAAGTCGACGATGGAGCGAGCTTACCCAGAAGAAGCCTGCTCACTCTCACTTTAAAGAGATCGGGGTTGTATGCGTTCGGAAACACAGACGCAGGCAGAGAGTTCCACTCCTTTGCTGTGCGCATCACAGAAGACATTTGGAAACGCTTAGTGCGAATTTTGACCATTGACACGCCATTATGAATTTAAGACATTACGAATTTTTATCACAATGGCAACGGCGTTGCTTCAGTATGGTGCTCATTATGACTAATCATTGAAAATAGTAGAGTTGACCCCTGAACTACACGCAAAGCCAGAATAATAGTAACGTAACAAAAAATTACTTAGGTTACAAACAAAACCAAATCACCCAGCTCCAAATCAACACGCCATAATGAAAATAGCTATCACAAAAAAAAAAAACTCACTAAAAACTAAAGCGTGACGTAATTCGCGTACAATTAAACGTCACCACCCTAAGCCCAGCCCAGGGTCGTTGCCCACTTTTTGTGTCTCTTGAAAAATAAAAATTAGCATATAAACAGTGCTGTTACGTCTCTCGCTGTGTTCCATTCGTTAGGACGCTTAAATATTAGCTTAAGTAGTTAAGCTTTTTGTACTTAATTTTCTGTCTGTACTGGTTAATTCTTACTACGTGATGAGCTTGACTTTGATAGCTGTTTGCGATAGTAATAGAATTAGAATTGTAGTGCAGAAGGGAAATTCTCTTCCGGTTGTTTTAATTGTGTTTGGGAGTGAATAAGACATTGTTCAATAATGGAGACTCACTACAAAGACACTTTGAGTTCCTACCTTGTGTTTCTTCCTTGATTTTGGTGTACAATAAAGCATATAGAAATAAATGAAGAAAAATATGTTTATTTGTCACAAAAACTCGTGCATACAAAAAGATACGAATAATCCAAAAAATTAAACGAAATAGATCTACATTATAATCACGAGCTCAAAACTGAAATAGTCGACAGCGGCTCGTCGTGACTGTAACAAGAAGGCTTCCACATATTACAATATATCTATCTATCTAGTGAATCTAGGATAGATTCACGGTATATACAGGGCGTCCCACGGATATGCCACATGGAGGGAAAGTACCTTGAATATTGTAGGTGGAACATTTTACTGAAAGAAGAAATTATTTGAATTAAAAAAAAAAACAATCTAAACTGCATTCATAGATATTTAAATAATTACATGGTTGAACCGGGAATCGAACCCGTTACATGAGAAAAATAATCACCCTGTAGCTTTATCATACCGGTCGAAAGGCTTCATCATAAGGATTATTTTTTGCTAAATAACTTAGTATCACAAATAAAAGGAAGACCATGAATTTTAACATTTGATGTGAAATTTTGTTAAGAAAAACGAAAAGCTGACATTGCCCTAAGGATATACAACTGACATTATCATAAATGCCTATTACTAATAAAATGTACCCACTTGAGGAGTACGCATCATTTCCCTATTATAATTTAAGTACATGATAAAATGATAAAGAGATACGTAATTAGTAGGTTGTATGCAACAAATCGAATTCAACAGGAAGGGACTCATTTTGAGCATTTGATAAATTGATTAATTTTGTATTAAAAATGTTAAAATTCATGGTCTTCCTTTTATTTTTGACACTATGTTATTTAGCAAAAAATAATCCTTATGATGAAGCCTTTCGATCAGTATGATAAAGCTACAGGGTGATTATTTTTCTCGTGTAACGGGTTCGATTTCCGGTTCAACCATGTAACTATTTAAATATCTATGAATGCAGTTTAAATTGTTTTTTTTTAATTCAAATAATGTCTTATTTCAGTAAAATGTTCCATCTACAATATTCAAGGTGCTTTCCCTCCATGTGGCATATCCGTGGGACGCCCTGTATCCCGACACCTGAATCAGCGTCCTATTTATTTTACCGTAAATAATTGCTGAGTCCCAGTTAAAGGGCCCGTGAAGTAACAGGTATTTGTTTTATTTTTTTATTTGTAACCAAATTAACCCTGTCTTGCTTTAAACATTCGTTTTAAGGATGGCAACGCATTTTATTTATTTATTTAAAATAGGTACGGCAACAGCATATATATTGTACATTAAATAGTAAAAGTTAACAGTTCTTATGTATATACCAATTTCACGACAAAGCAACCTTCGTAAATTATACAGGGTGTAAGGGACAGCCCTCCGCAGACTGATGGGGTGAATTCAGTATATCGTACTAAGGTGACCGGTACATGAAATTATTTCTGGAACGTTATGTGAAACCAATAAACCTGATTTGTTTTATTACCTCACACGCAATGTATCGTTACCGTGGCAAAACGCGCGTAGCGAATGGCAGCGCAGCGAGCCTTCGGCCGCCGAGTATTTCAACATCTATTGCTGATTTTTTTTATTTTAGCTGTTTTATTTACATAAATGGAGTGCTGCGTGCAGATAATGTAATGTAACATTGAAATAAAGGATAGTAACTGAAAATACGAGAAAAAGAAATAAAAAAAATTCTTGAGAATATTTTCGGTGGAATATGATTCAAAATAAGGCGCTCAATGCACCCTGTTAGTTTGCGGAGGGCTGTCTCTTACATCCTGTATAAAATTAAAATATTAAAATTATTCATTAAAATGAAAAACGAAGTTATAAACAAAACAGCTTTGACTTGGGTCTAAAAAAAGAACAAAAACTGACTTGCACTAATGTCAACAAAGATGTACAGAGATAAATTACTAACTAAAATAAACTAAGTATGACATTGGCCATTTAAATGTTTGTTTAAATGACTAAGCAAGAGGCTTTTGAATTGCAGCAAGGAAACAAAGAATATATCCATATCAGGTAGTCTTGAGTCGAGTTCGTTGAACTGAATACATATCCTAGATGTTGGCGAATATCTCCCAATGTTATTTCTACAGGTCTGTTTAAAAAGTCCGGATACTATAATGCAATAGTCCATATTCGATCCTCTATCAACTTTATCTTTATGCATGGCAGCGCACTGATAGGTGTTATTAGTTGTATGGAAACACAATCAATAACACCTACCAATGCGGTATTACAGCAAATTAATTTACTCTGCACCTAAGCATACCCTACACTGCGCGCACTTAGGAGATTAGCTCAATATTTGCGCACATGACCGCTCCGCTGAGCAGCTGAGCAGTTGAGCTCAGCATTATCGCACATCTGCTGCACTTGCGTACTGCTGCTGATGCTGTAATTTAGATGTTATACTTTTTATCGCAAGACTGGGCGCAAACAAATTTTGATACAGTGTAACGTTACAATTTAGCCGGAAAGGGTAATAAAAAAAATATAGAAAAAGGGTTGAGGTTGAGCAGTAGCGGTAGCAGTAGCAGAAGCGGGGTCTTGTGGTGTGCTGGTGAGGACCGGAAGTCCAGAGAACGGCAGGTGAGGGCAGAGAGGCGCTGTAGAGCTCCTCACGCCAAGAGCTAGACCACCACCTCTTAAAGCAGTATTATTGTAAGCTTACTTGAGTGTGGGAAAGAGATGGAGCTAAACGTCCTGTATAGCTTCATCTCTTTCTCATACTGAAGTAACATTAAAACATCACTGCTATAGGAGGTGGTGGTTGGCCCCCTGGTCGCAGACGGGCAACGGCGACACCTCTGGGGTTCCTGCCCAGAGGAAGGCAATCTTTACAACAAAGGTGAAAATAGCGGAGGTGCTTTACTACACCTTACGCTCAATAAGAGGACCGCGATGACGGGCTACGTCACACTACCAGGGCTGTCACGAGTCCCTCCGTCCTAGAGTGGACCCGGTGTAGGGCAGCGACTTCCTATGCCATGCCGCTATTAGAGGGACGTGACTGCCACGCGGCTGGATGCCGTTGGACGTCAAAAGACCTCTTGTCAAGGGAGTCGTTAGAAATGAAATTGTCACTTCACATTCATAATATATTAGATTTAATTTAGTTGGTTAAAGTTAAACATAGAACGCATATACTCAAGTTAAACAAATACGTGTTAAAAGAAAAACTCCACATGTTACTGTCAAGACTCGAGTTCCAAAAAACTCAACTGCCTTTTAAGCCTTTTCTCCTGGTTCTCCCCAAGTACTTGTCAAACATTTTGAACCTCAATCAACATATTTCTTGTGTAGTTGACGGTCACAAACATCTAAGGCGGCAACAGTGAGGATTTGGTCTTAACGCACTAGCTTACAGTGGAAACATAGCCATAATATGACAGTTTACAATGAAGACTCAATCTAAACACTAAAGTTATAATGTAGACCAACCTCACTGTTCTAACTTTATGATATAGAAAAAGAAAACTGACAGATGACAATTTATGGTAAAAAAAACATAAAAGTCATGAAAATATTCTAAGATTTTTAAAAAATGACAAAATTATCGTAAATTACAATTTTAGTATCGAAAACAGTTAAAAGTAATAAAACATGTGTTATAAAGTGGAAACTGTTGTACAATGTGAGTCAAGTGAGTGTTGTATGATTTCACATATGAAAACAGTTTAGATGCATGAATTATTGTTAAGACAACAGCTTTTATATCACTAAGGGCTGATTTTTCAATCGTCAGATAACTTTTATCTGAGGAATAATTATGACAGTTTGACATATTTTCTATACAAAAGCTGTCAAAACGTCAAACATATTCCCCAGATAAAAGTTATCTGACGATTGAAAAATCAGCCCTAAATAAATAAACAAGTTAAAAGATGTGGTTTCTGTTTAGCGAAATACCACAACAGTCAGCCTCAAAAATATGTTAACATCGACAAGAATTCATTTGATTGTTTACAATTTGTGTTCTCTGTACTGAAAGTGTAATAATTATGTTTTGTAATGACATGATGTTTCCGATGTTTAGCTCAAAAAGTAATGCAAATAATTTTACGAAAAACATTATTGCCCTGATGAAATTATAACCGGCTAGCAAGATAGTCCGGTTTTATTGTGTCAACTGTTACATGTCTACTAAATTGGCAATTTAGAACATTGTTTTTGTTGAAAATCGTCCAATCACGCGGTTCTCTAGAAAGATTCGATTTGAGTAGTGTATTTTTGTGAGGCATTGAGAAAATTGTCTCCATTATAGAACAATGTCTTATTCACTCCCAAACTCAATTAGAACAACCGGAAGAGCATTTCCTTGTCTAACAACGGTGCGGCTAGTTCCAGCGGCATTGCGTCGGCATCATGCTCACATAATTATTTTAATTTTTGCACCTTGAACACGCAGGTAGTCAGTCAAACAGTCATCATTGTATCTATCTATATGTATAAAAATCGATGTGTGTATGTAGGGGTGTCTGTATGTATTTAATGTATGTTCCCTATATACTCCAAAACGGCTGGAACAGTTTTGATGAAATTTTCAGGCAATCTTCAGATTAGCCCAGCGGGTGATCCTGTGAAGTTTAGTAGCGATCGAATCGACAGTTTTTTTTTTGGTTTTTTGGTAATTTTGTGTCAAATTTTTTCTGAACAGTAACCTAACAATAAGGCTTGCATGAATTCAAGATAGTATTTCATTTATCAGTATTATCCCACGAATAGGATTTGGATGAAATTTGGTACACTAGCCTAAGAAAAAGTACTACGCTTGCATGAGTTCAGGATAGTATTACTATCATCCACCACAAGTTATATGGCTATAGATAATTAGTGCTACCCGTGCGAAGCCGGGGCGGGTCGCTAGTCTTTTATAAATGCCCCTTACACGTCAGGTTTCAAACCTGAAACCTGTAGGACGAAGCTCGTTACGAAAAAGCATGACCTCCCAGTTTCCACATTCACAACTAGAGGGCCTAAACATAGGTCAAAAAAAGAAAAAGTCAAAAATGTCTTTGTAGAAATTAATGCGAAACGCTTTGAAAGCTATTGCCACTTGTCTATACCCTCAGGGCTTTCGATACCTATTTCTAGAATTAATATTACACCGAATATTGACACGAAAATTTTGAATAAAGAATATTTACTTGGTATTTTATCTAAGTCCAGGAGTTGCCAGTAATAACCGAGAATAAACGATTCAAAAGTGGTACAGTAATTTAATCATGATTTATACAGGCACTAAATTAACTAACCAACTACCTTAAAAAATGGTATATACAGGAGTTCCCAGACCGAGTGGTCCAAAGGGAAATGAGGTAAAGTGGAGGTGGCCACCTATCATTTAAAAATTTTAAAGTGGTGATAATATCAATTTTTTTTAAATACTGTCAAGTAAAAATAAAATCTGAAGAGTTGCAGAGCCACACTGAACATAAATAGGAACATAATTTTGTACCCACATTATCAAGGCATCGTCCAGACAGATTTGAACTCACAACGTCGATTTCTTGAAAATTATTAAATAAGCAAAATTTTCTGAACTGTTGATAATATCCCAACTTGAGGTGGATATCTCTGCTTTACCCCATTTTCCTTTCGACCACTCGGTCTGGGACACTCTGTATACGTTCTCAAAGTAGTAGGCGCAGTGTTTTCATATATAAGACTATAAGCTGTTGCCCACGACTTCGTCTGCGTGTAGACATTTTTTTCTTAACGATTGGTTCCGTAGTTTGGGCGTAAAAAGGTAACGACAGATAGGATTACTTTCACATTTATAATATACTAGCTGTGCCCCGCGACTTAGTTCGCGTGGAAGTCGTAAGACAATATACTAAAATAACAGCCACATTTTAATAACACTCCCGTCGTCCCCCGACCCGCCGCCGCGTTGCATGCCCAACCGCACTATTACTTCGTTTTCGCTTAGTAATATTTCTGCTTTTTTATTTTGCTCGGCTCCTAAGGATTGTAGCGTGATGTGAAATAGCCTATCTTCGAGAATTGGGCTACCAAATGCAAAAATAATTTTTAAAATTCGTCTTTTTGTTCACAATTTCATGGGTTTTTTTTGCGCGGAATCCTATATTTTTTCCTAAAATAAAAGTAGCCCACGTTACTCCATATAACATCAGCTATTTTCCAGTAAAAGTCTCGTCAAAATTAGTCCAACCGTTTCGGAAATTAGCCCGAACAAAAAGACAGAAAGACAGACAGACAAAATTTAAAAAAATGTGTTTTTGTTATAAGTACCGTATATGCTTTCATATGCATTTAGTAAAAAGCTGTAATTTTGACCTTATAAACAGACACATAATTTTTTTTATTTGTATAGTTGTATAAAGATGTATAGATAATTAGAGTACCTATAGATTTAGTTAGGCTGAAAAAGAGAGTCGAAATCTAATTAATTATAAACGATACAGTTTATGACAGTGTCTAATTAAAATTTGCGATTATTTAATTATATTATTAGGTACTGAGAATTATAATATCAGCTTGTCAAAGAAAGGTGTTGTTGATTTATTAGATTACCAGCTTTAAATCCTTTCTACAGACTGCTTTGATAAAAACTATAGTTTTTTTACTCCTTTCTAATTTAATTAATTAATAAGTTTACTAGTACAAATTTATTTTTTAATAAAGGACAGATGTTTTATTTTACAAACAGAGTTTCAGTCAAGAAAGTTTTTGCATATTTTGAACTTTGAGTTTAAGCACTTTCCGTAGTAAATTATGTCCATAATAATCGTAAAACCAAGTGTATAGTTTCTTAGGCCCACTTGCGTGTTCATGGGTTATCCTATATAACTCGGAGTTAACAAATAACTCGGGATAATCAAATAATTCATCTTGTGCCACCAAAAGTTAGTGGTAAACCTAGAGTTAAATTTTTAAATATTAAACCCACCGATGTGGGAGAGTTTGTCGCTAAACTCTGGGTTAGTGTAAGTAATGTCAAAATAAATCCCGCTGATAAATTATTTTGTATTTTATATTGTTCAACGTTATAGTAAGTAAAAATTCGGTATTATATCAGCAGGCAATATATTCATGAACTCATATAAAATAAACACAAATTATAAAAAAAAACTTAAAACATATTTTTCCATGTCTGACATTTTTGTCAATCAATAAACTAAGTCTCCATGGAAACCACATACAATCCATTAAAATGAACGAATGTAATGTCAGGTAATGTCTTGTTATAACATGTCATGTTGTTATGTTATGTACTCTAAAAAAGAGTGAGATTCTGGTGTTTAAAACACAAAAACAACAGCCCCGCCGTATACCTCCAGTATATCTCAATGGCGTGGTACTAGACGTGGTTGAGAAGTTCAAGTATTTAGGCCACATTGTCAATAGTGACCTACGCGATGACGTGATATAGTGCGCGAGCGCAGGGCGCTGGCGGTGACGAGCAATATGCTCGCCCGCAGGTTTGCTCGCTGCACAGCAGACGTTAAAGTCACCTTCTTTAAAGCGTTCTGTCAGTCCTTTTATTCGAGCGGCCTGTGGGTTTCAATACGAGCCGAGCCTACAATATCCTGCGCGTACAATATAACAACGCCTTCAGGATGCTGTTGCGGCTGCCGCGGCGTTGTAGTGCATCGGGTATGTTTGCCGAAGCTCGCACGGTTGGTTTTCACGCCATCATGCGTAAAAAAGCGGCTTCCATGCAACAGCGCTTGCGTAACACTCGCAACGGCATCCTGAAAATGATTGTTAACAGGCCAGACTATCCTATATAATGGCGCTGGGTGGAATTAGCTATAGGTATACAAAGATAAACAATTATTAGATGTACCTACGGTGCTACCACACTGAGCCTCGAACCCGGGCTTAGGCAATTTAACTGTGTTTGTGTCCGTACTAACAATACTAATATAGACTATAAATATTATCTGTTACTAACCCATCACTAAACAACGTATGGACTGTTCATGTATGTATTGTGTTCATGTCTGAAATAAAGATTTATTTCTTGATTTATAAAATTTAAATACAAGAAATTATTACCTAAACATATGTAGTGTAAAAGAGATGGGTATACAATTTCCGTTCATTGTTCGTTAATTCATCTTTGGTCGGATTACATATCAGGCCATAGACACTGCAATCCTATTTTATGTTTCGTCGATTGAACTGCAATGTTCCCAACTCAAAAAATACCAATATCACGTTATCTAAACCGGTGTAACATTTTAGTGGCGCAACGCGTAAGAAGAGTTTAAATGTTAGTTACTTAACTTGGAGTTTACAAACTCTACATTTATTCATTTATCCCGACTAAACATGCAAGTGGGCCTTAGTAGGATAAGGATTTACAAAGACACTTCTTGATTTTTAAATACAAAATGGTGCTGACATTCTGTAACCGAAAATACTTCAAGGTAATTGATAGAGTACTCCGACCTTACTACATATATTATTACCGCCCTTTGTTAGATCGATCATTGTTTTCTGTCTGACACGTACTTACGCTGACCACTTCTTCAGACACCCCAGAAGAAAATAAGGATTTGATATCTTTATTTTCTTGTCTAGACAGTAAAATAGACATACTGGTGTATATTGTTGATAAATTATAACATAACATCACGCCGACTGTTTTTCTCGAAGGGTTAGGCAGAGATGTACATTATAGTACACCCACATTACGCCAGTTATGTTTAAGTCCCATGTAATAGGGGCGAGCCTATTGCCATCAACCGGGCAGAAATCCAGAATCCGGGCTGCTACTGAGATATTCGTGATGGAAGAACACAATAACACTTTGCCCGACCTTTTTTTTTTATGGTAAATAATCAAATGACTTCTCCCACTCTGGGCGGAGCGGGAGAAGTCATTTGATGATTTCCCATCCACAAAAAAAAAAAGCACTCGTTCTTCTTTTTTTTGTTTTTGCTCGGCTTCTAAGGGTCCTAGCGTAATGTTACATACCTTATAGTCCTCCTAAAGAATTTGACTTTATAATGCAAAAAGATTTTTTCAAATCCGACTGGTAGTGACTGAGATTAGCGCGTTCAAACAGTCAATAAAAAATAAAATTACCTAATAGACTAAGCGCATTTTTCTTACTTTAAGCATTTATATGGACGTAGTTACACGAAAAGGATCCAATCCACACATGACTTTGTGTGGATTGGATCCTTTTCGTGTAACTACGTCCATATATCCGTCGTAATTTCTAAACGAAAGGTCCGAATTGAATAATTCAAAAAGGAGTTTACATGTACTTAATCAACCATGATGATGAAACTATTTATTTGGATAAGGATTAATACAATGCTTATGAAAATACCTTCGCAAGTAATGCATTATTTTATAACAAATTTGATTACCATTAAAAATGTTATAGTGATCCAACCTTTAAAGATAGACATATGTTATTGCGAATTTTTTAGGACTTTTTAAGAGGAAAAATTCCGTCATACATAATTTTTACGTAACTTTAACCGTTTACGCAGCGCACGCAACGGAAGCTCTTAAAAGGAATAATTTTTCCCCGGTTTTGCAACATTTTTTATTGATGCTCCGCTCCTATTGGTTGTAGCGTGATGTCATATAGCCTATAGCCTTCCTCGATAAATGAGCTGTCCAACACTAAAATAATTTTTCAATTGGAACCAGTAGTTCCTGAGATTAGCGCGTTCAACCGAACAAACAAACTCTTCCTCGTTATAATATTTGTATAGATTTCAAAACCATCACATTCTAATGATAATAATATTATCATCTTCAAGTTTTCTCTGTGTTACATCGACACGCAAACAGTAACCATGCATGCAGCACATATTTCTAGACTCCCCCGACGTAGAATGCAGCACATAGTTCTAGACTCCCCCGACGTAGAATGCAGCACATAGTTCTAGACTCCCCCGACGTAGAATGCAGCACATAGTTCTAGACTCCCCCGACGTAGAATGCAGCACATAGTTCTAGACTCCCCCGACGTAGAATGCAGCACATAGTTCTAGACTCCCCCGACGTTGAAAATTTTCATCATACAAAAGTACAATACCTACTCGGTTAAAATAATTATGGAACGGTACACTAAATAAATACGAAAAACTTTATTCCATCAGTCACTAGTACGAATTTCAAAATACCGATTTTTATAATTCCGAATGGTTCAAAATTCCTAATATATATGACACCTCCGATTTATCATTCATCCTATTTTTATGATTCCAAAATTTCAATATTCCTATCGTTTAGAATTACTACTAGCGGTGCCCCGCGACTTCGTTCACGTGGATGTCGTAAGATACACAAGATACTAAACAGCCACATTTTAATAAAACGCCCTCGTCCCCCGACCCGTCGAGTTGAATCGCCCGCCCGCGCTATTATTTCGTTTTCGCTTAGTGTTCCTTCTGACTTTTTTCTTTTTGCTCGGCTCCTAAGGGTCGTAGCGTGATGTTAAATAGCCTATAACTATCCTCGAGAATTGGGCTACCAAATGCAAAAAGAATTTTTCAAATCCGACTTTTTGTTCATAATTTCATGGGTTTTAATTTTTTACGCGGAACCCTACTTATTTTTCTAAAAATTAAAGTAGTCTTAGTTACCCGCCGTAACATCAGCTATCTGCCAGTGAAAGTTCCGTCAAAATCGGTTCAGCCGTTTCGGAAATTAGCTAGAACAAACAGACAGACAGACAAAAATTTTAAAATTGCGTTTTTGTTATAAGTACCATATATACTTTCCTATGCGTTTAGTAAAAAGTTGTTATTTTGATATTACAAACAGACACTTCAATTTTATTTATTTGTATAGATTCTCAAAATATCGCGTTTCAATAGATTGAATAACAATAAGTCCTACTTAATGGTAATTCGAAACATCAAAAATACGAATTCCTATCGTTAAAGTTCGTTTCGTTAAAAACGCCTTGTAAAACTCTAACCTAACCTAACCTAAATGATTCGCCAACAATGGAGGGGATCTGGCGCTCAGCGGCCGTTGTCGCAACACGCTCGCTTCGCTCGCTCACCTTCATGCTTTAATGGTAACAGTTCTAACCTAACCTAACCCAAATGACTCACCAACAATAGTAGGGGTCTGGAGCTCGGCGGCCGCTGCCGCGACACGCTCGCTTCGCTCGCTCACCTTCATGCTTTAATGGTAACAGTTCTAACCTAACCTAACCCAAATGACTCACCAACAATAGTGGGGGTCTGGAGCTCGGCGGCCGCTGCCGCGACACGCTCGCTTCGCTCGCTCACCTTCATGCTTTAATGGTAACAGTTCTAACCTAACCTAACCCAAATGACTCACCAACAATAGAAATGGCCATTGTTCTAACCTAATCTAGCACAAAGGATTCAATAACAGTAGATGTTATCCGACGCAGATATATAAGGAGAAGATAAAAAAACACAAAAAAAATAATATTAATACACAAATATTAATAACAAAGTAGACGTTTTTAAATTACATTAAACGTTATTTATACATTTTAAATTTATATGCGTAACTGAATATTATACTAATTGAATCAGAATCAGAATCCTAATTTTAACAGTTTATTCGAAGTATTGAAAATCGGAATACCATTTTTCGGACCGAGAACTCATCGAGCATTTGATTCTTCTAACGTATGAAAATCGGAAAACAAACAAATCGCATTTACGACTTTCGGTAAAATAAATTTCGTGATTTATAATAATAGACAATATAATTCTTAGGTATTATGAAATTCAGGCTTTTGAAAACTGGAACATCGAACTTCGGAATAAAATATTTCGGAAAATTTGGGTGCGCCCGTATAGAACTGGTGATTTTATATATTTATAACCAACGAAAAATTTCAGCGCTAGTAGGTCTAGAATCATGTATTGAATTCATGGTAACCGTCCCTAACACTCTGTATAATTCCTCACTCCAACATAACCTTAATCTTCTTCATACAACAAGTATTCCCATGAATACCAAAATAGAACACCAGACTAGTGAGACACATGCACAATTGTACAGCTAGTGTACACAGCGATATCTCACTAATTGGATTGAGCTTTGTATACAATTGAGGAATTATTAATCTACTGCCAATGGCGACGGCCGTCAACTTAATGGGAACGGAACGAGAGCGAAACCAAAGCGAAACGGTATACACGAACTAGTGCAAATATCAAGTCTTATAACTAAGTCTTCTTATTGGTGTTGCTATCGACTTTAGTACAACTTGTAAAAATACTTTTCAAATTGTACAAATGTCGGATCTAAAGAAATATCTTCACAATTTACACAATAGCGAGAAACACCGTTGCTATGTTTATCATTACGCAGATAGTCATAGGTTTTGGTTTCAGAGTTTTCATTATGGCACTTTGTTGCTTTTTGCATCGTTATGAAAGCAATATGTAGATAACTAGTTAGCTCTTCCGCATTAGTTGTCAGCTTGAAACGATCAGATCTGCATTTTTTGTAATGAAAACATTTTCATTCCAAAATCTTTAGTAAGTAATCAGTACATATTAACACTGTACTCAACTCTACCAAAACACTGTGGAGCTTAGGGTAAAGACAAATGTATAAGGACTCGGTGTATCGAAAACTTCTGAAATTGAGTTAAAACGAAGTACTGAATATTTAATACTTTCAGGCGCGAGCTCCCGAGATTGAATATTGTGCGGGAAGCGATCACACCAAGTTGGTACCTATGTACTTTGTATTTTACTTATATTGTCGGTTTTTAAAGTAGGTAAGAAGAATTTGAAACTTTGTACCATACTTTGAAACGAGGCGTCTCTTTTCTTGCGACTTTAATTTCTACTCTGAGAAGAATCAAACAAAGAATTTCAGAGTATCGTAAGTGTGTTTTACTATGTAAACTTTTAGCAATGCTTACATCCATATAAATTGCGGTAAATACAGCGTTACACATAACAGAGTGTGGTATTACGTTTCAGAGAATCCTCATCCTTTAGTTTATTTACATATTTTGCAGTAAAAGGGCTGGTTGTGTTCAATAATTTCTGTTACTGTACCTATATTTTCAGATATGAAATCACAGGACACTCATTAAAACTAATACTTACTTTACAAGACATACTTTTTAAAATTGTTTTACATAAGTAATCCTCCTTTTTTGTAAAACAGATCAAATATTTTCATTCATTGACATTTCCATTATAAATTGTCATCAGTCATGTTTCTTTTTCTAGTTCTAAATTGTCAACGATTCTGGCCGATTATCAATTATGAATAAGATCTGTCAGTTTTCATTTTAATGTTCCGTCCAAAACAATCTGGCTCTCATATTTGCCTATCGCCGCCAACCTTCAAGCGGCGCTGGCACTCAAGTGTGCCACCCGTTCCCGCGCTTTTTGAATCTCCATTTTTAATTATAATTCAAGGCTAATATCCTATGCAGGCAATTATAGTCTGGTGTCCGGTAGATATTCACGTCAACTAAATGCTTCAAAACTTTGGTTTGGAAACTTGAAAAAAAAAAGTTAAAAGTGACGTTTTGACAATGACATTTGGCGCGACTGATATCTTCGTGTGTTTTTTTATTGAAAATAAAGTGTTTTCGTGTCTAATCGACGGTAAGTGGATAAATATTAATTTATAAGTAGTTATTACATCGTTTTAGATAATATTTGCACGAAATAACATCATAGATACCATTTTGTTTGAGCAAACAATGTTACGTAAACAAACGACACTTTTGGCCATACTCTGTTGTAATCATATTTTGTTTATAAATACATCTCTCATAATACGAGGATAGAATTTATAGTATGGTATGTTTATTCAAGAACCCAAAACAGTTTACACCACCAGCTCAAAGTCCTCCATGGGCTAATCCAGCTGTACGGCGCATGGACGCCGTTTCCCGGACTCCCAGGGCCCCGTTACACGGCGTAAGGACGCCAAAGCCCTGGGAATTCTATATGAACCCTCATCGCCGACGTCCAGGCACTGGGTGACGTGCGACGCGCCGTCCCGCATCACTGGAGGGACTCTGCCCTCATTCGTTTGGCTGCTGCACGGCGTTTAGACGCCGCAGCCTTAATTCCTGCTGAGTGGCACTACTTTCCTGAGAAGACGCTGCGTTCCTAACTCCGCGAGGACTCGTTTTCTATCCTCCTGATAATTACCGCAAGACCCCGCTGAACTGTCAACCCTTTTTTATACTTTTTTTATGTATGTGACTTACAATTTAGCCCTCCGGTTAAATTGTAACGTTACAAGAGACAACGCGAATGTAGGTATGGAAGTTTGATAATGATGATTAGTTATTTTAGAAGAACTTTTCTGATCAAAAAGTTCAAAACCCACATCAAAGGTGTCCTCATCGAAATAGCATCACCATCACCTCCCTGCCCTTGTCCCACGTCAAGTGGGGGCGGCGCAACACGTTTTCTCTTTCCATTTTCCCCTGTCAACCGTCACGCTATCATTCAAAAAAGCATATTATAAGATTAAAGACTACGTTGAAGACAGGGAAGGTAAGCGCTAATTCCTTCTGCACATGTGGCTTCCCTGGAACCTCATTAACGGTATAACTATGTAAATGTCTATTTAACAGATCCCAAATTACGACGTTTATTTTTATTTGTTTATTTTTTACCCGACGTCAAAAAAGGAGGTGATCAATTCGGTTGTATGTTTTTTGTTTTTTTTTTTTTTATGTTTGTTACCACAGTACTCCGTCAGTTACAAACCGATTTGGAAAATTATTTTTTATTCGAAAGGACATACTTCCGAATTGGTTCCATTTCTATCAAAATCTAGCTCTGATGATAGGATCCATGAGGAATTGAGGGAACTCCTCCAATATTATAGGCAAATACATAGTGATTTTGGTATTTTCATCAACAAGTCAAGCATTTGCATTCAGAAAGTATCATTTGGTGAAATGGAACTGACGAAGAAGACCACAGATGGCCACGGGATCTCCTCACTGATAAGTATTTCACGGGTGGCGGTAAGATATCTCGATTAAGGTAGGACTATGACGAAGCAAATTTAAATAAATGGTTCTGATGAAAATTGTACCCTTAAACTGATCTGATGATGAAACCAGAAGGTAGGCACCGGAACTCCGTAATAAAACAATTAATCCTAGCCGTGCTTGGGCTTATTGGAATTGTCCTGAGATGTACTCTAGCTATAAATGATATTTAATCGACTTCAAAAAAGGAGGAGGTTTTTTATGTGTTCTTTGATTCCTCGAAGGCGGTTGGACCGATTTGGGGAATACTTTCCAGGTGGTCCCTTGTCATTAGGTCAGGATCTGATGATGGGATCCTGGAGATCGAGGGAACTCTTCAATTATTATAGGCACACGTATAGCGATTTGGGTATTTTTTTTTATAGTAAGTCGTCCATTTGCTTTCGGAATGCACCATTTAGTGAAGTGGAACTGATGATGAAGACCACAGATGGCCACCGGAACTACTCAATAATATTAGTATTTCACGGGTTGCGATTCAATTACTTTAATATGGTTGCTAAGCAATTTATGATCGTCACAATGCATATGGTGAAGTGGAACTGATGGTAAAGTACCAGGAGACGTCCTTAACAATTAACGTCTCTGCGTCGGGAAAAGCAATATTTTGTAAAAGGTGATGAGCAGTTGACATTGGGCTATTTTAACTTCGATAAATTACAAACCGACCACCTAAAAAGTCAAAAATAAAAGACATTTTTACAAAAAAAAAAAACAATCCACTTCCAAAGAAACAAACAACCAAAAACTGTGGCAAAAACTGAAATACCGATCCAAAGACACCGACTTCCAAAATTAAAGTTATTTTTCAATTTGTAGTGTTTTTTTTGGAAGTCGGGTTTTTTTTTTTTGTAAAAAAGTTTTTTTTTACATACTTCCATGACATAATTTATTCATTAGGTATTTTACATTATATTATTTTAAATTCAACTATTTATTAGTGGCTTTTGTGGACAGGATATTAATTCATATTTGTTACAGTTGCAATGGCAATCATGTTATGTATATGGTTATAATAGATTGGATTGATTTGGATTTGGAATGCTTGGTTTTAAGATTGTTTGGTTTTTCGGTTTTGATTTATAGATTTTTTGGTTTCTTATTTTATTTATATTTCATAATTATAGATTATTTTATATTTTGTGCATGTGAGATCGTTGTAGGCTTAATTGACTATAGATTTGTAAACCATTTTCTGTTTTGTTAAGTCAGACAGGCCTACACTGTCCTTCCATACCTATTAACAATGTATTTTGAAAACATTGCAAAAGCCAATTATTTTTAACAGAGTAACTGTGGAGTTTCTTGCCGGCTCTTCTCCATAGGAAACGACCAATTGGAACCGTGCACCTAGCTTCTGACGTTTCATAAGTGCCCATGTAGGCTTATGTGAAATAAAGCATTTTGATTTTAATTTTGATCAAAACTGCCATGACATCGATAAAACTGCCAGCCAGATTTATATCGGTTTTAAGTATCAATACTAAAATGATTTCTTATTTCAAATATAAATTGGACGAAGCAAAGTCAGGGGGCAATTCTCAGCTGGGATCGCGGGTTGTTCGAAAGAGTTACCCTGGCCCCGGCACAGGCAACTGAAGAAACGGGTGGGTTAAAGTCAATAAAAGTCATTTGACAAGTTCCCATAAAAAAGGGGGCAATTTTCGTATTATTAAGAACGATCGAATTCTAATCTGTCTCAATCTGTCAAAAAAATCTCTGATTTCCCTACATTTTTGGCAAGTTTTTGACATTGATTGTCGCTGAGATGAGATTGTGACTTGAACTTGAACGTTTTTTTAAGTACGAGAATCGGCATTAAGATCGATGTCGCTACAGTTCTTTTTTCTTAAATGACCTGTCAGTTCGACTATTAGACTAATAACCATTCCTTTAGAAGAATTTCTATTTCTAAAAGACACTTTTGCAACTAAATTACAGCTATCTTGTGCAAAATAAATAAGATAACGCACATTTTCTTAAAGATATTTGCCATTGCCGGATCTCGCCCTTTAAAATGTCCTTGAACTTCACCTTGACGAGGCTCTGACCGATACCTCAAATAATATTGTAAGGAATCTGTGAGTTGAATTTTATGTAAATCCTTTGGTTTTATCACGAGGACTTGTGATTTAATATTCATTAGATATGGTGACTTTTAAGTATTTTTAGAGCTAAAACGTGAGATCGTAGGAGTTCTGAAAATAAGAATGGCAAACAAGAATGGGAATTTATGTAAAATATTTATGTAAATATTTATGTGTTTGTGGACCTATTTTATTTTTGTGAACCTATGTTATCTTATAAATAATTTTTGTTACTATTATTTCCTTTCAAACAGAGCACCTGCTATCTTATCTTTTCATCACCCTTGGTATGCTGGTAGAGAATGCCTAAGGCATAAAGTCCGCCCTTGTACCATAATGTGCACGAGAAGTTTAAATAAATAAATGACCAGTTTGTAATATTATAAATGCTGAGCTTTTTTCAAGTCAAAAAATAGAACTAAAACAGCAGATAAAAGCTTCAACCTAAGCACGCTAAGTCGAGATAAAAAGGCACTAGCTAACAAATAAGTACGAGGTGATAGTCGATTTTCGTACACTAAGAACCGAAATGCTCATTTATCTATACCATACTATAGCTGGGGTTGGGATAAAGCCGATGAGATAAACTCGATAGCTTTAGTTAAGTCCTAAGGACGAACGCCTACGAGATTGCTACGAGGTGGTGCTACGCTTGCTACGCGGCTACGCTGTCGTAGCAAATAAGCGATACACGCACTGCTTGCGCTACACTTTTTTCGAAGGATTGGTTTTTTTTTTGACTGATTAAATTAAAATATTATAAGACTTTTTCACTTTCATGATAACGATAAAATAAATGTAAAAATGGGAAATACTCTCGTGTAAAAGATTTTTTTTTTCTACAATTGTATGTTTCATATTACTCTGGAAATAAATTAGCCAAATGCTATGTTACCTTCTCTTTTTGAATTTTTCAGGTCTTACAAAATAACGATCAGTCGGTTACGGTACGATTATTATAAAAAATCCATCAAATAATAATATAAGATTTTTATTTCTAATGAAAATAAATCTATCGACCTTCCCCCTCACTAGTCGTCACAAAGTTACCGTATCAAAGTGAAGCGCACACTATTTTTTACGAGCTCTATTCACTGCAGTATAAACGTAGGTTTACGATGCAAGGGTAACGTCTTCGGGTATTCGAATATATTGTCATATTGCACGGGGTCAGTTTGTAAAGTACAAATATTACTATAGTGTAGCTGAATTTTCATTTATAGGTAGTACTAAAAACAAAGCTGATTTGTGTATGTCAGCATTTTAGCAAATGTTTATTTTGACACATGTACATAAAGCATGTATATCTAGCAAAATAATGTTGTAAAGGGTGTCATGTCGTCATCGGCGAAGTTCAACTCTAGCTTTCGATCAAAGTTGACCGATGTTGATTAAGAGTCGATACCAAACTTACCTAATTGACTATTCATTTATATCGATAGTCGTTCAAATAAACGTTTTACTTTCAATCGTTAAGGACGGTTATGATTCTATGCAGAATGGCCCACCCTATCATTATTATTTCTCAACAAAAACTCACGTATTCAACCATAAATTAATCAAAATTTAAATATCTCTAAAAGTTTTACAATATCTCGGAACACAGTGCACTTTTTTCTTTAAAAAAATCAAATAAGTAGATACTACTAGATTTAACTGAAATCCTCGCAAGGAGAGCCTTTTAGTGCTTGTATATAGGTCTCTGAGGAGAGCTAGGTACATAGATTGCAGTCTAACATGAACATACTATGTGAGGGTTAGGACTGGCTAGATAACGTTCTTATTTAGTGTACATTGTACAGACGCCAGCAAGTCAAGCTATCCGAAACTGTCAAATTTTCTCAATCAACCTTGAACCTAATGTTTTAGCGATAAAGTTGAAAATCTATTAAAGAAATTTGACAGATTGTAGTAGCTTGATGTGCTGCCGTCCATACAATGATGTCATAAACTGCTAGTATGTGTAGATTTTCATAATATTAAAATACTACACACATACATACATAAACTCACGCCTTCTTCCCACGGGGGCAGGCAGAAACTACAGAACGCCACCTGATACGATCCTGCTAAAATACTAATATTAAATAAAGTATTTTAATTACATTCAAAGGGAAGCCCGCGAAATTCAATTTCCTAAAGATTTTTGCAATTTGCAGCTCAGTGTCTGGGTGTATGTTGATTAAAGCATGATTGGCGACCGCAACAAATATGTATTTACAGAATTATAATCATTAAAATTAGTACAACTCCTTAAGTTAGTATAATCCTCAATCCTAATATGTATGTATGTTTATTATAAGTTTATAACTTATTTACTTATATGCAACCCTAACAGAGCACCTGCCATCTAATCTCTTCACCACCCTTGGTTGACTGGTAGAGAATGCCTGAGGCATTAAGTCCGCCTTTGTACTTTTTTAAGTGTGAAAAGTTTAAATAAATAAATAAATATATCCACAAAATGTTAAGATTTTATGAAAGAGGCATTCGATAGGATTACTTGGTCTTAGAGATTTGTATTGATGACTTTAATAATTATAATTCTGTAAATACATATTTGTTATAGTCGCGAATCAAATTTTAATCAATATACAACCTCTAATACTGGTCCCGATTCTCTTGTCACAAATGCCTCTAAACTAGACTAAAAATCACCAAAATTTAGTTTATTCCTATCAAACGACGATTTCCCATTCTGAAATTGACTAAAGTGACACAACACAAGTATATTTTAGTTTGACAGCACTAAGATGGCACCGAATTATTAGTTTAGTGAAAATGGTAATTTTGCTGAATTTGACGTTTTTACGAATTTAGATTTTCTAACCAAATCTGACTATTTTTAATCGCGATTAAAAAGGTGTGGAATAACATTAGTTGGTATGAACTAAAATTCACAGCAACACCCAGACTTCAGGTGCAAAGACAGTACTGTAGATTTTTTCTTTTATTTTGCTTTTATCTCGAAAACGGTGTGTCCTATCACAAAATGTTGAAAATGTTGACCCCATTTATAAAATCCATAAACCCTTAAAACTGAACATGTACGAAATAATTTTTCATATTTTCCATACAAAAACTGAAAAATTCCATATAAAACGCGTCGAGGCTGCCCCCTGCGCGCCACCGCGACCGGCTCAAAAAAAAAATCACGGCGTAGGGCAAACAAGTACCACGTGGAATCGTGCGATTGTCAAATTCGATTTTAGTTCTGTCAAAATTATTTTTAAATTTAGTGATATTTTATTGCCGAATAGCCTTAAGATACTCATAGCCAAAAGTAAGGAATTTTAGTGTGTTAGTTCGGTGTACAAGAAAATCGGCACCACTGCCCTGCAAATTGCACAAGCGCTTTTGCTTTAAACAACTGATACGAGCGAGACTCAAATATTTTCCTCTGCCCGACCGATCCATTTCTCTGACTACATTTCTTTGTATTGAACTTAGCAATGCCTTTCAATTTAACCTCTTTGTAACATTTATCAGAGTCTAGAAAAGCTGTCAGTATCAAGAAATGTTCAATTGTTAAAAATTATATTTCCTTCTGCCACACTTCACAAAAGTCTAAACACATACATAATTATTACAACTGCAAGTCGTCACAAGACACGTCCACTCAGAACATGCCCTGTGACATTGCATTGCACCAGACACCTGGCGGCAAAACGCTACTTCCTCAAATACGAAGTAAATGCTCTTCTATGGAAATGATCCACAATGTTCCAAGAACGGGACAAAGCTAAGCTTTGTTTCTTTGTTTTGTTAAAGATATTTGGGTTGTAAAAATAATGATGGCCATTGAGATATTATACAATTAATCAATCAACTCTGCCTATCGCAGTCCACTGCTGGACATAGGCCTCTCCCAGGCTGCACCACAACACCCTGTCCTCCGCCTTTCGCATCCAGTCTGTCTGGCTGGGACAGACCTTCTTAAGGTCGTCGGTCCATCTAGCTGGGGGGCGTCCTATACTACGCATGCCGATACGTGTTCTCCACTCCAGGACTCGCCTGCTCCACCAGCCATCGGTCCTTCGACAAATATGACCAGCCCACTGCCTCTTCAGTTTGCTTAATCTGCAGGCTATGTCGGTTACTCCGGTAAGGATATTATACAATTATGATTAAGTTGATAAACATAATTATTTAAGCAAATAAATCCGGGTGACGTCAAGCAGTGGGTGGACATGAGCAAACAACTAAGTTAATTATGTCAATTACTTTCCACAATATATTATTCTATCGTAAAAATAACAATTTATTTGAAATAACACACAGTGTGTATGAAACCGCAAAAAATCCTTTGAATTTCTTTCGACGAATTAATTCAAACACTATTCAAATTATTTCTAGAAAAAACTCAGAGTAGAACAAAATTATACCTTTAACAAAAACCACATGAAATGTGCAAGTTGTTTTTTGTACATATATTTACAAATATAGAATACGAAGTCTAAATCTATAGAAAAAATAAAAAATCTATAAATAGACACAAAAAAAAATTCATGAAAAGGCTTTCGAAAATACTTCAAGGAATACTACCTATTGAAGTATGGATACCCAACATTATCAAGTTAACAAATATAGCTTTTAAATCTTTTACTGAAAACAATAAGTTAGTACTGGGTTGTGAAAGTCACTCTCTGTAAAATAGTTATATTCATCCGGTTGTACCCGAAGCCGACCCCAACATAGTGAGGAAAAGGCTAAACAGATGACAGAAAATGATTTACGTTAAGACATGGCGCACACTATGCGACATGCGACTACGACATTTCGACGACTAGACACAACGACAGGCTGCGAGCTGCGGCCGAAAATCTGTGTCCTGGCGAGCCGTTCATTTAAATTTTACAAAAATGTTAATTACTACAACCATACATACAGGGTGTAAGGGACAGCCCTCCGCAAACTAACAGGGAGCATTCAGCTCCTTATTTTGAATCATATTCCACCGGAAATATTCTCAGGCAAATTTTCATTTTTTATCGTATTTTCAGTTACTATTCCTGTGTTTCAATGTAAATTAAAATTATCTATCTGTACACAACACTCCATTTATGTTAATAAAACAGCTATAATAAAAAAAAAACAGCAATTGATGTTGAAATACTCGGCGGCCGAAGGCTTGCTGCGCTGCCGTTCGCTGCGCGCGTTTTGCCACGGTAGCGATACATTGCGTGTGAGGTAATAAAACAAATCATGTGTATTGGATTCTCATAAAGTTCCTGAAAAAATTTCATATACCGGTCATCTTAGTATGATATACTGAATTCACTCCATCAGTCTCCGGAGGGCTGTCCCTTACACCCTGTATATATACGTAATACCAATAATAATATGTTGATAATTAATGATAATATATAATATGATCATAATAGGTACATTAATACATTGTGTACATTTTGTATAACGTTTGCAAGTCTTTTCGAAGTTAATTAAGAAAAAAAGTTACTAAATATTCTGCAGCCCTCATCCCGTACACGTTATTGAATTTTGGTAGGATGTATTTATTTTTAAATGGTATCGTTCTCAGAAAGTCCGATCTTGTTTTTTCGGTTAGCCGAACAGAAGCTAAATTCCCGTAATTGAAAACGTTCAAAATCTAGTCGCAATCTCATCTCAGCGACAATCAAATGTCAGAAATGTAGGGAAATTATAGGTATTTTTGACATATTGAGACTGACATCACACTGTGAACGTTCTTGAAATTACGCGAATTGGCCCTCAGGTCTATTGACTTCCGCATATAATTTCTTCAAAGCTCCGCACACTTCGCGTTTTGTTGCAAAGTCGCAGCGACAGGCTAGGGAGGGAGAGGCAAGCTTTGCGCCCTCACGCCCCTAGTCGCCGCAGGAGACGCCCTGGGCGTCGGGAATTGACAGCCGATTCCCGGCCACCGTAGGCGCGGGCTTGCGGACGGCGAGCACTGGGTAGCTCGCCGTCCGGTAAGGACCAAGCCCGAGTCGACGGCACGTTGTGTTCCACGCGCGCCTCAAAGAGATGTCAGCACTATTGACGGGGTCCGCTAGGGCCGATGCCAGCTAGGGTTGCGGGATGTTCGAAAGAGTTACCGTGGCCCCGGCACAGGCAACAGAAGGAACACGGGTGGGTTTTAGTCAGTAAAAGTCTGACACGCCCTCCCGCTCCGCCCAGAGCGGGAGAAGTCATTTGATGATTTCCCATCCACAAACAAAAAAAAAAGGCTAGGGTAGCCGCACGCTCTCGCTACTTGTCGCAGCGACAGGCTAGGGTAGCCGCACGCTCTCGCTACTTGTCGTAGCGACAGGCTAGGGTAGCCGCACGCTCTCGCTACTTGTCGCAGCGACAGGCTAGGGTAGCCGCACGCTCTCGCTACTTGTCGCAGCGACAGGCTAGGGTAGCCGCACGCTCTCGCTACTTGTCGCAGCGACAGGCTAGGGTAGCCGCACGCTCTCGCTACTTGTCGCAGCGACAGGCTAGGGTAGTCGCACGCTCTCGCTACTTGTCGTAGCGACAGGCTAGGGTAGCCGCACGCTCTCGCTACTTGTCGCAGCGACAGGCTAGGGTAGCCGCACGCTCTCGCTACTTGTCGCAGCGACAGGCTAGGGTAGCCGCACGCTCTCGCTACTTGTCGCAGCGACAGGCTAGGGTAGCCGCACGCTCTCGCTACTTGTCGCAGCGACAGGCTAGGGTAGCCGCACGCTCTCGCTACTTGTCGCAGCGACAGGCTAGGGTAGCCGCACGCTCTCGCTACTTGTCGCAGCGACAGGCTAGGGTAGCCGCACGCTCTCGCTACTTGTCGCAGCGACAGGCTAGGGTAGCCGCACGCTCTCGCTACTTGTCGCAGCGACAGGCTAGGGTAGCCGCACGCTCTCGCTACTTGTCGCAGCGACAGGCTAGGGTAGCCGCACGCTCTCGCTACTTGTCGCAGCGACAGGCTAGGGTAGCCGCACGCTCTCGCTACTTGTCGCAGCGACAGGCTAGGGTAGCCGCACGCTCTCGCTACTTGTCGCAGCGACAGGCTAGGGTAGCCGCACGCTCTCGCTACTTGTCGCAGCGACAGGCTAGGGTAGCCGCACGCTCTCGCTACTTGTCGCAGCGACAGGCTAGGGTAGCCGCACGCTCTCGCTACTTATCGCAGCGACAGGCTAGGGTAGCCGCACGCTCTGGCTGCTTGTCGCAGCGACAGGCTAGGGTAGCCGCACGCTCTCGCTACTTATCGCAGCGACAGGCTAGGGTAGCCGCACGCTCTGGCTACTTGTCGCAGCGACAGGCTAGGGTAGCCGCACGCTCTCGCTACTTGTCGCAGCGACCGGCTAGGGTAGCCGCACGCTCTCGCTACTTATCGCAGCGACAGGCTAGGGTAGCCGCACGCTCTGGCTACTTGTCGCAGCGACAGGCTAGGGTAGCCGCACGCTCTCGCTACTTGTCGCAGCGACCGGCTAGGGTAGCCGTACGCTCTCGCTACTTGTCGCAGCGACAGGCTAGGGTAGCCGCACGCTCTCGCTACTTGTCGCAGCGACAGGCTAGGGTAGCCGTACGCTCTCGCTACTTGTCGCAGCGACAGGCTAGGGTAGCCGCACGCTCTCGCTACTTGTCGCAGCGACACAAGACGTAGATGCAAACGACAACTCTGCGTCTGGTTGCACCGACTAGACGCAACGACGCACAGTTTGCGTTGGCACTAACTAAAAGCAATAGGTATACAAAAGTGCTTAATCTTATTTATTATTCCCTGAAACTGAAGCTATAAAATAATCTATTTCCGGATAAGTCTTTATTTCACAAGTGACAACTTTAACTTACCTACTTCATCGTCACAACGTACCTTATTTTATTTAAAAAAAATGTTAAAAATTTAAAAAGTACCCACATTTTAACACCCAAAAGTATGCAAAACAGTGGACTTTGTAACCGTTTGCAAGTACAACTTGTTTACATCATTATTATAAATAAAACCAAATCTGTGGCGAGATTTAAATACGGCCCATCTGCCAACGTCATCATCATCTGCCTAGCCTTTTCCCAACTATATTGGGGTCGGCTTCCAGTCTAACCGGATGCAGCTGAATACCAGTATTTTACATGGAGCGACTGCCTATCTGACCTCCACAACCCAGTAACTGGGTAATACGATACCCCTTGGTAAGACTGGTTGTCAGACTTTCGGGCTTCTGACGACCCGTAACGACTGTCAAAGATCCACGAATGACAGCCGGGACCAACGGCTTAACGTGCTTTCCGAGGCACTGAGGAGTCTCGGTATGTAAAGATGGTCACCCATCCACGGACCAACCCCGGCAAGCGTAGCTTAACCTGATGGATCGACCCATGCGGCTGTTATTACTTAGCCACGAGCTCCTCATCTGCCAACGTCATAATTGCATTAATTTGTGCTTTGTTTTTTGCGAAGGACAAACCCGTGATCTGCATTGCTAATACCGGTTTATCATATTCGTTACGTCATGCAGATGGCGCTATTGTCTGTACAAGTGTCCTGTTGAATGAAAATTATAAGGTTTTTGTTGATAATTGAAAATGTTTTACGTATTAGGGGAATGGTAGTTTGGGTCTGAGAGATTTGTTTTACATTAGGCATATTTTCTTAGTGAATCTTAATATTAGGAAATCTATTGTACGTAAATAATCTGTAACTTGACAAAAACAACAGTTAAACTCAAAATGAAGGTTTTTAAACTCAGAACTTGTGTTTTATAATGAAACAAGCCATGTGCCCATGAGATTTCCGATGGAAAAAATGACGAACACCCATACTTTTCATCCCCATAACCCCATTAGTAGATGAATTTAAAAAAAAATCCTTCCTTAGTCGTAAACTATACGTTACTTTAGTCGTAAAAGAAACTCTTGTACAAAATTTATATTTATCATTTATATCTATACCCAGTACAGGCTGTGAATATAATGATTAACGAAAATTACATCGTTTTAAACATTTCCAAAGCAGCTTTCAAATCTTAACAACCTTAAAACAAAATCAATTTAACAAATCGGCGGCTGCCAAACAAAATGGCCACTGCAACAAGACTCCGCAAATCTGGAATAGCCTCTGCTTACAATCTTAATTGGCCACAATTTATCGTGGAAGGTGGGCCAAATGGGCCATAATGGACGTAAAGGGTTCAGGATCTAATCTTAATTGTATGGTCGATATAAATGTGAAATCAGAGGTTTGTTTTGTGGGCTGCAGTAACGTCGAGACTGGTACGACGTAATTGGGTAGAAGGATAGTGTTGATTGATTTAGATTCCTCTTGAAAGGCCTTCGTGTTGAGCTCGGTTTTGTGTTGCTATTGTGCCTTTGGTCGAGACTCAGTTGTTAAGTTGGACGATGCTTTGATTTCGGTTTGTATTCAAAGCGTCGTCAATTGTTTTGCAAGTTTTTTAAGGTATAGAAATCGATTTCAGGAATGAGTCTTATCGAAATTAAATATTAGACCGTTCATTATGATGACAGAGAAGACGGCAAAAATTGGCACGTATTTTAGAATTTAGAATAATTGCCTCGTTCTGACTATATAAACTAAAATTTTATAAAACCAAACAATGCTATAGCATCAATACTAGCCACAGATTCTTCTCAATACTAGTCACATATTCGTATTTCTCGCGTCTCTGTTTTTCGCTGCGCCGTCTCTCACAACGATGTGACGCATGCCTCCGCCGGATGTTTGTGCATACTATTTGTGTACGTAATGCATCCGTGTTGCATGAAATCCTGATATTAAACTACGTGTGAAATACTTTGAAAACCAGGTTAAATTTCTACATAAACGTCCAGATCTCGTCCGCAGCATTGAAAACGACGATAGCGATTCTTATTAGTATTTTTTTTTTTTTCTCTATGACTTTGCTGTCAGGAATAAAAAATAAATTACTATATTTACAATAGACGGCGTTGGGATCCTTAAAGTAAAAATGTTCGGCGTGAACTTTTGAGGAACATTAAAAACTGTCTGAAATGTCAAAAACATTTCCATTTTTTCCTTCGTCAAGCAAAGGTTAATTAGATCAAAAGGCTCCGCTGTGTTTACAACTTTCTACATTTAATTTTTATTTGAATGCATTAAAATGCAAATTAATTTAGGGAAAGTTCAACCATTGTTAGAATTGCGCCTCAATTTAAATTTAGTTAGAATTGAGTTGGTTGTCCTGACGGTTTGATTTTGAATCGATAATTTGTAGAGGTACTCTCGATAGGACTTGTGCTCGAGTAGTCGATTGCTTCAAAACTTTCTCGACTTACTACTCGATATCGACAGATGCTCTTCAATAGTATTATAGCTTTAATCGAATTCGATAATTGTTTATCGGAAATACTATTTTATGTACGTAGATTATACCAGCATCAAATACTCCATGATGACTTGTATGTCTGAATATTTTGCAGTTTTTTTTTTACTCTTGCTATAAAAAAAAAATCAGAAAGAAAGATTTTAGAAGTACGCATGTTTGTATGAATAAAATAAAATAAAAAATAAAAAAGTATGTAAGTATGATATATTCTCATCAATCTGACCAGCCTTTTTCCAACTATGTTGGGGTCGGCTTCCAGTCTAACCGGATGCAGTTGAATACCAATATTTCACGTGGAGCGATTGCCTGTTTGACCTCAACAACCCAGTAACTGGGTAGTACGATACCCCCTGGTAAGACTGGTTGTCAGATTTTTGGGCTTTTGACGACCCGTAACGACGTCAAAGCTCCACGAATGACAGCTGGGACCAACGGTTTAACGTGCTTTCCGAGGCACGGAGGAGTCTTGGTATTTAAAGATGGTCACCCATCCACGGACAAACCCCGGTAAGCGTAGCTTAACCGCGTGCGGCTGTTTTTACTTACCCACGAGCTCCTCGTATGTAAGTATATTCTCATATTGTATGTTAATATTTAAATTAGTGAATTGTTTTATGTACTTATTTTGTTTTCTCTTCTACTCTTACACATGTTGTCTACCATATCTTTTTATCTGTTCTCCTATCGCAGGTATGCTGGCAGATTTCTTTAGAAATAAGCATCACCTTTGTACGTATTTTTCTGTTACTTTCTTCTTGTCTGTTTATATGTGTTTGCATAAATGGTTAAATAAATCTATAAAAATAAATAAAATTGAAGTATCTATTTGTAATGTCAAAATAACAACTTTAAGCATAAGAAAGTATACTACATACATACATGCACTACATACTACTGAAACGGCTGGACCGATTTTGACGGGACTTTCACTGGCAGGTAGCTGATATTACGGAAAATAACATGTTACTTTTATTTTAGAAAAAGGATTAGGGTTCTGCGCAAGCGCAAAAAAATTAAAGCACATGAAATTGTGAACAAAAAGTCGGATTTGAAAAATTCATTCTGCATTTGGTAGCCCGATTCTCGAGGATAGTTATAGGCTATTTAACATCACGCTACAACTCTTAGGAGTCGAGCAAAAAGAAAAAAGTCACAAAGAACTCTAAGTGAAAACGAAGTTATAGCGCGGGCGGGCGATGCAACGCGACGGGTCGGGGGACGAGGGAGTCTTATTAAAATGTGGCTGTTAGTATATTGTTTATTGTGTACTTCCACGCGAATGAGTCGCGGGACACAGCTAGTAGTAAATAAAAATATAATGCCGAATCAAAAAGATTTCTACTGTTTTGCAAATGATCATACAATTTTACTTACAAAATATCGTAAAAGTGACCAAGTAAAAACAATATACCTACTTTATTAGTTGATTAGACATAAACATTAAAATTATTTCACAAATAAATCAACGAATGCAAAGGATATATAGCTTAAATCCATTACTTCGGTAATCAAATTTTAAATTCAACTGTATTAATTTATGTGAAAAGTCCTCAATTTTCATTGAGAAATTTTCAATGAAAAATTATTGCAATTATTCATTTATTCGTTTTGAAAGGTCCCTTTCTGTTTTATTACTCGCTACATAGATTTGCTTCGTTTAGTTTTAAGATATAAGTTATTAACTTTTTAATAACCGAATGAGACTGATTATGAAATTAATTATAATCATTGTAACATATTCTGAAGCCATTTTTGTCTGTGAATATGTTTTTAGTAATTGGCGAAAGTAAATATGAGAGTGTAAGTATTAATCAATAATAATAATACCGTTTATTTGGACTCAAAAAATATAGCCTAAAGTTATATTTCTAAGAACTAGGATTCAAATAATGTAAATGAGTAGACGGCTAAAACTATATGAACTCCAGAATCTCAAACTAGGTAAAAACCTGTATCTTGGAAATCAGTGACGGTGGACAAGACAAGTAAAAATGGACGTAGAAATAAGGACTAAATAAATAATGTTTTTTTTTTTTTTTTGTTTAACCTGTGCGGTCCCACTGCTGGGCAAAGGCCTCTCCTTCTCCCATCCATCCAAGAACTCTTTTTCCGTGCCAACTCAAACCGATCCTCGCAGTACGCGCCCAGGTCATCTCGCCACCGGCACCGTACCGCATTTGGCCCGGCCTCGGCGGCGCCGTCCATCTTCAAAAGTCTCCACACAATTGGTCCATCTTGTGGAGACTTTTGCCCAGTAATAATCGTGCATGCGGCTGATTTGAGCCGCCCAATTTCAAATGGGATTTTTTTTTTTGACGTTGCCCCACACTAGGAATTTCTCCTGTGTCGTGGGTGCGTTTACAAACATAGAAACTCACAAACACAAACGCCCAGACCCGAAACAACTACTTGTAGATCATACAAATATTTGCTCCGTGCGGGAATCGAACCCGCGACACGCAGTGCAGCAGTCCAATCGCTCAGCCACTGCGCTAACCGTGCCGTCAAACACGATTGGCGGTAATGAGCCTGGCAACCTTCTTGCCTACTTCCGTAATACCGTTATACCTACTAAAAGAAACACGCGCTGTTATGGTCTGCAAGGATTACTATCTCGTTACCTTAATTCATGAAATATTATTCGATGCACTCACTTTTCGGCATTTATGTAGTATTATTTTAAACTTTACATTTGTTCCTTTTTATTTTTCACATTGTGTAAATTGTATTCCGTTACGTATGACCTAAAAAGCTGGAACCCGAAATTACGACATTTCTGTGCAGACTGCTCTGAATCTCCGAGTACTCTGACGCAGGATTTGAATCCATACAAAAACATAACTCGGTGCGAGTACTACTGAAGGTCCTCTGAAGTTAGAGCACCGTGGAGTTTCATTTTTGACGTTGATCCCTCTTTGATATTCGTAGCAGGCGCACTCTTCAGAACTCAAGTGGTATGAAAATAATGCTTTCAAAGGATTCATGTTTTCGACTGAGTCTTACAAACTTATGAAACTATAGCTTCACAGTGTTCTTTTTTTTTTTGAGGGTATGATTTATTTTTTTGAGCTTCACGAGTTTGTTTGTTTGTTTGATTCAAGAACATTAATGACATCATCCGTCCTGCTCTTTTCACCACCGGGGTGGCAGCTGTTTCAGAATCCAACGGCTTGGCACGCGACGATGGGAAGAGACCAGACGGAATGACCATAATGTCTTGAAAGTTAGGCAGGTCTTTGGTGTGGAATGCAACATGTGTCGACACCTTTGCGCCAACCCATCTTCCTAGTACGGTGGGCTGTGCTGGGGTGGCTGTTGCAGGTGGGAAAAACCTCAAACGGCGAAAATATTCCAATCTTATTTTAGTAGTAGTAGGAATTTATATGTTCGAGCCGTTTAGGGTTGAAACATATAAATGTGGGGCCATGGGTCCGAGTGCCCTCTTGATTTTTCGAGACATCGCCAAGCGGTTGGTCGACTCTTCATGTGACCAGAGAGCTGGCCTTGTTTTTGGCCAAAGAATCAGCATCGCTATACAACGTGGCAATTGTGACTGTCTGTCACTTACGACTATTTAAAAACAAGATTTTATATTTATTTGAAAACCCGCACATGGGTTGAACCACTTGGAAACACATAAATTCTCTAGGCAACGTCCTACAATTAGCGGCGGACGGGTCGAAAACAATAATTCAACCAAATTCTAAGAAAATAGTGAAATATCTGATTTCTAATTTCAAATAACAATGCGGGGGCCACATCTGGCAAAGATAAGCTAAGTTCAGGCAATCTAAACGAACTCTTAAAAGCAATTAAGAAATGACCAAAAAGTATTTGGCTCGATGTTACAAAACCTGCCATAAATCTGTTCGACGGAATTTGTGGAAAGATGGGCGGAGTGAATGTGGTGATTTTTAGGATATGAGGATGATAACGAAATTGTTATGACAGTTGGTTTTTGATCGTGACATGCTACGGATGTCATAGTCCAGGCAAGCTAAGTTAGGCGACTTGGTGAATACCTAATGACCCTGCCCCAGTGGGCTGTCGTGAGGAACCGAGTAGGATTTATTGAGTTAGTAGTGGGTTTAACGCCACTATAAGTAGCGGTAGTCTAAGCTAGATAACTGTGAGGAGCTGTACCCGAGGTGAAACTGGTGATTCATGCAGTATTTTGTGAGTTATCTTATTCTCTCTAAGGAGATATTTGGTAAACTTTAATTAACTTTAACATTTAGTAATAGAGTGTACATAATACTAGTGACATAGTTGTAGGGACTGCCTCGTTGGTCTAGTGGTCGCAAGCGCTACTGCTGAGCATGAGGTTCTGGGTTCGATTCCCAGGTCGGGCAAAGTGTTATTGGGTTTTTTATCTGAAATTTCTCAGTAGCAGCCCGGAGTCTGGATCTGTGCCCGGTTGATGGCGATAGGCTCGCCCCCTATTACATGGGACTTAAACATAACAAACGAAATGTGGGTGTACTATAGATACACCTCTGCCTAACCCTTCGGGAAAACAGGGCGTGATGTTATGTTATGTGTACATAATAGTGAAGAACTTTTCCATTACATGGTTCTTGCAGGTTGATTTGTATTGTGTTAAAGGTAACACTCAGGTGATATCACTGAAGAGCTATTAATTATCATTTATTCCAGCATAGCAAAATTACTCTCACTAAATATCGTAAATTATAAATTAATGCTATTGTCTCTTGTATTTTGTGTCCATCTTCTAATCCGTACCTTAGCAGATATCATTTTGTCATTTGCGTTTGGTAATAGAGAAGGCCTTTCACTATACTTGACACTAGGCACTAACGCTCCCGACTTTTGACAAATGTTGACCTTTGACTGATGCTCCACATATGAAAGGCAGAACCGTACATACTGACAATTCGTTTAAATCAAACTAGGCTATAAGGCCAGTCTGTAATTGCATTAGAAACCAACTAAACGTTACTGAACGCTTTGCGTAAGGCTTGTTGACGCACATTTCCGGAAAAGAGGTTAGGCTTCACTAAGTACCCCAAACTGGATTGCTAGTCGTTCTAAGAACGCTAGGGACTGTTTCTCGATAAAAAACTACACCCGTCTGTTTGTAAGCTTATTGTTAAATCGACACTATTTATCGAGAAACGCTATTTGGATGCAAAGCCGATAATAGCCGCACCGCATCCTCTAAATGGGAAAGAGTAAGGAAATGTGAAGTGACGAGATACCACTTCGGCGTGCACCAAGTACGATCGCAATGAATTCTGCTAGAGACTGAGTCCACGGTGCGTTTGTGCTAGTTTTGTGGTGTCTTAGTAAAAAAGGGGCTAGTCGCCGTAAGGATGTTATTCACATTAGTACGCGTTTAGAACTACTAAATACTTGTCTCAATGGCAGTAGGATTTCGTAGTTCTCTGTCAAAGGATTGAGTAAGACATTTATACAGTGCTTAGGAAACGTGTCCTATTAGAATCGTATTAGCGTCCTCAGAGGTTCTATGCGGCAGGAATTACAGCACACGTACAATGAGACAAACGTTGTAAAACGGTTCCCGGTCTCTCTGAAGTGGATACATTGTAAACAGACAAATTAATGTAGCTATAAATAATGAATTTTAAGCGCAAAGGTAGCAATCTGACTGAGTTGCAGATATCAGCTACCACCTGCGAGCGTGGAGGCATTGGCGTCAGAACATTTCAAATCTTCCTGCCCTTGTCATGAAAACGCCAAACGGACGAGGCTTATACCGAGCAATAATTAAAGTATTAATTATGCTATTGTAAAAAGGTAAGCTTCCTATTTTTATTAGCCATCACCCGACGCGACGATGCTTGGATCAAAATATTACCTACAACTTATATTAAAAGTAGAGCCAATATATAATTATTTTTTTTTACTTTTTATTTTTTTTTTGTTTGTGTTTTTTTATTTTTATATTTTGAATATAACGTTTTCAGTAAACAAGCCCTTTCATTTAATATCTCACACCGTACAGTTTGCAAAACTTTTTTTTTTAATTTTCTTATTTCTCCCAAAATATGGGGACAATATTCAAAATTCATTTATTTACTTTGCACGTCCGTGTTTGGGTCACAGAATTTCATATGTATACCAAATTTTAACTTAATCGGAACTTTACATTCGGAGAAAATTGGCTGTGCCATACAGACAAACACACGAGTGATTCTATAAGGGTTCCGATTTTAAATTCAGACGTACGGAACCCTAACAATTGTAAGGTATTTCAGAATAATAATTGGTCAAATATTTTTTTGTTGTTGTCATTAATTTCTTTAGGTACACTGTAAAGTATCACGTCACGTGTAAAATATGTTAATACAAAAAGCTAAATAAATATTGTTTTAAACTGTCGATTACAATCCATTAAATTCCGGAAAATACGTCACAATTTTCGGTACCGACAAAAAATATGTTTCTGCTTTGTAAATGTGACAAAAAACCTTCATTATGTGTCATTATGTTGAATACGTGTCCATTTTTTTATGTATTCTGCACGGGACACTAAAAAAGCGTCAAAATTACACGTGTTCATTCCCGGGCTTTTATATTATAACGTCCATATTTTGCACATCCATTTACCTGGACTTTCAACCGCACAACAAATTGGCTGCGCGAAGAACATAATACAGACATTATTAAGGCGTGACGCGTGACACAGCGCAATTAAACTGTAAGTCGTGCCCGGCCCGGTTCAAGACAGGTGACACGTGCGTTGTGACGTTGTGTGGCTTATTTTCACGCTGTCTGAGTAAAACAAAATCTAAAATGGATTGCTCACGTAAAAGAATTACTAGTAGAATACAATGACATGTTTGTTGCGGTCGCAAATTATATTTTAATCAACATACAACCTAACGCTGATCTGCAAATTGCAAAAATCGTAAGAAAATTTAGAATTTCGCGGGCTACCTTAGCGCTTCCCCCTTAAGGTAACTATAAAGGTCACGACTACCATAATCAGTCCGTTTCCCTTATATCTGCTATATCTTGCACACTTACATAGTACATTAAACATCTTCATCTAACTTCGCCATATTATCAGTTTCAATCACGATTGAGAAAACGAAAGGTTCCACAAGAACGACTATAACTATTACCAAAGTAACTTGCACGCTGGGAACACGTCGGCGAACACGTCGATCTGGCGAAGTTAAGCATCGCCTCGTCGACATCCTCCAACGCTGTTAGAGCATTCCGAAACGAGAACATATTTAAGATGCTTTCGATGCATTAACTTTTGGTTTGCAGCTACTTGGATTATCGGAGGGTGTTAAGGAATGGGATCGTTTGAGAGTCCACTGTAGAGAATAAAATTATACTACACTGAACATTCATTTGTTTGTCTTGTAACCTTCATTTAAGTTACAAGTATGCATTGTAATCTTTGTGACAATACGGAACCTGTGTCGACACCCTTGCGCCATCTCATGTTCCAAGCGTGCTGTGCTGGCGCCGCTGCTGCGGCTGCTGAGACCGTAAAGCGGCGCAAATACTGTGTTACCTTATCCGTAACTACAGTTTTGAGCCTTTTAGTGTCGACACGCTCGGGGCATGAGGCCCGAGTGCGCGTCTCCTTTTTAAGGAAATTTCTCGCCGACGCGTCGACACTTCACGTGACCAGAGGGCTGGATCGTTCTTTGCCAAAGAATAAGCATTGCTATCCAACGTGACAATACTGCCAGTCTTCTGGGCACGTTTCCAGATGACAGCGATGCGGACGAGTACTTCGACGCCTAAGTGTCCTTTTGTTTTATATATGTTTGTTATATCTGTTTAATATAGTTAGTTAGTTCGTTAGTTAGTAATTGTATAGTGTGTTTAAGATTTGAGAAAATAAAGATATGGATTAAATATTGTTAAAACAATCACACAAAATAATTTTTCAACCATCTGCTAACCTGAAGAATAAATCTTGACATAATTATTATTTTCTATTAGCTATGCCCCGCGACTTCATTCGCGTGGATGTCGTAAGATACACAGTATACTAAAATAACAGCCACATTTTAATAAAACTCCCTCGTCCCCCGACCCGCCGCGTTGCATCGCCCGCTCGCGCTATTACTCGTACTTCGTTTTCGCTTAGCATTTTTTCTGACTATTTTCATTTTGCTCGGCTCCTAAGGGTCGTAGCGTGATGTTAAATAGCCTATAACTCTTCTCGAGAATTGGGCTACCAAATGCAAAAAGAATTTTTGAAATCTGACTTTTTGTTCATAATTTCATGGGTTTTAATTTTTTGCCGCGGAACCACAGATTACCAGATAAATCACTCCATGTACTTACTCGCGCTGACTACCTACCGGCCACCGGGCCGTACGCAGCCCATTTCTCAGTGGATTGCCGACAGCCGCGAGACGCGTACGTACGCATATATTTCGGTCGACTTGACCTACTTAGTTTCAAATTCTTATGATATGGCTGGTTCTGGTGTATTATGTGCAGTTGATGGATGTAGATCCAGCAAAAGAAGAAACAAAGAATTTTTCAAATCCGACTTTTTGTTCATAATTTCATGGGTTTTAATTTTTTGCGCGTAACCTTAATTATTTTTCTAAAATAAAAGTAGCCTTAAATACCCGCCGTAACATCAGCTATCTGCCAGTGAAAGTCCCGTCAAAATCGGTCCAGCCGTTTAGGAGATTATAATAATAAAACGTTTATTTCGGAAACTTGCTCCAGTTTGTTAGTGTTACAACTTATGTAACTATGTAAGTATTTACTTCTAATTAAAAAACAAACATTTAATTCACGTATTCTCTTGCAGTATCGGACCCGTAGCTATGCATACGGGTCCAATACTCCAGGAAAACGCCATCCAGCCTATCCCCAATCACCTTCAGGTTGCCATTGGCACTCCCACGGATCCTGCGCACCAATGATGCCGTTCTTTTCCTCATGATTGCTGAAAAACTATCGGTAGTAGATTCAGCAAACATGGCTGACGCGCTACAGAATCGTGGTAGCCCCAACAACACCCGGAAGGCGTTGTTGTACTGGACACGAAGAGCGTTGTAGGCCCTCTGCGTATGCTTGACCCATAGGCTGCATGTGTAAAATGACTGACAATAAGCCTTGAAAAGGGTGATCTTGACCGGTCTCGTACATCTTGCAAACCTACGGGCCAACATATTGCATCGGACCGACAACGCTCTCCGTTCCCGTTCTATGTCCTGGTCATCATTAAGATCCTCGACTAGTATGTGTCCAAGGTATCTAAAACAAGGCACTCTGTTTAGAGCAACACCATATAGGTACACCGGCGGCACTGCCCTGTGACCCTTAGCAGTAACCCCAAACACCATGAACACACTCTTCTTCACGTTGTACAGGAGGCCGTGAGTCAAGGCGTATCTCTCACAAACCTCAAGCAATCATCTGAGTGCCTCAATCGAGGGACTCAGCAGCACCATGTCGTCCGCGTAAGATATGCTATTTATAATTTTACCATCTACCGAACATCCAACCCCTGTGCTGCTGAGTTCCCCGATCAACTGATCGACATACAAGCTGAACAGCGCTGGGGAGGTCAGACCACCCTGCCTCACACCACATTCCAGACCATACGTCTCCGACAAAGCACCCGACCATCTGACCTGGTTAATCTGGTGATTATACCAATACCTGAGAAGCTCAACTATCTCCTCAGGTTGTTTCCGGTCACGCAACTTAGTCCATAGGACGTTATAATTAACCAGGTCAAATGCCTTCGAAAGGTCTAAAAATACAGCATACACAGGAGTATTCCTTCTGGTGTAGTAACTGACCGTGTGCTTGAGCGTTAAAATAGCTGTTTCTGTAGACAGCCCAGCTCTAAAACCGAACTGTGCAACTGTGCGATTAGCCGGAACAAACAGACAGACAGACAAAAATGTTAAAAATTGCTTTTTTGTTATAAGTACCGTTTATACTTTTTATGCATTTAGTAAAAAGTTGTTATTTTGACATTACAAACAGACACTTCGATTGTATTTATTTGTATTGATTATAAATAAAAGTTTTTATTTTTCACTTTTTAGCTGTAGTACCTCCCACACACAAATTCGAATACCACTACCTGATATGTAAATAATAGTGACTGGAAGTTTAATAACTTAGAACATCATCCACATAAACTAAGTGGAAAAAATACGTGGTATTGAAGCTAACTCAAAAACCACTCAAGCAAAGTTAATAAATACATGGGATCAATTTCGAGGCATACCCTCCCGAATTAAATAAGAATCTTTCAAATCGGATCACGCTTTAAAAAGTTCTGCGTAATAAAATATATATAATATATATATATATACAAGATGTAACATAAATAACGCACAACCTCTTAAGGAATCATTGTACTCATCATTATGAACAACTTTTACTATGGAACCAAACCTGAAATCGCGAAAAAAAAATTCTGCTGCTCCCTACATTTTGACGACTTATGCGAACATAAATGTAGGGAGCAGCTGATTTTTTTTGCGATTTCAGGTTTGGTCCCATAGTAAAAGTTGTTCATAATGATGAGTACAATGACCTCTTAAGAGGTTGTGCGTTATTTATGTTACACCTTGTATACACGCCTCGACTTGAGAACCTCCTCCTTTTTCTTCGTCGGTTATGATATAGAATAAACTGTTAATAATATCTAAACAATCTTCATATAGAGACCGTCTGTTCTTCTAATCCGAGACCATGCAACGTAAAATTGCCTAACTAACTCAAACCAACTCAATATTCTGCTCAGCCCTTCAGCTCACGTGTACACCGAGCCTAACAATAATAAATTCAACGTCATTACGGCAAACGAGGTTAATATAAAGGTAGCTACTCATTGTCGGGAATGGCGGCATTTACACGCGGGACGCGGTGGGTGGCGTATGAAGTAACAATGTTTAACTTATGTGTGTGAGAAACGGCCTTATTTTGCCGCGTCATTCTTGGCGGTAGGTGTAAATTGTTTTATATCAGTGTGGGAAACTAGGAAAGTGAATGTCTTGTTATATTGACCTGAGTGTTGGGTTTTTTTTGGTTTAGTAGTATAACCTGGGGGTCTTTAAGTCGAGAATGAATAGGTTAAGCATAATCAGCCTATACTGTTCCCACTGCTGAGACACAGGCCTCCTCTCTGTGAGAGGCAGTGGGCTGTAATTCACCACGCCAGTTGCGGGTTGGCAGATGTCACATGTCCTCAAATTTTAGTTCTAGGACATGCCGGTTTCCTCACGATATTTTCCTTCACCGTTTTGAAAGCAGTGATGATGAAATAATTTACACAAAGTAAAGTGTCGAACCCACGACTCGTAAGTCGCGGCCGTTACCACTAGGCCACCACTGCTCAATAGGTTACTTCTAGGCAATCTTACTTCCATCGCATCGTAGACCACATATCGCTTACCATCAGGCATGATAGTGGTCAAGCGAAAAACCTATCAATAATATTAAAATAAAAAAAAAACATATAATTGTTGAGATATGGTGTAACATAACATAACATAACATCACGCCTTGTTTCCCCGAAGGGTTAGGCAGAGGTGTACTTATAGTATAGTAACACCCACATTTCGCCAGTTATGTTTTGAGTACCATGTAATAGGGGGCGAGCCTATTGCCATTTACCGAGCACAAATCCAGACTCCGGGCTGCTACTGAGAAATTTCAGATAGAAAAACCCAATAACACTTTGCCCGACCTGGGAATCCAACCCAGGACCTCATGCTCAGCAGTAGCGCTTGCGACCACTAGACCAACGAGGCAGTCGAGATATGGTGTAAGTCGTGGTAAATAATCGCACGACTGACAAAAGGAATCATTTTGATTCTACGCAATTAGGGTTTTTAAAACTATCCCAGAACGTACATATCGCTAAAGAATGCTACTGTTTAACTGACCCTGGGCTTAGTAGCAGTCCAGCGTATAATCTGGAAAGTCATATCTGCAAAAAACCTATGTAACGTAAAACGTAGTTAGCAAACAATATTTGCTACTTGACTTTCCAAATTCATTGCTAACAACTTATTTATTCCCATCCAGAACAACAACATAATATAAATTCCTCTCCCCTTAAATAACAGCATCTTACCTTCCCATTCCTTTGCGGAATTAAGCGATCGTATTGCAAGCCGTAACGCAGTAATACCGGTCTAAACCGTGACTCGGAAAGGCTATGGCCGCCAAAGTAACAAAAAAGAAATCCAAAGGATTCTCGTAAATGTTCGCTATTATGGTAAGGTTGGCAAGAAAAATGTCGCCGTTATTCCTCTTGTGTTGTATGTTCGTGTCTTTTTTCCTTGTGTGGTGATTAAATCTTTGTGGCGTTAGGTTGGTATGTGTTAGGGATTTGTGGTAAAGGAAGGTGCTGACAGATACGTGAAAAAAATGTGTAAAATAGATATTTTCCACATTTTTTCACAAAAATTCACATATTGGTTGTCATGCTTTCCAAGTATTAATAAGATTTGTAGTGATTTTAAATGCTAAATATAAAATTGAAAGTATGTATTTTGACTCAAATGACTTTTTTAACAGTGTAGTCGGGAAGTTTAAAAGTATCTCATTTGACAGTTATCGTCAAAGTACTGGTTTTTTAACGAAAGGGAAATGGAAACATGATGTTTGGAGCGTGGCGCCTGTTTTGCTAAGTTAGTTACTTCGAGGCTCGGAGCCAAATGGTTATCTTTAAGAATGTTAAGTATATACTGTTAAATTGAGTAGTAAATAGTACCAAGTTTGTGTATATGTGTGAGAATATAAATACAGCAATATTCGTAATGAAAAGGTAAATCATTTCATGGTAGATACCAATATGTGAATTTTTTACAAAAAACGGTGTAGCGATTTATAATTTTAAGATATTTGTAAAACAACAGTCAAATGCCAAAATTAAATAAATGAAAACAGGAAGCAATTTATTCCAAAAAAATAAATAGAAAGAACTCCGCAGATTTTCTCTGGAGCCTTCGGCTTTTACCTCGGTCCTGCCGATCTATTCTGTAAACATCACGCCGTGAGCACTTAGGTGAAGTGAGTTTGAAGTGAGCTCAATTCATAGTAGAGTAAGGTGGGATGACAGTTCACATCACGCTCACTTCACCTAAATTTTCACGATGGAATCTTTACAGAATAGCACCACTGGTATTCGTCTACTTTTCTCGTGTAAAAGAAAACCAACATCTCATAAAAATAAAATAAAATTATAAATAAATAGTGTATTATTGCAGGCTAAATACCCATATACAAAAAAAAAATATTATGAGTAAAACAGTAAAAAAAAGTATTAACGAGTCAGCAAGGTTTTTCGAATGTACATACATTTCATCAGCACTCGTAGGTACCTCAACTCGAGTTAAACCACCTGTAAATTAGCTAATTGAGTATCAGTTAGTACCACGTAAAATTAAACTGCCCACCCCACAAACTGCGTAGCACAACAATATAGCTTCACAAATGTATCCAGTGGAACTTTAATGAATGCATCGCATAACACTCAACGAATTTTCCGCAGACCACTGCCGTAAACGGAAAATGAAACAATCAGTACTGAATTTAATACTAAAAGTTAGCGTTATTTCAATCAACACTTTTGTTAAGGATTGTTCTTTTAATAATCCCTGAAAGTTCTTGGGACTGTTAAATACGTTTCTCGAAATTATCCGTCTATTATTATTAAACGTTTTTTGGAATTTCTTTTTATGGTTAGGGACAGCATATAGGGTGGTGGGGACATTGACGCACAGCTTTTTCAGTACATGATTTTGGACCACCCTGTGTTGAAATTATACGACAGTTATTAAAAAAAAATCTACTGTTTCCTACAAAGGTGCAATAAACGGAGTGCGGTCTGTATGGAACAGTTTTTTTACCGACGAATAATTCCAACAAAGTGGGGTCCAGAATCCATGGTAACAGGTTGCGCGTGGATGTCCCTTGTATAGAAAAAATTATAAAAAAAACGTTTATTTTTGATGCTTAAAATGCACGTAATAGACAATCAATACGAAAGTCATATTCTGGCATACATATTATTATGTATTGCAAAAACCTGTTGCTAACTCCAAACTAGGCCCGGGCCTGTATTTTGGGCGTCATGATAATTACAATGTTTTACAAAAATACAGTACTGGAGAAGTGTTGCTGCAAAAAGATAGCCCCAAAAATTTTATTTTTAGGGTTCCGTAGTCAACAAGGAACACTTATAGTTTCGCCATGTCCGTCCGTCCGCAGCTTAGCTCAGAGACTCTTAGTACTAGAAAGCTATAATTTGGCATGGATATACGTATATTAATCACACCGATTGACTGATAAAATACAAGCAAGGAAAAAAAGATTTTTTTTTGGGTACCTCCTGTACACGTAAAGTGGGGATTTTTTTTCTCGTCTACCCCATGGTGTAGGTTGTTGTTGGATAGGTGTGTGAGAAATATTGCGGGTTTATAAAAACTAGTTTTCGGTTACTTTAAAAAGTGCAAATTTTTGTTAGACTCAAGTGTCCCCCCCCCCTGCCAGCTTTTTTTTTTTTTGTGGATGGGAAATCATCAAATGACTTCTCCCGCTCTGGGCGGAGCGGGAGGGCGTGTCAGACTTTTACTGACTAAAACCCACCCGTGTTCCTTCTGTTGCCTGTGCCGGGGCCACGGTAACTCTTTCGAACATCCCGCAACCCTAGCTGGAACCTGACAGGGGGGGCCCTGCCAGCTAAACGGTTAGTTTTGGATATGTGATAAAATTCACGGTAGTATACGTAATAACTAATTTCATAATTTAAACAAATGTTATCGCCATTTCTATTCAAAAAGAGCTGAATTGAACAGCCCAATTAGGAAAGCAAGGTGTAAAACCTTAAAAAAGACTAAAAATATTTTATTCTGAGATCTATGGAAAAACGTTTCAAATTGTGATATGTGATAGCTGAATATCGACTGCTTAACGTTGCACCACTATTCTGCCGTGCTAAGCTCAAAAGCGGTATCTCAAAAAAATCGTTAAGTTGATTTTTATTGCATCGAATAACTTAAAGAAATACGCATCCAATGAACTAAGCCAAATAGCGGCATCTAATTTAAAACATATAAAAAAACAATTAAAAAGTTTTCCCTGTCTCAGAGTAAAAAGAAAATAATATTTACAAAACTTCAATTTTCTCGAAACTAGCTTTCCCTGAGATACCGCTTTTGCGTTTAGCACGGCAGTATTTACGCCACACCCTGTATGTATGTATATGTCATGAAGTTACAAGGAAAACTATCACAGCTAAGTAGGCTTTGCAAGTTAACGAATAATAGTCGGCCAACGTACATTTGCAGTTAGAATGTATGAGAGAACATGTTTTTCAACTACAATATAAGTTTTTTCTTGGGATAAATTCATACCAATTACGGAACCCTTTACTGTGCGTGGTCCGACACGAACTTGGCCGGTTTTTTTTTCTTGCCTAATACGTATAAGCAGAAAAACGAGCCAAAGGACGAATGAAAAGTAGTTACCGCTTCCAATAGATACTGGCAACACCAAGGGATTCGTTGCCAACCTTAGAGACAACGATGTAATGGCTCGAGTGCCTGCGATTTCAGAAGCACTTATATACAATTTTTAATCGTGAACACAGACTGCTTGGCCTGAGAAATAGATAATAACTACACAGGCTTTTAAAAAGATAAAAAACTGTGGATTTGTTTAAAAAAATCCAGCTTTACAACATGTAATCATTAGTACCTAACGCAATTTATATCGAAGTACACCATACAGACGTGTGTAGGCTGTGGATAGCGGTGTGAGTTTCACATTTATATAATATCTTTGTTTATATTATTTGCGCAGATATAATGTGTTACTGTTTGTTTGTCCCAAATAAATAAATAAATAACAGACCTAAGAAAGCAGAAGAAGAAGACGTTCAAAATATACAGTAGATGACAAATCAGTGAATGATGAGATGTTCTTGTGTCATTTGTAACAGCCTGAATAATGCGATCAAGTCATTGTCAACTTGCTTCCTTTTGAACAGTCAAAATAAAAGCTTTTGCGAGTATAGTATGGTTTTGTTTTTTTTAGCAATTAAGTTGATTCATAACACATAGTCACAAGTTGTTTTTACAGCGTTATCTATATATATAAAAGGAGAAACTGACTGACTGACTGACTGACTGACTGACATATCAACGCACAGCCGAAACTACTGGGACTAGGAACGTGAAATTTTGCACACGGCTTCCTTTTATAATGTAGGGGAGCACTAAGAAGGGTTTTTTGGAAATTCGACCTATAAGGGGGTGAAAAGGGGGTATTTCGTTTGTATGAAAAATCTTATTCCTTGAGTCAATAAACTTGAAACTTGGCCCAAATACTTATCTTAGTAAATTATGAACTTCGTAATTTTTGGTTTTTCTAAATTACCCCCACGAGGGGTATTGGGGGGTGTCAAAAAATGTATGGAAGAATTTTAACACGCAGTCCGATTAACTCGAAACTCAGTATTTATACTTCAGTCCAAAAATAAAGAATAACCTGTATCAAGGTTTTTCGAAAATCTACCCCGGACGGGGTGAAGAGGGTCTGTCAATATTACTGGGGAGAATTTTACTGCGTAGCTTGATTAACTCGAAAATTGGTATGAATAATCTTTGAGTGAAGGTTTGGAAATATCCTAAACGATTTTTTAAAATTCCACCCCTGTGGGGGTGAAAACCGGGGGAATAGTTTAGATGAAAATCTTATTAATTTGGTTAATAAACTTGAAACTTGGCACGAATATTTGCCTAAATAAGCAATAAAGTTTCTTACTATTAGTTTTTCAAAACTACCCCTGACGGGATGAGAAGGGGTAATTAGATTTTTAAGAGGAGGATTTTACTGTGTGGCTTGATTAACTCAAAAGTTGGTATAATAAATCTTTGATTTCAGTTATGGAAAAATCCGAAACGATTTTTCGAAATTTCACCCCTGTGGGGGTGAAAAGAGGGGATACAGATTATATGAAAAATCTTATTCCTTTGGTTAATACACTTGAAATATGGCAATATTTGCCTCAGGAAATAATATAAATTGTCACTCTTAGTTTTTTAAAACAAGTAAGGAACACTAGGACCGTAAGAATAGTAAGGAACAGTAAGGAAAAATTTTAAAGCGCTGTCATATTAACTCGAAACTCGGTACTAATACTTTTTCGGAAGTCAGTGTCTTTGGATCTATATTTTAGGTTTTTGCCACTGACTTCCGAAATTAAAGTTATTTTTCACTTAGTAGTGTTTGTTTTGGAAGTCGGTTGTTTTTACTGTTCACTTTTTAGTGGATCTGTTTGTAATTTATCTGAGTTACAATAGCCTAATGAAAACTGCTCATTACCTTTTACAAAACATTGCTTTTCCCGAAGCAGGGACGTTAATTGTTGAGGAGTTCTCTTGGTACTTCACCAACAGCTCCACTTCACCATATGCATTGTGACGAGCTTCTATTGCTTAACAATAATTTTAAAGTAATGGAATCGCAACCCGTGAAATACTTATTATTGAGTTGTTCCAGTGGCCATCTTACCATCTGTGGTCTTCGTCATCAGTTCCACTTCACCAAATGTTGCTTTCCAAGAGGCAGAGAGCACAAGTTACTATAAAAAAAATACCAAAATCGCTATAGGTGCGGCTATATTGAAGGGACCACCTGGAAAGTATACCCTTTCAAACAAAAAAAGAATTTTCCAAATCGGTCCATCCGTCTTCGAGTAATCGGGGAACCATAAAAAAAAAGATTCCGAAGAACTGAGAACCTCCTCCTGTTTTGAAGTCAGTTCAAAATAATTTATAGCCAGAGTGCATCTCATGACATTTCCAATAAGCCCCAACATGGCTAGGATACATTGTTTTATTACTGTTCTGAGTTCAATGGTACCATTTTCATCAGAAGCATTTATTTAAATTTGCTTCGACATAGTCGTTTAACTATCTTAATCGAGATATCTTATCGCCACCCGTGAAATACTTATCATTGATGAGTTCCTGTAGCCATCTGTGGTCTTCTTCGTCAGTTCCACTTCACCAAATCATACTTTCTGAATGCAAATGCTTGATTTGTTGACGAAAATACAAAAATCACTATGTGTTTGCCAATAATATTTGAGGATTTCCCTCAATTCCTCATGGATCCTATCATCAGAACTGGATTTGGATAAAAATGGGATCAATCTGGAAGTCCAATCCTTTCAAATAAAAATATGTTTTAAAATCGGTTTATAAATGACGGAGTAACGGTAACAAACATTAAAAAAAACCATACAACCGAATTGATAACCACCTCCTTTTTATGAAGTCGGTTAAAAATAGTAACGAACTCAGAACTGTGCATTGCATATATTTAAAAAGAAGTGATTGAACGAGTCTGTTGCGCACACTATAGTTTTAGAAGTTTTGTCCGTTTGTTGTTTGTCGGGATGTATGTTCCGGATTGGCGCAAAAACGGTTGATTGAATTTACAGGAAATTTGGCATACAGATGTTTTAGAACCTGGATTCACACGTAGGGTAGGTACTAATTTGATATATTCCGACATACACGTGGGCGAAGCCGCGGGCAAAAGCTAGTTTAACATAATTCTTGTAACTTTATTTCATAAAAACTGAGCCAACAGTAACTTGAAACTTAAAAAAAAAACCGGCTAAGAGCGTGTCGGATCACACAGAATGAAGGGTTCCGTAGTTGGGATTTAAATCTATACCAAAAACAAACTTAACTTTGTAGTTAAAAACATGTTCTCCCCATACATGGAGATACGTCACGGTCAATTCTCCAACTACAAATCTAAGTTTGTAAACGAAAAAAAAAATTAAGTGATAAAACTTCAAATTAACGATTCACGAAACTTTTTCTTTACTTGTGCTGTGAGACCAAGCTTCCTGTCAAATTTCATGATTCTAGGTCAACGGGAAGTACCCTGTAGGTTTTGATTTATTTGCGAGTATCAAAAATATGTTGCATAAACAAGATGGAACATAAATTTCGCACAACCTCTTAATGTAATCATCATTATGAACAACTTTTACTATGGGACCAAACCTGAAATCGCGAAAAAAAAATCAGTTGTTCTCTACCTAAATATGTTCGCATGACTCGCCAAAATGTAGTGAACCTCTGATATTTTGTTTACGATTTCACGTGTGGTCCCATAGTAAAAGTTGTTCATAGTGATGAGTAGGTACAATGACCCCTTAAGAGGTTGTGCGTTATTTATGTTACACCTTATATAGACGTATTTTTTATTGCGTTAACTTTTAGTAATAAGTTGATAATTTTGCTAGTAGTTATAATAAGTGTTTTGTTTAATTAGTAAGATAGTACGTTTGACATTGAATTTTATTGTGCTCCTGTTTTTATCCCGAAATAAAATAAAATAAAACTTAGAAGCTTGATTTTTTAGAGCTCAAAGGGACCGTAAACCTACGTATTTGATATTAATTTTAACTTGATACCTCCACGCGTTCCTGAGAAAAAGGGTCTTGGCAGACAGACGGACAGGCAGACAAACGGACAACGAAGTGATCTTATAAGGGTTCCGTTTTTCCTTTTCAGGTACAGAACCCTAAAAAATAAACAAAAAAAGTTTTCTTTCAACACTCATTATTATTTTGAAGTTAAGTTAAAATATTTACACTGTAAGTTGGCTAAATGAATTATTCAAGTTAAAGTGTTTAAAGTTTTGAGTCTCACCCTGTAGTACTGAAGTGACGAATAATTTCGACATTAAGTAGATATTGTTAAGTGTTGAAACGTCTTAGAATTTTAACGTTTCATTTTAATTTTATTTAATTTTCACGCTTTTACAGTAATAGAATTTAATGAGTGTATTAGTTTTGTTTTTTTAAGAGTTTTTCACAGTATATCTTTGTTTCCATCATTATACTTTATGGGTTACTTATAAAAACAAGTTGGTAACATCATTTAAAGAAATGAAAAAAAAAAGACTAAATTGACATCCCAGATTTCAACTCGTCTTTTAAGACCAAACATTCTAAAGCTTAAAAAGAGCCAATACTTTAACTCAAAACAGTTGAAAGCGAAGTGCCTCAGTAATTCAGCAGGACCGCCAACCGTCTGGACGCAACACCTGCAATATTCAGTGCGGTCCTGGCTGCAGTGATAAATATTCAATGCGGTACGTTCAGTATGCCCTGCTGATGCATTTAGTCACTTTGTCTGTGAGTGAATGAGGGTTTTAGCTCCTTTACATTTGTTTTTTGTAAAGTTTTATTTCATGTTTCGTCACGAATTCCCCGAAGGATTATTCGAGGTGTACGAATTTTATATATATACCTAATGTAACACTGGTCGTAGATACAAGTACAATGGGATCACTCCTATTGTGATGTGAATTAGATGTTAATTCTTCATCCCCTCAGACCCTCCTGACTAATTTGCCCTAAGGCTAATTTGTTTGGATTCAGCAGTTCACCACAGTATGTTTTCTTCATCCATTCACAATATGAAAAGCTGAATTCAATTGAATTCTTATACCGTATAACATAAAATATGTGCCGAAATTGGTGTAAGTAAAATAGGATTGGATTGGCTTTGCTATTCGCACCATTACAAGTGTATTTTTTAGCCGACTTCAAAAAAAGAAGGAGGTTATCTATTCGACCCATATGTAATGTTATTGGAACTGCAAGATATTGACAATATTATGATAATCTTTTAGGGTTTTCAATCAAATATACAAAATTTTATAGGTGTATGTATGTTTGTTTGTATGTATATTTGTCCACGCATTTCTCCGCAACTGTAAATCGGATTGTAACCATTCTTTTTTTATTAGCTTACGTTTACTTCAACTTAAGGAAAGTGCAAGTTTTATCAAAATCGGTTCAGGAGTTTCAAGATATGGACTAATAAGTGTAAGTGTGACGGCCTGGCTTATTGATACGAGCTACAGGTGTGGTGTCTAAGGGAAAACATCTCAAAACCTTGGTCAAATTCTAATGCAGTATTTACGACAAAATTATTATCTCCTTATTACAAACAAATATACCAACAACAGAACATAACATCACGCCTTGTTCCCCGAAGGGTTGGGCAGAGGTATACTTAAAGTACACCCACAATTCACCAGTTATATTTAAGTCCCATGTAATAGGGGGCGCGCCTACAAATAAAAAAAAACAAATACAACAAACAAATACAAATATTCCAGTTTTTACTTAAAAATAAAAATTACGAAATAAAAAAGTAATAAAAAAATGAATCGTGTTCAAACAGAAATTAACTCAAAATTATGAAATAACTTTAATTTCTGAAGTCGGTGGCAAAAAACCAAAATACAGATCTAAAGACACCGACTTCCGAAATTAAAGTTATTTCATAATTTTGAGTTCATTTTTTTTATTAATTGATATTTTTTTTTATTTGAGATAGGTTTGCTCTTGACTCTAGTCTAGATCAAAGATGACAGAGACAAAGTCGACGATGGAGCGAGCTAAAAATTCAGTAGTATACCAACAGCATACATAAAACATCGGCTTACAACATAATTTAGGAATTACTTTTAATATGTATGTCACGGCTAAAGGCCTACACCCAGTAGAAATAAAGTTAAAATTAGCCAGTTAGTCTAAAGCTTATTTTCGAGGAGACGCTAATGTTAATTTCTTTCATCTTTAGCCGGCTAAACTTAAATGTACCCGTAACCCCTTAGCTGAAAATGAAGTAGCAAATGAAAATGGTTTGAAAAGTGTGAATTGGTGTATTCATCATACATACATTCATAAACTCACGCCTTCTTCCCATGGGGGTAGGCAGAAACTACAGAACGCCATCTGCTATGATCCTTACATACTCCTTTTGCCTCGTTTACGTTCATGCATGGTGTAATATATAACAAAGTATATATAAATAAATAAATAAAATGGCTGAAACGTAGGTTAGGTCAGGTTAGAACTATGACTACACAACGCACGAGCCAAGCGAGCAAAGCCAACGGGTTTCGCGGTAGCGGCGGCGAGTGCCAGGGTCCGTGTAGGCACAAGAGAGTGTAATGTTTTGGGAATGTGGTGTATTGCGAATGTGATAATTTGCGATTATAGTGTTTTGAGTCATATTATGTCGAACATATGAGCCTCTCCTCAAAAATAAACTTAAGTTTAGCCGGCTAACCTTAAGTTTATTTCTACACCCATCCTTAGCCGTGACATATACACAAATTATTGGCTTACATAACGTTCAAAGAAAAAAAAGACGCTGGACAATGTATTGACATGATACTTTGACAATGTACTTGTACTTATTTTCATTATATAAAAACCGTTTGATCCACGTTAACTATAGATTAATGAGATGGGAAAATGAGAAAGGTAGGTACTAACAGCCTCTTTAATATCGCTAGCATCTATCTCAGCCTTCTTAGCCGCCAACAGTATCCAATAACCTAAAGGTTACCCCAATGACTTGCGCCTAAAAATGAGAATCAATCATGGTTATAACTTGGAATAATAATACCTGGAAGGAGTCTTCCAAACTACGGACCATCTCGAAAATGTGACACATTAGAAATTTCTTATAACACTGCCTGGGCTTTTTTTTTTGGATGGGAAATCATCAAATGACTTCTCCCGCTTTTAGCGGAGCGGGAGGGTGTGTCAGACTTTTACTATCTAAAACCCACCCGTGTTCCTTCAGTTGCATGTGCCGGGGCCACGGTAACTCTTTCGAACATCCCGCAACCCTAGCTGGCATCGGCCCTAGCGGACCCCGTCAATAACGCTGACATCTCTTTGAGGCGCGCGTGGAACACAACACGCCGTCGACTTGGGCTTGGTCCTTACCAGATGGCGAGCTATCCATTGCTCGCCGTCCGCAAGCCCGCGCCTACGGTGGCCGAGAATCGGTTACTAATTCCCGACGCCTAGGGCGTTTCCTGCGGCGACTATCCTACAAACTAGACTACAAAGCTCGCCTCTCCCTCACGCGTTCTGCCTCCTCCTTCGCGAGCATTACTGCCTCACAGAAGGAGGTGATGGCTTCCCATTTACTCTCGCTCCGTACCATGGCCTGGACCACGGCCGGACGCGAGAGATCGCCGCCGCCGATCGCTTCCACGAGGACACGGCGGTGCCCCGCCCAAGTCGGGCAGGCCTCCACTATATGCTCCACCATGTCCTCCGGGCAATCCGCACAGTGGTGACATCCGGGCGTTTCCTCCCGCCTTATCCGGAACAGGTACCACCCAAAGCACCCGTGTCCGGTGCGTCAGGCGGAAGGTACGGACGCCGTGGCGCCTCTCCAGCCACTCCTCAAAGAGGGGACTTATCGTCATAATTGTGGCGTGCCCAAACACTGCCTGGCCTGGGGATCGAATGTAGAACTCCACGCTCAGCAGAACAAAAGTGTAACCAATTAAACAGTAAGAACTGTTTATGTTCAGGCAGCATGAAAGTATCATACATATATAGGACACTCTCTGTCACACACAAGCACATTTACTTACAGCACTGACGGACAACCTGTGCCGTATACCACATAGTTCATGAGGCTTCACTCATTCATGCTCCATCTAGCAATTATTACTCTAAGGCCATAATAATATCATGTTTTTCCCGACATCTTATCCTTCAATATCGTTACTGGTGTGTAAATAGGGTAATAAAGTATAGCCATTACCATTTATCACACGGTAATTATTGTCCAACTCTGGGGTTGAAAGGGAGGTTATGAATTTAGCATGAGCAAACGATGTGGGATGGCTCCTCTGTGCGGTTCGGCCGCCATTACTATGAATTTTGAAGTACCTGATGCTAAATTGCGAGCTGTAAGAATTAAGTGTGGTCTGTTAAGCTGGGCCAGTCGTTAGTCATGTTTTGAAATATTGTTGTTGTTGTATCTTTACGTTATGTTTTGCAGTGTAACAGTTTAAGATATCCCCAATTCCGGGTTAAGATAGTATGTATGTACGACTAGCAGCGAACCGCGGTTTTACCCGCACATGTCTTGATCTTAGGGGGATATCGGGATAAAAAGAATTTAATGTGTTAATTTAGGTTATAAACTATCGGTGTGCAAAAATTCATCTACGTCCGTTTAGTAGTTTTTGCGTGAAAGAGTAACAAACATCCATCCATCCGTTCATCCATCGTCACAAACTTTCGCTTTTATAATATCTGTAGAATTAGTAGGATGTGAAATTGGGTTTTCCCATTAAGTATTCTAGTAAATGATAAATTATGTTTATTTCTGTAAATTGGTTCAAAAAAACAGAATGACTATCTTTAGATTGGCAGTATGGTTGATTAAAACATACTTTCACCGGGTCAAAGCAGCAGGTCTGCTTACGGCATCGCTTGAATATCTACATGGGTAATCTATAAAGTAAAAACACGTATCCTCACTGTCAGTGTTCAGTATCATTCAGTGCTAAAACTCTAATTCCCACTGCGAACACATCAGTGAAATTGATTTGATTTTGATATTGAGAATTATGTGATATTGAACTTCGCCTATCGACAGCGGATGGAATCGAAGCGTGAAATCAATACCTAACTCGTATTTTGGGAACAGAGCAAGATCTTCTATATGTACATACACAGTAGGTATATGTATGTAATGTGTAGGTATACAAACGCCCCCATGATATATTTGAACACGATCTGTTGTTGGGAAGTGTATCAAAAAGTTTTATCTCATATATTGTTTTTGGCGGCAGTATTCATTACTCGGCAACCTTGAAACTTCCTTTCTTTCCATCTTTCTTGGCCTTTTCCTGCAATACTCCGCTTTTATTAGCCATATTTCTTTATACAACATTTCGTACATTTTTATAATAAAAGAACCTTTTGAACAAAGTTCTCAATGTTCTCAATGGAAAATTGTAGTAAGTACTAATGTTTTGTTCATTTTTCTTTTCTTCAATATAACGTTTTGTTTGTGTGTCTGTGAAGATAATATTTTTGAATAAAACGGTTTTACTGAATTAAAAAATGTCTGGATTCGTATGTGATTTATGTTACTACTCATTACATTAGCCTTACTTACATCGAGTATTTCAAAGTGGTTGGTTGACTCAGCAGGTAAGCCTGTCCTATTTTTATTCCTAATAATCAGAATTACCATTCAATGTGGCAATGCTGCAGTCTTTTTTTTGGCTTTTTTCCCGTTGACAGCGATGCGTACAATTTTTTTATGCCCATTGAGCCCTTTTTTACAAGGCATCTTTATAGTTTCCCCATGTCTGTCCGTCCGTCCGCAGCTTAGCTCAGAGACTCTTAGTATTAGAAAGCTATAATTTGGCATGGATATACATTTAATCACGTCGACAGTGGTAAAATAAAATCATGAAAATATTTTTTTTTTTAGATTACCTCCTTTACATCTAAAGTGGGGATGTTTTTTTTTCTCGTTTACCCCATGGTGTGGGGAGTTGTTGGAAAGGGTCTTCAAAAATATTGCTGGTTTGTGGAAACAATTTTTCGATTAAGGGATCCGTTTCTGAAGAATTAATCTTTAAAGTGCTAACTTTTATTAGAGTCAGTGTCGGGGGGGGACTCTTGACTGCCAGCTAAACGGTTAGTTTTGGATATGTGACAAAATTCACGGTAGTAGTATATACAACGAAGTTAAAAGAAAAACTATCACAGCTAATTAGGCTTTACAAGTTAACGAGTAATAGTCGACCAACTTCATTTGCAGTTGGAATCTATGAGAGAACATGTTTTTCAACTACAATGTTAAGTTTGTTCTTGAGATAAACTCATCCCAACTACGGAACCCTTCATTGTGCGTGGTCCGACATGCACTTGGTTGGTTTTTATACTTGTGCATGGGTAATATATTTTAGTGTTATCTTGTATAATGTATTTAAGTTTATATCAATATTACTCACTTACAAAAGTTCATTTTAATATTGTAGTTACAAAAACAGGCTGCTGTTTATATTCCTAATGTTGGACGTTACTTTCAATATTTATTTATTATTTATTTATTTAAACTTTTCACACTTAAAAAAGTACAAAGGCGGACTTAATGCCTTAGGCATTCTCTACCAGTCAACCAAGGGTGGTGAAGAGATTAGATGGCAGGTGCTCTGTTAGAAATGGAACAATTTGTACATAAATAAGTCATAAACTTAATAATACACATACATACATATTTACTATAATATATACCTATATTATATATATATATATATATTATATACAAATTCAAGAGAGAGAGGTTTTGAGATGACTACGCTATATTACTGTTGGAGATTGGCACAGAGTAACATAATCAGTCTGTCAGTGTCTAGCTGTCACGCATCGAGTCACTTAGATATCCGAGAGAGAACATCACTTTGTGACGAGATGCAAGAGATGTGTGAGGAATATTTGCATGTTCAATTAACTGGTCCGACAATCAGTTATACCATTTTGCTTCTTAAATATATAAGAAATAAGGAGGCCGTACTCCTACATGATGAAGATTCAGGTTTGTACTCATAAACAATGCAAAACAGTAACGCCATTATGAAACCAAATCGATTTTAATACATAAAATTACCATTATATTTCCATTTACCGAGCTACAAGTAGTCAAAATAAATCTAAATATATAATATTTCCAATCCGGGTCAGTACTCCAAAACAACATTATTCGTGCAAAATAATATCCTCGAATTGTATTGTGAAGTTCTCAAGAGATTATCGTCTATAACGGGCCAACACTCCACGTACAAAAAGCAACAAAAAAAAAAGAAAAAAAAAGAATACATACGATTATTATTTTTTATTTCTGAAAAGAACAAAAGCCGAGCGAAGCCTAAATGATCCTCGGCAAAGTATGAAGTATTGTAAGTATTTAACCGCGCCCGGGGACAAATAAATTTTCAAAGTAACCCCAGGAAAGTGCTTGAAGAACTGGACGCGGTTTATTTGGCCTCCACTGTATGTGAGTGTGTCTATACGTAACTATGTAGGGTGTATGTGTGCGTATTGGGGGTGTATTTGTGTCTGTGTTTGCTCGAGTTGAGTCATTTATTTATTTTACGTTTTACGTGCGACAGTCAATAAACATGTACCTATGTAGTACCAAGAAGTGGGTTGTGAATGAACTTCTAAGCGCTTGTTTTAAAATTACCAAACAATGTGGTGACTTGAAGGATATGATTTGCTTTACATAAGGACTAAAATAACTCTCAGTATTTTTTAAACACTACAATTTTAAATTCGTAAATGTGCTAAATCTGTAATCTGAATGAAAACTTACTAGAAACTTAGTCTAAAATTATAAATCGACCACGCATTGTATAAAACGTCGCTGAACTTAGTAGTTTTGTTACTGTCAATTTATACTACAGTTAAGTTTTAAAATCATACCCAGTAAACGGAGATTTTTTGTTTCAGTTGACTAGGTAGGTAGGTTCACCTAAGTGGCGAAGTGGAAATGTCATATGCCTGTAACATCATCAGGCCTTCAAACTGGAACACCATTCCACGGACGAAACCTTTCACATGAAGCCCTGGTTCTAGTACAAAGTACTGAGAAGAGCTCTCCACACACGGTTGCCTCTACAGTTTCGTGAAGTTTAAATTCGTGGAAACCACGCTCCGTGTTCCTGCCATAATTTGAGCATTAAACTCAAAACTCAAACTCAAAGCATTTATTTCAAATAAACTAATTACAGGTACTTTTGAATTGTCAAAGAGTCGATCAGTTGGTTTATTTGGAATAAATGCTTTGAGTTTGAGTTTTACGATGCAAACCTATTTAATCGTTGATGATGTTATTCATTACTTTGGTTTGTAGCAATTTTTGGCCCACCGTCAAATGTTTCTCCCCCATTCCTATAAAAGATAATTGAATGTTTCATTCTCAACTTTCGTAAACGATCAATTTACACCATAAATCGTTAACCGCATCTAAACCACGTCGCCCCCGTAAACAAGGGAAGGAATTAACCCTTCCTTACAAAGATTATTTAGAGACTACCATTATTACTTAAACAGCTGTAACTCATCACTGTTACTAACTACGGAGGTAAGAAACTTCATTCGTGCTTAAGAGACGCCGCAGTCTAGGATGCTTTTTGTGAGGCTACATTTTTACCTAATACTGGCAATAATTCTTGTGGGTAAATTAATTGACATTTTATTTTTTTTTATTTTTCAATATTCCACCTATTCCAAACTGTTTATTTTAATTCTCAACTGATAACATATTGTTCTATTCCGAACAAAAAACCTAAATCTTTTTTTAAAAATAATAGTGACTTTCCGCAACTTTGGTCTACTTTTGACTTATTTTCGGCTTTTATTAAGTACTCTTTACCTTCTATAGGAAAAATGTGCGGAGGCTGCGGAGGCTCATGCGGTGGCTGTTGTGGTGGCGACTGCGCTGGATGCTGCTGCCCTTGCATCACAATCTACACCTGCTGTACGAAGATTTGCTAGTGGCACCAAGTTGCATCACTTCGCGCAGACATGCCATGGTGTCTCCGCCGATGATGGCGCACCGACGCCTCCGATGTTTGTCTTCATAGAATGCACTCCCGTGCCGTTTTGTTGAAATAAACTACTATAAATAAATAAATAAACTATTCTATGCTAGTTCACGATGTAATAGTACATTATGATATAAGTGTGTAATGATCAATGCACACGCGTTTCATATGACGTTTGTCAACACACTTGCGAGGTAAAAAATAAATAAAGTTTCATAAACCTGTGTACAAAATATGAAATATGGCCCGCGGATTCTTTTTATCGCAGTGTTCTCGCAGGTTGAAGGAGCCGCAAAGGCACGAGGCCGTCGAACAGTTTAAGTAGGTATTAAAAGCATAAAAACTGAATATTTTGTATGTTATTTGGATGTAGAACACAAAATAATGTTATTTTTTTGACAAAAATAAATAATTTGATAAAATATATTGTGTAATTTAGCATATTTTATGTATGTAAACAGTAGGCATAAAAATATATGAAGTCTCTTTGATGAGATTAAAAAAGCGTACATCTCCGTCTAGTAAATAGTTATCTGTGGTGCTCATTACCGCACTAGTGCTGTAATATAAAGTAAAAAGCAGGCATACACTGCATTGTGAACTTAAAAGCGGTTCAATAAGAGCCACTTTACGAGCGTTTTGAAAAATATTTGATTTTACATAAAATGGTTTAGTACTGTTGCTGTTGTTTGTTCCCATAATTTTATTTTTCATTAATATTTCAAATACACCGTGAGTCTTTGTAAAGACAAAAGATTATAGCAAGTATTTTATATCGTGATTATTTAATTTAACGTACTACCAATGTATCCTTAGCTACCTCCATCTTAAAAAACATTTAGAATTGACTACAAACAAGAATATTCAGTAGCACAATATGCGCCGTTCCTAACAAAAACGGCGGTAGAATGTACCCGTGCGTTTCATTTCGCAAGATGAGCGTCTGGCGGGACAAAAGTGAGACTCTGTACTTTGTATATACCTGTAGTATGTACCGACGTACTAATCACGTCCGCGAACCAACGTCTTACCATAAAATGGAAGGTACAGAAGGCTGGCTCCATACCACGAACGAAAACAGCCGCACGCACACAAAATCGTAGGTAAAGAACTATCAGAGGAACGAACATCTGTACACCATAAGGACTATTTTTAAGGCTAAGGATATACGAGTATAGTAACGCTTGCTGTCAGATATGGTCATCGAGTGCACGGGATTTTTTTCACGGTGTATACATAGATGTTCATTTCTCCCATGGTAGGTACTACATATTCGGCTGGTGATTTACGGCACACAGAGTTTTAGAAAAAGTTGGGCTGTGTGTTAGAATAAATACTATTTATACACCTAATAAAAACTCTGTATTTATGTTGTATAAAATAGTTTTTCACTATTTTAGACTACAATTTAATTATTCCAACACTGTGTCTAAAACTCCACGGTCTCATTTTAAAACGAGTTCTAACTTTAGTCCAAGCGTAAACCTTCGAGCCAGTTTTTGTATTTCGAACCTTATTATCCTATTTATCGTTGAGCTCCTTAAGTTCTGAGTTGAGCTGTACGATTACTGATAGAGGTATGCACTGACTGGACAGGTCCACTCTATCTGTGTGGTTCTTTCTTCAAGACCATTTCAGACACCAATCTACATGCTCTTCACACAATCTGACCAAGATTATGTCTGGACTTTAAAAAGAGACTGTGACCTCTGAGTTTGTTACAGCCTTTCTTCACAGAGTAGTCAGATAGGAAACGCCGGCCTCATAAAGTTTAAAAAAAAATATGATTGACGTGTAAAACTGTTTATACAAACCTAAACAGAAACAAACACAAACAAAACAGAAATAAAATCATTTATTATTTATTCCAGTTTTTGTAATTAGGACTTTAACTTTGTCGAAATAATGTTCGAAATTCAAAGATCACTCTAAAAATAAACCTTGTTTTGTAATAAGGCCATAAGTACCATATCAACGGTCGCGTACTGTACGGCGAACTCAAACTATGTCTCGCTGTACGTAGACGCGTGTCTATATGTGCGTGCGTTTTCACTCGTAGTATAGAGCAGACCTCAGCCAGAGTTGCGGGATGTTCGAAAGAGTTACCGTGGCCCCGGCACAGGCAACAGAAGGAACACGGGTGGGTTTTAGTCAATAAAAGTCTGACACACCGTCCCGCTCCGCCCAGAGCGGGAGAAGTCATTTGATGATTTCCCATCCACAAAAAAAAAGTATAGCACAGACCTTCTGTACCTATCTGTAGTCCTCCTATTTAGTTATTCTAAGGTTTATTAGTTCATATTGTATGGGCTATGAATATATTAATTTGTTCTAGTAATATTAGTACAAGAAAAATTGGCCTATTCATACCGCTCTTATTTCAAAGCCTCTTTTGATCTAGAAATAGATGTAATCAAAACCGTCTTAAAATAAAATATCTGCTCTAAAAAACACTATTTCTCGAGATTGTAGAAAATATACGAATCGATGCCATTTCCTCAGTTCTTTTTGAGAACGAAGTTTAACAATTTGTTTAGACTTGTCATTGAGTTTGCCTGAATTAGTAGATAATGGATTATTGTGGGGAATTTTTAATTAATTATTCATAACTACAATATTATTATTGTAATAATAGCTCCAGCATTCCATATTATTGCTACTCAATGCTCGGTTCAGCGTCTATTCAATGATTAAATTATCACATACACATGATTAGCATAACACATTGTTACTATTATTGCTCAACCAATATCCGTTGCTATGGTTACAAGTATTAATGCAACCCTATAAATCCTATTAGGGCAATCGGATTCGGATAGGAATAGCCTCAAGTATCCAAACTGAATAGATTTATGTCTCAAATGGGAATATTTGAGACTAATAGCGTGGTTTAAGGGTATTAGTAGGGTAGGGTATTAGTCCTTTTAAGATGATCATTGCAAGCTCACACGCTATATGAGTTAGGCTGCCTAATATCTTTAACACAGCACGAGTTGCAGAACCCGTTCATACGACGATGATATTTTACTGTTATTTTGGGATCACATGTCTGTTGAATACCTACTACATTTTGTTTCTAAACATAAAATATGCCTATATAATATGACTGCCTCGTTGGTCTAGTGGTCGCAAGCGCTACTGCTGAGCATGAGGTCCTGGGTTCGATTCCCGGGTCGGGCAAAGTGTGATTGGGTTTTTCCATCTGGAATTTCTCAGTGGCAGCCCGGAGTCTGGATTTGTGCCCGGTTGATGGCAATAGGCTCGCCCCCTATTACATGGGACTTAAACATAACTGGCGAAATGTGGGTGTACTTTAAGTACACCTCTGCCTAACCCTTCGGGGAAACAAGGCGTGATGTTATGTTACGTTACATAAAATATGATGTTGAAGTGCGAGCGCAACTTTTTACCGTAAAATATCGTACACATGAAGACAGAAGTGCATGGAGAGTTCCAAACCAAAATCGTTTGTACAGGGTTTCATCGCCTTAATAATATGTCTTGGATGACATAGATGGCGCTAGTATAGTAGTTGGATTGGAAAATATACAAGAACATTATCTTGTTTTTTGCTAGTTACAATATTACTCAATTTTAACACAAATTCTCCTACGACATTACAAACCTTATAAAGCAAAGCACGTAATAACTAGGATTCGAACTCGGTGGCATAAAATTTACCGATACCATTAGCCACTGGACCATTGCGTCACTACGCATTGAGTTGAAATTATCCTTCTCTTTATTATATTGAAGTTGTTAAGTGACTTTAACCCGTATCATAAATCTCAAAAGAATTGAGGGTAGTTTAATATTGACTGTGTAAAAATTAAATCTTTTTGTTCAATCATAATGTTCTTTACTATCTATGAGTGAGTTCAGTTACGATTGCGTTTACAAGTTTTTAATATTTATTTTTATCATGAGTTCGCGTTCAAATATTGATATGGCTACGAGGGCCCAAATAATAGCATTGCATAATCAAGGCTTAAATTATTCTGAAATTTCGAGAGAAACTGGCTTAAACGTAAGTAATGTTTTAAAATCACTGTTCGTTATTTATTTTATTATCCATGGTTATCGATACACGAAAATAATAAATAATATATTTCCCTTATAGGTAAAGACTGTCACTTTATGGATAAAGCGGTTTCAAGAAGAGGGTTCGTTGGAACACCGTAGTAGATCTGGCAGAAGACGCCATATTGACTCAGACCAGCGTCAACTTATGGTGCAAGGTTATGAGGAAAATGGCTTTACACCAACAAGATATTACGCAGAGTTGTTTGATACATCTTTGCGGACGGTGTATCGTGCTCTTCATAGTGAAGGTCTGCATTATCGTCGACATGCTATTAAGCCATTGCTAACCGAAGCTAATAAAAGAGCACGATTGGAGTTCGCTTTGAAATACAGAAATTTCGACTGGAGCAACGGAGTCATCTTCAGTGATGAAAAGACTTTCAAGTCTAGCCAGCATGGGCGAGTTAGGTTGTGGCGTAGGAATAATACGCGTTATGATAGTGATCACGTTGTGCCTAACTCTGAATCCGGTCGTATAACAGTGAACATTTGGGGATGGATGAGTGCTGCAGGACCAGGAGAACTTACTGTAATACTCAGTCGTGCAAACAGTGTAAACTACATAGATGTGCTGAATGACGTCATGTTGCCCACCGTACGGAATGTTTTTCCTGTAGAAGACATGCCAGTGATAACGTTCGTGCAGGACAATTGTCCTATACACCGTTCCATAATTGTGCAAGAGTGGTTTAGCCAGCAATCGGATATACAGATTATTCCTTGGCCTGCGAGATCGCCAGATTTAAACCCCATTGAAAATTTATGGGGCGTTATGGTTCAAAGGTGGGACAATAGGAACGAAAGGACTAAGGAAGTACTGAGTACTCACTGCATGCAGGTATGGGATTCTATACGGGGTCTAAATTTATGTGAAAAATTAATAAACTCCATGGGTTCGCGGTTGCAAGCTGTAATCGATCAAAATGGCGGACACACGAAATATTAAAAAAATAATATAAAGTGTTGACTATTGGATTGAGTAATAACAAAGACCGGGGTAGCTATAATTTATTTGATAAATTACAGTGATCAAACTTAGTGTAAGTGGGATAAATTTATTCACTACTTTATAACAACAAAATGTTTTTACACTAATGATTTTGATTTCTTATATAATATAAGAAATTAAAATAAAAACAATATAAATATAGATTCCTTTCTAATATAATTAATTATTTATTTATTATTATAAACAAATTGGTCCCAAAATGACAGCTATAACCCGGTCTTACAATTGTTATTGATTTGAGGTTTAGCTTCAATTTCTTCCTCGTTCTGGAACGAATACTTAAGCTGTGAACCTTAGTCATAACATAATGCACAAATCAATCATTATAGTCAATACCACTAACCATAATTATGCAAAACGTAATTTTTTTATAATTTGTGAGTAGGTAAAATATTTACAGAACTAAGGTTGCATATATAGTGTAAGGTATTATAACATTATGTAAATAAAACTAAATACTATAAGAATAGCACAACACAGTTTTGATTTAGAATACTTATAACATCTATTATACAGTTTTACTTTGTTAATGTCTTCCATTTTGTAATAGAGTTATTCAGTTATAAATTTTACTTGTATTTCTCATAACAAGTGAATTAAATAATTGTCAATTGGGTGTAAAACTGTTAGGTTAGGTTATACACTGTATAAGAAAGAAAGAAATAAATTGTATTCTTCTTTGAGAATTAAATGTCTTAATGTATAATATCACTAAAATAGTTTAATTTCTTATCCTTTACGAGAACTAAACTTAGTAAATCTTAATCTGTAAGAAAAATATATCTAAATCTTCTTACATAAATGTTTCTTACTAATAATACTAATACTTACCACCAATTACGAAAGTAATTTATATATATTTATTTATACAATGTTATATATAGTAGAGTAGTATATGTATACTTGTATATTATGCCTTTATTCATTTATACATCTTATATTATTTATAACAAAAAATAAAATAAAAAACGTTTAAAAATATAAAAAATAGAATATAAATTACATTATATAATAATAAAATTTAAAAAAACCGACTGTGAACTGGGTTTCGAACCAGTGCCCTGTGAAACGAGCTTTGTTATTCTGTCATGCTTATCCACCTGAGCTACGATCTACTTATTGTAGAATGCGAAAATGAGAGCTAGTTTGTGAATGTAGGGATTTTTATTATTTATGATCTACGCCATCTGTAGTCGAATTAACTAATATACCAATTGGTTTATTTGGTTTGGTTTAGATGGCGCTGTATTAAGTACTCGGAAATAAGAAAATAAAATAATTTATGTTTATTTGAATATAAATATATTATTATTTCTTAGTAATTATTTTAGGTATTAAAAACCTTATTATGTGCCTCTGCATAATAAGGTTTTTAAGCTTTGCGGTGTTATTTTCATGTTTGAACAGCGCCATCTAGTCGTCTCATGAAAGTCATGAAACGTAATGCAAAACCTCAGTCAAAAGTCGACCTTAGGCTCTCCATGCACTTTTGTCTTCAATAGTACATCAGTGCATAAACATTTTAGCCAGTCGGCGAGGTGGTACATCAACTGGTGGCCCTGGGTGCGCAGGATGTACCTGTACTCGAACAGGTCCATTTAATCTGTATGTCTGTTCTTGCTTGCAGCCTATTATTTTGCCTATACGGACTTATGTATAATAGTTACACCAATACGGCGCAGCAAGTGGCGCCATCTAGATTTGTAATGGAACAAAGTTACTGGAATCACCGAAAGCGTCGGATAAGAGTGACACTGACGGGTGACACTAGCCGCTAATAAAGTGTCATGACGCAACCATCAACGCGACGTGACGCTAGAGTCTAGCATCAACGCGACGCTCCGCTAGAGTCTAGCATCAACGCGACGCTCCGCTAGAGTCTAGCATCAACGCGACGCGACGCTAGGGTCTAGCGGAGCGTCGCGCTGATGGTTGCGTGGTGACTGTCTTCTGATGACAGACGATGTCAGGGACACACTTTTGTACCACGTCCACGACGAACTGCTATATTCCGGCACAATCCTGATGATATTGAAGCTACTGAACCACTAATACGATGACCACTTCTGGTAAAGGCTATCCTGCGCCCTTACATATATAAAAAGTATAAAAAATGGCGCTAGCTCTCTAAACTTTACTATATCTACAGCCAAACAAAAACAAAGATTCATAAAAGTTTTCTTATGTTCATAAACATGTTTATTACAACATCAAACATTGTTATATCTCCATAAGCAGGCTCAGATTTACAACTTCGAAACAACCAAATAGCTATGAACTGTATGTTTATTATTCCCTTGATGATAATTTAGGCATACATTCATTATAACTAATGAAACCATACAAAGTTTCGACGCGAACAACCCTTACACGTCATTGACATGTGATACGGTGTCACTTGTGTCAGTGATAATTTCCTTGGCAAGTGTACACAAGTCTGAGGAATAGGCAGATATAGGTAGTAATAATGTAGTAAATGTTTACGAAAACATTGTGTCTACACGTTCAAACAAACTGATTTATAAGATAGTTACAGTTAAAATAATTATGTTATAGTTGAACATCATGTTTTATAAGAATGAACAAATAACATTCTTATTCTTATCTACAAGGTCTTTTTGAGGAATCAATTTTATGAAGTTATACATTTTTCTACCACCAATAATACAGTTTGTTACAGTTTTAAGATTCCATAGCTCAGAAAAAAAAAGTGTGTGTGTGTCAGCTCCGATGCACGACTGGAGTTTACTCCTTAGTACGATGGTCATGGACTTTCAGGCTTCTGACGGCCCGTAACGACTGTCAAAGATCCACGACAGCATAACGTGCTTTCCGAGGTACGGAGGGGTCTTGGTATGTAAATATGGTCATTCAACCACCGACCAATCGCGGCAAGCGTAGCTTAACCCGATCGATCGACCCGTGTGGCTGTTATTACTTCTCTTTTTGGAAAATATATACATATTTGTCGGAAATACATTAGTCGTCGTTTGACTAGTCGGGACACCAGCGCCACAAAGCGGCGCTCGATAAAGTCAACAAAATAACGCTCGTCAACCGGAGTTAAACAGAGTTGGTCAGTGGCTGTCGAGCAGTGAACACGTTTAGAAACTGTCGCGCGTTCCGTATAGTTGTGTCGTAACCCTACAGTGTGTGAATTGCTAGTGTGACTAATTTAATCAAAAATTATTATTTTATTTGAACTGTAAACAGTTTTTCTACTGCGCAACAACCAACACTACCCACAGCACGCCCACGGTAGTTAAAATATGGCTGACGATAACTAGAGAGATGTACCTTCTCCGTCATATCTAAATAATAATTACATGACGTCATTGTCTTGATTGTCGATGATTTTTTTTAAAGTAGAACACAACTGTCAGATCTTTACAAATAATTGTAATAATTATTTGATATTTCTCGGGACTCTAGGCTCCCGGACCTTTGGAAGGCGTATGAGGGGCCGAAGCCAACTCGCAGAGGCCCGTTAGACACTTTCAATGGAAATGAGGCACCAATTGTAATAATTATTATTAAAATGATTTTGTGCTCATTTACTGAGTGCACTGTTTCTGGAGCTAGACCACCCCCTCTTAAAGCAGTATTATTGTAATCTTACTTCAGTGTGGGAAAGAGATGGAGCTAGACGTCGTGTATAGCTCCATCTCTTTCTCACACTAAAGTAACATAAAAATAATACTGCTTTATGAGTTGGTTTGGCACCCTGATATACAAACTAAATGCTACATTTTGTTAGGGTACATAATTCAAATAATAATGTTAAATTAATGTCCAGATAATATTACGCTAATAGGAATAACGGTGAACTATATTATTTGCCATTTAAAACTATGTTTGCCAACATGATAATTCACATCGTTTTATTATATTTAAGTAATAATGCAGGCTTAATGTGGTTATTGCACAAATTAATTGTTTTGACGTTAATTCTAACGTACATTGTGCACATTAAATAAATTATAATACATAAATAAATAAATAATATACATAAATGTATGCTTTGTGCTATTTTACGTGGAAAATATAATAGGAAAGGGGAACTAGGTACCACACACACAGCACACAGCGTCAGTATGTGCTAACCCCTCAAGTTTTAAAATGTTACACTGCTACAACATTGAATTCGTTACGAATAATCTAAAGAATACTTCAAAAAGAATTCAATGTTACGACTCGGATTCGAACCATCGCATTACCGAACGTCGTCATACTCATACCGGCAGTATGACGAACTAGCCAGCGAGCCCATATCAATAGCGATGAAATTGTTATCTACTATCTTCCGAGTCACTTTATCAGTAGGTCTCTGTCTAATCGATAGATGTTATAATTTGAGGGTATCCATTAATTTTACTTACTTACGTTTTCTTTATAAAATTAATCCATACCCTCGAGTAAAACTACAACGTTTGATCTATACGTTCACTTAAAACGACGAAGAGTAAACGACTACGATTTAAAATGATTTCTGATTTTATGAGAACAAAAATAGTTGTTCTGTATGAACAAAATGTGAGCATAACAGGAATTGCGAGACAGCTTGGCATAGCAGTAAGTTAATTATAATATTATTTGTGGTCTCCGATTTTGAGTTAGTTGCGGTATATTGTAAGTGGTATTTAATAACTTATTTAAAACCTTTACTTTCTATACAGAGACAAACGGTGCGCTTATGGGTGCGCAGATTCGAAGAAACCGGCGATGTTAAGACAAGGTCCATGGGTCGGAAGACTACTGGGATCTATACGGACCAATCTGAACGTCATCGGGATATTGTTAAGGTTCACACTACATCGCCGTTCACATCCACTCGTTACAGTTCGCAATGGCATGGAATATCTCTGTCCACGGTTCGAAGACATTTACATGCAGCGAACATTCACAGTTATCGACCTGCAAAGAAAATATGTCTAACTGGAGAACATCGAAGAGAACGAGTGCGATTTGCCCAGAAATACGTCAATTTTGATTGGGAAAACAATATCGTTATCTTCAGCGACGAAAAAACCTTCAGGTCAGACAGTGACGGTCGAAAAATATTGTGGAGGAAACCTAATGAACGATACCAACCTCAAAATGTTTTACCTAACAGAGCCAGTGGTAGAATAACATTGGGTAAGTTACCTTTCAATAAGTAAATTAATTGTATAATCCACCCCATTTAATTACCTAATATTGTATTCAACAAATATAACGCATCACTGCCTTTATAACTATTTATTTATTATAATTTTAATACAGTAAGTATATTAATACATTATTATAAATTATATACTTTATATAATTCAGTAGTATTATATACTTATTGTTAGGTTATTATTATGATATTCTGTTATTTTGATATTCTGTATTATGATTCGATTTTGAACGTCATGACAATTGTTTGGAGACAAATGTCTAAGAACAAAATTAAACCTTTGTTGTTATTTTCAGAGTATTGGGGGTGGATGTCGTCCATGGGACCGGGAGAATTAGTAAAAGCAAGTGGGCTCATGAACGGCCAGACCTATCTGCAAATTTTGCAAGATGTTATGGTGCCAACAGTGCGAGTTGCTTACCCAGAAGGACAGATCTATTTTGTTCAAGACAACTGTTCGATCCATCGTTCGCGTACAGTGATGGAATGGCTCACTACACAGACTGACATAACTGTCATCTCCTGGCCATCGAAAAGTCCGGATTTAAATCCAATAGAAAATATGTGGGGTCAAATGGTTTTAAACTGGGATTCAAGCGAAGTGAAGTCCAAGATTAACTTGCACAATGAAGTTTTGAGGAGTTGGGAGTTGATGCGAGGTAGTAATGCAGGTTGGACGATGGTTACTCAAATGAGAAGCAGACTCCAACAAATAATAGATAGCGAAGGTCATCCTCTTCGCTACTAATTATATTTTTCATAACTTCACACTTCGCAATCCCAGTTAAATATTATTATAATAGAACAGTAAAATTGTATTTGTAGTTAAAACATTTTGTTAACTAAATATAGATAGTAATCTCACAGTTTTATGTGGTTATGTTAATTAAGTATGAGAAGAAAATAAACAATGCAGACATTAAAACTCATTTGATCCCACTATTTTACTTGGTATAGCGAAATATTCTAAGTAGATATCATGAGTTCGTATGAGATGTTAATTGATTATCTATTGATAACATGTTTATTCACTTATTACGCTCATGATTATAATCCTGCCAAACTAGCTTCTGGGTCCTAGACAAGTTGCAAACGCTTCAAAACTTGTCTCTTTCGATGTCGCTTGTCAGACTGTCAAATTTGTACGCAGAGACGACATGATAGATCACGTGATCGTTAGCTTATGTCAATCTACACTTAATATTATAAAGAGGAAAAATTTGTATTTTTGTTTGTTTGTAATGGATAAACTCAAAAACTACTGGACCGATTTTAAAAATTCTTTCACCATTAGAAAGCTACATTATCTGCGAGTAACATAGGCTATGTTTTATTATAGAAAAATAGGGGTCCGTAAGATATTTGGGTTATTCGGACCCAAGGTGTAAAAAATCATCCAAAAAAGTTCCTTATTTGGCGTACGCCGCCTAAACTATAAAAGATAGAACCATAATATGTTCTAATTAATTAAATACCTTAAAAATATCTACAAAAAAATCCGCGACACACTATACCTATCTATTTCGAGTTAAGCACAACAACCATTTTTTTATTTAAAAATCTTGATATTTTTAGGACTTCATTGAAACGCATTTATTTTACACATGTCATTATTCCTTATCAAAATAAACTATTTTGTCACAAAGTACTGTTTATGTAGATAATATTTAGTCTTTAATTCATTAAAATTGGACGTTTGGTTTGAAAGTTATGGCGAAATCAATATAATACTATTTCTGCTTTCTACTTTAGGTCTATGAGTAAGGTACCCGCGCGGCTCAGACGCGTGGTGGGCTCCTTACGCAGCGGTCGCACGCGGTTTCTAATAATTTTCGTACGAAAATTTTTAGATTTCGTTGTTAATACTAAACCTAACAAAAAGTTCTTTTCAGAGCTACATAAAAGTTTCTTTTCAGAGCTTTATAAAAGTTCTTTTCAGAACTAAACAAAAGTTCTTTTCAGAATTAAACAAAAGTTCTTTTCAGAGCTAAACAACAGTTCTTTTCAGGGCTAAAAACAGTTCTTTACAGGGCTAAAAGAACAGTTCTTTTTAGGGCTAAACAGTTGTTTTCTGAGCTAAAATATTACACGCCATTAACATTTTCTTAATTATATATATTATTTGTTTGTTACATATCTACAGATATATCTAAAGTCTGCAAAATGCCTAAAAGAACGAGGTCTCAACTTTCTAAACACAGTTCTCAAGCAAGGGCAGCAAGAATACGTCGTATTGAAGAATCTTCACCTGAACGTTCACAACGTCTTGCCGAACAAAATCTGAGAACCTGTGAGTTACGCGCGCGACAGTCGAGTGTCGAGCGTTCGCAACGACTTCATGAACAAAATGTAAGAACCTCTGAGTTACGCGCACGAGAGTCGAGTGTCGAGCGTTCGCAACGACTTCATGAACAAAATGTAAGAACCTCTGAGTTACGCATGCGAGAGTCGAGTGTCGAGCGTTCGCAACGACTTCATGAACAAAATGTAAGAACCTCTGAGTTACGCACGCGAGAGTCGAGTGTCGAGCGTTCGCAACGACTTCATGATCAAAATGTAAGAACCACTGAGTTACGCGCACGAGAGTCGAGTGTCGAGCGTTCGCAACGACTTCATGAACAAAATGTAAGAACCTCTGAGTTACGCACGCGAGAGTCGAGTGTCGAGCGTCGATTCGAGTCGAGTCGATCGAGTCCATTCTTTAGAAAGCTTGATAGATGCAGTATACCCTGGCATAGAAAATTTACATGGAAATGACTTTCGGTGGCTGTGTTGTAGAGCAATAGTGTCACCTAGGAATGACACGGTCAATGAAATAAACAATTTAATTATGCAAAGAGTCCCGGGTCAAGTTAAGCATTATTAATCCATAGACACTGTCACTAATATCGAAGACGCAGTACATTACCCACAGGCTTTTTTAAATTCTCTCAAACCCGCTGGACTGCCACCTCACCAACTGTCGTTTAAAGTCGGAACGCCAATAATGCTTCTCAGAAATATGAGCCCTCCCAATATGTGCAATGGAACGAGGCTACTTATAAAGGAATTAAAAGACAATTCAATTGTAGCGACCATTATCAGCGGCCCTGCTGCTGGTGAATTAGCTCACATTCCTCGGATACCGATAATCCCTACCGATTTACCAATTCCATTTAAACGACTTCAATTTCCGGTGAAAACTTCTTTTGCATTAACAATTAACAAGTCCCAGGGCCAAACTTTCAATTTAGTAGGGATTGATCTACGAAAGGAATGCTTTACCCATGGCCAACTGTACGTTGGCCTATCACGAGTTGGGTCTGCCGAACATCAATATATTTTGTTGCCACAAGATAAAATTACATCAAATGTTGTATAAAGGGAAGCTCTAATTCAGTAACTTTTTTACAAAAAAATTATCCTTTAAAACAATATTTAACACATGAAGTTATCTAATCCTGCTAATAAAATAAATGCGAAAGTCTGTTTGTTTATCTGCCTGTTTGTCGGCTAAAATGCTGAATTTACTTATGGGTAGTAGAACACATGGGATCAAACTTAGGCTTTTTGTAGCGGTAATCGACATCCACGCAGGCGGAGCCGCGGGGGACCGCTATAGGTTATATAAATCAGAATAACACATAGGCTACTTTTTGTCGCGAAAACCGACATCCACGCGGGCGGAGCCGCGGGCGACCGCTAGTCTAAAATATTTCTAGCGCTTCCTATTTTATCGTTTGCGTAAGATGTCACTTGTCTAGGGACCACTTTGTGTCAGCTGGCAAAATATAAAAAATAAATGTAAATTATCAAATCAAATTGTAAAATATAAATATTTGTAGTAAAATAAGATCAAAGTTTTGTTAAATAATAGCAATAATAAATATTATAAACGATTATTAAAGTATTTTATTTTTCTTGACTTTTAAATTCTTTATAAATATTACAAAAACAAGATAGAAAAATACTTTATATTAAAAATAATATAATGCATTAACAAAAAGCACGCTTCGTGCCTTGGATTTGATCTTCCGACCTCACGCGCGGCAATCGGTCTTTGTAACCTCCGGTCTATTGAGACATTGATTAACTTTTCGTAAATGTTAACGTTATTATTGCTTGTCGTTATACGCAATAATAAAAGTATTAACTTTTTATTGAAAAAAACAATATTAAAAACAGAACTTAAAAAAATAAATACTAAAAAACTTATTTATTCACTAAAACAATACATTCATTATAATAAAATGTTTTTGCAATATACAAAAACCAACTTGGGCCTAACACGGATTTGAAGGCACATGTCTTTTGGTGGGGTAAGCACTTAATGGAGCTGTGTGTACCAATGAATATTTTATATTTTATTTCTGTAAATAAATAATTGATACTGTTTACTAACAGATTATTAACATAAAAATATAATATCCTTAACTAATTAAAACTATTAAAAAACTAAAATATGGCGTCGAAAAATTCCTTCGCATCGCTGTCGACTGGTAATGTACCCAAGAGACTGGTGGCATTGTCACGTTGTATGGCAATGCTTAGCTTCTGGCCAAGGTAAAAGCCAGGCCTTGGATCACGGGAAGTATGAACCAGCCGTTTGGAGATTTCGTTGAACAAACCATGAACACTCGGACCCCACGGCCTTAACGGCCCCACGGTTTTAACCCCAAACGGTTTGAAAATAAAGTTACCGATAAGGTTATTATTATACTTTTGCCGCTTGATGTTTTCCGTAGCCGCACTACAGGCTTACCCACCTTCTATGGAAATAAAGACATGCCGTCCGGTCTCTTGCCATCGTGGCGTGCCAAGCCATTGGATTCTAATACAACTGGAACGCCGACGATGACAAGAGCTCGTCGGATAATGTCATTAATATTCGCGTGCCGCACTGTGCGACCCGCACTTCGGCTGCAAGACAGGCCGTATTGTCCGAGGCTGTTGACAACTTCGCCACAATAACAGCGATGAGGAGAACAACTAGGAGCTCCTAGTCGCAGGGAAGGAAAATTTAATTGAATGAAACCTAGAAATGTTTTAATAAAATTATTAAAAATGATTGAATGATTTTATTTTATATTTTATTATTTATTTTATTATTTTTTTATTTTTATTTTTTTTATTTTATTTTATTTTTTTGATTTTATGAATGATTTATTGAAAATGCTTTGCAATTTGAGAATACTAATAGATCAAATCTGAAGGCTAGTATTCTCGTCCCTACTTGAAAAAAGTTCAAATTCAAATAGGTTTAATTGACAGATTGAGACTAAGATTTAAAAGTAAACGTTCTTAAAATAACGTTCTAACGTTTAACTTAAAATAACGTAATTAACGTTCAAGTAACGTTCTTAAATATTGGAATTGTTTCTCTGATAACATAGCAGAGTAGGTCATAGCATAGTCTTATTGACTAAGAAATATAGACAAAGTACAAGAAATCAAGCCGTGACTAGGTTCTAAACTAACCAAATTTGATACCCTGCTCGACGTAGGCCCCTAATGACGTCATCATCCTCTGTTTTACTTCATCTCATTCAGCTTATTTATATGATGATGTCAATCCATACAGTGCGACTGATTACCAGGAAATACTATTATTCTTTCTTTTAATAAAAAAAAAATACAAAAATTATTTATTGGCATAAAACAAATAGTACACAAATGCTTGAATTCTCTGACTCCTGCGCTAGTTATAAACTGTGTTAATATTCTCCATTACCGTTTTTCGCAGGACTGATCCGAAAATAGTAACCACAGCATTTTCAGATAACATAATCATAATAGGGGTATAATAAAAATGTTAAGACCTAGTTTCACTATACAGGGCATTTTGTAATCACTATCCAAATTTTCGCAGGGTGTTCTACCCATGAATATGAACAACTTTTACTATGGGACCAACTCTGAAATCACGAAGAAAAAATCAGCTGATTCATACAAAAGTTCAATACCTACTCGACCAAAATGTATGAAACAGTTGATTTTTTTTCGTGATTTCAGAGTTGGTCCCATAGTGAAAGTTGTTCGTATTCATGGGTAGAACACCCTGCGAAAATTTGGATAGTGATTAATAAAATGCCCTGTATATTGTTAGTTAGTTTAATGTTCGGTTAAAAAGTTAAAGGGACATTAAGAGTAGCGGGTGTTTCACCAAGCGCTAATCTGTGTTAATCAGGCGTTAAATTTAATTGCTGCCCTAGAGGTCCGTTAACTTACTAATCGACATGTAGTTGTCAAAATCATCGAAATGAAAAACGCGAGTCTATACTATCGGCTAACTAAAGTGATGCATTGTCAGTGAACATTGACATTTTATTTAACTTTGCGACTTTTTATTTTGAATGTTTTGACAAGCGACCGATAAAAGAGTGAATGATACACCCTAACGCCAGGTTTGTTACTTTTTTTCTGGTGGAACGTAAATACCATGAGAATCGATGTTTATTTTAATGGCTGGTTTACTAATGTCTGATTATGAACAGTTTGGTGAAACTAGGTCTAAGCCTGTATTATTGTAGATGAGTACTAAGTTTTTCTTTTGTAATGTTATACCTATGTTAGCAGATAATATACAAGATGTAACATAAATAACACACGACCTCTTAAGGGATCATTGTACTCATAATTATGAACAACTTTCACTATGGGTCCAAACCTGAAATCGCGAAAAAAAATCAGCTGTTCCCTACATTTTGACGAGTTATGCGAACATAAATGTAGAGAGTAGCAGATTTTTTTTCGCGATTTCAGGTTTGGTCCCATAGTAAAAGTTTTTCATAATGATGAGTACAATGACCCCTTGAGAGGTTGTGCGTTATTAATGTTACACCTTGTATATACACTATTTACTTAGGCCTATGTATAGACTTGTAGCACGTTCAAAGGCGTTTACGGGTAACGAATTAATGAGAGATCTAAAACAATATTATCATAAACAGTTCTTGTTTCAAAATTATATTGTATTAATGTTCCGACGCTTTGATGTTCTGGGAGATTTCTCGTTTATCTCATTGTACCTAATATTGTAAATGTAGGTAAGTAACAGTGAACAGAGGGTGAAAAGGCTCAGACACCACTTTAATGAATCTATAACATACTTGCTTAACAAAAACACTCAATAAACCTGTACCCCTACACCAATAAAAAAAGACCTGATTATCTTCAAAATTACTGAACATATTTTTATGAATCCACCGTGATTAATCTAGCCTTCTAATAAAAAAACTGCATTGAAATCGGACCATCCGTTTAGTACCTACGATGCTACAGACAGATACACAGAACTACAAAGCTGTCAAACTTATAACACCCATCTTTATACGTCGGGGGTTAAAAATGGAACAGCGTGCATAGCCTGTGAGTTGTTTTTTAATAAATCCAAATAAATTTTTATTTTCATGTGGTGACAGAAGTCATTGATAGACTAGACTAATGACAGCTACACGCTAGTTTGACAGTTCTATCAATAAAACCAAAACAACATGAACAAACAGCTACATAACAAGAAACGCAGTGTAAAACTCACAGGAACATACAGTGACGTCATCAAAATCAAACGTCATCGCGGCTATGAAAATACGACACAATGTGTATGTTACATGGTGTACTGTGTCGCGGTGGTGTTTTTGTTAGTATGGTTACACGCATTTTGTTAGTATGGTTACACGCATTTTGTTAGTATGGTTACACGCATTTTGTTAGTATGGTTACACGCATTTTGTTAGTATGGTTACACGCATTTTGTTAGTATGGTTACACGCATTTTGTTAGTATGGTTACACGCATTTTGTTAGTATGGTTACACGCATTTTGTTAGTATGGTTACACGCATTTTGTTAGTATGGTTACACGCATTTTGTTAGTATGGTTACACGCATTTTGTTAGTACCTATGGTTACACGCATTTTGTTAGTATGGTTACACGCATTTTGTTAGTACCTATGGTTACACGCATTTTGTTAGTATGGTTACACGCATTTTGTTAGTATGGTTACACGCATTTTGTTAGTACCTATGGTTACACGCATTTTGTTAGTATGGTTACACGCATTTTGTTAGTATGGTTACACGCATTTTGTTAGTATGGTTACACGCATTTTGTTAGTATGGTTACACGCATTTTGTTAGTATGGTTACACGCATTTTGTTAGTACCTATGGTTACACGCATTTTGTTAGTATGGTTACACGCATTTTGTTAGTATGGTTACACGCATTTTGTTAGTATGGTTACACGCATTTTGTTAGTATGGTTACACGCATTTTGTTAGTATGGTTACACGCATTTTGTTAGTATGGTTACACGCATTTTGTTAGTATGGTTACACGCATTTTGTTAGTATGGTTACACGCATTTTGTTAGTATGGTTACACGCATTTTGTTAGTATGGTTACACGCATTTTGTTAGTATGGTTACACGCATTTTGTTAGTATGGTTACACGCATTTTGTTAGTATGGTTACACGCATTTTGTTAGTATGGTTACACGCATTTTGTTAGTATGGTTACACGCATTTTGTTAGTATGGTTACACGCATTTTGTTAGTATGGTTACACGCATTTTGTTAGTATGGTTACACGCATTTTGTTAGTATGGTTACACGCATTTTGTTAGTATGGTTACACGCATTTTGTTAGTATGGTTACACGCATTTTGTTAGTATGGTTACACGCATTTTGTTAGTATGGTTACACGCATTTTGTTAGTATGGTTACACGCATTTTGTTAGTATGGTTACACGCATTTTGTTAGTATGGTTACACGCATTTTGTTAGTATGGTTACACGCATTTTGTTAGTATGGTTACACGCATTTTGTTAGTATGGTTACACGCATTTTGTTAGTATGGTTACACGCATTTTGTTAGTATGGTTACACGCATTTTGTTAGTATGGTTACACGCATTTTGTTAGTATGGTTACACGCATTTTGTTAGTATGGTTACACGCATTTTGTTAGTATGGTTACACGCATTTTGTTAGTATGGTTACACGCATTTTGTTAGTACCTATGGTTACACGCATTTTGTTAGTATGGTTACACGCATTTTGTTAGTATGGTTACACGCATTTTGTTAGTATGGTTACACGCATTTTGTTAGTACCTATGGTTACACGCATTTTGTTAGTACCTATGGTTACACGCATTTTGTTAGTATGGTTACACGCATTTTGTTAGTATGGTTACACGCATTTTGTTAGTATGGTTACACGCATTTTGTTAGTATGGTTACACGCATTTTGTTAGTATGGTTACACGCATTTTGTTAGTATGGTTACACGCATTTTGTTAGTATGGTTACACGCATTTTGTTAGTATGGTTACACGCATTTTGTTAGTATGGTTACACGCATTTTGTTAGTATGGTTACACGCATTTTGTTAGTATGGTTACACGCATTTTGTTAGTATGGTTACACGCATTTTGTTAGTATGGTTACACGCATTTTGTTAGTACCTATGGTTACACGCATTTTGTTAGTATGGTTACACGCATTTTGTTAGTACCTATGGTTACACGCATTTTGTTAGTACCTATGGTTACACGCATTTTGTTAGTATGGTTACACGCATTTTGTTAGTATGGTTACACGCATTTTGTTAGTATGGTTACACGCATTTTGTTAGTATGGTTACACGCATTTTGTTAGTATGGTTACACGCATTTTGTTAGTATGGTTACACGCATTTTGTTAGTATGGTTACACGCATTTTGTTAGTATGGTTACACGCATTTTGTTAGTATGGTTACACGCATTTTGTTAGTATGGTTACACGCATTTTGTTAGTATGGTTACACGCATTTTGTTAGTATGGTTACACGCATTTTGTTAGTATGGTTACACGCATTTTGTTAGTATGGTTACACGCATTTTGTTAGTATGGTTACACGCATTTTGTTAGTATGGTTACACGCATTTTGTTAGTATGGTTACACGCATTTTGTTAGTACCTATGGTTACACGCATTTTGTTAGTACCTATGGTTACACGCATTTTGTTAGTATGGTTACACGCATTTTGTTAGTATGGTTACACGCATTTTGTTAGTACCTATGGTTACACGCATTTTGTTAGTATGGTTACACGCATTTTGTTAGTACCTATGGTTACACGCATTTTGTTAGTATGGTTACACGCATTTTGTTAGTATGGTTACACGCATTTTGTTAGTATGGTTACACGCATTTTGTTAGTATGGTTACACGCATTTTGTTAGTATGGTTACACGCATTTTGTTAGTATGGTTACACGCATTTTGTTAGTATGGTTACACGCATTTTGTTAGTATGGTTACACGCATTTTGTTAGTATGGTTACACGCATTTTGTTAGTACCTATGGTTACACGCATTTTGTTAGTATGGTTACACGCATTTTGTTAGTATGGTTACACGCATTTTGTTAGTATGGTTACACGCATTTTGTTAGTATGGTTACACGCATTTTGTTAGTATGGTTACACGCATTTTGTTAGTATGGTTACACGCATTTTGTTAGTATGGTTACACGCATTTTGTTAGTATGGTTACACGCATTTTGTTAGTATGGTTACACGCATTTTGTTAGTATGGTTACACGCATTTTGTTAGTATGGTTACACGCATTTTGTTAGTATGGTTACACGCATTTTGTTAGTATGGTTACACGCATTTTGTTAGTATGGTTACACGCATTTTGTTAGTATGGTTACACGCATTTTGTTAGTATGGTTACACGCATTTTGTTAGTACCTATGGTTACACGCATTTTGTTAGTATGGTTACACGCATTTTGTTAGTATGGTTACACGCATTTTGTTAGTACCTATGGTTACACGCATTTTGTTAGTATGGTTACACGCATTTTGTTAGTATGGTTACACGCATTTTGTTAGTACCTATGGTTACACGCATTTTGTTAGTATGGTTACACGCATTTTGTTAGTACCTATGGTTACACGCATTTTGTTAGTATGGTTACACGCATTTTGTTAGTATGGTTACACGCATTTTGTTAGTATGGTTACACGCATTTTGTTAGTATGGTTACACGCATTTTGTTAGTATGGTTACACGCATTTTGTTAGTATGGTTACACGCATTTTGTTAGTATGGTTACACGCATTTTGTTAGTATGGTTACACGCATTTTGTTAGTATGGTTACACGCATTTTGTTAGTATGGTTACACGCATTTTGTTAGTACCTATGGTTACACGCATTTTGTTAGTATGGTTACACGCATTTTGTTAGTACCTATGGTTACACGCATTTTGTTAGTATGGTTACACGCATTTTGTTAGTATGGTTACACGCATTTTGTTAGTATGGTTACACGCATTTTGTTAGTATGGTTACACGCATTTTGTTAGTATGGTTACACGCATTTTGTTAGTATGGTTACACGCATTTTGTTAGTATGGTTACACGCATTTTGTTAGTATGGTTACACGCATTTTGTTAGTATGGTTACACGCATTTTGTTAGTATGGTTACACGCATTTTGTTAGTATGGTTACACGCATTTTGTTAGTATGGTTACACGCATTTTGTTAGTATGGTTACACGCATTTTGTTAGTATGGTTACACGCATTTTGTTAGTATGGTTACACGCATTTTGTTAGTATGGTTACACGCATTTTGTTAGTATGGTTACACGCATTTTGTTAGTATGGTTACACGCATTTTGTTAGTATGGTTACACGCATTTTGTTAGTAGCATTTTGTTAGTATGGTTACACGCATTTTGTTAGTATGGTTACACGCATTTTGTTAGTATGGTTACACGCATTTTGTTAGTATGGTTACACGCATTTTGTTAGTATGGTTACACGCATTTTGTTAGTATGGTTACACGCATTTTGTTAGTATGGTTACACGCATTTTGTTAGTATGGTTACACGCATTTTGTTAGTATGGTTACACGCATTTTGTTAGTATGGTTACACGCATTTTGTTAGTATGGTTACACGCATTTTGTTAGTATGGTTACACGCATTTTGTTAGTATGGTTACACGCATTTTGTTAGTATGGTTACACGCATTTTGTTAGTATGGTTACACGCATTTTGTTAGTATGGTTACACGCATTTTGTTAGTATGGTTACACGCATTTTGTTAGTATGGTTACACGCATTTTGTTAGTATGGTTACACGCATTTTGTTAGTATGGTTACACGCATTTTGTTAGTATGGTTACACGCATTTTGTTAGTATGGTTACACGCATTTTGTTAGTATGGTTACACGCATTTTGTTAGTATGGTTACACGCATTTTGTTAGTATGGTTACACGCATTTTGTTAGTATGGTTACACGCATTTTGTTAGTATGGTTACACGCATTTTGTTAGTATGGTTACACGCATTTTGTTAGTATGGTTACACGCATTTTGTTAGTATGGTTACACGCATTTTGTTAGTATGGTTACACGCATTTTGTTAGTATGGTTACACGCATTTTGTTAGTATGGTTACACGCATTTTGTTAGTATGGTTACACGCATTTTGTTAGTATGGTTACACGCATTTTGTTAGTATGGTTACACGCATTTTGTTAGTACTGGTTACACGCATTTTGTTAGTATGGTTACACGCATTTTGTTAGTATGGTTACACGCATTTTGTTAGTATGGTTACACGCATTTTGTTAGTATGGTTACACGCATTTTGTTAGTATGGTTACACGCATTTTGTTAGTATGGTTACACGCATTTTGTTAGTATGGTTACACGCATTTTGTTAGTATGGTTACACGCATTTTGTTAGTATGGTTACACGCATTTTGTTAGTATGGTTACACGCATTTTGTTAGTATGGTTACACGCATTTTGTTAGTATGGTTACACGCATTTTGTTAGTATGGTTACACGCATTTTGTTAGTATGGTTACACGCATTTTGTTAGTATGGTTACACGCATTTTGTTAGTATGGTTACACGCATTTTGTTAGTATGGTTACACGCATTTTGTTAGTATGGTTACACGCATTTTGTTAGTATGGTTACACGCATTTTGTTAGTATGGTTACACGCATTTTGTTAGTATGGTTACACGCATTTTGTTAGTATGGTTACACGCATTTTGTTAGTATGGTTACACGCATTTTGTTAGTATGGTTACACGCATTTTGTTAGTATGGTTACACGCATTTTGTTAGTATGGTTACACGCATTTTGTTAGTATGGTTACACGCATTTTGTTAGTATGGTTACACGCATTTTGTTAGTATGGTTACACGCATTTTGTTAGTATGGTTACACGCATTTTGTTAGTATGGTTACACGCATTTTGTTAGTATGGTTACACGCATTTTGTTAGTATGGTTACACGCATTTTGTTAGTATGGTTACACGCATTTTGTTAGTATGGTTACACGCATTTTGTTAGTATGGTTACACGCATTTTGTTAGTATGGTTACACGCATTTTGTTAGTATGGTTACACGCATTTTGTTAGTATGGTTACACGCATTTTGTTAGTATGGTTACACGCATTTTGTTAGTATGGTTACACGCATTTTGTTAGTATGGTTACACGCATTTTGTTAGTATGGTTACACGCATTTTGTTAGTATGGTTACACGCATTTTGTTAGTATGGTTACACGCATTTTGTTAGTATGGTTACACGCATTTTGTTAGTATGGTTACACGCATTTTGTTAGTATGGTTACACGCATTTTGTTAGTATGGTTACACGCATTTTGTTAGTATGGTTACACGCATTTTGTTAGTATGGTTACACGCATTTTGTTAGTATGGTTACACGCATTTTGTTAGTATGGTTACACGCATTTTGTTAGTATGGTTACACGCATTTTGTTAGTATGGTTACACGCATTTTGTTAGTATGGTTACACGCATTTTGTTAGTATGGTTACACGCATTTTGTTAGTATGGTTACACGCATTTTGTTAGTATGGTTACACGCATTTTGTTAGTATGGTTACACGCATTTTGTTAGTATGGTTACACGCATTTTGTTAGTATGGTTACACGCATTTTGTTAGTATGGTTACACGCATTTTGTTAGTATGGTTACACGCATTTTGTTAGTATGGTTACACGCATTTTGTTAGTTATGGTTACACGCATTTTGTTAGTATGGTTACACGCATTTTGTTAGTATGGTTACACGCATTTTGTTAGTATGGTTACACGCATTTTGTTAGTATGGTTACACGCATTTTGTTAGTATGGTTACACGCATTTTGTTAGTATGGTTACACGCATTTTGTTAGTATGGTTACACGCATTTTGTTAGTATGGTTACACGCATTTTGTTAGTATGGTTACACGCATTTTGTTAGTATGGTTACACGCATTTTGTTAGTATGGTTACACGCATTTTGTTAGTATGGTTACACGCATTTTGTTAGTATGGTTACACGCATTTTGTTAGTATGGTTACACGCATTTTGTTAGTATGGTTACACGCATTTTGTTAGTATGGTTACACGCATTTTGTTAGTATGGTTACACGCATTTTGTTAGTATGGTTACACGCATTTTGTTAGTATGGTTACACGCATTTTGTTAGTATGGTTACACGCATTTTGTTAGTATGGTTACACGCATTTTGTTAGTATGGTTACACGCATTTTGTTAGTATGGTTACACGCATTTTGTTAGTATGGTTACACGCATTTTGTTAGTATGGTTACACGCATTTTGTTAGTATGGTTACACGCATTTTGTTAGTATGGTTACACGCATTTTGTTAGTATGGTTACACGCATTTTGTTAGTATGGTTACACGCATTTTGTTAGTATGGTTACACGCATTTTGTTAGTATGGTTACACGCATTTTGTTAGTATGGTTACACGCATTTTGTTAGTATGGTTACACGCATTTTGTTAGTATGGTTACACGCATTTTGTTAGTATGGTTACACGCATTTTGTTAGTATGGTTACACGCATTTTGTTAGTATGGTTACACGCATTTTGTTAGTATGGTTACACGCATTTTGTTAGTATGGTTACACGCATTTTGTTAGTATGGTTACACGCATTTTGTTAGTATGGTTACACGCATTTTGTTAGTATGGTTACACGCATTTTGTTAGTACCTATGGTTACACGCATTTTGTTAGTATGGTTACACGCATTTTGTTAGTATGGTTACACGCATTTTGTTAGTATGGTTACACGCATTTTGTTAGTATGGTTACACGCATTTTGTTAGTATGGTTACACGCATTTTGTTAGTATGGTTACACGCATTTTGTTAGTATGGTTACACGCATTTTGTTAGTATGGTTACACGCATTTTGTTAGTATGGTTACACGCATTTTGTTAGTATGGTTACACGCATTTTGTTAGTATGGTTACACGCATTTTGTTAGTATGGTTACACGCATTTTGTTAGTATGGTTACACGCATTTTGTTAGTATGGTTACACGCATTTTGTTAGTATGGTTACACGCATTTTGTTAGTATGGTTACACGCATTTTGTTAGTATGGTTACACGCATTTTGTTAGTATGGTTACACGCATTTTGTTAGTATGGTTACACGCATTTTGTTAGTATGGTTACACGCATTTTGTTAGTATGGTTACACGCATTTTGTTAGTATGGTTACACGCATTTTGTTAGTACCTATGGTTACACGCATTTTGTTAGTATGGTTACACGCATTTTGTTAGTATGGTTACACGCATTTTGTTAGTATGGTTACACGCATTTTGTTAGTATGGTTACACGCATTTTGTTAGTATGGTTACACGCATTTTGTTAGTATGGTTACACGCATTTTGTTAGTATGGTTACACGCATTTTGTTAGTATGGTTACACGCATTTTGTTAGTACTATGGTTACACGCATTTTGTTAGTATGGTTACACGCATTTTGTTAGTATGGTTACACGCATTTTGTTAGTATGGTTACACGCATTTTGTTAGTACCTATGGTTACACGCATTTTGTTAGTATGGTTACACGCATTTTGTTAGTATGGTTACACGCATTTTGTTAGTATGGTTACACGCATTTTGTTAGTATGGTTACACGCATTTTGTTAGTACCTATGGTTACACGCATTTTGTTAGTATGGTTACACGCATTTTGTTAGTATGGTTACACGCATTTTGTTAGTACCTATGGTTACACGCATTTTGTTAGTATGGTTACACGCATTTTGTTAGTACTATGGTTACACGCATTTTGTTAGTATGGTTACACGCATTTTGTTAGTATGGTTACACGCATTTTGTTAGTATGGTTACACGCATTTTGTTAGTATGGTTACACGCATTTTGTTAGTATGGTTACACGCATTTTGTTAGTATGGTTACACGCATTTTGTTAGTATGGTTACACGCATTTTGTTAGTATGGTTACACGCATTTTGTTAGTATGGTTACACGCATTTTGTTAGTATGGTTACACGCATTTTGTTAGTATGGTTACACGCATTTTGTTAGTATGGTTACACGCATTTTGTTAGTATGGTTACACGCATTTTGTTAGTATGGTTACACGCATTTTGTTAGTATGGTTACACGCATTTTGTTAGTATGGTTACACGCATTTTGTTAGTATGGTTACACGCATTTTGTTAGTACCTAGGTTACACGCATTTTGTTAGTATGGTTACACGCATTTTGTTAGTATGGTTACACGCATTTTGTTAGTATGGTTACACGCATTTTGTTAGTATGGTTACACGCATTTTGTTAGTATGGTTACACGCATTTTGTTAGTATGGTTACACGCATTTTGTTAGTATATGGTTACACGCATTTTGTTAGTATGGTTACACGCATTTTGTTAGTATGGTTACACGCATTTTGTTAGTACCTATGGTTACACGCATTTTGTTAGTATGGTTACACGCATTTTGTTAGTATGGTTACACGCATTTTGTTAGTACCTATGGTTACACGCATTTTGTTAGTATGGTTACACGCATTTTGTTAGTATGGTTACACGCATTTTGTTAGTATGGTTACACGCATTTTGTTAGTATGGTTACACGCATTTTGTTAGTATGGTTACACGCATTTTGTTAGTATGGTTACACGCATTTTGTTAGTACCTATGGTTACACGCATTTTGTTAGTATGGTTACACGCATTTTGTTAGTATGGTTACACGCATTTTGTTAGTATGGTTACACGCATTTTGTTAGTATGGTTACACGCATTTTGTTAGTATGGTTACACGCATTTTGTTAGTATGGTTACACGCATTTTGTTAGTATGGTTACACGCATTTTGTTAGTATGGTTACACGCATTTTGTTAGTATGGTTACACGCATTTTGTTAGTATGGTTACACGCATTTTGTTAGTATGGTTACACGCATTTTGTTAGTATGGTTACACGCATTTTGTGTTAGTATGGTTACACGCATTTTGTTAGTATGGTTACACGCATTTTGTTAGTATGGTTACACGCATTTTGTTAGTATGGTTACACGCATTTTGTTAGTATGGTTACACGCATTTTGTTAGTATGGTTACACGCATTTTGTTAGTATGGTTACACGCATTTTGTTAGTATGGTTACACGCATTTTGTTAGTATGGTTACACGCATTTTGTTAGTATGGTTACACGCATTTTGTTAGTATGGTTACACGCATTTTGTTAGTATGGTTACACGCATTTTGTTAGTATGGTTACACGCATTTTGTTAGTATATGGTTACACGCATTTTGTTAGTATGGTTACACGCATTTTGTTAGTATGGTTACACGCATTTTGTTAGTATGGTTACACGCATTTTGTTAGTATGGTTACACGCATTTTGTTAGTATGGTTACACGCATTTTGTTAGTATGGTTACACGCATTTTGTTAGTATGGTTACACGCATTTTGTTAGTATGGTTACACGCATTTTGTTAGTATGGTTACACGCATTTTGTTAGTATGGTTACACGCATTTTGTTAGTATGGTTACACGCATTTTGTTAGTATGGTTACACGCATTTTGTTAGTATGGTTACACGCATTTTGTTAGTATGGTTACACGCATTTTGTTAGTATGGTTACACGCATTTTGTTAGTATGGTTACACGCATTTTGTTAGTATGGTTACACGCATTTTGTTAGTATGGTTACACGCATTTTGTTAGTATGGTTACACGCATTTTGTTAGTATGGTTACACGCATTTTGTTAGTATGGTTACACGCATTTTGTTAGTATGGTTACACGCATTTTGTTAGTATGGTTACACGCATTTTGTTAGTATGGTTACACGCATTTTGTTAGTATGGTTACACGCATTTTGTTAGTATGGTTACACGCATTTTGTTAGTATGGTTACACGCATTTTGTTAGTATGGTTACACGCATTTTGTTAGTATGGTTACACGCATTTTGTTAGTATGGTTACACGCATTTTGTTAGTATGGTTACACGCATTTTGTTAGTATGGTTACACGCATTTTGTTAGTATGGTTACACGCATTTTGTTAGTATGGTTACACGCATTTTGTTAGTATGGTTACACGCATTTTGTTAGTATGGTTACACGCATTTTGTTAGTATGGTTACACGCATTTTGTTAGTATGGTTACACGCATTTTGTTAGTATGGTTACACGCATTTTGTTAGTATGGTTACACGCATTTTGTTAGTATGGTTACACGCATTTTGTTAGTATGGTTACACGCATTTTGTTAGTATGGTTACACGCATTTTGTTAGTATGGTTACACGCATTTTGTTAGTATGGTTACACGCATTTTGTTAGTATGGTTACACGCATTTTGTTAGTATGGTTACACGCATTTTGTTAGTATGGTTACACGCATTTTGTTAGTATGGTTACACGCATTTTGTTAGTATGGTTACACGCATTTTGTTAGTATGGTTACACGCATTTTGTTAGTATGGTTACACGCATTTTGTTAGTATGGTTACACGCATTTTGTTAGTATGGTTACACGCATTTTGTTAGTATGGTTACACGCATTTTTATGTGAATGATATTCAAAAACGTTGTAATAGACACAATGTTTAGTACGATTATTGTGGGTTTTCACAAGCTTTTATATAACTGGCAATCTTCGTATGTATGTAAGTAGTTTAAGAAAATATTTGGTTCTGCAATTGAAGGTTCACTAACTTACCCGTTCGTCATCCGTTATTAGTCGTAATTTTTGCCCTGCTTCAGAAGCATTCATAATCAATAATGCTATCCTAGATTTTAGGGCGTGTTTTACTTCTGTTATTTAGAATGTTTTGTCAATATGATCTCCTTTTTTAAACAAACAGAATACAAAGATGATAAATAAATTTACCAACACTGCAACATCTACATTATTACGTCTTGCTTCTAATATATTCAGATCTCGTCCCAAATGAACAAGGAACGCAGTATTACCATAACACGCCAACAAAAACATCAGCACGGCTTTCGATACAATTGGTCAGACCTCACTTTTACAGGCTAAAGCGTGTTTATAACAGGAAAAAAAGATGGTGTAGGATGCATTTGGGATTCTGTGCAGAGTTAAGAATGTTTTCCAGAAACTATTAAAATTGAGTTTTTTAGATAATTGAATAGGTGCATAAAAAATACTGACATCTGCGCAGAAAACCTTCTTTCATTATAATAAACACTAGCTTTTGCCCGCGGCTTCGCCCGCGTGGATGTTGGAAAATATCCCACGGGAATGTACCGGGATTAAAAGTAGGTACCATAATTATGTTCCGTAATACTCTATTGGTTTACGTGGCGGACTCCAGAAAGCTCCCAGTCGGCATGATTTTTTCCGACATCTTCAACAATCATCATATTTCAGCCAATTTATACAAAACCTTAATGAATTAATAAACCTAAACCTTCCTCATGAATCACTCCGTCCATTGGTGAAAACCGGATGAAAATCCATTCGGTAGTTTTTGAGTTTATCGCGTTAAGACAGACAGTCGCGGCGGGAGGACTTTGTTTAGTTAAAATTATGCCGCTCAATAATAAATAAGAAATAATTTTTGACCGAGTGGACCGATTTTCACAAACCACCGACTTCCAAAAAGAAACACTACAAAGCGAAAAATAACTTTAATTTCGGAAGTCAGTGTCTTTGGTTTAGTATTTTCATTTTTGCCACTGACTTCCGAAATAAAAGTAATTTTTCACTTTGTAATGTTTTTTTTTGGAAGTCGGTTGTTTTTTTTTTTTTATAAATAAGTTTTTATTTTCCACTTTTTAGTTGTGGTACCTACCCCACCCAAATTCGTATACTTGCTAAGTAAAAAACAGTGACAGGAAGTTATTATGACATCATCAACATACACTAAATGGAAAAAATACAAATTATTGAAGCTAACTCAAAAATCACTCATCAGAATTTGATCAAATTTATATGCGACCGCAGGATACCCTTTCAAATAAAAACTTTGCAAAAAGGCAAATATATGTGGCGCTAAGTCATGTCAGAAGTTTGGAAGGCGTAGTTTTATCAGGTTTGGACGCCGTCGCCAACAAATTATTAAATCAACCGCACGACAACAGACCGTTGACCAAATCTGTCTTCTGACAATCAAGGCCACACATAACATACGACTCAAGTAGCGCAACTTGAAGCATATTACCATTAAAATAATTTATAGCCAGAGTGCATCTCATGAAAATTCCAATAAGCCCAAACACGGCTAGGATACATTATTTTGTTACGGAGTTCCGGTGCCTACATTCTGGCTTCATCATCAGATCAGTTCAATGGTACCATTTTCATTAGAACCATTTATTTAAATTTACTTCGTCATAGTTATCTTAATCTTGATTATCGCCACCCGTGAAATACTTATCATTGAGGAGTTCCCGTGGACATCTGTGGTCTTCTGCATCAGTTCCACTTCACCAAATGATACTTTCTGAATACAAATACTTGACTTGTTGATGAAAATACGTAAATAAGTCGGGACACACACATCGTTGCTCTTGAGGGAGAGTTCATTAAGAGTACAACACGGGGCAATGATCTAGAAGAACAGGTCAGCACTTGGCGGGAGAAGTATGAAAGGTGTGTCAAAGTCAAATCATTTATTTCAAGCTGGCCATTAAAAGGCACTATATGCCTATAATATTTGAGGAGTTCCCTCAATTCCCCATGGATCCTATAATCAAAACTGGATTTTGATAAAAATGGGACCAATCTGGAAGTATGTCCTTTCAATATAAAAAAGAATTTTCCAAATCGGTTTAAAAAAAATACATACAACCGAATTGAGAACCTCCTCCTTTTTTGAAGTCGGTTAAAAATAAAGACTAAAATGTTACCTCAAGAAGTCAAGATACGAACTATACATTTCCAATCCCTTAAATCTCTTAAAAAGAGGTACACTTAATATTGTGATTTTTAAAATCAACCTCTATTTTACCCCCTTAGGGGATGATTTTTCAAAAACGCTGAACCACATAATTCTTTATTTCCTACCAAAAGCATAAATTTGAATTTACATATCTCTAAGTTAAAAAATGCAGGGCTTCCCATACAAACTTTCATCCCCTATATCACCCTCTGTAGGGTTATTTTTGAGACAAAAAGTACCCTATGTCCTTCCCCAGGATGCCATATATCTCCTTGCCAAATTTTATCGAAATCCGTTCAGTGGTTTAGACGTGAAAAGGTAACATACAGACAGACAGACAGACAGAGTTACTTTCGAATTTATAATATTAAGTATGGATTTTACAACGTTGTCTAGTATGATGCATTTATTTTTCCCTTAATGCGTTTAATTTTACAATTATAAATCTCACATACACAAACATTCGTACCAGAAAAAAACTATCAGAAGGCCATGCAAATTTTTTTTACGTAAGGGGAACCCACCCGTAGCGCAAAAGCAAATTGTTCAGCTGTCAAAAACATTTAAATTTATTTTCAAAACTTTTTTTTAATGTCTTGGTTTTCTAAAGTTGCTCCTTAACCGTAAGTAAGGTCGTATTCTCGGTGGCAGACTGGCGATGGGCGGCTGCGGGGCGGCGGCGATTGCGGCGCTTGGAACGGAGCGGTGACGCTGACCCGTTCTCGATGACAGCGAGCAGTTTGCGTGGCGTCGCAAAGGCGTAGTGTTGTTTAGCGAGTGTTATAATATTTTTTCTCGAGCGAAATAATATTTGATGTAAATGATTTTGTTATGCAAGATTTATTGTGGTCAAAGTCAATGTCAAATCATTTATTTTAAATAGGCACATATAAGACACTTTTGAACGTCAAAATTTACAAAATTGATTCTAGTTGCCCCTTCTGAAAGGTAGTTTCTTTTGGAGAACAATGGGCAAGAAACCACACCGTTACTTTTTAAAATGTTTTACAATACTTTTGTGGGCAAAAGAAGATGTGAATTATTATTTTATTATTCAAACAAAATGCGCACTGGCACCGCTGGACTGGTGCGCATTGCTCGTGCCTCGCTCCCCACGCTACTGCCATGCCATCGAGAAAACTTCTGTATAAAACTATGCATTTGGACGCGCCGCTGCCGCCCAGCTGCCCGCTGCCGCCGAGAATACGGCTTAAGTGATATCAAAAAAAAAATTCAACATGTTTCCTGTTTGAAAAGCGAAGCCTTCAGACGTCACGTATGATGAACCAGAAACGCATACAGCTCAAAACATACAGCTCGAAAGATAAGCGTGATATTTCCTCAATCCCACGATCAGCATAAAGATGACTATATCTATACATTGTAACATTTTGAACCGCGTCTCTGTATCTCTTACGTCTTAGTAACAGATGGCGCATTACTTTTTATCAAGATGAGGGTACGATCCAATGGGGGCCAGACATATCTCTGTATTACGAGTATGTATTTTTTTGTAATGCAATCTTTCTTTATTGGACGGAATGTATCGATCATCGGATTTTGATTTTGAGTGGTTGTGTACGATGTTGGGACAATAGATCATCTCTCTTGGAAATCAGGATTATACTTGGCAGGTGGATTCCTGTTTGCTTGACATTACCTGTTGGATTGAATGTGATAAGAAAACACTGCTCGGGTGCCATACATTGTTATCCTAAGAACCAACAGCCTCGTAAAATTACTTTCTGTGTTATAATTATTTCTAAACTAGCTTTTGCCCGCGGCTTCGCCACGTGTAAGTCGGAAATTATCCTAGGGGATCGTTCTACCGGAAAAAAAAATCCTAAGTCCGAACTCAGGTAATGGCCTGTTCATTAAATAGACAGACAGACAAATAATACATTCAAATAGTCTTTTTAGGGTTCCGTAGTCAACAAGGAACCATTTTAGTTTCGCCATGTCCGTCCGTCCGTCCGTCCGCAGCTCAGCTCAGAGACTCTTAGTACTAGAAAGCTATAATTTGGCATGGATATACATATTAATCACGGCAATAAACTGGTAAAATAAAATCATGAAAACAATTTTTTATGGTGAAAAAATTTACGGTAGTAGTATATACAACGAAGTTAAAATGAAAACTATCACAACTAAGTAGGCTTTCCAAGTTAATAGTAAAAGTTAAAGAGTAATAGTCGACCAGCTTACATTTGCAGTTGGAATGTATGAGAGAATATGTTTTTCAATTACAATGTTAAGTTTGTTCTTGGGATAAACACATCCCAACTACGGAATAGTTATAATTATATTTTAATATGATCACAATTAATTTTAGTGATTGTCCACCATTGACCCCGTAAGTGAATATGTAGGTACGTGTTAGCCAAGTTATTTTTATATCTTTAAATTTTATGTAATAACTTTTGCCCGAGGGGACCGCTTTTCTAATGAAATAAAGACTAAACGTAATCTTAAGCTACGGTCTATGACTATATTTCCAATCCTTTAAATCTCTTAAAAAGAAGTACACAAAAATATCAATATTACATGTGAATTTTAAAATTATCCCTAATTATCCCCATCGGAGGACGATTTTACAAAAACGCTGAAACACGTACTTTATTTCTTACCAGAAACTTAAATTTAAATTTACGTATCCTTATTTTTTCTCTTAAGAATCGTTTTGTTTTAATTCTTTTAGAATTATTTTTAAAACAAAAAGCCTTAGTATTTCTCCAAGATGCTATCTTTGCCAAATTTTATCGAAATCCGCTTAGTGGTTTAGGCGTGAGAAGGTAACATACAGACAGACAGGGTTACATATAGACAGGGTTACTTTCGAATATATAATATATGTATGGATTTATAACGTAGCTTATTCTGCAAACAGGATGTCGGAATCACTTTTGAACCTCATAGGTATAAAAAAAATAAACTAGATGGAGTCGACATTTCCTATCTGACTACGCCTGAGATGAAATGGCGAAATATACTCAGGGGTCAGTCGCTTACACAGATTTGGGTGGACCTGTCCAGTCAGTATTTGTCAGTAATCGTACAGCTCAACTCAGAACTTAAGGAGCTCAACGACTCGACGCACAATATCAAAGAAAGGACATTTGGGTAGGCCGCATAAAGTACCCAAATTGCCAGACTATATTAGTACCGAGTTTTGAGTTAATCTGACAGCGCGTAAAAAAAATTCTTACTAACTTTGACAACCCCTAAAATATCATCTGTGAGGGGTTGTTTTAAAAAACTAAAAGTGTCAATTTGTATTATTTACTGAAGCGAATATTGCCAAGGTTCAAGTTTAATAACCAAAGAAATAAGATTATTCAAATAAACTGTATCCCCGGTTTTCACCCCCACAGAGGAGGAAGTTTGAAAAATGGTTTGAGATGTTTCTATAACTTTACTCAAAAATTATTTATACAATTTTTAGAGTTAACCAAGCCACGCAGTAAAATCCTTCCCTTAAAAATCGAATGAATCCTTTTTGCCCTGTACACCCACCCTCAACAAACATCATGTAAAGCCGCAATACTGTTAAGGGTGTGTTGGTACATGAAAATATATGATACGTTAAAGGAACCTACTAAGACCAATAAGCCTAACAGTCCCATGACCCTACGCAATACAAGCCCTACAGCCCTAACCTACCATATACCTAGTACGTGATAAATAAATATATAAATAAGTTCAGGATGACTGCACCATGCGACCGAAGGTTTCAGACGGATAGTAGACAGGAATACCAGGATCGGGAAGGGTACACTCACTGCCAGTCCCGCAGACTCACGAGACTGATCAGAGATGGCTAAAGGTATCTCGGCCACAGTGAGCGGTAATGAGACAAGAATATAAATTAAAATCGGATTTATTTACATTTTGTTAAAGCTTTTAGACTACTTTTTCTTAACACCATCGTACAATGTCTTAGTGTCCTATGCATGTAAGATGCAACCAAATCATTATTTTAATTGATTGGGCCGCGCATGCGCCGCGTGAGTGTTTAGTCAATGTCCAAAGGTAACATTGAACACGCTTCAGAAAAACCCTAAAACTTATTATTGTTTCTGTTCTGTCAGAAATATAAATACTGAGTTTCGAGTAAATCGGACCGGGCGTTACTATTAAACGTTATTCCTACATCCGAACTTTGATACCCTCCCCCCCAATTCCTCTTTAAGGGGTATTTTTGAAAAACCAATGATGACAAACTTTATTACTTACTTACGCATGTAAAACCATGTAAAAAAAATTAGGGTGCCTACTACACGTAAAGTGGGGATGACTTTTTTTTCTCGTCTATCCCATGCTGTGGGGTGTCGTTGGGTAGGCCGTTTAAAAATATTGCGGGTGTGTAAGGGGCATTTTTCGATTCAGGGATCCGTTTGCAAAATATTAAGCTAGTGCAAATTTTTGTTAGAGTCAAGTGCTGCTCTGCCAGCTACATGGTTATTTTTGGATATGTGTAAAACTCGCGGCAGTAGTTTATATAACTAAATTACAAGGAAAACTATCAAACTATCACAGCTAAGTATGCTTTACAAGTTAACAAGTAATAGTCGGCCAACTTACATTTGTAATTGGAATGTATGAGAGAACATATTTTTCAACCACAATGTTAAGTTTGTTCGTGTGATAAATTAATCCCAACTACGGAACCCTTCGTTGTGCATGGTGCGATATGTACTTGGCCGGTTTTTATTTCTGTAATCGTCATTTTATTCGTTTAAATATATATGGCACCGGAAAATAAGATCAAGAAAAAACGTGATACCACACTTTAAACGTTTACGAGGCTTTGAAGTCTAATTTGATAATATAGAGCCTAAAATAAATTATAAATTATACTCACAGAATTTTCACTTAAATGTCTCGCTGATGGTGGCGCGTGTGTTGGATCATTCGGTTCCCTACAAAATGGTTGAGCTGTATGGTGCTGATCCACGCGTCATGTTCGTGAACGGGCGCCGTCAGTCAGCTGCCAGGGCTTATTTTTAATCTTATATTTTGAATTGTTTTAATTATCTATTTTTTACATTGTTCTCACATATAGAAGCAACAAGAACAATGTACCCAGGATTTTGTAACAATTTTGATTTTAAAGAGTGTCCATGGAGTTTCTTGCCCATTCTTCTCCATAGAGATCTACGTTTTGGAATGGGCGACTAGCTTCAATTTTCTGACTAACTGACTGACTCTTTAACAATTCAAAAATGGCTGTAATTGGTTTAATTGAAATAAATAAGTACTTTGAGTTTGAGTTTGAGTTATACGTGTTGATTCATAGGACGATTAGAGCAAAGTTTTTTGGGCAATTTTAAATGCTAGTTTTGCCATCTTTAGTTGTGAAGGTTAACGCCGCCTACACACACACACACATACACATTTAAATATACATTATGTCTCTTTGCCACCGCCTGTGACTACCTGTAAAAATAAGAGGTTAGTTAATGCATTGCAGATTTTAGACATTGTGCAAAGATTTGATCATATACACAAGAGCAGCAATTAGGATGTTGTTAGTCCGTAGTAATGATTATTTTGCAAGAATTGTGAACGAGACGCTACTCAAAACTGACGGAATCGGTTAGTTATTAATGTTATAGATTAATTATTAACGCAGATGCGTTCACGGCGTATTATTATTAAAAAAAAATTGACAAATTAAAATATATAAACCGCAGGACAGTTGTCCGAATTTAACCAAAACGCGTGCGCACCCGCGCACGCGTTTGGTCGCGAGTGATTAGTTACAAACGCGTTATTAACTGGTTTGTGATTGCAACATGTATGGACCCGATGGACCGCCATTAAAATATAAGTGCTGTCACATTCTGGCGAATGGAGTTTGTGACTGGTTACTTTTAGTAGCTTGTGGACGATTGACCTGAAAACATGGAGAAGAAACAGAGAAAGAAAGAAAGAAAATAAATTTATTTGACCCAGGTTAAGGCACACAATATTCATACAAAAACAAAAACCGGAAAATAAAAAATAAACTTAAAATAGTATAAATTGTGCGCCCCACGGCTGCGCCAAATAGGTCCAGTTCAGCATAAAGCTATTCTCTCCTATCTTAATACATTAGTTGATGAGACATTGCCTCACATAATAAGTACAAATGACAATGCCAGATCCTGCCCCACGCTTACATTAATTTCCAAGAAATGTAAATTTATCAAAATTATCGCATGAAAATAGGACCCTTGGTTACTTAACTATTATTCTTTTAATGATGCGGCTAAAAAAATAATGATAAAAGGAATTTAAAAACCCAAACCATTTCCTGTTTATATCGATCGCGACTATCTGCGTTACTTAGTACGTATACACGTGGAACCAAACGAGTTATTTCATAAAAAAATAACATCTATTAATGTGTTATGAATGGATTTTTATATGGATTTGGTTAAAATACACATGTTCATGAAAATAATGTTTTTTTTTAATAATATTATATATTATTATGAATGTATATTCTCATCATTATTTCGCATTTGAGCCCTAGTAGGTGATTAGGTGTAATGAAACGTCATTGACGTGCTAATATTAGCTATGTCAAAAAGTCATTCATTGACATTCGCTCTGTTCTGTTTGAATTGTTGTTTGTTTTTTAAGCTCCCTAATCTCTCTGTGATCATATTACTGTTATATTTTCACGACGATTTTCGCTTTTGTACGTGGACTCGCTCTCGCCTACTCGCCGACTTTGTGCTATTTACTACGGATTCTGACCATTGCTTTCGACTTGGTTAACGATGTTGAGGTGCTTAAATTGGCACTTGTGCGTCGACAGGATGCAAAGACATGTTGTGTCTTCATTACAACCTGCACTGCAAACACTTCTCGTAAAATGGAAATCGTTGCAACAGGTATGTAGGTACTACGTACTACTATGTAGGTACTACAATTATGTCCTAAGTCAAAACTATTACTAAGGTTGATGTCGGTGTTATGTCATTCCTTCCTTTCATAGCCAAACATCCTAGGATAGCGTTGTAACAATATACAGCACTTATTTAATTATTTTTACAATTATAACTGCAATTAACCTAAACTTAAGGTAGGTACCTAACCTAAATGTAATAATTGTTCTTAGATTTAAACAGAAACCGCAAAATCTAAAGACATTTAAACGTGTTTTAGTTATCACTAATAAAGCAGCAATAGAATGCTACATTTGGCATACTTGTAAACCAACATTTATTTGATGGGTCAAAGCTCTATAGAGTCTCTGACATTGTCCTTTAAACATTAACGAATTTAAATAGAAACAAGCGCTAAACGTGAACATTTCGCAACAACTCAGCGAGTTCGGAATTGAATTCCCGATCGTTCAATCGTAAATTCAAACACGCGTGGTGGTATCGTCGCTGTTAATTCGATTAAATTGCAGTCATGCCATCACAAGCACAACAGAGCGATTCGTTGATGAAATGTCAATTTAGTCCATTCAAGCAATAGTTTTGTTGATGAAATGCCTACCCATGCCTGGCTTCTAATATCGCGAAGAACAAATCGATACTTTCAATCGTAATTCTAACTGGAATTAAAAAATATTTAGGAGCCATTTTATTCATTGGCATTAACTCATTACTGAACAAATTAACGCTTTTAACTAGGTATTTATGTAAAGCTGCGCCTATCCATGAAAACGTCGAAAATGATGAAGATACCAAACTATTTCTATTAGACGTCTAAACAGTACAGTAGCCACCAAAAAATACTTCCACTCAAAGCTACATCATCGGTCTACCGTCTTCAATAAAATACAGAGCAATACACCTGTGCCATATTATTTAGGAAAGGGTCTCACTGAAACAATGCCCTTGCTAAAGAAGCATGCTCACTGTCCGAGGCAATGTCTCAAGCGAGGCAATGTCCCGACCAAGGCGAGGCGCTAGAGACGATTTAATTTTTACAAGGAATCCGGGGTAGTTTAAAATCAATTGAGTGTCTTTACTGTCTTTGGTTGAGGTTTTAATAGAACGGGATACGGTCGTTTCAGTTGGAATTGGATTCGATAGAAGATGTTTTCTCGCTGTATCGGTTTTAATAAATTTGTTGTCGACTGCGACGAGGAGATTCAGTCTATGCAAACGTCTATTGGAATAGGAAAAGTTCTAGGTTTAAATTCTGCTTTGTTTTCTAAACCACAATGTTAGTTCGTCATTACATTGCGTTATTCGGCATTTTTTTGTTTATAATAACAGGTTTATAGGTAAAGCTATAAGAAAACCTTGAATAGGTATCTAATTATTCATAATCGAACAGCTGAATCTGATTATGAATAAACATGAATAAATAAACATCTCTCTTCTAGAAACAACTTCGCTGTTCCTAACGTAAACAAAACCAACACTACTAAGTATTTAATACCCAGAATAACTAAAACACCAGCAAGACTTCAATAACACGCTGTCATAGAACTTCATACCTAATTTACCATTACCGAGAATTCAAGATAGAACTTTCTGAGTCAAGTCGATAAGATCCCTAAATAAAAATGTTTCACCGGACAGGTGGGCACTCAGAAACTTACAGATGTATAATAAAGCATTCTTAAAAAGGTGGCCGTAACAGGCGGCTTAATGAGGGTCAACACAATTGTTATAGACATTAATTACCTACTAACGCGAGCGGTTCGCACACGGAAACTTGGGGTTCGAGTGAAAAGAAATGTTCTGTAATGACTGCGGGAGAAGAGGGGTGGTAATGCAGGGGAACATCTGGACTGGCCTTGAGGGGAGTGGCAAATCAGTTTGAGAAACAAAAGACACCTGCATGTCATGCATGCATGTTACTTATGCTTAGCCTCTCTAAAGGCGCTCACTTGGCGGCACGGCGTGGCGTGACATGACAAAGGGTATCCGTAATCGGAAATTATTTTGAATCTTATTCTCATAACCTTAGCACTCATATGTCATTGTTAACGTCACAAGGAGGCTTGAGCATACCTCGGGATACTGCGGCGTGCAGCGGAAGGCTGCGGCCTGCCGGGCCATGCAAATGCTTTCCCGTGCCATGCCGCGACTTCCCGCTTAGTGAGCGGCCTTTATTGGAGCCCAACGATGCCTAAAAGTCTGCCGAAGAATTTAAATTTATTTTAGTGGTTATTAAGCGACTTGGTCAGACTAGTCTTATTTACAATGTGGAATAAAATAATTCACTAAACATTGCCGAGACTTAGTTTATGAAAGTTAAATATTTTGCAAAGCAAATATTGTTAAAGTAAATTTAGAAATCTAGGTCGCCTTATTAAAATTACTTAGTCTTCTGTCAAAATCAAAATATTTTATTTCACGTAAACCTACATGGACACTGAAGAAACGGTGAGTGTGGTTGTACGGATAAAATATTAATTTCAATCATCAGACTCGTTGTAATTTTGATAGATACCTACATAAGGCACCTGTCTCACTGCCGGCGATTAACGAGAAGCGAGTACAGCTAGCAACAAAAAACGAGTTGGCGAGCAACGAGCAGCGAGTGCGCGAGGGTCACGAGCGATTACTTGCTGTTATGTGTATATATACCAAGCGTGAGTCTCTCAGCGAGTGTTCTGCACGCCAAGCGAGCGTTGCTGAGCGAGTACTCTCTTTAATAGCTCTTATCACTGTGACAAACGAGTACTCACTGGCGGTGTGAACAGTGAGCGATCAAATATTAGTATGTATATGTATCTCTAAGTAAAAGAGATACATATACTAATGGGACACGGGACCTACAATCTTTAGTAAGTTTCTTTAGCGAGAAAATCGTTAATAGCTAGTCGCTTTCTCGTCGGCGCGGCTGTGGAACAGGTGCCAAAAGTAGAATATTCAAAGCGCAACACAATTAATAAATCCTCATGAATCTCCTGTTAAATTTCTCCTTCCTTATATGCCCAAATTTTCCTTTTTATTATAAGTAGTAGTTATTTAAAAGAAGACTATAACGGTCGCAAACAGCGCATGCAATAAAAGAAACATTGTCGCGTGTTAAGGCAGTTTACAATTTCTTATTTAATTCCTTTTAACTTGAAGACTTCATGGATAAAGTTTTTCATTTCTTTAAGAACACATTGTTAAATAAATCTTGCCTTTGTTCTAGGGAAACAAATGTAATCTAGTGCAGTAAACAAAAAGTCGGGGGGTGTCGAGGAACACCTGGTTGAAACGAAATTCCTTTCGCTGTATACCATGTATTATTACAGAATATACAGATAATATTGGGTTGTAATAAAAAAACAAAAACAAAAAACGTTGACACTTGACACTGAATTATTCTGGCATAATGCTTTTTCGTTACGTGAGAATTTCTACCAGTTGACTCCTACTGTACGCCGTGTCAAAGAACTTCGTTCCGAAATGTAAAAGAATGTACAGACGGCAGCACATCAAGCTACTACAACCTGTCAAATTCCTTTAATAGATTCTCAACTTTATCGCTAAAGCATTAGGTTCAAGGTTGATTGGGAAAATTTGACAGTTTCGTGTAGCTTGATGTGCTGGCGTCTGTACAAAGCTCAAGTACCGTGTAACAGATTTATTTTAAAAATAACTTTATTAAGCTTGGTGTGAAACTTTTAAACACGAATACTTATTAATTTAAAAATATAATTCAGTTCATTTTCATTTTGTAAATATTTTCTACTCCTGAAACGTAGAGTCAAAACTAATGCTAAACTTTCTTTGCCCCAACAGAGCAAGTTTTGTTACTTATATTAGGTTTTACAATGCACATAATTTCTCGACTCGATACACGAATCATTTAACAAAACTTAGTTTATTTAAGGCTAATTTTTTCAATAGTCAGATAACTTTTAAATGAAGAATAAATATGAAAGTTTGACGTTATTTTCTAAACAATGAAAATGTTTGTTTCCGCAATACAATATTTATATCTCAGAAAAATTATTTTGCTATTGGAAAATCAGCCTTTTTTCATTTTCGTTAATGTCCAAATTACCCGCTTACCGTCTTTTACTTGTAACGTAATAAAAATATAAAAGGGTTGACTATGCAGCGGTACGGCAACGTGGAAAACTGCGAGCTGGCAAATAGATTTGTAGCTACAGCGATTTTCAATTGTCCTCGCACCCGACCATTGTTAGCAGTCTCCGTGCTTTATTTATTACTCTGGGGACCCATTGTGATACTGGCCGAATTGTAATTAGTTATACTATGGATATTTTGATTATATTGGGTCATTAGTGTTACCTATTTAAATTAAAAAGCTAAAAACAATGTTAGTGTCCTTTTTTATCCTACTAGCAGTGCCCCGCGACTTCGTTCGCGTGGTAGTCGTAAGATACAAAATATACTAAAATAAAAGCCACATTTTAATAAAACTCCCTCGTCCCCAACCCGTCGCGTTGCATCACCCGCCCGCGCTATTACTTCGTTTTCGCTTAGCGTTCTTTCTAATTTTTTACTTTTTGCTTGGCTCCTAAGGGCCGTAGCGTGATGTTACATAGCCTATATCTATCATAGAGAATTAGGCTACCAAATGCAAAAATAATTTTTCAAATCCGACTTTTTGTTCACAATTTCATGGGTTTAAATTTTTTACGCGGAACCCAAATTATTTTTCTAAAATAAAAATAGCCTAAGTTACTTCCCATAACATCAGCTATCTGCCAGTGCAAGTCCCGTCAAAGTCAGTCTAGCCGTTTCGGAGAATAGCCCGAACAAACAGACAGACAGACCGACAAAAATTTTAAAAACTGCTTTTTTGTTTTATGTACCGTATATACTTTCTTATGCATTTAGTAAAAAGTTGTTCTTCAATTTTATTTATGTGTTTATTTGCTTAAAGTTAAGTAAAGATTAGTGACCATATATTTTTGACGTTTAAACGCTCTTAACTTGATTCACCATTTATAAGTAATCCCCTATTTACAAGAACTTAAAAGAAACTGTGTTGTATAGGTGCCATTCTTTCTATCTAACTTTTCATAAACTGCTCAAGATTTTTTATTGTTTTGAAATACGAAATCCTACTTCCAATTCTGGCGAGCCAGAAAATATCCAACCTGCACATTGTACAATCTAAACGATTTCCAACGTCTGTCTTTGACACCGTTGCCAATAAATTGTCTGAGAAATATTACTTTCAGATTTTTCTTTTCGCTCCTAGATAAAATTTTAACTATATATTTTCGTATCAATATCGAATAGAAATAAAATTCCAGATATCTTTTTCTTTGTTCGCCATGTTTGAGTTTATGTTGTTTGTTAGTAAAATTGATGTTACTATGTAGTGGGGTAAATACATTGTTAATTATTGTTTCGTTTTAAACGAAGTATTTGGATTCATTATTATACTTCTTGTACTTGCAGCAAGTATAATAATAAATCCAAATACTTTGTTAACACCACTGGGTTTATCGAAGTTGCAGGGCACAAGCCTCTTAGTTGCCACAATACTCCATTTTCCACCCTTCCACATCTAATGCATTATCTCAAGTAATAAATTAAATAATAATCATGACGCAGTGTTCATCTGATGAGGAGGGAGGAACCGCATGTGACTGGGATGGATGGACTGTGTGAGGAATGATTTATGAAAGAGAAGGGAGTGAATGATAGCGTGACGGTTGTCAGGGGAGAGTGGAAGAAGGAAACGTGTTGTTGTGACCCCAAGTAACATGGTACAAGGGCAGGAAGATGATGATAATGACGCAGTGCTCATCTGTTCATGATTAACATAAACCTAAACATAACATCACGCTTTGTTTCCCCGAAGGGTTGGGCAGAGGTGTCCGTATAGTACACCAGCTCCGGCAGTTATGTTTTAGTCCCATGTAATAGGGGCGAGCCTATTGCCATCAACCGGGCACAGATCCAGGCTCCGGGCTGCTACTGAGAATTTCCAGGCTCCGGGCTGCTACTAAGAATTTCCAGATAAGAAAACCCAATAACACTTTGCTCGACCCGGGAATCGAACCCTGGACCATGATTAATATTTATTAAAATAAGTATATATAATTAGAGGTATGCCATACCAGTCCCATTGATCAATGAAAATGTATAAAAATATCGCAAAATGGAACAACTACCAACATTATTGTAAAATGCAAACAAAGACTATTCTAGACTAGTGAGCGTTTAAAAATATCATATTCCGTATGTGTTAAATGCCGAACGCTAGTTTTTATTTGCCTTAATTACCCTTTGTTTTTCTGCTTTCTCTTTTTAAATTAAAATTAAAACAAAATCTTTTATTCCTAAATCACAAGCCGTGTATGACCATAATCAGTATTAATGTATTAATTATCTATGACTAAAGTTGATATTAAAAAAGGGCTGTCTGTACCTAGTAACAGTTTAAAATCATTTCCAACTTAAACGTTAACATTTTATTGTAATCCAATCAGACATGACATGTTAACAATCAGACATAAATAAATAATAATTTTATTGTACAAAGAGAAACACAATACATTTAGTCATACACTAAAACATGATTGTACATGTGGTAGTCAAAAACCAGATTGAACAGCTGGCTCCCGAACTAAGTAAAAATATACTTGTATCTCAGGAGCCGAAGTTCCTCATAAACATAAAATATTAAATTCAATCAGGTTAAAGACACTCAGTAAGTATTACATAAGTATTACATATTATTACTTAAGTATTACAAGTATCAGTATTGAGAAATTCATGAGGTGATCGTTAGAATATTTTCTGTATCTTCGTAATACAAATTCTGCAACCAACTAGTTAGCATTGCTTTCAGTACAAACTTGGTCAACGTGTAAATATCAATTAACCGATGTATCCTATTATAAAGACGAGCGCTTAGGACTGAGTAATGGCGGCTTGCAAATGCGGAACGACATTGGACGGTGTCACAGACCGGGCGACCTCGACGTCTTAGAAGGATGATTGGGTCGAGAGGTAGGATGGAGTGGCGGCGTAAGACTACCTGCATAATGAAGAGTCGTCGCACAGTGAGGACTTGAGTTGCAGAATAAAGCAGGGGCGGTTGGATAATCTCTACGCTTAAAATGCATAACCTTTAGAATTACTCTTTGAGCTCGTTCTATTTGAATTAGAAGATTTTTATAATGCCTGACAACATGACATTACTGACAGATGCTTGCACTGACTGGACAGGTCCACTCAATCTGTGTGGTTCTTTCCTCAAAAGACCATTTCAGACACCAACCTACATGGTCTTCACATGATCTGACCAAGATTATGTCTGGACTTTAAAAGAAACTGTGACCTCTGAGTTTGTTTCGGCCTTTCTTCTCAGAGTAGTCAGATAAGAAACGCCGGCCTCATCTAGTTAAAAAAAAAAAAAAAGTTTGTCATGTAAAAGTGTTTGTATAAACCTACTTACAGAAATAAAATCATTTATCATTTGACATGTTAACAAAAGCATCCACACCAGCACCCCAAATGCGTAACACACTTTTTATCACAGTTCGAAGGTTTCTGAAGGGAATATTCCTAATCCGTAAAATTTCGTTTAATTTTTCTTTGAAAAATTCGTCTGCTGTACAACGTATGTAACGCAATGAATGTTGTTGAAATGTCGAAACGCAAATACCCCGCAGATTTATTTATCTAAACAAAATAATATTTCGTTTGAATTATTCTCTTTACAAAATTAGCATACAAAAGTATTCAAGAACTTGTATCGCCGATCGTTCCTATGTGGGTGGTTGTAAGTTGTTGCAAACACCTAGAATGTTTTCTGAGGCGTTTCGTAAGAGTTCCCAACAAACTTTGACTCGCCACTGAGAATATTTACAATGGCAGGAATATTGTATACTGCAATTTAACTAGTTTCAAGAGTTTTTTTATGAAACTCTTTCAGGTATAAAAAGAAGGCTTCATGCCTTGAAAAGAAAATACTGGAATTTGAATTTATATTATAGGGTGCTTTTTAAGTACCGCGTACTTAAACGTTGGGCTAACTAAAACATTTATGCTACGTGTTATCATAGGAACTTCGATGATATATAAATACATACTTACTTAAAAAGCTAAAAATAATTATTTATAGATACACTTCAGTATTGTTTATTAACGACTAGCTTCTGCCCGCGCCTTCGTTCGCGTGGGAGTCGTAAGTCACCACAATGTCTACACAAATAATACATACATATATACAAATAAATAAAATTGAAGTCTCTGTTTGTAATGTCAAAATAACAGCTTTTTACTAAATGTCTATGAAAGTTTATACGGTACTTATAACAAAAAAACTATTTTTAAAATTTTTGTTTGTCTATTTGTTACGGGTAATCTCCAAAACGGCTGAACCGATTTTGACAGGACTTTCACTGACAGATAACTGATGTTACAGGGAGGAACTGAGGCTACTTTTATTTTAGAAAAAAAATAAGGGTTCCGCGAAAAAAAAACACATGCAAAAATAATAACTCTGAAACTACCAGTCGGAGTTGAAAAATTATTTTTGCATTTGGTAGCCCAATTTTCGATATATAGTTATAGGCTATTTTCATCACGCTAGGTCTCTTAGGAGCTGAGCAAAATATGAAAAGTCGGAAAGAACGCTAAGCGAAAACGAAGTATAAATAAGCACGGGCGGGCGATGCAATGCGGCGGGTCGGGGGACGGGGAAGTTTTATTAAAGTGTGGCTGTATATTGTGTATCTTACGAGATCAATGAGAATGAAATCGCGGGGCATAGCTAGTACTAAAATAGCAACCACATTTTTATAAACCTTCCCTGTATAATGCCCTGTATAAGGCCATGGTACGGAGCGAGAGTACATGGGAAGCCATCACCTCCTTCTGCGAAGCAGTAATGCTCGCGAAGAAGGAGGTGGAACGCGTGAGGGAGAGGTAAGCTTTGCGCCGTCACGCCCCTAGTCGCCGCAAGAGACGCCCTGGGCATCGGGAATTGACAGCCGATTCCTGGCCACCGTAGGCGCGGGCTTGCGGACGGCGAGCAATGGGTAGCTCGCCGTCTGGTATGGACCAGGCCCGGGTCGACGGCGCGTTGTGTTCCACGCGCGAGATGTCAACACTATTGATGGGGTCGACTAGGGCCGATGCCAACTAGGGTCGTGGGATGTTCGAAAGAGTTACCGTGGCCCCGGCACAGGCAACAGAAGGAACACAGGTGGGTTTTAATCAGTAAAAGTCTGACACGCCTTCCCGCTCCGCCCAGAGCGGGAGAAGTTTTTGATGATTTCCCATCCAAAAACAAAAGAGTGTGTGTTTATATTATATTATATTTAGATAAACAATTTCTTTATGGCATTTCTAAGTTAATCGTTCGATTCTAGGTTTAAAACCTCAAAATTCTGAATAATCATGAAGCGAACCATTATGAAAACATAAAATGAAAATGTGTATAATTATTTAAATTCAAAAACAACACAAAGTTTCGTGTTTGTAGGTAATATTTCAATTACAGAAACGTAGCTCCGAATTATTTTAACTTTAAGCTTTTTAATGAAGTACGTTAAAAGCTTTCGTTCCGGATACACGGTTTTATTTCGCAAACATGTAAACACATAGGTGGGGCTATTGTTGTGTGTAGCTTTGTTCGGAAACTTGTTTGGCTTTTTTGTAGTGTTTCGGTTTATTGAAGCATATTTTATTACAAAATGTCGATAAAAGAGGACGGACATCGACGCACGTTACTACGAGTATGATGTTTTTTTAGGGTTCTGTACCTCAAAAGGAAAAAACGGAACCCTTATAGGATCACTCGTGTGTCTACCCTCTGTCACAGCCAATTTGCTCCGAATCTAATGGACCAATTAGTTTAATTGGCACATATATTAATTTTTGTGACCCAAACACGGACATGTATCGTAAATATTAAATGAATTTTGAATATGGGGGTCACTTTTTTCCAAAAAACATGTATCTAAATGCCCATTGTAATTGAAATAAACATTTTTAATTTTAATTTTTAAATTTTAACTTTTGGGGCAATGAAAATGAAAAAAAAGTTTTGCAAACTATACCCTGTGAAAGGTTTTGCAAATGAAAGGGCTAACTGTCAGGGTCTAACATAGATTTTTTCAATAATTATACAATAAATAGTTTTAGTTATATAAAAAAAAATACGCAAATTGGCCATACCCCCCCCCCTTCTTTATCTCCGAAACTACTGAGCCTACAATTTTGAAAAAAATACACAAAATAGTTTTATATCTATTACAGAAACACCTATCAGAAGTCTATGGTCCTAAATAACACGGTAAATCTCCCAATATTGTGCGTACAATCTTACATTTGCAGTTGGAATATAGTGGAGAACATGTTTTTCAACTACAATGTTAAGTTTGTTCCTGGGATAATTATTGCTCTGCTTTCTTCATCCCAACTACGGAACCCTTCTTTGTGTGTGGTCCACCACGCACTTGACGTTTTTTTGTTGGTGCTCTAGCACACTTGGCAAAACGCAGTGCAGTACTGTTTTGACTGCCAATTTCAACTATGCAAGCGTTTAATTATAGTCGAAAATAAACAAACTAATCACTATCAGTTCGCGAAATCAACTTTTCATAGCAACTGTCTATGCTAACTTACTAAAGTATTTTTTATTCTATTTAACCACAAGCTGTGTCTCGCGACTTCATTCGCGTGGAAGTCGTAAGATATACAATATACTAAAATAACAGCCACATTTTAATAAAACTCCCTCATCCCCCGACCCGTCAGGTTGCAACGCCCGCCTGCGCTATTACTTCGTTTTCGCTTAGTGTACTTTCTGACTTTTTCTTTTTGCTCGGCTCCTAAGAGTGGTAGCGTGATGTTAAATAGCGTATAAGTATCCTCGAGAATCGGGCTACCAAATGCAAAAAGAATTTTTATAATCCGAATTTTTGTTCACAACTTCATGGGCTTTAATTTTTTTGTGCGGAAAATAAAAGTAGCCTAAGTTAATCCCTATGACATCAGCAGTCTGCCAGTGTAAGTCTTGTCAAAATTGGTTTAGCCGTTTCGGAGATTAGCTGGAACAAACAGACAGATATGTCTATCTGTAAGATGTCTGTCTGACAGATATGTCTTTTTGTCTGTCGACAAAAATGTTAAAAATTGCTTTTTTATATACATTAAGTAAAAAAGTTGTAATTTTGACATTACAAACAGACATTTCAATTTTATTTATTTGTATAGAATATAGATTAAGGAGATTATTTATAAATGCTGCTTATAGTTAAGTAAAGATTGTGACTGTTTAACAATACATTTTTGACGTTTAAACGTCTCTTAACCTTGAGGGGCTTGTGGCTAAGAAATAACAGCCGCACGGGTCGATCGATCAGGTTAAGTTACGCTTAGCGCGGTTGGTCCATCTTTACATATCAAGACCCTACGTGCCTCGTAAAGCACGTTAAGCCGTTGGTCCCAGCTGTCATTCATGTATTTTTGACAGTCGTTACGGGTCGTCAGAAGCCCGAAAGTCTGACAACCAGTCTTACCAAGGGGTATCGTATTACCCAGTGACTGGGTTGTGGAGATCAGATAGGCAGTCGCTCTATGTAAAATACTGGTATTCAGCTGCATCCGGTTTGACTGGAAGCCGACCCCAATATAATTGGGAAAAGGCTAGGCATCATCTGATGATGATGAAACGTCTCTTAACTTTCAGCAACGTTTATAAATAAAGGGGAAAATGAATGAATTTTTCTCCATAGCTGTGCAAAAGACTTTTCCACAGCATATGCAACGTGTTTAAAATTTCGCCGATACATATAAACATTACACAGTATCGATAAAATAATGGTGTCAACCCTATCACGCGGGCTCGCTCGCACATAATCAGTTTTCAGTACATTAACTCGATAAAGTGCAGCATGAGTAATTTCGACACTGTGCCTGTCTCTAAATAATTCAAGTTTGTGTAACAGTATTGGCATTTTACATACTAGTTTTGTAACGTAGACATATCGACTGCCTTGCTGCCTTGCCTAGTTTATTGGTCTCAAGTCACAGTTCAGATTTGATGAAATATTGACTGCCATGGTAGTTTATTGGTCTCAAGTCACAGTTCAGATTTGATGAAATATCGACTGATCGTATTTGATGCAGATCCTGTATACCTCTGGCTGTCCTTCAGGGAAATATAGGCGTGCTGCTATGCTAATAATTATCTATATTCTACATAATATCTTCGTTTATCAGGCACCACTTACTTTAAGTTGAAGGAAAATATCAAATTGTTTGTAGTTAAGACGTGTAGAAATCACTGCTCGTTCTATTTTCTTTTTCAGATGAATTTTCCCTCTAGCGAAGAATTCTAAGCTAATTATGTATGTAATATTTACATATCCTCTTTCCACAAACACAACCCAGCGCTGCAGAGTTTCAAAACATCCACCACAAGACAGTCAACTGCCCATTCATATCTCACCCAATTCATTCTTCAGCAAACATGTAGAATATTCTATCTCACAAGACATTGCGGGGGCTTCAGGCCTTTCACGTGAAGCCTCGGTCCTTTCATCAGGCATCTGACAAAGACGGAGTAATCCTGCCGGTCCTGTTCCTGAAAGGAGCGTGAAAGGCGTGGCGTTGATTGTAAGGCCTCGCTTTAATACATACGTGCCTGGGAGCCTGCGAGAGGGGTGAAAGGAGGTTTAGGAAAATGTTGTGACTTTTTTGGAATTGTGTTTTTTAGCAAGCTCTTGTTTATACTAAAAGAGGATATTAAAAGAATGTCGCACTCTTTGAATATGTTAATGATTTAATACACACGCAACATCACGCCTGTATTCCCCGTAGGGTTACGCAGAGGTGTGCCTATAGTTCACCCACATTTCGCTAGGTAGTGTTAATTAATGATTTAATAAAATTTAAAAATTCAGTCAAAGATAACCTTCTCCTTTTTTGAAGTCGATTAGAAAAAGATTGTCAGCTGCCAAGTTACATTTACTCCATCTTTTAGTTGCGTGACGGGAAACAGACAGACAATAACTTCTAAACAAGTTTTTCAACTTTTGTATGAACTAAGTATAAAACACCTAAAATTATAGTTAACCAAACCATTTGATTAATGATTACACTATATAAATTGCAATGGAACACTTGAGCTAAAAGGTTTTACTAAAATGTTACAAGAGACAAGTTGGCGTTATAATAGGCATTTAAAACTCTCAGTACGCAAAAAGGTAACGTGAACGTCGTGTACGCACACCTGTAATTGGTATATACAAGGTGTAACTTAAATAACGCACAACCTCTTAAGGGGTCATTGTACTCATCATTATGGACAACTTTTACTATGGGACCAAAAATCGAGAAAAAAAATCTGCTGTTCCCTACATTTTGACGAGTTATGCGAACATAAATGTAGGGAGCAGCTGATTTTTTTTCGCGATTGCTGATTGATGCTGCTCTTTGGCCAAAAAATAGGCCAACCCTCTGGTCACGTGAAGAGTAGGTCAACCGCTTGGCAATGTCTCGAAAAATTAAGTGGGCACTCGGACCCCATGGCCTTTTTATTTTTTTTTATTTTTTGGATGGGAAATCATCAAATGACTTCTCCCGCTCTGGGCGAAGCGGGAGGGCGTGTCAGACTTTTACTGACTAAAACCCACCCGTGTTCCTTCTGTTGCCTGTGCCGGGGCCACGGTAACTCTTTCGAACATCCCGCAACCCTAGCTGGCATCGGCCCTAGCGGACCCCGTCAATAGTGCTGACATCTCTTTGAGGCGCGCGTGGAACACGACGCGCCGTCGACTCGGGCTTGGTCCTTACCGGACGGCGAGCTATCCATTGCTCGCCGTCCGCAAGCCCGCGCCTACGGTGGACCCCATGGCCTTAGTATTTCAACCCCAAACGGCTCGAATATATAAGTCCCGATAAGATTGGAGTATTTGCGCCATTAGAGGTTTTCCGCACCCGCAGCAGCCGCCCAAACACAGCCCACCGTGCTAAAAAGCTAGGATGGCGCAAGGGTATCGACACATGTTGCATCTCACCCCAAAGGCTGACCTAACATCTAAAGCATTATATTCGTTCCGTCTGGTTTATACAAATCGCCACGTGCCAATCTATGCCATTGGGTTCTAAAACAGCTGGCACCCCGGCGGTGACAAGAGCATGACGGATGATGTCATTGATGCTGGCGTGCCGTGCTATCTGAACTGTGCTCTTACTGCAGGATAGGCCATGGTATCCAAGGCAGCCGAAATCTTCACCACATTGGCGGCGATTCAGAGCCCCGCAAGGAGCGCCCAGATGCAGTCAAGTAGTAAGCTGGAAGGTAGTGTCACCCATCATATTGTCTATATTGGGTGACGGTAGCGTCTGAAGCCAGAGGCCTTCCTCCCACTCACCCATAACCAGCAGGCGGGCACGCTCAGCAGTATTGGTGGACGTATTTAATAAGATTATTCCGCCATTAACCAACCTGCAGAGTGGCTCATTCCGTCTCTAGGAAGACGAGTTCACGGGCCGATCTGTATCCGTGTAATTATCTAGTATGAGTAATCTGTTTCTAACGTCTCGTTTTCTTTTACAACTTGTGTAATTGTAAGTTAGTAAGTACGTACACGTGTACTTTCCCCACCTTAATACCTCAACTTCAAAGAATACAAGAATATACAAAAAAATAACGAAAATAAATAAGAAAAATAATAATTGCCTACAAATCATAAGACAACATAACATCACGGCTGTATTCCTCGAAAGGTTAGGCACAGGTGTACCTACTAGTGCACCCACATTTCACCACTTATGTTTAAAAGTCCCAAGTAATAGGGGGCGAGCCTATTGCCAACAACCGGGCACACATCCTGGCTTCGCCGGGCTGCTACTGACAAATTCCTACAGATTATATGTATACATATACGTATTATACATTAAAGTCGCATTTCGTTTCTGTCAGTGTGGCCGCGTTGTTCTTTTAAACTATGCAAAGGATTTTGATGCGGTCTTCACCATCATTTAGAGAATTTATTCCGGAAGGTTTGTGTGTATAATACATTAATATTAAACTTACATATAATAAAGCAATCTCCTTGTTTTGTCAAGTCATAAGAACCATGCGAAGCGGGGGTGAGTGGATCGCTGGTTACAAAATGAACAAGACTATGCCAATCGTACACAACTAAGTACCGTAACAGCAAAAAAATCACAACATTAATAAACTTCACATTCTCATATTCCGCCATCTTTATTTCCTCTCATCGACTTACAAGCGTGATTTAGTATTAGAAAGATCGGCGTCTGAGTAGCAGACTCACTGGAGTCTAGGTGAATGGCAGAAATAAGCAAAAAGGTTACAGCGACGCTCGTAATGGGCAATATCAGCGTCTAGAGAACCTGCGTTTGTCACGGCTAGAGTGTAACGTAGGTTAGATGCAGAAGGACAAGTTGGAAGAATTAATACCTAAGATAAGGACAAAAAAAGAAAAAAAAAGGATGAAGAAGGAGGAGGGGAGGAGGAAGGAGGAAAGGGAAAAAGGATGATTCAAAGATAAGATGACCCGGTCTTTGTATTGTAGTTATCATTGGCTGCGAATAGAATCGAAACGAATTCGATAGCCGCGGAACATATTGACTATGAATCGGACAAAGCATTTCTACATATATCTATACATTATTATATAGGATAAATGGGGCATACACGAACTGGTTCGGCATCTCGAGGGGTGTTAGACAGGGTTGTGTAGCGTCACCGTGGCTGTTCAATTTGTACATGGATAGTTGTCTGATAGATTTGAATGAGGGTGAGTGCGGATTGAGGATGAATGAATTGCCTGTCAAAATATGCCTTCTCTACGTCGATGATCAAGTTCTACTTGCATCGTCAGCAGAACAGTTGCAAGACATGGTGACTGTCATGGATAAAGCATATAAGATGAAAGCGATGAAAATAAATGTGAATAAGGTGAAGATTTGAAAGAGAAGAGGGTGTACCGGTGTCATCATCTGCCTAGCCTTTTCCCAGCTATATTGGGGTCGGCTTCCAGTCTAACCGGATGCAGCTGAATACCAGTATTTTACATGGAGCGACTGCCTATCTGACCTCCACAACCCAGTAACTGGGTAATACGATACCCCTTGGTAAGACTGGTTGTCAGACTTTCGGGCTTCTGACGACCCGTAACGACTGTCAAAGATCCACGAATGACAGCCGGGACCAACGGCTTAACGTGCTTTCCGAGGCACGGAGGAGTCTCGGTATGTAAAGATGTTCACCCATCCACGGAACAACCCCGGCAAGCGCAGCTTAACCTGATGGATCGACCCGTGCGGCTGTTATTACTTAGCCGCGAGCTTAGCACGACCGGTGTGTGATGTGAAAATAAATGATAAGAGTGTGAACTAAGTAACTGAGTTTGTATACTTGGGGAGTCTGTTTACAAGGCGTGGATAGATTGATGAAGATATAGAGGAGAGTCAATTCGACAAATAAAGTGAATGGTGCTATACATGCGATTGTGCACAGTCGGGCCTTTTTAGACATCAACTGGTTGGCTAGTTGATGTGAAAAGGGCCCGACTAGCTGTTCACAATGGTGTGCTGGATGTCCACAAAAGCCACTAATAAAGGGTTGTAATTATAATTGTAGCTGCATAATGTGAAATAATGAGATGATTAATTGATTATGTCAAGGAAGAATGTAAAAAATAATTTAAAAAAAAACATCGTCATGCGGGAGCAGTTAATTTCCATATGCATAATAATGCCGTTAATGAGGTACCAGGGAAGCCACATGTGTAGAAGGAATTATTGCTAAACTTCCTTGTCTTCAACGTAGTCTTTAATTTTATTATAATTATGCTTTTTTGTTAGGGACACGTTTGAAGGAACGGTTTTGAACTTTCCATCGCTAAGTTCTGTAGCTGACTTTGGCAGCTTGTTGTAAAAGCGGATACTGTTTATAACAAATGACTTGCTAGTTTAAGGTAGTCTAAATTTGTGTATCACAATTTCTTGTCTACTGCTTGTATTTATATTATGGAAGTCGCTTCTTATTTTAAAAAGTCCCAAGTTTTTGCGAACATACAAAATACTTTCTAAGATTTAATGAGAATCTAGGTAATTTAAATATATATGGTGTTCTTGCAAAGATGCGACACATGGTTTAATTGTTGTTGTTTGTTACAAAAGTAGTTATTTTTCCACTCTGCAATTCAGCTTTTTGTTTTTTTGTTTTGATTGTTTGTTGTCATTTGCGCAACACAGAGGCAGTGTACATTGTGTTTGGTCCCGGGCCCTGACATTAAGCAATGGACAAAATTGTCAACTTTATACTGCTTGGCATTCAGCTACTTTGTATGCGTGTATTTTATGTCAATTTTTTTTTTGTAATGTGCATTTTGTTTGTGCAGAATAAACAATTTTTCATTATTTCTTTTCTTTTCATACCTCACGGGAACGTACTACCGGGACTAAAAGTACCTTATGTGTTAATCCAGATTATAAACTATAATGTGCCTCATACAAATTCATTCATACATCCAACCAAACAGAGAAACGGACAAAACTATATTTTCGGCACCTGACTCATTCCCACACCTCGTAGCAATTACTTTTTTAACGACTTTAAAAAACGAGAAGGTTCTCAGTTCATCGGAATATTTTTTTTATGTTTGTTCCCCGATTACTTGAAGAAGGTGGTCCCATTGTCATTAGTTCAGGATTTGACGATGGATCCTGGACAAATCGAGAGAACTCTTCAAATATAGCGATTTGGTTTTTTTTTTGTTTACTAACTCGTGCATTTGCTCTCGGAAAGTACCATTTGGTGAAGTGGAGCTGATGATGAAGTACCAGGAGAACTCCCCAGCAATTAACGTCCCTGCATCGGTTAAGCAATATTTTGTGAAAGGTGATGAGCAGTTGACATTAGGCTATTGTAACTTAGATAAATTGCAAACGACCCACCAAAAAAAAAAAAACTACAAAGTGAAATTACTTTTATTTCGGAAGTCAGTGGCTAAAAACTAAACTACAAATCTAAAGGCACCGACTTCCGACATAAAGTTATTTTTCATTTTGTAGTTTTTTTATTTTTGAAAGTCGGTTGTTTTTTTTTAGAAAAAAAGTTTTTTTAAACTAAAGAAATCCGTGCAAAGCAAGGGCGGATCGCTCGTTTTGGAATAAGATCGTGTTCGTTTTGGGTTCAGGGATGCTACACGTTGCTACGACGTAGCGGTTGCTACGCTTGCTACGGAGTCGTAGCATCACACAACGACTGTGAACTCTTTATTGCGTTTGTTCTTTGCTACCATGGTTGGTATTGAACGACCTTTGTGAACAATACAGCAAGTTCATCCTACTTAGTAATCTTCTCAATAAGAATTCATACAACCTAACAAACTGGGTCTAGTAGCTTTTTTTTTTTTGTGGATGGGAAATCATCAAATGACTTCTCCCGCTCTAGGCGGAGCAGGAGGGCGTGTCAGACTTTTACTGACTAAAACCCACCCGTGTTCCTTCTGTTGCATGTGCCAGGGCCACGGTAACTCTTTCGAACATCCCGCAACCCCGGCTGGCTTCGGTCCTAGCGGACCCCTTCAATGCTGCTGACATCTCTTTGAGGCGCGCGTGGAACACAACGCGCCGTCGACCCGGGCCTGGTCCTTACCGGACGGCGAGCTACCCATTGCTCGCCGTCCGCAAGCCCGCGTCTACGGTGGCCGGGAATCGGCTGCCAATTACCGACGCCCAGGGCGTCTCCTGCGGCGACTAGGGACGTGAGAGCGCAAAGTTTGCCTCTCCCTCACGCGTCCCGCCTCCTCCTTCGCGAGCATTACTGCTTCGCAGAAGGAGGTAATGGCTTCCCATGTACTCTCGCTCCGTACCATGGCCTGGACCAGGGCCGGACGCGAGAGATCGCCGCCGCCGATCGCTTCCGCGAGGACACGGCGGTGCTCCGCCCAAGCCGGGCAGACTTCCACCGTATGCTCCACCGTGTCCTCCGGGCGATCCACACAGTGGTGATACCCGGGCGTTTCCTCCCGCCTTGTTCGGAACAGGTACCTCCCGAAGCACCCGTGTCCGGTAAGGACCTGCGTCAGGTGGAAGGTGAGGACGCCATGGCGCCTCTCCAGCCACTCCTCAAAGAGGGGACTTATCGCCGCAATTGTCGCGTGCCCAGCGCTGGGTTGCGACAATCGCACTCTCCATGCCGCCATGAGATCCTGCCGGAGCTCTGTCCGCCGTGCCGCGATTTCTCGCGGCAACGGAGTTACGCCCCGGCGTCCTGCCTCCTCGCGCCACCTCCCACATGTGCGCGAGGACTTTTGCCTCCAGATCCCATGGCGGTAATCCGGCAAGGAGGTTCGCCGCCTCCCCGGAGACCGTGCGGTATCCCCGGGCTAACCGGATGGCCATGACCCTCTGGGACGCGTTCAACCGACGGACCGGTCGCCGCCTCACGGAACGCGCCCACACCGGAGCTCCGTAAAGGGCCATGGACCGCACGACCCCCGCGTAGAGCCTCCGGCAGGAGGCGTTTGGACCCCCCAGATTGGGCAGGAGCCGCCTCAAGGCGGCCCCGGCCCGCTCCAGTCTGGGAGCCAAACGTCGGAAATGCTCCACGAAATTCCACCGGCTGTCGAGGACGAGTCCCAGGTACTTCATCGTCGACTCGACACCGATGGGAACCCCTCCTGGGTCTAGAAGCTTAAACACAAGAATTTCTAATAGCAAGTAGGTGAGAAAATGGTGTCAATACCTTCTTTCTAGTAAGGAATATTTTTTCAAAATGCATCCTTTACCGTAGTACAGGGGATGAAAGTTTATCCTTTTTGCCGATGGGAAACCCCATCGGGGCACACGGCTTCTACGAAAATTCCAAAATATCAATTTCGTTAAGCATACTTTTCTAATGTTATACTTCTGATTTCGTTTTCTTCATAACGAAGGACTCAAAATGCTAGGAGCAGAATTTATAGAAATCGTCTCACCGTCAGTTGCGCAACGTTTGACTGAGACCAGTTTGGATCATCAAGTTTTCTTTTAGCCCGACGTTTTTCAAATGAATTTATGTGTTTCAGGTTCACAATTTATTTATTTCTTTAACAGTTTATGTACACACATAAAAATAGCTGAGAAGAAAGGAACAGAAAAATACGTACAAAAGTGATGCTTATTTCTAAAGCAAACCTCTTCCAGCATACCTGCGATAGAAATTAGATAAAGAGATGTTAGACAACACAATATTTTTTTATCATTTCCGTTTACTCAAAGGCTACTGAAGCCATTGGAAAAAAAAGATATTGTCCTCTCAGTGAAATGAGCTGAAGTAAGTAAGCTATTATAGAAAGTGACGTCCCAGGAGTGTGGCTTTTAGGATAGGATATATGTATTTATTTAGTGACTGGTGATGTTCTTCAGAAAGGTCAGGTGCGCAGTATGACCAGATGTATATGTAGCAGGTGGTGTTACAGGACGCTGTCTAACGTTCCGCCTATCCATATGAGAAACAGGTGTGAGTTTATGTATTTATTTACTTACACATTTATCCACAATGGAGGTACATAGAGCGAGGCTAATGCCAAAACAACAATTCAGGGGTATTGATTGTCGAGCTAGAAGTTGTGTGTTACTTTGATGTACTACTATCTACTTGATTTTTCGAAATGGCATCTCCCAGATCAACCTAAGAGGTTGTCGGCTGCGTAATTAGACTTTACTGTGTTGCCATAAGAAATAAAATTAAAGCCATTCAGCCAAGATAATTTGGTTAATATAGCCCCAATTACTGTGGAGTAAACCCCTTCGATTTCTTTAGTAATCACACTCCTGCACTGTCACCTACTTTGTTCGAAATAATTCTATTGTCATTGCTTCTAGCTCATAATTTTATTGTAAGTGATTCTATTGTCATGCTTCCGACGTCATTTTTAATTAAATATCAAAGTCTTGTGAGTATCCTACTCATTGGTCTGAAGTTGAGGAAAAAAGAAAGGGTTATGAAACTCACAGGTATATGACAGTCGGTTTCCAATGATTTAGTTTCATAAGAAACCGGTGAACGGTTTCACAATTTACGGCTGTCTAAATACATACTAAGCGTTTTTTGATACCTTAAGGCAACGATAACCGACTTTTAATGATTTTAAACTGAATATCACATCTAAACGAGTAATGTTACTTGTTTTTTTTTAAAGGTTTTTATTTTACACTTTTTAGTAGGTCGGTTTTTAGTTTATCTTAGTTACAATAACCTAATGTCAAATGCTCATCACCTTATAAAATATTGCTTTTCCCGATGCAGGGACGTTAATTTTTGAGGAGTTCCACTTCACCATATGCATTGTGACGAGCATCAATTGCTTAGTAACCATATTAAAGTAATCGAATCGCAACCCGTGAAATACTTATTATTGAGTAGTTCCGGTGGCCCTCTGTGGTCACTTCACCCTAATGGTGCTTTCCGAGAGCAAATGCACGAGTTACTTTAAAAAAATACCCAAAAGCGCTAAAGATGTGCCTATAATATTTGAAGATTTCCCTCTATTTCTCCAAGATCCCATCATAATATCCTGACTTGATGACAATAGGATCACCTGGCAAGTATATATACCCTTTAAAACAAAAAAAAAGGATTTTTCAAATCGATCCAGCCGTCTTCGAGTAATCGGGTAACACAAATAAAAAAATATATAAAAGATTTCGACGAACTGAGAACCTCCTCCTTTTTTGAAGTCGGTTAAAAAAGTGTTGAGTCCGAGGTCACTTATCAGCTATCGACAGGGTCATAGTAAACACCTTATCTCACCATTAAGGGAGCAGGCAGTACGATGGTGTTTTTATGACCCCCGTAAAACATTCAACGGTAATTTATTAGTCGGTCGAATTGATATTCGACCGACTAATATGACTTTTACTGTCGGATGAAAGTAGGTTAACGTCCAAAATAATACAGGTCAGCTGTTAAAAGTATTGACATAGGTACGAGTTGATTGGTTCTGTAAAGTTCTGTGCATTTCTAGAAGTTTCTGGTTAACTGTCCGCGGGAAGTATCTATATCGTAAAAGTTGAGAATTGGGTTAGATGGATAGCAGGTTTTATATAGAGTGCCTAGCGAGCTAATATAACATACTGTGATCAAAATGGTTGTTATCTTAGCCATTCCTTATGCCAGTGTTAGCTCTTTAATTTTTTATGTTAGAGTGACTCGAAAATGCATTTTTTATAGGATGCTGGTATGACACGATCACGGTAATCAAACTGTAATCTTGTCATACCAGCATCCTTTAAATCCAGTATACCTATAACATTCGTTCGTCTGTTTTTCCATCTAGATGCTTCTGTTATTAAAAAGAAAAAAATATCTAAGTAGTTAACTTCACTACATATAGTTTATTGTGTGTTCCTATATTGTGTCGTTCAATCTGGGACGCATTTTATTTTCTCTCTTTATTTCACAGAAAACAATTTCGTTCCTGTGTGAACATGTTCAATGGCTAATTATTTTCCAGGCGACTAACAATTTAAAGAGTGAATAACTATTTGCTACTAAAAAAATAACTTGGCAGCGATTCAATTTTTTTGCAATAAATATATTAGATGAGCTTCAAAATGCAAGGAATTATAAAAACTAAATAATGGCTGCCACTTTAAGGTAGCGAGCATATTAAACAGGGCCAATAGAAATCATAGGCGAGCTATAAATAATGACATGGCGACTAATATTAACATGAAATTCATCACTTTTAGCCTGATTTGCTAAACTAAGCTTCGCCTTAGTACAAAGTCAATGAAAACTTTGGATGCAAGAGCGAGTGAAACAAGCTCGGGACTTGGGGCACTCTGACTCCCTGAGGTTAGGTTAGAAGGGGATGGCGGGGTCGAGAGAGGGAGCGAAGCGAGCGAACATACCCGCCATCCCCTTCGTGGTTATTTTTTTTTAACCATTCAGAAGTAGGAGCCGGGGCTCTTTGCGAGCAAAGTGGGGCTCCGTCGACTACGACCATCACCAAGTCGAGTACCAAAACAAAAACTCGATGCCAGTTTAAATTAAACCAAAGCTAACGACTGATATTAAGCTGCTACTTTCGACTTAAAATTATCCTTCGCTGTAGCTGCCCACCTACTATTTTTGCTAACAGCTTTAATTATTGTTTAATCCCAAATTCAGATTAATTTGTCGCCGCGTTAAATACATACCATTTTCAATCATAACTTCATGTTCTAATTATTGTTAATCAGTCTTCAAATCCCAAATGTTAATTAATTCGACAAACCGATCTCGACCTAGATTGGTAAAAGATTAGTCGATCTAACAACTAAATTAAAATACACCTCTATTTACCCCATTTACAATATTCTGATTAAATTCCAATGGCTTACTTTTCCAGTATTTACCTACCTACTAAAATAGTACCAGTACCAGACGCTACCGTGTTTTTATCTCACGAAGTGACGCGCGCTTTACTTGTAGTAACCAAATGTACAAACACGCTGTGAATGTGTGCATGAAGACGAGTAATATCAGCACGTAACACACACATAGACACACACTCTTCCGACTTTGCCCGTGTTTGTGTTTGTACACTTGGTTACCACAAGGAAAGCGCGCGTCTCTTTGTGAGATAAAAATACTATACATAAAAGTAAGTATTGTACGTCCAATGTACTCTGGACAGTCAGCGTCTTTACCACTGGTTAATCAACAACTACGGCAAGAGCTATTCTCGCATTAAGATATTTTCAGGCGATTTAAAGAAGATTACCTAACTGCCTATTGAAAATTGAGTCCGTATGTGTTGGTATATTCGGCATCATTATTGCTTTATCACCCTTAAGTTGGAATTCACTTGCAAGTTATAAACCGACAAGGTCTATTTGTATATGTGATAGCCAGAATATTTCAACCATATGAAACTTCATAAGGTCGAAATTATCTGGCTGTTCACTTTTAACAAAAGTTCCCATTAAACTGATACTTCAATTTACTGGGAGTTTATGTCAAAAGTGGTAAGCAATAACGAGGTCAACTATACTTACTCACGAAATTAAAAGGATCCTGTCACATTTTTTCATACCCAGACTCTCAAACAACTTCGTTCAACACTTTTCCCTAACACCAATTAATCTGCCTAGCCTTTTTTTCGCAACTATGTTGGGGTTGGCTTCCAGTCTAACCGGATGCAGCTGAATACCAGTACTTTACATGGAGCGACTGCATATCTAACCCCTAACACCATTGCTAGATTAAGCCGTACCTGATCACTTATTAACAACCATCAAGCGTTCAAGTCCTTAACGTTTCGGTGGTGCATATAATTCATCAACTATAAAGCAGCAAGGACTGGCCGCACCTTGTACCATGAATATTGTATGAGTTTTGACTGGGAGCACACCGATGCCATTATGAACGCGCGAACTCATGAAATTTAGATAGACAAGGATGGAACCAGTGGGCAGTACATGAGAAGTTATTGATGGTACTGCATCGGTAGTAAGGGTCCCGTTTTTATCGCTGATCTTGGAACCTGAGTTTCTTGAAAATTTCGTTAAGTTTATTCGAAAATGTATTCTGTCATGCTGTGATATCTACAGTTTTTCACAATTATACCTTATTAACGCAAGCAAATATCTGCCCTGTTATGAAAAATCAGCCGTAAAAATGGAAAGGCCGTGACCTCTCGATTTTTATGTTTTATTTTGCGCAAAATGTTCTCATGAGCAACAAAGCATGAAAACGAAACCTAATCAAAATACTCAGTTTGTAATCCATAAAAAAATCCAATATTTTACATACTCGTGAAATAGAATTTTTTTATATCACAAATGTAGTCTATCAAGCCAAGTTATCTGAATTTAATTTGGTATCATTTGCGGATCGAATGTGGAAATTTAAGCGAGGTATTTATTTATTGGAAAAACATCATATCCATAACGTTTAGTAGGTATTTAGTCACGAGTTTTTAATTTCAATCAGTTTTAACATTCGCATTGAATGGATGTTTTTATCATATCTAATGTGACGATATTATCGTGGACGTTCAGGGCATCAGGATAACACAAGGAAGTACAATGTATGGAAATATAATATATTATGAAGACGCTTTTATATTTCCGTCCACGATAACGTTTTATTGTGCACGTATTTATTTATTTAAACTTTTCACACTTAAAAAAGTACATTGGCGGACTTAATGCCTTAGGCATTCTCTACCAGTCAACCAAGGGTGGTGAAGAGATTAGATGGCAGGTGCTCTGTTAGAAATGGAACAATTTTTACATAAGTAATTTATAAACTTATAATATACATACATACATATTTACTATAATATATACCTATATTATATATATATATATATTATATACAAATTCAAGAGAGAGAGGTTTTGAGATGACTCTACGCTATTTATTTTGAAAATAACTCGGCAATCTCCGCTTAAATGCATACCGACTGGTGGCCATCCTGATGTCAAGAGGTAGCGCATTCCAAAGAAGAATGGACTGAATATGAAAGGAAGAATGAACAAAGTCAGAAGTATGAGAAGGACAGAGTAGGAGAAGATTGTTAGAAGAACGAAGATTCTTAGCGTGTGAAGAACATAGATATTGGAAGTGAGTGGTGAATGTATTTCCATACATTTTATAGATGTGGACTTGGACGTCCACGATATTACTGTCCCGTTACAATTTATAAAAGCGCACAGTATATTTTATTTGAAAATACGTTTGAAAAAATCTTGACACGTGTACAACTTGCAAGAAGTTTTTTTTTTAAATAAATATTTGGATGAAAACTCATTCAAATGCGTTTTTATATAACTTAAGAGGCCTATTACAAAATGGCGGTCTGACAGATTAGGTGTATTGATGCACGCCGACGCGTCGCATTATGTAGCAATTTGGCAATTGTAATTACGTTTATTTTGAGTCTTATATATATTTTTTTGTGTTAAAGTATGAAATTTGAATGACTAACGTTTATTCTGCTATAAATTTTACGTAGTAATATTAAAGTCCCTAGTATGGAGAAAGTTACAGTTAATTTTGAGTATTTTTAACAGTTTAATGGTTTTGAATGGGATTATTTTTTATAGATATTCAATACATATTTCAAAATTCCGGGGAGACTATGAACTAAACCACTATTTAAGAGATATTATTATATATTTTTCATAACATTCGCTTATGACAGTAGTTCAATCCACGAGCTCGAAAAAATGCCGTCGCGCCTTTTATGGAAAACTGGTTTCCGAATTTTAGCTTTATATAAATAGATACGAAAAAAGAGCGAAAAGCGAGGCCGCTATAAGCTATACTAATAACTATTCTGCACTCAATTAGTTAAAGTTGTCGAAGTCTTACAGTTTCTCAAAGGAGAACGCCAAATTGGCCATTTAACCCAAAAATCACGGTCGAAATGTAGGTATGTAATAGGCCTCTTAAATTTTAACAAGTAGGTAAAGTGGCAATCAAAGTAAATAGTTTTCTTCGTATCAAAGTCAACTAATTTATTTCTAATAGGCACATAAAGACACTTTTGAGCGTTTTGATTTCCAAGAAAATTGAATTTGTTCTAGTTACCATTTCAAAAGGTTGTTTCGTATGAAGAATAATGGGCAAGAAACTCCACAGTTACTCTTAGAAAATGTTTAACAATATTTTGTATACATCCATAGTTCAAAATGTAATCACTACATAATGGATTCTTAATAAGGTTTACATCTAGAAAACGAGTATTAATTTAGCTAATATACGCAGTTTCTACACACAACTCGGCAACTTAATTAAGTTGTTGAACATAATTTAATTTACCAAATACCTTAACGTTAGCTTTCAATAAGTTGCTGACCAAAGTATGAAAATAATCTAGTAGCAGGATCTGATTGGAATTTCTAGTGCTACGGTGTAAAGGATAATATAGCATTACACCTGCCTCGTGGGTCTAGTGGTCACAAGCGCTACTGCTGAGCATAAGGTCCTGGGTTCGATTCCCAGATCAGGCAAAGTGCTATTAGGTTTTCCAACAGAAATTACTCAGTAGCAGGCTGGAGTCTGGATTTGTGTCCAGTTGATGGCAATACGCTCGCCCCCTATTACAAGGAACTTAAACATAACTGGCGAAACGTCGGTGTACTATAGGTACGCCTCTGCCTAAACCTTCAGGGATTACAGGCATGATGTTATGCTCTGTTATAAATATTATTATGTTTTACGGCAATGAAAATAACTATTTTCAACTTTACTGCCAGTCTCAACAATTCTGAAAGTATTTCTGTTAACACTGAGAAGTCGTCACAACAATAAAACTTGTATTGTGTCTCGTTCAGTGCCCTTAAATGCGTTAAAACCATTCAGATAACTTCTAAAGTCACATAACATAACTGAACAAAGGTCATCTTTGATGTAATGTATACCTGCATAAACTTCATATTTATTCTCAAGCCAAGTTCAAGTTCGAACCACGTCATTAAAAGTTAAGTCTGTTTAAGTTAATCACACTTTTTCTTGTTATATTCAGATTTATTACTCAATTAGAGCGAGACAAAATACACTTTGAAGATACTTTAAGCACAGCCAAATTCCATTGAAACTTTTGACCCGATATCAGCTTTGTGCTGAATTGAATAAATTCGCCCTAATTGAGATTAAAGTCCTTGAGTAAAAATAGTTCGGCCTCTGACTGATGTTCATGAGAAAATGTTCGTTTGAAGTTGAAGTCTGAAGGCGTTTTAGTAATGAAGCCGCGACTGCGAATAGGGAGACTGGAAATTCGACTTCTTGAAAAGTTAGAGCTATTTTCTTAATTCTCACTTTAAAATACAGATTATAGCCGGCCTGTGAATTTGGACATGTCTGAATAGTCCCGTTTTTGCGTTTTATTTTTATTTGGTGAAGCAAGACTTGGTTCAGTATTCAAAACACAGTTTTACCCCATCTTGAATAAATATGTGACGCAAATTTTAATCGCGTTCCATCTCACTGCGAATGACAGGCGCTGCAGTAGGTTTCCGGTCACGGGTTAGCTTATTTCACATCACAATATTCCATTTCGTATACAATAGACAAGAAAAAAGTTGTATATCATCAAATATTAGTAGACTGCGTCGAATTGAATAATTCTAATCGAAAACTTATCTCAGAATAATAACCATACCATAATTATTGTCTTTCATGATATTCCAAACTCAGAAACTGTTGTTCTCCTAAATCCCAAATAATCTTGTGAAACAAAATGGCGTCGCTAACTGGCAACTCTACATCATCGTAATAATAAAACCTCTACATAGAGAGAGACTACCCTCCGCCGTGTCTATGAACGATGGCACAAATGGTCGAGTCCTTACGTTATGATCGCTATTAATCCGTATAAGTATCCACGTATATTATGTTATGTGACAAACGAAAATAATTAGATGTTTGTTTGTTTTGTTTGACATGTGTCGGTACAAGACTCTCTTATAAAACTATTATCTCTTATATTACATTTGAATAAGAATTGAGAATTAAAATTTCAATGCCATGCAGAGATAATAATAGTGATTTAGCAATAGATTGGAATGCAAGCTTATTTATTTACATCTTGCAAGTTTCTTGGGAAGAAATGAAAGCAACCATCTGGTTTACTTTCCGCGAAATTGTCTATTCATAAAATATACATTTTCGATTAACAGGAAATACGTCTGCCAAGTTTGGTTGTTGAAGTATTTTATTTCGTAAAAAAAACTGGTTGCTTTTGAACTTATTGAACTTTATATCAGTACTAGCTTCCGCCCGCGACTTCGTCCGCGTAAAATTTCTTGTTCCCCCAAGGTTCAAAAAAGAATAAAATTTCCCCGATTTGGCAAAATTTTTCATTGATGCTCCGCTCCTACTAGTCTTAGCGTGATGTTATATATAGCCTATAGCCTTCCTCGATAAATAAGCTATATAACACTAAAATAATTTTTCAATTCGAACTAGTAGTTCCTGAGATTAGCGCGTTCAACCAAACAAACAAACAAACTCTTCAGCTTTGTAATATTAGTATAGATTTACATACTACATAACATAACATCACGCCTGCAATCTCCAAAGAGTTTATCAGAGGTGTACATATAGTATCTACACCCACATTTCATCAGTGATGTTAGAGTCCCATATAATAGGGGGCGAGCCTATTGCCATCAACCGGGCAAAATTCAGACTCCGGGCTGTGACTGAGAAATGCCTCATGCGAAAACCCAACAACACTTTTCCCGACGTGGGAATCGAACTCAGGACCTGACTTGGCATGGCAGAGGGTGGCCATAGCTATCATGACAATCCCGGAAGTACGGTCAAGATCCCTACCAGCATTTTACTGGAATACTTCCTTCCTCCGAGCACATTTACTCTTGCGAATCTCCACTCAAGCCGGCCAATAAAGGCAAACCAGAGATGAAGAACAAGACATCTCACAGGAGATAGGGTCCATGGGGTCGCTACTGCCCATCAGCTCGCCACATGCTGCCCTGCGGGCTTATGTATCTGTACGAGCCGCTAACCCGTACAGTAGAGTTGTAGCTTGTAGAGTTGTGGTGAAGTTGGTTGTTACAGTAGACGGGATGTAGACAGGGAATAACAACACTGTATTGTGTCCGTGCTACCGGAGTGGATTTATTGTTCACTCTAATCATATAAAATATTAACCTAAATAACATCGACTACGCGTGTAATGCTAAGTAATGTAAAAAGTTAAACAATTAAAATCATGTGGCGATGCTCGTACATCCTGCCAACAACAAAAAATAAACAGAAAGGAATTATGAAAGATTAGATTGTAGACATAATAATTGTGTAAATGTAAATCTAAAAATAAAGCATAATACATTAAAACAAATAAAGGAAAGATTAAGACGCTCTCGGTTCAGCTCTGACTGATATAGGAGATGTTCCACAGTCCATCTTGATGTTGCTTCGGCAAGCTCGTAGTTGCCCGGTGGTTTCTTCTGTTGCCGATTCATGCGCCCTTGCAGGTCTCCTGCTCTCGTGAGGTTCCACCATTTCAATTTCTTCCTTGCGTTCTTGAGATGGAGGTAGATAGGAGCATCGGTTTTTCACTTTGAAGAAGATCCATATGCCGAAAAGCGTTCCACAGACTGTCATGAAACCGTAGAGAACATAATGGTGTTGTTCCGCATCGGTTGACCGTATTGTTTGTATGTCTTGTTGATCCTTAATTAGCTCTATTTTCTTCTTCAGGTCATTTAGTTGTTCTTCATGCGTTTCTATTGTCATGTTCGTCAAGTAGGCAATGTTGCTATTACTTGAAACTAAATGGTTTATGTTTGTCTCCGGTATGTAAATTTCATCATCATTGTCCAATTTAATTTTACTTTGCAGATTATAGTGCGAGTGAATAAGGTGATTGTTACCACGCATCATGCATCCTGTCGCTAGGGCGATCGTCCCCGTATTACGTAGTGTCTGTGACGTAATGCCAGTTGGACAGAAAATGCGCATAGTGCATTCCTCGCAACACCTAAACAACCAAGCGTCTTTGCTGTGTAGCTTAATCCAGTCATTCGTGCAACTTGATATTCTTGAGCGGCAACTGGATGCTACTCGGTTGTTTATTATGTCTGCTTCGCACATGCTTGTTGCTGTTTTTATTTCATATAGAGGTAGGTCGAAATTGCATAACAGCTGATTTGTGTTGATTTGTATGCACGATAGAAGTTGTTGTTCGTGCAACGGTATTATCATGTCCTTTCTTAAGTTCACGGCCATGTATTTAGCTGTAGGTACTATGCTGACCATGGAGCTTCCGTTTATGTTGCTAATAGGTACAACTTGCGTTAATTCATATTGCTCGTCTGTCACCAAAGGAATTGTTACTTCAAATATAAGGAAGTCTTCGACAAGTTTTCCGTGAACACTTGATAGTTTGTACATTTTTCTGATGCATTTGAGACTGCTTGTACAGGGTAGTGATAATCCTTTCGGCACTTGTCCTGATATAATGTTAAGCTGTTTTTCAAATGCATCTGGTTTCAACAAGTGAGTGTCGACCTTGCCGTTGTGAATATCTGTGATAAGGTCGATCAATGTGTCTTGTATTCTTCGCAAGTTCTCAACCATCATATTCGCGGCTACTGCAGTGGCTATGATGAAAGTTGCCTTGTCTTGTTCTGTTTTCAATTGCTGAATACACTCTCTTAGCTGCTTATTGATTACGATGAACTGTCGGTTCATTACTTGCTCGTTTCTCTTGAGTAAATTGTATTTGCCTTCAATGATTGACGTTTGGTTCTTGTAGAGATTTATCAAGTGATTTTCGTTGTTTTGTATCAATTTTATGTCTTGACTGTATTTCTCAGCGAATTTATCATCGAGCACTCCAAACAAGGAGTTGGCAATGTTACCTATCCCGTTTATAAGACCTCTCCTAATACGTTTTCCGTGTTCATATTTTAAGACATCATGATAATGCCTTAGTTCGTTCAAGTTGTGCTCAAATTGTGTTGATATAGCAAAGTAGGCTGTATTTCGCTGATCGAGTTCTTGTAATTGCTTGACATATTGTTCTACAGCGGAAACACTTCTCCAGTATGTCGACATGTTGTAATAAATAACCAATCGCCATTCATCTTGAATTATCTGTACGTCTGCGGTTTTATCGAAGTATACAAGGCGGGATGGGTCGAGAGACGTGACGTTCACTAATTGTTGTATAGACGGTGCCACACACATCATCATGAACAACAGCATCGTACTCAAGCACGTTGTGAAGATTCCTTTCTTGGCAGTTGCAGGTCTCTTTCGACGTTGCGGCGATGGTGTGGCTGAAGTCGTCTCCATTTGAATTTTGTCAGGCTCTTCAGTGGTTTTGTCCTCAGTATGGCGTCCTGTTTCAATGGGCAACCGTGACACCTTTGTTATCGGCCGCTTCATGATGTTTGACTTAATTTTCAATGTCACTACTCGTACTAAGTCATCAGCTCCCGGATGTGTTTCTGTGACGCGTCCCAGTAACCATCTAGCAGGGGGTATCTGATCTTCCTTTATAAGGACAACATCACCTACTGCTATGTTTTGCGTAGGAGTTTGCCATTTTCCTCGCACTTGCAGTGTCTGAAGGTAATCTTGGGACCACTTTTTCCAAAATTCCTTGTACATGTGCTCTGTCAGTCGCCATCGTATGGTTAATGTTGTGTTGTCAAATTCTGAAGTCATAGGTGGCGCCAGCACAGGGCCGCCGACTAAAAAGTGCCCTGGTGTCAAGTAGTCCAAGTCATCGGGGTCGTTTGTTAGAGCGACAAGTGGCCGAGAGTTGAGGCAGGCTTCGATTTGTGATAGGATGGTATTGAACTCCTCGTACGTCAATTTTTGTTCGCCAATAGTACGTTTGAGATGGTGCTTCATGCTTTTAACTGCAGCTTCCCATAAACCTCCAGCTGTTGGCCATGATGGAGCATTAAAATGCCACTCAATGCCGTACTCCGAAGTGTTTTTTATGAGGTCGTTCTTGCTTAGTAGTTGCAATGCCTCTTGGCGTTCTTTTGCTAGTGCTCTTGCTGCGCCAACGAAGTTTGTTCCGTTATCACTGTAGACATGTTTCGGTGTTCCCCTTCGTGCACAAAATCGCTTCAATGCTGCCAAAAATGTTGCGGTGCTGAGATCTGACACTAGCTCGAGATGTGTTGCTTTCGTACATAAACAAACAAAAATAGCAATGTATGCCTTTACTGTTTTTATGCCACGGCCTTTGTTGGCTTTTATTTCAACATGACCTGTAAAATCCACACCTGTATGTGTGAATGGCCGGGACGGCGTAACTCGAGCCGGCGGTAAGTCCGCCATCAGCTGATTGCTGCGTTGCGTTTTGTAGCGATGACAAGTTATGCATTTATTTAATTGTTTCTTTATTGTTTTCATTCCGCCGAGAATCCAATACTTGTTTCGAAGATGTCCCAAGGTGAGCCTGGCACCACCATGAAGCGTTTGCTTGTGGGCTTGCTCAATCAACAGTTCTGATAATTTGTGGTGGTTAGGTAAAATAATCGGATGTTTTTGAGAGTTAGTTAACTTGGCATGTTCGAGCCTTCCGCCCACTCGAACAATGCCTTGGTTGTCTAAAATTGGACACAAGTTCAAGAGTTTACTCGTGGCCCGTACTTTCTTGTACTTCTGCATGTTTGCAATATCGTCGCCAAACGAGTTGTTTTGTACAATTTTGATGATTGTGTATTCAGTTAATTCTAAGTCTTCGGTCGTTAGCTGAGTTGTCCGTTTGGCCTTCGTTACGTCACGTGAGTTGTTTATAAATCGTAGTATCCAACTTACGATTCTTGTTACACGAGTCATCGAACTGTGTTTTTGCAAAAGGGACTCACTAAGTGGTGTTTGACTTGTCTGTGTTGCACAACTTTGCTCCCGGTTCCTTAGCTCCTCGTTGGTTGCGAAAATCTCTTGTTTGGGTATGTTATTGTCTTGGAGCCAGGCGGGGCCATTCCACCATAGTGTGTGATTCGAAAGGTCGGCTGGCAAGACTCCTCTGCTTGCGCAATCTGCAGGATTTTCTTGCGATTTCACATGTCTCCATCCGTTAGGTGGAATTATCTGTGTTATTTTCGCTACCCTATTGGCCACGAAGCTCTTCCAGCGCTTCACATCACCCTGTAACCACCCTAGTACCACCATCGAATCTGTCCAACAGTAGGTTGTAACCTTGTGTTGCGTGTTGATGGAGTCCTCGACCTTTTTGATTAGTTGGGCGAGTAGGGCCGCGCCACATAACTCTAATCGAGGCAAGGAGATGGGTTTCTTCAGCGGAGCTAGTTTGGTTTTTGCTGCCACTAGTCGAATCAGCTGTTGACCTTCCTTGTCAATAGATTTGCAGTAAACGACACATCCGTAAGCTCGTTCCGATGAATCGCAAAAGCCATAGATTTCGAAAGGCAGTTCTGTGTTGCCAATCCAACGTGGTATCGAAATATTGTGAATGTAGGCCATCTGTTGGCGAAATTGCTCCCATTCTTATTGTATGTTCAATGGAAGACACTCATCCCAGCCTGTCGTTGTTTTCCAAGCTTGTTGAAAGATCAACTTGGCCCTTAGCGTAACTGGCGAGAGCCAACCTAATGGGTCATACAATTTGGATATATCAGAAAGCAATGTGCGCTTAGTGTTGACGTCACGCTTGTTAATAAGCGGTATTCGTTTGTATGTAAATTGATCCGTGCGCGGATTCCATGTTATGCCTAATGTTTTGTTTGTTTCTGTATCTTTGAAATCAAACATTCCTTGACTGACTAGGTCATTAGGCAAATTCTCAAGTAAGCATTTTTTTTTTTTTTTTTCACAAAAATTTACATTTATTAATATCTATAATACATGATAACACTAATATATATATATATTATGTACAAGTATACAATAAAAAAAATAAAAAGGGAGAAGAGCTCATTGGGCATCAAAAAATTCATCCGCATCGCTGTCAATCGGAAAAGTGCCCAAAAGGCTGGCAGCGTTGCCACGCTGAATGGCAATGCTGATTCTTTGGGCTAAGAATAGGCCAGCCTTCTGGTCCCGTAGAGAGTCGACCAACCGCTTAGCGATGTCCCGAAATACTCGATGAGCACTCGGACCCCAAGGCCCAAGTGTTTCAACACCAAACGGCTCAAACATATAGCTCCCAATGAGGTTGTTATATTTGCGCCGTTTGAGGTTTTCTGCACCTGCAGCAGCCGCCCCAACACAGCCCGCCGTGCTAGGAAGATGGGATGGCGCGAGGGTGTCGACACAGGTTGCATCCCACACCAAAGGCCTACCCAACTTCCAAGGCATTATGGTCATTCCGTCCGGCCTCTTCCCATCGTCACGTGCCAAGCCGTTGGGTTCTAAAACAGCTGGCACCCCGGCGGTGACAAGAGCCCGACGGATGATGTCGTTAATGCTAGCGTGCCGTGCCATACGACCAGCGCTCTTGCTGCAGGATAGGCCATGGTGTCCGAGGCAGTCGACTCCTTCACCGCATTGACAGCGATGTGGAGCTCCGCAAGGAGCGCCCAGACGCAAACAAGTAGCGAGCCGGAATGTGGTATCACCCAGCATAGTGCCTATGTTGGGTGATGGTAGCGCCTGAAGCCAGAGGCCCGACTCCCATTCACCCACAGCCAGCAGGCGGGCACGCTCAGCAGTGTTGGTGGACGTATTAATGAGTTTATTCCGTACCAACCTGCAGAGCGGCTCATCCCACTGTCTCTGGGAGGACGGGTTCTCGGGCAGAACCGTATCCGGGCAAGCAGTTTTTCAGCATTTATTGTTGCTAGCCCACTTTCGAAGGTTGAATCCACCGCCCTTCAACATCGTTATCAGTTCATGTTGAGCCTTCTGTGCGGTAATTATGTCGTTACAGCCTCCTAGCAAATCGTCCACGTACAGCTGATTTGAGAGCAAGTTCGCTGCCAGAGGAAATTCAGCGCCGTCATCTTTGATCATTGTTTTATTGTTCGTATGGCCAAAAATGGAGCTGATTTGGTGCCATACGTCACTGTAGTCAGTTGAAATTCTTGTAGTGGCTCTGTGGCAGAATTTCGCCAGACTATTTTCTGTAAGTGTTGGTCTGTATCCTGAATTCGAATCCGTCGGTAAAACTTCTCGATGTCAGCAGTATACACGTATCGGAACGCTCTCCATCGCAGAATCATGGCTTGAATATCTTGTTGCAAATTGGGTCCGCATTCCATGAGTTGATTCAAACTACGTCCTGTAGTCGTGGCCGCCGACGCGTTGAATACCACGCGTAATTTTGTCGTAGTTGACTCAGGTCGTAGTACTCCGTGGTGAGGTAAGAAGCAACTGGGTGTTGTCAGCATTGTGCATGGTCTCATGTGCTTGAGAGCTATGTATTCATCAATGAAGGCCTTGTAGCTTACTGCAAGCTTTTCATCTCGAGCAAATCGTTTTTCCAGTTGTTTGAATTGTGCGACCGCTTGTGGCTTTGATTGTCCCAGATGTTGATCAAAGTTTTGTTTCATGGGTATTCTCACAGCGTATCGCCCATCTTCAAGCCTTTTTGTAGTTTGAGTGTACAGTGACTCACAGTAGTCTTCCTCGACTGTTAAGGATTCGTCTTGAGCTGTGATCTCTTCCATCTCCCAAAAACGAGAAATGTCCTCAGTATTTATCACTGCATGGCAGTTAAATGTCTTAGTGTTTCCGACTAAAACCCATCCGAGTTTTGTTTGTTGCGCAATCGGTGCGTATATGTTTCCTCGGAGGATATTCTTCATGATGATGTCGGCGTTATACTCCAGCATCAAGTAGGATGTCGACTGGCCGAGATAAGTTGAAATTTGGATCAGCCAATTGGATACTTTGTATGTGAGGCCAGTCTTGTTTCTCAAAGGAATAGTTAGGCAAATTGTTAAGTAATTTTGCCATAACTAATGTCTGTGTTGTGAACTGGTAGTCCCCATAAAGTGACTCGCATTCCAGCTGAACTGTTCCATTGCTATGACTGGCAAATGTTCCGATCCCGGATACCGTAGAGTTTTGGTTGTATCTCCGAAGGCCAAGTCGTTGAACCGCAGATTCCGTAATAAGGTTTAGTTGGGATCCTTGATCAAGAAGGCATCTTAATGTTGTATATGTTCCATCTATGGCTCTAACTTTGAGCATGACTGTTGATAGTAGAACTTCATTGAAATTGCCTGACACTTGATTGGCTGTGCCTTGTGAAGTCGACGGTTTATTGTTGGGTCGTTGACCGTTCGATGAAGTCATCGGCGCAGTGTCACGAACTATGTCATGTAATATGGTGTGATGTGTATTGTTGCACACTCTACACCTTTTATGCGAATTGCATTTATTTTCTTTGTGCGAATACATGCAATTCTTGCAAACATTCAATTGCTCAAGCGTCCTCAATTTAAGTTCCGGACTCATCTCTTGAAATGTTGAGCAATTAATTAAGACGTGATTTGTTTTGCAGATAGGACAATTTTTGTTGGAGCTTGTGTGATTCGCCTTTTTTTTTTTTTTTTTTTGTGGATGGGAAATCATCAAATGACTTCTCCCGCTCTGGGCGGAGCGGGAGGGCGTGTCAGACTTTTACTGACTAAAACCCACCCGTGTTCCTTCTGTTGCCTGTGCCGGGGCCACGGTAACTCTTTCGAACATCCCGCAACCCTAGCTGGCATCGGCCCTAGCGGACCCCGTCAATAGTGCTGACATCTCTTTGAGGCGCGCGTGGAACACGACGCGCCGTCGACTCGGGCCTGGTCCTTACCGGACGGCGAGCTACCCATTGCTCGCCGTCCGCAAGCCCGCGCCTACGGTGGCCGGGAATCGGCTGCCGATTCCCGACGCCCAGGGCGTCTCCTGCGGCGACTAGGGGCGTGAGGGTGCAAAGCTTGCCTCTCCCTCACGCGTCCCGCCTCCTCCTTCACGAGCATTACTGCTTCGCAGAAGGAGGTAATGGCTTCCCATGCACTCTCGCTCCGTACCATGGCCTGGACCAGGGCCGGACGCGAGAGATCGCCGCCGCCGATCGCTTCCGCGAGGACACGGCGGTGCCCCGCCCAAGCCGGGCAGACTTCCACCGTATGCTCCACCGTGTCCTCCGGGCGATCCACACAGTGGTGACACCCGGGCGTTTCCTCCCGCCTTATCCGGAACAGGTACCTCCCGAAGCACCCGTGTCCGGTGAGGACCTGCGTCAGGCGGAAGGTGAGGACGCCGTGGCGCCTCTCCAGCCACTCCTCAAAGAGGGGACTTATCGCCGCAATTGTGGCGTGCCCAGCGCTGGGTTGCGACAATCGCACTCTCCATGCCGCCATGAGATCCTGCCGGAGCTCTGTCCGCCGTGCCGCGATTTCTCGCGGCAACGGAGTTACGCCCCGGCGTCCTGCCTCCTCGCGCCACTCCCAGATGTGCGCGAGGACTTTTGCCTCCAGATCCCATGGCGGTAATCCGGCAAGGAGGTTCGCCGCCTCCCCGGAGACCGTGCGGTATCCCCGGGCTAACCGGATGGCCATGACCCTCTGGGACGCGTTCAACCGACGGACCGGTCGCCGCCTCACGGAACGCGCCCACACCGGAGCTCCGTAAAGGGCCATGGACCGCACGACCCCCGCGTAGAGCCTCCGGCAGGAGGCGTTTGGACCCCCCAGATTGGGCAGGAGCCGCCCCAAGGCAGCCCCGGCCCGCTCCAGTCTGGGAGCCAAACGTCGGAAATGCTCCACGAAATTCCACCGGCTGTCGAGGACGAGTCCCAGGTACTTCATCGTCGACTCGACACCGATGAGAACCCCTCCTACCGTTATTTGGGAACCCGATGGTGGTGCGTTCCGAGGACCATGAAAACACATGGCCTCGGACTTGTGCAAGGCCACCTCGAGTCCCAATTGCCGGATCCTCTCTACGATTGTCGCAACCCCGCGTGCCGCTAATTCGGCCGCCGCCTGGTGCGACCTCCCCTGCGCCAGGACCAGCGTGTCGTCAGCGTAGCAAACTACGCTGACGCCACCAGGGAGTTCGGCGCGCAGCACCCAGTCGTACCCGATGTCCCACAGATGCGGTCCCAGAACCGATCCCTGCGGGACACCGCACGACATCTCTCGCCGGTTCCACTCTCCCCGGTGACCGGGGTAGATGACGGCCCTGTCCGTCAGATAGGCCTCGACCACGCGACAGAGGTAGGTCGGCACTCGGTGATACCGGAGTGCCTCCCTGATGCAACTCCAGGGCAGGGTGTTGAAGGCATTGGCGATGTCTAGAGACACCGCCAAGACGACCCCACCCCGGGCCACAGCATCCCCCGTCGTGAGGGCTCGTACGCGCATGATGGCGTCCACCGTAGAGCGCCCCTTGCGGAAACCAAACTGGCTCTCCGCCAAATCCGGCCCCACCCTCACCAGCCGCCCGACAAGGCGGTCTGCAATGACTCTTTCAAAGAGCTTGCCCACCTCGTCGAGCAGCACGATGGGCCGGTAAGCGGACGGCGAGTCCGCAGGGCGCCCCGGTTTCTTAATGAGGACCAGTTTCCCTGTCCTCCATTGAAGCGGGAACTGGCCCCTCTCCAAGCATGCGCTTAGGAGCCCCCTTAGTCGAGGCCCGAGAGCCTCCAAGGCCAGGACCCAGGCTTTTCCAGGTAAGCCGTCGGGTCCTGGGGCGGTATTCTTGGCATTCAGCCTGCGCACCGCCACTCTCAGCTCTACCTCGGTCACCTCCGGAGCATCGTCGTCATCGTCGGCTGCGTGGTCCGCATCCGACACCGCAGGAGGCGGAGCCATGGGCGGGGGAGTATGTTCCCCTCGCGAAGGGAACAGAGCGCTCACCACGTCCTCCACGAGCTGGGGCCGGAGACTCTGCGTCAGCGGGGGAGCCCATGGGCGGAGCTTGTTCCGCACCATTTTATAGGGGCGTCCCCACGGGTCCCTGTTCAGAGTCTCCAGCGACTCCTCACGGGCCAGTCCCTTGGCCCGCAGGATCTCCGCTCGGAGGGCGGTCTTCGCCGCTCTGTACCCCTCGTACAGCTCCGCCTGAATGGCTTCCGTATCCGGAGGGCGGATACGGAGCCTGCGGTGCCTGGTGTACCGGCGTCGCGCAGCAACGCACGTGTCGCGCAGAGACGTCAACTCCGGCGACCACCAGCACACCTGGCGCCGGGCGCGTCCGGGCCGGACCCGGGGCATTGCCACGTCGCATACTTCGGACATGGCCTCCCGGAACCACCCCGCCTCGTCATTGATGTCAGCAGGCCTGTCCAGCGGTGACACCCAGGCCTGCACGATCGAGGCTTCCAGGAGGAGCTCCCGGTCCAGCTGCTTCAACGCCCACCGCGGACCACTCGGGGCCTGTCGGACCGGCGCGCTCGAGGTCTGGGCGGAGACGTCAAACCGGATGTACCGGTGATCGGAGTAGGTCTCCACCCCCTCCATGACGCGCCAGTCGAGGACACGCGGCGACAGAGCGGGGCTGGCGAACGAAATGTCCACCACTGACTCACCCCGCATCCGCACACACGTGGGGACAGAACCCCGGTTTAGGACGACCAGGCCCGTCTCCAGAGCCCAGTCCTCCACCATCCTGCCCCGTGTGTCCGTATGCCGGGAACCCCAAGCCACATTCTTGGCATTGAAGTCCCCGAGGACGAGTACAGGGAGGGAACGGAATCCGACGACGACGACTCTCAACTCCGCAAGGGAGTTGTGGAACTCGGCGAGAGTTCGGTTCGGGGAGAAGTATACCCCTACCACGACAATCTCCCCGAACCGTGCTGCCACGCAACCCCGTCCCCTCTTGACCGCCTCGAGGGACGGGGTACCGGCGGCGGCCGATGAAATTAGAGTCACTGAGCCGCTCAGGTCCTCCACCCAGTCATCCCTGGGCGGGACAAAGTACGGCTCAGCGACCACGGCGATGTTAATCGACCACTGCGCCATGCTCTGGAGCAACAGATCCTGAGCGGAGGCGCAGTGGTTGATGTTCGCCTGGAGGAGGCGTAATGGGGCCATTATTGGCACTCCATATCAGCCCCCTCCCGAACCCCCTGTGAGGGCCCTGCCGCGGTGGTTGCGGCGGCGGCGACAGTGGAGGCGGCAGCGGCGGAGGCGGCAGCGGCGACGGCGGCAGTGGTGGCGGCTTCGGCGGTGACGCTGGTGGCAGAGGGCTTGCTGCCCCTGGGTTTGACGTGTGGAGCGCAGGCCTTGCTCCCAGCCCGGTGATTGGCCGGCTTGCCAGCTGCCGCACACGCGAAGCAGTGCGGCGCGGCTTTACACGAGCCGGCCTTGTGACCGGGCTGACCACAGCAGAAGCAATGGCCGCTACGGTCCACCTCCGAGGTGCATTTAGCTCCCACGTGGTTGCCCACGTGACAGCGGAAGCACCTCAGAGGTCTGGGTTCCAGCAGTTTCACCTGCGTGGAAACCCAGCCCACCTTGAGCCTTTGGCCCTCCCCAGTTATTTTTCGGGCCACCGCCACGGGGCAGCTCACTGTAACAGTTCGCATCCCCGTGAAGTCAGGACGGATGGTGCCTACCCTAACCTGCTCGGCTGAGCACCCTCCAGTCCTAACAACGGCGGCCACCACCTCTCCTTCCGTCGCTGAGTCGTCCAAACCCAGTATGCGCATGTTCGCGCACTTGGTGGGTCTGGACACTCGGGCCTCGTCCGCATTTAGGGACGCCCTAAGCCTCTCGGCCAGAGCGTCAGCGGTCGGGCCGCTGGCCGCACCGGGAACCTCCAGCATCCGGGCCCCAGTCGCAGTGACCCTTATCCGGATGCCATCGGCAACGCCGAGCTCCTCGAGGTTCACCGCCTCCCTCGCCTTGGCAAGCACGTCGCGGTAGGACACGCCCTTCTTCTCCGCTTCCGGCTGTAGTGTGATCACTACAGCTGCGGACCTCGGGGCACGGAGCCTAGCCGCGACGATTCGCTCCTTGCGCCGCTGCCGCCTCTCCTTCTTTTTGGCCGCCCTTGCTGCCTTACCCGCCTTCCTCTTCTCCCCGGCTACTTGCCATTCGGCGTCAGCCGGAGGAGATTTAGGAGGCGGGGGCGGCCGTTTCGCCGCCGGGGCTGGGGCCCTCGCGGGTTCCTGCACGGCCCTGCCTTTCGCCTGCCCCGTTGATGCAGGCTTGACCGTGGCAGCCGCGGCGGCGGCATACGATGCCGCCTTCCGCTGGCCCGAGGCCGGCTGGCTCGCCGCCAGCGGGGGCCGCAGGACTATGGCCTCCAGGGCGGAAAACCGGCTTCGGAAGGCAGCCAGCTCCTGCCGGACCAGGGCCAGAACCCGGTCCTCAGCAGGCACGGGCCCGACCTGCCCATGCCACGCCTCACCCTGTGGCACCTCCCGGGGGCCAGCTCCTCGGAGCCTGGCCAGGTCCGCTCGGAGCTCCTCATTCTCCTTTCGGAGAAGCTCCATGGCGGCTGTCAAGCGAGCGACCTCCGCCCGCATCCCTGTCATTCCGTCCGACGGGGGCCTGAGGTGACTGGCCTCCGCTGCCGCCATAATGGAGGCCCTGGCTGCCGATATGGCCTTGTCTTTAGAGGACTGAGTCCTCTTCAAGGCCACACTCTTGATCGCGGCTGCCACGACCTCTGCGAACCTGATCGTTTGCTCCGAATTGGAGCCGCCAGCGGCGTCCGGCTCACCACCTGCTGACTCCGACCCAGCCGAGACTGACCCCAACTGCGACTCTGGCTCGGCCGGGCTGGCTGGGCTCGGCTTGCTGGCTTCTTTGGTGAGCCCTCTGCCCACACCCCTTTCATGGGCCCCACCCCGCCGGCTGATTTTTTTACGGGCCGAGCTCAGCCCACCATCCGAGGAAGACCCCAGGCCATCCCCCGGTTTGGGGCGCTTCTTGAAGAACTTTTGGTTCTTCCCAGCGCCCCCCACCATGTGTGATTCGCCTTGGGTGCCCGTTTGTATTTGCGCATGTCCCTTAGGAATGATGTAGTCTCCTTGTCCTGAGATGAAGATGCTTGTTTGTTGAAGTTAGTTGGATTCCTTTTCTTCGTTATTGATTCTAGCGCTGTAAACTTGTTCTCGATAAACTGAATAAGTTCTTCAAACACAGGAAGCTCTCTGGGATGTTTCCTCGCTTCCATGTAGTCGGAGTAGGTTTGAGAGTCGAGTCATCCTCCAAGGATGTGTACTAGAATGGGATCCCACGTAGTAGTGTCTATACCCAAGTTGCGAAGGGCGTGCACTACTTCCAGACTAGTGTCATGTAGACGCTTCAGCTCGTACGCATTTTGATGTTGAATCGTCGGCTGACTCATAAGTGTTTGCATCTGTTTCGTGAAGAGCAGCTGTCGATTGTTGTACCTGTGGTTAAGTAGTTCCCAGCAGGAGTCGTAGTTGGTTTCAGAAACAGGTAAATGTTGCACCAAGCGCTCAGCCTCTCCCTTTAGCTTCCCCTTCAAATGCTGCATCTTTTGGGCTTTGGAGAAGGTAGGGTTGTTGTGGATGGCAGCGGCGTATAAGTCTAGGAAGGTCGGCCACTGTGAGTAGTTTCCTGAAAACACCGGTATTTCGATCTTCGGGGCGCTGTCGCGTTGCTGTACCGCGAGATTTAGTTTGCGATTAAGATCTCGCTTTGTTGACTCGTACGTTGCCTCATACTTCGAAAACTCAAGTTCGTAGTTTACGTCACTGCCGACGAGAATGTTGTCGAGTTTCCAATGTACTTCGTCGATCACCTTCCATCGGGATTCGAGAGTCTTGAGTTTGTCCTCGATGTCCCATTTTTCAGTTAAGTCATCAGTAATCATGTTGCGGGTGAAGCGTGAAAAAGCTCTAAAATTGGTGGCTTGTTGTGTCTTGAGCTCGACAGATTTAGAAGGGACTCCAATGTTCTTGGTGGTTTCACCTTGATTTCCGAAAGTTTCAGAATCCTTGTCGCCAGCAGTATAAGAGGCCCAGGCTTGCAACTTCTGCACTATGGTTAGGTATTCACCTTTGACTCTCTCATATGCTTGAGTGGCGTAGTATTCGTTTGCCTTGTTTTCAGCACCTTGCAGAATACTATGGTTCATCTCAAACTCGTTCCAGTGAGCCTGGAGGTTATCCAGTCTAACTTTGATGTATGCAGTGTTTTTGCGGTCAGGGCCATCCTTTCCGAAGTTGACACCGATTTTCCTGATGCCTTCAGCAATGATTTCCTGCCGCTTCAGAAGTTCTTGTTGTTTAGCGTCCATTGTAGTTGTGGGACACTAACTCCTGTTGACTTCAATAGCTTCCGGATCACTCACTGTTGATGTTGCCTGTTGTGATCGCAGGATCAGAAGGTATCTCTAATACGATATGTGCGCCTTCTCAATATGACTGGGGCGATCCGCTTGTGGAAGACCAGTCAAACCGATTCGCTATCGTATGTAGAAACTTGCTGTACCTGATAAGGTTTGCAGGACTATTTTGTTCCAGTTGTGGTGAATCCGGCTCGAAGGACCAAAATGTACGAGCCGCTAACCCGTACAGTAGAGTTGTAGCTTGTAGAGTTGTGGTGAAGTTGGTTGTTACAGTAGACGGGATGTAGACAGGGAATAACAACACTGTATTGTGTCCGTGCTACCGGAGTGGATTTATTGTTCACTCTAATCATATAAAATATTAACCTAAATAACATCGACTACGCGTGTAAGTCAAATAGCATAATCAACAAAACAATTTAATGCTACAATTAAAATCATGTGGCGATGCTCGTACAGTATCTGTCTTGGTCTGGCTCCTCACCCTAGACTTGTGTCGACAAAGTAAATTTTACCGGCACAGACGTCAACGCAGAGATATTTTTCATATTATTATTAACCATATTTAGACCGTACGAAAAATAGGCGCTTGGTACTGGAGTTGTGGACACCAGCCCGATACGCTATACTATACTAACCCTAGTACTACACTTAGATTGCACACATCTTCATTGTATCCAGTTTCATTCCAACCACTTACAATCTGCAAATCCATCAAAGTGACATTGAATTTAATGGCATTACAAAACTAACAATTACACACATTTCCGACTTTCATTATTGGATTTCTAACTAGTTTGATGGACGTCTTGCACATGAATGAACAATAAAATGCAGATAATTCATATTTCTAATATTAATCACACGTCTTGTTTCCAAACTTCTTTTTGATAGTGATTAGAACAATGCTTATAATTAATTAATTACTATCATTACGTGATTCTTATGGATTCCTTCAGCATAAACGCATTTATGATTATGGCACCTTTCCCACCACCGGTGATTAACGAGAAGCGAGTAGACCAAGTCACTAAAAAGGAGTTGGCAAGCAACGGGCAGCAAGTGCGCGACGGTCACGAGCAATAACTCGCTGGTATGCGTTAAATAGGTACCAAGCGTGAGTCTCAGCGAGTGTTCTGCCCACCAAGCGAGCGCCGCTGAGCGAGATCTCTCTTTTATTAATATAGCCACTGGAATATCCGTGCTACTACAGTAGTCAAATATTTTTTCCAGTCGAGTGTCCCAACTACTAAGTTGGCTCAGCCGAATTATTCCCTTCAAAACGTTTTTTGAGGTGGAATCTCTATTAAAGCTTATAAAAAATTACTAGATGGCTCTGTATTAAATTCTGCCTCTGTTTCAAAAGCCCAGATTCCCAAGCTTAAAGTGAATGAATGAGAATTTAAATGTTCAAAGTCAGCGCTGTCATTTCAAGAAAATCTTCCATTTTACGATGCGTGCTCCGAAGGAAACATGTCAATACAATTTATTTATTAACTCAATGTAGTAGTGTTATATATTAAAGTAATCCTCAAGATTCAAGCTTTATGAATATTTATTTATTATTTATTTATTAAAACTTTATGCACAAGTAAAAAGAATACCGTACAAAGGCGGACTTAATGCCTGAGGCATTTTCTACCAGTCAACCTTAGGGTGATACAGAGACAAAACAAGGCAGGTGCAACATAAGGGATAGATAACACGAAAATAACTATAAAATACTGGAGAATATCTACATCTATCATAGGTTTCAAGGTTTTTTTAAGCCGATAAAATCGATATGATGAAACACGGTCGTGGCGCCATATTGCGCAATATTTTTATTTGGTTTATGTAATTTTTGTAATATTTATGTTAAATAATCGACAAAATATTGTTCGTAATATGGAAAACAGGTCATTACTAGTATTTATACACACATAGAACATTAAAATACAACGAAAATAGTTAGCATTATACGTTATTAATTACGCGGAACCTGAAATGCGCGGGCGCAGGGAGGTGGACGGTTTGTTTGTTTTAATTTATTGTGCTACTCAGAACATACTCAGTAAAGACATATAGGCATCAAAAAATAGCTTATATAGTCTAGTTTAATCATAAAATAGGTTTTATTGACACAAACTACAAAATATTGCGTAAAAACTTAGTAAGAACAAATATTTTACTCAAATTCAACCATATTCTCAACTTTAACGTTTTTTTTTTAATACTTAGGGCTAGTTGTTGTAATTTAGGTTTCACATAACTTCTGTATAGTTTCAGCTGTACACACGTATTTTTTATTTTGGTATAGTTGTAGCAGTTTACTAGATAAAACGATTCCAACAAAAATGGCAGGGGAGCCTACGCAGAGATAATGCGGGCGCGGCGCGTGGACGTACAAGGCTAACCCGGTAACTCCGCTTGGACGTTCTAGTAGTTATAGCTCTTGTAGTTGCGACAAAATAGTATTCGCCGGCGGCGGCGGTGTGAACAGTCAGCGATCAACTATTAATATGTATTATGTATGTCGGATCCGGTCATTAGTACGGACACGAAACGAATCTCAAGCGCGCCACTGGCGACAGCATGTGATCTACCCACACCTACGGCGCGCTTCTACAGAGTCGTGATGTTTTAAGCCCATGGCTAGGAGGATATTCCAGTGTCTGATCGCATCGGGGTTAAGACGTCGCGGAACTGTACTCGATTCGTTGTGCTCAGTTATCGCGATAAGTGTAATTTGCAGTTATTGTGTTAATTTGTGATTTTAATAAACACCGTGTATTGTACCCAGTGTGTTATCATTGCACGAAACCTATCTTCTGCCCACATGATGTCCGAATCTAACGGAGTAAATCCTGACGATCCTACATCAGAAGTTGGATCACATCGTGCTAATGAGATCACACGCGGGGACAGTGATAATAACGTATCCAGGTATGACGTGGGACCAGTTTAAAGAGCTGTTCAAGGCCAGATTCGTGTGCATCGAAACTTTTACGGCTACCCTCATTAACCTGAGCAATGACAAACCAAAGGAGAATGAGACTTATGCCGCCTATGCTAGTCGCCTTATGACGTTTTTGATGAACCGTTGGAAGGACCAGAGTGTTGAACAGATTGCGGCGTCGACTGTTATTGCTCACTTGGCGCAAATCGATACACGCTTACAACGTCTCGCTTTTACCACGGAGGTGACAACGCGTCATAAGTTGCAGCAAGAGCTTCAAGCGTTCTCTTACCTGAAGAGGAGAGCCCCTACTGATATGCGCACTGACGCCGGAAACGAGAAACGTCTGAAGTCTTCGTCACTACCACCAATCAAGTGTCACGCATGCGGCAAGCTAGGACACAAACAAGCGGATTGTCACACGAAGAAGAACGACGTCAAGAAGCCGTTGCCTGTGCCAGCTGCTACGGGCGCCGGGCAGCGACAACAAGCCAGCAGCAGCTCACCGGTGTGCTTCAAGTGCGGCACGCCGGGCCACATCGCCAGTCGCTGCACAGCGGGCGGGTCCAGCGCTGCTGTACCGGCGGTGAAACGAGTCGACCGATCGTCGAGCCTCCATCAGGAACATTAAAGCATTTTGGTGAGTGTTTTAAATTTGATTTTGATTCTGGTGCTGAATGTTCTTTAATGAAGGAGAGTATTGTTTGTAAATTTAGAGGTAGAAGAGTAAATGATGTGATATCTTTAGTAGGTATAGGCAATAAAAATGTTAATAGTACTGTGCAATTGCTGTGTCAGGTAGAAGTTAACGATTTCGCGACTTCTGCCAAGGTAAAAATATCAATCTACACCTTATTGCGACTGGTTCATCTCGTGCGAATGGTCAAGTGGAAAGGGTAATGAGTGAGATCAAGTCAATGTTATCCGCGATAGAGACTGATAAAGATCGGTCGTGGCAAGACTCGCTAGGAGATGTACAGCTAGCTCTAAATTGTACGGTTAATCGCGTTACAAAAGCTAGTCCATTAGAACTTTTGATAGGTAAGGTAGCACGTCCACTTCATGTAATGGCTAACGACAATGACGATGTTATAGACCTTGATGACATTAGGAGATTAGCATCTAAAGGCATTGAAAAGTCTGCGCGTTATGATAAAAGTAGTTTTGATAGTACAAAGGCAAGCGTGAGCAGGTTCTCTGTTGGTGAATTCGTGCTCATTGAAAACGAAGAGCGTAATCAAACTAAGCTTGACGTGAAGTATAGAGGGCCATTTCAAATTATTGAAGTGTTAGATGGCGATCGGTATGTTTTAAAATCTCTAGTTAACAAGCGTACTTACAAATACGCTCATGACCGTGTTCGGAAGATGCCCGAGGGCCAAGTACCAATTGAGATTATAGACGAAATAGATGATGAGTTGGCATCACTTTAGTTTGTGCAAACAGGTTCTCGGTTCAGTGGGTCGGAGACTGTACCAGAGTATCGTAGCCGTAGCCCGTTGGAAATCGGTATCTGCTCAGTGAGTAGTCCGTGGGTACACGGTAGGCGGTAGCTCTGGGTGGTATAGTCTGGTTTTGCCTAGAAGCAAAGACCATAGAGTCCAGGGTTGACTCGGTATTCCCGTGGGGAATAGTGTGTGTGTGTGTGTGACACAATAATTGACCATGAATGAGATACCTGAGGTTTGTTTTCTTTGATTAATTTAATGTGGAATCGTTGTGCTTGGTCTCGGTAATTTCGAAACTAGATAGTTCCAATTTGTAGATTAGCCTAGTTTTTAGTCTAATTTGAATGTTATTTGCAAATTAAAACAGATTTTTAAACAGTCAAGTCCCTTTTAATTATCTCATCAGTCCTCATATGAGTCAGAATTGGACGAAAAGAAACTGTGGCGAAATTTTGTATTTTCCAGATTAACAACACACGAGGACGTGTGCATCGCAGGATGGCCGTGTCGGGTCCGGTCATTAGTACGGACACGAAACGAATCGCAAGCGCGCCACTGGCGACGTCATGTGATCTACCCATACCTACGGCGCGCTTCTACAGAGTCGTGATATTTTAAGCCCGTGGCTAGGAGGATATTCCAGTGTCTGATCGCATCGGGGTTAAGACGTCGCGGAACTGTACTCGATTCGTTGTGCTCAGTTATCGCGATAAGTGTAATTTGCAGTTATTGTGTTAATTGTTAATTTTAATAAACACCGTGTATTGTACCCAGTGTGTTATCATTGCACGAAACCTATCTTCTGCCCACATGATGTCCGAATCTAACGGAGTAAATCCTGACGATCCTACATGTAGGTATCTTTACATACAAGGGATCTAAAGTTTTTTGTTCGTTTTTTGAGCGAGAAAGTAGTTGATAGCTAGTCGCTTACTCATCGACGGTGGGACTTTAAGAAAAACATTTTCTGTTTATGTCTTATACTGAAATATATGATTTTCCTTCTTTTGAGACTACGCAAAGGATATAACAAATTGGAACACAAAAGTAGGCTTTAATTTGAGGTAAAGTGTAGCACGACTGTCCAGTGAAAAGCCGATTTTAATGACGAGCAATTTCGACGGACTACCCGCTGTGCGTTTGGGATAGCGCGCGTGTGTGTGTGTGTGGGATAGCGCGCGTGTGTGTGTGTGGGATAGGGTAGGCATGTGTGCTTGTGCGATCTGCGCACGCAATTTGTCTTACTTTTAGTGGTAATTCTGCTTTAAAAGGTTACATAGTACTAAGCATTTTTGTTCTGCAGTGTCATTTGTATCATTATTGCTACGTCATAATAGTGCGAAGACTTACTGCCCTATTGGTGTCTTGGTAGCTGATCATGGATTCTATAGATTCATTATTGGAGCTAGATATTAATAGTTACAAAGCGTGATGTTATGTTATGTATGTGTGTGTTAATATTTAGTTCTGTCTTTTGGGTTTAAAATTTTAAGACGGTGTTGCGTTAAAAGTTTATTTTAAATAATGTCCTTCCCTTCGGGGAAAACAGGAGGCATGATATTATCGCTTTTGTTTTCGGCGAAGAGTTAGACATTTTTTTTTATTTTTTATTCAAATTTGTCACTAATCCGATTTCAAATAAATAATTCACACAATATAAATTCATTGTTGATTTCAATGTGGATTTACGGTTGGTTTACTCTGGCTCATTTGATTATTACACTTCACGCATTGTAAGGTAACCGCTGAGCCGTGTTTGAATTGTTCATTCCTCTTGCGATTAATGTTTTGGGAAGTTATTGATATTTTTTTGATTTTATGTAACATCGCCTACTTATAAACTTCTCCATTTAGAGCGATGCTAATCAAGTATCCTTTTGCAAGTAGTTAGCAACAAAAGTCGATTAACACTCCAGTTTTTAAATAAAAATGATTAAAATAAATAAATTGGTCCTGGGTACGATTCCCGGGTCGGGCAAAGTGTAATGGGGTTTTTCCATCTGGTGTTTCTCAGTAGCAGCCCGGAGTCAGGATTTGTGCCCGGTTGATGGCAATAGACTCGCCACCTATTACATGGGACAAACATAACAAGCGAAATGTGGGTGTACTATACCTACAGATACACCTCTGCCTAACCTTTCGGGGAATACAGGCGTGATGCTATGTTATTTTTTGTTATTGTTATGTATTATTATCAAAACACAAGTAAATTTTTAATATTAATTATTAGCTATTTATTTTTTATGAAATGCTGTAAAGCAGTTTATCGAATAATTTTCTGTCAATTGTGATGTGTGTTAATGTGACAGTGATAATGGACTTTAGTTGCTGACCGTATCTAGATACTCTACCAAACATGAAAATTGGTTGAGTAATTTAAGTGACCAACATGCCAATGTTAACAGACAGAGAGTACTAGAATTATTACATTGAAGAATACCTACCGTCTTTTTCCAATAAAATCGAGGTAAAAGTATGTAGCTCTTGTATTTTTGACAAGATTTGGGAAAATAAACCTGCGTACCTACTCAACCTGCGCACCTACTCAACCTGCGCACCTACTCAACCTGCGCACCTACTCAACCTGCGTACCTACTCAACCTGCGCACCTACTCAACCTGCGCACCTACTCTTCGTGAATTTGGCTTCAACCTATAAGAGATGAATATTGTTTATTATTTTCTCCTTTTGCTACATTCTCTTATAACGGTAAGTATTCAATTTTTCTGATAACTGGAATGCCATACACAACGTTATCTGTTTTCGAGAGCAAAACTGCGAGTTCCTACGACGTACGTAACACTGTTGTTATAAGCTATACAAGTAATATATCCTACATTTTATAAAAAAAAAGCTGAAGTAGTGTGACTGTCCCTAAATTACCCTAGGCTGATAAAATTTTCGTTTTTCCTAAATATGATAATATTAGTGTTTAGGTCGGTTTCCCCTAAGGGGAAAAGGTCGCATCCCGCCCCGTACGACCCTGTAGAGCTCGTCTCCAGACTGGACACTCTCCCACCGATTATAAGAAATGAACTCCCAAAAGATGCCTTGGCCCATTAATAAGGCAAGGAAAGGATTGATAGAAATCGTAATGGGGACTTAGGAATTCATATTTATGAAAATAAATTAGAAGTGGTTTTAGAAAGTTAATAAATAATAGATGGGTGCAAAGCATATTATTATATAAACTTGTGAGTAACCCTTACTTTAGCGTTACGGGTAATTGATCAGTCGCTACTCACACGATACCTCACAACTACACTTGGAGTATACAGAGCAACACTTCCATAAGTGACGCAAGCGGCTTTCCAGCGGCATTGCGTCGGCATCATGCTCTTTTGGAGACATGGTCCCTAGCAGTTCTCTCGAACTGTTAAACGTCACGAAGCGGCTTTCCCTGCAGCTACCGTGTGACTTTCCTTGTCTAACAACGGTGCGCCTAGTTCCAGCGACATTGCGTCGGCATCATGCTCCTAATGAGACATGGTCCCTATCAGTCCTTGGACTGGATATGAGATAGATGTGGTTACCCAAACCCCTGGAAGCTCACCCCTTGCACAACAAGCATATCTGCAAGATACGTGTTCATGTCATTCTGACTGAATTATTGGTCTGAGATAAAGAATACACAATGAACAAGTTCAAGAATTATTTGTTATTAGAGTTGAGAAACGAAACTCAAGAATCATTATTTAATATAGTTTTGGATAAACTCTCTTTAAAGCCTAATAATTGGTCGGAGGCAAAGAGTATATAACTATATTTTAGTATTACTATGATATAATAATCATTATTTATAGCTATCTTAATTTGTCTGATAACAATGTACCCACTTCAGTGCGACCGGGAAGCGTCTTACAACGTTTGTCTCATTGTACGTGTTCTATTAGATCTAACGCATAGAACATAATATGAGGACACTAATACGATTCTAATAGGACACGTTTCCTGAGCACTAAAATGTCTTACTCAATCCTATGACAGAGTACTGCGAAGTCGTACTGCCTTTGAGGAAGACAAATATCGGGTAATTCTCAACGCGTACTATTGTGAATACGGCGACTAGCCCCTTTTTACTAAGATAACACAAAACTAGCACAAGCATACCGTAGACTCAGTCTCTAGCAGAATTTGTTGCGATCGTAGTTGGTGCACGCCGAAGTGCTATTTCGACACTTCACATTTCCTTAATCTTCCCAATTACAGGATGCGGTGCGGGAGTTAGCGGCATTGCGTCCAAATAGCCTGTGATAAATAATGACGCTTTAGTAAAAGTCATACAGAATGGACGGGGTAAATTTATCGAGACAGGGTCCCTAGCGTTGTTAAAATGACTACCAAATCAGTTTAGGGTACTTGATGAAGCCTAACCACACTCCCGGAAATGTGCGCCAGCAAGCCTCACACAACGTATCCTGTGGCGAGACCTTCTTAGAAACTGCATCTTCATTAACATTTAGTTGATTGATAATGCAATTACAGATTGGCCTCATAGCCTAGTTCGATTTAATCGAATTGTGAGTGTCTACAGCCTTCAATATGTGGTGCATCAGTTGAATGTCAACAGTCGTCAAAAGTGAGGAGCGTCAGTGCTCAGTGTCAAGTATAGTGGAAGGCCTTCCTCGTTTCCCTATAACCAACTGCAATTGACTAATATCTGTTAAGGTACGGATTAGGAGACGGACACATAATACGAGAGAAAAAAAGCATTAATTGTAAATTACGATACTAGGTAACAGTAACTACGCCATGCTGGAATAAATGATCATTAATAGTTCGTCAGCGATATCACCAAACTGTTACCTATAAATAACAATACAAATCAAGCTGCACATAATGGGAAATAATATGCTTAGACTTCGTCTACCGCTATTTAAAGTGGTCTTAAGCTCACTTCCAACTTTAAACTTAATAAATCCTACTCGTCCCATTACGACTAGTCTCCTAACTTTGCTTGCCTGGACTATGGACTATGGACGTCTGTAGCCTTTTACGGTCAAAAACCAACTATCCCTGTTTACTAGCTTGGAATATCACGACTGTACCCTATAGCCGTTCTAAAGCAATTGTCCTGTCATTTCTCCTCTCCTAAAAATAACCACGCATACTCAGCGAGTCCGCGCCCTTCGCCAGCCCCCTGTCACACAGACCCTCAACGCTTTTTGTGTATTCTTCAATTGTTTCAAAGATTCGCCTGGGCACAATTTACGGTAAGCAGAATTGTGGCTCCAGCATTGTATTTGAAATTAGAAATCGGATATTTTACTAGTTTCTTAGAATTTGCACAAAATATTGCAACTTAAGTGACGTGCGGTCGCATTGTCCCTAGTAGGTAGAATGTTTCCCATAAAATAGAGAATTTATGTGTTTCTAAATGCTCCGTTACCATGTGCAGTTTTTAAAATAAATATAATATCCTGTTATTAAATAGTCGTAAATGACAGACAGTCACAGTAGCAAAGGACCAAACAGATGTAAGAATGAAGAAAAGTTTAGTCCTAATTAGCTTTTACCCGCGGCTTCGCCCGCGTGGATGTCGGAAACAATCCCACGTGAATAAATTACAAGGGTTGAAAGTAATATATTGTGTTAATTCAGGTTTACCAAGTTAAAACTATCTTTGTGCCAAATTTCATCCAAATCCGTTCGGCCGTTTTTGCGCCAATCCGAAACAATCAGACAAATAAACAAATTCTAAAAACTATATTTTCAGCATTTCACTTGTTCCCACACCTAGTAGCAATTACTTATTTTCAAAAATATTCAATGTACTGTTTTTAATTCGTTACTATTTTATGATATGTATAGATAATGATTGTTTAAAATGTTGCCATGTATTATTTAATACCCAAAATATATTTGTAATTAAAATTCTATTGGGAATTTTGGTAACAAAATATTTTATAAATTATTGGCCCGAGGTTTTTGCTTTCGTTAATAGTTACAACAACAAATAACTTGAACTATTGCCTGAAATACAAAAAGATAATTGAGCCATTCCGTGAAAAATTGTATCGTTAATAAGTGAGACAAAATGGACAAAAAAAAAACCAATAGAAGTGACGATACTAAACGGGCAAGACGAACACCCGCTTTACTATCATTATTTCACTACGCAGTTGTAGTATAATTCGCAAATGAAAAAATGTCTTAAGAAGTTAGCGGTATCACATTATACTTTTTGCGATGTGTGTAAAATACGCCTTTCGTCACCGATTACCGCATCACGACTTACAACATACACTTGTAAAATTAATGTTTTAATTAAAAAAAAAACAGTATTCTTTAAAAGGTCACAAAAAAACGCTGAGGTGTGCCTTCAAAAACCATGAACTTTGGTTAGTTAAAGTTAGCGACAGGAGGAGCGACACGCTAAACTTACCTTTTTTGCTCCTTATTTTTAATTTTTTATCAGTTAAATTAATAACAATTAATTCCGTTACACATTTTTTTAAGCTAATGAATTATTATTGAAAATGCATTCAATAGAGAATAGGATGGTCTGGTAAATTGTTTGTATATTTTTGTGACCGTACTTTTTTCATAATTATGTACAATTTTTCACGGATTGGCCCAGTTACTAAAGAACGCAGGAATATCACAGACAAAGCTATCGGGCTGTGTTAGCTAAGTAAATTGGAACATTCAACAAAGACAGAGAAGAAACGTTGCAGAACGTTGATTTTGACAAAAGACAGATAAAAAGCTTAGGTACTTACTTTTTCCACTGAATTCAATGCATAATGCAATCAACGGACTAAAAAACGGTGAAAAAAAACTTGTTAATTCTTCGCAAGTTCCCCGACTGAACTTGTGTTTAAAATATTCAGGGATTCATTTATGAATTTACGCTATACTTTGGCTGGTCGCTTGCAATGCGGACGCTTGTACTCGTCAAAGTTGCATCAGCATCACTTATTCATGTGATAACCTTTGTCATGCTGCTCGTATTTTATGTATGTACTTTATTTATGCTTATATGAAGCATACAGTAAAATTTCGGTTAATTACTAGCTGTGCCCGCGACTCCGTTCGCGTGAAAGTCGTAAGATACACAATATACTAAAATAACAGCCACATTTTAATAAAACTCCCTCGTCCTCCGACCCGCCGCGTTGCTTCACCCGCCCGTGCTATTACTTCATTTTCGCTTAATGTTCTTTCTGACTTTTTTTCTTTTTGCTCGGCTCCTAAGGGTCGTAGCATGATGTTAAATAGCCTATAACTATCCTCGAGACCTAATGCAAAAAGAATTTTTCAAATCCTTTTTTTTTTGTACCGTACATAATTATACTTTCATACATTAAGTAAAAATTCGTTATTTTGACATTACAAATAGATACTTCAATTTTATTTATTTGTATAGATTAACTAATGATTTTAAAACTGGGTTTCCTTTAATTATTAAGTGTGACCGGTGATTCTTGACAGTGAGCGAGTGAGACAGGTTATTTTCTAAAGCGTGTTGTGTATACGTACAATTGAATTTCCATACGAAAAAATCAGAAGCCAGTAGGTATTGTAGATTAAATAGTTGTTTGACGTGATGCATACGTTTAATCCTGCATTGGTATTTATAAATCTCAATTAACGATCAAGAGTTAATTGATTACATTTATAAACTGCCTATTAATTCATCGGTCTTAATAAACGGTATGTCACGTTTAACTGGATTTAAAAGAGATTGCTTACTTTCAGGAAAAAGAAATCAGTGTTTGAATTAGTAAAACCCCGGATCCGGCAGTGTTTTTGATTCTTACAGCTAGAAAATTCTCATTAGCAGTCCGGAGTTTGGAACTGTGCCCAATAAACGAAAAAAGGCTGTACCTACCTCAATAATAACGAATCTGGACACCAGTAATATAATAATAATAATACCATTTATTTCAGGCGACACAAGCCCTTAAAAAAATGAAAATAAAGGAAAAAGTAAGAGGTGCTTACAGATTTGCTCGATTTTTGACGATCGACACGTGTGATCAAACAAAATCGTATTTTTGTCGATCACCACTGGGGTTGGTTTTTTCGATCGATAAAACAACAAGTGATGTCTACGTCTGTCTTGACTTTGATCTTTATATTTATCGATCGTTAACAGACGACAGCAACAACCGATAAAATCGAACAATTCAGTGGGCACATTAATACCCGTTGTTTTAATAAAATGAAATACAATCAAAGGTTTCGTATTAACACTAGTCATACTGTACAATAAATCGAAGACGCCACAATAATAGATTTTCCACTTAGTTACGTTATTCTACGGACATAAATCTAAGCACGAATGGCTACCATGAATAAGTTTATAAGTAATAAAAGGCGATATTATGAAAAACTTGCTCTTATAGCAGGCACAGTTTCTGAAAATTAATTTTATACATAATACTGTGCTTCACGAGAATTTCTTTTCACATCTAGGTTGGACTTTTTAACATTAAATTTTATTAAACGACGAGAGCCTTCTTATCTTCTAAATTTACTTGAGCTTTTCCTCATAAAGGTTAGGCGGATGCGTGGAAATGTGCCTATGGAATGTATATTTTTCGTATTTTTCACTCGTGTTAATAAATCCCTTACTAAGCTCATCTTAGCCTACATATGTACGTATCTATGGATATGTCGCCACTTTCATTTTTTCTCACAGAGTTTTATAACACAAAGCTCGTTGTCTTGAATAATATAAGTGTTACTTTTAACTGACAGTTACTTTCATTTTTTATATACAGCCAGTTGATACAAATAAAGATACCTATGTTATATAATTAAACTATTTTTGAAAATATTCTGAAATCAATAAATCATAAATGGTTAAAAAACAACCACAACACCTTGGATCGAACACAAAAAATATTGCGCTACTCAGCATAAAAAATGCTAAAAACTAGAACACTCAAGTACTAAACTTCACCCCATAATTACCCCATTTCAAGTTCTGCCTACCCGATGCCCTACTTACGCAAGTGACCGTAACGTTTCATCTGATTATACAAGCCTTTGTCTCTACATCGACCATAAAAAAATGCACTGAGTATGCAAATACCGATCACTTTATCCCGCATTCCTGCTCGGATCTGGGTAAAGGTTTTTATCAAGTGCTAGTGGTTTGCTGTGGCAGATTTTCTTCCGCTTAATTGTGTTTCTAGGCATTTTATTTTCACGTATTGAGTTGATAATGGAAGAAAAATCAGGAAATGAAACATTTCTTTGTTAGACAAAGGATATTTTGTTTCTACTAGGAATTAGGTTAGTGTAGAGTACGTAGATGAATGTATAACATACTCACAATTCTTCTACTGTCATGTATTTTGTATTCGATCATTTGTTTTCTATTCAATACACGTACGTTACCTTTTATATTTTCAACATAACGTGTAGAATTCTTGTGTAAGCATTGTACCTACCACAAGTGTTCAGTTGAACAATGGAATTAGTCCACAAATGATGACAAATTGTTAGTTCAGTCGAGACTACGGTGTCCCTCAGATGCTGTACTCTTACTAATTGTGTGAAACGACGAATTGACGCTGTTTCTATCTTCAAGAATTCTCAATGAATCCTATTTTAATCCAGTGCACAGTTATAAGAGTTAAAGAACCAAGTTGAAGCACGGAAGACCATAACATTTTTATTTTTAAAACGTGAGTAACTCCATGCTATAAGTACTCAATTTGTACATCGCGGCTTAACCTTCTCAGAAAGAGCTCAAATTCTAACCTCGATATAACTATCGAAGCCTACTGTGTAATGATATAGAAATTCAATTCCCAATATAATGGAGGAATGAAATAATAATAATGTCTTCCCTTCGATAACGATTCCTCAAATACGTTTTGCAATTTTTCCTCTGATAAAAGTTATACGTGATGGAACATTTTATTAATAAAATTCTTCCATAATGGAGCTCGTTATTAAACTGGATTTTAGTGCACAATATTGTAATTGAGTGGTTTGAGTTCGACGCCTTTCTTCAGTTCAATTATTGCGGTAAGCTGCAACGATTACAACCTAAGTAATTGTTGATCCTGTTAATTAGTTCGAGTTTACTTCTTAATTTTTTCTAATAAAATATCGCTAGAGATAAGTATAGTTAGCTAGTTATGGTTGTGACGCCACATAGATAAGGTAAATAAAGCCTATAAATGTCTATATTAAGAAAATATCATTTGAACGATTGAAGTACGTCTGTGTTAATAAATGCATGTTGTGATTTGATCAGGTATCTTTTCTTAGTTATCTTTTCTTAACCATAACACCAATCTCAAACCCTAACTAATATTATAAATGCAAAAGCAAGTTTGTTTGTTTGTTGCTTTCACGCTAAAATGGCTTAACGGATTTAAATAAAAGGCACATGGATAGACCATGACTTGGATTAGAACATAGGATACTTTTATACCGGTAGTACGTTCCCGTGGGATAATCCCCGATTTCTAATCTTAAATCGTAAAAAGCTAGTATTTCATAAAAATGTATTTACTCTGTTTAAATTTTCTGACAAATCGATTAAATCCTTACTCCCCAATTACAATTACACAATTAATTTCATAAAAGCGTTACCACTACCCGTCTCCCCAGGAGGATAAACACTTAAACACATCGGGAAGCACTACACCTTAATCTATATCGTTTAACGAGTGCCGGCTCAAAGCTCGACCAATTATACGGCAGTATTGGCTAGACACGACAACTTTATATAGGAATTAAGGCTCTCAGTGGTTCAGTTTAGATTTCAGACAAGAATAGTTCGGGAATTAATTTGATGTCGAGTGCTCAAGCTTTACAGTTGAATGGAGAGTTGAAGTGGCTGCAGTCGAAAAATGAGGGCTTTTAACAATTTAATTGGTTCAAATCCGGGCAAGTTCCAATGTGACTTTTTCAATTCATATTTACTTTCTAAGTTTATCTTGGACATCACTGACATCAGTCAAGGAAACCATCGCGAGGAAACCTGAACTTTATAATTTATATCAGTCTGAATTCGCCAACCCATCTTGAGCAATCGTGGTGATCAATGCTCGTGCCTTCTCTGTACGAGAAGAGGCCTTGGCCATACAGTAACAGGCTGGTATTATTATTGACTAGCTTTTGCCCGCGGTTTCGCACGCATGTATGTCGGAAAATATCCTGCGGGAACGTACTACCGGGATTTAAGCTGCCGCGCTAACGAAGAATGCAATAACTCGATTTTGGACGATTTTGAGTTATACATATATACATACTCGTATATTCGGAGTCAGCGAATCGAGATCTATTAACTCTCTCTAAGCAACTTTATGAATCCTTCAGGAACTCGGTCTTTCAGTAAGCAAGACTGCAATAACTAAAACTTCATGACAAATTCACTAATCAAAAATACAATAATCATTCTTGTCAAAATCGAATTATTGCATTCTTCGTTAGCGCGGCAGTAAAGTACTCCGCAGAAGCGATGGGTGTCGATATTTAAACACGATAACATAAAAAAATAAAAAGATTTTGTGTTTTTTTGGGAGGTTAACGACCACTGTTAGTGTTGTTACTTGAAGTATGAGTTGAGAAAAACTGTTTTCTTATATTTTATCGTGTTTAGATATCGATATCCATCAGGTCTGTGAAGTTTGCACAAAAAACAGATTTTTTAAACTGATATTTCAAGTGGCTACAATAAAAGCGGTCGATGACCCCACCGATTTTTTTGTTTTATCATATTTAGATGTCGCTACCCATCGCGCCTGCGGAGCTTAGCTAGCCAATTTAAAATAAACCTGTATGTATGTATAGACTGTTGAAATGAACAGTATTATTTCACAAAATATAACATGAAAAGGTTACACGTGATTGGTTACCAATTTTACACGGCTTAAATTTGCCGAGAGGCTGGTCATGTTATAAGTTATAAACATTGTTGCTGGAACCTACCATGTCGACATTATCTGTAAACCGATCACAAAATGGTTTGAACATTGCCTAGTGGGTTACAAACTAGTAAAAATATTTTTTTAAAAATTACGTGTTTTAAAATTGCCTTCTAAGAGCCACCGCGCACTAGGTAGCCTGGTTGCGGCAGACAGGCTACCAGGATTTGATTGCACGGCAGCCAATAAGCTGCGGGCAGCCAGAGCGATTCAAGGCAGGTTGTGTGTGGCTGCCTTCAGTCACCGCGCACTTGGCGTAGCAGCCAGACGTGTTTTCTGTTCCGAATGGGGTAGCGTAGAGGCTGTCCCCGTCCATTTTGCTAGACAGAATAGTCACAAAAGTGGCCTTCAACTGGCTGCTATAAACTGACTGCTCATTATTTTGGTTGCCTAGTGCACAGCCTGACTGCCTAGTGCGCGGGGAGCCTTAGGCAATAAAGTGACCTATGATATAAAATGACATCATTGAGACAAAAAGCTTCAGTAGAAAAAGATTGATAGCGTTAACGTCATTAGGAATATCTTTGATAAAAATCACCTTATCCTCAAAAACATCTTCACAAAAAGCGAATGAACAAAACATTCCAATGCATTAAAGAGATTCACCAGCACTTTGGAAACTAAATCTAAAGAACGGATTGTTATCTCCAGCTATAAGTAAGCCGTTAATTCTGACTGTACTATCACAATCTTTAAATCAAACTTGTTTTCCTTAGCTGGTATATAAATCGAGCTTGAAGTTACGCCAGTGTGATTAAAGATAAGCTTAAATGATACACGCAACATGCTTGAGCTCTGCATTTTCATGGCGGAATTTCTTTAACAACTTGGTTAAAATAATCCGTTTTAAATGCTGGATATAATCAACGGCTTTACGTCCTGGAACAAACAGTTTTGATGAAAGATAAAACTGCATTCCTAATTATGTACTTACTACCCTTGCTTACTTGTTAGTACATTACTGCCGCAGTCTGTAATGACTGCGTTGTTGGCAGCGCTGATAGTGACTGAAAGAAAGAAAGAAAGAAAAGTAGGCTTATTTGTCACAGAAACACGTGCATACAAAAAGATAAGAATAATCACAAATATAAAACAAAATAGATCCACATTATAATCACGAGCTCTAAACAGAAATAGTCGGCAGCTGTACGTCATGACTGTGTCAAGAAGACTTCCTATCAGCATGATGCTGTGCTATGAGGGACCCACAGCACAGCGCTGATTTACAGTGGTTACCCGAAAAAGACGTACGGAAATCAAGTCAGGTTCAGTGATCAGTACATAAATAGTTACATAACAAAACAAAACAAACAGTAACTACTTAAAATATCCTGGAACTGAAAGCGCAACGCAGCGCAGCTCCAGGCCAACGCAGCGCAGTCAGCATTGCAGCCCTTGATGAACAAGCTGGAATAAAGGCCGAGGCCGAAGGTTGAAGTCTTTATAGCGCGGACAGCAAGGGCTGTAATGACGACCACGCTTGAAGGCTGAGAGCGGAGCTAAGCTAAGCTCGAGGCCATCATAACGTGGCCAGCAAAGCAGTCATTGTGGACCAAGGCTTATAAAGTGCTTTGCTCAAACAATTCGAGTAATGAAAAAAAAGTAATTTCAAAAAAATTAAATCGGCTTCAAAAATAAATTAACTCAATATTATGGAATAACTTTAATTTTGGAAGTCGGTGTCTTGGTTAATTTTTCTTTGGAGTCGATTTAAGTTTTAACCAACTTCAAAAAAAGAAGGAGGTTATCAATTTGACACATATGTGTGTAATATTATTGGAACTGCACTATATTGACATATGATAATGTATTAGGGCGTCCAATTGGAACTATGCACCTAGCTTCTGACGTTTCATAAGTGCCCATGTAGGCTTATGTGAAATAAAATATTTTGAACTTGAATTGAATCAGCACTGAATTGACTTACCAATATAGTACAGCTTCTTGACGCCAGTGGGCGCAAAACAAACGATTAGGGATACCACTTAAAAAATATTTTAGTATTTGGTAGAAAATAAATAATTTTTTATCACTTCGGAGGAAATTAGTGCGGAAAGATTTTAGATGTATTTCCTAGAAAATATTACCTTCTGTCGTACTAGAAACAAGTCTGATTCAATACTAAACGACAGCGACGCAGTCTCTGCACAAACAATAAATGAAAATTCATAACATTTGATCACGTTTATTGCTGTCGTCTTACGTATAATAATCACACCAAAATTAAACTGAGCATCTATTGTTTATGAAATAATTAAGCAAGGGCTGATTTTTCAATCGTCAGATAACTTTTACCTGAGGAATAAATACACATTTGTTACATGGTTTGACACATTTGCTATACAAAAGCTGTCAAAACGTCAAACATATTCGCCAGATAAAAGATATCTAACGATTGAAAAATTAGCCCTAAATCTGATGTTGTATTTTATTTTCTCGTATATTGTCTTCCTATGGTAAAGTAGCTCATATCTATCTTACATTGTAACAGAAAATAACTTAGTTTATTTTAAATCACTTTTTAAATAATTATTTTCATTTGTATGTATTTATTTGTTTATGTCTAAGCTACTACTGTACTGCACTGTGCTGTACTTCTTTAAGTGATAAATTTGCCATGCTAATAGATATATAAGTTCTTTTATGTAGTATGTTATTAGTGAACAAGTTGTTGGAGTACCTATATATAAATAAAACCGGAAACAGTGTCCCGGAATTATCGGATGATGAAGACTTCGGACTTATAAAAGAGTTGCGTGAACAAGTTATGAATCTCACAATACAGTGTGAGTCTTTATAATCTGCACATATCGAAATGAGGGAATCTATGCTTAATTTTATCGACGGAAAAAATGTTAAAAAAAATCTAAATATTTATTAATATTTTTTATGGATTTTTAAAAAAAATTGTTTGCTTTTGTGACCCCAGTGTATACAAAACTGTGTAACTTTTAAACTAAACGATTTATCACGATGAAACAAACTCCATAATGTTTGGAAGTAATTAGGTGTCGTCATAAAATAAAAATTATGGAAAAAAAATAGCCATAATCAAATATAAACATTTTTTTTTGGCAAAAATCAGATTTTTTTTCATTAATTTTTACAAAAATTGTAAAATTTCTCAATAACATGCCCCCATCACCTTCTTTTTTTATAACTTTAAGTTATTCTTCATTGTATTAGGAACCTAACGGTAAAAATTGCATGTTTTTAACTCAACCCCAACATTTTTTATCAAATGTCAAAGAAAGGCCCAACGCATAGCTACGCACATTGTTTAGCAGGTAGATAAACTTTTTTTTGTTAACTTTGTTGTGAATGCGCGCGGGTCGTTTCAAAGATGGCACTCCGAACGCGGAATCGTATTGTTCTCATAAGGGTGGTTTGTTTGGGATGATAATTAATGCAAAAGAGTTCAATTGAAACCCATTTATTATTAAATACAAAATTTAATGCATCAGGTTCTCAAAATGTCCACCTCGTTGTTGTAAACACAAAGCCGCGCGAATTAGAATTTGGTGTGTCGCTCTCCTTATCATTTCGGGATCATTGCGAATATCATTCGCACAGTTTATTATGCGGTCACGCAAATCGGCCTCACTGTTGATGGGGGTACTGTAGACGCGTTGCTTCATGGTCCCCCATAGGAAATAATCAAGGGGCGTCAAATCGGGTGAACGCGCAGGCCACCCTACAGGTCCTTGCCGGCCGATCCATTTGTCATGATAATTTTCGTTTAAAAATCTTCTTACATTTGTAGCGTAATGGGCAGGACATCCGTCCATCTGAAGAAACATCCTTTGACGCACAGCCAGTGGGACATCTTCCAATAACTGAGGCATATCATCTCTCAATAGACTTAAAAATCTTTCACCAGTCAACGTTCTCGGCAATATGACTGGTCCAATCAACATGTTATCGATAAGACCAGCCCAAACATTTATCGAAAATCTTACTTGGAAAGTAGATGACCGTTTCAGTTTCGGGTTTTCACCTGCGCGGCACCATCTGTGTAAATTTCGACAGTAATACCGTCTCTAGTGAATGTCGCTTCGTCCATCCATAGTATTTTTCTTGGAAAGTTTGGATTTGCTCTGGTTTTTCTTTGAATCCATGTGGACATCACACACCTTGGACGCCAGTCTACGTCTTCATGTAGATGTTGCACCCTTTGATAGTGATAAGGATGCAATCCTTCTTTCTTTAAAATACGCCACACTGATTTTTGGGATATTCCGTGACGAAGAGCCAGTCGTCTAGTACTTATGGATGGATCAGCAAACAAATCACTTAATACTGCTTGTTCAGTAGCCGCATCAATAATTACTTGAGGTGGCTCGCGACGATCTCTACTTGATCCAAGTCCAGTGATCGACAACCTTCTGTGAACTTCCTGGAAGTTTCGGGCAGATGGCACTGGTTGCCTGTTAGGATACGCAGCTATGTAAGCCGCGCGCGCAGCTCTGGCACTTCCTTGTCCCACTCCATAATAAAAATGTATGTCGGCGATGTGTGCCGGGGAAAATTCACTTAAACGCGGCATCATGTAGCAGCGAACGAAAGTTATGAAAGTCCAGCGAACGAAAGTACCGAAACACATGTAGCAGCGGCGAATAATTCGGAGCGACTGCCAGTCTGACATCTGTCATAATTCAAGTTCCTTTGGCTGGCCCTACCTCCTCGACCTGCGCACATTCAAAAGAAAGTTTATCTACCTGCTAAACAATAGCTATGCGTTGGGCCTTTCTTTGACAGTTGATAAAAAATGTTGGTGTTGAGTTAAAAACATGCAATTTTTACCGTTAGGTTCCTAATACAATGAAGAATAACTTAAAGTTATAAAAAAAGAAGGTGATGGGGGCATGTTATTGAGAAATTTTACAATTTTTGTAAAAATTAATGAAAAAAAATCAGATTTTTGCCAAACAAAAATGTTTATTTTTAAATGTGGCTATTTTTTTTCCATAATTTTTATTTTATGACGACACCTAATTACTTCCAAACATTATAGAGTTTGTTTTATCGTGATAAATCGTTTAGTTTAAAAGTTACACAGTTTTGTATACACTGGGGTCACAAAAGCAAACAATTTTTTTTAAAAATCCATAAAAAATATAAATAAATATTTAGATTTTTTTTAACATTTTTTCCGTCGATAAAATTAAGCATAGATTCCCTCATTTCGATATGTGCACATTATAAAGACTCACACTGTATAATTGCAGACTGCTTGTGCAGAAATCAAGGCCCTATCCTTAGAAAATAGTAACTTGAGAAGTTTGAATAAAGACCTGGAATAAAATAATGACACATATGAAACAATTAATGATAGTTCACCTATAATTAATCAACCTACTACGGAAAAGAGCATTAACAGGAACAAACAGGGCAAGAAACAGTCTCAGATATGTATTCGGGAGGACAAGAACCCCAAAAAATCCAATAAAGCGGCAACAACAACACAAAATAGATCCGAGAAGGCCGAGATACAGAAACATTGTAAGAAGCGCAGTAAAATTTGTATCTTAAGCACAGACAATAAAACAAAATACTTGACATTGCAGAAAATACGTTTAATGAGGGTGATATTTGGCATAAAGTCACACCACATAGCAACGCATGCAACATGCAACGTCTTCTGAATGGGATTCGACCACAACTATCAAACTCCATGTTACAGGACTATTGTATAACGAGGAGGTCTTCAAATTGACAAATAGATATTTAGATTGTGTATTGCAGATTAGGGAACCATTGCAGGAAATTAGTCGTACAAATGTAGGTAATTATTTGCACTCCAACATATAAATTCTTTAATAATAACTATTTGTTCAATTCAAGAATAGAAACCTTTAGTAATTTGCTTTATCTGGACATAATTACTGACGGACATGCCTATTTCTTGGACAGCAATAAAAATTTAAGACATGATGACACTACGTTTGATAGACGCATTGGAAGTATAAATTACTTTGGACTTCAAACTATTTTAAAGATATAAAAAATATGATTATGTATAGACAAACAAAGGTAATTCAATGTTCAAAAGACACAAACTCCACAAAATATAAAGATAAACACCAAACAAACGTAACTCAAACGAATAACTCTGAGTTTTTTCTTTTATATTTACATGTTTATTATTCATCAAAATATTTCTGATCTTTTCAACAAATCTGATATCATAACATTAAATATTCAAGAACTATTACGCAGACAATAAGATACTGACATGATAAGCCTTACAGAATATTTTGTTATCTCTGGTCAGCAAAGTTTAATAAATATACCAAATTATAAACTTGCAACAAAGTTTAATAAATAAACCTCATACTCTCGGAAACACCAAAAGCGTAGAGATTCGTGTATTTTAATTAAGAGTCGTTATGAATATAAAAAGCTTCACGATGTAACGGAACTTTCTATGACAGGAGTTTTCAAATGAAGTGCAATAGAACTAATCAAACAAAAAATATATAATTGTATGTGTATATAGACCACCGAATTTATCTAATGTTAGTGTATTTTTTGGTGCTATGGACTCTGTATTTAAAAAAATGTGCTATAAATCTAATGTAAAAGTACTATTATACGGAGACTTTAACACAGATATCCTCAAACGTAACAGAATCACCCTGGACATTGAATTTCTTCTTTTAAACTATAACCTTAAGCTACAAATACGATAACCGACGAGGACAAAAAGTCAAACATGATTTTGCTAATAACTCTAATTTGAAGTGTACAAGTATATAATTACTCTGTATCTGGATCCCATGTTTGTGGCGTTGAACACTGTAAGCAATGTCTCTCCTCCCACACTAGTGCACTAACCATACTAACCCAAAATATTCGCAGTATTTTTAAGAATTTCGACAACTTTAACATTTTTCTACAACGTCTAGACATAAACTGTGACGTTATTGTCTTAACCGAATATTGGCGTTCCAAATAACATGATATACAACTAATTCCGGGATATAATATGTATAAAAATAATGTAAACTACAATCAAAACGATGGGGTGATAATTTGAAGAACCTAATGTGCAGGACTGTAACAGATTGTTAATTAAAATTGGGTCAGAAATAGCGATACTTGCCTTATATCGACTCCCCTCTTTTAGAAATATAAACAATTTCACTGACTCTCTAAACGACACCTTGCAGAACCTGTCATCTTCCAAAACTACCATTGTAATTGGAGATATTAATATCAATATTGTTCCAGAAAGTGCTGACGCATCCGCTGTGGAATACCTTAACCTAAGTGGCTCCTGTTTGGACCATATAATACTCAAGTCAAATTTCCCTGCACTTGCCCTTGTAACTAATTCAACAATAACAGACCACAGTGCTACCCTACTTATTTTAAATTGTAAATTACCAAAAGTAGTTACTCGCACTATTTCTAGATTAAATGTAAATAAACTTGAAGAGGACTTACATAATATCGACTTTGACCCAGTCTACATTTCCGCTGATCCGCAGTTTTGTATGTTGTACCTAATCAAAAATGTACAACGTGCAATTCAGAAGAATACGGTCATATCTCGGCTAAATAATAAAACTACAACATAAAACCATGGGTCACGACAGGACTCATGAAAAATACAGATAAGCTGCATATGAAAACTAAATCTAATCCAGATAATTTAATTTTGCGACAGTCGTATAAACGATATAGTAACTCTTAACGATCTTATAAAAAAAATAAAAAGCAACTACGATAAAATTGCACTAGAAAAGGCTGGTACTAATAGTAAAAAAAATTGGAATTTTACTAAAAATGTGACGTATAATTATGAATTTAAAGGACAACTGTGCGGTTGGCTGGGACAATATATCAAATAAAATTATTAAAGAGTTCAGGCACATTTTAGTACCGCCATTAACTTACATTTTCCAAAAATGTTTATCTACAGGTCTTTTTCCCGACTGCCTGAAAAAAGCTGTTGTTGTCCCTGTTTATAAATCAGGCAGTAAAGATCCGGTAACAAATTATAGACATATTTCCTTACTGCCTTCTATGTCTAAAATATTATTATAAATAAAAGGTATAACGTTTCTGAAATAAAACGTGTCGTATTCCAGTGATAACGTTTATTGGGAAATCAAATACACGATAACATAACACACGTAATTAAATATATTAGGGCGCGGGCGCATACACGATCGACACGGGTGACGTGCGTAAAGGATGATCGTAAACTGAAGGAGGGATGCGCGCACGCGGGCAGGTCACAGCGGGTGGCGGGGTATCGAATGACGGGGTAAGAGGGGTACCAGGGACGCACTCCTAACAGGACCGCACTTAGGACTCGTTATACTCTTCCCCTTTTGACCAAGAGGCGAGCCTCATTGATCAAACCTCTAACAAAAAAATTAGCCTACCTACGATTGGACTTTCCGAGGGCGACCTCTGCGACGCTTCGGAACAACAGGCTCCGGACACTCACCACCTCTGTCATGGTATCTACGCAGATCCGACACGTGGTACTTACCCACAACTTCACCAGTTCTCTGCGAGATAAGAACATATGTAGTAGGACTCACCTTCTTGGAGACTACATACGGACCATCCTGTCTCGGAATAAACTTAGAAGTAACACCTTTGGAAGAATTACTTAGGACATGGGTCCTCATAAGCACCAGATCCCCTTCTTCGAAAGAATCCGAAGTACGACGGCTAGTATCAGCTTGGTGCTTGTGAAGATCCTGCTGATGCTCAATATTCTCCTTAGCTTGAGAGAGAGAATCGACAAGCTTCAAAAGGTACGGTGTGATCTGGGGGACTAAGTTCTCAGATTCGATGACTGCTCGTAGATCAGCCTGAACAGAGAGAGGAGAGCGAAGCTCGCGACCAAACGTCAAGTAAGCTGGAGTGGACCCGGTGGCAATGGTAAATGAGCTATTTAGAGCAAATCGGACGAACGGTAAAACCTCAGGCCATTGCTTGTGATTGCCTTCTACAAGAATAGCAAGATGAGCCTTCAAGTCCCGATTCTTGCGCTCGACCGGATTGGCCTCGGGATGATACAACGGTATCAGATTCTGTTTCACCCCTAAGACGAACAGCGCCTTCTGCATGACATCGGCGACGAATTGAACTCCGTTGTCTGAGATCATACGCCTAGGGAGTCCATACCTCATAAAAATCTCACTCACTAAAGTTTTCGCACAGATCTCAGCTGTGGCTTCGGCAAGGGCAAAAAGTTCAACCCACTTACTAGCGGTGTCCTCTACGATTAAAACCCACCTTTCGCCTTCAGAACCTTTGGGTAACGGTCCAAAGAGATCGACAGCAATGACCTCGAATCTCTGTGCGGGTACCGGAGTCTGGAGTAAGCCAGATGGCTTCAGGTTCGAGGTCTTGTACCGCTGACACTCCGTACAGGTCTTGAGGTAGTCGGTAATATACTTTCTCATACCTGGGAAATAAAACCGCTGAGATATGCGGTGAAGAGTTTTCTGAATACCCCCATGAGCGGCGGTCGGCGAATCGTGACACTCGTACATGATTTTGCTTCGCAGGCTCTCCGGGACCACCAGCTGAGGCTCTTCAGCATCAGAATCCTCTACATACCTGTACAATACTCCCTGATTGATAAAGTACCCTCTATCCGACCAACGATGCACTGACAATTCATCCGAACTTTCCAGGTCAGTGAGAATCTTAGCTACTTCCGGATCGGACAATTGAGCTTCACGGGTAGATGTGGCGTCCCATCGTGGAATGTCCACGGTGACCGGACAGACACCACATTCCGATGTACTATCTATAACTGGGCGGCTGAGTGTGTCGGCTACCACATTAGCCTTCCCAGGAGTATACTCGATTTGTAAATCGAAAGACTGCAACTTTAATGCCCAACGAACAAGCCTACCCGTGGGTGATTTAAGCGTGAACAGCCACTTTAGGGGTTGATGATCACTCCTGACACATACCTGATGACCATCGATGTAGCCGCGGAATCTCTCCACTGCCCAGACAACGGCCAACGCCTCCCTTTCTGTGGTGGAGTAATTCCGTTCTGCTGGGGTGAGGAGACGACTAGCGTACTCAATGGGGTGTTCATCTTGTGATGTCTCCCCCTGAAGTAAGGCTGCACCTAAAGCGAAATCGCTGGCGTCCGTTCGAAGGATGAAAGGTTTTGAGTAGTCTGGCTGGGTCAATATGGGGGGTGAAGCTAAAAGAGCCTTAAGCTGTGTAAAAGCGTTAGCTTGATCCTTACCCCATTTCCAGGTCTGCGACTTCCTAGTCAGCCGTGTAAGTGGTTCAGCCACCTTAGCGAACTCTGGGATAAACTTGCGGAAGCATGAGCAGGTTTGGAGGAAGGTGCGAAGTTGCTGGAGAGTTGTCGGTTCCTTCATCTCTAGAACAGCACTTACCTTCTCCTCGTCTGGAGATATACCATCAGAAGATATTACGTGGCCAAGGTATTTGAGCCGGTCTCTGGCAAACACACACTTCTCTCGGTTTGCTCGAAGCTTGAACATACGGAGACGCTCGAATACCGCACGCAGATCTGCTAGATGGGACTCCAGATCCTCCGAAATAATCAAAAGGTCATCCAAATAGCCTAAAATAGTCTTACCGCCAAGTGTAGACCCTGATCTGAAACGGTCTATGAGCCTCTGAAACGTCGCTGGCGAATTTTTAAGGCCAAACGGCATACGTTTAAACCGATATGTACCGAAAGGCGTGACGAACGCCGTTTTGTCGCGATCGGCGGTACTTACCTGCCAGTAGCCACTGCGAAGATCTAGAGAGCTCATTACACAACCCTTCTTGGTCGACTGTAAGAGCTCGTCAATACGCGGCATAGGGTAAACATCTGTCTTAGTGACCGCGTTCAGCTTTCGGTAGTCGACACAAAACCTATACGTACCGTTACGTTTCGGCACCAAGACGCACGGTGCTGCCCAGGCAGATTCACACTCCTCGATCACGTCCTCCGATAACATCTTGTCTAGCTCGGCGCGCATAATTTGCTTCTTGGCAGGCGTAACGCGATACGGGGGCAAAGCAATAGGCGGGTGGTCGCCGGTATCGATGTGGTGTTCCGCAAATGGTGTAGGCTCTCCGACTATATCGAAAATATCAGAATACTCACATAAAAGATTCTCCAACGTTGACCTCTCCAACTCTGATAACATAGCGCCCTCGTCCGTCCTCAGTACGCTCACGGAAGCACACTGAACAGATTCGCGTTCGGATTCCCATGACAAAGTGTGAAGTGTCCGAGGCTGATCCATGGTACGCCAAGTCCAGTTGTAAAAATCGATAACCATCTTAGCTTTGGTAATAAAGTCAATGCCTAACAGAGTATTGTTGTTAACGGCATCAGGTAAAATGATGAATTCAATAGGTATCGATAATGAAGCAAGTTGAACATTAACTGTCGTCAATAGCACATCACTATTCCTAACAATACCATCCGCAAGCTTCAACGACATCGTTTCGGCGCGAAAGTCTGAACCAATGCGTTTCAGTAAGGAATAAAGTGAATAACTCGCAATACTACGACGCGCGGCGGTATCTAACAACGCAGTACCCTGATATCCCTCCACACACACGTGGACGATAGGCCGACCCCGCTTATTATTATCCTTAACAGAATCCAAACATAACTTCTTACTATCTACATACACAGAAGAAAACACATTTTCTATCTTAACAACTGAGTTACTATCTCCGGTACTATTTTGTTTACCTTTAGGACAATTAACTCTAATGTGACCTTTGTCACCACAATTATAGCAAGCTGTACCGGAGCTAGTAGAAGAACGTTTACTTAGCTTATCACAGGAGTCCCGTACGTGTCCTCGCGATTTACAATACACGCAGGACAACTTCTTATCACTGTTATCACTTTTGCTCACACATTGATCACTACGCGGCGACTGCGCTCGTTCACGCGCGGACTTCGCAGTCGGGGCGCGATCGGCGCGTACAGGCGGCGGCGGCGTCGAACTCGATCCCGGAGCGACGTGTTGATGCGCGCTCTCGCTGAGCGCGCGGGCAGACCCCGTAGGTAAACACGACGACGCGGAGTTCTCCGACAACGATTCTTCTATGCTGCGAGATTTTCCTATCAGCGATTCAATATCACTCACAGCGTCTCTTGGTAACCGCTTCCTGATTCTCTTGTGAAGTAGACCATAAATCATATCCAGTCTCGCTTCCTCTGGTAATTGATAAGGTAGTTTCGCCAACAGAGATCGTATTCTTACGATAAAAACGTCGGCGCGTTCCAACCCTTGCTCAGCAGCGAAAACATCTCTGTACAGTTTGTACGGTGGCCGTGGTGTACCATACATCGAACGCAGGCGCTTGACAGCCTCTGACCATGACGTAACTTCATGACGGATGCCACGCCACCAAACTGCTGCTTGCCCATGAAGTAACATGGGGAGTCCACGAAGTGCCATCTCATCGCTGACCGAAGCGCAATCCATAAACATCTCGACGGCGTCTATGAATGCCTCGACCGCCTCCGGATACTCCGACGACCCATCGAAGCGCGAGGTGCATTTGACGAGATTCCCAGAATACGATGACGGTGTGGCGCCGGGGGTCACACTAGGCGGCGTCCCTGAGTGTGATGTCAGTAGAGACTCGACGAGCTTCCGGTTCGCCTCGGCCTGCGCCGAAGAGAAGGCGGCCAGGAGCGACGATAACTGAGTTTCCGACATAAGCACTGGAGCTGCAGGTGCCTCCGTCACAGTCACAGGTTCATCGTCCGAACTGGAATCGTTATTACGAACTTTACGCGGCGCCATTTTCACTAAAAATCCCGTGCACGTGTATCGTACAGTCTAGAACATCGGCCAATACGTTGGGAGCCAGTATAACGTTTCTGAAATAAAACGTGTCGTATTCCAGTGATAACGTTTATTGGGAAATCAAATACACGATAACATAACACACGTGATTAAATATATTAGGGCGCGGGCGCATACACGATCGACACGGGTGACGTGCGTAAAGGATGATCGTAAACTGAAGGAGGGATGCGCGCACGCGGGCAGGTCACAGCGGGTGGCGGGGTATCGAATGACGGGGTAAGAGGGGTACCAGGGACGCACTCCTAACAGGACCGCACTTAGGACTCGTTATAAAGGCTTTATAAATACTTGGAGGATAAATTAATTATATCTAAACGACAGTTTGGATTTAGGCCTAAAATATCAACAGACGATGCCGTACACCATCTGACTGACTATACCAGGCATGCTTTTTCCAGCCGGGTTGCAAGATGTTCGAAAGAGTTACCGTGGCCCCGGCACAGGCAACAGAAGCAACACTGGTGGGTTTTAGTCACTAAAAGTCCGACACGCCCTCCCGCTCCGCTCAGAACGGGAGAAGTCATTTGATGATTTCCCATCCACAAAAAAAAGGCATGCTTTTTAAGTTCTGTCGTTTACATATTTGCCGCCAATTTTGAATTAAGAACTGTGCAATATTCAAATTTGTTGGAATTTAGAATAACAAAACAATTGAAGGAATTAGGATTAATACAATTGTTTCGCGCTACGCGCCATTGAACGCGGACGCGTAAATATCGTTATTCGGTGACTCATGTGCGAGGGTGAAAAAAAAATGTCTTCGAATATAGTGAAGTGTGCGAACTGCAATGTCGTAATAAATGAACTCTTGGCGTTCCTAAGCAACGTTATGGATTTCATGGATGAAGAGAGTGTACATCAGTTGTGTATCACGTCTTTCTCTGATGCAGAAATTGTGAAGGCCAAAACATTGCTCGCTGACTCGGTGTCGAATGTGAAAATATGCCCACACGTCGGAAACAGGGGAAGAAGAAAATGTCTAGAGATCTTGAAGACATTATTTGCCTGATGAAAAGTGCTGATCCAGAGATTTTCCTGGTTTTTGTAGCAAAGAAACTACATAAACTCCCACCGGTCACCTTTGACCATGTGATGTAACACGGCTTTTGAGGGATATCCTGTGCCTTAAAAATCAACTGTGTGCTCTTGAAGAGAGAATAGTGTCGCATGAGGAGTTTAATCAACTCAAATCAGAGATTGAGCATATAAAGAATGAATGAATGAATTTATTTGCAAGAATATAGGTAGCTAACATAAGTTCTTAAGATATATGGGTTTCACTATATTCGGCATTTCCGCCGAACTAATATTTAGATTTTACATCTTGATTATACTTATAGTATGCAGTACACATTTCATAATTTAAATTTTAGATTACAATGCAATTAATAAAATTAAATACAATTCTATTCATTTAAAAGAATAATTTATATTAAAAATAGCGATCAGTAATAATGATGTCATGTCAATAAAAATAGCAATAATAATCAAAGTATTTCAATATTGTTTAAGTAATGTCAATATGTAGATGCCATAATAATACCATAATGCCATATTTTACACTCAAAATATTCATTGATGGAATAAAAACATCTGTCACACAACCAGTTATATAGTTTTTTTATTAAATTCTAAGTCTTCACTATTTCTAAATTCTTTGGCTAAGTGGTTATATATTTTCACCGCCATGGTATAACAATTTTTGTTGCATAATTTTAGTCTATTACGCGGAACTACTAGTGGCTTTTGTGCTATTTTCCTCTTTAACTTAGCCTTTTCATCTTTTTCAAAAAGCGAGTAATTATTTCTTACAAATTTGCAGGTTTCAAATATATATAGAGACGGGAGGGTAAGCAGCTTTTACTTAATAAATACAGGTTTACAAGAATCTGTCCACTTAAGTTTGAAAATTGACCTTGCACACTTTTTTTTGGCTATGAATGCCCTCTAGGCATCTGTTGAATTCCCCCACACAGTTATTCCATACCTTAAAACAGAACAAACATGGCTATGGTATACCAATAAGGCTGTTTGAATGTCTGTAAGATTTTTGATCCTTCTAAGTGGAAATACGAATTTGTTTATTTTCTTACATACGTTATCTGCTTGAGTTTTCCAATAGCAATGTCTGTCAATAACTACTCCTAAAAATTTGACATTATTAACTTCTGCTATGTCATCATTATTGTATTTTAAATTTAATTTAATTTCATTACCTAATTTTTTGTGGTTATTATATGGCAAAAATGTTATAAATTTAGTTTTATTTGTATTTATTTTTAAGTTATTCCTCTCTAGCCAATTGATTAAATCTGTCAATGCTTTATTCGTAACTATTTTACTGTTATCTAGAGTTTTCTCTTTTGTCAACACAGTAGTATCATCTGGAAATAATATAGTATATTGGTTCGTGGAGTTGGGCAGTTCGTTTATATATATTATAAACAATAAGGGGCCAAGGACATTAAATACTAGAATTCGCAAATTGATATTTGTTTTTAAAAAGTACCGCTATATTGCTGATCCAAAAATAGTTAAACAAGTTTACTTTGCTCTATGTTAATCGATATTAACTTACTGTATTACCTCATGGGGTGGAGCGGTCAAAACAATATTACCAACCGTCGATAGAACTGAGAGGGCGATTCTCAAAGTATCTGTTTCCCGCCCTTTCCTTTTTCTTTTAACCTCCTATACAAATCTTGTGAAGTATTAACAGTTCGGCAACTATTTATAATGGGCGTTGTATAAAAACAACACATATCTCTACCCTACAGCACTGAATATATTAATAAAAGACGTAAAGATATAGTCCGCCCGCAAAATACAACAAAACATGTTTTTATGATATATCCAAATTTTACTTGTACCTCGGTTCTCTCCTCTATAATAGACTAAACACGAAAGCAAACATTTACCCCCTTAACTACACAAATTATAAGAAAATTCTCAAGGAGGCTCTTCAAAGTATGTCTAACGAAGATACAGAGAATTTATTAACTGTGTTAAAGTAAATAAATAGGTATACCTAAGTTAAGTATTATATCAAATTTAGAAACTTAAGAATAAAGCTACTCAACATATAATTTATTTGCCTATTGTCAACTTTTTGATTATTTATTAATTTTATATAACTATTTTAGCTCTTTTCGCCTAAAAAACAGTACAACCTAGTTCAGGCATGTAAGTCTTAGCAAATAATTTACATTTAAGCACAACTGTACTAATTTTTAAGCCTTGTAATTGTTTGAATACATATTATTATTATTTCTTTTATTACATTAAATACATATAAAATATATGTTTAAATATAAGAATATTAAAATGGTAAAAACATTTAAAAATATAAAAATAGTAGCCCATCGGTATCGGGAACAAGGTCCAAGCTACCGGCGGTCAGGGCTCCAGAGAGAGGAACCTCCTAACAATGCGAGCCGTGTCCAAAAGAACCGCTTTTTGAATCAAGCCCTTAATCCAGCTGTCCAAAGAGAGCCTCCTTAGGTGCTGGTCGAAGCTCTTGGCAATTAAGCCATTGTCTGATACGACTATCGGCACAATGATCGCTGAGTCCACATCCCACATGTCGACAACCTCGCGGGCCAAGTCAAGATACTTGATTTGTTTATCTTTTTCGGCTTTTACGAGGTTCCCGTCATGCGGGACAGCTATCTCAATAATCATTGCGCGCCGCTCTATTCGATCCACCACTACTATACCAGGATTATTGACAACAATAGTCCTGTCAGTGATGATGGATCGATCCCAGTATAATGTGATATTTCCATTTTCGAGAACTGGGTCGGGCCCATACCTGTAGTACGACACTTTTGATTCCACAAGACTGTATTTCAGAGCAAGTTGCTGATGGATAATCCTGGTTACAAGGTTGTGTCTATGCCAATACTCTTCGTTAGCTAGACGAGAACACCCGGAGATGATGTGTCGGATTGATTCTCCCGGACGGTGGCATGCCCGACAGATGTCAACCGTGCCGTCCTTCACAATAAATCTCCGGTAATTGTTCATCATGATAACTTCGTCCATTTATTTTAATTCCATTTTTATGTCTTTAATATTTCTCGGGACCCTAGGGTCCCGGACCTTTGGAAGGAATATGAGGGGCCGAAGCCAACTCGTAGAGGCCCGTTAGACGCTTTCAATGGAAATGAGGCACCAACCGACGATTATCCCTGTACGCTTTATGCAAGTGCACCCAAGGACAACCCCCCGTTGATGTAGGACTATTGTAGGATATGGAGACAAAAAAAATATTGGGCTATGGGTTTGGATGGCTTAAGTGGACTGGTTATCTAAAACTATGGAAGGATTTATCAAACATTGGTCAGGCCCCTGCCTGACCAATGTTTGATAAATACAATACACGGATAAAATGGCAGGGGGTGACTTGCACACTCAACAATGGGCCCCCGGAAACGGTCGTTAGCACATAGTGTCGTAGTGACAAGGGGGCAACATGTCCTGAGGGGCTTAAGAGGAGTAGAGAGGTATTCCGCGACTATCAGGACAATCCCGGAAGTACGGTCAAGATCCCTACCAGCATCTTACTGGAATACTTCCTTCCTCCGAGCACGTTTGCTCTTGCGAATCTCTACTCAAGCCAGCCAATAAATGCAACAATGAGGTGGGAGGTTAGTTCTCGTCAGTGTTCACTCCAGCCGGCCAATAAAGGCAAGCCAGAGATGAGGAACATGACTTCTCCCGGGAGATAGGGTACGTGGGGTCGCTACTGCTGAGCAGCTCGCCACATGCTGCCCTGCGGGTTTCTGTATCTGTTTTGGTCTGGCTCCTCACCCTAGACCTGTTCCGGCAAAGTAAACTCTACCGGCACATACCTAGAGTTCGGAGCGCGCAAGCCGCACCACGAAGTCAACGTAGAGATACGGCGATGGAGCCATTTTTATTATTATTATTATATTATTATCTATTAACAATTCCACATTGTGATAAAGTAAGATATTCTTATTATGCTTCTCTTTTTTCGAGTGTAAAAGTTTAAAGAATCTATTACAGTATTATTAGATGTACTAGATAATACTATTTCATCACTGAACCTAATCTCAGTTAAATTATCAATAACTGCGTGTATATTGTAAGCTCACAAAGTAGCCAATACATGTTGACTTTTCTTGGGAAAAAAACATATGCTCCCGAGTTACCACAAAATCTCTAACAAAATTGTTAGTATCAAAATACAATATACAGTCGCTATGGCGACTTGTCAAAATATGCATTAGATTGTTTAAACGCCAAATGTAATCGTTTTCCTCATCATATAGATTATCAGAGTATGGCGACGCACATAATATATATTTACCTAATTTTCATTTAAGTAGGGTGTCGACAGCATTAACTATGTCCATTTTAGTAATCGACTGTTTCCAATTAAAATAACTACAGTAGTCTATGACCATATATTATTTTGTTTAAAAGGTTTTATGTACCAATATAAATTATAATTATCTATCAATAATTATAATAACATTATTATTGATAGAATCTTATAACATTTATATACATATACATTATATTGTATAATTTCGGAAAAATACTGCCACTTGCCTCGACTGCCTCGTTGGTCTAGTGGTCGCAAGCGCTACTGCTGAGCATGAGGTCCTGGGTTCGATTCCCAGGTCGGGCGAAGTGTTATTGGGTTTTTCTATCTGGAATTTTTCAATAGCAGCCCGGAGTCTGGATGTGTGCCCGGTAGATGGCAATAGGCTCGCCCCCTATTACATGGGACCTAAACATAACTGGCGAAATGTGATTGTACTATTGGTACACCTCTGCCTAACCCTTCGGGGAAACAAGGCGTGATGTTATGTAATTTCGGAAAAATTGTCCATTTCGGACCAATCGCGTCTAAAGGATTAAAATAAACTAGAAAAACCTTTTTGCATAAAGACTTTGACGTTCTGTCGATTTTCCATTGCACAAACTTTTCATATGCAATTTTGTATTTTTCTTTGATAAATAAATTTTCAATCATTAATTTCACTTCCTTTTATTATTTATTTTATATGTCCGGCAGTGTTAAACACATTGAATTGGCGGATACGTCGCTTGAAGAGATCATTTTTACCATTTTATTTTAAATATCACGAAAATTGATGGAAAACTATTGTTTTCCATGGAGAATTGCAAAAATTTACACAGCGCTGCACTTTTGTTTCTGCCCCGCGCTTTTGTTTTTTTTTTTACCGAGCAATGAGGATTGTACTGCCTGTACACATGAAGACAGAAGTGCATGGAGAGTTCCAAACCAAAATCGTTTGTACAGGGTTTCATCGCCTTAATAATATGTCTTGGATGACATAGATGGCGCTAGTATAGTAGTTGGATTGGAAAATATACAAGAACATTATCTTGTTTTTTGCTAGTTACAATATTACTCAATTTTAACACAAATTCTCCTACGACATTACAAACCTTATAAAGCAAAGCACGTAATAACTAGGATTCGAACTCGGTGGCATAAAATTTACCGATACCATTAGCCACTGGACCATTGCGTCATTACGCATTGAGTTGAAATTATCCTTCTCTTTATTATATTGAAGTTGTTAAGTGGCTTTAACCCGTATCATAAATCTCAAAAGAATTGAGGGTAGTTTAATATTGACTGTGTAAAAATTAAATCTTTTTGTTCAATCATAATGTTCTTTACTATCTATGAGTGAGTTCAGTTACGATTGCGTTTACAAGTTTTTAATATTTATTTTTATCATGAGTTCGCGTTCAAATATTGATATGGCTACGAGGGCCCAAATAATAGCATTGCATAATCAAGGCTTAAATTATTCTGAAATTTCGAGAGAAACTGGCTTAAACGTAAGTAATGTTTTAAAATCACTGTTCGTTATTTATTTTATTATCCATGGTTATCGATACACGAAAATAATAAATAATATATTTCCCTTATAGGTAAAGACTGTCACTTTATGGATAAAGCGGTTTCAAGAAGAGGGTTCGTTGGAACACCGTAGTAGATCTGGCAGAAGACGCCATATTGACTCAGACCAGCGTCAACTTATGGTGCAAGGTTATGAGGAAAATGGCTTTACACCAACAAGATATTACGCAGAGTTGTTTGATACATCTTTGCGGACGGTGTATCGTGCTCTTCATAGTGAAGGTCTGCATTATCGTCGACATGCTATTAAGCCATTGCTAACCGAAGCTAATAAAAGAGCACGATTGGAGTTCGCTTTGAAATACAGAAATTTCGACTGGAGCAACGGAGTCATCTTCAGTGATGAAAAGACTTTCAAGTCTAGCCAGCATGGGCGAGTTAGGTTGTGGCGTAGGAATAATACGTGTTATGATAGTGATCACGTTGTGCCTAACTCTGAATCCGGTCGTATAACAGTGAACATTTGGGGATGGATGAGTGCTGCAGGACCAGGAGAACTTACTGTAATACCCAGTCGTGCAAACAGTGTAAACTACATAGATGTGCTGAATGACGTCATGTTGCCCACCGTACGGAATGTTTTTCCTGTAGAAGACATGCCAGTGATAACGTTCGTGCAGGACAATTGTCCTATACACCGTTCCATAATTGTGCAAGAGTGGTTTAGCCAGCAATCGGATATACAGATTATTCCTTGGCCTGCGAGATCGCCAGATTTAAACCCCATTGAAAATTTATGGGGCGTTATGGTTCAAAGGTGGGACAATAGGAACGAAAGGACTAAGGAAGTACTGAGTACTCACTGCATGCAGGTATGGGATTCTATACGGGGTCTAAATTTATGTGAAAAATTAATAAACTCCATGGGTTCGCGGTTGCAAGCTGTAATCGATCAAAATGGCGGACACACGAAATATTAAAAAAATAATATAAAGTGTTGACTATTGGATTGAGTAATAACAAAGACCGGGGTAGCTATAATTTATTTGATAAATTACAGTGATCAAACTTAGTGTAAGTGGGATAAATTTATTCACTACTTTATAACAACAAAATGTTTTTACACTAATGATTTTGATTTCTTATATAATATAAGAAATTAAAATAAAAACAATATAAATATAGATTCCTTTCTAATATAATTAATTATTTATTTATTATTATAAACAAATTGGTCCCAAAATGACAGCTATAACCCGGTCTTACAATTGTTATTGATTTGAGGTTTAGCTTCAATTTCTTCCTCGTTCTGGAACGAATACTTAAGCTGTGAACCTTAGTCATAACATAATGCACAAATCAATCATTATAGTCAATACCACTAACCATAATTATGCAAAACGTAATTTTTTTATAATTTGTGAGTAGGTAAAATATTTACAGAACTAAGGTTGCATATATAGTGTAAGGTATTATAACATTATGTAAATAAAACTAAATACTATAAGAATAGCACAACACAGTTTTGATTTAGAATACTTATAACATCTATTATACAGTTTTACTTTGTTAATGTCTTCCATTTTGTAATAGAGTTATTCAGTTATAAATTTTACTTGTATTTCTCATAACAAGTGAATTAAATAATTGTCAATTGGGTGTAAAACTGTTAGGTTAGGTTATACACTGTATAAGAAAGAAAGAAATAAATTGTATTCTTCTTTGAGAATTAAATGTCTTAATGTATAATATCACTAAAATAGTTTAATTTCTTATCCTTTACGAGAACTAAACTTAGTAAATCTTAATCTGTAAGAAAAATATATCTAAATCTTCTTACATAAATGTTTCTTACTAATAATACTAATACTTACCACCAATTACGAAAGTAATTTATATATATTTATTTATACAATGTTATATATAGTAGAGTAGTATATGTATACTTGTATATTATGCCTTTATTCATTTATACATCTTATATTATTTATAACAAAAAATAAAATAAAAAACGTTTAAAAAAATAGAATATAAATTACATTATATAATAATAAAATTTAAAAAAACCGACTGTGAACTGGGTTTCGAACCAGTGCCCTGTGAAACGAGCTTTGTTATTCTGTCATGCTTATCCACCTGAGCTACGATCTACTTATTGTAGAATGCGAAAATGAGAGCTAGTTTGTGAATGTAGGGATTTTTATTATTTATGATCTACGCCATCTGTAGTCGAATTAACTAATATACCAATTGGTTTATTTGGTTTGGTTTAGATGGCGCTGTATTAAGTACTCGGAAATAAGAAAATAAAATAATTTATGTTTATTTGAATATAAATATATTATTATTTCTTAGTAATTATTTTAGGTATTAAAAACCTTATTATGTGCCTCTGCATAATAAGGTTTTTAAGCTTTGCGGTGTTATTTTCATGTTTGAACAGCGCCATCTAGTCGTCTCATGAAAGTCATGAAACGTAATGCAAAACCTCAGTCAAAAGTCGACCTTAGGCTCTCCATGCACTTTTGTCTTCAATAGTACCTATATAGCCGAATTCTGAATAAAATCTTATTGCATCTGAATCCACCTTTTTCCACCTTTGATTTTTGAAACAAAACTCGACAATAATGGATTTTCAAAGGAAATTGCTAGTGGCTGAAACTCACCAGCAATTAAATTCCATACAACTTTGCTGGCGCCTATTTATGTAGCGCGGAAAGGTCAACTTTTCTCAAAGGAGGTTGTCAAAATAATGACCACATTTTTGAGTAAAGATATTTTTCTCAAACATGCTTGGGGATCCGAGCATTATTTTGACAACCTTCTTCGAGATAAATTGAAAATTATGTACTAGTCAAATACATGCGAGCAGCGGCCGGCAATGGTAGTATGAAAATCCATATCTGTCGTGTTTAGCGGCCGAATAAATTACTATGAAAACACATATCTGTCGTGTAATTTAAAAATGGAACGAACATTTTACTTCGACACATAGCAACCGAGGACTTTATCAAAAATTTTATTTAAATCTCGAACTAGCTTAGAAAACATGGCTGTTTAAATTAAAAAAAGATACTTTGGGCAGTCTGTGTTTCTATGTCCCTCAGCACATTTAACGCATCGGTTGGGGTGCATACAATTATTTTTTGTGTGCCCGTATTGTTGGCATCTTGTACATTGCGGGATATCGTTTGTTTTTCGTAGATCCTCTATCCTAACTTTCATATGGTATATACATATATTGAATACGCTTTGCTTCTGGGTTATTAGGGCCGGGTTCTATATTGACAAAAAACATCTTGAGAGGTTTTTTATTCCTTCTAGATAGTGCACATATGACTTCGCCTCTGATTAAATTTCCTGTTTTTTCTATCTCATCGATAATGGCTTCCTTTGGAGTGGTATGGTGCAAATTTTTAATCACAAGTCTGCAACATATTTTTCTTTTGCGTGAAGGTGTGACCAATTAGTCCATTCTTGCGTATAAATTTGCTTTGCTTGTTCATTAATCTGATCTACAGATAATCCACTGTATCTGTTTGTAGTGTAAAGTAGGTTCTGTGATAAGTCTTGTCTTTTTATGCGTGATGGCCTGTTGGATAGCTTTTTTTTGGATTGCTTTGGTTAGGAATCCTTTGCCATGTGGGAGGGCAGTTACTAGTGTCGCCATCTATGATAATTCGTGTGGGTGTCGCAACCAAAAGTCCCCCTCCCCCCAAAGCCCCAAAGGGGCCTCTATGGTATTTCTAGACGTACTTCCTAGAGAGGAAGATCGAGATCTTTTAATAAACAGGTTCGGATGGAACGCCTGCTGTATAAACTTTTTGTTAGTACTTCCAGTAGCATTTACTTTCCCGGCGGCCTGGTCGCCTGCCTCCGCGTAGTCTTCGGTAACAGATTTCACACTTGTAGGCCCGGGTACCTGCAAGCGCCGGACGTTAGCCGGATTGCATGACAAATCAATATCGTTATCGCTCATAATTCCACAATAAAGAGTTGAGGCGTACTCATGTCACTTTTCCAAGGTGATGTGGTCACACTTTTTAGAGGGATTTTATCAGACAAGATTAGTGAATACCTATGGACAGACAGATTAATTAACTGCCACCTATTGCTCGGCTTTGTCGCCCATTTAGCACCACCCGGGGAGCACGTGTTGGGTGCGCCTATTAGGAAAAGGTGGTAAATCCTACGGACGTGTGCAACAATACACCCCATTGTGGCAAAAATTGTTACAATAAAACCTTGAACCTGATTCTATCCCACTTATCTGTAAGTGTTAGCGAATGCAATAACCAGATGTCAAAAGTTGATGTACATCACCCTCCCCTGTAAATTGTTATCACTTATAGTATGCCAGCACCGTTAAAAAGCAAAATAACTTCGAAGTATAACTTCAAACGCAATGACTATACGCCAATCAAGGCGAAACTTAGAATAATATATTGGACTAAGATATATTTTGAAATGACCGTTGTAGATGAAATGGTTAAGTGTTGAACATGTGCCTCTGTCTAAACTACCCAATAATAAAATTCTGCAATGGTTTTCTAGGCCGTTAATTAAGTAAAAAATTAGAATTCGCTATAAAAATAATTACAAATACAAAATGCTAGACGGGCATGCAAGAATTATGACTAAAAATTGTTACAAAACTTATTTAAGCTATGCTGAAAAAAACATGGCGCAAAACCCAAAACTATTCTGGTCATTCGTTAAAGCCAAAAAATCACAGTCTAGTGACATACCCACTACTATGCGTTTGGGAAACAATACTGCTTCTTCTGGTGAGGAAATAAGCAATCAATTTTTCATACATTTTTCTTCCACCTTCATAACATCACGCCTTGTTTCCCCGAAGGGTTAGGCAGAGGTGTACCTATAGTACACCCACATTTCGCCAGTTATGTTTAAGTCCCATGTAATAGGGGGCGAGCCTATTGCACATTTTTCTTCCACCTTCATACCATCCAATAAGTCGACTGCTTCTGATACTTGCTCTTATAACTATTTTCAATTCACTCTAAGCAGAATTGCGTTCACAGAAGTAGAAGTATTAAAATAATTAAAGAAACTTGTCACCTCCAAAGGACCGGGACTTGATAGCCTTCCCACGCTATTTGTTCAAAAATGTGCATCCGATCTGTGTTCAATTTGTGCTGTGCGGTGTGTGCTCTAATGAACATCTAAGTTCCCCACAGAGTGGAAAATCACTAACGTGGTACCTATTTTTAAGAAAGAAGAATCGCCCTATATCTCTTCTCTTTGGTTTGTCCTGTACTGTCTTCACATACTAATGTGCAATTTGCCTCTAAACAGCTCAGCTTCCGAGCTCGTAAATCTACTACCACTAATTTGGTTCACTACGTCAACAACATTGTTAGATCTCTGGATTCCATAATTTTGTATACTGTTTTTGAATAAGATAGATGATTTATACCCCTTTCTGTTAATAAATTTATTATTATTATTTATTACCATTCCATCTACGTAGATTTCAGCAGTGCTTTTGATAAGGTCAATCATAATATACTTTAATTGAAGCTAGAACATTTTGGCATAGCCGGTCATTTGCTCAGGTGGTTCGCTTTTTACCTAACGGGGCAGAAGCAGAGAGTGGTTGTGAGAGAATACAAATTACTGTACTACTCTTCGGCTTGCGGAGTACCACAAGTACTGCACCTAGGGCCGATATTATTTCGTATATTTGTAAACGACATTGTTTCCACGGTACGACACAGCAAATGTTCCATGTTTGCAGGTGATTTAAGACTATACAAAAAAAATTAAAACGGACTTGGACGTATTACTTCTTCAGAAGGATCTGGATACAATACATGAATGGTGTAGGTTAAACATAGCAGCCACCTTTGGGATGGGTCAGCCAAATACCAACTTGCCGCGCTTGACTCGGTGGAACGCAGAGCTAAGAGGCTCATTGGCAACGTAAAACTGGTGGATACCTAGCTTCACAGCTTGGCTCATCGCCGCAAGGTTGCCTGCTTGTCGGTCTTCTACAGATTGTACTTCGGTGAGTGTGTTCAAGAACTCCACGACCTCATTCCGCCGGCCCCCTTCTATCATCGGACATCTAGAGGCACAGCAGGTTACCACCCCTACCTAGTTGCTATTCCACCAATTCGCACTAAGCGTTTCCAAATGTCTTTTGTGATGCGCACAGCAAAGGAGTGGAACTCTCTGCCTGCGTCTGTGTTTCCGAACGCATACTACCCTGATCTCTTCAAAGTGAGAGTGAACAGGCTTCTTCTGGGTAAGCTCGCTCCATCGTCGATTCTGTTTCTGTCATCTCTGACCTAGACTGGAGTCAAGAGCAAACCTATCTCAAATAACAATTTTAACAAAATGATGACCCTTAACTTAAGTAAGTCGTCTTATACAAGGTGTAACATAATTAACGAGCAACCTCTCAAGGGGTCATTGAACTCATTATTATGAACAACTTTTACTATGGGACCAAACCTGAAATCCCAAAAAAAAAATCAGCTGCTCCCTACATTTATGTTCGCTTAACTCGTCAACATGTAGGGAACAGCTATTTTTTTTTTGCGAATTCAGGTTTGGTCCCATAGTAAAAATTGTTCATAATGATGAGTACAATGATCCCTAGAGGTTGTGCGTTATTTATGTTACATATTGTATAAAATATTAAATCGAATTATGGCTGCGATAATAATTCTCTTGATTTGTATGTATTTTTTGTTTATGTCTAAGCTTTCACCATACTCAATTCAATCTGCCTAGCCTTTTCCCAACTATGTTGGGGTCGGCTTCCAGTCTAACCGGATGCAGCTGAATACCAGTATTTTACATGGAGCGACTGCCTATCTGACCTCCACAACCCAGTAACTGGGTAATACGATACCCCTTGGTAAGACTGGTTGTCAGACTTTCGGGCATCTGAAGACCCGTAACGACTGTCAAAGATCTACGAATGACAGCCGGGACCAACGGCTTAACGTACTTTCCGAGGCACGGAGGAGTCTCGGTATGTAAAGATGGTCATCCATCCACGGACAACCCCGGCAAGCGTAGCATAACCTGATGGATCGACCCGTGCGGCTGTTATTACTTAGCCACGGGCTCCTCTACGATACTAATAGATATAAGTTCTTTTATGTAATATGTTGTTAGTGAACAAGTCGTTGGAGTACCTATGTATAAATAAATAAATAAATAAAATAAAATAAAATAAATAAATAATTTTCTTTCCGTTTATTATTTTTTTTACATGAATTGATATTCTTTTATAATCTGTTCCGTTATATGAAAAGAAAGTACGAAATTATACTATGAAAAACCAATAATTTCCTCTCTGCATATAATCTTTCTCTCCCAAACTGTCACAGTTAAACTTACTTTCGCACGCGTTCTCCGTCATTACTATTCAAAGCTATTTTTTCAGACTCTAACAAATTCAAAGAAAATCTTCCTAATGCATTTTTAATGCTTTCATCTCGAAAAGTGTAACATCTGATAATTGAATTGGTAGAAAACTGTTTTGGTCTGCTTATTACGTTTTGTGTACGATTACATCGCACACATATTTAGCACGCTAGTACAAGCATTTTTACTTAATGTAAATCGACATTCTTAATAATATTGTTGAGTACACTTTCGACCGTTTTATTGTAAACATGTACAATCAATAAATCTATACTAATATTATAAAGCTGAAGAGTTTGTTTGTTTGTTTGGTTGAACGTGCTAATCTCAGGAACTACTGCTTCCGAATTAAAAAATTCTTTTAGTGTTGGACAGCTCATTTATCGAGGAAGGCTATAGGCTATATAACATCACGCTACAACCAATAGGAGCGGAGCATCAATAAAAAATGTTGCAAAAACGGGGAAAATTTATTCCTTTTGCGTGCTTCCGTTGCGTGCGCTGCGTAAACGGTTAAAGTTACGCAAAAATCATGTATCACGGAATTGTTCCTCTTAAAAAGTTCTAAAATAACTCCGCAATAATAGTCTATCTTTTAAGTTTGACTCACTATAACCTTTTTAACCGGGTAAGCATAATACGCGATGACGTCAACGACGGTCGAGCCCCGGGAGAATTCCGGTGGCACGGTACGTTTGTGACTGCGCTCCCAAAAATTGCCATACGATTATTTTTGGTTTAGAATTATTTATTTGACGACAATATCTTCTATACCATAGAGTAAAACTACCCACAGCCGATATAAGACTGAATTATAGTAATTTTATCCGTGCGTGAAATGCGCGAGCCACCGGCGCCGAAAAGGCGCCGGTGGGGCTTGACGGTTAGTCGACAAGCGGCGCCGAAAAGGCGCCGGTGGGGCTTTGCCGGATGGTAATCAAATTTGTTATAAAATAATGCATTATTTGCGAAGGTGTTTTCATAAACATGGTATTAATCCTTATCCAAATAAATAGGTTCATAATCAAGGTTGATTAACATGTAAATTCCTTTTTAAATTATTCAATTCGGACCTTTCGTTTAGAAATTTCGACACGTATAAAAATGCTTAACCCTACAGTAGTCGCGTGCCCTACATATGTAATCCATTGATACAAAATTGCAAAGTTCTAAAAACCTAATAGCGCCAGTTCTTTCATCCATCGTGTACGAAGGATGAAAGAACTGAACTGAACTGGCGCTATTAGGTTTTTAGAACTTTGCAATTTTGTATCAATGGATTACATATGTAGGCCACGCGACTACTGTAGGGTTAAAGTAAGAAAAATGCGCTTAGTCTATTAGTAACCTACACATTTTATTTTTATTGACTGTTTGAACGCGCTAATCTCTGTCACTACCAGTCGGATTTGAAAAATTCTTTTTGCATTATTAAGCCCAATTCTTGAGGAAGGCTATAGGGTATGAAGCATTACGCTAGGACCCTTAGAAGCCGAGAACAAACAAAAAAAGGAAGAACGAGCGCTAAGCGAAAACAAAGTAACATCGCGGGCAGGCGATGCGATGCGACGGGGTGGGTCGGGGGAACAAGAAATTCCACGCGGACAAAGTCGCGGGCGAAAGCTATTGTTTATAAAATTGACACACTACGTCCATTTGCCGTGTTAGATCTAGCCATTTCATACAACTGTCAAAAGAATTACACTTGTAATTTTGAACACACGGTCAAAATAAGTTGGTAGTCAATTTGATCTATACAAATAAATAAAATTGAAGTGTCTGTTTGTAAAGTCAAAATAACAGCTTTTTACTAAATGCATAAGAATTTTTACTAAAAGTATATACGGCACTTATAACAAAAAAGCAATTTTTAAAATTTTTGTCTGTCTGTCTGTTTGTTCCGGCTAATCTCCGAAACGGCTGGACCGATTTTGACGGGACTTTCACTGGCAGATGTTACGCTGGGAACCTTAGCCTACTTTTATTTTAGAAAATAGGGGTTTTGGGTTCCGCGCGAAAAAATTAAAACCCATGAAATTTTTCAAATCCGACTTTTTGTTCATACATAAAGTCGGATTTGAAAAATTCTTTTTGCATTTGGTTGCCCAATTCTCGAGGACGATTAGATGCTTTTTAACATCACGCTACGACCCTCAGGAGCCGAGCAAAAAGAAAAAAAGTCCGAAAGAACACTAAGCAAACACGAAGTAATAGCACGGGCGGGCGATTCAACGCTACGGGTCGGGGGACAAGGGAGTTTTATTAAAATGTGGCCGTTATTATAGTATATTTTGTATCTTACGACATCCACGCGAACGAAGTCGCGGGGTACAGCTAATATTTTATAAAGAAGTCAGCAAGAATAGTTTTCTTCCATCTCAACATATCATACGTATTAGCAACCAAGCGCTCGTACATTTTGTGTTCTAGCTTTTGTATTCTTCTCTTGTTTTAATGGAAATAACGCTTTATAATGAACAATATATTTCCATATTATACACACACAAAGGTACCAAGAAACCGATGGATGAAGAAAACTGTGTTACAGCGAGTATCGAAGGGTTCTAAACCAAGAATTCCATCATTCAATTTAGGTTGTCAAATGTCTTTCACAAAGCAAAAGTGCTTTCTTTTACTCGATACACAAGCTTTCACGCCAGCCGATTTTTCACGGAAAATGATACTCATCAATTCTTTAAGGAATACATAATCTGATTCTGAACTAGAAACGTGTTTTATCCGAACTCAGCCACACTTGCAGACTTAGAAGCATCTATCCGAGTCTGGTTCTGTACACGAGTACGTATATTGTATTGTGGCGGCATCGCCACAATGGAACGCGTCACACTGACGTCACGCAAAATCCTGCATCGCGCAAACAGAGTTTACCGCGCGACTAGCATATATACAACATCCCGACATCAACCGTCGGGCAGTAGCCCACCAGACACAACACCCGTCTGGTCGGAGGACCCTCCCTTTTCATAGAGGATGAGTGAACTTTACTCCCTGTTCCTCATGCCTCTATACTGGTGACCCCAAACATGAACGTCAGCGCAGCCTTCGTGCAACTACTACAGCGTGACGTCATCAGCATCACTTCCTCGAGCTTTCGAGCGGCGAGTCACACAGCCAGCCAGCACCCACGGCTTCAACGGGTATCCTGACCACCAGTATGAAGCGACCGCGTATACCTGGTCATCACCCTCAGCCTCATCAGCAACCTTGGCACAGCACACTGAATTCTCGGCCGGTCAAACAAGCAGAGCCCTTCAAACCTCTCCTGGTCGATGCCAGCAGTCAGCCTCAACCCGGCGCTGTACCACATCCGACGCACGACACACGACTCACGACTGGAGCATAACGCAGCGCCACCCCTACTCACTGGGGGCATCTCCGCAGACAGTTCCGACTCAGCGTGAACTATGCGGCACCCGGTTCCGACTCACTGGAACCTCAACTGGCCCTGGCAAGCATCGCAAGATACACGACTCTGCCCACTATCGACCTCCGGTCTCCGGAGGGGAGTGATGTGGCGGCATCGCCACAATGGAACGCGTCATACTGACGTCACGCAAAATCCTGCATCGCGCAAACAGAGTTTACCGCGCGACTAGCATATATACAACATCCTGACATCAACCGTCGGGCAGTAGCCCACCAGACACAACACCCGTCTGGTCGGAGGTTCCTCCCTTTTCATAGAGGATGAGTGAACTTTACTCCCTGTTCCTCATGCCTCTATAGTATCTTTCTCTTACATTATGAATAGTAGCAGTTAAAAACGAAAGCAGTTTCGTATTTCCCTAGCAAAACCTTTCGTTCATCAACCTTTCATCGATTTAGTCGCGTGTTATCCTCCACGCTTATCTAATCCTTATCTCACAAGCAGTAAAGTTCAAAATCGTCTAGTAGAATTTGTTTGTTAAGTAGTTCGTGCGCTATCCACCTAAAGTAGATTTTAAAAATAAACCCTAAATTACTCAGCCATCCAACAGTTTAGGTTAAACTGACCACTTAACATGTAAACAGATTTCCACAACATTTCCAAGGTTCAAGTATAAAGTGGGCACTTAAGAAAATACAACAATGTCCATTATAAGCTGACCCCTGTTAGTGAACCCGATTAGAAATTTAAATTTAAAAAGCAATTATCCGTTGGAGAGGCAAAACTGAGCATCGAACTTGGTAATGCATATTAGGGAATTGAAAGATAAACTTAATGAAAGTAAAGTTTGACGGGAGATGATTAATTTTCTTGATAATTTCAGGGTAGAAGAACAACATGACTCCTGTTGTTTTTTGGAGAAACATCTAAGTGAAGTTCATAAAAGTGTTGCAAAGACGGAAGTTGAACAAAATGATCAAGTCGATCGACGTTTGTATTATGTGCTCGTAATTCTGAACAAAGTTTATGAGAGCTGGTTTTTATGATATTTTACAATGATTTATGCTTACTTTCCGCCGAGTTTACTCACAGTTCATAACAAACTGGAAGACAAACAATGAGAAATGTTTTATGAAAGTAAAACGTTTCTGTAGCGGCAATGACTAAACAGTTATGAATGTGAACCAGCGAGTCAGAGGCCGTCATTTTGAAACCTATTTGACCCATTTCAATAAGAGTATAGGTACTTTCAAAATCAACACACATTGAGTTTTATTTTTACATTAAAAAAACGTTTTTTGATAACTGAATGAGAACGTATATCAAGCACCAGTCTCTCACAAATGTGGGATACAGCTGAAACATCTCATGAACACATTAACTTTAACTCAGCTTTGTGAAGAGAGAATAAATGATGATAAATTAATTAATTAATTTAACAGATTGCTTCAATTGAATGAATTATGAAGAACCCAGATACTTGGATTATTTTATCGAAATCAAATAACGAAATTTATTTTTCGTATTCAGGCAATAGGTATTAAAATAAAAGATTTCTTTGGAAAACTCCTGTAAAAACTGATGAAGCAGCATCCTGAAACCGTGTCTGCTTCATAAAATATTTCGCTTATAATTTTACTTGAAATAATTATTCTCTGACATCACTCAAACAACATATCTTATTTCTGAGCAACAATTTGAGTATTCAGTTGCTGTAAAGCCTTCCTTTTGATCTCATTACAATATGAGAATTTTCCATGAAACATTTTACGTCTCGTTAAAACGTTTCCTTCGTAAGTAAGACGTAATCCGCTGAGCGTCTTAAACGATTGTTGCTTAATGAATCGATTACTGTATGCATGTTCGGTATCAATCACGAGGCACAAAATAGATAGATACAGAAGGTTGGCTTCACACTAAGAGACAAAACAGACGCACACATAGATGCGTACGTACAGAGATACTAAACCATCTCAAACGGATGCCAGTCGCGAGTGCGCTTGCGTTCACTGTACGTGAAGCGTGTCTATGTGTGCGTCTGTTTTCGTTGGTTGTATGGAGCGGACCTTCTGAACCTATATATTTTGTGCTAGGAGGCCCGTCGTCACCGCTCCCACCCCCCACTCCTCTAGAACTTCCCTTCGTTCACCATTTGTTCTCTAAACTTGTCAACCCCCTCTTGATTCGTTTTAATCACATCTTGTAGGGTCACCAGCTAATGACAGAGAGATTGTTCCCTCATTTGGATTTCTATTATTTATTCGGTTTGTGCTTGAAAGTTTTGAAAGAGAGAAAGAAAGAAAGAAAAATAGGTTTATTTGTCACAGAAACACGTGCATACAAAACGATAAGAATAAACAGAAAAAATAAAACAAAATAGAACCACATTATAATCACGAACTCAAAACAGAAATAGTCGGAAGCTGCACGTCATGACTGTGACAAGAAGGCTTCCACTCAGCATGATGCTGTGCTATGAGGGACCCACAGCACAGCGCTGATTTTCAGTGGTTACCCGAAAAAAGACGTACGGAAATCAGGTCAGGTTCAGTGATCCACCGTAACTCGGTTCGGTGACTCCGTAGGCATCGCAGGTGCGTGCATAAATAATGTACCTACCTGAAACATAAATTATTGTTACAATAATAGAACGTCAAGTGTCAAGTGTCAAGTGTGTGTGTGTGTGTGTGTGTGTGTGGGGTGTGTGTGTGTGTTTTGGAGGTCGGTTTGACATGATTATGTGCTGATAAGGTTATTGTCTCCACAGTGTATTGTGATCCTACTTTCAGCATCTTGTGTTGTTTAGGTAAACTAATTAGGTGCTCGCCATTTAGTATAATACTTGTCTATTATCAATCTTGTTTTTTATTAGAATAATTATTAATCACCTAAAATCTTTACTAGTATGATAAAAATTCGGGACTTATTCATTCATTTAATAACCTAATCTCTAAGCATTTAAGCACTAAGCATGGAGTATTGCAGCCATCTTTGGGATGGCTCAGCTAAATATCAACTTGCCGCGCTTGACTCGGTGGAACGCAGAGCTAAGAGGCTCATTGGCGACGTAAGACTGGTGGATGCCAAGCTTTGCAGCTTGGCTCATCGCTGCAAGGTTGCCTGCTTGTCGGTCTTCTATAGATTGTACTTCGGTGAGTGTGCTAAAGAACTCCACGACCTCATTCCGCCTGCCCCCTTCTACCATCGGACATCTACACGCTTTGCAGGTTACCATCCCTACCTAGTTGCTATTCTACCTATTCGCACTAAGCGTTTCCAAATGTCTTTTGTGATGTGCACAGCAAAGGAGTGGAACTCTCTGCCTGCGTCTATGTTTCCGAACGCATGCAACCCTGATCTCTTCAAAGTGAGAGTGAACAGGCATATTTTGGGTAAGCTCGCTTCATCGTCGACTTTGTCTTTCAAATCGGTCCTGAAAATGTCAGGCTATAAATATTTTGCGTAATACTAAAATTTGTCATACCGCTATTCAGAACACAAATATTAATCAAAACATTCAAGTTTGTTCAACGAGTCGCGTTGAAGGACTTGGCTTGTCAACTGTAGGCTCAGTTTTCTTGTAAACTTGTCAGCTAAGCTTATAAGTACATATAATATAATGTTGAAGCAACAAAAATAAATAACGCGGATTTTCTTTACTGATTTCCGTCTATGTTGACTGCTCGATGTCGCCTAGTAAATTAAGAACGACATATTTTTAAATCTATCTTTGACATCGTCCACATCATCGATAAACTCTATAGCTGGGTATTCTAGTACACGGCAAACTGTACGTCTTGTCGCTGCAATAAGAAGACACGAGTTTTCCTTTGCATCTGCGTCTTGTCACTGCGACTAGACGCAGACTTATCGTTTCTGTCTGCGACTAGTCGTTTCGACAGACGTCGTGCATGGAGCAATCATTTTCTTTGAGTATCCGATTTGAAAACATCGACATCGAACGTATCCATGTTAAGATTCGCAATACGTGCACCTTCGCAAGCGCGCTCACAGTAAGACTGTCGCTGACTGTCACATGCGACTGTCGTCGAGTGTGCGCGATACTGTACGTCTAGTCGCTGCGACAAGTAGCAATACCGTGCGATCCCTAGCTTGTCGTTGCAACTCTGCATTTCGACGCCAAGTGCTTTGAAAAAAATACAGTATGGGGACCACATATGTGCAATAAATTATAGGACATACTTGTTATCGCCTTTTCTGACGATATTCAAAAAAATTACGAAATCGGTCCAGTAATTAGGTCAAAAGTATAGTTTTAATTTTGAGCAAATTTGAACACTGTAGAATTGGATCACTAAGTCAATGATTCAATGAACTTGAATCCTTGGACATGTGCGCAAACAAAAAAAAACATGTTCGGCGAACAATGGATTGGACGCTGTGGTGCACCGCAGGTGGCCAGCTCGGTTGTCTAAACAGAGTGTTTACTTTTACTGAATTTATTTTAATATTTATTTTTTTTGAAAATGTAACTTTTTTAATTTACGGTTTTTAATTTAATATTTAATTTTGCTATACTTCTGTGGACTAGTATTACTTACGGTTTCATTTATTGCATATACGTGGGCTCCATATTGTATAGGAACAGTTTCGGCCGCAGCCTGTCGTTGCGTCCAGCTGCCGAGCTGTCGCAGTCACATGACGCATATTGCACGCCATGTCTTACATAAAAACATGGAATCATAATACCATTTACGTGATTTTTTTGAACTACAACCATTATGGAATGCGAGCGTATCTCTGAACAACATCGTTATCATTGATCTTTAACTATAATAGAGTTTCAGATGCAGCGGAAAGGGGCTTATCTTTTAATATCTAATAGTTCTAGGCCAGACTCGGCTGGTAACCTCGAAATGCTTCGGAAAAATATCTGTTTTGAAGTTGAGGTTGTGTAATGTATTAATTAGCATTGCCATAGCAATGTAGGCTTTAAGGTCAAGTGAATGTCTCTTTATCCTAAGTAATAGATGCAATAAAAAGCTAATTTAGTACCTATTTGTCTAGGTCCTCCATTTGACCTTGGAGTAAAAGAAGTTTATGATGCTGTGTGAGTCAGAGACGAGTTATTTGTTAAGCTTTTTTCATGATGCTTTAACAGTCAACTGAGAAGCCAGACTATCAAAGCGTTATTTGAGATTAAAAAGTAAGATTTATTATGTTTAACTAATTACAAAAAAACAAAATTCATCCATTCAACATAGAGAAATAATATAATGCGAAAAACTATGAACAAAATAACGTGAAAGCATGTTTTATATTTAAAACGAATTTAAACAAAAATATGTTGATAAACAAAAATGCTCGAGCTGTTTTATTAAATTCCTTTATGTTGGCTCTCCCACTTGTTTTGCCCGCTTATAATAAAGTGCACATAGAGTATTAAATTGTTTTCACTAATAAATGAAGACAACATTCGATAAAAAAGGCAACGAAATAATTAACCAAATGGTGTTTTGAAGTAAAATGAAATGAAAATGAATAGCGAGCTTGCCCACTTTTAGAGACATGATTTGAATCAAGTACTGTGATTGAGAATTTCCTAGAACATAAGTCGTCAGAGTACTCATTTATTTCACAAATGGCAATGAAATGAAGGACTCACGAGGATGTTAAATGTACCTACGTTTATTTTATACTCAATTTATATTGATCTAATTCCATTAGTTGATTCCTCGGAGAAGACGTTTCCATCCCCGTCACCATGGTTACTGGTACGAGTCACCCCGAAAATTCGAGATAGCCGTGGCTATTACATATTTCATGAGTGAATTTATATCCTATAGCCTATGGCAAATATCCCTGAGGGCCCTTTGGAAACTTAAAGAAAAAATAAGTTGCTTTACTCGCTTCGGTAGTGAGTATCTTGCTACCGCGGGAGGTTCTATGTAATAATATAATGGGGTAATACGATAGTACAGACACGCCCACATTATTTACTTTACAGAAGAAATTGATTAGAATCTTAGTAAATATTGAAGAAACAGTCAGCTTTAAACTCCATTTTCAGGAGCTAAAAATACTAACCTTACCCTGTCTCTACAAGGTATAATTTAAATAACGCAAAACCTCTTAAGAGGTCATTATACTCATCATTATGAACAACTTTTACAATGGAACCAAACCTGCAATTTTGAAAAAAATTCTGCTGTTCCCTACATTTTGACGATTTAGCCCACGTTTGCACGTAAGTAAAAAATCGCGTGCCGCGCTTGGAATGGAACAAACAGAAAACGGTACATCTGTTCGCACGGCCGCGATTTTTCCCGCCGCAATTTTTTATCGCGCCGTGTTCGATTTTCAACGCTCGGCGTGGAACGTTGAATGAATGCGACATACGAAGTCCAGCCGATCTATTCTGTAAACATCGCGCCGTGAACACTTAGGTGAAGTGAGTTCGAAGTGAGCTCAATCCCTAGTAGAGTAAGGTGGGATGACAGTTCACATCACGCTCACTTGTACTTGTATTCCCACGGGCGTGTAAAAATCGCGTGCGTTGATCAGTACGGCTCGTACGGACGTGTCACAAGCTCAAGGCCGTGGCGTACAGCGATGCCGAGCCCGATAACGTGTCAGAAAGAGGACGAGAACTATATGTGTAGGTAATGTCACTTAATTGTCAAGCTTTGAGTGTCAGAATGGTTACTAGTTATTTACTGTGTATGCAAGTACGATTATGTTGTGTAGGGAAAGGATTTTATGAAGAAAAGCACAGAAAGACAAGACTGGGCATTTATTTCGATTAGGCTGGTCAGTTAAATACGTTAATGCGAAAACTAGTTGTCCGTTCCAAAACTAGGTCATCATGGAGAAGAAGGACAAAGAAACTCCATGGCAGCTTGTTTTAACATAATAACAACACATTTTTACATTTACATTAATTATTGTTTCTCTTGAATCATTTCTCAAACTTATATCAACTTAAAACGTACAGAAACAGAACCTGAATATTCCTTAGTTAGATTTCACACATGAGACTTAATAAAACACCTAAGTACAGAAAACATAGTTATCAGCAACCATCAAGAAATATGATCATTTAACTTACGTGAACATTATATTAATGTAGTCCATCTCTCACCACATGACACTCGTTTTTAATGTTTTTCAAAGTTCCCCAGCCTTGGCAGCCTTAGTCTTGCCGGGTACCGCTTTTATATTTTTCCCATATCATCCAAGTACCTCCAACATTCCCGCCATTTTCAAACCAATAATAGATTTTGACCACATAACTTTTAATATTGACAGTCTTATGTAAATCTAATTTAGCAGAACTGTTTTAAAACATTATAAGATATTTAATGTATTTTTATAACAATTTATCTGACTTTATTTAGATGAAGTCCTTTAAACATCACATCAACTGAGTTTACTACATTTATTATTTATAACAACTTATATATCAAAAATAGCACATAAAATTAAGAAAATATTTTATGTACAATTTATAATTCTGTTATTCTTAAATTTAAGGTAAAAGTAAAATAAGTTTTTGTATTTATTTAGACCGACTCACAGACCAGCGGTTTCGTTCGGAATTGCTTCGTCTAGAAATACTCTGATAGTTTAGCAAGAATTATAATACATACATACCAATTCCATGCAATTTAGGAAAAGAAATCAAATATTAATTTTATGTGATTCTACATATTCCGATAAACGCGTAGGTAAATAAATCATTGGTATAATCACAACTGATTATTCCAATGTTTTATTTACCGACGTACATTTTTTTTCGTTCAACGTATGTTGTCCCACTGCTGGGCAAGAGTCTCCCCCATACTTTTACAATTTTCTTTGTGCTGTGCCTTTTCCGTCCAATCAGTAAGGTACGAGTCCAAATCATCACGCCAGCGTTTTTTAGGCCTACCTTGGTGACGACGCCCGTCTTCAGGCACCCACTGTGTGACGATCCTGGCCCATCTGTCTGGATGCATCTATAAGTATGACCCGCCCAGTCCCATTTAAACCGACGTACATAATTTTATTAAAGTTATTTATTTGAAGTTAGTTATCGGAATTTATTGAACGATATAGGTTGACATTGCGTACGCAGTACGCACTCACATTCTTTCACCAATTTTTTGTTCCATTGGTCGAGTTCGGCCCTCGACGTACGAGCATCGTTCGGCTGACGATCAATTACGTGTATTCGAGAAAATGACTAATTCCTTCCATAAAGCCTGAGGTTGTAAGTAAATATAAACATATCTACCTATTTTATGCCTTAGGGTTCGAATACGAAACAAGATAAAATGTAAGTTATAAAATCTTAGTTTTATTTCCTTTCATTTGCCCGTTGTTTTGTTTTAGATCCGATGTTTTCAATTCCAATATTAGGTACTGTAGAGGTTTAATGCCGGTGGCCGCCTCACGCGGGACAGGCCGCTAGGTATTTACCTATGGAAACATTCGAACGCCAAGTGAAAAATAGAATAGGTTTAAACTATGACACTTAATCAAATTGATATTGAGCGAGTGCTAGCTTTACGGTTGACAATGTAACATGCTTTCCCATAAACCAATATATAGTAATAGCAGTGCTGCTGTGTCTCATTCATATATCCAACAACACACCTCTAGAAGAGACCACACATGCACAGAAGTCGTGGTCTGCCCTAGTATCGTGGCAGGCCATTACAATACCTAGGTACGAGTATATGCAATTCTAAAATAGTTCTGGCTTAAGTAGAGTTATCATAAAGAAAGTTAGTTAACATTAAACGGGTTTAATTTTTGAAAATACAATATAATAAACATGCTATTTAATTGATAATTATTATAATTTTTCAGGATATTGCTTTAAATCATTGTACGGCGTCAAAAATTGACCTTTTAAATTGTTATAGTTCATTATTCCAAATTTTCTTTGCTTCTTTTGTGGTCTCCTGCCCTCATAGCTACCGCTGATAATTTTGGGGAACGTATCGTACGTCCGCACTGCAGAAGAGTTAGTTCGAAGTGATTTTTTAACGCTCGTTTGAAGACTCTGTTGAAGGCGGGATAAAATCTCGCCAGCAGATTTTTTCGCCCGTGGGAACTTGGGCTATACAAATAAATAAAATTGAAGTGTCTGTTCGTAATGACAAAATAACAACTTGTTACTAAATGCATAAAAAAGTAACGGTACATATAACAAAAAAGCAATTTTTAACATTTTTGTCTGTCTATCTGTCTGTTTGTTCCGGCTAATCTCCGAAATGGCTGGACCGATTTTAGCGGGACTTTCACTGGCAGATAGCTGTTGTTATAAGGAGTAACTTAGGCTTTTATTTTAGAACAAGAATTAGGTTTCCGCGCAAAAAAATAAAACCCTTAAAAATGTGAACATAATCCGATTCAAAGAGGGAAGTGTTGACATCCACGCGGGCGGGGGGCGAAGCCACGGGCAGCAGTTAGTAATATTATAAATGCGAAAGTGACTTTGTTTGTTACGCTTTCACGTCTGTACTACTCAACCGATCATCATGAAATTATGCATACACATTGTCAGGGACATACTATAGGGCACCTTTCATCTAGAAAAAAGCCTTTTAGCCTACTAACTGTTTACCAACATTATGGAATGCAATAAAGAATTGTGAAATAATACGATGGAGTTCGTTATGATCTCAATACTGACCACATAGAGGAAGGTGAAAAAAGAAAAGAAAAAAATGTTTAAACTGAGAACAAGACGGGAATCTAGACTGTGAAATGGTGTCATTTAAAACACATAATGTAAATGTAATGTAAAAAGTATGATCACGTTTCTAACTTTCGCAAGATACTCAAGTGGCTCCCTATTCGACTTCGCAGGAACTCTCGGATATTGTGTCTGCTATTTAACGTCCTTCACAATCCTAAAATGCCATCCTACCTGCGGGAACGCTTTTCCTACGCTCGTCCTTCTGATGCTCCTTGCAGGTCACATCTTAGAAATCTCCTTAAATCCCCTCCCCACTCAACCGACTTCTACTCCTACTCCTTCACTGTGCATGCGGTTCGGCTATGGAACTCACTTCCGCCAGATATTAGGGACTGCCAAACTGTTGCAGTGTTTAAAAGAAGAGTGAAAGAACACTATCTCTCCACTTCGTCATAGCTATTAGTATTTATTATGTTATGTTTCATTATTATCGTATATTTTTTTGTGATATTTATTTTGGTAGTATAATGTATGTATTTGTATGTACTCATATTTTATGTTTATATATATATTTGTTTATATTCATATTAGTGTATCGTTTGTGATTTTATGTATTTTGTTTTCTCTTTTACTCTTACACACGTTGTCTACATCTCTTTATCTACTTTCCTATCGCAGGTATGCTGGAAGAGATTTCTTTAGAAATAAGCATCACCTTTGTACGTATTTTTCTGTTCCTTTCTTCTTGTTTGTTTATATGTGTGTACATAAACTGTTAAATAAATAAATAAATAAAATAAATAATACATACACACATTAGTCGGCGGAGTACTTTGTCATAGTACATGGATATGTTTCTATTACTTTGTTTAGCGCGGTGATTAAATCCTTTTGCCACCGATCCGCATCACAACACAGTCAATCATACACATTATCAATACATTTTATTATATACTAGCGACCCGCCCCGGCTTCGCACGGGTGCAATGCTGATACTAAATACAGGGTGTAAGGGACAGCCCTCCGCAAATTAACAGGGTGCATTCAGCTCCTTATTTTGAATCATATTCCACCGGAAATATACTCATGAAAATTGTCATTTTTCTAATCGTATTTTCAGTTACTATTCCTTTATTTCAATGTAAAATTATATTCTCTGTACGCAGCACTCTATTTATGTAAATAAAACAACTAAAATCAAAAAATCAGCAATGGATGTTGAAATACTCGGCCGCCGAAAGCTCGCTGCGCTACCGTTCGCTACGCGCGTTTGGCCACGGTAACGATACATTGCGTGTGAGGTAATAAAACAAATCAGCTGTATTGGATTCCCATAATGTTCCTGAAATAATTTCATAAATTCCGGTCGTCTTAGTATGATATACTGAAGTCACCCCATCAGTCTGCGAAGGGCTGTCCCTTACACCCTGTGTACTACAAATAGTCAAAAATTCTCAACAACAAAAGAAAAGATACGTACCTATTCTATTCAGTTCTTTTTTGAACTTTAATACCTTACCTTAAACTACGATTTTCGATAATTAAAAATACTTGCCCTAATACTAAATTGCCTTAACTCTAAATTCAAACCAAGATCTTAATAGAAGAAATACAAATGATAAATTATGGTTTTAATCTAAACCTATCTAACCTAACGTACTTACTATAAGTGCGGTTTAAAAATTAATCTTAATACCGACTAAAGTACGAACATACAATTTCGTAAATATTGTCGCGCTGTAAAGCACGTTTTGTCTTAAAAAAGAATTCATACAATTTCGAATATACCTATATATTTTTTAATTTACTGTAACGTACTTATAAGTACGGATTACGTTGTCGCGCTGAAAAACACATTTATATTAAGTAATCATTGTAATTTTCCTCGCTAGAGAGCTCCGATAAACGCGTGCGATCGCTGCTAATCATAAAACGCTACAGGGCGAAGCGGGTTTTTGTTTTTGGGGAATGGCATCTCGCAGTTCAACCTATAGGAGGTTGTCGACTGCTTAACCGGGCTTTCCTGTGGATGCCTCAATAAATTAAGGCCGCCACCCAGGCATAAAAACTAAACTAAGCGACTACTCGCTAAGGGCACCCTCTGTGGGGTACGGACCTCGGCTTAGGGCGTCGCTGGGAGAGGACAGCAAGGGGACATGCTGGATCGGTTTTGGGGGCGAAGCGCGACCTTCGACGCGCTATTTATAGGCACGCATCGCCGGCCCTTTTAAATCTGTATTATCTTCGAAAATATTCATTTAAATACATACTGTAAAGGGCTATATTGATCTATATTACGTGCACAATATATTTAAGGTACATACTTAATTGGGTAAGGATTTATGCTGTATTGCTTAAAATCGCTTCGTAAATAAGCCATTATTTCTCGTAAAAAGTAAAGGAAAAAAATGGTTATTGTGGGTTATCCCTAAGAGATAGACATTTACCATCGCGGACTTTTTTTTAGACCTTTTTAAGGTGTATAATACTGTAGTACTTTATTTTGATCTATCTCGTAGGGTTCAGCAATGTAAGCGCAAAAAAATGTGTTTATTTACGACATCACATTAGAAACCTCTAAAGTTAACAGTGTTTCTATACTATATTATGCATGTATTATACATATAAATCTCCCTCTTGAATCTATTAAAAAATCTATCTATTAAAAAAAATCGCATCAAAATCCGTTGCGGAGTTTTAAAGATCTAAGCATACATAGGGACAGACAGACAGCGGGAAGCGACTTTGTTTTATACTATGTAGTGATTTGAGCCACCTTGTCTTATAGTCCACTCGAATCTAAAGTATCACTTATTTATTCTGATGCTGTTTATTGCATTGTACGTCCTTTGTTTTTGTATAAATATTTCTGTTTTTCTTCTGTGACATTATCAGGCTCCGCTAATTGTACAGTACACTCCTACCAACTTATCTGTGAAATGGCGAAAATTGGAACTACGGCCGTCATATTGAAATATCATTCGATTGTCAGTGTATACTACATTCGGGTTCTCTGGTTGTTTTGTCGTGATACTGCTGAATTTATAAAGTTAAATATGCCGAAAGCTATTAAAAGTGATGCTCGAAACATTATTCTACAGGTTAAAACCTTTTTTGAACAAGAAGCTCAGGCGGGGTCTCCGGTTATTCCATTTAATCAAATATACAAACGAATTTCGGCAGCGACAGGTTAGTGTTGTCAATTTTCTTGCTATAAATTACCCGATACTTAAATAATTATTTAAGTCCACGAAATATTCGTTTCTATTCTTGCTGCAGGTTAGCGTAACGGTAACGTACATCTAATAGGTAGCCTGCTAAGTGAGTGAGCAACCTAACCTGCCAGATTTCAAATTTCTACTAACATTTATTTTATCATCTTATATTTCAGGTGTGAGTCAAGGACTAATTTCAAAAGTAGTTAAGGAAGGGCACGCAGCAGAAGAAACTGGTACAAAAATTCGGACACAAGGCAAGGAGAGAAAACGTAAAAGTGGATTTGTGCATGTTGATGATTTTGACATGTGAGTTATACGGAGGAAAGTACATGAATTTTACTCTGCTAAAAAAGAAGTCCCTACTGTTAAAAAGCTTCTAGAGGTCTTAAAGACAGAAATAAATTACACAGGACAGCGAGAGAGTCTGCGAAAGCTGCTTCACAAGGTGGGATTTCGTTTTAAAAAATCTCAATCCAATCGGAAGGTTTTTATGGAGCGTAATGAAGTATCAGCTTGGAGAGCTAAGTTCTTGCATGCAGTGGATAACAATAATAAATCTCCCCAGCCCCGGCCCATAATTTATTTCGATGAGACCTATAATCATTCTTCGCATACATCGGGCAAATGTTGGCAAGGAGAGGGTGAAGACGTTGTATTGGAGCCTGTATTGAAAGGGCAAAGATATATTATTGTTCATGCGGGAGGAGATACTGAATTTGTTTCAAATGCACTACTTGTGTTTAAATCCAACACAAAAAGTGGTGATTATCATGACGAGATGAATAGTACCAACTTTAAAAAGTGGGTTATTGAAAAACTTTTGCCTAATTTACGAGAGCCATCCGTAATAGTGATGGATAATGCTCTTTATCACCGTATTTGTGTGAATAAAGTCCTAAATACGAATTCCTTAAAAAAAGATTTGAAATTATGGTTGACTCAAAATAAAATTGACTACGGAGAGAATTTGACTAAACCTCAGCTTTTAGAAATAATTAAGAGAAACAAGCCTAAACCTGTATATGAGATTGAAAAAAATTTAGAAGACAATAGACACAAATGCTTATATTTACCACCTTATCACTGTGATCTCAATCCCATTGAACTCATATGGAGCACAATGAAAAGAAAAGTTGCTGATGTAAATATTGAGCACAAAAATGCTGAAATTCCCCGCCTAGTTAGAGAAGCTTTTGACGCTATTACAGTTCATGAGTGGGCACAGCATTGTAAACACGTTCGCAGGTTAGAAGGAGAATACTTAAAACATGATTTGTATTTAGATAAACCTTTTATTATAGAAATGGTAAGTGACACTGAAATCGAAAGAGAACAGCTGATTTTTTTTCGCGATTTCAAGTTTGGTTCCATAGTATAAGTTGTTCATAATGATGAGTACAATGACCCCTTAAGAGGTTGTGCGTTATGTATGTTACATCTTATACAATCCACTTTGGTTTTTAAACTGGTACGTTAATTAATTACACAGGCACTAAATTAACTAACCAACTATTTAAAAAAAATGTAATAACCTAACCTAACTAAAACTATATATACACTTCGCGCACTCTGTTGCACAGCGAGACGTCGAGCGTGTGCAAGAGAGAGCGCGAAGTGTAGCCGTAGCATTAAAGAGTTAAAATCAGATTTAAAAGAAAAGTTTATCAGTACCTCCCAGGGCATACAATGAAAAAAAAAACCTCCTTCACCGCTTACAATTTTTTTGCACAATAATATGAGATTTAAAAAAAAACAGGTAAATTATTTCAATATTATCAACATCAATTTGAAATACCTACTCTAGCGCCGTCTTTGACCACGCAAGTGTATGTGTACGATGTCAGCCAAGTTATTTTGTGACTTCAAATTGTAACAACTTTTGACCGAGAGGCCCGATTTTAATAAAACTAAAACTAAATATTACTTCAAGATAATATTTCCAATCCCTTAAATCTCAGAAAAAAGAGGTAGGTATACAAAATTTTTAATATTACTTCATGTACATTTTAAAATCATCCCCTTTTTTACCCCCTTTAGGGGATGATTTTATAAAAACGCTGAGATATGTAACTCTTTATTTCTTACCAAAAGCTAAAATTTGAATTTTCCTATCCCTAACTTCAGAAATCATGGGTTTCCTGTACAAACTTTCATCTCCTATATCACCCCCTGTAGGATTATTTTTAAGAAAAAATGTAGCCCCAGATGTCCTTCCCCAGGATGTCATTTATCTCCTTGCCAAATTTTGTCGAAATCCGGTCAGCGATTTAGGCGTGAAAGGTAACATACAGACAGACAGACAGACAAACAGAGTTCCTTTCGAATTTATAATATTAGTATGGATTTATTTTTCAATAGGCTCGCCCCCTATAACATGTGACTTAAACATAACTGGTGAAATAGAATAGAATAGAATAATTTATTCATAAGTTCACATAAGTTGACATAAGTATAAATTACATAGAAGTTATATCAATACAAAGTTAAATATTAATATTATGAAGAAAATATTAAACTATGCCTAAAATAAATCTAAAGTATAACTTATAAATAAGTATATTGGTTAAAGGCCTACTGAATTTAATAGCGACCTGCCTGATGTAGGTTTATTCAAACCTGTGTTTCAGGCCATCACTTAACAACGCTGAAATAATGGGTGTTACTATGGGTAACACTTCTGCCTAACCCTTCGGTAATTACATGCATGATGTTATGTTATTCTCCTCTATTAGTCGGCATTTCAGTAGTTAACCCTTTTCTAACCCTATCATATTTTACTCAGTCCCTCCGTCGTTTCTTTGATCTCCCCTTGCTCATATAGCCATCCAAAACCATAATCAAAACTTTCTTCACGTCATTTTCCTCATTCGTCCGCATCACACGCTCACACCATGACAACCTCTCAGTCACCGGTGCCAGTCCAATAGCGTGTATGGCTTACACATATTAAATCACTGTACTGTAAAAACTCTTGCTATTGCAAAAAACACCATGCCATTTTCTCCACCTACATCAGAATCCTACCTTTGAGTAACTGTGTCAACTCCCACACGACTGTTATTTAACGCGAGGCTTTTATAATGAAACATTCAAAAACAAAAAGTATTAAAAAAGTCTGTTTCGTTCAAACGATTCATTTGTTTGGTTTTAGGCTGACGTACCCAGTTACGACAGATGACAATGAATATATATCTATATTTATTTTTTCATCCATCTGGCTTCAATTTTGTCAATTTATTTTGATGTAAAATGTTCATGGCACTGTCACACTTTACGGTTTATCGAATTTCGTTCGACGACGACGCCGTTAGTTTTCGTGGAAATTCGAATCGAAATTATTGTCTGAAGAAAGTTTTAACTGTTTTTAATATTTATGTTGAGATTTGTTTAATTGAGGTTTATTTAATAAAACAGTATGAATAAATATTAGAGTGGTTGTATTGCGTAATGATTGTTGACTAAAATAAGACTGATTGACTATATTATTGAATATGAAAAATAATTTGATTTAATAAGCATTGCTATACAACGTGGCAATGCTGCCAGCCTTCTGGGCACTTTTCCTGTTGACAGCGATGCGGATGAATTTTTTGATGCCCTCTGATTATTTACCCCCTCCCTTTTTTATATACAGGTACATATTATTATTATTATGTTAGTAATTGTATAGTGTATTTAAGATTTGAGAAAATAAAAGTTTAGATATTTAATAAGTCTAAATAGATGGCATTTCCTTTAGAGATAACAAATTAAAAAGCACGAGATAATAAAATAATAGGATGCAGAAAGTCTCATATTAAATTTTAAACTAATTTAATGAGACACAATACATATTTTGTAGTAGGAACTGAAACACCCTTCTCTCTGAGCTTACTATGCTACGCGTTAAGCTACGGCGTAGCACTGTGCTACGATAGCGTAGCCTTCACTTTTCATCATAAAACTAAGCTTACTGATCTATATCTGGTAGGTAGGTACATATTTTAAATTAAAGTCTGCGTGTCTGTATGTGTGACAGTGTTTTTCACCATCATTTCGAGAACTTATTCTAGAAGGTTTATGTGTGCAATACTTTAATAAACTTACATACAATAAAAATATGTATAAAATAATAATAAAAATCTCGACATGACTAAATGTTGTAAAAACCGTGCAAAGCATAGGCCGCTAGTTATTTTTTTAAGAGCCTATATTGTCCCACGGCTGGGCCTTTTGCCCAGCAATGGCCACCCACAAGTCCTTTCAGGAACTCGCTCTCTGTCTCCCTCTCTTTCCAGAAAAACAGTTTCTAACTAAATAATAATTTAAATTATTGATTATTATCATATTATACACTAACTTCTATAACAAAGTCAATTTTTAACACAATAACTTATAGTATAAACCAACAAAGAACTCAAAAGTTTAGAAGCTGAAGTATATAAACAGTAGCAGCTGGTACACATTTAAGACTGTAACGAGTTTGGACAACTCACAATGATTAGTTTAGGGAATATACAAGAACGGTTGGGTAACACTCGCTAATCCCACTTGGACAATTTTATACTTTGTTTCTGTTCTCTGTTTTATTCAGAAACATAAATTGGTTTGATTATCTTATATTATTTTATTTCTATTAATTTACTTTTGACTTTCTGGGTACCGTGAACAGGCCTGCTAACATTGAGATGGTCGTCGTTGCTCGCCAACCACAGAGCGCGCCCACAGAAGCGTCACGCATCTCATTTCTCTGCATCTTCAGATTTATTGGTTGATAAACCACTGGTACAGCAAAATACCCTTAGCAATTAACAGGAAATTCATCTCTAAATAGCACTTCTATAGACTGTAGTTCCCCAGCCATGTCTGTCTGTGTATTGAAAAAACCAAAGAACCTAGACAAAATTATATTTTAGCGATAGCGATGATGGTACTGTCAACAATGTTTTTTTTTTTTGACATGTAAAGCTACCAAAAAGCTTATGTCAATCATGTTGGAAGTTCTTGTAGAAATACGAAACGATTAGATAGCCACTTGTCTAGCCCACAGATCCGAATTGTCTATTAATAACTTAATTTATTTTTATCTAGCTTTTGCCAGCGGCTTCGCCCGCGTGCATATCGGAAATTATCCCACGGGAACGTGCTACCGGGATAAAAATTATCTTATGTCCTAATCCAGGTCGTTACCCATGTGCCCAATTTCATCCAAATCCGTTCAACCGTTTTAAAATGACAGCGTAACAAACAAACAAGTCACTTTCGCAATTCTAATATTAGCTAGGATTGTTATGCCGGTTAGACTGGAAGCTGACCCCAGCATAGTTGGGAAAAGGCTAGGCAGATAATAATGATGATCATCTTCATTTATTCTTAACTACACCATCTTTGAAATACGTCATAATATCAATCACTCAATAAAACACAAAGTGAAACTTCCAAAGCCTACATAAAACGTATCCAGCTCTAAAGATAATGCTCTTGTTGCCAACCTTCCTATATTCAAGTTCTAAGCCTCGGCTAACTTCGGGACGTGAGTAAATTGGCGAGGTGTGACGTCACAGATCCGGCCGTCACTCCGTGAGCCCGAATCTTAAGTTTAAGGGTGGAGGTTTACTTGGAAATGTATTGATTTGCATAACGTTTGTAGCTTCCTTATAATATTATGGTTAGTGTCGTAAAGAGAAACTGTTATATCACTAGGAAGCTGAATATTTATAAGGGAATCGGTAATATCCGTCTTAGCAGTAATGTTTCGACAGCCAGCTTACTAAGTATCTGTAAAGAAAAAGTGATAGGTTTGCAGGTTTTTGACAAGCGACTGCGCAGCCATTTTACTTATTCGGCTAGCGTACTCGCTCATAGCCAAATGACAAATCTATTCCAAATACACACTCGCTGCTCGCCAACTGGTTTCTAGTTGCTAGCTCTACTCGCTTTTCGCTAATCGTCGGCGGTGGGTAAGGTGCCTCAGGTACTTAACTAACTTCAAGGTAAAGTGAGAACTTTTTTGAACAAGACAGTGTCTTTTGTTTTGAGAATCGACATACCGGGAATCGACCTAGTGGTAATAATACACTAGTACTCACTGTCTCAATAAAATAGGTTTGTAATTGGATTGATTGGATTGGATTGGTACACCTCTGCCTAACTCTTCGGGGAAACAAGGCGTGATGTTGTTTGTAATTGGATTGAGTTCACGTTAATACAACATTTTTTTTCGGAGACTAAAGCCAAACGGCCTTAGTCTGAGTGACGGTGGACAAGCGTGCACCGTCACGTCAACGAGAACGAGATGACGGCGCCGAGTGATACATACATTTACTATGGCGGCGTGTCCACCGCACACCACCACCGGGACGTCACGTTCGGTTTGAATAATCTCGTTTCTCGTTGACGTCCCGTTGACATTGTGCGGTGGATAAACAGTGTAGAGATAACATTGACTAACTATTTTTTTTTGCTAAATGCTTACTATATTTAGCTCGGGGCAGGCTACCCAACTTTGTCCGGTTTGGTTCTAATGGCAAACCTATGGGGTAAAAGCTCGAATTCGTATTCTGTGATAAATATTTTTTTTCTTTCTTTTATTCAATAGATGTTACGTGACCAGGACGAAGATGTAGGGATGAACTTGACTCCTACTGAAGGGATTGGCCAGAAATCAATGGCTGAAGTCAGACGTGTGTGGAAAAGAGAAGGGCCCTTGCCTAGCTGTGGGACATTACGGGCTGAATAGATAGATAGTTTGATTAATTTGATGATATCTTTATAATGTACCTTTGTTAGCTTTGAGAGAGAGGCTAACTCGGGAGGAATTCAGCTTGGCTGGGCAGCGTTTGGGAAGCTTCGTCGAGTCTTGTCGTCGCGTATTCCGCAGAGCTTAAAGACTAAAGTCTTCAATCAGTGCGTCCTGCCTGTTATGACTTACGGAGCCGAAACATGGACACTCACGATACGACTGGTTCATAAATTCAAGATCACTCATCGAGCTATGGAACGAGCTATGCTTGGAATCCCTCTGAGGGATAGGATCCGGAACGAGGTGATCCAGCAGAGAACCAAAGTTGTCGACATAGCTCACAGAATAAGCAAGCTGAAGTGGCAATGGGCCGGCCATATTAGCCTTAGAACCGATGATCGTTGGGTAGACGTGTTCTTGAGTGGAGACCGCGAATCAGCAAACGTAATGTAGGATGCCCTCAGGCTAGGTGGAGCGACGATCTCCGCAGGTTGGCTGGTAGCAGCTGGATGAGAGTTGCCGAGAATCGAGCTGAATGGCGCGCAATTGGAGAGGCTTCTGTCCAGCAGTGGACTGCTGTAGGCTGATGATGATGATAGCTTAGAGAAGCCTGTAGATATATAATGCTGCAGTTAAACGCGTTTTCACTAGTAAAAACTAGTTTTTACCGAATGCCTTTGTTAATACTGGAATTTACTACTGATTAAGATAAATATCAGATCAAACTAGTTCTAACTAGACAAATCGCATTTTAACAAAATGATTCCGTTAAACTGCTCCTGTCTAGTGTTCAATGCTATAACTAGTATAACTAAAATTAAAACATGAATATCAGTAAATTCAAGTTACAACTAGGAAATTCTAGCATTAACAAAGGCATCCAGTAAAAACTAGTTTTAACTAGCGAAAACGCGTTCTAACCAAAAACGCGTTTTAACTGTAACATATTTTAAGACGTCGATGTTGATACAATAATATTATTTGCACGTCACATAGGCAGCTTAATGATAATTATGCTATTTATACTTGAGTTTCTCTTAAGCTTGAGGTTTCTACTAAACCTTGATCTCTTCGTGCGGTTGACAACTCGATAAAAAAGCCCTAATGTCTTGTATATATCTTAGTATTAGTCGGGTTGTCGAACAGGTGCGGCGGGTAACGACACCTAAGCTAAAAAGAAAAGCCTTCGTTATCACACTTAAATATTTCGTTGTGGAGTATGCGTCATTGAATGTGAACCATATCCCCTACATGAGATTGAACGAGTGTTCGATGAAAGCAGAAAGATGTTGTGTGCTAAATCAAGGACTTATTCTTAACCTTCAAAATTGTCAATGGAGTTGAACATTTTCCGGAGTTGTCGGGGAAATGTGGTATGTCGGTACAAAGAAACCACATTTTTAAATTTATTTAGCATTATAAAAGCTGTTGTGTTCAACAATTCATGCAGCTAAATAAATATAAATTTTTGCATACAATTTTGTGTTTTATAATATATTTTATTGTTTATTTTATTCATTTATTTTATGTCCGTAGGTGTGTCCGTGGCATCACAGTAGGCCCTATCAGAATATCAGCACTGCGGTATTTGTTTTTTTCAAATATCGCAGCATCATGCTGAGATAGGAGCCTTTTTGGCCTCGCACAGGTCTTCTTTGTTTCTTTTTTCTTTCCTTTTGTTTTATTTGTGTTTATGTTAGTTTTAATGTTCTTTTTATTGTTGTATTTCCTGTGCGTGTCCCAAATAAAATATTTTTCTTTCTTTCTTTCTTTCCAGATATTTTCATCGGTGAAATCGCCTAACACTCAACTCACATTTTACAACATAACACTGTTTCCACTCTACAATACTTTTTTTTTACCTTTGGCTGTTATCGATTCAAAACTAATTTACGATAATTTTCTCATTTTCTTAAAAATCTTAGGATATTTTTATGACTTTTATACTTTTTCACCAGAAATGGTCATCTGTCAGTTTTTTTTTTCAGGTTAGTCTCCATTATAAACTTTTGTGTTTAGGTTGAGTCTTCATTGTAAACTCTTATATTAATAAATAATAAAATAAAATCTTTATTTCCAGCTTTACAATTTACATGTACCATTTAGTATACATTCCATATGTATCCTATAAATTGTAGGTTTATACAGAGTTAAAACCTCCGACACCCAAGCTAAGATTAAACTTGTGTTATGGGTGTCAGGGCTCTCAAGTTGCCACAAGGTAGACAATTATGAATTCAGAGTTTTATGTTTCAGGAACTGTAGACAGAAAAATAAAAATAAAAACTAAAAACAAACATTTTAAGCAAAAACAAAATAAACTAATCAAGGAGAAAACCATCTGTATAGTGTCACTGCATGTGTTGTGTTGTGTTGTGCATTGTTGTACGGTGTTTTGTTATGTAGTAGTGTTGTATTGTATTGTATAGTGTAGTGTATTGTTGTATTGTGATGTGTTGGAAAGGCGGATATATTTAGTGATGTGTCGGACGGGGTACTGTTTGAGTGAAAAGGGATATCGACAAAGCTACGTATTAAGGATTTTTTCAACCTCGTCATAGCTAAGGGTTATGATCCATTTACAGACCTTACCTTTACAATCAAATTTGTTTAACGTGTAAATGTTACATTGTTTATTAACAAAGTTGTACAAGCGACTACCAAGGATTCTAAAATGTCGTTCTGCGAGTTTCGTTCTTCGCCTCTCTATGGGACACACGTCCGTGGTCCTACGTTTTTTTAAGCGATTGAGATCCAACTGCAAGGAAGTATGCCTGCGCAACGTACAGTTCAGCACAAAGAGCTGCCTCACGGTCAAGACCTGACAATCTTTGTACAATTGAGCTGTACTATACCGATAGTGTTTGAATGTCATGACCTTGAGGACAGCTCTCTGCGCTCTTTCCAGCTGTATCATACTTGTCTTCGAAGCACCCCCCCAAACCGTTATATTATTTTCATGTTCCCACTGTAAGCTAGTGTGTTAAGGCCAAGTCCTCACTGTAGCCGCCTTAGATGTTTCTGGCCGTCAATCAATTAAGAAATATGTTGATTTAGGTTTGAAATGTTTGAGATGTATTTTATAAGAGACAGGAGTAAAGTCTTGTAAAGCCTAGTTTGCGCCGGAGTCTTCAGAGTAACATGTTTAGTTTTCTCAATTTTATGCTCACAGTTATGAGGTTAGTATAAAACCGTCTTGTATGTTAATAGACCTCGGCGTCTCCCATGGCGTGGGTGACGTAAAAGGAACCGAAGGAATTATATCAGCTAGCCAGGGCAGCAACGTCTGCCTTAAAATAACATAATTACCCATGTCATTATCTATATACCTAATATAAGTTAAAGTCGCTTTTCGTGTCCGTTTGTGTGACCACGTTGTTATTTTAAACTAAACAACAGGTTTTCATGCGGTTCTCACCACAATTTTGAGAATTTATTCCGGAAGGTTTATGTGTGTGCATTCAATTAAACTTACGTAAAATAAAGAAACTCGATTTCTCAAATCATAAAAACGGTGTGAAGAAGGGACGGGTCGCTAGCAGTCATATAAAATGTAAAAATAAGCTCGTGTATCTTTAACCAGTGATTGGCAAAGGTAAGCCGTAATATAGGAATATAGGAAGGTCGAAATACGTGAAGATAGATACGGACGTACATGTTATTAAATCTTCAGTCATCTTCAGTAATTTTTGGAATATTGCTCAATTTTAGTAAACGCAAAAAGCTAAGCGTTATGAAGTTATCATGATAGCAACAACAACATTATCTATGCAAATAAATAATTTTGACATTACATTGTATATTTAAATTTTTCATTTTACATTTTTTATATTTTTATTTAGCTGTATATTTTTCTAAAATTTTCTCTGTCTGTTTGTTTGTTCCAGCTAATCACTACTACTAACTACCGTAACGTACTATTAAGCAAGTATAATTGTAAATATTTGGTGTAAACAATTGTTGGCTAACCTAAATAAATAAATAAATAATCTCTGAAACGGCTGGACCGATTTTGACGAGACTTTCATTGGCAGATAGCTGATGTTATAAGGAGTAACTTAAGGTACTTTTATTTTAAAAAAGAACAAGGGTTCCGCACAAAAAAATTAAAACCCATGAAATTGTGAACAAAATCCGATTCAAATAGGGAAGTATTGACATCCACAATATATTTGTAAAATAAAACAGTTCCAGGAAAATATGAAGTTCAAAAATTAATACATTAAATATAATTTCTATATGTTTAGCTTATTTACCAATGGTTTCGTAATGTTTGGATTCCTGTATTTTGAAAATTAATTTAAAATCTTTGTTGATTTTTAACCGACTTCAAAAAAGGAGGAGGTTATATGCTCGTCTGTATGTATTTTTTTTATTGAGATGTAAAATTATTGAATAATTTCAATTCAATCAATCAATCAAAAAAAAAAATTCAATTTTAATTTTTTTTTTTGAATAATTTTATAATTTCTTGCAGCTTTGAATTCTATTTACAGGTACCGTATAATTCATATTAGTGAAGCTTTTCACAAAATATATAACCTAAAAGTGGAATTCTGGTAAATCCCGGAAATATGAAAAAATATTTTTTTTTTATAGAAAAGAGTAGTTTATTTGTGGACTATGGATTATATTGCGGGCTTACAAGACAATAAGCGGAATTAAACACTCTGCCTACCTCTTCGAGGAATAGAAACATGTTAATTATGTTATTTGGAAGCCTTTGTTCCAAAAATAATGTTACGTAAAAACATTACAGATAAACTAAGTAAACGCGTGTGCACTAGACCACTTTATATAAACACTAACGGCTTAACTTTTGAGCGAATTCTTCTCGAAAGTTCTTATACTAACATAACATAGGACATAAATAACGTCAATTTTATGCCTGGCTCCTAAACTAATACTACTTTATCTGAGTAAGGCCCTTTGTACACGGCACGGATTCTTTACGGTACAGCGTATAAACCGCGCCGTAGCAAAAACGTGCATGTCTGTCAACAAGCTTCCATCCATGACTACCATGCCAACACACGGCGAATTAGCCGTAGTTTTTCTTGCCGATGTATGGATCTGTTATAAATTGTGGATCCGTTGTATGGAAAACTACGAAGCTTGTTGACTGGCACGTTTTTTCTACAGCGCGGTTCATACGCCGTGTAGGCACAGTCGTTAGTCTTGTATGGATCACTATGGAAGCTTGTTGACAGACACGTTATTCTACGGCGCAGTTTATACGCCGTGTAGGCACGGTCGTCAGTGTTGTATGGATCGCTATGGAAGCTTGTTGACAGACACGTTATTCTACGGCGCAGTTTATACGCCGTGTAGGCACGGTCGTCAAAGTTGTATGGATCACTATGGAAGCTTGTTGACAGACACGTTATTCTATGGCGCAATTTATACGCCGTGTAGGCACGGTCATCAGTGTTGTATGGATCACTATGGAAGCTTATTGACAGACATGTTTTTCTACGGCGCGGTTTATACGCAGTACCGTAAAGAAACCGTGCCGTGTACAAAGGGCCTAAGGCGTAGAAGTCCGGAGTTTGTTGCAGGTTCCAAAGTTAGCATTGTATTATTGAGAGTTTTTATGTTCACACGAGACATGTAGGTATACAGAAAGTAAGAAGACCCATCACATAGCTGTTCTTTATGTATTCGGTAAATCAAACTAAGTAACACTGAGCAAAAATTATTGCTGGGAAATAAATTTTATTTTTGGTGTGAAAAATCTCTTGTTACGGCAGCGTGCAATGTAACGCACGCAAAACACTTTTGGTGTGGGGGTATTTAAAGTTAAATTTAATCATTTAAAACTTGTTTTCGTGGACAAAAAGTAATAAAAATAGAACTTTGGCCTTCAATATCTCCGTAACCAGAAGGAATGATCCAGTACAAAAAAAAAAATATCACAATGACGGGGAGTATTTAAGTGACTCGCCTTCGATAACCATGTTTTTACACTCGTTAGTGTACTGAAACGTGATAAAGGGCTGTCTGTTACTCATGTAGCGAGGAGAGGAAAACGAATGATTGAGTACAGTTGCTTTACTCAAACTAAGCCATTACCCCACCAGCTTAGACCACTGCTAGGTCTATCGCAGGCTAAATGATTGCTCAAGGCAGTAAGCACATCCCAATTCAATTAAATATGTCTACGTCAGGCGAAAGAACGTATTACTTAAAAGCTGCTGAACACCACGAGGTTGTTGACCAGACACTTGACTGAATTTGCTGTCGCCGCTTGGAACCAAAATTCAGCGGAATCGACAACGTTTTCGAACTTTTCAACAAACCCGGGTTGTTTTTTCTCCCCAAGCCACGAATAAAAATATGTAGGTCATCGAACACACCCCCGTCCTTCAACTTGCACACTTTCTTGTCCCACTTTATGTACCGCTCTCCCGAGGGTATTATAAAACAATTTGCATCGAACGTTCTTTTAATAACTCCTAAAGAGATTACTGAATATTAAGGGTATAGAGAGTAATTTGCCAGAATATCGCAGTAAAACTTCGAAACTAAGTCCTTATTAAGAGTTTGTACCGACGATGAGGGGAAAATGCAATTTGTTTTGATAGTACTTTGATGTTGTTGCACATAGGTATGCGTACATACTGATGGTAAAGAGCATGGACATAATGTTCTAAAATCGTCTGCATGTAGTAAGCAAAATTCAATGCACTTTCCGTATTTAAATGAAGAGTTCTTTGCCTTGGAATGGGACAAACAGAAGATAGTATTATTAGATATTGGTTTGTTATGTGATGGCTACGTGGTAGGAATGACATAGTGGTTCTTTTTTCTTTTAGGAGAGAATTGGATCAACAAAGGATGGAAGATTGTCCGTGCGAAAAAACGCCCATGTACTTACACTAATCTTATCTAATATGATAAATGCGAAAGTGAGTTTGTTTGTTTGTTACGCGTTCACGTCTTAACTACTCAACTGATCATCATGAAGTTTTGCATACACGTTGTCAGGGGTATAGAAAAAGACATAGGGTACCTTTAATGCAGAAAAAAAGACATTAACACGAGCGAACCCGTGGGCATAGGCTAGTTTTTTTTTTAATGAATGTTTGTCCTTTTTATTTAATGTGGTGTACAATAAAGTGTTTTCAAAATAAATAAGACATGGATGGCATAATTTGAGTACCAGATTCTTCTTCGTTATTTCAATTAACTTTTTATAAGCTTAAAAATAGTTTATGATACATATTACAGCAAGAAGTATACTCTTATGTATAAGTGTACTATAGAGGAACTTTTTTTTGTGTAAAAAATCCATCACGTTGACACAAAATTAATTTGAAATTGGGTCGGTGTTCCAGTTTTAAAGTTAATGTTGTTCGGAAAGGCAACGACAAATGAAAAGTTGTGACTTTCAACAAAATGTATAAACTAGTAAAATGTTTTATTTCTAACTAGCGACCCGCCCCTGCTTTGCACGGTATTAAGACTTGACAAAACATTAAGATTTCCTTATCATTTCTATGTAAAATAATATAAATCTTCCGGAATAAATTCTCTAAATGATGTTGGAAATCGCATTAAAATCTGTAGCGGAGTTTAGAAGAACAACGCGACCACACAGACAGACACTAAAAGCGACTTCAATTTATATTATAACGTATAGATATAGAAACTGCAAAGATTAAAATATGTAATCAGTCTTAGAAGTGTTTCAAAATATTTTATAGATGTACAGCTACATCAGATGTAGGCAACGAGCCAAGCCGTCCATGCAGTAAAACAAATATCTTAGCGAGAATTTATGTTCGCATCTCAAATAAACATTTCTCACTAAGCTCTGGTCTGTATTGCATGCACACCTTAAATGCGGGAAAGGTAAGTTGCGTATAAGCTGTAATTGATGTTCAGAATGCAGCTGATGTTCATTGCACTATCCTAAGCGCATACCGAATCGTTCTCCTTACCATTCTTACGTAATTTTGTATGTATTACATACGCTTGTGAAGGAGGATACTGAATGATCAGCCGAAACGGTAAAATCAATATGGTTTAGAAATCATGAAGATTTGCTCATTAATTTGATATGAAAACCAACGATTGCTGATACAGGTACACGTTTACCAAAATGACAAAGAATTCTTGTGTGTTATGAGACCGTACCCCGTGACGTGGACAGAGAGTGACTAAGTAAGAAGCGTGTGCTCTAATGTATCGCACTCTTGTCACTGTTTACTTATTTTTATTTAATCTATATATTTATTCAACCATTTATGCACAGACTGCCTTCAATACCCTGCCCTGGAATTGCATCAGGGAGGCACTCTGGTATCACCGGATGCCGACCAACCTGCGTCGCGTGGTCGAGGCCTATTTGACGGACAGGGCCGTCATCTATCCCGGCCACCGGAGAGAGTGGAACCAGCGAGAGTTGTCGTGCGGTGTCCCACAGGGGTCGGTCCTGGGGCCGCATCTGTGGGATATCGGGTACGATTGGGTGCTGCACACCGACCTCCCTAGCGGCGTCAGCGTAGTTTGCTACGCTGACGACACGCTGGTCTTGGCGCAGGGGAGGACGCACCAGACGGCGTCCGAATTAGCGACACGCGTGGTTGCGACAATCGTCGAAAGGATCCGGCAATTGGGACTCAAGGTGGCCTTGCACAAGTCCGAAGTCGAAGCTTTCATGGTCTTCGGAACGCGCCACCGTCGGGTTCCTAAATAACGGTAGGAGGAGTTTCCATCGGCGTCGAGTCAACGATGAAATACCTGGGACTCGTCCTCGACAGGTGGTGGAACTTCGTGGAGCATTTCCGACGTTTGGCTCCCAGACAGGAGCAGGCTGGGTCTGCCTTGAGGCGGCTCCTGCCCAATTTAGGGGGTCTAAACGCCTCCTACCGGAGGCTCTACGCAGGGGTCGTGTGGTCTATGACCCTTTACGAGGCTCCGGTGTGGGCGCGTTCCGTGAGGCGACAACCGGCCCGTCGGTTGAACGCGTCCCAGAGGGTCATGGCCATCTGGCGAGCCCGGGAACACCGCACGGTCTCCGGTGAGGCAGCGAACCTCCTTGCCGGATTGCCGCCATGGGATCTGGAGGCAAAAGTCCTCGCGCACATGTGGGAGTAGCGCGAGGAGGCAAGGCGTAACTTAGCTGCCACAAGAAATTGCGGCACGGTGGATAGAGCTCCGGCGGGATCTCATGGCGGCTTGGAGAGTGCGATTGTCGTAACCTAGTACTGGGCACGCCACAATTGCGGCGATAAGTCCCCTCTTTGAGGAGTGGCTAGAGAGGCGCCACGGCGTCCGCCTGAAGCAGGTCCTCACCGGACACGGGTGCTTCGGGAGGTATCTGTTCTGAATAAGGCGGAAGGAAACGCCCAGATATCACCACTGTGTGGATCGCCTGGAAAACACGGTGGAGTATACGGTGTAGGTCTGTCCGGCTTGGGCGGAGCACCGCCGTGTCCTCGCGGAAGCGATCGGCGGCGATCTCTCGCGTCCGGCTCTGGTCCAGGCTATGGTACGGAGCGAGAGTAAATGGGAATCCATTACCACCTCCTGCGAAGCAGTAATGCTCGTGAAGGAGGAGGCGGAACGCGTGAGGGAGAGGCAAGTTTTGCGCCCTCACGCCCCTCGTCGCCGCAGGAGACGCCCTGGGCGTTGGGAATTCGCAGCCAATATCCGGCCACCGTAGGCGCGGGCTTGCGGACGGCAAGCAATGGGTAGCTTGCCGTCCGGTAAGGACCAGGCCCCGAGTCGAAGGCGCGTTGTGTTCCACGCGCGCCTCAAAGAGATGTCAGCACTATTGACGGGGTCCGCTAGGGCCGATGCCAGTTAGGGTTGCGGGATGTTCGAAAGAGTTACCGTGGCCCCGGCACAGGCAACTGAAGGAACACGGGTGGGTTTTAGTCAGTAAAAGTCTGACACGCCCTCCCACTCCGCCCAGAGCGGGGTAAATGATAAATGATTTTATTTCTGTAAGTAGGTTTATACAAACACTTTTACATGTCAAACAAGTACTCGTAGTTATTTGAGCCGGTATTTGTACCGGTAGTTATTTGATGATTTCCCATCCAAAAAAAAGGCTCCCACACAAAACTGCGGGTTTGCGTTGCATCGCGGTTTTGTGTGGGAGCCTTAAGCTTAGCTTAAGTAAAAACTGGAATATCAGTTTGTAATAAGTATATATTAGTTTTACCTATAATATGACCAAGGTTTTGAGATATTTACCCTTTGACACCACACCCGTAGCCCATATCATGAAAACTTCTAAACCGATTTTTATGAAACTTGCTCCCTAAGTTGAAGTAAATGTAGGTAAGCCAATAAAAAATTATCACAATCCGATCAAAAGTGTCGAAGAAATGCGTGGACAAACGTACATACACCTATAAAATTTTGCATATTTGTTTGGAAACCATAATAGATTATCATTATGTCAATATATTGCAGTTCTAATAATATTACAAACATACGTTTCGAATTGATAACCTCCTTCTTCTTTTGAAGTCGGTTGAAAAATATCTCCAAACTAACGGCAACAGGATACTTCTACAATATAAACAAACTTAAAAGCACTTAAAAGTAAGAAAAAACGATCTAATTTCCTACATTTGTTCGAGCAAACACTCGAGAACGCTACTTTCTTACGGTTCTGGGAGAATTTGATTATTTTTTTCCAGAAATTCATGAAAGTACCGCGTAGTAGTGTTTTGGGTTCCGTGCGATCCGGAATTCCTGTTGGCAAGACGAGTTTATTTGTTTGAAATATGCGCGAGTCGAGGCAAGGGTAAGTCAAATATAAAGAAAGATACTTTTACAATTCTGTCTAAAGTTCGGTAGTGGGGATGAATTGTAGGAGATACTTTTTAGGATTAGTGTTTAGTATTGTTGTGGGTAGAAATGAGAATGCAAACGGCAGATTGGAAGGAACAACCAACTACATATAGAAGAGTAATGGAGAAATTAAAGATGGTACAGGTACGTATTCTCGAAAACAAGGTTCTAATTAAGAGTAGGCATGGCTAAAAAAGGGAGACTAAAATAAGGTGAATTGATTGATTGATTTGATTTTTCAAGGTCTTTATTATGACAAAGGTTGTTACAATGGTGTTTACAACTGATCTTATTCGATTTGTACACAAATCGTGATTAATTTTGTTACATAGGCTATACTCGTATTTCGCCTTTACAAACATCAAAGCATGTTTTATTATCTTGTTTTGCGTTGACATGAATTAACTTACAGAGTACATCGTTTAACTGCTAGGTATGTGCGAGTCTTAGTATAGACCCACATAATATTAAATAAGATGAATTAGTTGTATGATGAAAGAGGTATCAGCGACATACAGAAGAAAATAACCCGAAAGGAAAAAAGGTAATTTTTTATCGAAATATCGAGCTATTGATTTTGTAAACTATCGTTCCAATTTGCTCTGCAAGCACTCCTAGCCCACACTAAAATTCAGTTGGCGCTGTGCAACACAAATAGCGAAATAACATACATAACATAACATAACATCACGCCTTGTTCCCCGAAGGGTTAGGCAGAGGTGTACCTCTATAGTACACCCACATTTCGCCAGTTATGTTTAAGTCCCATGTAACAGGGGGCGAGCCTATTGCCATCTACCGGGCACAAATTCAGACTCCGGGTTGCTACTGAGAAATTCCAGATAGAAAAACCCAATAACACTGCCCGACCTGGGAATCGAACCCAGGACCTCATGCTTAGCAGTAGCGCTGGCGACCACTAGACCAACTAAAAATTGCAAGTTCAATATGCTCGGCTATCAATCTCGTGGCCGTCGCTCGATTTTCTGCGCGACACGTCATCATTCTATACGGAAGTACTTAATTTGCGTACAGTCAGTAACGAAAGCCGATTAACACTTTAGTTTTTTGAATCTATATGATAATTGAAGAAAATACATACATAAACTCACGCCTTCTTCCCATGGGGGTAGGTAGAAACTACAGAACGCCTCCTGCTACGATCCTTACGTACTCCTTTTGGCTTTGTTTACGTTCATACATCTGGCCATACGCGCACACTGGTCACGAGTACTGCGCACCTGACTTAAAATAAAAAAGAAAAGAAGAAGCACTTAGAAGAAAATCGTAACATGAATACATTTAAGTGGGTACATGCCAATCTACATGATAATTTAAAAGATCGACAATGGACCTTAGTAACTGACCGTTTTCATAAAAAAATTTACAAACTTTCAAAAAGTCTATATTCAAATATTTTTTCAAATTAATATTAAGAAGCAAGTAAGTAATATCTATTTTTTGTTTTTGTAAGAATTGTCTAGGAACTCTTTTTTCATTCATTTTGAGTATCTAAGTAATTAAATAGGCTGATTGAATTTAACGTATTATAGAAATTCAAAGGAATTACATACCTAGTTACATGTTAAACCGTCTTTGATAAATCATTAAAAACTATCATAACATATCAAGTAATAGCCCTAAATAACATAACGATTATAAATTGCTGCACATAATATAATATATTCGTCAAGTTTTAACTAAAACTGTAATTATGAATCTATTTGAAAAACCAATGGGCTTAAGTTAATTATATCTGCCGATTTAGTCTGTTAAACCTCACCGTGAGTACATAGGTGAAGTGAGCAGTAAATTGTTTCAATCCCTAGCATCACTTGAATGACAGCTCACTTCAGCTAGGTGTTCACAGTGAGATTTTAACAAAATTGATCAGGCAGTTATTCATTGAATACAGCTTCGAGTAAATACAATACAAATAAACACTCAAAATCATGTATCACTTGAATTATTCGATATCGTCTTAATTCATTTGTTTCAATACCACAACTGCGCACGCAATCGACTGATTAATATACGTAAAATCCTACTTCCTACTAATATTACAGAGGCGAAAGTTTGTGAGGATGAGTGGATGTTTGTTACTATTTCACGCAATAACTACTGAACGGATTTGGATGAAATTTGTGAAACAGTTAGTTTATAACCTGGATTAATACTTAGCATACTTTTTATCTCAATATCCTCACGGAATCGAGACTTGTGCGGGTGAAACCGCGGTGCACTGCTAGTTATTATAATTTTTGTACGCAAACATTATTATGGCCCCAGTGACAACAAAGCAAGACAGTGTCGATTAAAATGATCTGCTTAAATAACTTAGTAATTTTAAGATAGACAGATGAAATGTATTTTATTCAAATTTAATCTAAGGTCAATTTGCGTGACATCTTTATCTCTGTCAATTTCAAACTATGGACAATAATTAAATAAAAATTATGTATTTAGTGATAAATAATGTTCACTAAGCATTTATTTACGTCAACCGTTAGCTAAAAATACGACCCAAACAATAAATCCGAAGCTGGACTGCAAATCCATGGCAACTATTTCGTATCCAGCTTTTAGCAAAAAACTTTAATTATTCGGAAAAGGAAAAAAATATGCAATAAAAAGAGAAAACCTACGTATTTTAATTGCGCTTTTGTATCAATCGGCACCGGCTAAGATAAGTGGCCGATCCGAAAACAGAAAAATAAAGTCCGATAGTGGACGGAGAGCGAGGGGAGACCGGGGGCCGCCTGCGCGGCGCCGCCACCCCCGCGCGCCGCGCTCACCCCGCCTTCAGTCAAAACCAACCCTCGCATGGTTACGACGCTTCTTGTCGTTTTATAACCCTATAATACACGGTGTGTAAAATCAAAAATATGTTGACTGTATAGTACTGTGAAAAGTGTTGGATGAATGATTATGAAGTGTATGCAGTGTGTGTCAGTGATGTTTCATACATAAATGCACAAACAAATACTCGTTTGGTGTGGATTCTATCCCGGGATGTGTTTCACGTATGTATTCTTGATGATTTTTTGTTTATTATTAAGGGGTTGTTAATTAAGAAGATGGTTTGATTTTTCTGAAATAATTTTATTTGGAAATTATTTTGACAAACCCCATGAATTATACTCGTAATATCATTGTGTTAGTAATGCAAATAAAAAATGTGATAAGCTGAAGACATACACGCACTTTATAACGTCGTAATTTAAATATGAAATCCAAATCTAGGAAACTCACTATATTGTGTTAAATATCTATAAATTATCATAACAAATAATTTACTTCTTGCGAAAAAAAACTAATTAATTTAAAGTAATGTCAAACATTTTTCCTTTAACTACGAGTAAGTTGGCTCTACAAGACAATTCACAACAAAAAAAAAAACGAAATAAGATTCCCAGCTTAAACTTAGACAATTGAATATAAAAATAAAAGTGGGTTTTTCCTAAAATGTACCATTTGAATAAATTGATTGAATTATTTCATTTAAAAAAATGCTATTGTGTAAAAAAAACACAAGCCTGCATTGATTCGGGGAAATCACCGCACACGATATTTGAAAAATATGAATGATATTTTTATACCTGATATTTGTGGCCTTTTGCTGCATCAGCCCCAAAATTAGTATCGGTTTCAGTCCCTATTTTGTCGTGTGAATTGCTCGTTTTATTTTTTGGTTGGTATATTTGTACAAATTGGAAATTGCATGGCAGACAGTAACAAAATACACTACAGAGGGTAAAGGCCATTTTGCTTGATTTCACCGCACCATCTTTTTCTAATGGAAGTTATGAAGATTACCGCAATAAATCTGTTCATTATAGCTGTGGGCAAATAGCTCGAGAGTTCAAGGAACTCTTAAGGAAAATTGAATGCTGTAATGCTCTCGGAAGTAGCTGAAACTACGCGACTGTCATCCCCCGTGGGGGCCGTAAGACGACCCCGACGACTAAGGGATTATTTTGGTAAGATTACAGCGGGCAAGAGTTTCCTATCTGGTGACAGATATAGTCCATGGACTGGAAATAGAGGCTGTTGAAATATCTTATTACATTATGACGTAATCATGTTGAACTGCAGTGCCTTTCCTTAAAGGAGTATGAATTTACCATCTTAGATTTCTCGCGATGTTTCGTTTATGCATGTCTCGGCTACACAGAAAGAAGAGCATCGTTTTAAATAATAATGTGTCTAGAAAGCGGGTCAGTCAAACAACATCATTATCTTATTTTGACCCGACTACGTGACAGCAAAGACGGGGTTATATTTTTTCATTCATTCATGGATATCTATGTACCTTGTACATCAGGGGCGACAGCTTCATACAACCCCATTCCAACTGGCTTCCCTTCGGAACAACGACTGTACTTGAACATAACTGTTCTGTTGTTGTTGTGTTGTGTTCTGTTGTACTTGTTCATATTACAGGTAATTTTTATTTAATATCATAAGATAACAAAGCATTAAAAAACCGTGTACTTATAGTTATATAGGAGTTAAATTAAGAAAAGTTAATAAATAACTTAATAATGAATGATGTTATATTGAGTTCATGGGAACTGAAACTTTTTTTCCTCGGCTTCCCTCTAATGGAAGTTGTAGCTTCGCTACTGTTGTACATGCCATTCTTTATTCCTTCGAAGGATCCTAACGGCTGGATGGATTTTAATAAATGAGGTTTCTATCGACTCGTCGGGGTCGCGCAATTGTTATGCCTTCAACTGTCGTCGTGATATGAGACACAATGACTCTTTAATCGCTAGGGACTAATAGTAATTTGAATTTGGAATGTGGATATTGTTAGAAAAAGTTCCAGTCACCAATGAGATCAATCACGAACATTGTATGAATAAGTAACAGGCTGTATGATAAAGTAAAGCGCGCGCGAACCAAATAAAAAAAAAGTTTGTAAAAAAATAAAAAAAACGTGCGAAATGCATTCCACCTTCGTTCGTAATTCGGATTATACTTGGTTTTATAAAAAAAAAAAAAATCTGTAATGTCATATTGTTCCTAATTGTATGTCTAAACAAATAAATAAAATTGAAGTGTCTGGTGGTAATATCAAAATAACAACTTTTTACTAAACGCATAAGAAAGTTTAGAGGCATGAGGAACAGGGTGTAAAGTTCACTCATCCTCCATAGAAAAGGGAGGATCCTCCGACCAGACGGGTGTTGTGTCTGGTGGGCTACTGCCCGACGGTTGATGTCGGGATGTTGTATATATGCTAGTCGCGCGGTAAACTCTGTTTGCGCGATGCAGGATTTTGCGTGACGTCAGTGTGACGCGTTCCATTGTGGCGATGCCGCCACAAAAGTATATACGGTACTTATAATTTTTTTTAAATTTCTCTCTGTCTGTTTGTTTCGGCTAATCTCCCAATCGGCTGGACTGATTTTGACGGGACTTTCACTAGCAGATAGCAGAAGTAACTTACACTGGCTACTTTTATTTTAGAAAAAAAAAATTAAAACCCATGAAATTGTGAACAGAAAGTCGGATTTGAAAAATTCTTTTTGTATTTAGTAGCTCAATTCTTGAGGATAGTTATAGGCTATTTAACATCACGCTAGGACCCTTAACAGCCGAGCAAAACGAAAAAAGTCAGGAAGAACACAAAGTGAAAACGAAAATATAGCGCGGGCGGGCGGTGCAACGCGACGGGTCGGGGAACGAGATAAATGTGACTGTTATTTTAGTATATTGTGTATCTTACGACTTCTACGCGAAGGAAGTTAAACGTACTATTCTTATTCATAAGTTGCACTTACTTATTTTCTCATAGACGGTGATAAAAAGTAGAGTGTCCACCACGGGAGCAACACGATTTAATGCTCGAGTAAAGTACTTTGAATCCCTCGCTGTGCTCTGGATTCAAAGAAACACTCTCGCCTTTAAAATAGTTGTTTGCTCCCTTGGCAAACAATCTACTATTCTATTGTTATCGACCACTAGCCGGTCGATTGGCAGATGAGGGGAGGCTAATTTTTGTTATTATAAAATCAAAATGGCGGATTTGAAACGTCAATAAGGAGTCTTAAAAAAAAAATTAGTACCACGACCATGTGGGGTATCAAAATAAAGAGCTTGAGGAGACAATTCCAAAAAAATAACACGACTGCAACTAAAATTTAAAAACAAGCTCAGTTTTCAAGCAGTCAGATGCAGTCGGTGGCAGTCAGCTGAGCTTGTTTTTATTTACTATTAGTTGCAGTCGGGTTTTTAGATTTTTTAATTATTTTTTAGGTATATTTCGCAAAATGTTCGACAGTGAGAGTGTTCTAATGTGTTTCTGCTTCATTAATTTTATTTATACCTCCATTGCATTTCATGGACAAAGTGCATAATTATACAAAAGTATATAAGTATATATAGTTATACATATAGTTTCATCTAGTCTGTAGTAGTCTGACACCTGAATGTTACAACAGAACTTCGACACTACCAAGTAAAAGAGAACGATAATAATTCTTCGTAATTACCTGAGAAAACTACTTCCAAAACCAAGCTAAAGTTGTGGTAGCTCCCTTGAATCGGGGTTCCTTGCCGGGCAGGCGCTTCCGGCCTAGCACCGTACTTCCGACCTAGCCACCTATTGTCTGCCCTCAATTGCCTCTTAAACGAAAATGGATAATAATACGAAACTACATTATCATTCGTAAACTGTAATTTTATTTCGGTTATTGTATGAGGAAATTGTTTTAGTATCTTTGAAAGGAATAAAGTGGTTGTGTTGAGGTGCTCGGATATATTATTATGTATTGGGGAGTGTAGTAAAAGTCTAGTAATAGTATTAGGTATACTTGGGCATAAGTTTGATGGATTTCTTATCCCTTCAACTGGCATTCACGAATCAAAAATATTCGCTACAATGGCGGCGACCTTGGCGAGACCCCGCCCCCTTTCGGACTACTTACGTTTAAACCCCGATTTCTCGCTATTTTACTACGAAACCTGTTTAAAACTGTTACTGATTCGTAATTTGTACAATATTTCCTATTCGTGGTATGACTTTTATAATTTGGTTCACAATAAAACGAACATTTATTTATTTATTTATTTATTTGTTTGTTTTTTTATTTATTTATTTATTTAACATATTTCTTATTTATTTATTTATTTAACATATTTCTTATTTATTTATTTATTTATTTATTTATTTAACATATTTCAAACTAAAATTAAGTTTTGTTATTTTCACCCATTTTTTTTCATTCAAGACTTTAATCAAAATTATGCATAATTTTACATTTTAAAATCATTTTCTTACGAAGTTTATTAACCAATCAATAAAATAAAATAATATTATAACTTAAAACTATTTACAAATATGTCTAAATAACGAATTGAAACACGTCATAGAATTTCGCGGCGTCAACTATGAGTCATGAACGCTTTGTAATTATCGTAAACATGTCACAGTTGTTATTGAAGTATTATAATGCAAGCTTAACCGTCTAAGAAAACAGTGCAAGCTTTTAAACATTCAAAAAGATAAAAAATACCCCCATGCTAACGAAATACAAAACCACTTGACGGGCGATGGTCCATTTGATGTTGGTAATTGTGTTGATGTGGGTGTTTCTGAGTAGTTTTCTTTTACTCACTGATTAATTGAACACACTGTAAAGCGCAGAATAATTTCTTTTCCCAGCGGCACAATTTGTGACGTTTTAATGGTCAACACACTCGTTTGAAATAGGAAGCGAAAACTGTATATTTTGGACGACAGTGAGTTTTGGTACGTTATTCGGTAAAGAGAAGTAACATAATAGATCCTTATTATGTTAGTTTTCATTACCGAATAACGACCGATTATCGATTAAACCGAGAAGCGAAAATAAAGTTTTCGCTTCATGTTTCAAATTTCATTTGACATTTCTCGCTCAAACGTCAAACATGACCATAGCAAAATGGGCACCGCACGGTTAAGATGAACGTCTACTGGTCCGCAACGGCCGCAACGCATGCACGGCACGCAACGGATTTTGGTTTGTTTGTACGAAGCGCTCGATGCGGGTGATACCGATAGTGGACGCAGTACTATATGAATTCATAAAAAGCAAACTGAAACCTGATGCGTACCGTGCGTGCGTTGCGGCCGGTGCGGACCAGTGGACGTTCACCTTTAGGCCGCATCCTACAAATGCAACGGAAACGGACTCATGATTACATACCAATTAGCCAATTAACACTTTAATAACAAATTAACATAAGTGCCAGTGCCAGAGTTTTGCTAAATGCAGTTACTGGAAGCTCGGAAATAGCATTAATAATTCAGTTTGGAATTTGTGTGTAGGTATTGCATTTCGTATGATACGAAAGTTTATTTAAATTTCAAACGAGAACTTTTATTAAGTTAAACGGAAATTCTGAACAGTAATTACGCTTCGTTTAGCTTTTAAATAGAATTTAGCGTGTGCGCTTTATCGCGAATAGTTTCCACGTCTCAGTTTCAGGGATAGATACAATTATACCTTTCTCAGTTTAACGTAAGTATTATCCACGCTTGGTTTTTAGTTTGTCAACCATTAGCGGTTGGGATATATTACATATTCTCGTATCTTCCTAAACATCCCTCGTTTTGCTCTAATGCTACAGCTACATTGTCGCGATAAGGCGAACTAAACTTCGCGCGCTCTCTTTCGCACACAGCTCGACGTCTCGCTGTAGAACAGAAATCGCCCGAAGTGTGTTCGCTTTGTCGCAACAATGTAGCCGTAGCATGAAAGCACCAACGTCAATTTCATATTTTATGAGAAACACGTGTAATAGCTAAGGCTACAAATGTTACGATTTGAAAGTAATCTATACTGATAATAAAGCTTGTTTGTTTGTTTGAATGCGCTCATCTCTGGAACTACCGGACTACTACTAAGTCGGATTTGAAAAATTATTTTTGCTATTAAACAACAACAACAAACAACATGTTAAATTTTAACATGTTGTTTGTTGTTGCTGTTTATGAGCCCTTTTACATGGGACTTAAATATAACTGGTGAAATGAAGATGTACTATAGGTACCAGTGGCACAGCTGCAATTATCATTAGAGGGAATCCGAAGAACAAATTGTTCAGTTCTCATAAACTTAGACAAAAACCTGTATGTTTTTAATCTTATGATATATTTATTAAACTGGTGTTAAATATAATAATGTAATGTGATGTGATACACAGTTACACACACAGGTGTATCATATTATTTGGCATTAATAGACGATAAGAAGAGTGGTTGGTCCAAAGGGAAGCCGATAGGAATCGGGTTGTATGAAGGCTTCGCCCCTGATAGGTACACCTCTGCTTAACTACGAAGTTGGCTCAAAAGTGACACAACATAATGTTCAGTCCCATTCGATGAGTTTACCTTTGCTATTTATTTACTACCTAAACAGTACTAGGTATAAGTCCTTTGACCGGGATTTTCTCGAAACTCGGAAGCGTATTTTTTATGTTCTCGACCTCTATTCAAAGAGCCTTTTGACCCAATGATTTTCGGGTTTTCTAGAAGAGCCTAACATTCTTGATTTTCTATCTTTGGTTGTTAGTGACGTGTGTGTAGAACAAATATGTATTTTTTTTTGGTCGGTTTTGCTGTGATCAAAGTAATTTGTATAAAAAGACATAGCTATACAAATATAACCTCTAAATCCATACTTAACAACATTATAAATGCTAAAGTAACTCTGTCTGTCTGTCTACATTTTCACGCTTGAATCACCGAACTGATCTTTATGACATTTAAAGGATAGGTATGTATGCTGGGACCCGGAGAAGGACAGAGGCTACTTTTTATCCTGGATATAATGTGTAAAAAAAGTCGGTTGTTAAAAAATTCTGCTGTTGCTTACATTTGACAGAGTAGTAAGCACTTTTGTATGAAACAGCTCATATTTTTTTTATAACCGATCATTTATTTCAACGCAAAGGGGCCCGGAATCATGTACTGAATCCATGGTAACAGGCTGTGCGTAATGTCCCTGCCACTCTGTATACTTTCATGCTTGTAAAATATCTGTATAGTCTTTGAAATTTAATCGATATGTTTATTAATAATCCATCAAATAAAGCTATCAAGACTTAGTTCGCCTTAAAAGAGAAAAAAAACTATTTTATGTTATTAATAATATTATAAAAAAATAGTTTTTATTATTATTAAATTTAATTGTCTCAATTTCTCTTGTGAAGAAAAAATATTTATAAAAAGAAATGTTTGAGCCTCGAACCTAAGCCAGTAAAGTCTATAAATAATAATTAGTAACATAATTATAGAAATAACTACTTCTTAGGGTTCCGTACCAAAAGGATGCCAATGGTACCCTAGGTAGGTATCCTATTACTAAACCTCCGCTGTCCGATCGTATGTCTGTCAGCGGGCTGTATCTCTTGAACAATAATAGGCAGACAGTTGAATGTTTCACAGAGTGTGTATTTCTATTGCCGCTATAACAACAAATAATGAAAATGAAATGAAATGAAACATTAAAAGGACGACAAGAATACAAGAAACGTGATATTTTAGAAGTTTTGTTCTCGACCTTAACGATAGCTGTATCTCTTGAACCGTCGTCGTAGGTAGATACATGAAACGATGGTATGGAACCCTTCTTGTGCGAGTCCGACTCGCACTTGTCCGGTTTTTTCTAATAACTATCACAGTCATTTTCAATATTTTTCCTAATAATTAAAATTGGAACACTGCGCCTTTGTTATTACAGGGTTGCAGAAAAGGGACAGGTATTGGCCAGTCACTTTGTCTCTTTCTAGAGAGTGATCACTTTTGTGAGTCTAACGCACAGTCCATTTTATATGTATATGTTTATAGTCAACACTAACTTATTTTTATTTATCTATTCGACATTTATAAAGAAAAAATGCTACCTGACTATTCTTGTCATTTTCATGTTAAGGATATAATTAAATACTTTTATAAATAAGAGGGTTAATTCTACTCTACTGAAGGTTCGGTGAAAGTAATATTGGTTTAAGATAAGATCTTTATTTTTCTTATTTTCTTAATAAGATCTTGTAAAACATATGTGAAAACACGTAACAATTAAATTGAAGATAAATCTTTTTTTAAACCAAGATTGCAGTTTGCCTTTTTCACTAACATTAATCATCAGCCTAGCCTTTTCCCAACAATGTTGGGGTCGGCTGCCAGTCAAACTGGATGCAGTTGAATACCAGTATTTTACATGGAGCGACCGCCTATCTGACCTCCACAACCCAGTTACTGGGTAGTACGGTACCCCTCTTTCACTAACATTATTTACTAATATTTGACGGTGATTTCCAAAATTAGAAAAAAAAGTGTGTGTATCAGCTCCGACGCACGACTGGAGTTTACTCCGTGAAAGGTGCGCAAGGTACGTTGCGCAGAAAAACGTAACGCTTTTGAGTTAACGCTTGTATTGATTTCACTCCTCATAAAATTTCTGTACCGGGGCCCATTTATAAATGAAAATCGATTCAAAAAATTTTTAGAGTAAACTCCAAAAAGATATTCTGACGGCCAACCAGACACCAATAAAAACTACTCCGCATCATAATCCCCTAGTAATTATTTCACGCCTGAGCACGATGTACACATCCTTTAAACGCACATACCAGATATTGTATTCACACTTTTTATTTGGCAGAAATTCACATCAAAGACGAATATATTCAGTAGAGCGGAAGTCAGCCCAGTACGCCCTGGGCTATGGGCTGTGATCATAAAGTTTCCACCCCAACTTTTGTACGAATGGTGGGACCACCCTCTCGCACATTTATCTTAGTTGGGGCTGAGTGGAAAACTAATAGTGTATGGGTGATGTTGTATTTTTTGCTGTCTCAAGACTGTAGTAACGTTTTTTTTTATTTGTAATGAGAATGTTGCGGAAAGTTTTGTATTATTTACAAAGCCTGTATTTAAGAAGTTACGAGTAATATGGGTAAATTTTAAAATACAGTGCTGATGCAACTGGAGTTAAAATAAAATAATTAACTACTTACATCGATAACCTTCAAGTTTAAACCACATCTAGAGATTTTTTTTGGTGTTGTGAGCCGTATCTGCTACTCCATAATCGAAAAGTACCAAGACTCATGCAATTTTGTGAGTAGGTACTTGAATACGTTCATCAATAACTAGATAACTCCTTTTGGATTGGATCTTTTTTGGGAACGTGCACAGTTGATATTAAATTTATTTTTAATTATGGCAATATTTAGATGAGCCTATATCACGGAAAACCATAGAGAAAACTATAAGAATAAACTTCAAAATGCCTTAATCTTGGCAGTTGGAGTGGTCACACTTGTCATTATTAGCAGACAGATGACACTGGCCCCCATTATTTTCACTTTTCCCCTTCAACCGCACGCGTGGGTATACGTTGCATGTTTCCGATGACTGTAGCCAAGGAAAAGCGTACCTACTGGCATACAGTCGAATAAGTCTATATTCAGTAGGTGGCAGTTTTAAGCAGTGTCCTAATACGCCGCGACTACGCGATCATCGCAAGTTCGCGCGAATTTTATTCTAACGAATCCGCGATCAAACATACTGATGTCGAATAGGTGTCCTAATTTAATACGCGCAATAATCGCGTCGCGTCGTTGGGAAGCGGGCAGGGCAGAACCTGACGTGCCGCGTCGTTAATTCGCGCGTTGATCGCGTTCTATTAGGATGCCTAGATTTGGTTAACGCGCGACCACGCGATGGTCACATCGCTTACTCGCGCGATGATCGCGTCGTCGCGTTGTATTAGGACGACGCCTTGGGCTGATAATGACGACTGGGAAAAGTTACCCTAATTCTCTCGCTTATAACAACAGTAAGACGCTACATAACCACTAAATATAAGTTGTATTTACTTACTTCCTAGTTTAGCTGTTTATCTTAGTAGTCCGCTCTATGAGCAAGTTCCCATGTGTATCGTAAGAGACGACTTACGGTCGGTATTAAAGTTAATTAAGAGAAATGGGGTGTTCGTGGGGATGATATTATACCCCTATTGTGCACCTAAGGAGTTAGATACGTGTAGAGATAATTGTTAACGTTGAAATTAAATTATTTCTTGTTTGTTGCTCAATAAAAAGTGATGATTCCAATATCTTACTCCAAAAAAAGAATGTTTTACTAGCACTTCTAAAAATATTTAATTTTGATAATTCAATTATTTTTTACGTAAAGATTAAGAAACAAAGAAAGATAACAAATTTGTTTAGCACAGATTAAAAAGCACACAACACATTCTGCAAATATTAATGGAAACGAAAATTTTAATAGTTTTTACTAAAAATGATGATCTTCAGGCAAAACGTAATAGTTAACACAGAATTGAACATTGTGTGTAACGCCTCTCAAACTAACAACCAGCCATCCGCCACCCCAAAATACCTAAATCACCAAATTACCGAACCTAAATCAAATAAGCAGTTTACATAACTTCTTTCGAGATTATCAAAGAACATTTCGTCTTGCTCCAAAGGAATTGACTAACAAAGTCTGAAAAAGGTCGAATTGGATTAGCAAGTGAAATCAGTGTAGGTACCGAGCAGCGTAATGTTGAAGCTCTAGATAAATACGGGGGTGGCTCGAGTGTGCGAGAGGGAACGTCGAGACGACAAAAAATCCTCACTACCCTTATAACAACCCCCTCGCTAGAGACTCCCCGAAGGGCCGCAATGTCGTCTGCGTCTGTCTAAATATTCCCGAGAATTGTCGGGACTGTATTGGATGAAATTTTGTAGGTATATGATAAATAATAAATGATTTTATTTCTGTAAGTAGGTTTGTACAAACACTTTTACACGTCAATCATATTTTTTAAAACTAGATGAGGCCGGCGTTTCCTATCTGACTACTCTGAGAAGAAAGGCCGAAACAAACTCAGAGGTCACAGTCTCTTTTAAAGTCCAGATATAATAGTTACATTCATTATGACCAAAATTATTTTGGTCAAATTATGTGAAGACCACGTAGATTGGTGTCTGAAATGGTCTTTTGAGGAAAGAACCACACAGATTGAGTGGACCTGTCCAGTCAGTGCACGCATCTATCAGTAATTTTACAGCTCAACTCAGAACTTAAGGAGCTCAACGATACGACGAATAATACCAAAGAGAGGGCATTTGGGTAGGCCGCATAAATTACTCAAACTGCCAGACCATTATTGGATTAAAACTAACTGAGAGAAAGGAGTACTTGTCTCGAGGTCTCGGCAGGTGTTTATATTAATTTCTAGCACATCGTTTCAGTACCATACTCAGGCTAAGATCTTTCTGCAAGTATACACCTACAGTCACGTACAAAAGTGTTCAATTAAACAATTTTCCACTTACGATAAACTCTGCAGTACAGCTTCAACTCTGCCGTTTCATTAATCAACACGTGCTAAGTGTTAACCGAATGAATTCTTGCAGTATTTAATTTTGTTGAAAGTGGCTTCACAATGCGAAGAGGGAGGTACTAATGTGAACCGTTTATAGTGCATGCTTTTCACACTACGTTGAATAGTTTGACTTGCTTGAATACGTTGCTGAGTTCAACGATCGAATCGTGTTTAAATACATGTGGAGGTGAATTTCTTAGTCACGGTGGAAAATTAATTGCAACGGCTGAACATGTCCCGTTCAAACAGCTTATGTCGAGGGTGGAAGTGTTTACATGTATGTACTTGATTTATTGTTGGAAAGGTATTTCTTAATACAATCACCCTTGTTGGGGTGTTTGGGATGCTATGTTCGTGCTAAGAGATAAAAAAGTTCTCGTAGTTTTTCTTTTGAGTATGCGAATCTCGAAAAGAGTAATGTATGTCGCAAGATTTTTATGTACGTACATAATTTGTTCCCCTGGCCGCCAACGCTATTCAACCTTTTTCTATTTTCGTTTATTTTTTATAAATAGCATAGAACTGCTATTATGACGTCATATGGCATTTAATATAGCGGACGCTTTACGTCATAAAGTCATGATGCAGTCAGCTTTTTGTTTATCTACAGGGGTAACAGACTAAAATTAAAATCAAGATTAAAGAGGTTCGAAGTACACAATTAATTGTAACCGGATTTCTTAGCTTACTGCCAGGTACTTAAGTATAGAATTTGTTAACCCTAAAATGAGCATTATGTAAAGGAAACTTAGCATCCATACATAATATTGTAGGTACATGCGGAAGTAACTCTGTTTGTTTGTCTTACCTTTTCAAGCCTTAACAGAAATTTCGATGAAATTTAGACTGTTAAGTCCGGTAGTACGTTCCCGTGGGATAATTTAGACTGTTAAGTCCGGTAGTACGTTCCCGTGGGATAATTTAGACTGTTAAGTCCGGTAGTACGTTCCCGTGGGATAATTTAGACTGTTAAGTCCGGTAGTACGTTCCCGTGGGATAATTTAGACTGTTAAGTCCGGTAGTACGTTCCCGTGGGATAATTTAGACTGTTAAGTCCGGTAGTACGTTCCCGTGGGATAATTTAGACTGTTAAGTCCGGTAGTACGTTCCCGTGGGATAATTTCCGACCTCCACGCGGGCGAAGTCGCGGACAGAAGCTAGTAATACATATTTTAAGTAGGAAAACATCGAAAAGTGTTCGTCAATCAATCACTGAAGGAGATTGATTATTATGGTGACTGCGCTCTCAGGCGAATGGCGTGAATGGCCCATCTATCACCACTAAATGCGTTGTAATAACTTGACGCCCTGTGTCATATTAGGTGTATTGGTTCCTTTTAATGATATTTTAGCTTTTAGCCTTAAAAATGTAGGGGCTTGTTAGTAAGCACTAACGCTGCTGGCCAGACCTGACACGTCCATGGTCGCTTTATGTATGAGGCGTGAAATAAAATGATAATCTAGACTTTTATATTCAAAGGGGATCTGTGCTTTTTAGCGATTTATAATTGACTCTACATCATTAAAACAGTTCCTGTATTATTTTAATGTATTATTAAACTGTTGAATTTATCCTGAAACAGATTTTACTGAAACGTTTTAATAACTGGTTATTACAAAATTAAATTAATGCAAAATGTGATCATATGCCTAGCCTTTTCCCAACTATGTTGGGGTCGGTTTCCAGTCTAACTGGATGCAGCTGAATACCAGTATTTTACATGGAGCGACTGCAAAATGTGATCTGATATGTTAATGTTATTAAATCCATCAATATTTTTAACTCGTTCAACAACAGTTTGCAGACGCGCTTAAGGCAAATTTACATTGAGTCAGTTACTAATTTCACATGTAAATTTACCTTAACAGCTGCGTCGATAGCTGTTTAATTATTTATAACAGCTACAGTATGTTTTTGACGGCTATTCGGATAAAGGAGCTTTTCTTGGGCCTAAGTTAAAATTACACATGTGACGTATCAAAAATCCAAAATCCTTATTAAAGAAAGAAAGAAAGAAAAAATGTTTATTCTAAACAAACAAAACGCTCATTCCAAAAAAGAATTGCATAAGGTGTATTTTATGCATTTTTTTTTGTAATGAGCGTTTTGTTTGTTTAGAATAAACAATTTTTCTTTCTTTATTTAATAAGGATTTTTGATACGTCACATGTGTAATTTTAACTTAGGCCCAAGAAAATGCATAAAAAAATGCATAAAATACACACACACACACACACACACACACACCCACACACACCCCCCCCACACACACACACACACAAAGTAGCCAAGAGCCTCATATTAAAGCCGTATAAAGGTCACTATTTGTTGTGTGTGTTGGTCACCAATAAGTTCACTATTTGTTTTTTGTTTATTTGACCGATAACTTGTATGTGTGGGACAAACAGTGAATAGGTATAAGTTGGTTATTAATAAATAAATAAAAAATCAAGATGACGGATGTAGGCCTATACAATTAGGCATATTTACATGTCCAAACAAAATGTCTAAACTAGCATTTTGCCAGCCAGTTCTTCACAGTACATTTTGATTTTCTTTTAGCCGCATTAGATGATTTTATGTTTTTTTTTTTTCTCATCTGTGTATGTAAGTATCTATTCTTTACACAAGAACTTTCACGGATTCGACTTCGGACCTGTTTATGAAACAAAACAAAAACTGCTAGATTAACCCAGAAACAATACAAAATTAAAAGATATCGACCTTTCTAGAACAGATACCGCAGTAAGCTATTCTGCAGACTTAAAGCAACACTGCAGAGTATCACCTGTGTTCAAAATGGCTGGGATTCCCTCGTTTGCTCTTAATGTACGGCCTGATGTTTGTAGGCTGGCCTAAATACTCGGTAAGCCAGCTGGAATGCAGATTATGTAACGAATCGGAGCTCTGGGCTCATTTGCTGTAGTTAATTCAAAATTCACCCAAAATGCTGGTGTTTTTAATTTTCAAATGTTGATTTTATTTATTTGGACATTTTGTGGGTTTTAAAATTTTATACATAATTACCTAACGGTTGGCGGCAATAGGCTCGCCCCCTGTTACATGGGACTTAAACATAACTGGCGAAATGTGGGTGTACTAATAGCTCTACCTAACCTTTAGGGGAATACATGCGTGATGTTATGTTCTGTTACATACCACCAAGTCGCATTCTCTCTAGTATTCAAACTACTAGCTCGCCTAGCTGAGCGAACATACCTGCACGACCAACATGCGCAAACTTACCTGTACGACCAACATGCGCAATATTTATGTTTACTACGATATTGCAGTATAAATACCGACCCACTTTTATTATTATTGTATCCACTAAATTTTCTCGGTAAACAAGCATAACATTAAACGGCCCAATCATCCCATCTGACCTAAAATTACGCACTAGTAATTAGTATAGTCGACACCCTTGCGCCATCCCATCTTCCTAGTACGGTGGGCTGTGCTGGGGCGGCTGCTGCGGGTACGGAAAACCTCAAACAGCGCAAATACTCCAATCTTATCGGGAATTATATGTTCAAGCCGTTTGGGGTTGTAACACTTGGGCCATGGGGTCCGAGTGCCTACTTGGTTTTTCGAGATATCATCAAGCGGTTGGTCGACTCTACACGTGACCAGAGGGCTGGCCTATTTTTGTCCAAAGAATCAGCATTGCCATACAACGTGACAATGATGCCTGCCTTTTGGGCACTTTCCCTGTTGACAGCGACGCGGACGAATTTTTTAATATCCTAAGATTATTTCCCGTCCTTTTTTATATACTTGTACATATTATTATTTTAAGTTTGTTACTTTTTAAATGACTAGCAGCGCTCCACGGTTTCACCCACATAAGTTGGGATCCCGTAGGGAAGAGGGATAAAAAGTGTTCTAATTATATGTTAATCCAGGTTATAAACAATCTGTGTGCCAAATTTTATCCAAATCCGTTCAGGAGTTTTTGCGTGAAAGAGTAACAAACATCCATCCATCCTCACAAACCTTCGCGTTTATAATATTAGTAGGATGATAATAGACATTCATATTTTGTATTCTCTTAAAACATCTCCTAAAAGTTAGTAAAATTCCTGTCTAAACCGACCTACTTTTGACCACTCGACGGTACATATCATACATGTTATGTTTTATTCATTTAATACGTTGGTCCATTGAAACAGAGGGTCCAGGTTGATAATGTAAAACAAATAGGCGTCGACCTTTGCCTACCCGCACCGAACTACAAAGGAGGTTTGGCCACGTACTCAGGCTTATAAGGATTCTGCTATAAAGGTTATTTCGTCTTGTTTTTATAAAATTTCGTAAAGCTCACAATATCTGGCCAAAGTCAAAGTCGTAATGGACTATATTTGGCTACAGTGTACTGGAAAACTTTTGAAGTTGATCTTGTTAGTTTTCTTGTTAGTCTCTTTTGGATGGAGTTTTTACTATTTGATCTTTTCTGAGAGTACCCAGTGATCTAAATTGCAACTTGAATCCCTCCATAGATTGTTTGACAGATGAGGTGAAGAAGAATAAGACTGAGTTTACACCCATAGTAGTACCTATTTAATCGGTTGAAAGACGTGGGTTTTTGTTATCAGAATCAATTAGATAATCTTTAGAGAGGTGTTTAAAAATAAATAACACAGCAAGTAGATTAAAGTAAGTTAAGAATTTTATAAACTCCAGCGCCCAATAAAAATCTAGAAGAGTAGATAAATACTCCACGTGCTACAGATTACCTACAATGTTTACTTGTATCAACTGAAAACAAGGATTAAATATTTTAAAAACTTTGTACGGCAGATAAAACTTGCAAGGTGTTTCGTAAATTCCTTTTTGGTACAGGATATAACGCATTTTTCTTAAAAAATGCGAAGTTGATATTTTATAAAGTTGCTTCTTAAAACATTGTAAAGAACGTTCTTTTGGGTTTCGTACCCAAAGGGTGCCAACGGGATCCTGTTATTAAGGCTCTGCTGTCCGTCCGTCCTTCCATCCGTGTGTAGCAGCAGGGCTTTATGAGTGTGTACTACTATGGGCTCTAACAACTAAAATAATAAATGTAGTGTTAAATATGTTACAGTGGTATGCAATCCTTCGTGTGTGAGTCCCGACTCACACTTGGCCACATTTCTTAACATCATTGCAGTTGGATGAAAATTTCCCGAATTCAGGAATAGTGGCCGTCAATTTCAGGGAATCATCGCCTTAACTTTACCATTCAGAACATTTCTGGTTGTCATCTAAATTATTTTGGAGAAGGATTCCGAGCTAATGGTAGACGTGCGACTAAAGTCTTTAGAAACTTAAAATGTTGTCTAAAATAATTTCATCTGTTTCGTCATTAACACTGTTGTTAAAATGCCTGGAAAGTTATGTTTACAATACCGGCTCTGGATCTTTTTATGTTGACGTATACAATAATGGTGGATTTAGGAATGTCAACATTTTAGCGGATTGAAAGTTATTCACCATTTTGCTAAGTCAGCCCGTTTGACTTGCTTTACGATTAAATGTGACCTTCCATAATGCTATCGAATTAAAATTATGAATCGTATTGGGAAAACCATAATAACTTTATCGTTGTCTCAATAATGGAACCAATTAGTTTAATAGCTAAAACTTAATAGTGAGACATCAACCTTATTCTTGATTTGATCGTATAGTAAACTTATGCATACATGAAACATGCTTAAACATAGCATAATCAACCTATAACATTCCCACTGCTGGGAATCAGGCCTTCTATCTGTGAGAGGGTGCGGGCCATAATCCACCACGCGGGCCCAGTGAGGGTTGGGGATGTCACATGTCTTCGAGTTTTTGGTTCTAGGACATGCCAGTTTCCTCAAGATGTTTTCCTTCACCGTTTTGAGAGCTGTGGTGATGATAGAAATTAAACAAAGTAATGTGCTTGCCTGGGTTTGAACCCATGACCTACGATACGTAAGTCGGGGCTGTTACCACTGGGCCATCACTGCTCCATGCGGTAAGTAAAATTTATCATAATAACGTTTTACTTAACGCAATACTTACGAAGCATAAAAATGTTCCACAAAAACTTCTCTTAGTCAGTTGCCAAAAAGCACACAATTTTTACGACTATTATAAACATAAGCAGAGTTTTTGCCAAGAACCGTGATGTTCACTATTATTATAATTTATTCCATTTATTGCGCCTACAAAGATTCCTTTTTTCATTGAATATAAATATATATTTTTTTTATTGAAGCGATTTTGCTTTTACTACTGACTCGTTGGCCATTTCAAAAAGATTTCGTTTGTAAACTTTTCCTTTTATATTCTAAAAGTTGTGTTCGTTTTAATATTTTTAGTGCTCTTTATTTTCTTTTGAGGTCATCAATTATGGAATCGTGAAATAGCAGTTGGGAAGGTCAAATGGTCAACCAGCTGACATCAAGATTGTGCTCTTTATTTTCTTTTGAGGTCATCAATTATGGAATCGTGAAATAGCAGTTGGGAAGGTCAAATAGTCAACCAGCTGACATCAAGATTGTGCTCTTTATTTTCTTTTGAGGTCATCAATTATGGAATCGTGAAATAGCAGTTGAGAAGATCAAATGGTCAACCAGCTGACATCAAGATTGTGCTCTTTATTTTCTTTTGAGGTCATCAATTATGGGATCGTGAAATAGCAGTTGAGAAGATCAAATGGTCAACCAGCTGACATCAAGATTGTGCTCTTTATTTTCTTTTGAGGTCATCAATTATGGAATCGTGAAATAGCAGTTGGGAAGGTCAAACGGTCAACCACCTTTTTTTTTTTTTTTTTTTTTGTGGATGGGAAATCATCAAATGACTTCTCCCGCTCTGGGCGGAGCGGGAGGGCGTGTCAGACTTTTACTGACTAAAACCCACCCGTGTTCCTTCTGTTGCCTGTGCCGGGGCCACGGTAACTCTTTCGAACATCCCGCAACCCTAGCTGGCATCGGCCCTAGCGGACCCCGTCAATAGTGCTGACATCTCTTTGAGGCGCGCGTGGAACACGACGCGCCGTCGACTCGGGCCTGGTCCTTACCGGACGGCGAGCTACCCATTGCTCGCCGTCCGCAAGCCCGCTCCTACGGTGGCCGGGAATCGGCTGCCGATTCCCGACGCCCAGGGCGTCTCCTGCGGCGACTAGGGGCGTGAGGGTGCAAAGCTTGCCTCTCCCTCACGCGTCCCGCCTCCTCCTTCACGAGCATTACTGCTTCGCAGAAGGAGGTAATGGCTTCCCATGCACTCTCACTCCGTACCATGGCCTGGACCAGGGCCGGACGCGAGAGATCGCCGCCGCCGATCGCTTCCGCGAGGACACGGCGGTGCCCCGCCCAAGCCGGGCAGACTTCCACCGTATGCTCCACCGTGTCCTCCGGGCGATCCACACAGTGGTGACACCCGGGCGTTTCCTCCCGCCTTATCCGGAACAGGTACCTCCCGAAGCACCCGTGTCCGGTGAGGACCTGCGTCAGGCGGAAGGTGAGGACGCCGTGGCGCCTCTCCAGCCACTCCTCAAAACGGTCAACCACCTGTCATCAAGATTGTGCTCTCTCTGTTCTTTTGATGTCATCAATTATGGAATCGTGAAATAGCAGTTGAGAAGGTCAAACGGTTAGCCAACTGACATCAAGATTGTTCTCTTTATTTTCATTTGAGGTCATCAATTATGGGATCGTGAAATAGCAGTCGAGAAGGTCAAACGGACAATCAACTCTCATCAAGATTGTACTATTTGTTTTCTTTTGAGGTCATCAATTATGGGATCGTGAAATAGCAGTCGAGAAGATCAAACGGTTAACTAACTGACATCAGATTGCTGCTGATTACTGGCCACAATCTCAAAGCCAATAAAACTGAGATGCTTTCAACACTGCAGAAACGACGGATAAGCCAACAATTAAAATAATCACCATGTTCATATTTTAAATTGGTATTACTTTCTTTACTATACTATTTCATAAAATAATATATTATTGTAATCTCATACTGTATCATTCAGAGAATGCCATCATTGAAATAACTGAGGCAGCAAAATATATTAATGTGGTTTATACACACTGCGTATATCCGTCAACGGGTAAGTAAGGCCGGAGGTGGATTGGCTCGATGTCAAGTGGCGTTCGGCGAAATCGGCAATAATATATTAGGTATGTTTAATATGTGCCAACGCTTACAAATAGCGACACATGACCCAAATTCTAAATGTCTTTGACCTTTGTACCGCATACAACGCCACGTGTGGTAGCTTTGTACCGCATACAACGCCACGTGTGGTAGCTTTGTACCGCATACAACGCCACGTGTGGTAGCTTTGTACCGCATACAACGCCACGTGTGGTAGCTTTGTACCGCATACAACGCCACGTGTTGTAGCTTTGACAAATTATTGTTGAAAACAAATTTCATAAAGATTATGTTTAATACTTTATTTTGCAGAAACAAAGGAGTAGTTTCGATCAAACTCCTACTTTTCAGGGTATACCTGTTCCTGTAACTGATCGGCTCGAGCACCTAGGCATGGACTTGACATCATATCTCAACTTCGGTGCCACCATCGAGTAGGTACAAAGCCCAAACTGCGGCCAAGAAGCTGGGCATCCTGAATAGGGTGAAGCAATACTTTACGCCTGGACAGCTTTTAATTCTCTACAAAGCGCAAGTCCGATCCTGCATGGAGTATTGCAGCCACCTTTGGGATGGCTCGGCCAAATACCAACTTACCGCGCTTGACTCGGTGGAACGCAGAGCTAAGAGGCTCATTGGCGACGTAAGACTGGTGGAAGCCAAGCTTCACAGCTTGGCTCATCGCCGCAAGGTTGCCTGCTTGACGGTCTTCTACAGATTATACTTCGGGGAGTGTGCTCAAGAACTCCACGACCTCATTCCGCCGGCCCCCTTCTCTCAGCGGACATCTAGACGCACTGCAGGTTACCATCCTTACCTAGTTGCTATCCCACCAATTCGCACTAAGCGTTTCCAAATGTCTTTTGTGATGCGCACAGCAAAGGAGTGGAACTCTCTGCCTGCGTCGGTGTTTCCGAATGCATACAACCCCGATCTCTTCAAAGTGAGAGTGAACAGGCTTCTTCTGGGTAAGCTCGCTCCATCGTAGACTTTGTCTCTGTCATCTCTGACCTAGACTAGAGTCAAGAGCAAACCTATCTCAAATAAAAAAAAAAGTCTGCACAGAATACTGTAGACACAAGATACGAGATAAATGAAACCGCCCAACTTCACCACGCTTAAGTATAACATTCATCATATCGCGATTGCTTGTTCTAGTTCATTTAGAACGAGAACAACAAACTTGGCTAGTTATTTTGATCATATTATATATTTTTCATAATTTTACCGAGTATGAAGAGGGGCCTTTGCTAAGTAATAGCAGCCGCACGTTGTTGGTCGTTGGTCCGTGGATGGGTGACCATTTTTAGAAACTAAGACCCCTCCGTGCCTCGGAAAGCACGTTAAGCCGTTGGTCGGCTGTATTTTGTAGATCTTTGACAATCATTACGGGTCAAAGTCTGGCAACCAGTCTTACCAAGGAGTATCGTGTTATCCAGTAACTAGGTTGTGGAGGCCAGATAGGGAATGGCTCCATGTAAAATACTGGTATTCAGCTGCATCCGGTTAGACTGGAAGCCGACCCCAACATAGTTGGGAAAAGGCTAGGCAGATGATGATCCAGTATGAAGTTATAACTAGCCTTCTCTCAATGAACAAAATATCTAAACTAACCAAGCAACTCGAAGGGCCAACACCAAACTGTAATAGTTAATAAATGTCATAATGTCAAGCATTTTGCATTTGGCATTAATGCTGAAATAAACCTTTCTGGCGCAGCCGTGAGGCGCACACTAATTGTTGTTAAAACATTATTTTCACTTTTTTATTTTGTTATTTATATTTTATGTTTCACGAGCAGTGTCCAAATAAACATTATTCTTTCTTTCATTTTGTCGGAATGTTTTGTCGATGATCGTACGTCAAAACCATTAACAACTACCAAAGTATAGCTGTACAGATATCTATTGGCGCGCGGCCAACATCGAAACTAACGCCGCCATCTTGTTTTTTAATACATCCCAAGAGACATTTCACAAAACAATTGCACAAATGTTTACCAAAAGCGTCCCCCTGTCAACATCATCGGAGCGCCAAAAGCGCTTTGTAGCACTGTATCAGAGTATGGCACAATAAAATTGTACCAAAGCCTCCGCAGATACAATAAAAACTACCTGTCTTAAAGAATTCCTCGGCACCCTCCACCGGCATTTCCTAATTCCAAAGCGGGTGTTTCTCCGACAATCCTTGCATAGCAAATATTGTCTATTAAACAAGCCGACTATATTAAGGCAGAGCGGCATCGACTTGACCTAAATATCGAGACGTCGCACGAAGTCTTGACAATGCATGTCTGTATAGCGGTGGAAGTATACATACATAGGATAGCTTCAGATGAGTTTGGCGCGGGTATAAGGTATTTTTGGGATTAGTAGAATACTCGTATTATTGGTAGTGAAGGAAACGTACAGTATATTTTTGCTTGTCTTATTTGCTTAACAAATTATACAATACCACAAGTTAGACAAACGTTTTCAGAACACCATATGTCCCCAGTTATGTTATAAATCCCAAGAAATATGTGATGAGGGCCTGAAATCTTTATGTTTACCCTCTTAATGTGCTCCCATACCTATTAACACTGTAATTTGAAAACATTGTTAAAGCCAATTATTTTTAAAACAGTAACCGTGGAGTTTCTTGCCGGTTATTCTCCATAGGAAACGACAAATTGGAACCGTGCACCTAGCCTCTGACGTTTCATTAGTGCCCGTGTAGGGTTATGTAAAATAAAATATTTTGATTTTAATTTTGAATAGCAACAGGCATAAATATCCAGAGTCTAGGTTGCTAATGAGAGATTCTTTATACCAATATAATAACACTAAATTTGCTCGTCCCGGGGGTCGAGACCCCACGGTCAGCAGTCGCTCGGGCGTCCGTAGACCACAGAGACTGGGCAAACATAATGGTGCGTCCAGACAAAGCAAGGCATGCGCCACAAATGCACTCTTTTATAATATGTCAGATGCCATAGCATGAGGCAACGATCACATGCGTGGCTTACTTTTCGAAGCCCATGCCCCACACTGTGTGAACGCACCTTAACGAAAATGAGCATAAAACAAATGACAAAAGACACTCAAGCCGCGGCACGCAATTATTACACGTAGCTTATATGCGCTTATAACGTTAAATATATTAAACGTGTAAAAGCCATCAAAAGGGAAAACAAACGGTTATTTTGATTGTACACCAAATAGGCTATTCATGGTTTTGTTCATAACTTTAATTGAATTTTGAATGGGCAAAGTTTAGTTGGCAAGCAAAAGTGTGGGTGATTTATTGTTCGTGGCTGTTATTATAATATAACGACCGAATTTAAATGATTGTGTAACCTGATGCTCCGGATGATAATTTGTGTTATTGATTAGTTTAGGTTTGAATGGATTAATGATCGATTTCCATAGTAATAACGTCGTGTTGTGGCCCAGTAAGAAAGGTAGAAAGAAAGAAAAATAGGTTTATTAATTACAGAAACACGTGCATACAAAAAGATAAGAGTGATCAGAAAAATAAAACAAAATAGATCTACATTATAATCATGAGCACGAAACAAAAATAGTCGGCAGCTACACGTCATGATGCTGTGCTATGAGGGACCCACAGCACAGCGCTGATTGGTCACCCGAAAAAGACATACAGAAATCAAGTCAGGTTCAGTGATTTGTACATAAATCGGTAACAAAATAAAATGAAATAAACAGTGTCAATAATGCAACTATACAACTAAATAGAATATATGAATAAATAAATATTATTAAATAACATAGCAATGAAATAACACCAGTAAAATGTTAGCATACTACAAGCTGAGAATAAAGTCATGATCTACAAACACCAAACATCTATATCTATCAATATTATCTTAATATGCGCTAATTTCCTCTGTAAACGACGCAAATTTCCGTTAGACACGTCCATAAGAATTTCCGACGATTCCTCGTTATCCCCGCTCTAACAGCGAAACTAGGTCCTTGGTTCTACAAATACTAGCTAATATGACATATACATTATAATAAATTACTTACATAAAGCCCCTTATCGTGACGATCTGTGTGACCCCGTTGACTGCGCAACGGATTTTCATGCGGATTAAGCCATAATTTTTAGAACCTCTTCTGAAAGCTCTATAAACTTATATCTATACAAATAAATAAAATTGAAGTGTCTGTTTGTAATGTCAAAATAACAACTTTTTACTTAATGCATATGAAAGTATATACGGTACTTATAACAAAAAAGCAATTTTTAACATTTTTGTTTGTCTGTCTATCTGTTTGTTCTGGCTAATCTTCGAAACGTCTGGAGTGACTTTGACGGGACTTTCACTGGCAGATAGCTGATGTTACGGCGGGTAACTTAGGCTACTTTTATTTTAGAAAAATAATTAGGGTTCGGCGCAAAAAAATAAAACCCATGAAATTATGAACACAAAGTCGTTTGGTAGCCCCATTCTCGAAGATGGTTAGGCTATTTAACATCACGCTATGACTCTTAGGAGCCGAGCGAAAAGAAAAAAAGTCAGAAAGAACATTAAGCGAAAACGAAGTAATAGCGCCGGCGGGCGATTCAACGCGACGGTTGGCGGCGGGTCGGGGGACGAGGGAGTTTTATAAAAATGTGGCTGTTATTTAGTATATTGTGTATCTTACAACATCTACGCGAACAAAGTCGCGGGGCACAGCTAGTAATAAATTAATTTCCATGTTTTTCAAGACGAAAAACCGTGCGAAGCAGGGGTGGGTTGATAATGAAAAATTACACATGAGTATCAAAAAAAATCAAATCAAAATCAAATCATTTTTATTTCAGGCATTGTATACGTACATACAAATACATTTCACCCATAGAGACTACATGCCATAAATAAGTAAACATTAAGTATGTATTAGGCAATATGCTCGGCCCCTATTACATGGGACTTAAACATAACTGGCGAAATGTGTGTGTGTACTATAGGTACACCTCTGCCTAACCCTTCGGGGAAACAAGGCGTGATGTGATGTTATGTTATTATTATCAAGTTATATGCATTACACATTAAATTTAAATTAAATTAATACGTTCAAATTATTACACATTATTATTAGATACTTATATTTATTAGATAAATACTGATTTAAAAAAACCGAATTAGTATATCGATACCCGTTTCCACACATACAATAAATCTAAATACAGCATAAATATCTCCATCAAAAAGTATTCGTAGTGAATTCAGTTACAGTTTTCCATTCAATGTCAATACATTTTCAACTACTCTAATTTTCCCTGAAAAAACAAAACATGTTAATGAAAACAAACTATATTAATGATACGACACTCTGCTATTAGTTAAAAAGTGGGGGTTTCATTAAAACTTTTACTTTGATGTCTCCGTAATGCACTCATTGGCTAAAACTTCTGCAAAACTGAAAAAAAAAACAACTGAAAGTTGCAGGACGCGGCTACAGTTGACCGATAAATAAATAAATAATAAATAAATAAATATCTTGGGACAACTCACACACGGCCATCTGATCCCAAGCTAAGCAGAGCTTGTGTTATGGTAACCAGACAACTGATATACATACTTATATAATTTATAAATACATACATATTATAGATAAATTACACCCAAACACAGAACAAACAATATGCTCATCACACAAAGTTTGTCCTGGGTGGGAATCGAACCCACGACCTCCGGCTTTGCAGTCAGGGTCACTAACCACTAGACCAACAGGCCTGCCGATGTCGGTGGGGTGTGGTATTTTACCAGTTTTTGCTTTGTAAATGACTTTATTAAAAATGCATGGATGAGAAGATTCACCTGGTTTCATTAAAACTACATCTTTAACTGTTTTATAAAATTATAATATTAATTTTATTAGTTATGAGACTTTCGTTAAACGCTATATGAAAATAGTGAATTTTAAAACAATGATTAGTAAATACGAGTAGGTACGTTTACAAAGTAAAAAAGGATAACGGTAACATCACTCTGATGAAAATAATGTTATGTAAAACAATCACCACAAAAATAAATCGTTTCAACATTTGAAATCGGACTTAAAATATCACCCCAATATTTTCAGTCCCACACAAAATTTTAATAGCCCATTACATCCATATGGGAAAACTGGAGCACATTTCTCAAAAGCCGACTAGTCTGTCTTCACAGACCGCTGACTTGAAACCTACTCTAGCACTTAGAAAAATGGTGAGAAAAGCATTAGTAATTCAACCAGCGTAGGAAACCGCTCGGTTAGGGGGATGCTGTAAAAATGAGCGCACATTATCGTGACTGAGATCTTCGTTTCATGCCGTTTCGATATTTTCGGGGAGAGCGTTCAATTTGGATCTTGTTAGGAGTAATGTATTCGAGTATGTTGATACGATAGGGAAGTAAGTTAAATATTTGTAGTTGTTGTAGTTGTGAAATAGTTTCTGCCTACGATTTATAAAAAGAGGAATTTCTCAACTCAACATTTAGTATCATATATCAGCTTTGTATGGTGATATTGTTAAAACCGTCGAGGTAAAATAAGTATGTAAGGATCGGAGCAGGTGGCGTTCAGTGCTTCCTGCCTACCCCTATGGGAAGAAGGCGTGAGTTTATGTATCTTTGTGTGTATTTTATTATAATAGATATTTGCACACCTATTAAGGTAGGATATGGTCTTAAGAACTTATTTTTTCTTTGTAATTATGTAATATAACCCATATTCAAGCAAATAAATGATTTGATTTGATTTGTTATTAGTGAGAACTTGAAGGTCCTTTAAGTTACTTTCTTAAAAATTATGTCATGATCTCTAAACAAAATATTGTCAAAATCCAATGACGTCCAAGACCCGAACCCTAGTCATTTCTAAGAGTGTGGTGTTAATAATAAAATTTCCGTAACAAATGTCAAAGCCCAGAATATTCAGAATTGAAACAAACCACGCTAAAACGAACATTAAAACCATTAATCGTTACGATAATTCCCCGGTATCAATACTTTACATTTAAACTTCTTCAGTTTCAAACTGCGCTCAGTTTACTAAATAAATCGCTAAACTCCCGCTGAAAATCTAAACTTTCGTGCAAATGTAGCTAAAAACTTGTGCTTGTACGGCTCAACTGTCGGTGATTTATCAAAACATGGTTGAATATATTCGCAAAATTATTTGGACTTAAATATTTATGTTTAACGTTGAACCGGAAATAAGTATTTTTGACTCAGATACAAAAAACATGCCTTTTTTTTTCTTCTAATATACAAGATGTAACATAAATAACGCAAAACCTCTTAAGAGGTCATTGTACTCATCATTATGAACAACTTTTACTATGGGACCAAAAGAGAAATCGCGAAAAAAAAATCTGCGGTTCCTACATTTTGACGAGTTATGCGTACATAAATGTAGGGAGCAGCAATTTTTTTTTTTTCGCAATATCAGGTTTGGTCCCGTAGTAAAAGTTGTTCATAATGATGAGTACAATGACCCCTTAAGAGGTTGTGCGTTAATTTTGTTACACCTTGTATATTTCTCTGGTTTGGTCTCTTTTGAGCATCCCATAGCCAAATGTTAGCCTGATTTTGTCCCTACTGCCATTTACTCCAACATTTCAAATAACATAATTTTACAATCTCACTTTGTTTGTTTAGTAAAACCGTATCGAGTGTGGATACCAAATGCATTAATAAATAAATAAAATTATTTTATTTCGGATAACTAAGAGATCCATAAATTAGTAAAAAGTTTTCCACTTAAAATACTATTGTTAGTAACCTAAACTAAAGACGAATTAATGGAAAGACCACCCAACAATTTAAACACAAAAACAAAAAGCTAGGGTATCATTCTTCACACAAATTGTGTTATTATAGCGAAGGAAGTATCAGCCGCAACAGCCTCCAGGATGCTATTGTATTGTAACTGCCTCTTATTCTACTACAGGTGTACGGGAATTTAAGGGATATGCCGGAAGAATAACTGTGGATACTCAATACAAGCAAATATAAATTTTTAATGGTGTTAACAACATGAGGTTTCAAAGGCAAGTGAAGTGTCAAACGACGGACGCATATTATAACAAATAAAAAGGAACAATTAAAGCAAATTAGACAAATTGCTGCAATGAATTAAGATCAGGCGTTTAACATTAATAGGGCGCCTTGAGAGGGACCGGTGTCCGGCAGTAGACAGAAGCAGGCTGATGATGATGATCCAACAACAGGAGTGAGGCCGCTTTTTTGCGGATGATGGTATGAATCCTTCGATGTGATAGAATCAAGTTTTCTAACTAAACTGTGCTGCTATGGAATTTGTTGCGCCACTTCTTCTTCCCAGCAGCACTAGGAAGTGGTGAAGGGCGGGCGTTTTGAGGGACTGTCTTATGTTATTTTTGACGTTCGAAAAGTGCTCACTCTCATCCTAGTTTGAATAAATGAATTTTGATTTTCACTCCAAAAACGAGGCATTCATGATGTCATTTATGTACCTATATTCTTTGACACTACAGCTACTCAACCCTAAGGAATTTTGGAGGATTTTAGACCTTATTTAATTCTAGTAGCAGCATTCGACATAACTGAGCCTTCTATATTAGACATATGACTAGTGATGATTCATGTATTGTAAATATGAGTAACGTCTATACAGTAGTATTATGTTATTTTCTTCTTCTCAAATAGACTTCATTTTATTCTTATTTTAGGGATTAGTATTGTAGTATTGCCCTTTGTGCTTCAGATAAAAAAATATCCCTTTGCTTCGTTATGTCAAAATCGGTTTCATGCCATTAAAAAAAACAGTCAAAAATAATCTCGTGTTTTATTAAGAAAGTGTGCATTTTAAGTTTCACGGCAGTGCTATTTTTTATTTACTTATTTAAATTTAGTCAACAAGTAATAATAAACTCAATATGTTAGTGACAATATTGATTTGGATCCACATAATTAATTCTTCTCAACTCAACACAGCATCACAACGCCCTGGTCCTAATCGCAACATTAATAACTCAGGCAAGACAACAGCTCAAAAAATATGCTCTCTCCCTATCTGTATTTTGAAAAATGACCACAGACTATCTTCTGTACTCGGATCCTAAGGCTCCATCCATCAACTTCAGAGTATCGTTTACTAAATCAACTGTACAGTGCCATATAAATGTACACTAGACGCCACATTTTTTTCTATCAGACCATTTTTCACCGACAATGCCTAGGTTTTGTAAGAAAATGTGCTGGCTTTTTTAGATTGAGTGACAAGTAAATAAATCTTTGTAATACGTTATACATTTGAGCAATGAAAGGTAAATTTGGATTATGTCATCAGTTTTATTGTGTTAGGAGCGTAATAGATGGATGTAGTGCGTTATTCTTTGGAATACAAAATAGTTTTTGTTACATAGTTTTGTCAAATTTTATGAAAGCGGTCTAGACAGCAAGGGTTCTGTGAACTTTTTTATAGTTTAACCGCTAAGTTTCGTCACAAAGACTTAATAGATTCTTAGTTTATTCCAGTCTAAGCAGAGCGGTGTTGGTTGATAAATTAGGCTGTGGCTCATTTTCAATTCTAACATTGGTCCTTTCGTAGTAAGTATCGAAGTAATAGAAAATAGTTTGGACTAGCTTTTGCCCCCAGCTTTATCCTCGTGTAGGCTGGAAATTATCCCACAGGAGCACACTACCGGCATAAAATGAAGCCGATGTTCCAGGTAGTAGTAGGAGCCAAGACTGTGTGCCAAATACGTTCAGCCATTAAGGTGTGACAAGGTAAGACAGACAGAGTTACTTAAAGTAACTCTGTCTGTCTCTTAAGAAGGTTGTCATATTTTGTCACCTCTATTGCTCACACGGGACCAAATTTTCAAGAATGTTAAATGAAAAGATGCTTTTTTGAAAAATGTAATCAATGGGCAACCTACTAAATAATATTGATTTAAAATAAAATAAATAAAAATACTTTAATTCGGACCTTGATCCATATTGTGTTAATTTAATAGGTAGTTATTAAAACACATTTCTATTGTGTTATTTACGAAACTCAGCTCAATTAGTATTATGATAAATTTTTGAGATGAGTTAAATAAATGCCACAATATAAATGTGTTTTTAATATTTATCTATCAAATTAATATTATTTAGTAGGTCGCTCATTGATTACATTTTTCAAAAAAGCATCTTTTCATTTAACATTCTTAAAAATTTGGTCCCGTGTGAGCGGGAGACGTGATAAAATGCAACAGCCCTTTAATATTATGAAGTATGAATATAGATTAGTATGGTTAGTATAAATAATCAGGAGACAAATAGACGAGAAACTCTAAATACTCAAATGGATGCCCATTCGCCAGAGAAGAAATTTGCGTGCTTTGACCACGCTTTTCTCCCTTCTTAACTCTCCCACTCCTCCTTCTTATCTAGTGTCTCACTTCCAATATCTATGTTCTTCACACGCTAAGAATCTTCGTTATTCTAACAATCTTCTCCTACTCTGTCTTTCTCATACTTCTGACTTTGTTCATTCTTCCTTTCATATTCAGTCCATTCTTCTTTGGAATGCGCTACCTCTTGACATCAGGATGGCCACCAGTCGGTATGCATTTAAGCGGAGATTGCGGAGTTATTTTCAAAATAAATAGCGTAGAGACATCTCAAAACCTCTCTCCCTTGAATTTGTACAATATATATATATATATATATAATATAGGTATATATTATAGTAAATATGTATGTATGTGTATTATAAGTTTATGACTTATTTATGTACAAATTGTTCCTTTCTAACAGAGCACCTGCCATCTAATCTCTTCACCATCCTTGGTTGACTGGTAGAGAATGCCTAAGGCATTAAGTCCGCCAATGTACTTTTTTAAGTGTGAAAAGTTTAAATAAATAAATAAATAAAAAGAAAGAAAGAAAGAAAAATAGGTTTATTTGTCACAGAAACACGTGCATACAAAACGATAAGAATAAAAAAAACCTACAAACCTACCCTTACCCCTACCCCCTTACCTAACCTACTAAATATATAATAAATCTACTTTCCTTCCTCTTTACAAACTAACCAATCACTGTAACGGTATCGAAATCAGACGGGTCCAATAGCCACATCTCATACGGGAGTCTGGTCGTCACTTGATCGCACAATTCTACTCAAGAAGCGAACACAGTGTGTATTGTGGACAGACACAGCAATAACGAGGTTATACGGCTAACCGCATCGCCAGACCATGCGCAATGAAACAATCAGACTGACCAGACAAGGAAATGGTAGGACACGCATGTAACCACATAGATAGGTATATAATGACATTTTGAACACGTAATATTGTCAAACTAATATGTGTGTTTATGGAAAAATAATTTTATCGCTTTCGCGGACACTGAACGAGGCACAACAGAAGTGTTTTTGAAAGCGTTACACTTAACACTTTCAATGCCAACCAAAATACGCATAATCACTAGCGTGCCCAAAAATAGCAACGTTTCATCTATAAGACTCGGGAGGCGAGTTCTTGGCGTGTGGATAACTTTGTAGAGAACCCGGGAGCCGGGTCTTTGGCGTTGAAAGACTCATTTTGAAATCAATTGCATTCACTCAAGTATATAAAGTTGGTAATTTATATATATGATATTATGAAAATGCATAATATTATTGTGTACAACCAAGCTAGTTTGGCTGAGTGATTGAAATGTGCGCAACGGGTCATGTGTACAATTTCGGCCGTACAAACATTTGTATGGCTTGCTGTGCCTTACAGTAGTTGTCTTGATTGTGTATGTAACATAAAATTTGTGTTAGCCTGAGGTAACGTAATGTTTGAATAACGTTCGAAGAGAAATTCTGAGTGTGTTAACTTACTTCTTTATGAAATAAATTTCGCTGTTCCGTTAATATTAATGGTTTGAAAGACTGTTTAAAATATAAAAAAGTCTATTATTTAATATTAGTCTATCTATTACCTAGTTTTTATTATTATTCATAAAGTTGCGTAGCTGGCCTAGAAAGATTCTTCGTAGTAAATACTGATTCTGACGTTTTTATTATTTAATAAACTTAAACAGTAATAAGACTTAAAGAAAGGCATTGATAAGCAATTTATAACGACTTCGTAGGTCATTATTCATTAACATTTTTTTTTTGTGAAACATTCTTTAGTCTTTTACAGGCACAGGATTTGATAGTCATCAAAATGAATTACTAATCAATATGACTGCGTAGAGGCGTAGCAAGCTGAACTTCGTGAACCGCTACGTCGTAGGCATTACGTAGGCGACCAATGCGTGGTGATGTGAGTTAGATGTGTGTTGTTTAAGAATTTTCTGTATTTTTCTTTTGCATGTATCTGACTTATTTGTTAACAATGGATTCGATTTCAATATTCTATAGATTAGTGATACTATTGGCTAGTGATCTCGTACAACAACCTACCTTCACACAAGCATACAAAACCTCGTTCTACCCGCAAAACTCACACAAAAGGAATGAAAAAAGTTGTTGCCACTGCGCCACTACACGGGAACACAAAGTCGCTGACTTGTACACAGTCATGTATTCAACTTAGATTGAACTTTGAAGATCTTCCTACGCTTGTATCAAATACGATTTGCTGGGAATCACTACCGCGGTCTGGTTGTGACGTGATAGTCGGGTTATGTTTTAGATGGGTAGTTTGTACAGTACTCGTTGTATTAAGATTATTTTGTATATAGTCTAACCTTCTTACTAATGAACGTTGTATAGCGTCTGTATAGTTACACAATGCTTTGTCTTCTTCTTTCGAAAGTCAAATTACTGACGACTGAAAGAGAGAAATCGGTGTGTAACTATTCACCTGATATAACACGTTTATTAATAAGGATTTGAAAGAGTAAAATTGAGTAACGGTATAAGGCATTGACTAATGGTCGGTTCCTACAAACAAAACCGAATCGTTTTGCTTACCATTAGTAGCATTTTGTATTGCTAAACTAGGCATATAAATAGAGTCGTAAGCTAATTATACCTGTGATAGTTACTTCCTTATAGGAGGGTCTACTATGCAAAGTTAAGAGGCTTTTGCTTCATTATTGGTAAAGATACAAGAGTCTTAATTTTAACCAATAAGGGTCCGTAAATTATAGGTATTGGTTATTAGATGTAAGAAATACAGCAAAATTTTGCAGGTTGGTAATTTGAGATGAAGCTGTGAGAACCGCATGCGGTTTTTCTTTACTCTAGAACATGTTTATTCTTATTAAAGTTTTTTTTTCTTCCCTCCCCGTTCAATATCAAAAATCGAGTCTCATCAGAATACCAGCACTGCGACATTTATTTTTAAATACATAAACAAAACACAACACCACTCCTTGTATTCCCGAAGGGTTGGTCAGAGGTGTACCTATAGTACACCCACATTTCTCATCTTTTTTATGTCGGAGTCTTTTGTCTTGTACAGGACTTTTTTTATAAAAAAGTAAAAAAAAAATTCAAAAATTAAAAATAACAGCTTATAAACTATTATTTTTAATTTCCAATGATTGTGTCTTATTATTTAGTTGTATAATATTCTTGTGCAGTACTTTTTCTTACCTTTTTTTTATTATTTATTTATTTGGTACACCAACAGCAATACATACAATACCTTTAGTTAGTTTCTGACATTTCCAGGCTAACTGTGAGATCTTTCTCGTCCACGACCAAAAAAATCTCAACCTATTGACACAGAACCTTCACAATCACAGTATTACCCCACTGCTCCAGGTAAACATTCACAGACACTATCAAGCACTAGCTTTGTTAACTTGAAGACCCGAAGGTTCTGTGTCAGGAACAAAAGAAAACAAAGAGAGCATCATGATGTTCCTCCCGGATATTGAACTTTCAAGTTCGACGCAAGAGGACGGCAAACATTTCTTTGAAACATAAATAGTACCTATCTACCAATATAGAAGTAGAGATAGAAGGGTAACTAGCTTCGCGAAAGACATTGACATAAAATTACAGATTACATTAAATATCAATTTAATTAAATAATCATTGGCGTTCTAAGTGTCAGTAAATTGAAACTAAATTTTATTACATTGAGACATGAAGATCCATGTCGATACTCCAGTGAAACGTAGGACCACAGATATAAAGTTAGTTTTGTTTTTGTTCTGCGGATGAGACTACTCGTCTATAAATAAGAAGGGCTATCACAGCAGCTGGGAAAACACTAAGTTGGTCTAAGGTGGTTGATCTCCTACATGTCACCGAGGTTAGTCATCTACACCATCTAACACAAACATTGGACAAAAGCAATACCTACACAGTCACCCAATACTTCCTTTGTTATTAAGATGGATTCGCAGTTGTAGCCCGCGAAATTCAAATTTTCTTGCGTCTTTTACAATTTGCAGGTCAGTGTCAGGTTGTTTCTTAATCAAAGTATGATTCGCGACTAAAACAACCATGTATTTACATAATTATAACCATAAAAATTATCAATTCATCTCTCTAAGTTAGATTTGTTCTATTTTGATCTGATTTCGCAAATCATGAAATTTTAGAACAAAATATAGTATAATCCTCATGTCAAGATTTCATGAAAAAGTCATTAAAAAATTTAAAGAAGCATTGAAAGAAAGAAAGAAAAATACGTTTATTTGTCACAGGAACACGTGCATACAAAACGATAACAATAATCAGAAAAATAAAACAAAATAGATCCACATTATAATCACGAACTCAAAACAGAAATAGTCGGCAGCTGCACGATGACATTGCATTTGTGACTTTAATGATTATAATTATAAAAAAATACAATTTTTTACGGTATAAATTCGAATAATAATAATTCGCGAATCATATTTTTATAAACATAAAACCTAATACTGACATGCAAATGACAATGCCAGATCCTGCCCCACCCTTACATTAATTTCCAAGAAATGTAAATTTATCAAAATTATCGCATGAAAATAGGACCCTTGGTTACTTAACTATTATTCTTTTAATGATGCGGCTAAAAAGTTAATGATAAAAGGAATTTAAAAACCCAAACCATTTCCTGTTTATATCGATCGCGTCTTCTGCGTTACTTAGTACGTATACACGTGGAACCAAATTAGATATTTCATAAAAAAATAACATCTATTTATGTGTTATAAATCGATTTTTATATGGATTTGGTTTAAATACACATAATTCATGAAAATAATGTTTTTTTAATAACACATATATATTATTAAGGATGTATATTCTCATCATTATTTCGCATTTGAGCCCTAGTAGGTGATTAGGTGTAATGAAACGTCATTGACGTGATTAGCTATGTCAAAAAGTCATTCATTGACATTCGCACTGTTCTGTTTGCATTGTTTTGTTTTTTAAGCTCCCTAATCTCCCTGCGATCATATTACTGTTATATTTTCACGACGATTTTCGCTTTTGTACGTGGACTCGCTCTCGCCTACTCGCCGACTTTGTGCTATTTACTACGGATTCTGACCATTGCTTTCGACTTGGTTAACGATGTTGAGGTGCTTAAATTGGCACTTGTGCGTCGACAGGATGCAAAGACATGTTGTGTCTTCATTACAACCTGCACTGCAAACACTTCTCGTAAAATGGAAATCGTTGCAACAGGTATGTAGGTACTACGTACTACTATAATAAAAATAAAATAAATAAAATTTTTTATTCAAAAATTTACAAAATACGTAATAAATACAAAGTCCCAGATTATATAATAAACATCTTACATTTCATGTGCCTGAACTAGGAAATCCTGTGTTTCAGGCGAAAAGAGCTGACATTGTTTAAAATAAATCAATCATAAAAACAATAAAACTGTCTAGTAGGAGGTAACACTATAACAAACAATACTTTTAAAGAAACTACGATAAACTAAATACTAACTACCTTAATACTACTTATTTTAGTACGACTAACAATTTCTCTGTATCTTCGTACATCTGTTGAAGGGCATTCTTAATTTTTTTTTTACAATTATTATAGCTCAGGGAATAGATGTCTGCGATTGAATTTAGTCTATTATAGAGGAGCGGACCCTGGAAGAAGTAAAATTTTGACGTAAAAGCATGCTTAGTTCTTATTTTTTGAGCGCAAACTATATCTTTTCGTCTTTTGTTAGTTAATTCAGTGCTGTATGGAAGGGCGGCGTGTTGCTTTAGTACGATGTGCATTATGAATAACTGGCGAACTGTTAATACTTCACAGTGTTTATACAAGAGGTTAGTAGGAAAAAGATAAGGGTGAAAAGAAGACACCTTGAGAATCGCTCTCTGAGCTCTCTCAATGGTTAACAACAATGTTTTACCTGCACCACCCCAAGAGGTAATACAGTAAGTTAAAATCGATTGGCAAAGAGCAAAGTAAACTCGCTTTATTATTAATGGGTCTGCAATATAACGCAGCTTTTTAAAGAGAAATATTAACTTACGTATTCTATTATTTACAACTTCTATGTGTTGTTTGAACGATAGAGTTTCGTCTATTATAACACCCAGGTATCTAATGTTATTTAATCTTCTTATGTTAGTACACATACACCGATTTTCAGAGGGGATTGTGCAGTAATGGGCATGCAATGATGAACTAGTTTGATTTGGAGTTTGTTTCCGCATAGAAAACTTAATATAATTGGTTTTATCCGCATTTAGTGTTAGTGAATTCTGCTGAAGCCACTCAATAACATTATTAAAACCGTGTTGCGCAAGGTTGTAAACTTCTAATTCCGAATCAGCGGAAAAAAGGAGGGCAGTGTCATCAGCGTATGATACGACTATGCCCTGTTTTAACTGGAGATTACAGAGGTCGTTAATATAAATTATGAACAACGTAGGACCCAAAATACTTCCTTGTGGAATTCCAAATGACGTGTTTTTCTTATCATCGCTGAGGACATTATCAATCTTTACGCATTGGCTACGGTTTTCTAGGTAGCTCTTGAACAGTTTCAGCTGAACACCTCTAACACCAATGGATTCCAGCTTGCTCAAAAGGATAGAAATAGAAACTGTGTCAAAAGCTTTAGCAAGGTCCAGGAAGATTCCCACTGTGTGGTTACCTTTATCTAGTTCTTGTGCTAAATAGTCAGTCAGTTCATGTACAGCATCGGATGTAGATAGTTTGGGTCTAAAACCAAATTGCCGCTCAGACAAAATCGATTTATCATCTAAATATTTGTATAACCTTGTGTTTATAATTTTTTCTAGTATCTTTGACATAGCAGGTAGTAAAGAAATTGGTCTGTAATTAGTCACCTGATCTTTATTGCCCGATTTATATACTGGGATGACAACAGCTTTTTTGAGACATTCAGGAAAATAACCAATGGATAAGCATGTACGAAAAATATAAGTCAGTGGTGGTACAAAAATGTCACTAAATTGCTTAATAATTTTATTCGGTATGTTATCCCATCCAACTGCACAGTCATCCTTCAAACTCATGATTATCCTTTCAACCTCCGCCTCGTCAGTATCTAACAGCGCAAAGGATGTTAGTGAAGTATTACACGCTACAGAAGTGTTTGATAGGTGCTCTGATCGACCCCGAACCTTTTCAGCTAGACACTTACCTACATTAACGAAGAAATTATTTGCCATGTTAGCAGAAACCAGCGGTGACGAATGTGCTTGTAATAAACCTGAAAATGACTCATTTTGTTTAGACGAGTATGTCACATTTTTGACATGCTTCCAGATCTTTTTATTGCTAGTTCCAGCCTTTTCAAATGCCATTTTATCATAGTTATTTTTAACTTTTTTTAATAGATCATTGCAAAAATTCCGATACCTTTTATATGTAATTTGCAAAATTGAATTTCCTGGATTGCGTTTAGATTTCATGTGCAATTTATCCCTATGTCGCATACAGCGAATGAGACCTGCCGTAATCCAAGGTTTAATATTGTAATTTTTGTTACTTAGCTGATATTTAACAGTGTTTTTCTGAATTGCTTGTTGTACGGATTCTATTACATATAACATACAAAACTGTGGGTCAGCAGAATTGAAAACTGGGTCAAAATCGATGTTCCGTAAGTCTTCTTCAAGTTTATAGATATTCAATTTAGAAATTGTGCGAGTGTCATGTTTTGAGAATTTACAGTTTAAGGTTAGTAGGGCAGCATTATGATCAGTTATTGTGGAATTAATAACAAGTGCAAGTGAAGGAAAATTTGATTGAATCATGATATGATCTAAGCAAGAACCACTTTGATGAGTAGGAAGCGTGTGTGCAGGAAGCAAGCCATGATAAGCGCATAGGTTGAGATAGTCCTGAGCAGACGTATCAGTACTTTCTGGAAGAATATTGATATTAATATCTCCAATCACAATTGTGTTTTTAAAGGATGATAAATTTTGCAAGGTATCGTTTAAAGAATCGGTAAAAATGTTTACATTTCTAAAAGATGGGGGTCTGTATAAAGCTAGTATAGCAAAGTCTGTTCCAATTTTAATCAATAATCTGCTACAGTCGTGTATGTAGTACTATGTAGGTACTACAAGTATATCCTAAGTCAAAAGTATTACTAAGGTTGATGACGGTGTTATGTCATTCCTTCCTTTCATAGCCAAATATCCTAGGATAGCGTTGTAACAATATACACAGTTATTTAATTATTTCTACAATTATAACTGCAATTAACTTATACTGAAGATACCTAACCTAAATGTAATAATTGTTCTTAGATTTAAACAGAAACTGCAAAATCTAAAGATATTTAAACGTGTTTTTAGTTATCACTAATAAAGCAGCAATAGAATGCTACATTTGGCATACTTGTAAACCAACATTTATTTGATGGGTCAAAGCTCTATACAGTCTCTGGCATTGTCCTTGAAAACGTAAAAAAACTTGAATTTCGCGGGGTACTCTGGCGCTTTCACCTTAAATTAAAACTTCACGTAGGTTGAAAGTATCTGTCACATAGACAGACAGGCCTTGTTGTTTTATGACGTGCAAGTGACATGCAACCTTAGGGTTATAAAGCCATAACGAGGTTGTCTATGCAAGGTATACTGTACTAGACAAATCAGAAGTTAGGTTTAAACTAGATCAAAGGGTCATGGCCATCCAGCTTGTCCGGCAAGCCTCCTTGCCGGATTGCCGCCATGGGATCTGGAGGCAAAAGTCCTCGCGCACATGTGGGAGTGGCGTGAGGAAGCAAAACGCTGGGGCGTAACTCCGCTGCCGCGTGTGATACTCCCTGGCCGCGCCACAGTGGAAAATTAATAAAACACGTTTCTAGATAAATTGTACCATTAACTGAAAAAAAAATGTACCTCAACGAATAATGAAATATAATGAAGTTTTTGTGGCACGGCTGAGGAGTATACTCCCTGACCGCGCCACCACGGTTTCTGTAAACTATTCGGCGTACCCGGACATATGTAGTATAGACTGAAAAATTGTACGGAAATTGTTCTTTTTCGTACGCTATAAAGAGATTCAAAAATTTTATTACTTCAGAAAGCATAGCTTTGCGTGGCGCGGCCAGGGAGTATGCTCCCTGGCCGCGCGACCAAGAGTTATTAGGCGTACCCAGACACAGTAAACACTAAAGAATTGTACATATTATGTACTTCTCAAAAACGTAATAATATAACAGAAAAATGTAATATCTTAATAGAAAACATCAAATCAAGATTAAGCGCATCAACAGACTCGCTGATCTTTGTACTTGCTAGATGTGGCCTTCAAATTAGAAGTACTGGAATTATCTCGGTGAGATGGTTGCACAGAAGTGCTAGAAATAAGCAACACAATATGAATCTATATGCATAACAAGAATAACTGACCTTCAAGAAGAAGATAAAAAGTGCCAGTTTGTGTAATTTTCATTTGTGCACACCATATCTCAAAATTGAACCTACCAAGCCATGATGTGCTGTGACTAAAGCGTCCACACTCATCACTGAGATATGTCTATATAGGGCATAGGCAGACTTACTGATTCTTTTGGTTAGCTCCTTCGTGTGTGTTTTCCAATCGAATTTACTGTCAATTGGAATTTGGATGTGTTTCTTGAGTTTTGCGTTGGCTATCATAGTATATAGTCATATTTGTTGGCTAAACATTGAACGTTGGCTAAACATTGTTAATTTCGTCTTTTCGATATATTTTTTTAGATTATTTTTTTATTATATTATCTAACCATTGTACTATGGAGGTTATTGTCTTAGTAATTTCGTCGTTATACTTTTGAGTATTTATGCTATTAATGGTAACAGTACTGTCATCGGCAAATAAATGTCTGAATAAATGTCTGACATAGGGTGACTTGCAACTTTCGGCATGTCATTTATATAGATTATAAATAGAGGAGGCCCTCAAACAATGCCCTGGGGTACGCCATATGTAATGATTCAAAGATCAATATTTTGTATATTCGTTGACATTTAGTTTTACAATCTATTTCAGATACTTCAACGTACTGTTTCCTGTTCTTTAAATAAGATTCTATTAAATTCAAGACATCCACAACTAGCAATAGTTACACAATAGAATCCAACATTCAAAACCAAATAACGGCCACAATTTATAACTTAGCACGATATGTAAAGAATAGTTAATAAATCAGTCTGACTTACAGTAGGCCCATCACTTGATACCTGTACGACTCATTTAGTATAACAATCGACTCGTCCTCTTGGGGTGCGAGATCAAATGCACGAGAGTCCCGATATTCTCAACCTCTTTACTTTAGTAAGCGTTGAATCAACAGACAAAAATACAAACGTTCATTGTCACGTGATAGACAAAGGAAATGTAGTCAATCAGCCAATATTATTTTAACAAAATTAAAAATATAGTAAACTAAATGTACTTCTTGTGGAAAAATGATAAAATGCAATCTTAATTCTCTAACAAGTAGAACTTCTGCACTTTTTTTCTCTATTAGAGCTACGGCGAGATAAAAGGTGGGTACATATAAAGAGTATTCTATCTACATCTAATCCATTTGTGATTGAATAATGAGATTTAGTTGTACTCTTTACTCTTACGCTTTTCTTGCGGGATGGAGAGAGATAGCGATGTCTGCAAGAGTAAATTAACGTTATGTAACAATTACAAAGGAATTCACGAACATTCTAGATAAATTAAAAGATTTACTTTGTACAAGTTGTTTTATTCTAGTGTTCCGTGTTTAAAATGAAAGTACAATTTATTTCATAACGTAGTGTATTAGTGTAATATATCTTCTTTTATGGGGTACTGTGTAAAATGTTATAATAAATTACCTCTCGATATTCTTCAACTAAATGAGAAGCAATTTAAAACATGCATTAAACGCACACTATGTAGACAAGCATATTATAGGATGAATGATTATATCATAGATAAAAATGCTTGGCTAAATGCTGGTCCTGCTCCACAGCCACTTGGACTTTGTTAAATTTTTTCTTTTTTGTTTTTTTTTTGTTTGGAAGAAATGCGTCCCTTTTTTTTCTGACATTATGTTATTACTATAGACTTATTGACTATATATAGACTTATTGTTTACTAATCTTTTAATACAATCATTGCAAACTATAGTTTTGTATAAATTAGAAGCATCTTTTCAATTTTGTAAATGTGAGTACCATGGAGCGGTTTTATGTTATGATGTAGGTATGTTGACTTGAAAGAGTATGGCAGTTGAGAGTATGTCATGCTCACTTAAATGTCTCGCTGATGGTGGCGCGTGTGTTGGATCATTCGGTTCCCTACAAAATGGTTGAGCTGGATGGTGCTGATCCACGCGTCATGTTCGTGAACGGGTGCCATCAGTGGAGACTGGTCATCTCTTAGCTGCCAGGGCTTATTTTTAATCTTACATTTTAAATTGTTTTAATTATCTATTTTTTACATTGTTCTCACATATAGAAGCAACAAGAACAATAACAATGTACCTACCCAGGATTTTGTAACAATTTTGATTTAAAAGAGTGTCCATGGAGTTTCTTGCCCATTCTTCTCCATAGAGATCTACGTTTTGGAATGGGCGACTAGCTTCAATTTTCTGACTAACTGACCGACTCTTTGACAATTCAAAAGTGCCTGTAATTGGTTTAATTGAAATAAATGTTTTGAGTTTGAGTTTATCAAAAAAATCCTCAGGATTCAAGCTTTGCGAATATCTACATCTATCATAGGTTGCAAGGTTATTTTAAGACGATAAAATCGACATTAAAAAACAAGGCCTTGGCGCCATATCGCACAATATTTTTATTTTGTTTATTGTATTTTTCGTAATATTTTTGTTAAATAATCTATTAAAATATTGCTCGTAATATGGAAAATAGGTCATATTTAAACATACTTAGAACATTAAAATACAACGAAAATAGTTAGAATCATACGTTATTAATTACGAGCAGCCTATGTAGCCTGGGACGTTTAACGTAAATTAATGGGGAATGGGTTGTTTGTTTTAATTTATTGTGCTAGTTAGAACACACCAAGTAAAAAATAGCTTATATAGTCTAGTTTAACTATATAATAGGTATTATTGACACAATTTACAAAATGTTTCCTTAAAACTTAGGTATAGCAAATATTTTACTCAAATTCAACCCATATTCTCAAGTGCTTAACTTTTTTTAAATACTGAGGGCTAGTTGCTGTAATTCAGGTTTCACATGAGTTGATTATGTATATTATCAGCTATAGACACGTATTTTCATTTTGGTATAGCTGCAGTAGTTTGTTATATAATAAGATGCCAATTGGAAATGGCAAGGGCGTGTGCGCGGAAAAACTGCGCGTGCGCTACGTGGACGTTAACTCTACTTTCAGCCCCCCTTTTTGGACGTTCAAATAGCTTCATGGCATTGTGTAATTTATATTATAATTATAACAATACCGTCAGGACATACCTACTTACTTTATTATGAAGGGTAATCTTCAAAGCTTATTGTTTTTTCGATTGTATAGTCAGCAAGAAACTGAAATGTTGATCGACTTTTGTTGCTTACCGTACCGATTTAAAGTTTTTTTTTTGTATCTTTTACAAGGGCCACAAATATCATAAAACAACATGTCTTCACATCTAGTATACCATACATAAATTTGCTAAAAAAACTATTCAATCAATATGATAATGAACACAAATCAAAAACACAGTCTATTTCATACACCACATACAACTAATATAATATGTGTTAAGCGATTGCAATATGAGTTAATTCCACAACAGAGAGTACATTTGCGAAATTACTCGAAATGCGCAGTGTTTCAGAGCACTAGGCTTACTGGAATCGTACTTAATACTAGCACAGTCATGGCAATCTTGGTTTGATTAACATAACTGAAGTTCAACTGTAATAATACCTTAACAAAGTATTCGATAATGATCCGTAAAATAACTTAAATTGCATCCAAAAATACGTTACTAGGTAATCGAAAGTCCAAAAAAACACTACAAAGTGAAAAATAAAGGACATTGACCATCGATATATGGGAGTGGGGCCAAGTGCTGCCCAGAATGGACACACAGTGCATTATGTTCCTTGGGCTTATACTAGTCTGTAGACTAAAGCTCTTCAAAATCTATCCGAGGAGTTTTGAGAAATATGATTTTTTGTTAAGGTTTTTCTATTGATGAAGAACGACAACTAATAGCGCATTTTACTAATTAATGGCAGTAGATATTTTGAACAATGATGCACATTATTATTACCTTAATTTCATTTATACACATTTAATTTTTTTTTTTACAAAACATTTAAAAATAAAAATAGTAGCCCACCGGTATCGGGAACAGAGTCCAAACTACCGGCGGTCAGGGCTCCTGAGAGAGGAACCTTTTAACGAAATGCGCCGTGATCAGAAGTACCGTTTTCTGGATCAAGCCCTTGATCCAACTGCCTAACAAGAATCTCCTCAGGTGTTGGACGACGCTCTTGGCTAATACGCCATTGGCCGTCATGACTATCAGCACAATGACTGCTGTATCCACATCCAATAATATGTCGACAATCTCGCGAGCTCAGGTCAAGATACATAATCTGCTTATCTTTTTATATACGAGTATAAATAATATACCGCTATATCAATAATCATTGTGCGACGCTATCAAAATCAAGCCTAGCCTAGCCTTTCCCAACATGATGGGGTCAGCTTCCAATCTAACCGGATGCAGCTGAATTACACATGCACATGCTGCATTTTACATGGAGCCACTGCCTATCTGACCTCCATAATCCAGTAACTGGGTTACATGATACCCCTGCCCCTTGGTAAGACTGGTTGTCAGACTTTCAGGCTTCTGACTACCCGTAACGTCTGTCAAAGACCTACAAATAACAGCCGGAACCAAAGGCTTAACGTGCTTTCCAAGGCACGAAGAAGTCTCGATATGTAATGGATGCTCACCCATCCACGAACCGACCGCGGCAAGCGTAGCTTAACCTTCGATCGACCCGTGCGGCTGTGGTCGTTTAGCCACGAGCCCCTTCATTGTGCGACGCTCTAATCGATCTATTACCACTATGTCTGACTTATTGGCAACAAGCCAGACATAGTTGTGACTAGCTGTGCCCCGCGACTTCGTGCGGGTAGAAGCCACATTTTAATAAAGCTCCTTCGTCCACCGACCCGCGGAGTTGCTCGCCCACCCGCGCTATGACTTTTTTTTCGCTTAGCGTTCCTTCTGACTTTTTTCTTTTTGCTTGGCTCCTCAGGGTCGTAGTGTGATGTTAAATAGCCTATATTCATCGAGAATTGGGCTACCAAATGCAAATAGAATTTTTCAAATCCGACTGGTAGTTCCAGAGTTATCACTTTTGTTCACAATTTCATGACTTTTTTTTTAGGGCGGAACCCTAATTATTTTTCTAAAGTAAAAGTAGCCTAAGTTACTCCTTATAACATCAGCTATCTGCCTGTGAATGTCCTGTTAAAATCAGTCCCGCCGTTTCGGAGATTAGCCGGAACAAACACACGGACAGACCGACAGACAGATAAAAATTTTAAAGAGTTTTTTTTTGTTATAAGTACCGTTTAGACTTTCACAAGGATTTAGTAAAAAGTTGATATCTTGACATTACAAACACTTCAATTTTTTAAAATTTTATTTATAGATACTCGACACGATTTTTAACATGTCGCGAACAAGTCTTGAACGGAAAATGAAGAAAGATCACTGGACGATAGATCGATCCCAATACAATATTATATTGCCGGTATTATCGAAGCTAAGTCAAAAACTAAATACAATATATTGGACCACCGCGCAAGCATTTTCTACCAAATAAAAAATAAAAATTTCAAAAACGGTCCACAATTAAGGAAAATATCGATGAACATACATAAAAAAAACATAAAGACGAATATATTGTATAATCTCTTCTTTTTTTTTGAAATCGGTTAAAAAAACCTTTTCTCGTCAACAGTTCCATTCATGGTTGGTCTGAAATACCAACAGATCTTTCCTTCGGCGGTTCTTGGGTGCAGATGCACCCAAGGACAACCCCTGCTTGGTGTAGGACTAATGCAGGATAAACAAACAAAAATATGGGTTTGAGTGGCTAAAGTGAACTGGTTACCTAGAACTATGGAAAGACTATGGCCCCTGTTTGATTAATGTTTCATAATTATATATACGGATAAAATGGCAGGGGTGACTTGCACACTCAATAATGGGCCCCCGAAAACGGTCGCTAGCACACAGTGTCGTAGCGACAAGGGAGCAACATGTCCTGAGGTGCTTATGAGGAGTGGAGAGGTATGCCACGACTATCAGGACAATCCCGGAAGTACGGTCAAGATCCCTACTAGCATCGTACTGGAATACTTCCTTGCTCCGAACATGTTTGCTCTTGCGAATCTCCATTCAAGCCGGCCAATAAAGGCAAGAATGAGGTGGGAGCGCAGTTTCTCGTCAGTGTTCACTCTGGCCGGTCAATAAAGGTAAGCCAGTGATGGAGAACAAGACTTCTCCCAGGAGATAGGGTCCGTGGGGTCGCTACTGCCCAACAGCTCGCCACATTCTGCCCTGCGGGTTCATTTATCTCTCTTGGTCTGGCCCCTCACCCTAAACCCGTTTCGGCAAAGTAAACTCTACTGGCACAGAACTAGAGTTTAGAAGCGCGCAAGCCCCACCACGATGTCAACGTAGAGATACGATTATTGCAAGTTGCAACATTGAGTTTTTAATGTCAAATTGATCGGACATTCGAGACAAGGCATTATAATGTTACGAGCTACCGTAGTCGTCGAAGATATCATGAAATTAAGAACCATTATCTAATACAGTGGAATCAAGAAAAAATTTTGTAAAATAATTGGGTTCATATTAATTATTTAAAACTTGTAGTATCCCAGTTAGGGGCACTCTTTTTCCGTTTCCAATAATTTTAGGTTTACCTTTATATAACGTTTAGCTTCATTATCTGCCCATACTGCTATTAAAACACAAAGTTCATGACCGATTAAAAACAAAAAGGGAGTTAGCGTAAACACGAGCTTTTTAGTGAAGATATATAATTAAGGTCCCTGAATATTGTATAAGTAGGTATGCGTAACGAACGGCGGTTTTAGCCTAAACGCTACTAATACCCGCCGTTTGTACTAGAATGTGAAGCAATATGTTATCTGTCTTTGTTGCTATTGTGGAGCCCTGGGGGCCTATGGGGTAGGCCAATCGGTGTTTGGTATTGATAATAATTTTATTATGGTTTCGAGGTCAAGTATGAGTGTTTCGCTAATATTGTGAATGTGAAAGAGAGAATCTTTGTCTGATTATTTATTTATTCTTCAGAAAGCTTACACTCTAATATCTATAAGTGTATATATATATATATATATATATATATATATATGTGGATAAATAATGTTCAACTAACGCTTAAAATTGCCAAAATAAAACTATGTACCATCGCAACAACATTACCGGTGAATCAATTTTCAACCTTATTATCTTAGTGATAAGGTCGAAAAGTGGTTCACCGCAAATATCCGCAATGGTATTTACCTACCTATTTAGCGAAGAAAACAAACCTCAAACTTATGCATTGCCAACCTTATGCGAGATGCACCGTGGAAGGAACATGACTATACCAATTAAACACATAGCTGTATCTCCACCCGCCCGCGTCGATTCGTGTCCTTATGCTTCGCGCCTTGCAAAACTACAACAATAATCACACGTTTTTAGCTTCACATTTTTTATTTATTTATTTAATACTTCAAACACACAAATATTATAGGCAGAATTAATGCCATAGGAATTTTCTACCAGTCAACATTTTGGTGATGTAGAAACAAACAGTGGTAAGTGTAATTTCGAAAATTCATAATTATCATTAATTTTTTTTTTGCTACTGGTATCTAGTTTTTCTCAAGGTAAGCCTTTTCACAAGTAGCACGAAGCGCAAACACCCTTAAAACACCTTTAATATAGGTATTTATTTAATTAATACCTATTTAAGCCTTCGGTATCTACACATTAAAATCACTACTTCATTAGAATAATCAGCATATTTTATACCAGATTAAGCAAAACAAACTACAGTTACTTTTGCCTGTCGACACGCATTACGTTTGAACGCGTTCACTAATCAAAAGGCATTATTCAAACACGCATAAGTTCGCAACACGCCATGTTATGTGTTTTGTTTATAAGGCATGTTTATGGATCTGGGTTCTGATTTCACGAATTGCTGTTTCGCATGCCATATCCATTCCATATCTATGGATGCGATGCGTGCAGCTAGATTAAATGGTATAAGCGTGCAGCGCAGGAGCAGAGCGCATAGACAAAATGACATGCTATCAGCAATTACGATGATGGTAAAGTCAAAAATGTAATATATTGATATATGCTACCGAAAAGCTTATGTAAGTCCTGTTCAAAGTCGTTGTAGAATTATAGGAAACGATTTTAAAGCGATTGTCTTTTGTCATTGTAGCAATCCTTTGGTGAGGTCTATATATATGTCGCAGTGAGATGGTTATGATGATTGGTGGATGGTGTGGTGGAGGGTATATACCTACCGTAATATAATTATATGAAAGTGCTTCATAACTATCTTACTAGGAATATAACTATGATACGAGCACGATCTGGTAATATAGCTATTAGGGCACTCCGACCTAATAGGTTAGGTTAGAACTGTGATCAAATACGCGCGAGCCGAGCGAGCGAAGCGAGCGGTGCCACGGCAGCGGCCGGCGAGTGTTATTGGCTGCAGTAACAAAATTAGGGCACTCCGACAGTTATGAACCGCTTTCATATAATTGCTAGTATAATTTATAGTGCTAGTGCTAGGGATATAACTATATTTGTTTATTTAAAACATGCTTTAAACGCACACTATGTAGACAAGCATATTATAGGTTGAATGATTATATCATAGATAAAAATGCTTGACTAAATGCTGGTCCTGCTCCACAGCCACTTGGACTTTGTTAAATTTTTTCTTTTTTGTTTTTTTTTTGTTTGGAAGAAATGCGTCCCTTTTTTTTCTAACATTATGTTATTACTATAGACTTATTGACTATATATAGACTATAGACTTATTGTTTACTAATCTTTTAATACAATCATTGCAAACTATAGTTTTGTATAAATTAGAAGCATCTTTTCAATTTTGTAAATGTGAGTAACATGGAGCGGTTTTATGTTATGATGTAGGTATGTTGACTTGAAAGAGTATGGCAGTTGAGAGTATGTCATGCTCACTTAAATGTCTCGCTGATGGTGGCGCGTGTGTTGGATCATTCGGTTCCCTACAAAATGGTTGAGCTGGATGGTGCTGATCCACGCGTCATGTTCGTGAACGGGCGCCGTCAGTGGAGACTGGTCATCTCTTAGCTGCCAGGGCTTATTTTTAATCTTATATTTTGAATTGTTTTAATTATCTATTTTTTACATTGTTCTCACATATAGAAGCAACAAGAACAATGTACCCAGGATTTTGTAACAATTTTGATTTAAAAGAGTGTCCATGGAGTTTCTTGCCCATTCTTCTCCATAGAGATCTACGTTTTGGAATGGGCGACTAGCTTCAATTTTCTGACTAACTGACCGACTCTTTGACAATTCAAAAGTGCCTGTAATTGGTTTAATTGAAATAAATGCTTTGAGTTTGCGTTTTAATTCTTCATGCACAGAAATGTACAGAGGCGGACTTAATGCCATAGGCATTTTCTACCAGTCAACCTTTGGGTGATGCAGAGACACACAGTGGTAGGTGCAATTATGAGAAATTGTGGAATACATATTTATTTAAATATAAAGATACACATATATCTATTACAAACTATAAATTTAATAATATATATCTAATTATAAGTAAATAAGCGCAAATAAATATATACATAAATACACAAATATACTAAAACAAATAAGACAAACAATGGGAAAACGTTAACGTTGTGATGATACTGCCAGCTTCTTACGAATGTGCTCGCGAACTTTTATTTTAAAGGATACTAACGGCTACAACTTCTTACTGCGACATACATGTTTATGTCCAGCAGTAGCTTTTGTGTGATGTGTTAATGAAAAATCTAGTTTCTTTGAAAAATCTAGTTTGCACAAATTAACATGAATATGTATGTACAGTACTTTGGTTGCGGTTCTATTTCCGTACGCAACAAAAGTATTGAACTAAGTACCTAATTGATTTCAGGTCTGAGTGTTTACTACCCATACATGTGTCATTTGTGCCTGTAAACACACCCATGACATGGAAACAAAGCCAAGTGGAGAAAAGGAACTTTAAAAAAAAATCATACCTACTCGAAATATTTTTGTCCATTTGTAAGATGTTTTCTATCATTTTCCCAGTTGCATAAACACGATGGAAAATTAAAAGGGAACTTCAGTCAAAGTGACCACAACTGCAACATAGAGACCATGCATCAAAGGAGCGCCTGTAACTTCGTTAGTCGCAAACAGAAAACTAAATGTAGGTACAGAAATTGGTTGGATAGACGAATAGAAACTAAACTATGTCATTCGTAGGTTCGCTGCGCCGTACACATCAATGGTATATTTCTGGTCAAAAGGCATAGGTATAGGTACCTTTAGATAACAGTTATTTCAAAGAACTCAAACTCAAAGCATTTATTTCAATTAAACCAATTACAGGCACTTTTGAATTGTCAAGGTGTCGGTCAGTCAGAAAGTTGACGCTAGTTGCCAATTCCATAGCGTAAAGTAGGTTCGTATAGAGAAGACCGGCCAAGAATCTTTACGGACACTCTTTTAAATCAATATATTATATTATTACAAAATACTAGTAACGGTTAAGATTAATAATAATTTAACCCAATGATGACCTTAATTAAAGATTAAATTATTGACAGACCACAAATACGAACGCCACAAAATATCTGTCAGCAAAAACAAACAAAAGGTGTGGCCAGAAGATCGTAATTTGTGGCAGAATTTGTTACTTTTGTGAGTACCTAGTGTACGTCGCATGTGGCTTAAGCGTCATTTTAGGTAGTACCTACCTAATATGACGTTTAAGCATAAAACCGAAGGCAACCTACCTAATTATGGCGGGAAAATATCTAACTGATCCTCTAAGAACGTATCGACCTCTAATGGTGTACATTTAAAAAAAAATTAACCTACACCGCGAGCCTGTACCTGTTCGAACTTATGACTCCAAAATAAGAATTATTCGTAATTCATAAAAAGAAGCGCAATCATTATATTAAAGTATAAAATAATTATTTTTAGGAAAGCAAAAACATGGGAATTATTTGGGGGTATATTATATTTATATATATATATTATAAATACATGTCATTGTGGCGTTACATGCTAACACTAACTAACTAACGAAAAACAACAAACATGTTTTCAAATCAACAACCTATAGTTCGATACAAAATGGGCAATACAGTGACACAACATGACATAAGACCGAGTCCCAAAAAACATAGACGAGATAGACTATGTTACATAAGACCCACAGAAAATCTCCAACACTTCTAGTAAACAGGAAATAGCCGCCGGCTCTCTGGCCACACTGTCTAGCCCAAAAGAAATAAATTGTGGCCACATTAATGACATAATAATTATCTTTGTAATGTCTTGGTCTGCACAAATGTTGCTTGTTCTTAAAGGGTTTATATTTGTAGACTTATAGTTAGATTCAACATTCTGTCTACTTTTATTCAAAGATAGATGAGCTATGAACACTGACTCACAGGGTTCTCCTAGTTTAGGTGGCAGGGTTTTCCACTATTCGTGCAGCCTTTTCACAAACATCCAATGTCCTATTTGAAATGTATTGGTATTGTATACAAAGGTGTATTGGTATTGTATACAAAGGTGTATTGGTATTGTATACAAAGGTGTATTGTGTCAATAAACTTATTTTTATTTTATTATTATTATTTTATTTTTATTTTATTCATAAAATAGAACGGTATTTTCAAATACTGTAATAATAAATATTAACGAATTAATAGTCAGTAAGATAAGATTTCTGCTGCTTCCTTTGTTATAATAAACACCAGCGGGCCAACCACAACCTCTTATAGCAGTATTATTTTAATCTTACTTCAGTGTGAGAAAGAGATGGAGCTATACAGGACGTCTAGCTCCATCTCTTTCCCATTCTCAAGTAAGATTAAAATGATATTGCTTTAAGAGGTGGTGATCTAGCTCCTGTATATTTCTAAGAAGTTCAATGAAAAGTGGTGACCTAGATTGTTGACAAAATTACATGATTGTTAACTCAAACTATCCATTAGTGCGTAGTAATTGCGTAACACTCTTACAATGGCAAATCCTTTTCAACAACATTTTTTGCTTGTTGAGCAGAGAAATTTTTCAAACATTATGCAGCAATTGATTAGCGATTTCCTTAAAAATCCTTCAAATTGTGATTGAATGTTTGTTACGCGATAAGGGTGTAGTTTCAAGGTTTTCTCTTAATTTGTGTTACATCATTATCTTTCTTGCCATGCGTTAGTCTCGCAAAAACTCGAAAATGGCTCGACCGATTGTGATGAAACTTTGGTAATTTATTGTGTGCTCGACGAAGAAGGATCCTAATTAAAAAAAAAATAAAAAAAACATTGCAACACATTAGCTAGTGTACCTATCGATACTAATTGAAGAGACAATATCGAAACATTCTAATCAAAATAGTAAACACCTAAAGTTATACAATCAACAGTTCTGTTTTGATTTACATGAAAATCGTAACAATTAGGATACTCCGGCCAGCGCCGTCCGTGATCTAACTTTATTCGTGACGTTGTTTGAATAATTCTGTGTTGTCTTAGTTATAATACTCTTAATTACAAACAATGGTAAGGCAAGGGTGTACTGGAAGATAGGCGAAGCTATAACTGAGGAGAGATACATTTGACAGGCAATTAAAAAACCGACGGACTATTTGTCAACCAAAAGTAAAGTCAGTGAGACAAGACACAGTCAGTGACAAATTCACATGTCAAAAATTGTGTAAAACTAGCAATTTGTAAACACCTACCAATTGATTTAATTAATTATTCATAAGGAGACTCTTTAAAATTCTACAAAAAGTTACGTAAAAATGTTGCTACCCAGTTTTATTTGTTACGAAATAACTGTTTTTATGAGGAAATAGTACATTATTGCAGCGGCCGACAACAGAGACAATGAAAATAGACGTGTATGTACATACGGGAGTCCACCAACGCCTGGTTGCGGCCAAGGCTTGTATAGTACTTTTCTGAAATAATGCGCGGAAATTCAACAATTAATTATAAATTCCAGATTCAATGACAATCAACAATAACCTTGCACGCGCCAATGTTCATTTATTTCTTTTTTTACTTTAAACAGCAATATTTGCCAAGCCAGTTCGAGATTTAAATAAAATCTTTGATAAAGTTACCTCCTTGGTTGCCAAGTGTCGAAGTAAAAAGTTCGTTCCATTTTTAAATTGCACGACAGATATGAGTTTTCATACTAACATTGCCGGCCGCCTGCTCGCATGTACCCAATTATTTTCTCCAGTACAGCAGTTTCGATTTATCTCGAAGAAGGTTGTCAAAATAATGCTCGAATTTCTAAGCATGTTTGATAAAATGATATTTGAAAATGCCAGAAAGTGTTTAAAAAAAGTTCATAATATGATTTCAATCACATGAACGCGAAATGAAAATATAGCTTCCAGAAAAACGAAAGTTAAACAGAAAAGCCACGGAATAAGTACAACCAATCTAGAACCAATCTAAGAGCTATTTGTTCAAACTTTACTAATGAATCCTATAACTTCAATGACTGCCGGCTATTACGGACGAATCGGATATTATTCCAGTTTTATATTGAAGCCATTTTAAATTCGGGGATCCATGAAAATTTACCGCGAGATATTTCGCTATAAAATGGTGGGATTTTTTATTAAAGTCACTCGACTGACTGGTATAATGTTTATTTGCTACGATATGGTTGCAGTCGCCTATAATATTTGTTAACGTGATAAAAATGGTATTTAGTACACAAGCCAGATATTGACAGCTCACTTCAAGCTCACTTCACCTAAGTTTTCATGGTAAGATTTTTACAGAATACATTGGCAGGTGTCGGTATTCTCCCTACAAGTAAAGGCCCCTGCAAACAGGCGCGACAACCGAAGTGAATTGCACGCGACACAAAGGCACCACTCGTCGTGCGACACGCAGTGTCTTTGTGTCGCGTCGCGTGTCGCACCTGATTGCAGAAGCTTTATGGCGAACGAAATCAAATTTCCTCTGAGATCTTATAAAGGACACACCTGATGAGGTCAGAAGTCTTATGAATTCAGCCGCAATATCACTTGCAACTAAAACACAGTAATGCTTGCTGTATAAATACAAAGGTATGCCGGTTGTAAATTCACTCACAAACTCACTCACAAAGAAAAAAAAATAACAAATGAAAAATTTTCATGCCTTTTATCAGAAAATTATTTTTGGATTTCACTTCGTGTATTTCAGGGTACCCATTTTTATTATAGGCACTATCCACTGACGTCAAACGCTCCTAACCAATAGAGAGAGCACCCATAACCATTTTCGGAGAACCGTTCCAGACGCGTCTAGTAATAACACTTCAAAACCTGGCCACTAGTGGAAGCCTCTAGACGAAATGAGTCTGTTCAATCTAGAACTTCAAGCAGAGAAAATAAAACCCCCAAAACCTGATTCACTCGTCAAGTATTCGCTGAAAATGCTGAAATAAACCCCCTTTTATTACATCACGTTATGGCTGAAATTCATCGTATACGCACTGCTATTTACGGCATATACTCACTTACGAGTCGGTAAATCACTGTTGGAGCGTGTAACCATCCATATAGAGATGCTATAGTACCCGCTATACACTATGGGGCTAGGAATGGGTAATGGATGCGACTACCGTGCTATGTGCTTATTTAATTTTTTAAATATTTCCGTGCTGTTTCGTGCAAAAATAATATTTTCCATTACAATGGATTTTACATAAAGTTTACATTTTAAAGTTTACAAATTTATTAAGTAAACATATCTATAAAGGAAACATAAACCTACAACCTAACCTAAACTATAATCATTGGCAATACATCCATCCACCAAACATCCCCAAAATAATGATAATTTTCTCATCCCGAGTCCAAGTTTTCTAAAGCATCTTTTTCAAAACTACAACTACTACGATGTCTTCTGGGTAACTAGAGTCAAGAGCAAACCTATCTCAAATAAAAAAAAAAACAAAATTAGGTACTCCATACAGCCCAAATAAAAACTGTGAAGGTCCAGTCATAGTCAAAATAAAAGAACATCGGCCTTTGCCGACAACGATGTCTTTCCAATATAGACTTCGAAACTAAATTAGATTTACGTGCAAAGCAGTACCTACACACACTATAAATATATCCCTGAATGTTTATCAACACTCGAGAGTCCTCCGTAATTCAACTGAAAAACATACTAAAACCATACAAATACCTATTTGATAAGGTGACCGTCGTAAAACTCGAGGCTTGGAAGGAATTGCGCTGCGTCAAATCTTTTTTATCGTCAAAGAGAACGATCAATCATGCGCCGAAGACAGTTGTAATGTATTTGCATTTTGTCGCTGATGTTCACACAGCCTTATTTTAAAGATGAGGATTATCTACGGAATCCCAATGAGGCTTGGATGGAGTAAATAAAGATGGGAAATGTATTTGAGGTCGGATTAAACGGAGGCCTGCTTTTGTGGGTTTCAAATTACAGCGGAATATACAAGACACGCGCTGATATTTTACAAAGATAATGGTGCGGTAACAAAGCGTGTTTTTTGTGCAAATTGTGTAAAAGACGAAATAAATAACCGTTTTATAAACTTTCGGCAGGCACAGGAAGATAGGTTGTCACTTTGCTTATCTATTAAAAATGAAATGCTGTTCGTTGGTAAGCGCAGCACTTGAGAACGGCTGAACTAATTTGACTATATTTTGTTTTAAAATGTTGGTAATAGTCGGAATCAGGAGCTTACGGAAAGTTCCCGCGCAAATTGAAAAGAGCATTTTCTATGGGAATTTTGTATAAATTATTGTAATTTGGATGATACAATGTCTGTCGCGTCAGTTAGTTTAAAATAAAAACTATAGATTCTTCATTGGAATTTTCCCATAATAGGTATTAGGTAGTTACTTACTGAATTTATTGATATTTGTTCATTTGCAAAAAAAAATAGATGCAACTACCTACTTATTTATTCTGATCATTGTTATAAAACCTCGCTTAAAACAACTTAAAAATAAAAGAAGGCTTTCATAACATATACAACACACATGTTCTGTTAAATTGTGTCCAGCCAATCAGTCTGCCGGATAAAACGGATCCCTGGACATTGCTTTAAATTAACCGCTCCGTTTTTACAACTGAGTAATTTTTCAAACCAAGCCGGGTGTAATTTTATTTATAATTAAAAATGTATTTTTTGCCTCAACAACCGGACATTTAATGCACATTTAATTAAGCTGAGCTGATCAACTTTGGTGGAATGAGGAGACCTAATTATAGAAAAATGCTGTTCGTTTTTTGTTTGCGATTGAGTTAGCGTTTTTTTTTTAAATTTCGGAATATAATAATATTTACATAATATATAAGTAAGTTAACAGGCCTAAAATAATAATAATTATGCATATGTATATAAAAAAGTATGAACATAATCATAGAGCATAAAAAATTCGTCCGCATCGCTGTCAACAGGAAAAGTGCCCAAAAGGCTGGCAGCATTGCCACGTTGTATGACGATGCTTATTATTTGGCCAAAAAATAGGCCAGCCCTGTGGTTATTTTTTCAAATATATTGTTTGTTTCATACTCGCACCGTTTATAACAAAATAATAATAATTTAATAATCATGTAAAGGTGAATAAGGAAATTAAAATTCAGATTCCTATTTTTTATCTTGTGTAGTAACTTTAGATTACGGTAATTTATGCTAATACTGAGAGTTGCACAGAGAGCCATGGAGCGTTCCATGCTCGGCATAAGATTGATAGACCGAATTCCAAACGTCGAGATCCGAAGACGAACGAAAGTTTTCGATATCGGAAAACGAGTTATGGAACTCAAATGGAGTTGGGCAGGACATCTGGCAAGGCGCAGTGATGACAGGTGGAGTAAGGCAGTGACTGAGTGGCGTCCAAGGACTGGAAGACGAAGCATCGGTCGTCCGGCGGCGAGATGGGCAGATGACATTGTTACCATCGTGGGTAGAACCTGGATGAGGCTGGCACAGGAGCGTGGGGATTGGCACATGAAAAGAGAGGCCTATGCTCAGCAGTGTAGCATAAATTACGGTAATCTAAAGTGACATCACATTTCTTTTTAGTTACTAAGACGAATAAATTGGTTCGATTAGATACCCCCCGTCGAAAAAAATTACGGACTATTAGTTTATTTCAAACTAACTATAAAGTAATTAGGGGGAATAATTGATTTCCAATGACATGGTTTTCCACTTTAAGAGCACGTCGCCTTCACTTTGAGAGACTGTCAACTTCAAGGTTACAGTAGTTCAAGGTTACACAAGTACAAGGTCATTCTGAGATCTTCACACTTGACTACTCACCCGAACCTATAGATATCAATACTATACATAACATCACGCCTGTAAACCCTGAAGGGTTAAGTGTACCAATAGTACACACACATTTCGCCAGTTATATTTTTAAGCCACATTTAATAGCAGGCGAGCCTATTGCCAACCACTGGGCACAAAGCCAGGTGCCAGGCTGCTAGTGAAAAATTCCTGATGGAAAACCCACTAACACTTTGAATTGAACCCTAGGCCTCATGCTCAACAGTAGCGCTTGCGACCACAAGACCAACGAGGCAGATACCCATAATAAACCTGTAGATAACTGTTTACAAAAAATAACCTATATTCGAGTAGGTGCCTACCAGGGGCGCAGCCTTCATACAACCCGATTCCTATCGGCTTCCCTTCGTAACACCCACTGTTCTTAATGTCTACTATTGCCAAATAATATGGTACACATGTGCATCACATCACATTACATATATTTAATACCAGTTTAATACAGTCATCATAAGATTAAAAACATTACAAAAATGTCTACAATATTTTGTCTGAGTTTAAGAGAGCTGAACAATTTTTTCTTCGGCTTCCCTCTAATGATAATTGTAGCTGAGCTACTGGTGCCTACTGCGCCAGGATCCAGAAGCAATAACATTGAACTTAACTTGCCTGAGAACTGGACGAGATATCTGCGCGTCGCTCTTCAACGTACTATATAGCATATAAGTAGGTATACATTCACAATTTCACCACTATTAAACTATTAAACTATTAAATATATTATTATTCATCAACAACTGCGAAAGTCAGGGACGATTTTTTAATTTATATAATACGGCAAACGACCGGCGGAACTTTTTTTGTCTGGTCTAAATTCTAATTTTTTTTTATTTGAGATAGGTTTGCCCTTGACTCTAGTCTAGGTCAGAGATGACGGAGACAAAATCGAGGATGGAGCGAGCTTACCCAGAAGAAGCCTGTTCACTCTCACTTTGAAGAGATCAGGGTTGTATGCGTTCGGAAATACAGACGCAGGCAGAGAGTTCCACTCCTTTGCTGTGCGCATCACAAAAGTCATTTGGAAACGCTTAGTGCGCATTGGTGGGATAGCAACTAGGTAAGGAGGATGGTAACCTGCAGTGCGTCTAGATGTCCGCTGATAGAAGGCGGCCGGCGGAATGAGGTCGTGGACTTCTTGAGCGCACTCCCCGAAGTATAATCTGTAGAAGACCGACAAGCAGGCAACCTTGCGGCGATGAGCCAAGCTGTGAAGCTTGGCATCCACCAGTCTTACGTCGCCAATGAGCTCTGTGTTTCACCGAGTCAAGCGCGGCAAGTTGGTATTTGGCCGAGCCATCCCAAAGGTGGCTGCAATACTCCATGCAGGATCGGACTTGCGCTTTGTAGAGAATTAAAAGCTGTCCAGGCGTAAAGTTGTCATTGAAATAATTATTGATGTGACTTATTAATTATCGACAGTGTATAGAAAGAATACTCTATATTGTCGATAATTAATACACTTTTATTGAAAAAATTATATTAATTAGTATTACCGGATGATTTTTTTTACTGGCAGGAACAAATAGGGTCTTACAGTATATTTGAATAGGAAGCCGCTGGCGTAACTAATTTACAATACTTTAAACTAATTTGAAGTAAACTTTTATGACTATTCTATATATCTGTCTGTCTATCTTTTCATACTAATTTAAACGGAAAATATCGAAATTAAAATGACTCAATCGACTTTATGCGTGGAAACAACTTGTAATATCGATAGCAACAGAACTTAAAATTCATTCTACCCCATCACTAAATCATAGACAATTTCAAACGGCCATTATTGTTCAGATCTTTGATAGATTGGAAAACTACGGAGATTAGAATATCAAAGATTTGTTGTTGGTAACGACCCATGACAGTTACCAAAACCTTAAACAAGAGAAGAGTGAGTAAATCCTGCATAATATTTTAGTGACGTCACGAGAAAAGATAAAACATGACGTCATCACTTCAAATGAAAGTAATTTCCACCATGAGTATACGGTTTGCCTCAAAGTATAAAAATGTCGTTCATTTGTCACTTATAACTCATTTTTAATGTATTTTTGGAGGGTGAATGAGTTGACACTTTTCTTTGCCAAGTAAAGATAACATCATTATTTTGACAACCTTCTGAGGCAGTTCAATGACCTGTATAGTCTGATGTTTTAAATGCTGTTTAGATTTTAATATTCGTATGCCGTTTCTATACGATTGTGGTGATTTTTAAGTTTCGTGAACGTGACTTGAGTTACAGAGTAAATTATGGTTAAGTACCATAATTTTAATGGCTGAGACAGAACTAACTTAGGCAAATGATAAAAACTTTTTGCAAAAAAAAATAAACTACCGGCTTCCAAAAAAGAAACACTAAAAAGTGAAAAATAACTTTAATTTCAGAAGTCGGTGTCTTTGGATCTGGATTTTAGTTTTTTGCCTCCGACTTCCGAAATTAAAGTTATTTTTCACTTTGCAGTGTTTTGTTTTTTTGGAAGCTGATTGTTTTTTTTTTTTTTTTGGTAAAAAGGTTATTATTTTTCACTTTTTAGTTGTGATACCAACCCCACACAAAGTCATATACCACTACTTGCAATGTAAATAACAGTGACAGGAAATTATTATAACATCGTCAACATACACTAAGTGGACAAAATAGGTATTTATAAGCTTAGTCAAAAACCACTCATCAGAACTTGACCAAAATATGGGACCAATCTGGAAGTTTATCCTTTCAAAGAATTTTTCAATTCGGTGTATAAATGACGGAGTTCTGAGGTAACAAACATTAAAAATATATAGCCGAATTGAGAACCTCCTCCTTTTTTGAATTTTCTTAAAAAGGGAAAAAGGCTTGACAGATCTTGATAACTTTAGGACCTAAACGATGCTGGGATTCTGTGATATAAGCAAACAATATTTTTAATATCTTTTAGTTAAAATGCGTCTCTGTGAATGTCACATACTCATATCATAATTATCATAATATTATTATCTGACCAAGATTATGTCTGGACTTTAAAAGAGACTGTGACCTCTGAGTTTGTTTCGGCCTTTCTTCTCAGAGTAGTCAGATAGGAAACGCCGGCCTCATCTAGTTTAAAAAAAAATGTTTGACGTGTAAAAGTGTTTGTATAAACCTACTTACAGAAATAAAATCATTTATCATTTTATGGTCCTAGGAAATGAGAACTCTTCTTTCTTTCTTTTTTTTCTTCCGATGATTGTGTATTTATTTTATTTCAAATAAACGTATTTTTGTTCTTTGTTTTCTTTTTTAATAAATTTTCTTAACAGGAGGGATTGTATATTATATACTTGAATGCCCAGATTTGTGTAGATATCGTTTGTATATTCAAACCCACCACCTAAATACTCGTAGAATAAACTAGAAACACCCGAACTATTTCATGGTTATACATACTGTCGTCAGAAACCAATAAACACCAACTATTATTAAGGTAGCTAGTGTATAAGCAGGGATTTCTATACGTAAACAAACAAACATACATACCTGTACAAATGGGACATTTTTACCCCGAGGGCGTCATTAGGATTCTGAATATTGACGATAATATCTACATAATAATGATGAGGAAAAATGGGTTATTAGAAGAAACATTGTTCACTATTCTGAAAATGTACTACGAGTAATATGCGGGTAGGGAATTTTATTTGTTTATTAAACTTTATACACTATCACATTAGAAGATAGTTGTTATCTATATATCCATACAAATAAATAAAATAGAAGTGTCTGTTTGTAATGTCAAAATAACAGTTTTTACTAAATTCTTATGAACGTATATACGATAATTATAATTTAAAAAAATGAATTTTGAATTTGATTTTTTTTTTGTCTGGCCGTCTGTTTTTTCCGGCTAATCTCTGAAACGGCTGCACCAATTTTGATGAGACTTTTACTAACAGATAGATAGCTGATGTTATAAAGAGTAACTTAGGCTACTTTTATTTTAGAAGAAATAATTAGGGTTCCGCAAAAAAAAACCTATGAAATTTACGCTAATCTCTTGAACTACAAGTCGGATTTGAAAAATTCTTTTGCATTTGGTAGCCCAATTCTTGAGGATGGTTATAGGCTATTTAACATAATTTATTTAGGCCTTAGGAGCCGAGCAAAAAAGAAAACGAAGTAGTAGCGCGAGTGGGCGATGCAACGCGACGGGTCGGGGGACGAGGGAGGTTTATTAAAATGTAGCTGTTATTTTAGTATATTGTGTATCTTACGACTTCCACGCGAATGAAGTCGCCGGGCACAGCTAGTAATATAACTTATTTTCTACCAAGCAACGAGTTTTTTTCATACTTAAGTAGGAGAAACTCTGTAACGGCCGAACACAATAACCTATCTATCACCAGTGTTGGCATACTATCTATCTATGGTTTTAATGTCCCAATAATCTATAAGAGATTATGGAATCTTACCGGCCTGGCATAAGGACAGATAGAATTATACTGTCTACCATCAATAGCGATCTGTCTTTTACTGAAAATAGGTTATTGGGTTCGGCCGTAAGTGTCTTCTCTCGCCTCTTTAACACTTTCGAATTTGGTAAAATAAAAGGATGATGAAACATACATAACATTATCTATCTATCCTCCACACCGTCAATGTCATTACCACTAAGCCCCAACACCGTAAGGCCCATCATTCTTCACTCTTCGGCCCCATAACTTTCCATCAGGCTTCTCCGGAATATCCATAATTTCCTCAAGACGACAGGTAGACTGGGCACGTAGGGCTGTGCGATCCGTCACGAACCTCATTGGTGAGGACTTAGTAGGTATTAGAAGATATGAGATCGCTTGTAGATATACTTTGAAGGGGGAGATAAGTGGGAAAGAATTCGGCAAGTACACTCGCTCAGGCAAGTAGGCTCTTTGGACTACAGTTTAGGCGACTCGTAATCAAAAGTGTTGGCTGACGCCTATTTCTGTAAATGATAAATGATTTTATTTCTGTAACTAGGTTTGTATAAACACTTTTACACGTCAATCATATTGTTTTATTTTTCCGTTCCGCTGGTGTGGAAAGCCACCTGATTAGGGATGTTATATTACAATATTTTCACTCTTTGGTTTTAGAATAAGTTTGTATGTTAAATTAATAATAAAAATATAAATGTAGAAATTTTACAAAGTATAATAATAAACTCAAAACCTACTGACCGACTTTTAAAACTATTTCACCAGTAGAATGCTATATTATCATTGCGTAACATATGCTATAATTTAGAAAGATATCGCGCGGGCAAAGCCGCTGGCGGAAGCTCATTAATAATAAAAATTATACTGAATAATAAAAAAAGCTTTGTCAAAAACATTTACCTATTATTAATTTTTTTTGGCACATTTACTTGAGATAGTTCACTGATCACCTGCAGCATTCTATTAATTCTGACAGAAGACAATGTAGTTACCACACATGAAGACAATGTTTGATGCAATTTACATACCTATATCGGCTTTATTTGTACTGAAATAAGTGGTTCCCCATCATCAGCATGTGTATCGGTGCTATAATATTACTTAGTAAGTAATTTAAATAGAAACTCTAAATGCGATTTTAGTTTCCTTCGAAATTTCTAAACATTATTCGTTTTTCCTTACAATTTATTTTACCATTCTGCATTTTCATCTCAAACACTTTCCTTCATAATTCAGTACTAAAAGTAACTACATTAGTATCAGGATTCATCGATGCAAACCATAAGTATGTTCCCTATCTGTATTCTCCAGTGGGTACTACTGTAGTGGGGTGGGTAGGTACACTAATTGTACTTAGTTCCCACGTACGAATTATAGTCGGTTAACTATATTTTGAAATTAAATACCCAGTCTTTTTCTATCCCCAACATTCCAACAAATACCTCGCACCCAAGTTTTCAATTCTCCTTTTCCCGTCGCAATATACAGAATACAAATGTACGTAAAGCCGCCAATATTCTGCCCTACCTCAGTGCAGCTGCAGGTCACGTTGGATCACAATCCGTCACGCACTCGCGGCTACGTGTACGGAGGGCTCTACACCAGCTATGCATTGCTAGGGAGGGGGCCATAGGGGCCCGATACTTTAGGGCCGATACTACGGGGGCCGTCGAATATTGGGCTTCAATTTTCGAACAGATAGTGTTATGGTATTACAAGTACGATGTTAGTGCGGAGCGTGTCTGTGAATTTTTCAATATTTTTAATTGATTCGCTGTATGTGCATTGAATAACATTGTCAATATCTTTACAGCATGTAACTCAACAAAGCTTTGTATGCACGTTTGCGCAACTTGCGTAACAAAGTTCTCGTTAAGAAATACTAGTTTCGGTTCATAAGTATTTATTTCCTAACCATATACTAACAACAACAATATACAACAACAACAATACACAACAACAATACACAACAACAATAACACAATACACAGGCGGTATAGGGTTCGATAATATACAGTCTGAAAATCTAACTACCAATTTCTGAAAACAAAAAATAACTAATATTATGAAGTTTGGTTTTATTAAAAAACAAGGAACCTCTGAACACTATCTTTGAAAGTTTCTTTCTAGACAATTTTCAAAAGAAAGCCAGTTTTTTATCAGCAGCTGAACTGACAAGACTCCCCGATAAGTAAACTCCTCATTTTACTAACAACTACGTTTGCTCTTAGTACAAAAACTGTGAACTTTATTTTAAGCCTTCAACAGCAGAAGCCTCAATAAACTAAGCGACCAGATGACAAACAACTAAATACTAATTTACGTTTTTTCTTCAAACTGGTTTCCCCAAAGACTTCATTATGAAACTTGTTAAAAAGTCCAGAAAAAATCTTTTAATTACAATATCAAAGTGATCGTCATAAATTAATCTTCATGAAAGTCTCACGACCTTTTCCCGTCTTAGTTGGCTACTTTTGAGTCTTCGGAGCCTTTGAAGTCTACAACTCCCGAAACGGAAGCCCGATTTTTCCACGATTTTTCCACCGGGGATTCATCAAGTTCACGATATTATGGGCTGGTGGAGAACGTGAATGATCGCGTCCCCGGAGTAATTATTATGTGGCTGGAAAGGGGCTTTTAAGAACAACTTCAGTTAGGTACAGGTATGCCGTTTTGAGAGGTCTCATTATTTATTTTGTATCATTATCACAAAAAGAAATGTTATTAATTTAGGCAGTTAAAAATTTTTATGATGGTGAAGGAAAACGATAGATACATTTTCGGCAAATAATAGATTAATCAGAAATCACTAGCTTATCAGTTTACAAAATAGGTTTAACTGGATGAATTACCAAGATAAATATAACCTCAATGTCAATCCAAGGTCATTTTCACCAATTTGTTGTATAGTTAGATGGATTGGATTGGATTGGAAATTAATGTTTAATCAGCTTTTTGCAATATTGCCGTCGGCCAGAATGAAAACCGTTATCTTTTTTAAAGCTTTATAAAATTATGTTTCAACTCATATAAAAAGGGCTTTTCATAACCATTCGTCGACAGCGCTACAGCAAATTTTAACTGAAAAATTTTTTTATAACCAATTTTTTGATAACTGATTGTTTTCAGCACGAAATTACGTAAAGGCATTTAAAGCCCCGAAATGATGCAAATAATAAAAACCCGATAACATTCTTAAGCTCAATTTTATTTAGGGACCTTCAAATTTCTTCAGTGTTGTACCTTTGAAGCTTCCAAACACAGCTTTAGTTTATATCCAATAAAAAATTCTTATGTTCCTTCTTTCCCAATACGTTGCGATAGGCAATTTTTACGATTCCACTCTGGTAGATAACGTAATAAATCTCCAGAACTCATTTGTTTACGGCCAAAGTTTTTGAGTGCCCGGAATCGTTGTGACAGCAACTTGAACGAAAACAGCTTGTTTGTCTCCAAGAGGACTATACAGATTATTGTTTAGTAATGAACCTTGACTTGGTACGCCTTTGTCTTAATGTAGGGCAAATTCCTCTTATAATACCAAGAAAGATAGAGCATTAATCAACGTCTCTGGGTGTTAGTGATCACAGACCATTAAATTCAGATTCTCACACAATATTTTTCGTGAATGTCAAAAATATAATGAAATTAATTATCACGTTAATTTGTTTCAAAATTGAGATGTTTCATAATTTTTCAGCTCAATGGGTTAATCCTGCAGATATAATTTATTATGCTTTCATTTCCAAATAGGTGACACAATATTTTTGTCCAATTTATCGCTTACAATACTATACTGTCAACAACTTTCTGATTATAGACGATGAAATTAAAAAAAACACACACAGACGGCTTTAAAGCCCACAGATAAAAATTTCATCAGAATCTCAGTCACGTCTGCTCCCAGTTTGATCCAGAATGGTGGATTAGAAGAGGACGTCTGAGTCTCGACTCAGATATTGTGCGAGGCTTACCACAACACTTATTCTTTCTCTAAAGTTGATGCTATCGGGGTTCTTCTATACGTGTCGAGGTGGTGTCTGCATGATAATCAGTTGAAATAAAGAAAGTTATATTTCTGCTGAGTTGTAGGTATCGTGGTCTGAGTTACATCTCATTTCTGTTTACATTGGATCTCTTTACTTGAAAGCTTCAGCTGTAGTTAAGTGGATTTATATTTTTGAGACATGCGAAGATTTTTCTATTAAATATAAACACTGAACGAGATACATTTGTATTTTGTTGTTATGATGTCTGTGGCCGTTTAGTGTCATTGAAAGCGTTAAAAAGGTAAAGACACTTTACTTGAAAAATATATTTAAGATCAATTTTATTTATGTGCATACAAGAACACCAGCACCTCTGATAAAAATCAGTTAATATTTCTCTTCACATTGTGGGTTCATTCGTATCAAATGATTGAATGAATAAAATAATAAACTATGAAAAAGCAATGTCTACGTTCATATTTTTATAGTAGAAAAATGTTTAAGCCTACGCTTTTGTTAACATCAAATCTTACAGTGCAGTGTAATCAACTCTAACAACATAACATTGAATGACATTGACATTGTATTATATTTTGATTTCGTTGGTCACCTCCATTTGATCTTGTTATTCCATTAAAATTCATGAATTGCAATCTATACGACGGTATATATCTTGTCTACACGTTATTTCAGATGTGAAAATTACTTAAAGGAGGACGCGCGGGCTTGCGAAAGATGGAAGGAGTGGAGGGAGGCCTGGGAGGCTTCTGCCCAGGGGAGGGACAGCGTAGACTAAAAAAAATCATTCTGTATATTATATTAAAAACAAATAAATTATGTTTACTTGTTTATTAATGCTGTGCTTTAGCTTGAACATTAATTTATTTTTTACTCGCAATTTATTTAAATCTGTCTGGCTTGTACTATAGAAATATTGGATCCCACCAAAAACATTAAATGTAAAAAATGCCAAGTCTCTCCATGCAATCTTTCCAACGTAAAAAGTTTTGAGATCTCATAGAAGCCAAGTCCTATTGAATTTATTTTGTAGTTAGTTATCTATCAAAATTTTGTGACTGTATCAATAGTTTTATTTATATAAAACGACGTTAGTGACATAACGCAAAGATCAGCCATTACCCCTCGCCATATTTGATGGAAGGAGGCAACCCGACCCCCGACGCTACCACGGGCAGTGATAAGTGCTAATTATTTTTAAAACTAAAAGTAATGTAACTTTGTAGATATACCTAAGACCTACACATATACAAAAAATAATATAAGTATCTTTAACTGTGCATTGAAAATACAGAGACTTAATATAATCAAATACGAGAATCATAATAATGTACCTATTTAAAATGTTGATTTATGACAAATAACTGTCATTAATCTGAATGACATTTTCATTATTGTACAAACAAGATAGTTGTTAACTTTCTGATATAGTTATTAATATCTACACTAATCTGAGAAACATGATCGTTAATAAAATGTTCATGGATATTTTGATTTTTTTTTTGTATTATGTATTAAAGTTATATTTTAATTCTTTAAATAATACATCATTTAATATTTACATAATTTAAAAACAAACAGTCTTAAAATAATAATAATAATATGTACAAGTATATACAAAAGGAGGGGAAATAATCAGAGGGCATCAAAAAATTACGCAACGATGGGAAGAGACCAGACGGAATGACCTTGCCTTGGAATCATCCCATCCCATCTTCCTAGCACGGCGGGCGGTGCTGGGGCGGCTGCTGCGGGTGCGGAAAACCTCAAACGGCGCAAATACTCCAATCTTATTGGGACTTATATATTCGAGCCGTTTGGGGTTGAAAAATTAGGGCCATGGGGTCCGAGTGCCCACTTAGTTTTTCGAGACCAGATGGCTGGCCTATTTTTTGGCCAAAGAATCAGCATTGCCATACAACGTGGCAAAGCTGCCAGCCTTTTGGGCACTTTTCCTGTTGACAGCGATGCGGATGAATTTTTTGATATTTAATTAACATCATTATGATACGATTATCATAATGCTGTTTAAATATCCATGAACATTGTATATTCAGAACAATAATTTTCATCAAAATGCTTATAAAAAACCGGCCAACTATGTGTCGGACCACGCACAATAAAAGGTCCCTCAGTTAGGATGAATTTATCCCAAAAAAAAACTAACATTGTATTTGATAAACATGTTCTCTCATACATCAATATACGCCACGGTCAATTTTCCAACTACAAATGCTAGTCACACAAAAAATATTTTTATGTGATAAAACTATAAATTATTTTCGGACATTTTCCATTACTTGTGCTGTGAGACCTTGCTTCTTGACAAATTTTATGATTCTAGGTCAACGAAAAGTACCCTAAAGGTTTTGATTTATTTGCGAGTATCGTATTTATTCATTGCATTGACTTAGAAGCTTGATTTTTTTAGAGCTCCAAGGGACCATAGACCTACGTCTTTGATATTAATTTCAACTTAGGACCTCCAGGCTCTTCTGAGAAAAAAGGTATTGACAGACTGACAGATAGACAGACGGACAGTCAAGTGATGCTATAAGGGTTCTGGTTTTTCCTTTTGAGATACAGAACCCTAAAAAAATATTGTAGTAACTTTACACGGAAAGTTAACATTGACGCCCTCTTTTATATAAACACTGACGTTAATGATTGTTTAACTTTAAGCTACGTTTATAACTAAGGGCAACAATTTGTTTTTTTCGGAATTTTCAACGCTAGGCCCGAGTCGACGGCGCGTCGTGTTCCACGCGCGCCTCAAAGAGATGTCAGCACTATTGACGGGGTCCGCTAGGTCCGATGCCAGCTAGGGTTGCGGGATGTTCGAAAGAGTTACCGTGGCCCCGGCACAGGCAACAGAAGGAACACGGGTGGGTTTTAGTCAGTAAAATTCTGACACGCCCTCCCGCTCCGCCCAGAGCGGGAGAAGTCATTTGATGATTTCCCATCCACAAAAAAAAAAAAATGGGCAGCCAGGAAGCTGTATTTGTGCCCGGTTGATGGAAATAGGCCGCCCTTTATTACAAGGGACTTGGCGAAATGTGGGTGTACTATAGGCACAGTTAGTAGTTCTAGTGCTCTTTGTGTTTGTGAAGGAGCTCGTCCACGGAAGGACTACCACCATACCCATTTAGAACGTGGCAAGCTGCCGCCTGTGTAATATAAGGCTCATGAGACCTATTATCTGCTTTGTCTCACGAATGTAGGGTTTGAAAGGGTTACCTACTGGTATCCTCCCCCCCCCCCCCCCCCGATATTGGTATTCCTATACGTACGAGTAACGCATGGTTTACGCGATGAATTCTATGCAGAACAGTCTTCCATTTTGATAGTCAGTTTACTTATCGTGCGTAAATTATCTCAAATCAACTGGCTCATTAGCTGCGAATGGTTTTAGTACAAAACCGTAAAAATAATACAAAAAAAAACATCGCATGAGCTCTCAAACGCTCTAACTTTTTATTTATATAAATTTTCTGCTCCATTAATCTAAACATCAAATAATAATGTCGTTAAGTTCTCTCATATTGCTCCAGCGTGATTTATTTTGAAGTGTAAGAAGGGTTGAAGTTTAATTGAGAGTGAATTTCTGTTGAAGTAAAAGTCTTTATTAAAGTAAATAGCGCGAACAGTATTGAGATGTAAAGTGGCCGGTTCTGAAATAACTGCCTTAATCGTTGCCACGCCTTGTTTCCCCGAAGGGTTAGGCAGAGGTGTACCTATAGTACACTCACATTTCGCCAGTTAACACTACACATAATATTATTTATTTTTCTTATTATTTCAACTCTGGGTCTGTTATGTTTTCAACCCAGTTTAATAACACACGGATTCGGGTCCCAAACCTAGCGTACCAGCTAGGTATTGAACCCAACCAGGTAGAATTTTACAATGATCGTAAACGTGTCTTTTTCAATGTCAATTTACTTTTTTAATATTATCTCGGATATAAAAAAAAATTGAATCTTCTCTGAATATAGCTCCCAAACAACAGACCCGATTTCAATAAAAAAGGTGTCGGTTTAATTTTAATCCGAAATATTTTAGTATGGCCAGATACGTCACAGGAAAATCAATATGGCGGATCCTAGAAGTCATACATACATAAACTCACGCCTTCTTCCCATAGGGGTAGGCAGAAACTACAGAACGCCACCTGCTACGATCCTTACATACTCCTTTTGCCTCGTTTACGTACATACATCTGGTCATACACGCACGCCGGTTGCGAGTACGACGCACCTGACCTTTCTGAAAAACATCATCACCACCACACCACCACCACCACCATTCACCATATCTTCTACTTCTTCTGGGCTTTGTCTGTCTGCTCGCTAAATTTCTCAACCGATACTATTCGAGCGAATATCGTAACTAAAGAGCAAATAATTGAGATTATATCATTCCTTTGATTCAAGCGTTCCATTCAAACAAAAGGTTTAGAATCGAGTAGAAACATAGCCTATGGCCAGCACCGGGATTTGATAATCAGATTTGAACGATTTATTGAAACATTCATGCCAATCACGTCTTGATAGTAATTTGGGCGGGTTTTCAGTTGTTTTGTACAATTTATGAGCTAGCAGCGAACATTTATTTCGAATCGAGGTCATAGTGTCGTGGTTGCTAAACGGATAGTGATTTATGGAAGCGCAGTTAAACGGTGAGAGTACTACAGTTACAGAGTACAGTTGATAACCTTCCATTACTCACTAGTGTTGGGCATGACGTTTGAATATGAATAGTGTTGTGAGTTGCAGTTGTGTTTTTCGATATTTATTTATTTAATTTATTTACTTGGGATCTCCTACAAAGGATACACTTAAACAATATAAAAAAATCACAATAATAAATAAGGTTATTTTACATGTGCTCCTTCGATTACACGAGACCACAGCATGTTCATTTAACAAGGTGTTAACAGAATAAAAATAAAGACAGCGAAAATATATTACGAAAACTGAGTTAAAAATAGTAATAATAATTAACATGTCAAGATTTAGCATTCATATTACAATTGTTTAGTATAATAATAACTATTATTGTTTCACATTAGTTGAATATTGGAGGGAAGAAACTTACATACTTAGTTATCAAATTCAAATTCAAATTCAAATATTTTATTTCAGAATTACAATTCCATATATTGTTAGTATAACTTAGCCTAATGTTAGTATTAAATTTTTACAATAATAAACAAGTAGGTAGTGTACCATTGAACTGTTCGTTCAATGGTACACCGCCTATTTGGATAAGTGTTATTGTATGGTGGTTCAATTCTTTTTGTATTTCGAAATTGGGAGTGTTATGTCCAGGTTACAACGCTTTGACAATTCAGTGTATTGCCTACACAAGTACAGAGTCTTGAGAGAGCGGCGGTGGGTGTCCCAGATTAGTTTTAGATCCTGAGACGTAAAATAAACTGCAGCTGCTTTTCCGCGGCAGACGAGATGGCGCGTTCATATGCAGTTTGCCTACTAGTTTACTGCAGTCTATTAATCTATTGAATACTTTGTGCAGTAGTTAGGTCTACCGTTTTCCGTCTGTCTGCAAGTGAGACCATTTTGTAGTGCCCTAATCTGTCTTTGTAGCTGATAACTTTTTTAGCTAAACGATTTTTGTAACATAAATAAATGATAAATGATTTTATTTCTGTAAGTAGGTTTATACAAACACTTTTACACGTCAAACATTTTTTTTTAAACTATATGAGGCCGGCGTTTCTTAACTGACTACTCTGAGAATGAAGGCCGAAACAAACTCAGAGGTCACAGTCTCTTTTAAAGTCCAGACATAATCTTGGTCAGATCATGTGATGACCATGTAGATTGGTGTCTGAAATGGTCTTTTGAGGAAAGAACCACACAGATTGAGTGGACCTGTCCAGTCAGTGCACGCATCTGTCAGTAATCGTACAGCTCAACTTAAAATTTAAGGTACTGAACGATTTGACGAACAATACCAAAGAAAGGACATTTGGGTAGGCCGCATAAGTTACTCAAACTGCCAGGCCATGATTAAAACCGAGAGAGCAAAACGAAAAAAAAAAAGCACCCATAGATGACCGTCTTTGGACACTTTCCAGGAGTTTGATGTATATTTCGTAGTGAGGATTCCAAACCTGGCTATTATTTTCAAGTATTGACGAATCAGTGTGTTAAATAATTTTATTCTGGTAGATGCCATTTTAAAATTTTTAGGTTTAGGTTATATTGTTAACGTTGCATGTATGTATACTCATTTACGCATTAGACTGATTTGTCAACGCACCCATGCGATACAGAATGCAATCTTTTTCAGCATTTATTTTTCAAAATAAAATGCTTCATTCACCAAACCACTCGTAACTTTAATTTCGGTAACAGGCTATTAACTCGCCGCTCGCCTCCACTCGGGCCGCAGTACAAAGCCCATCAGCTGCTAAAGCTGTAAGTGGAACGAGATGAAAGGATTATCCGCAGCCAGCGCTGATCCTCGATTAATCACAATCAGACGAATCAGCTGCGGTAGTCTTGGTGATTTTTCATGGCTTCCCCAAAACGGACTAAATTAATTGGACAGCCGTGTTGTGAAAATAGCCTTTGAGCAAATAAAAACGAAACTATCTTTCAACAGAGGTATTCAAATGTATAAGCTCTTCCAACACTTAATTTTCTGATCATAATTGAACCTACTTGTTTTTTTTTAATAAAGAAATGTATATTTTTTAGTTGTTAAAGATAGTTGTAATATCTTAAAATAGATTAAATAAAATTGTTTATCCCTCAAACAATCATTTCTTTATTACCAGTCGATGCCAAAAATGCTACTGGCTGTTCACAATGGTGTGCTGGTGCCTACACTCTTGTATGGAAGTTAATGTTGGGTGTGACCGTATGGCAAAAGAAGCATGAAAGTAGAATAACTAACTATGAATGACAGACTAAGGAATTATTCATGTGATAAAGCAACGTGCGGTTAAAAAATGTAGCGACAAAAATTTAAGAGAGTACCTATGTGTAGATGGTTTGGTTATGTTGTAAGAATGAATGAAAGGCGACTAACAAAAGGTATTATAAGGCAGAGGTTGACGGGGTCCGCTAGGGCCGATGCCAGCTAGGGTTGCGGGATGTTCGAAAGAGTTAACGTGGCCCCGGCACAGGCAACAGAAGGAACACGGGTGGGTTTTAGTCAGTAAAAGTCTGACACGCCCTCCCGCTCCGCCCAGAGCGGGAGAAGTCATTTGATGATTTCCCATCCACAAAAAAAAAAAAAAAAAAAAAAAAAAAAGGCAGAGGTGAGTGGGAACAGTGCATGCATCGTAAACAAGTGTTACAAACTACTGTTCTCTCGTAATTAACGAAGATTTACATTTTGTTTACATTAGGAATTTGATGAGGTATCATAAATGATAAATGATTTTATTTCTGTAAGTAGGTTTATACAAACACTTTTACATGTCAAACATTTTTTTTTGGTGTAGGTAATTAACTAAACAAATGAAAATCGTTTATTTCACATCATGACTTCTAGAAATAGAAGGAATTATAGTGACTTTATTGGTGATGTTCTTGGGAAAGGTCAAGTGTGTAATACACTCGCAACCGGCGTGCGTGTGTGACCAGATGTATGAACGCAAACGAAGCAAAAGGAGTATGTAAAGATCGTAGCAGGTGGCGTTCTGTAGTTTCTGCTTACCCCCATTGGGAGAAGGCATGAGTTTATGTATGTATGTTATTTCTAAAATAATATTTTCGATGACGCCTGTGATAAATTCTTAAAGACAAGAAGCCAAATAAAAATCAAAGAGTATATATATATGTAGTCGCGTTGACTGTGTGCGTCTTTTCATAAAAATGAGTAGATAAAAATGATTTTCGAATAAGTAATGATTGGTGATTTTGAGAAAACAAACAAAAACTTAAAGTTAAAAAAAGAAAAAGGTTATTAAACAAGGGTAATTAAGGGTATTAAAAATGAAAGGTTATTTAACACAAAGATGTAGTATCGTTCGAATAAAAAGTTTAATTATCTATTTAAATAATTCTCAGTATAACTTTGGCACTAAAAATAGAAAGTTTTATAAAGTAAAAGGTTCATGCTAATATGAAAATCTTAGTTAGAAGCCCTATTGTAAGACCATTAATAATTCTAACTACCAAAGTAGACAATTCTATCATAAATAAAGCCTTCTAATTGTAGGTCTTCGTCCAGACAATTTCATGGAAATAATAAGAAAGTTTTATTATTTTTTTGTATTGTAGTTGAAAGTTGAAAATGGTAAAAACCTGGATGACATAAATCAAAAGCAAATAATGAAAAGTTGAAGCTCCTAAGAATTCGGTGTCACAACGAATTTGAACTTTAATGTTTTGTACTTCAGGAATATCTATAAAGTGTCATCTTTTATCTTTTTGTTTTGTTACTTTTGTAACATTCATAGTCTATCTTTGTTGAACTTCTAGACGTACCTACCATACAGTGATAGTAGAATTTGATAGAAGAACTGGTAGAAGAATTTCTACCAGTAAACTTTTATAGCAATTAAACAACTGTTTGGGATACAGAGAATCTGTTTCTTAAAACGAAAAAATAGGTATTTTTTTTATTTATCATAAGAATAATATTTACATGATTTTAAATCTTACAGTCTTAAAATAATAATGATATGTACAAGTATACAGGGTTACAGGGAAAGTCGTACTGAATATTAAAGGAGGTTATTATTCAGGTCATTTCTGATGATTTTGATTCTGAAATAAAATGTCCGAAACTTAACCGTTATGGAGATATTAAATTTTAAAGATTATTTTTAAAAATCCTTTATTTTTTGGCTTTTAGTCATTTTCTTTGGGATTAGAGCTCCTAGAGTCGGTTTTTTGACGTATCTAGTTAGAAGACATGTCCATTAATAAAAATGATCAATAGAAACTGAACCTACTACTAACAGCTTAAAAAACTGCTCGACAACGGTTAGCATTATGAATTTTCTAATAGAGTGTTCTTAACTTTGATGGGCTTTAAAAAAAAAAATGTACGGAACTTATTCTGCGAATAACTTTACAAAGTTCTACGTCTCTTTAGCTATTCAAAAAGGTATATCATCTACTAGGTTTGTTCATAAAATCTTAACAACTTCCCTGTCCCATACAACGCATTTTTCACAGTTTTTTCTTCTGATGAGTTATATATAACATTCTTATATACCATAAAATATAATTTTCATAATTACATGTAGATTTATCCTATTTTGGTTATTTTATGACTCATTGTGACTCATGGACGTAGGGCGAAAACTTCTCTCGTGAGTCATATATGACTCATTGGACAGGGAAGTTGTTAAAATAATGTTATTAGAATAGGCCCATCTGGTAGTACAACACAACAGAATTTCGATACAAAAGAATCCGGCTTACTACCTGGCACTTTTAAACAATGAAAAAAGGTTTGGGTAGACATTTTTTGTGCCCGGGAGACGTGCAGTGACAGGTATTTATGTCATTTTAAATGTCTGAATTGTCAAATCGTGGATCGTGGTGTTTGTTTAGTCTGCTCATGCGATTCTTCCATGGTAGATGTGTTATCCGTGCCCTCCGATTTTTGTTTGTAAAAACGCGACTTGGCTTGGATTTTTGGACTGTTTCATCTTCTAACTGTGTGACGTGGCTTGTAACTGCACTTTGATTTGTGTTGTGAACATGGCAACATTTACCAACGAGGAATATGCTGACATCCTAATGTGTTATGGATTTTGCGAAGGAGTGTCGTTGCGTGCACGCAATGAATACATGCTAAGGTATCCTACTCGCCGAGTACCTGATATTGGCGTATTTGACAGAGTTTATCGAAGACTACGAGAAACTGGTTCTGTGCTAGTACGTCGGACTGACATGGGACGACCTCGTGTTCTTGATGACGACGACGAAGATAATGAAATACGACGTCTCTTTGAAGCCGACCCAACCACGTCAACAAACGTTGTCGCTCGACGGCTTGGTATTTCCCAGTGGAAAGTCTGGTTCGTAATGCACAGTTCTGGGCAATACCCTTACCATTACACGCCAGTGCAAGTAATTGAAGAAGGGGATCCATTGAGACGACTAGACTTCTGCAGATTTATGCTCAATTTCGATAATGAAGATCCGGATTTTTTAAAGAAAATCATGTGGACAGATGAGTCGAAATTTGACAAAGACGGCATCACAAACTATCATAACACCCATTATTGGGCTCCCAAAGCGCAAGGTAACCCCAAGAAAAAAAGACCAAAAGGGTCACAAAGGAGATTCAGTCTTAATGTGTGGATGGGTATAATATCAAATAACTTGATAGGGCCATACTTCCTGCCCGATAACTTGAATGGCGAGACATGAAAACTTTTTGAGGGAGGAGTTACCCTCTTTAATGCAAGATTTGCCTATTGCATTGAGACGAGACATGTTCTTTCAACATGATGGCTGCCCAGCGCACTACAGAAGAAGTGTTCGAGCATGGTTGGACGAGAATTACCCAAACCAATGGATTGGAAGAGGCGGACCCATAGCATGGCCAGCGAGGAGCCCCGATTTAACGCCGATGGATTTTTATGTGTGGGGTCATGAAAAGCCTAGTATACGACCAAATGACACCGATCGCAAATGTCGATATTCTAAGACAAAAAATTATTGATGCGGCTGAGGAAATGAGGCGGAACCTACGAACTTCTGTCGTGAAAAGTAATTTAAGAAAAAGAATGAGACTGTGTAAAAAATAGCGGCGGCCATGTAGAACATGAGTTATAAAAATATTGCTAAAATTTTTGTCTTTTTTTTACGTATTTTAGCTACTTTTACCTCAAACTAAAAATGTACCCTCTCCTAACTTAACTGTTATTTGGGCAATGTTTTGCCTATTTAATAGCTTAATAGCAAGTGTTATACCTTTTTGAATAGCTAAAGAGACGTAAAACTTTATAAAATTATTTGCAGAATAAGTTCCATACAGTATTTTTTATTAAAAGCCTGTTAAAGTTAAGAACACTCTATTAGAAAATTCATAATGCTAACCGTTGTCGAGCAGTTTTTTAAGCTGTTAGTAGTAGGTTCAGTTTCTGTTGATCATTTTTATTAATGGACATGTCCTCTAACTAGATACATCAAAAAAACCGACTCTAGGAGCTCTAATCCCAAAGAAAACGACTAAAAGTCAAAAAATAAAGGATTTTTAAAAATAATCTTTAAAATTTAATATCTCCATAACGGTTAAGTTTCGGACATTTTATTTCAGAATGAAATTCATCGGAAATGACCTGAATAATAACATCCTTTAATATTCAGTACGACTTTTCCTGTAACCCTGTATATAAAAAAGGAGGGGCAATAATCAGAGGGCATCAAAAAATTCGTCCGCATCGCTGTCAACAGGAAAAGTGCCCAAAAGGCTGGCAGCATTGCCACGTTGTATGGCAATGCTGATTCTTTGGCCAGAAAATATGAAAAAAACAATACTTAATGAAATGGATACCTATTCGAGTGTCTTTTAGTTTAGACTCTTTAACATGAGTTTCTACATGTTTTTTCTTGTAGTTCTCTAAAGACACAAACTTACATACACATTTTTTTTTACCCAGACAGGTCAGTATAAAACAAGTTACATAATTTACAACATTACGCAGCCTATTTCACAGAGCTTTATATAAAAGCCCGTAGATACAATAACGAAAATGATTTCAGTACATATAAAGTAAATAGCCAGTTACTTTGAGCGCCCTTGCCAAAACTATTACGTCTCAGAAATTCATTCGGACAGAACAAATAGTTCTTAGCTAAAAGGAAACAAACGCCATTTGTATTCTGTCCTGTCTATTTTAAACACTAGATTGAGAAGGGCATTTATTATTGATCTGAAAATTTAAGTTGAAATACCTACTGCCTACAATTTTTATTTTGTTATCATAATCATTCTGTTATCTTGAGGGGCTTATGGCTAAATAAAAACAACCGCACGGGTAGATCCAGCAGATTAAGCTACGCTTGCCGCTGTAGGTCCGTGGATGGGTGACCACCTTTACATACCAATACCCCTCCGTGCCTCGGAAAGCACGTTAAGCCGTTGGTCCCAGCTGTCATTCGTAGATCTTTGACAGTCGTTACGGGTCGTCAGAAGCCCGAAAGTCTGACAACCAGTCTTACCAAGGGGTATCGTATTACCCGTTACTGGGTTGTGGAGGTCAGATAGGCAGTCGCTCCATGTAAAATACTGTTATTCAGCGGCATCCGGTTAGACTGGAAGCCGACCCCAACATAGTTGGGAAAAGGCTAGGGGCAGATGAAGAAGTATCTCGTTATCTTGGGAATAACAGGTGTAAAAAAAGGTTAACGAAGTCCATAGTTACTTGTACTCCCCGTCATTATGATCATTTTTTTTTGTCGTGGACCACCATTGAAGGTCAAAGTTCCAACTTTTTTTCATGAAAACATATTTTAAATGTTATTACTTAACTTTAAATACCCCCACAACTGCTATACCGCGGCATGCACCCATATAAGCACCTGTTTTTCGTGCGTTACATTGCGCGCTGCGGTAAACAGCGATGATCTACACCAAAAATAAAAGTCTTTTATCAGCAATAATTTTAGCTCAATGTATGTAATATATATTGATTTATTGAGTAAAAGATACTCAATAATAGTTTGATTTACGGAATGCGTAGATAACGGATACGTGATGGGTCTTTCTACATGCTGTATAACGGAATGTACCATACATAAATAAAGAATAAGGTTTTAGAATAAGGTAAGGTCTAATTGTAGACCCAAACCTAATGAATAATGAATTTCCTATAATTAAGTAGCCTTACAGATCAAAGTGGAAGCCAATCCAAATAAAAATCGACCGCACTGCGCCCTTCTTATTTCAAATTTTATTCATGCATTGATAAATGTAGACCTGTGAATGCTGACGCTCTTACCCATAGTTACCAAAATAATCCATTATCCGGCCTTGCAAACCATACAAAAAAACTCTAATTCAATCCAAAGATTCTACCACAGTTTCCAAGCCAAATTTGCATCTCAATCTGCCCGATACCGTCGGTAATATGAAATGGTATTTCTTCCGTCTTACCTACCGGGATTCCATTTAAATGTACATAAATTGTAGGAGCTTGCACCCACCACTGTGTCAGTATCCTGCAGGAACTCATGCTGTACTTTTGACATCATTATACAACTGTCATATTTTGCTTCGCTTTAAATATTCTTTGAAAGTGTTTTGAATTTTTGACGAGATGTTGAGAATTTCTGCGGCTGGTGTTTAAAAAATAGACAGTAATTTTTGTAGGATAATTTCATAATGATAAAATATGTACCTATGTATGTATGGCTGACTGTATATTTGTACTAAATACTTGCTAGTACTCAATTTAAACAGCTGTCAATGCAGCAGAAGGTACTTTATGTTTTGAAAAAATAACGTTTTAGTGCTCAAATGAAACCCGAAAGAACGTATTTTATTACATTATTCTTTTCCATTTCTTTCAAAGTCACTTGAAGCCATCTAGAAAGTTTACTTACCCATATTCGAGATTACAGTCGATAAAACACACAAAAAACGATACACAGAGCGATAGTTGTCTATAAAAGCTGAAGAACAATATAAAGTCTCGTTACTAACGACTGGCGTAGTGGGTGAGGACGACAATCGAGCCGCTAGGTTTTTTTTATTAAATTGGTTCTTCAATAGAGATGAAGTTGTTTTGTAGCAGACGGGCAGCTTGTACGTCACTTGGTTGCGGTAAATAGTCGCTGACGGCGCGGCGTCATAGGTAATAAATAATTGTCCCCAATTATACTATTGAACCCTTATGTAACAGATTTGTAATATGTCAAGTTCATTTTTAGGGTTCCATACATCAAAAGGAAAAAAAAAAACGGAACCCTTTGTCACAGGCAATTTGCTCCGAATTTAATGGATCGATTAAGTTCAAATTTGGTACACATAATTTTGAACTTCTGTGACTCAAATACGGACGTAACATAAATTAATTAATTTTGAATATAGAGATCACTTTTGGGGGCAAAAAAGTTTTGCAGACTATACCGTGTGTCAAATGAAAATAGATAAAAATTTACCACACCCCATATCCACCCACCCATATCTCCCATATCTCCGAAACTACTGAGCCTACAAAACATACAGGTACTTATAAATTACAGGAAAACCTGAAGTCTATGGTCTTAATCTAACACGGTAAAACTCTCAATATTGTGTGTACAAACATACACTTGCAGTTGGAATGTATGGGATAACATGTTTTCCAACTACAATGTGTTTGGGTTTGTTCTGGGGATAATTCTGTCTCTTCTTTCTTCATCCCAACTACGGAACCCTTCATTGAGCGTGGTCCGACACGCACTTGGCCGGTTTTTTGGATATAGGTAAAAACAGTTAAAATGTTTATGACAAGGGAAATACGCTTGCCTGAATGAGGAATAAGCAAAGGTAGCACAACGTCATAAATCAATTTCTTCTAATTATTGCCAAATGTAAAAATTATGATGATTGGCTGCATAAAGTGTTCCACTTTCAATATTTTACCATTCAAAACAGAGGCTTTCAATGATAACACAAAATACCTATCGCTCGTCTACTAACACTACGATATGGTGAACCAGACCGCAAACCGCCCAGCACGAGTCGTACCTATTTAATATTTCACTTGCTTTTCAAAGCAATGTTCTTTCAGAGCTTTTTGTAGGATTCCTCTAGGCTCGGCACAGTCTGCGGTATTTTTGCAGAAAACAATGTTAGGATTCCATTTGTATGTATTAACATGTTAGAGTCTGTGTTTGTAAATGTGGGTAGAAGGTAAAAAGCTAATATTATCATAATACGTTTGTTTGAAGACTATTATTTTTAGTTAGAGTAGTAAAACACGACTATGAATAAACATTTTAGTGAATTATTTAAAAGATGTTTTTGTTAAAAAAAAAAACAAAATCTAATTACTAACATGAAAAATAATTTTGATTTCGAAAGTCGGTGGTAAAAAAAGAAAATATAAAACCAGTTAGTTTTCACATTGTAGGGTTTTTTTTTGAAGTCGGTTTTATTTTTTGTAAAAATGTTTTTTATTTTAAATATTTGAAGACACAGTTTTTTTCTTTTTTTTTAATTCGTGCCTGGATTAACTTCATTAAAACGAAACTAGTTTTATGAATGATGTAGCCTTTTTGTGCGTTCATTTTGAATGTTTGCTGATATTTTAATGGAAAACTTTTCGTCGATACGTGGACAGAGGTGACATAACATGGTTTCGTAATGAAAAAAGGTATTTTTGGTGCGTAATATTCAGCTAAAAAAAGGAAAGAAAATATGTTTATTTTCGGTAAACATGACAGCTATCGGTAGGCGGAGTATTTAGATACAACAACTTTACATGTTTACTGAGTTTCATTTCATTTCATTTTCCCCTTTATGGCATTAGCACACCTCTTGGACAAAACTGACCAAATTATTCGCAACACACTAACGTCCATTTTAAATGTGGCCATGACGACCGAACGTGGCTGCAAGCCACACTACCCATCCGTTTTGGTGTCCTCGGCGTCCGCAAAATTACCAGTATTAGCTTATAGCGTTCCTGTTCTTTGTCCACAGCACTGAAAAGTTGACCGGGAAAATTTAAGCCCCTTTCCCGGTTGACTCTGAAGTGCCATGCTTGACTAATGCGGTGAATGCCTGGATAATGCCTTGCCCGAAACAGAACGGCCCGTAAACTCATATTTCCAGAGACAGTCGGATGAGTCGCTCTGCTGCACTCGTAGCATGACCAATTCTATCTCTATTCTACCAAGAATAGACAAAGTTCTTTCTTTCCAACTCGACATCTCTTCTGCCCGAGCACGGGGCGACCCGTAGACTCGCGTTTCTATGAAGACAAAGACATATTTATTCTTTCCATAGCAACGGGGAGGTAGATTGTGATGTAGATGGGCTAAGAATTCTTCGATAATTAATACGATAATAAACGAAAAAAATGTGTCAAATGCCAAGTTTTAAAACCTTTTGAACGTAACTCAAAGCAACAATGAAACATTAAATTTTTATTCTGTGTCGGTGGTCGGATCGACTGATTGAGTTGGATTTGGTACATTTTTCAAATGTTTGGTTTTTAGTAAACCAATCAATCTGCCGAGCCTTTTCCCAACTATGTTGGGGTCGGCTTCCAGTCTAACCGGATGCAGCTGAATACCAGTATTTTACATGGAGCGACTGCCTATCTGACCTCCACAACCCAGTAACTGGGTAATACGATACTTCCTTGGTAAGACTGGTTGTCAGACTTTTCGGACTTCTGACGACCCGTAACGACTGTCAAAGATCCACGAATGACTGCCGGGACCAACGGCTTAACGTACTTTCCGAGGCACGGAGGAGTCTCGGTATGTAAAGATGGTCACCCATCCACAGACCAACCCCGGCAAGCGTAGCTTAACCTGATGGATCGACTCGTGCGGCTGTTATTACTTAGCCACGAGCTCCTCCTGGTTTTTAGTAAACCAAACATATAATAAAGAAGTAAGTAAATCTATATGAATAATATTACCAATTATTTACATTGTGTGTGATTAAGAGAACGTAGTCCTCTATGAGTCGAAAATCGCATATACATATGAGGACATCTAAAAGAGGGTTGTGGCTTCGTCTGATAAAATCTGTGATAAACACAATGAAATGTTTCCTTCGCTGTTATCTCCTTGCTTCTTACCTTACCTTACCTTACCTTACCTTACCTTTCTTACCTTAGTCTTACTTCTTCTGTCCTTTACTATCGTCTCAGTAAATGTTATTACCTCATTCACATATTAAAAATAATTTATTTGCAGCGTGTGAAGTACTACCCGACAAATCGAGATGTTAGGGGACTATAATGTCCACCCATACTTTATTTGCCAATGGTGAATTTAGGGGGTCTTTAGGGCGAGAAGGCCAAGATGAGGACTGGGTCCGACTGCAGCAAATATTGCAAGAGTATGGGCTAAACAAGACTGTGGAACAGTGGCGGACGGTATGTAAATTTATTTAATAATTTTGTAATCTACTACCTACTTCAGCAAAATGAAAAACAACACATTCCTAAGTTTTATGCTATGATATTCATGTGATTAATTATTTCAGACTTGGAGGGATCTTAAAAAGAAGGCACGGGCTGAGGGTGCCGATGCCTTCTCAGGATAATGAAGGTTCCTGTCAATGCCGAGACACCGAAAGGTCCCCTTGAGGTAACCATTGGTACCCGTTCGATGACATTGCGGGTTTGGCAATGCCACTTGGTGTACCATGTTGAGCATTTCTAACTGGAGTCACGTGAGCCAAGGCTTCAAAGCATAGCCTGAATCCCCTGTAAATCAATGATAAATAATTAATTTTGTGTTTTGTTTCAGGTTACGTAGTTCCCGAAAGGCAAAAAATACTAATATGGGCCCCAAAAAGTACATTAGTGTGATTATTTAATTAATAAAACTATATGCATAATTACTGTTTATTATTTCGAATGATGAATACACACTACACACACACTACTATACACACACACACACACACACACACACGCACACACACACACACACACACACACAGCATTATTTATAGACAGATCCTCGGTCAGCTCCTGGCACAAATACCGCAACATCCTTTTGCTCACTTCGTTTTCGGGAAGATCGAGAGCCCCGGTTAATGCTCGTACAGCGTTCCTTTCGGCCTTCCTTTCGTTCTTCTCGTCAAAAAACCGAGACTGTAGCCCCCCGACATGTTTATTTAACTTACAACTCTTGATTATTGGCTTTTGTGGAAGAAACAGCAGAATTTTGCCAATATCACGAACGTATAATGATAGACCATCAAACACAGGAGATTGTTCAGTGAAAAGAAATTTGGACGCTGAAATTATTAAATTGAGTTTCCATAAACAGTATAGATACTTGTCTAGGTCCAATATGATGCAGACTATTTGACATTTGTTGAGAAGAAATGTTTCTACCCCCGAGTGTCAAAAGTAGAGAAAAATTGGTCGTCATGCTTGACATTGTAGACTTTTGTCGACTGAAGAATAGAAACATTTCTTCTCTTCAGTTTTAACATCGCCATGCTTAAGACGGTAGAAATCTTTCTACAATCTGTCATTTTGTCTATTCTTCCGTCGACAAAACCCGTTTCTATGGTGGTCATGCTACGCGTGCAGGCCAGTACGGAATAATCTTATTAAAACATGTACCAATTATACTGCTAAGCGTGCCTGCCTGTTGGCTGTGGATGAATGGGAGTCGGGCCTCTGGTTTCAGGCACTGCCGTCACCTAACATAAGCACTATGCTGGGTGACACCCTCTTCCAGCTCGTTACTTGTCTGCCTCTGGGCGTTCTTTGCGTGGCTCTGCACTACTGTCAATGCGGTGAAGGTGTTGACTACCTCGTACACCATTACCTATTGCTCTTGTCACCGCCAGATTGCCGTTGGGTTGCTAGATGTTTTAGAACCCAATGGCTTGGCACGTGACGATGGGAAGAGAGCAGACGGAATTATCATAATTCCTTGGAAGTTTGGTCGGCCTTTGGTGTGGAATGCAACCCTTGCGCCATCCTATCTTCCTAGGACGGTAGGCTGGGGCGGTGCTGCGGGAGCAAAAAACCTCAAACTGCGCAAATACTATAATCTTATTGGGACTTACATATTCAAGCCGTTTGGGGTTGAAACACTAGGGCCATGGGGTCCGAGTGTCCACTTACCACGTCGACTTTTCACGTGACCAGAGAACTGGCCTATTTTTTGGCCAAACAACGTGACAATTCTGCCAGCCTTTTGGGCACATTTCGTTTGACAGCGACGCAGACGACTTTTTTGATGCTAATTCTTTCCCCTTCCTTTTTTATATACTTGTAAATATTATTTTTTGTTAAGACTGTTAGCTTTTTAATTAAGTAAATATTATCTTGGAAATTAAAATCTTTTAATAGAAAAAATAAATAATTAAAACATGACCTTGGGTTGGTTTTTGTGTCTTTTCAACTGTCAGTTCTTATAAAAAAATGCCGTGTAAGAAATATTTTAGGTAGTAGGTACAGTTTGTCTATAAAGTCGTGAAATATTAACTAGTACTAGTACTTATGTTTAGTGTTGCTAGACACATGATTAAATGTTAGTTCCTCAAACATCCATGTCACGACTTTAAAGACAAACTGTAATAACTATTTGAATAATACTGTCACATATAAAGTGTTCAGTCCTTTTAATTTTCAAGTATAATATTATCAGCATTTGAGTTTCAAAAAGATATGTTTATAATTATGTTAAACATAGAAATTACATACTCGTTAACGTTATACTGCTCCCTCTCTCATTAAAAACGGTTTTCCTCTCACCAATACCAGGGCAGCATAGGCCCACATAACTGATTACCACAGCCTAACAGTATTACTTATTGATGGCGCCAGCAGCCCAATTGGCATGCTGCCACAAGCCTGGATTATGTTTGTTCTACATCCCCGAGGACGGTGGCCCACAGTTTACTGAGCCAGATCATATTGGATAAATGTTTGTGGGTCATTCTAATTATTAAGATGATTATACGTTTAGATAATAAGATCTCTTTCATGTTTTAAATATGACTCGTCAGAGCGGGTAAAATAGGTTGATGGTAGATTGAATTATATATAAGAATCTTTATTATAGTAATCATTGTTGACCTAGTTAATAAACATAGATATGGGGTATCTAGCAGTACAATCACCAAGTAAAAGTTACCAAAGAGTCTATAGTGACGTGCCATTTGCCATAGACAAATAATATGTCAATGGCATAGACATAATAATTTGTTGGTTTAGAAATAATAAACGGCGCCATGTGAACTTAGTGAAATGGATAATTTTCGAGAGTTTCGATAGCCATTGCGTAATGTTATTTTCCCACAAATCAATAATACACTAATGGCGTTGGCACTATTAAAAGAGGCGCTTAAAATAGCCCCTGAAAACAATGAAAGTCTACGCTGTGAGAAACATTATTAGTTACGAACGAAATCACAAGCTCAGCAAACAGCACGTTTTTTCCTCATATTAGGTTAGACCACGCCTCCTTACTACGCCAGGTACTGAGACTAAACGTGCCGCTTAAAATGAATGGAACGCTTCTATAGATAGACGGAACCCCTTTCTGCGTGAATATTTAATTATCGCGCTAGGTGAAATACAAAGAGGTACAGAACAGTGTTACAGTTGAAGCTCCACGATACAGGGAGTGCTAGTGAGGAGACTAGTGCTATTTGAATTTGTAATAAATAAATAAAAAATGAAATTCATTTATTTCAGATAACTTGATCCATAGTTCCTTTTACATTAAAATAAAATAAATGAACATTAAAAACAAAATCAAAAATTAAAATAAATTACCATTAAAATCAAAATTAAAATACATTCAAATTAAAATAAGATAAAATCATAAAAAAAGAAAACATTCAAATTACCCTCTTAATAAAGGAAATAAAAAAGTAATAAATACATAAATTAAATAAAAATAGATGACCTGACGGACGTTGTCCTGTCCACGAACATTTTAAAACTAAAAATAGCGTAATCGGTCCAGCCGTTCTCAAGTAATGCGCTTAATAATGAACAGTATTTCATTTTTTTATACAGGGTGTCCGATAATAAATGGATAACCTTGAGATATCATATAATATACCTTATGGCCGTTCTACAAAATAGGAAAAATATATCCCAAGTAATAGGTAGGTACGTAAGACTTTTTTGAAAAAATTTCTAACTTTTTGCCTTATTTTACATTCTTCTTCACCACGACCACAAATGAATGAATTCCATCGGTTATTTGTTGTTATAATATTATACGTTGACTATGCCGACAGAGAGGCAGTAAATAGTGTGACTAGAAATTGCGCAGTATTTTTTTAAATCATATCTTATTTACTACTTGGGATATATATATATGGTATTTTTTTTTAGAACGGCCAAGTTCTTATTAAATGCTTTTTCAAGGTTATCCATTCATTACCGGACACCCTGCATAGATTATGTAGGTAAAAGAATTAAAATGAAATGCTTTCTACTTTGATACAGTCAGCAAAAAAATTTAGTGGACACTATAACTTATAAATATCATCTCTGCTAAATTGATACAAAACGTTTCCATACTTTGCTATTCTACATTCCATGTAATACAGGCTACTCCTAAACTTTTATATCAGCACAGATTGTTTAAGTGAATATTTTGCTCAATAATTAAGATTTAAGAAACCAAAATGTTAATCTACTTTTGTTGCAGACCGTACCTTAATAAGGAGATTTTTTAATACAACAGGACTGAGACATTGTTATTTTCTATAAGCTTAGATACTCTCATAAATTTTCCAGATTTTTGGTGTAGGCATGTATTCTCATGTTCCAATACCCACCTAGGCGTTTTCCAAGCAAATTCAATTACTGGCTTTCATTTGGCTAAAAGCAGAAAAATTCTACTTGCTCTTTTTTATACATATTCCCAGATCTCAAATTAGGTTCAATTTCAAAACTCGGCTGTTCTCACAGACCGTTCCTCGGCAACATCAATTACATTATCTGTCTGTTATTCTCAGCCTGTATTTGGTGAGGTGTCAGTCTAATTTATAAATCTTTATTCTTCTATTTTTGAGCCTGGGTATGAGCGGTTTTGGTTTAATGCCTGTGGTAGATCTTGCTCAACAAAGTACCTAGTCCCATTGTAACGAAGTACCAACAAAACACCAAAAAACAGTTCCAGCACATACATAAGTCAAAGGTCAATAAAATTTCACTAAAGAAAGACATTAACAAGAAGTCAATAACTATATTATATTTAATTTCAATAAATAAGTTCCTCTCGAAAACTAAGAAGAAGACAAAGACTGGTACGCGAACTAATTTGAACACGACAGATCAATTTCACAAAAGCCCTTACAAATTATAATGAAATAACGTCTTATTGGAAACTTGAAAAATGTTTTGAAACATTTTCGAATTTTAATAACTAGGATCTTGATACATATAGTGATCTTATTGGTGATGTTCTTCAGAAAGGTCAGGTGCGTAGTAGTCGCAACCGGCGTGCGTGTATGACCAGATGTATGAATGTAAACGAGGCAAAAGAAGTATGTAAGGATTCTGCTACCCCCATGGGATGAAGGCGTGAGTTAATGTATGTGTAAGATCTTGATTTGCCGTGGAACTCTTTTGATTTCAATACTCTAATTGGTTGAGATGACATTAAAATGAACTTTTGAAATCCGGTAATGGAGTGTCCTCTGTCACTAAAGCCTCTCTTGTGCACGACCGTGGCTCAATGGAGCAATATTGTGCGTCTGTGTGCTAGAAGCTGTCAATTTTCGGTTTATGCTTTAGGTATTTATAGTTGTTGACTACTTCGCGTTGTCATGTGCAAACTTATCTCCTAGTCGCTTGCTTTTAACATTTGATAGAATTTGAATAGACAGTGACCTTACATGAAGCATGTAACATACTGGTATTCAACTGCATCCTGGAAGCTGACCCCAACATACTTGAGAAAGGCTAGGCAGATTGACTAGCATGTAGCCATACAGAAAGCGCTTCAAACTCATTAGTAATTCCATGTTCATGATGACACATTTAATAATATTCTTCTTCAACAGCCTTGTACCATTTCCTGCTAAGTGGCCAGTCAGTCCGCCATCTTGCTATGTGTCCTTGTACATGTTTTACTTCAATATAATACATTTATTTTTAAGCGTATCACTGTACCTACTTCACCCAGTCTCTCTGTAATGTTCCTAGTGTGGAGCTATTAATTTTTCCAACGGAATCTTTTAGAGACAGGCGCGAGTCTTGAAACCGTGCATGAAGAGAAATGTAGGAGTACCCGACATTTAGTTCCTTTTTGGAGCTTGCTACATGTTTTAAAGAATTTAGTACGCTTTTATTTCAATGTTCTACGGATATTTAAAGGGATTTTCGTAGATGTAGGGAAGAAAGGAAATGTTTGAAATTCAGCACGATGCGTTACTATACTTATTTTAAAATAGGACTATTTTATTGCAGTCAGATTTTCGAAGCGCATATCGCTTGTAGGATAAAAATTACGGCTTGTCAAAATCTTCGCGTAGAGAGCATCTACCTAAGTATCAGGACTTCCAAATGTAGTTTGTTACCTAAACATTTCAGAGACTTCGTAGAATCTAAGAAAACTTATTTTATATTACGTTATGACAGAAATAGGCTCTTGGCACATCCGCCATTACGTGGAAACTTTAACCAAGATCGCATCGAAGTAAATAAAACCATATTTTTTTGTTTTCTTTTATTTTCATTCAGTACTGTCCCACTGCTGGGAAAGGTCTTCCTCATAGCGTTCCGTTGCTTCTCTGACCAACCTCCCGTAAACGCATCTGGGTCGTCACGCCACCGTTTCCAAGACCTCCCTCCGCGACAAAACCAATAAATACGATTCAAAACATTCAAACATGGAACGTGTTACCAAATAAAGGCGAAACTCAATAACGGCCATCAGAGCTTCCATTACAATCTGAACACAATGCGAACTCACATATCCGTAGTCCGTACAAATAGCCGCGGATGGAGCGGCGCGGGCGGAGCGGCGCGGGCGGAGCGGCGCGGGCGGAGCGGCGCGGGCGGAGCGGCGCGGGCGGTCGATGCCCGAGCAGCATGCATTATGGACGCCGGGATCAACAAATACATTGACATGGCACATTAGTGGCGGATATTTGAGGATATACGGTGTTTATGGTTATCCGCTATTGGAGAGGTACAGGCTCAGATGATTTTAGAAAACGGTTAATAAACTTCTTCCTTTACTTTTAACTGTTTGATAATTTCGAAAATTTGGTTACATCGAAAGGTTTGTTAAATTATTAGATATCCAATGGAATAGCAATGAAGGCCATTCACTTTGAGTGTTGAGAGAAAAGTGATATTTTGTGACAAATTATTGTGGGGAAATTTTCTAAAATATATAAAAAATGGGTTTTCTCGAATCCCATGGATTTTAGCCTACGCTTTAAGGGGTGCTTAATTGTTGCAAATGGGTCACACTATCACGTCCTGGAAGGAATACATCAAATTACAAGTCACTCTGTATATGAGGTCGTGGGTTCGATTCCCACCCAGGACAAACTTTGTGTGATGAGCATATTGTTTGTTCTGTGTCTGGGTGTAATTTATCTATAATATGTATGTATTTATAAATTATATAAGTATGTATATCAGTTGTCTGGTTACCATAACACAAGCTCTGCTTAACTTGGGATCAGATGGCCGTGTGTGAGTTGTCGCAAGATATTTATTATTTATTATTATTATATCTTATTCAGCTGAGGTCATCGCACTACAAGTATAGGCAACACAAAATATGTACATAATCTATTCCATATTGTAGTATTTAATAATACTCGGTCAGCCGCAATAGCAGCACCGAAATCGATAGCGAATTAAATATAATTAGGTTAGATTTTAGCATAAAATAGATAGAACAAATAATTCATAATTGTAATACTAATTATTTTAATGAACACGGTACTTACACCGTGTCCCTAAGGACATTGACGTGCAGACTGTTACCATGAATTCAGTACATGATTCTAGACCCCCCCCCCCCCCCGTAACCAACCCGCAACCCGTAAAATACTTATTATTGAGTAGTTGCGGTGGCCATCTGTGGACTTCATCGTCAGTTCCACTTCACAAATGGTGCTTTCCGAGAACAAACATTAACAAGTTACTATAAAAAATACCCAAATCATTAAAGGTGTACCTATAATAATTGAAGAGTTCCCTCGATTTCTCCAAGATTCCATCATCAGATCCTGACTTGATGACAATGGGATCACCTGGAAAGTATACCCTTTAAAACAAAAAAAAAAAAGAATTTTCCAAATCGGTCCAGCCGTCTTGCATTAATCGGGGAACACACATAAAAAAAAGATTCCAACGAACTGAGAACCTCCTCCTTTTTTTGAAGTCGGTTAAAAAAGTTTTACGACAACTTGCAACGTCGAAGGTGTACTAAATTTCCTGCACATGCACGAACAAGGTCACCCCTTTTCATAACTTTGAAACTGAATCGACGAACGAAACAACGAAAGTAGCAGGACAAAAGTTGCATGCGCACTTCGCTAACGGTAAAACTAAACGAAACAACATTCAGAGCAAAAAGGTACGTAGAATAAAGTGGTTTGTTTGAGAACTGTTATAGAAACTTACCGCTCTTGTACGGTTGTGCGCGATACAGCCAGAGTAATGCAAATAACAACCTACCTTTACTACTAAGTTAACTCTTTGTTGAAATATTTTAATTGGTATCAAGATTTTAACCTTCCTATGATGTATTTTTTCTTATCAATAGGTATATCTATACATACATAATAATAAAACCGTAGCGAAGTCAAACCTGTACATTAAATATTTTTGAAAAAAAAAAGTCATTGCTACGAGGTCTGGGAACGATTCTAATGCTGACAGTATAGTTTTTAGAATGTTTGTCTGTTTGTATGAATGTATGTTCCAGCATTACGCAAAAACTACCGGATAGATTTTGTTCAAATTTTACATAGATATTCTTTATAAATTTGGTCAGTCTGTAGGCTATAAATTATTACACTATTCGTTAATTTGCTTTATGCTCGTATTCTTCTATAGTTTACCGCAAATTGTAAAAAGGTGAGCCAAAAGGTTAAAATATTTCAGATAGTTACAGACTTAATCTTTTAAATGATTATTATGACGCTATACGTTTGTGGAGCTGAGCAGTCAATCATGACAATGTTGCAATAAGGGTACTAAAAGAAAACGCTAAATTTTTTGAAAGATTTAGATGTGCACTCACAGATTTTGAAGAAAATTGTACAGTCAGCAAGAAAATGGACAATTTTCACAACTTTTTTTGATGTCAATCGATCCTATCTTCTTCTATACAGTCATATATAATTACTTGTCCCGACTGATTTATCAACGCAGAGCCTAAACCGCTGGGGCTATAAACTTGAAATTTTGGCAGTTGATGCCTTTTATGTTATAGTGGAAACTAAGGAAGGATTTTTGGAAATTCGACCTTTTAACATCTTCCTGCCCTTGGGGTCGGCGCCACACATTTTCTTTCCATTCTCCCCTGTCAACCGTCACGCTGTCATTCACTCCATTCTCTTTCATATCATTCCTCACACAATCCATCCATCATTTCTTTGGTCAAGTAAGGTGTGAAAAGGGGAATTTTGTCTTTATGAAAAATATTATTTCTTGAGTCAATAAAACTGAAACTTGCCATAAATACTTAGCTAATTAATCATGACGTATGTCATTTTTGTTTTTCTGATCTACAGCCTAAAAGCGGATTGGGGGGTGTCAAAGTTTGTATGCAAGAATTTTAACGCGCAGTCCGATTAACTCGAAACTCAGTATTTTTTTTTTATTATTTGAGTTAGGTTTGCTCTTGACTCTAGTCTAGGTCAGAGATGACAGAGACAAAGTCAACGATGGAGCGAGCTTACCCAGAATAAGCCTGTTCACTCTCACTTTGAAGCGATCGGGGTTGTATACGTTCGGAAACACAGACGCAGGCAGAGAGTTCCACTCTTTTGCTGTGCGCATCACAAAAGACATTTGGAAACGCTTAGTGCGAATTGGTGGAATAGCAACTAGGTAGGGATGATAACCTGCAGTGCATCTAGATGTCCGATGGTAGAAGGGGGCAGGCGGAATGAGGCCGTGGAGTTCTTGAGCACACTCACCGAAGTACAATCTGTAGAAGACCGACAAGCAGGCAACCTTGCGGCGATGAGTCAAGCTGTGAAACTTGGCATCCACCATCTTAAGTCGCCAATTTATATGTGTAATTATTATGTTGCCGTGCCCTTACCGGGTTTCATGTTGGAATTTACTTATATTGTAACAAACGAAATGTACACATGAATGCAATAAAGAGTTTGAGTTTGAGTTTGAAAGAACACTGAGCGAAAACGAAGTAGGTAATATAGTGTGGGTGGACGATGCAACGCGACGGGTCGGGGGACGAGGGAGTTTTATTAAAATGCGGCTGTTATTTTAGTATATTGTGTACCTTACGACTTCCGTGCGAACGAAGTCGCGGGGAGCAGCTAGTATTCAATATAATCGTATAACACAACTAGCTATTTACACTAGGTAGGTACCATTTTATTCAAATTTCTATATCTGACTAAAACAATTAAAATAGAAAAATCCCATTCGCTACATCTGTAATCCACACTGATTTCGCAAAGTTTTCTACTCTATTTTGCTGAAGGTGTCTTAATTATATATTTCAGCACATATTGAACTTGTACAGCACTTTGAAAGTCTATAAGCGCCACTATAGTCAAAGCTCTGTTGTTACTAACACCGTATATTCGGTTAACAACGATTCTATAAAGCGATTCAAAAGTTTTTATTACAAAAATGTATTTGATTTGATTTCAGAAAAGTTTTACCAGTATTAGTTTAGAAAAGTGGTCACGGGATTTAAATCGTGAAATGTATTTTGATGTTTTTGCTCGCCTCGTAACGCTTCAGCGTGTGAGTGCTCTACTCTCGATATGTCGCCTTGTCAAAATATTCCAACATAAAATCTCGTGTACTATCAATTTAAAACTACATGAAATTCATATTAGCAGGGAAGTTTAAAAATCTTGAAATTATAATATTAATATACAAGATGTAACTAACATAAATAACGCACAACCTCTTAAGGGGTCATTGTACTCATCATTATGAATAACTTTTACTATGGGACCAAACCTGAAATCGCGAAAAAAAATCAGATTTTCCCTACATTTTGACGAGTTATGCGAACATAAATGTAGGGAGCAGCTGATTTTTTTTCGCGATTTCAGGTTTGGTCCCATAGTAAAAGTTATTCATAATGATGAGTATATACGTATAACAAAAAATGTGATAAAAAATAGGCAGTCATGGGGACTGCCGACAGAAGTGAAAACTTAAAACACTAACATGTACACAGGCCGCTGCACGTCGCCAGTCTGGCGCAATACGTCACATAAGCAAGCAAAGAAAAATAGATAACAGTTGCATGCAAATATGACATCTATTTCAGAGACATTAACGTGCTAATTAGAGTAATTTGGTTACAGCGCCCTTTAGTGTTGAGTCGCAGATTACCAGATAAATCACTCCATACAAAATTTTCAATAGCTACTGCTATAACAGTCTACACTTTCGAGTCGCTAGACGCTGCGAACGAAAATGTACCTAAGCTTACAAGCGTAAAGTGAGTTTTGCTTTGTAGCTGCGCGCCGCTGCGTCACATGCTGCGTCACCTGCGTAGTTGTTGTGATTTGCTAGGGCTGACACTTTCGATAAAGATGTCAGTAGTTATATTCGTAGTACACTTTATGAAATAAAATATATTGCTTTTTAATGTTTTAGCATGTTTAATTGTTAAACATACTTATGAAAGACCGAGGAATATTTTTATGCTAGGTTACTATTCAATATTCTGTGATCACACCCCGAAACAGCAATTGTAAGTAAGGCACACATCATACGCAACTTGTAGTACCTACCTATTTACCACTGACGTAACCACTCCGCATGGCCACGAATATGAATGAAATACGAAATGGAGGAAACTGAAAACACTATTAATTGAATATGTTCGTTCATTTACACAATTCGCGTAATAGGTAAGTATTACGCTAATATACTATGCTTCTACACTATGAACAAACCTGCGCTGGCGCCATATTGTGACGTTATGCTCGCTTTTCTAACACTTGCACGCTTTTAAATAAACAATAATCAAAGGAAAATAACATTAAGAGGGCTATCACATTTTGTCACCTCTCTCGCTCACACGGGACCAAATTTTTAAGAATGTTAAATGAAAATATACTTTTTTGAAAATGTGATTAATGGGCTCCCTACTAAATAATATTAATTTAATAGGTAATTATTAAAAACACATTTTTATTGTAGCATTTATTTAAATCGTCTCAAAAACAGATCATAATACTTATTGAGCTAAGTTTATTAGATAACACAATAGAAATGTGTTTTTAATAATTACCCATTAAATTAATATTATTTAGTAGGGAGCCCATTGATCACATTTTTCAAAAAATCATCTTTTCATTTAACATTCTTAAAAAATTGATCCTGTGTGAGCGAGAGGGTGATAAAATGTGACAACGCTCTTAACTAGAATAAAACGACAGTAAATATGATTGAAAATTAATATGCACAAATTAGATTTTTGCTAAACGTAATTCTCAAATGACAGTTGACAAATGGAGGTCATTGACCTTTCTATTCTTATCTCAGAAGCATAGTAGAAGTAATTACGTACCTCCCAATAAAATACAAAACACGAAACATGCATAATACAATTTACCTATTTAAAAAACGATATTAAAACTGTATCAGCAGGTAAACTGAAAATAGATAAGTTTTTATCTCTTCTCTTGATAGATCTACATCCATTTACTGCACATATTACACCAGAACCAGCCATATCATAAGAATTTGAAACTATGTACGCCAGGTCGATCGAAATATATGCGTACGTACGCGCCTCGTGGCTGTCGGCAACCCACTGAGAAATGGGCTGCGTGCGGCCCGGCGGCCGGTAGGTAGTTAGCGCGAGTAAGTACATGGAGTGATTTATCTGGTAATCTGTGGTTGAGTAGTTGAACTCGTTGGAGCATGTCGCATGTCGCGAACCCGTAAGTTTTCCTCTACCAACAAGCGCTCAACGCGCCTTAAGAAGTTTTCACTTCAATTACGTGTAGTGCTTTCCGATTGTCGTCACGATTCACGTCGTCACACACAATGGATTAATCTAAATCTTCTTCTATACGTTTTCTTTCATCCTTCGGATGAGATTGATTTTCGTTATCAAACTCATAACCGTTCAAAAGATATTAAAAAAATTCGATTAATTTTCTTAGATATTTTCCGCAAAATTTATCGTCAACATGATTCTGTCTATGAGACATGCACTTTTAGACTTTCCAAATTTTTGATGAATGCAAACTGCAATGTTTCTTGGGAAGTAGGCTTTAATAAATGTATATACAATCTCAACTCATTTTATTTACCAAATTAGGTAGTTCGACATCAAAAACTGACTGACAAAAAAAATAAAAAAATGCAGAAAAAAATCTCCTTTGTAGCTTTAATCGTATTGTCATAACAAAATACCCTTGGGTACTCAGTGCCAGTGAATAACTAAACACGTTTTTATGTGAACGCAATAAAAGCAAAAATAAATAATTAATTACTCTATAGGTAAGTGCAAATGCGTGGGATGCTGTACCATTGAATAAATCATTACACTCCTCAAATAAAATGTAACCAGGCAGCGCCAAAACAACATTTTAATTTTAAAACGTAAAATATCGTTACCCGAGCCAATAATTGGTTCTATCAACGGAAACAACGGAAAAACAAACATTCGTACCCTCGTCAATGTCCGAGTGATACCTACTTTTAATTTGCCAGTCCGTTAAATTCGCGAGAACTGTGAGGGGAGGGGGGCGTGGTGGTTCAATCCCAATTTGTGACTCCTGAGTCCTGACCAAAGTGAAAATTGAATGGAAAGCATTCTACTGTTTTGTTATTTGATTATCAAGGTATAGCTGTCATATCGTGTCATCTACCGGATGTGAATGGCACAGGATGGAGAACTGTATTAGAGACGAAAGTTGTGAAGGTTAAATATTATATTATTAAGAAGGTACTAATAGGTATTTATTGACAAAAATAAAATTGGCGAATGACATCCGCATAATAGAAACGTTTCATTACGTAATACGTCAGTGACTCGACATGAAAGCGAGCGTTCGTTTTATAATAACACACATGTGCTCACAGAGCGTATCATGATAACTAAACTTAGCTCAATTCAAAGGAACTGTGAACTCAATAGTGCGGATAACAATGAATCGAGCTCTGGGCTGAAACTTCAGAATGTTATACTTAGCCGTCTACAAAACATGATGTTTATTAAATTAAACACATTTTATGGCAAAAACATAAACTTTTATTACTACGACTTATTTTAAAATTATTTTCAACAATAACGAACAAACAAAACACACATTTCGTTCATTTACAAAAGACCCTCTCAAAATTTAGCACCGAATATTTAAGCGAGAAACATTTTCAACATTACTTCGTTTGTAAGATACCGTACCAATGCACCCTTTGCCAAATTCATTAAGCATAATTAAGATAAGAATTGTAATCTATTGTTTCGTTTCTCTTCCTGACAGGGGCAAAATTAAGAAAAAGTTAGCATTTCCCTTTTCACGGCAGAAAGATCTGCGGGCCTAGCACGAACGCGCGGGGTATAATATAAATTCGAACGATTTTATGATTGAAAATACCCGTTTCACGCGTAATATTTACTTAGTTCTAAGACTTTATTCTTAACTAAGGGTGATTATTGGTGGGTATTAATTATTGGGGTTTTTATTTATTTTTTGTATACGGGTAAAGAACATGATTCTCTTTACGTGGTTTCAAGGAATGTCAATCGTCCTGTTCCACTTTGTATAATATACAGGTATATATTATAGTTAATATGTATGTGTGTGTATCATAAGTTTAAAACCTATTTATGTACTTGTGTACCTATTCTGTTTGTACCTTATTCATTATTATATATTTGTAATAGTTTTTTTAGCATTGTCCTCTCAAACAGAGCACCTGCACCTCATTCCGCCGGCCCCCTTCTATCAGCGGACATCTAGACGCACTGCAGGTTACCATCCTTACCTAGTTGCTATCCCACCAATTCGCACTAAGCGTTTCCAAATGTCTTTTGTGATGCGCACAGCAAAGGAGTGGAACTCTCTGCCTGCGTCTGTGTTTTCGAACGCATACAACCCCGATCTCTTCAAAGTGAGAGTGAACAGGCTTCTTCTGGGTAAGCTCGCTCCATCGTCGACTTTGTCTCTGTCATCTCTGACCTAGACTAGAGTCAAGAGCAAACCTATCTCAAATAAAAAAATAAAAAACCTGCCATCTAATCTCTTCACTACCCTTGGGTGACTGGTAGAGAATGCCTAAGGCATTAAGTCCATATTTGTATTGTATTTGTATTTTTTTGAGTGTGAAAAGTTTAAATAAATAAAAATTATGATTATTGGAAAATTTAAACCAAAATGCTAAATAACAGTACTTAGTATTTTTGATTCAAAACTTATTCGAATGTACGTTTCGTTAACGGCGCGGTCGTGCTAGGGCTCCGTAAGCGTATTTTCAGGAGTCATATCAATGTCTGTCGTCCTGTCACCTGCTTGAGGTGAGGAGAATTTGTTTCCTTCAACTGTCATTTTATGAGACACAATTTTTTCATTGTTACCGACCTCTGGGAGGTCGGTCGACAGCGGAGAGATAGACAAAGGGTATAAAAATACTTGACTTTCATTGAGTTCAGGAAATGTCGTCTTTTTGTTATTCAACGAAATGAAATTAATGATTCAGTCGTGCGTGAATGATAACGTATACAAGGAAAGTGTGTGGGGGTTTTCATTAGGTTGGTAAAAGGTAACTGGATAGGAAAGAATGCAACATTGCTTGTATGTAATTAACGTCATATTGCATGTTACTAAAAACTACTTGTAGTACACCGGCAACTACAAATTAAATTATAATAATTAGGTATCCTACCTACTTAACTAAATGTTAGCTCTATTCTTAATGCCCGTTCACACGTACCACAACCACACCACATCGCAGCGGCAAAATGTGGGCAAGCAGTGGATAGTATCGCTGCAGCTTCTTGCAGTTGCGTTGTTTATTGTAGTTGCGATGTGGTTACGTTGCAACTAGTGTTTGCAGACAGGTCAACTTCGTCTGTGATAGTGTCATCGCGTTGACGCAACGTTGTGGTTGCGTTGTGGCTGCGACGTCGCCTTGATGTGGTCGGTATCGCCCACACGGTTAACAACCGTGTGGGGTGTGGTTTTTGACGGCTAAAGGTGGTCCGTGTGAATGACTATTTATATTTATTTTCATACAAATTAGCGTCCGACCACGTGGTATCATTGTGGCGTAGTTGTGGTACCTACGTGTGATTGAACATGTAAACGATTCATTTCAAAGTGCCGTAAGCCAAAGGTTAATTCCAAAAAAGAACATAAACGAATTGTCATGGACATGACATTAAGCCCAATTCCACTCGAAACAGCAAACAAACAATCCACAAAAGTCACACTCACAGTTTTTCCCATTGAAACGAATTTACGGATTAAATGAAAACATTTCCATTCATTTGCCATGAAGAATCTCCGTCGTTATGAATCACGGCCGACAAACAGGCGGATATCTCGACAAAATATATTTCACAAGAGACTGTAATGAGAGCGGTGCCTGTTCCCATTTATATTGCGAAATGACAAAAATGATATTTTACGTTATGAATTAAATATACATGAACAAAACAATGCGAAACGAAATATCACTGAAAAATTAATGACACAAGCGAGCCGATGGAATAACGTATTGCAAATTAATAATCGGTTTAGCTCTATCATTACATTAATTGTGTTTCTTTATTAAATAATAATGATATATTACAGTCGAAATTAAAATGATTTTTTTTTTGTTTCAGATAATGTTCGCGGTCCACACTCGGATGCCTTGAGGCAATATGAATGTCAGAAAGGGTTTGGACGTGAGGCTGATCGCCCTGTGCACCACGTGCCTGCTGCTGCCCGCCATCGCGTGCCCCTCGCAATGTATCTGCAAGTGGAAGAACGGGAAACGATACGTAGAGTGCTCAGAAAAAGATCTCAAAACTATCCCAAACTCTCTCGACCCAGAAACACAAGTACTAGACTTCACAGGCAACGACCTGCAAGTTCTACAAAAAGAAACATTCCACAAATTAAACTTGCTCAATCTGCAGAAAATCTACCTACAACGATGTAGACTGCAGAAAATCGATAACCATGCGTTCAAAGGTCTCGCGAACCTCGTCGAGTTGGATCTCTCTAACAATTACTTGACAGTCATACCGTCGACCAACTTTGTTTTCTTCCCGTCGCTAATGAGGCTCTCGCTCAACAACAACCCAATAACGAGCATAAAAACTCACTGCTTTCAACATTTATCATATTTGAATACTTTGGAACTGAGCGATTGCAAAATAGAAACAATAGAGGGAGAGGCTTTTTCCGGCCTCAACCACCTGGAGTGGCTGCGACTGAACGGTAACAGACTATCAAACATTCAAGGTGAAAATTTATTCCCCGATACGCTGCGAGGGATCAACTTGCAAAATAATAATTGGAATTGCGATTGCCATCTCAGGGATTTACATAGTTGGTTGTTGAATTTCAATATGCCGCACACCGTGGAACCAATTTGCTCCCTCCCTGAACGTTTGAGGAAAAAGACGATCACGAGCGTCGCGGAAAACGAGTTGGCATGCTTACCGAAAATGAGCCCTACGTCCGTGTTCTTAGAGACGAACACGGGCAACAATGTGACCCTCGAGTGCTTAGTGAAAGCGATACCCGAAGCGAAAATAACGTGGTTTTATCAGGGCCAGATCATTCATAACTATTCGAGCATGTTACCGGACTTTCGCGACCTGTATTATGTGGAGAATGGCGTTACGGATAAAAAGAGCGAATTGTACATATTCAATATCGGGAACGACGGCAATGGCACGTACACATGCATCGCTGAGAACCCCGCAGGCAGGTCTCGCGCCAACTACACGATACGGATACTAGTGAAGGAGGAGCCCGTCGTCATAGTGGTCACGTTCCCGCAGAGGCACTTAGTAGTCATAGTCACAGTAGTCTTTCTTATCATCGTCTTACTTATAGCAATAATAGCCGTAGTATTGTTAAAATTTAAAACGGACACGCGGAGCCGAAAGAAAAAGGAAAGCGGCAAGGACGTAGCGTTATGCAATCAAATTCTGCCTTCAAACCGCGGGAACGGGATGCCTAAAAACAACGGCAGCGTCATTGTGAACGCACACTCTCATCACGCACTGCACTACACTGTACAAACAAACCGCGATTACGAGTCGAGCGACGTGTATCAAAGCAATAACATGAAAGGCTTTGTCGACAGGAACCCCGACCTAATTAGCGACGCGGAAACTGTAGCCAACAATGCGCAAAACGAGAACACAGTGTTATCAGTATACAAAGCTCAAACCGCGAGCGGCGACGGATTCCAAGAGGAAACCGCATTCACGGCGCCGACAATACCCAGACAGGTCACCTGGCAGGACCAACAGGCCACCAACATGCCGCAGAACACTATCAACAACATGTACCAGCACTCAGCGGATGTCCACCTGAATCCGGGATGCTTCCTAGATAACGAGGGCTACCCATACGACTACGGCCTCCCGAAACATCCCTGCCGGCCACCGATGATGTCCAACTATTCGGTAGTCGGTCCGTTTTATCAGACCTTACCGCACAATCGGCCGAAGGGTCAGAAGCTTGTTTGCAAATTCGCGAAAGACACGGAGTTTAACGCGCCCACGCCACCCGCCTGTCCTAATTTTGAAATGCCGTTTGGTCCGGGAAACGTGCGGCGTACGTTGGAAGGGTACCCGGTACCGCGAAATAGGCAGATTGCGTTTGTTGGAAACGGGACAGTTTATTATAATGAAGAGTTCGTGCCATCTCCACCGGAGGGTTACAAGACGGAGCCGGTGCAGTGTTGCGCGCCGACGGAGGCATGCAGTTCGTGGGTGAACCCGAAGGGGACGTGTGCAGTGATGGTGCCGATGAGTGTAGCGGAGGGGCCGGGGCGGTGCTACCAGGTGGAGACCCGGTGCGTGGACACTCAGACCACGGACGCTCGGATGCCCGGCGAGGGCACCGAGAGTGTGCTCAAACCTTTACCGCAAGTGTCTAACGCGAAGTGTGCCGCTGACATATGTTCGGAAAGCCCCGATGAGGGTTACGTCGGTGACGCTAACGATATCTGACGACGACGCCAGACCGATAACGCTTAAACAGGGCAATTTAGACGCTAACAAAGTGATAAAGCGACTGAGTATAAAGTAGTTTTGTAAATATATGAGCTCGTGGCGACGGCGAATGGAGGCGGAATTCCATTACTTAGCGAACGATCCTGTTTGATCCCTGTTTTGCAATTTTGTATATTTTATAGTGTAAGTCTCTTTGATACCGCCTTTGTTCGGCAGTCGTCGATAATGGTTTACGAAATATCATTATCAATTCAATTTAGTTTTTTTCTAAGGCAACGGTGTTTTTCAATTAGGGATGTGAGAGTAATTAAAACCACTATACAAAGTAAAATAGTTAATTTTTCTACATAAAATGCTATAGTATCATTGATTAATATTTGTTTTGTATTTACTGATAAGTAGGTACTTCATTCTATTTATACACAGATGTCAATATTATTTTGTTTTAAATACACGTTGGAAATGTTTTTATTTATTTTCTCAAATAGCATTTTGAAACAAAACATTGCAGACTAGTTTTATTGATATTTTAACAGAAATTATGGCAAATACAATTTTAATTATTTGTAACAAAATATCGATTCATTATTATCAGAATAATATTAATAATGTTTTGTTGAATAACCTTCGATGTTGTTGTGGCCGAGTCCTAAACAAAGCGATTGTCGCACGAGTGTGCGATCGTTGCGATCATTTTGTTCGGTGAACCGGAATGCATGGTCGCGGCAACAGAGGGCGCACCTTCCAGTTTTACGAAAAAATGAGTTGCGTAATATGAACCAAACGATAGCGTACTCGAGCGAACGATCTTTTTGGTTAGGACGCGGGGTTGAACCAAATTATCTGTATAACTCAAAAACGTAGTCAGAATCTGCATGTTACAAAATATTATTCAAAAAGCTTCTTAACTTCTCAAATCCTGTGGAACTTTGTCTCCAGAATTATTCCAACACGTGAGATGCTTTATACGCTAAATAATTAAGCAACCTCTCTGGATCGATGTTAAATTCATAAACGTTGTTTTAAATTCTGTCTGTATGCCAAAAATTCTAAACTCTTAGGGAATGCGCACATGTGCAGTTCAGTCACCCGACTTTATGTATTTGTCTATCTAGTCACCGCAAATGTCCGCGATAGTACAGTGAAGTTATAAATGCTTTATCACCCTAAGGTTGGATGTCACTTGCGCATCATAAAGCGACAACGTCTGTTTGTCTATGTGACAGTTAGATAGTTTCAACCTTATTATAGTAAAGTTTCAATTTATTGGGAGTTGTTGTCAAAAGTAGTAGCGGAATTATGAGGTCAGCTATTCTTGTTATTTTCCGACTCTCCGACAATTTTCTTTTTATTTAAGAAGTAAACTTTTATTTCGAATAAAATAAATAGTTAAAAGAAATAGAATGGTAGGCAAATATTGCATGTGTGCACTTCCTTAAATGGTGAAGGTCGGTTGAAACTAATTGTAGATGGCGTGACCATAGCTAGGTCCCTACGGCCTATAATAAATTTGACATTTCGTTCATTAATCCCATTTCGTGTTCATTCATGGCTTTGGTTTACTATTTCATTATTTTCGGTGATTTCCATAGTTTTATATCATTATTTATTCGACACGGAAAGAGTCAGAATTAAATATTCTTTAATTCCTCGTAATAACTTTCTTCAAAGTTTTTCCAAAATAACCTCGAAAACTGTTTGATTCAAATAATTCCCTACCATTAGCTTTAAGCCACAATCTACTAAGCTTAAAGTCTTTTGGAAAATGGTGGACTCCAATATCTGAGGACGTAGGAATACAGTAATGAGTCATTTTCGCAAAAATAAATAAAAACCGCCTCACGCCTTGCATTAGTAGCTTGTTTTGGGAACTAGCTGCGACAGCGCCATTTTGACAGTTGCCTTCCCCAGTGAAGACAACACACAACCTGCTTTTAAACCTACACGAAAAAGATAATATTTAAATATGGCTGAACTAGGATCTTTTGGCGCGCGGCCAATATCGGAATAACGCCGCCATCTTGTTTTTCAATACAATTTCGCAAAACAGTTTCACAAATGTTCACCAACAGCCCACCCTGTCATTGTCATTCAGGCGCCAAAAGATCCTCGTATCGCTGTAACAGAATCACTCAGACAATGTCGATTTTCTTTGACAATGCAAATCAAACTTTATTTTGTGATCCTTTAAGTTAATAATGTACCACCAAGATTAATGATATGATCTGATATACGAGTAATATATTATTATTTAATAAATAAGAATGTAAATAGATGTAAATATTAGTAAGTACTTACTTTCTGTAATCTAAGTAGCTGATGTTAAGTATTAAATTGATATCAGGGTATCCCCTAAGAATAGAGGTGGTGTTTCGATGACTAACGTTTCATAAATAAGATTTATTTTCTATCATTATTTTGTCATTAATTATGTTACTTATTTCTTAAGCTGTTATGATATTTCATATAATTAATTATTTTTATTTGATTTATATTCAATGTGTTAGGTACTTTATTATTAATCTGAATCAACACTATGTTATCATGGACTTTAACGGTAGTGAGCAAAGGTGTAACATAATCAGAGCATTCTTAATAGTAGATAAAAATATTCATTTAATTAGAATATGTTTCTTACAATGTGGGTCTCATAACTACACAATTTTATTTCGGAAATACACACGACCGAAGCAAGTTAATGAAAAGCTTGTAAAAATAATATCAAAAGTACTAGAAAACATTATTCGTAAGGTAAAAATAAAAGCAAAAACAATAAAAATTGTGAGTCACCAATGACAGTCAACTGTAATATTCTGAGTATCAGTTTCATTGTCTATGGCCAGTAAACAAAGCCATTTCAATTTCCTGAAGAACACACCAATCGAAAACTATGGCTCAGCATTATATTTTCCTCCTCTGGCCGCAAAATTAAAAACAAGTGTGATACATAAGCCTGCAAAGCTTTGTTAGTTAAAAAAGGGACTCTGTAATACCTTTAATTGCATTCAAACAAAAATTTAAAATTTTCGGTATCTTAAATTGTAAAATATTTATTTTGGAATAAATTTAATGCCACAGTTCATATATTTTTGATTGTTCGTACGTATACAACCCAGGCCTCGTTTATTTACGTGAAGCAAAAGGCTTGCAGTAATATTGTATGAATAAAGTTGGCGGTGACTACTACGTAGGACGTGTCCGGAGAGCTTCGCCACGTTAGCTGCGCGCTTCATTTGTTTATCAGGCACGCATTCGTGCGTAGTGTGGTCGGGGGTCGTAGTGTGGCCGGGGGTCGTAGTGTGGCCGGGGGTCGTAGTGTGGCCGGGGATCGTAGTGTGGTCGGGGGTCGTAGTGTGGCTGGGGTCCGTAGTGTGGCCGGGGGTCGTAGTGTGGCTGGGGTCCGTAGTGTGGCCGGGGGTCGTAGTGTGGCCGGGGGTCGTAGTGTGGCCGGGGATCGTAGTGTGGTCGGGGGTCGTAGTGTGGCTGGGGTCCGTAGTGTGGCCGGGGGTCGTAGTGTGGCCGGGGGTCGTAGTGTGGCCGGGGGTCGTAGTGGACGAATCCACTTATATTTTCATACAACGCGAAGCTAAGTACCTACACGTGTGTAACTTACTCGTTATCACTTAACATGAGAGTAAAAAGAACAGCATCATTGTGCTGTGCGATTCTATAAAGTTCAATTAAGTGTTTTAACCCTTACGCTTCCCATCAATTTACTCAAGTATTTATTACATGCTTGCCTACCGCGAAATAATTTCATATTAAACCATCATTAATTACTAGATTTTAATTTGTCGTTAGGCAAGTTCAAGCCTCCGGTAATAATGCTACTGCGCGCTTATTGAAATTGGTTAATTTCATATTACACGTACATAGGTAGGTATGCGCAAACAAATTAAATTGTTTTTGTCGTCAAAATAATACCGGGATTGTTTCCACACTTGATGACTTCCCATCAACTGTATTAAGCGCCGTCATTTATTATTTCGATTATAATGGGAAGCGATATTGTATTATGGTTTTTATTTTTAAATAATGATGTACATCAGTAAGGGCCGGTTGTTTCAAACGGTTGGTTATCGTAACATACGTACGTCAAATACTGACGATTACGTAAGATGTTTAACGTTCGTTAAATACAAAGCGTTGTTTCACTGCATAAAAAATCGATTGTCAAAGTTGTTCGGGCAGCCAGTAAAAACCAATACTTATTCCCAATAAAAATTGTTGGGAGATTTTTTATATCACGGCAACATTTCGCCGTTCACGTCAAATGTTCAAGTGACAACGTCTGTGGTGACAACTAACACAACAAGCAGAATGAAACCACCGCCGACCATTATTATTTCTACCATGTAGAAAGAATTTCAATTAATGAGTACAATCCATATTGCACCCAATACTTTCGGAAATGACGATATTTTAAAAAAGTCAGTTGCAACAGATATTCTGACTCTACTCATCGTTAGCTGGCAGGCTTATATTTATAATGAGGACGTAATTTAGCAATATAATAGCCCTAGTCATTCGATGAATAAAACGGCAAACCGTTGATTTACGTAATTGAGCCTGCCGGAGTTCCTTAAGAGTCTGTTCTCTCTGCAAATCTTTTCCTGCTACACATCAATGACCTACTTCAGTCTAGTATTGTTGGGTACGCAGATGACAGTACAGTTTCAGAGAGATACTTGTCCAGCGCAAAAACCAGCGGGGCCGAAGTTCGTTCCTTGAGAGAGGCCATGGTAGAGCGCACAGATTTGACCTTAAGCCTTGTCTCCCAGTGGGGTGATGATAATCTGGTCTCTTTTAACGCTACCAAAACAAAGGCGTATCTTTTTACTGCTAAAAGGAGTCGTTTCGATCAAACTCCTATTTTCGTGGTACATCAGTTCCTGTAACTGATCAGCTCGAGCTCCTAGGCGTGGATCATGTCTCAACTTCGGTGCCACCATCGAATACAAAGCCCAAACTGCGGCCAAGAAACTGGGCATCCTAAATAAGGTAAACCGATACTTTAAGCCTGGACAGCTTTTAATTCTTTTCAAAGCGCAAGTCCGATCCTGCATGGAGTATTGCAGCCACCTTTGGGATGGCTCAGCTAAATACCAACTTGCCGCGCTTGACTCGGTGGAACGCAGAGCTAAGAGGCTCATTGGTGACGTAAGACTGGTGGATGCCAAGCTTCACAGCTTGGCTCATCGCTGCAAGGTTGCCTGCTTGTCGGTCTTCTACAGATTGTACTTCGGTGAGTGTGCTCAAGAACTCCACGACGTCATTCCGCCTGCCCCCTTCTACCATCGGACATCTAGACGAACTGCAAGTTACCATCCCTGCCTAGTTGCTATTCTAAGCATTTTCAAACGTCTTTTGTGATGCGCACAGCAAAGGAGTGAAACTCTCTGCCTGCGTCTGTATTTCCGAACGCATACAATCCCGATCTCTTCAAAGTGAGAGTGAACAGGCTTCTTCTGGGTAAGCTCGCTCCATCGTCGACTTTGTCTCTGTCATCTCTGACCTAGACTAGAGTCAAGAGCAAACCTATCTCAAATAAAAAAAAGGATGTTTCATGAGATGTGTTGGTGTCACCAACTACCATCACCATCCTGAGGCGTAATATTGCAGAGTTGCAAGTAACTGGTTTTACTGCCCTGAAAATTGTGAACGAATTTTATAATAAAATTATGTATCGTACATACCTAAGTATCTATATGATTACTGAGTAGGTACTTACACACTTTTATGTAGCAAATATTTTGTCTTCGATTTGACGTGTTAACATAGAGCCTTTAAAAAACGGTATCTTTACTACAACAAAAGGGAGTCCATATTGTTATTGTGATACTGTTTGGCGCAGATGTTTGAGAACAAAATGACGTTAACTAGTGGGTATGGCACCGGTTACTGTAATCATTATTATTTAACGGACGTTGAGGCCATAATCTTGTGAAACAACGCTTTTTTTGCTTTGACGATAGTTAGCGCCATGTTTGACGTATACGCGTACGTTATGTGGACGTGAAACAACCCGCCCTAAGTAGGTTAGTACCTACTTTAACAAAAAAACACCGTCAATTACATACTCGTACATACATACAGCATGTATCAGACATGTGTGGTGTGATTAGCTGATTATTTTTTCGCGATCACGATGTTGGTCCCACGGAGAAAGTTGTTCAGTTTGATGGTCTGTACCACACTCTTAAATTATTTGTTATCAAAAGGAGGTTTTTGTCCACACGGATATGCCACCCCCATCGTACCTTATTATCAATTTAACTTTAAGTGAAGAGCTACATACTATATAACAGAAATATAATCATTGACTAACAAGTATCGTATGTTAAAAAAACAAACAGGCTTCAAACAATTAAATTAAAGCTTAGGTACATTATAATTGTGACAAGTACATAAACCCCTTTTACACAGGCTGAAAAATAACTCAGCAACTCTCAAAACCGGACTCAAATCGATACTGAACACCGGAACCCCCACTCGCAACCCTACCTACTCAGAAATTAACGATATTTATGACTGCTACGCAAACTTGTTCCCATAACCTTGAGTATATTACGGGGTTTGGATGTTAGCCAAACTCATTAATAATACTGCCAACTATTAAAGAGACACTTCAACTTAATTTATTCCTTAATTAATAGAGTAACGACCTTAATTACTGGATGATAAGTTTGATATTTATTTGGCATGTAATCGGAAGTGTTTGAGTAAGACGGCTGGGACAAAGGGACCGTGTTATCATGATGATGGACGGGAATGTTGTATGGTACATTCGTGCTTGTGCTTGCCGTCCTTAAAGGAATATATTTTAATTTAATTAAACCTAGTCACTACAGTTTATACTTTCTCGTTTACAGAGTTCCGACCTTAAATTAAAATGGAAAACGGAACCTTTGTAAGATCACTGTTTTGTCCGTCTGTCACAGAAGATTTTAGCCTTATATTTTTTTGTATATTAAATATATCTAAAACAGAGCCTTTCTATTGATTGATGATAACAGTCACAAATGGAGAATTTCGAAATAAAATCTGAAAACCAGTTTAAAATTCGGATATCAGTATCGGTATGTGGGATACGACACGGTGCGCAGTGTTCTGATTTTCATATACATCTTGTTAGACAGAAAACCGGCCTTAACATCGGCACAAGGCTATATAGTTGGATTTAGAAAATTCAGCGACACTAGAGCGCCGAAGGGAAAATCGAGTGCTAAAGGGATTGTAAATACAATACAATTGTTAGTAAACCTAGTGCAAACCTAAAAGTAATTTGTTCAGAATCTATGCTTTAATCCATTTCAGTACAACTTTTCAATCTGAACTATCGAATCGAGTATTTGACTCTCTCCAACAAAAACTTTTAGATGTTTCAGCGTTTCTCTATAAGTACCAAAAATAACGTTGCATAACATAAAATTTAGAAGAAAAACTGACAGGTGAATGAAAAATTAAGTTAGAAAAGTTACATCAGGATAAATTAGGACCGGCTCTGTGTAATGGCCAATGATTGTTGGAACTTCGGGCTGCGGGTCCGAAGTTTCGGAGTTATCTGCGACTCTATTACTCTACCTCGGATCTCGCTTAAAGACTTTTACGAACGTAATTGCTTCCATTTATGGTAGTCTGAGGAGGTGATTAATATTGATTTGACGTTCAACTTTACGGGGTATATTTTTTTATTCGTTTAAAGAAGATTATGGAGTTTTTCATTTCGGCAGTTTCTTTTGCGTTATTTTTTTCTTTCAACATGTAAAACACGGAAAACATTTTATCCGCTTGCCACAAAGGAAAATAACCACGAAGGTAAGATATGCTTAAGTCTAGACTGAATCCGGAAGCTTAAGTCTGTGGGCACGAAACCAGCGGCGGCCTAGCGATGGCAACTGCGGAGCGGCGCGGGGCGGGGCGATCCGGCAGCGGTCTTTGGGGTGGGCACGAAACTGGCGGTCGATCAAGTAGGAAGTAGCGGCCGTCGAGCGGCGAAATCAAACAAGTTTGTTCCCGTCGCCAGCGCGCCGCCACCGCCCGTGCATCGCTCGATCGCCCCGCGCCGCTCTCATCCATTTCATGCGCATCTCTTCAGAATGCTATACAAATGATTACGCCGCGCCGCGTCGCTTGCGCGTCGCGCCGCGTCGCGCCGCCCCGCGACGCGCAAGCGACGGGAACAAACTTGTTTGATTTCGCCACTCGACGGCCACTACTTCCTACTTGATCGACCGCCAGTTTCGTGCCCACCCCAAAGCCAGCTGCCGGAACTCCCCTCCCCACGCCACTCCGCAGTCGCCATCGCTCGGCCGCCGCTGGTTTCGTGCCCGCAGACTCAGTCTCATTAAATTACGCCGAGATCGACCAAGACTTGAGACGATCACCGAGCTTGTTGCTTTTGTTCCTTCACGCCAGAACAAAGATGAAAAACGTCGGTATGACAATACCTGCGAGCAAAAGATATGAATAAAGCAGGTCATGAATAACTTTGTACACATTATTAATAATGACACAAAATTTTGAATTACCACATAACTTAGTAGTTAACATTTCACATGATAAAAGTGTAATTTTCTTTTTTTTTCGAGACAAATCTACAGTGTATGAAAATAATTATATTCTTCTTTAATTTTCTGCTAATTTCTTACATCGCACTTTACACTAAACTTTTTATTTTGATTTTTTTTATAATTCTTAATTCGTTGGCTGTATATTAACATAATTGTGTGCCTTTTAGTGTGTGCGAAATAAATGTATTTTCTTTATTTGTTTAATGATTAAGTACTTGTTCCCTGGACAAATCATTACGTATGGATCAGTGGCGCAGCTACAATTCTCATTAGAGGGAAGCCGAAGAAAAAATTGTTCAGTTCTCATAAACTCAGATAAAAAACTGCAGGTTTTTAATCTTATGATCTATTAAACTGGTATTAAATGTATTTATATAATGTGATGTGATACACAGTTACACACACAGGTGTACGATATTATTTGGCAATAGTGGACATTAAGAAGATTTTCGAGCATTTCGAGCTCGTGGCTAAGTAATAACAGCCGCACGGGTCGATCCATCAGGTTAAGCTACGCTTGCCGGGGTTGGTCCGTGGATGGGTGACCATCTTTACATACCGAGACTCCTCCGTGCCTCGGAAAGCACGTTAAGCCGTTGGTCCCGGCTGTCATTCGTGGATCTTTGACAATCGTTACGGGTCGTCAGAAGCCCGAAAGTCTGACAACCAGTCTTACCAAGGGGTATCGTATTACCCAGTAACTGGGTTGTGGAGTTCAGATAGGCAGTCGCTCCATGTAAAATACTGGTATTCAGCTGCATCCGGTTAGACTGGAAGCCGACCCCAATATAGTTGGGAAAAGGCTAGGCAGATGAGTGGACATTAAGAAGAGTGGTTGTTCCGAAGGGAAGCCGATAGGAATCGGGTTGTATGAAGGCTGTGCCCCTGGTATGTATATATGTATACCTACATAGTCTTGAAATAGACTATTATTTTCAAACTAATATTTGTATACCTAAGGGACAATATTTCCATTATATCATGATTATAATAAACAGCTTGTTTTAATGTATATATATTTTTATTATTGTGTTAAAATATGTTTGATGTTAAAATGTTATAATTACTTTGATGTTAAATGATGGATAACTTGTAAAAGGTTTAGTCCGTGAAAATTATGTACGTGAAAAGTTTTTTTAATTATTATTATGTGACCATGAAACACAGTCAAAGAAACACCAAGATAGGGAAATAATATTATTGTAAATGTAACACTATCTTTTGTAAGACCATTAGTTATAACTTCGTTTTTTTATTGAGGTAAGACATAGCAATAAATAAATCTATGCAGTCTATCTTTATGTAATACATACAGTTAACTAATAAGTTGGATTCAAACAATGAAAACTACTGTGAGTTGTGGTGAAAAGTTTTAATATTGAATAGAATATGACGAAAGGTGCACTTCAATAATGCACGAGAGAGTGCATAAATGTCGTACACGTCCAGGGGGGCAGTTTTCGTTTTTTTAAGAACTGTTGCATTGTAATCTCCGACTCAAACTGTCAAAAACACTTTTAGATTAGCTACATTTTTGACAAGTGTTTAACATTTTTTGCGCTGAGATGAGATTGCGACCAGATTTTGAACGGTTTGAAATACGAGAATTGGCCTTCTGATATTCAGTTGTTATCTTTCTGCTTTGTATCTAATATCCGACATTTTCGAACCTATCTCATTTATTTACGTCTATTTTTTGTCGCAATGTGCTTTATTGTTACACAATCAGTACTTTTGCGTCCCAGAAGTCAAAAATGTACTCTAACGTCCGTAAAATGCAAGTGTGTATAAGTTAAGTGGTCATTTATTACTTTTTAGTTAATGAAGGAGACGCTGCATACTAACAAACAAACGTAAACATCGAGTACTTTGAAGTTTGAAAACTTTTGTTTTAAATAAATCATAGGACATGAAGTGTGAGCCTTCTGTAATTTTTGTCGCGTGACGTGTTATTGGCGAATTGTAATCTGTGTTTTAATTTAGCTATAATTAATGCTTAACGAAATGTTACAACTTTACATATTGAACTCATTGCGGTCATTTATATTACATTATATATGTTTGAATATTACCACATAATTATCTTCATTAAAAGGCTGAGGTACGTATTTAGTTTAGCAGTTGAAATTGTTTATAATGTTGTTATGTTTTGTTCACTTTCATCGAATAATTGAAATAATCAGCGAAATTAAGAATGCGATAGCCCAGGTACCTACTGTTAATTATTTCGCACTATAGGTTTATGGTTAAACACAAAAATTTATTGTAACTACGCGTTATAAGCTGAAAATTCTATTGAACCGTTTCGTTTGATAAAACAATTAAAATAGCAATATTACTGTAAGTTTTAGACAGTTAATTTGTAAAAAGAAAAATATATAACTTAACACCACAACTCACGAGGTGTAGAAATTTCCACGTTAAGTATAAGCCAGGTTGGACCCGACAGACTGCATGCCAGTTATCTCACGAGTTGACTAGCACATGATATCACAATGTTACTCTTTAGTGGAAACCAACTGTAGATGTGCATGACATTGGAATAAAAGTGTATTTTTAGCTTGTTTCTTTTCTTTGGGAACCCTTCTTTATACTCTTACGCAAGATTTCGACCACCCAGTAAGTTTTATTGCGAATTACAGAAGTCAACTTCTGTAAGTTGTATTTTTGAATATTGAACGGGCAAAACTCAATTTGTGTACGATGTAAGTCGGCGCCATAAAACTTACCAATCATGGACGTCGAGTCTTTTTTTTCAACTTGTACTGTCCCAGTACTGGAAAAAGGTCTTCCCATATCTTACATGGATGAAATCATATTGTGTTCTGCCCTGTAGGGTAAAATATAACCCTACAGGGCTGTGTGTATGTACAACAACTAGAGGAGCTAAATGTGTAGCCATAACAGTGGTTTAATGAAAACAGCTGTGATTAGGCAAGAGGAGCGTAGGAACACCTGGCGAAAATGACCAGATAGTTGGAGATCTCGCCAAAGCGTCCTAGTTACACATATCGAACATCGTCCAACGATTTATCTCATTACATTCAAATTTCGTCGACCCATAAACGTCTCGTGAACGATTCATTTGTCACAGACAAAAAGGAGATAAAAGTACAAGCCTACAAAGTTACAATTTGAGTTGAACCTCTTTGCTCGAAGGTGTAAATACCAATATTTGTGGCGTAGCGCCCACCCGCACGGCCGCTCCGCATGACTGGGTAATGCTCACTGAAGTTTGAAATGCGTGGTACAGTCAACATTGAGAGCAATGTTTAAGGTTTCGAAATACAGAATTTCAATGATAAAAAATAATGTCGTTATTACTTCGACAAACTATGTTGCGGATAAAAAATACCGATGTTAGCGTTGAGTCTTTACCTCCTCTAAAACTTCTGGACAACTATTTTCACATGATAAACGGGGGCACATTAAATGGCTTAATATGTCCAATTACCGATTATTATTTGTAGTCGTTAAATCATAAATATAAATAGCCATCAATGAGAATATAAACTAGCTACATCATCTTCCACGTAAGATTAATAATATAACTGAACGTAGGTGCAAGGATTTCCTTTTCTCTTATCAAAGAAATTCTATTCCCAATTCGATCACGCAAATTTTATCCCGGTGACCATAGACATCGAAAATATTCTAAAAATGTTCGCAAGCAGAATTTTTATATTTAAGCCCAAGATATGTAGGGGAATCGAATAGACAGAAATTCTCGAGACCGTAAAAAGGTAAAACTGGATTAAGTATGTATGAAGCCATTAGGTTACCTTACCGGGTGTCGGCGGGCTCGCGACATGTTGCGATATTGTGCCTAGCTTAATAATACGAAAGAGGTGTCTCTCATCATCAGTGGATGAATAATGGTGCGCCTTCTGAAAATATACAAGTCTGAGAGTAAGTTTGTGTTTGATTTTATAAAAGAACTGGTTATATTTGATAAGATTACGAAGTTCTGTTTGTCTGTACATACAATATTGTTTGATAGCTAATTATGATATGAGAATTTATTCAGAGAGTTAACTGCGGCGTGCGTTAACGAAGTAAAAGGAGTAGTAAAGATCGTAGCAGGTGGCGTTCTGTGGTTTCTGCCTACCTTCATGGGAAGAAGGCGTGAGTTTATGTGTGTGTATAATTAACGCAACGAAAATTTGTTTATTTCTTCCTTAACTTTTCATAGCTTCCAGCTAAAGCTTTGACTCTAAGGAGGATACGATTCTAAGAAATATACAGAGTGTAAGGGACAGCCCTCCGCAGACTGATGGGGTGCATTCAGTATGTCATCCTAAGATGACCGGTACATGAAATTATTTTAGGAACGTCATGGGAATCTAATAAATCTGATTTGTTTTATTACCTCACACGCAATGTATCGTTACCGTGGCAAAACGCGCGTAGCGAACGGCAGCGCAGCGAGCCTTTGGGCGCCGAGTATTTCGACATCCATTGCTGATTTTTTTTATTTTAGCTGTTTTATTTACACAAATACAGATAATGTAATTGTACATTAAAATAAAGGAATAGTTACTGAAAATATGATAAAAAAAATGAAAATTTTCCTGACAATATTTTCGGTGGAATATGATTGAAAATAAGCTAAATTCACCCTGTTAGTTTGCGGAGGGCTGTCCCTTACACCTTGTATACTGGAAAGTTAGTTCTATTAGAATTCCATTGGCATATCTGTAACCAAGTCAGGTTTCTCTAACAAATAGACGTACCGTTTGACAATTCATTTGACCGAGAATCATTCAGAATGTTTTCCTATTTGTTATTAGCTGTACCTACGTTTTATAATTTATGTGCTTCAAAGCAAAAAATGTACCGGATTATCGAAAATTGCTGATAACAAAAGCCATCAGTTGAACCCAGACAGGCACTTTACTTCGTGTAAATTATTTCATCACCACTGCTCTAAAAACGGTAAAGGAAAACACGTGAGGAAACCGGTATATCCTAAAACTAAACACTCCAAGACATGTGACATCTACCAACCCACACTGGGCCCGCGTTGTGGATTATGGCTTACTTTCTCTCACAGAGAGGTCTTTGTCCCAGCAGTGGGAACATTATAGGCTGATTATTCTTGATAATCTGTCATCGGCTGTTCCTTTTACAGAAAAGTTGATAAAACATTTCAGATTACCGTTAGTTCAACCGTTACCGTACTTCTTTAAATATTAAAGTAATTAAGTATAATGAAGATCTTTTACTTACAAATCATTATGGACCAATGAACGTTCTCCAAGAATTCCTTTGAGGGTAAAAGCCTAATAAAATTTTCCTCTTAGGTAGCTTATTGACTCAGTATTATATTCAAATATTCTCACGAAAAATGAAAATTTGTTAAAGACTTTTGTGAAACTTTTTCAATCGTTAAAGCATAGAAATTATATTGAAAGATGGTAGGCAGAAGTAAAAAAAAAAATGGAGTCCCTTGATTTCCAAACCCGTGATGGAAAGTGCCAATAAAAACCTTTGAATCGAAATAATTCAATAAAAAATTAAACAACAAAATCTACAATTTAATGGCATGTGACCACGCTCACACAACAAAGCTATCAGTAAACCATCACGCTATCTAAAAGTGCTTGTCCTGAATTGAAAACTGATAAAACATCACAGAGCTATGGGCCTACTATCTTTTACGGCACCCGAGGATATGAAATCGATAGACCCGGAATCCGACTGCGCAACACGGAGTTGTGTGATACGTATTTCATATTTTTTTATAAGAAAAGGTACCTAAGCAGTGTTAAAGAATTTTTTGAAATTTTGAGTTCATATAAAAAAAGCTCCGGAGTCTGGATCTGACCTGATCCGCTCACGTCCTATTACATGGGACTTAAACATAACTGGCGAAATGTGGATGAACTATAGGTACACCTCTGCCTAATCCTTCTAGGAATACAGGCGTGATGTTGTGTTTTTATGATAAGGCTGATATTTGTGATTATTTTGTCCGCAATTATATACCTGAATGTGCTGTCAACTTGACTGTAAAAATTGATTGAGAAATTGTATTTTAAATTTAACAAAACTGTTGCATTATGTTTGACTGAAGGTGCGAAATGAGGTGTGAAGTTACTCCGATGAAAATGAACCTCAAGAACCTATTAATACATAAAGCAGAGTGTTCGGGGCTGGGGTGAGATTAAGATAAACTTAGATTAAAGATTATAAAGATAGCTGTATTTCAGTAATACAAGTGGGTTAACGATTAAAACTAATGAGGGGAATGAGATGAGATTGAGTCGCGCCCGATATGCTATCGGAAACGTACTGACTGTTTTACTTAGATAATACATAAAATATTCAAGGCATAGAGCGCGGTGTCACAATTACGCTGACATGATAAATGATAAATGATTTTACTTTCTAAGTAGGTTTATACAAACACTTTTACACGTCAAACATATTTTTTTTTAAACTAGATGAGGCCGGCGTTTCCTATCTGACTACTCTGAGAAGAAAGGCCGAAACAAACTCACAGGTCACAGTCTCTTTTAAAGTCCAGACATAATCTTGGTCAGATCATGTTTATTATTGTTCGATGATTGACCCGAATACAGAGGCTCGAGCTCGTTTTTTGCATCTGAAACAGTTCCATTATCATCAAAAACTGAAATAAAAGAATATCGACAAAGATCTTTCAAATATATTATTACAAAAAATAAGTGCGTGGACCGCGACCAATGACACAAAGGTTTTAGGATTACAATCCTATATCTTTTTTACGAGAACCAGAAAAAATATAAAATCGATTTCCTGATAGCGCGGACCATAGTAATGTGGACTACAGTCGCAGGTGGCCTTGGGTGTTATTCTGATAAATGTCAATGTCGAATTTACGATCAAAGTCGAGTCGAATGGAGCTTAGCACGCGCGTTCGGCTTATTTCGGCTTTATTCGGTAAGCCGACGACTGGAACCGACTTGCAGCGTGCTTTAGGCCAGATTTGCGAGGTATTTGGAATTGATTGGTTGCTGGATTGGGGGTTTCAAGTATTTTGTAGCTACTGCAGGCTGTGGAGCGTGATTGATAACGGGTTCGTGAAGGAAATGGTCGGAACTACCTTTACCATAAACTTCTATTAGTAGGTACATATTTCGGTGAGATATTAGGGTCGTCTTGCAAACTACAATTTTAGTCCTATGTTGAAATATTAATAAGTTAACGACTGCAAATAAGATGAAAGGCGTACAAAATGTAAAAAAGAAAATGCTAATTACGCGTGCGTGACGAACAAAAACATATGACTCGACATTACCAAACAGTAAGTAAACTTCTTGCATTGGCTTTTCTTTAACAAAAGATGAAAAACTCCAAGTAAACGTTGATTTATCCCTAAAGAAATCCTTGTAATACGAAAAACTTAAACGGAAAATAAAATATCTATCGTACGTATTCGGACAGATAGGCGTAACTTGTTTTTATCGTAAAGTGATGACCTGAAACACAGGTTTTAATTAAGCCTAGATCAGGCAGAACACTACATTAAGAAAAATTGTACCTCGCTTGTTATTATGTAAACCTTTATTTTGACTTAATTCTTGAATAAAAAATTATATTATTATATATTATTATTATTATATCGTGGACAAATCTAAATAATACAATAAAGGAAAAAAGTCTCTTCATGCCATTGTTCTAGAATAATAAGAGCGACTCCGGTTCGAAAACCAAACGATCGTAACTTACCGGAATAGCTGCCCTTAGTATCTGTTGTGAGTCCAGCACAGAAATAATAATACTTATTAGATTTTTTTTCCTCCAACAAGCTCTATATTTCTCTTCAAAAACTTGTTTTGAGCACTTTATGAAAGTAAATGAGAATAACAAGGGGTAACAAGCTAAAAGTTGGGTAATGAAAATATCAGAAAAACAAGTGTCATTAGTGGACGAGTTTTATCTCGGAGAAAAACTTTGTGACAAATTAAGAAAGAAGTGGGGAGCTCGAGTTTGGGGCTAATGGAAAATACGTTTTGCTTCTAGATAAAAAGTTTAGAGGCAGAAGTTCCGTTGGACGTGCTCAGATTCGACAGAAAGCATCGGACTTGAGCGATTTATAGAGTACGAACGGTGCTTTTGTAGCGAAGTTGTGAGAGTTCAATAACTTCCGAACATTCGGCAGAGTGAAGGGAAATGTGGTGTGCATTGTTAATGTTGGTCGTTTGCTTATTGAGGACCGCGTCTGTGACGTCTAGTGACGTCACGTGTGATAAGCGATGATATCTGATGTTGGGTTGCTAACATCGCTGCGGCCTTTGCTCTCGAGCGTCAAGATTTAACATATTATAATCCTTCAAGGCCTTGTAGTTGATACATATTCCAGCGTATTCTGAGGAGTTCCGTGTTAATACTGGAGCAGTGGTGGCTCAGTGATAACGGCCGCAACTTACGAGTTGTAGGTCGGGGGTTCGAACCCAAGCAGGCACTTTTCTCTGTGTAAATAATTTCCACCACTACCAACCACTACTCCCGAAACAGTGAAGGAAGACATCGTGAAGAAACCGGCATGTCCTAGAACAAAAAATTCGAAGACATGTGACAGCCCACTGACTCTCACAGAGAGGAGGCCTGTGTCCCAGCGGTGGGAACATTATAGGCTGATTATGCTTATGCTTGTTAATACTGGCTATCGGGTCCCGTTTACTTAAAACTGGAATCGCTCTTTCATCGAGAGGTAATTTTAAACTCGCATAATTCTGTTGAGAGTTAGTTGCTGAAAATCAGCGCTGTTGACGATAGGTTCGTCCGAAGTCACAGCATTTTGCTGAGCAACGACCTATTCTTGCGCAGATGCGGCGCGCGGCTTATTGTTCTTGGTAGTGTTGTTTATTTGTTACAAAAGTAGTTATTTTTCCACTCTGCAATTCGGCTTTTTGTTCTTGTTTTGATTGTTTGTTTGATGTCATTCGCCAGTGCGCAAAACGCACACAGAGGCAATGTAAATTGTCTGTGGTCCCTGGCGCAGACATCAAGCAATGGAACAAAATTCAACTTTATACGGCTTGAATATTAGGCTTTTGGCTACTGTAATATGCGTTTTGTTTGTGCAGAATAAACAATTTTTCTTTTTTAATTTTCTTTTCTTTCTTTCCATGTATTTTTTTTTTTTACTTCAATATAAAATATTCAAAGTAATTTGCCTTCTAAAGCCTCGTCCACTCGGTGGCAGAAACACTTCACTAAAAGTTAGCCTGCACGTATCTTCTGCTACGAAATACGTTCTATGATTCCCAGAATTGTTTGAACAAGTTTGAGAACTTGAAAACGTTTGAAACAAACAACACATGCACTACATGTTTCAGTGTCGTATTATGAGTTTATGTAGTTTATGTACCGGAAATCTAGATACAACTTCACAATATGATTTGTAGTGCTAGTTGACAATGGCAGAGTTATTGTTGAGCAAATAGGTGAGTTGGTTTATGTTGTTACAATTGGTAATTGGTTCTTAAATGGGTGATGCGGTGGGTTCAAGTTAGTACAGAACATATTAAACGAAAACTCTATTCAACGTCTTTATGTAATATCCTTCCATTATACTTGGCATATTGTCCTCTGTGCGACTTGTGCCGGTACTCAGAGTCGTTACTTGGAACTTGTGAATTATCCACGTTAATCGACAGCTATAAATTTGGTCCCTGTCCGTCAAAATAGGACAGTTTAAAAACATTCCATATTTGTTGGTGTCTAATTGGTTTTTGAGTAATGTCTGATGAGTGTGCAAATTGTGACTACATTGTTGTATTGGGTTCCCACATGTAAAAATAAATGTAAGTGGTAATTGCAGTTGTACGAGGGTGCGTTTTTAAGTTCGCGGAATGAGAGGGTTGGAGGGGGGTGATTAGGCTCATTAGAATCGTCACGTGTTCAGTGACTCATAATTAGTATAAATACCAGGTTTCATTGTTATTAGACTATGAGTATTTGAGTTATCGTCAACCAAGTAAAATAATCGGGAGTGAAAAGTGAAATATGGAAAAAATTGAATATCGTGCCGTTATAAAGTTCCTTACCAAGCAAGGAAAATCAGTTGCGACCATAATGAATGAGATGTCATTGGTTTACGGCGACTCTTGTCCAGGAAAAACCATGGTGTATAAGTGGCACAGTTTATTTAAACAAGGAAGGGAATCCCTTGAAGACGACCCGAGGCCGGGCAGGAGCATCGAGGTGACCACGCCAGAACTTATCCAAAAAGTCGAAAAAATTGTACTCGACGATGCTCGACTAAAGAAGAAACAACTCGCAGAAATGGTTGGAGTATCTGATACAACCATTTTTAATATTCTGCACGATCATCTTGGCATGACAAAGGTCAGCGCAAGATGGGTGCCGAGAATGCTCACGCCGCCGCAAAAACAACAGCGCGTAGAGTGTTCACGTGCATTTTTGGACCTCTGTAATGAAGACAAGGATGCTGTATTGAGTCGAATTGTTACTGGAGATGAAACTTGGGTTCATCATCATGAACCTGAGTCGAAACAAAACTCCATGCAGTGGCATAAAAAGGGCACAGCACCTCCCAAGAAGTTTAAGGTGTCACAGTCAGCTGGGAAACTCATGGCAACGGTCTTTTGGGACTCGGAAGGAATATTATTGATCGATTATAAAGATAAAGGTGTTTCTATAACCGGAGAATACTACGCTTCAATATTAGAGCGACTCAAAGAAGCCATTAAAGAGAAAAGACGGGGAAAATTGACAAAAGGTGTGTTGCTTTTGCACGACAACGCGCCCGTCCACAAGAGCCGCGTTGCGTTGGCTGCCCTGCATAAGGTGGGCTTCGATATTTTGAACCACCCACCCTACAGCCCAGACCTGGCCCCGAGTGATTATTACCCGTTTCCAAAAATGAAAATAGAGCTGCGGGGTAAAAAATTTACCACCGATGATGAAGTCAAGGAGGCAGTTTCGGCGTATTTTGAAGACAAAGAGAAAACATTTTTTTATGAGGGTATAAACAAATTAATTGAAAGATCCGAAAAATGTATCCGTCTTGCAGGTGAATATATTGAAAAGGAAAAATAATTTGGTTTTTTTATTTCCACCCCTTATCCCCCATTCCGCGAACATAAAAACGCTCCCTCGTAAGTAGAAAACGAAGTAAAAATATTTAATTTAATTAGCTGGCTAGTTTGTATGTCTTTACGTAAGGTATCATAACGCCTCCAGTTATTGTAATCAATATTGTTCTACTAAGTTTAAATCGAGTTTAATCGATGCGTAATCCGCAGAGCTTAAAGACTAAAGTCTTCAATCAGTGCGTCCTGCCTGTTATGACTTAAGGAGCCAAAACGTGGATACTCACGGTACGACTGGTCCATTAATTCAAGGTCGCTCAGCGAGCTATGGAACGAGCTATGCTTGGAATCCCTCTGAGGGATAGGATCCGGAACGAGGTGATCCAGCAGAGAACCAAAGTTGTCGACATAGCTCACAGAATAAGCACGCTGAAGTGGCAATGGGCCGGCCATATTAGCCGTAGAACCGATGATCGTTGGGTAGACGTGTTCTTGAGTGGAGACCGCGAATCAGCAAACGTAATGTAGGATGCCCTCAGGCTAGGTGGAGCGACGATCTTCGCAGGGTGGCTGGTAGCAGCTGGATGAGAGTTGCCGAGAATCGAGCTGAATGGCGTGCGGTTGGAGAGGCTTCTGTCCAGCAGTGGACTGCTGTAGGCTGATGATGATGATGATGAACTTTGAATCAATAAAAAAACGTTACCAACCAACACATACCTAAAGCTATCCCCACTAACCCCAGCTCAGACCAATCAATTGAAACATAAAAACAAAACAGCTTAGCATAGGTTTCTATTTAACGACTGCAGGTCATTACAAGCCCCGTCGGGTCAAATTAGCTAGGTTATCAGAAAACCGTCTAATGTGCCCACTCGTAACTCTTGTTAATGCCTTTATTGGTCGTAATATACGGTCCAGACTTTCAGACTATTAAAGGAATGGCAAAAGGATTCGTTTTATTGCCCGCACCCCATTATAATCAGGCACGTAGTGTATTGTGTAGAGAAAATCGATGTAATATATTATAATATAACATAGTACATCGATTATAAAATGAAATTTATCAAAGAATTATATTTCTTTGATAAAAAATGTTACAGTCTTTTCATTTTACGTTAAACGTTCTAATATAGCATAAAGAACGAGTAAAACTGGTTACATATCCGTAGCATTGGTCGTAGGCTCGTAGCGTTTTCGTAGACTCGCGTAGCACCATATCCGTAGACACGTAGCGTTAACTATTGTAAGATTTTGTTGCAAGATTGTAATATGACTGTATTAAGTAATAATAATTATTATAATTAGAAAATGATGATGATACTAATTTGCAGCTTCTCATTACCCGTTTTGTTAAACTGTAATCTCCCAAATCCATCAAATGTTTATTGGTCTTCACTTTCTAAGGACATCTACCTGAAAGTTGTTCACGTAACTACAGACACCTTTCGTATCACAAACAGATTACTAATAACAGATAAAATCTGTCTACGCAACAAGAATAAACCTTCAATAAACGTCGCGTCATAAAATTACGTAACTATATACAAGCCTACTTCACAATATCAGCGATTTCACATAAAAAACAGCTCCGTCCCCAAATGGACGGTCAAACACAAACCCTTTGCAGGACCTCTTAATTTGGCTGATATATAAAGGCTTGGGGAGCTCGCATACGCATAATAAATTCGCTGTACGTGATTGTACCGAAGCAATCTATAAAGCGACCAAATAGAAATGCTCTTATCGTGATGTCTCAAGCGTAATCTCTTCTCGGGGCATATAAGCTAGACGTTGTCACGCGAGCACAAGTTGGGGGTCGATATAAGTAGATGAGTGTGAATTTGCATGGTTTGTATTATAAAACGTTACGTTTTTCCTATAGTATCTATCGAGTTTGTTTTGTTTTCCGTCTCATAAAAATATTTTTAATGATAAATCGTTGTGCAATACTGTCAGTGTAGATACAAGAATAGAAGGTTATTGTAAAAACAAGTAGTGATATTAAAACTTTCCTAGAGTTTGCATAATCTAGAGCATAACATAGAGGAGCTCGTGGCTAAGTAATAACAGCCGCACAGGTCGATCCATCAGGTTAAGCTACGCTTTCCGGGGTTGTCCGTGGATGGCTGACCATCTTTACATACCGACATCCCTCCATGCCACGGAAAGTACGTTAAGTCGTTGGTCCCGACTGTCATACGTTAGATCTTTGACAGTCGTTACGGATCGTTAGAAGCCCGAAAGTCTGACAACCAGTCTTACCAAGGGGTATCGTATTACCCGTTACTGGGTTGTGGAGGTCAGATAGGCAGTCGCTCCATGTAAAATACTGGTATTCAGCTGCATCCGGTTAGACTGGAAACCAACCGCAACATTAGTTGGGAAAAGGGTAGGCAAATTAATTGAGTTTGCAAAACCCTTAATTACCTACAACGAACATAATAATTATGCTGTGACATTTCAATCATTTACCTTTTTAACCAAAATTGGTTGATAATTTTATTTTAATGACGTGAGTTCGTTTCGGTCCAAAATTAACAATTATTTACTCATAGAGTTAATGTTTAAGTTATAACACCAACCTATAATTTTCCCACTGCAGAGCAAAAGCCTTCCCTCTTACAGAGAAGGCATGAGCATTGATCACCACGCTTGCTCGAGGTGGCTGGCGATTTCAGACTTGTATTAATTATAAGTTCAGGTTTCCTCAAGATTGTTTCCTTGACTGCCGCCAGTGATGCACAGGATAAACTTAGAAAGTACATATGAATTAGAAAAGTCACATTGGTACTTGCCCGGATTTGAACCCACAACCTCGTGCATGAGAAGCTAGACCTTAACCACTGAGCTCAGTTGCTCAAAAACCGTTCTCAAAATGCGTTGTATGTGTGGAATTCTGGAGAGGAATCGTGGGAGGTGTGAACTGATTAGTATTCCGCTTTGAGTAGACTCTGCGGCCATGATTCACACGTAAGCCGAATATCCGGTCACTACTGTACGCCAATTGAAAACTGTGAAACAGGTGCACAAGTGATGCTGGAAAAACACTGAATGTATTTATACCTCTATGTTTGGCAACTTTCGAATTTAGAAGTTGTAAGAAAAGTTTAAAAGTGTTTTTATGCTCTGTTGTTTGTGCTAACGGCCTACCTGGGTAGATCGATGCTCTGTTGTTTGTGCTAACAGCCTACCTGGGTAGGTCGATGCTCTGTTGTTTGTGCTAACGGCCTACCTGGGTAGGTCGATGCTCTGTTGTTTGTGCTAACAGCCTACCTGGGTAGGTCGATGCTCTGTTGTTTGTGCTAACGGCCTACCTGGGTAGGTCGATGCTCTGTTGTTTGTGCTAACGGCCTACCTGGGTAGGTCGATGCTCTGTTGTTTGTGCTAACGGCCTACCTGGGTAGGTCGATGCTCTGTTGTTTGTGCTAACGGCCTACCTGGGTAGGTCGATGCTCTGTTGTTTGTGCTAACGGCCTACCTGGGTAGATCGATGCTCTGTTGTTTGTGCTAACGGCCTACCTGGGTAGATCGATGCTCTGTTGTTTGTGCTAACGGCCTACCTGGGTAGGTCGATGCTCTGTTGTTTGTGCTAACGGCCTACCTGGGTAGGTCGATGCTCTGTTGTTTGTGCTAACGGCCTACCTGGGTAGATCGATGCTCTGTTGTTTGTGCTAACGGCCTACCTGGGTAGGTCGATGCTCTGTTGTTGGTGCTAACGGCCTACCTGGGTAGGTCGATGCTCTGTTGTTTGTGCTAACGGCCTACCTGGGTAGATCGATGCTCTGTTGTTTGTGCTAACGGCCTACCTGGGTAGATCGATGCTCTGTTGTTTGTGCTAACGGCCTACCTGGGTAGATCGATGCTCTGTTGTTTGTGCTAACGGCCTACCTGGGTAGATCGATGCTCTGTTGTTTGTGCTAACGGCCTACCTGGGTAGGTCGATGCTCTGTTGTTTGTGCTAACGGCCTACCTGGGTAGATCGATGCTCTGTTGTTTGTGCTAACGGCCTACCTGGGTAGGTCGATGCTCTGTTGTTTGTGCTAACGGCCTACCTGGGTAGGTCGATGCTCTGTTGTTTGTGCTAACGGCCTACCTGGGTAGGTCGATGCTCTGTTGTTTGTGCTAACGGCCTACCTGGGTAGATCGATGCTCTGTTGTTTGTGCTAACGGCCTACCTGGGTAGATCGATGCTCTGTTGTTTGTGCTAACGGCCTACCTGGGTAGGTCGATGCTCTGTTGTTTGTGCTAACGGCCTACCTGGGTAGGTCGATGCTCTGTTGTTTGTGCTAACGGCCTACCTGGGTAGATCGATGCTCTGTTGTTTGTGCTAACGGCCTACCTGGGTAGGTCGGCAATACCTCTTATGGACATTTGCACTCAGATGCACTTAGATGTCTCCTGCCGTATCATGGTTAAATCTAATAATTATGTCTTTAAAATATCTTAACTTTGATTTGGCTAAGATAAACATTTAGAGTGTATTTATAAATTGAAGTCGTTCTCTAATTCAAAACAGTTTTTTCAAATACGGTCTTCAGGGCTGCTTAAGTTTACATACAATTTCAAAAGCCATGTGGTATAAACTAAGTCTTAAATATATGCATTATAATTAAGCATATTTACTATCTTGAACAAATAATTTTTAAAGAAAAAGTTTTTAGAACATGAAGCCAAATCACTTAATTTCTTCCTAATTCTCACTTACTAAAACCTTATTGTCTTTTTTCGTACGTAGTTCAGATAATAATGGATTTAAAGCCATTTTATAATATGAACATATTATAAGTAATTAAAATTGTTTTTCGTCATTTTAGGCTCTTTTTATTTAAGTAACACAATTTTACAGCGTTATAACATATATATTGAATATTGAATTAAGATTAGTTTTTATTTTATTTTTTGTACTAATATTATATACTTTGTAGTTTTTGAAGCCCATCAGTTTTATAAAAATGTCTGTTCATTTGACACGATAAAATACATATTGTGTGTTTGAATTTAATCTGTTAAATTAGACAAAACAACACTTAACAAAATACGTATTAATTTATCAGAGAACCATTTTATTTTGCATCTGTTTTAGTTGTAAAATCACACATACCACCATAATTTTTCTAAAATATATCTGAGATTATGTCGAAAGTATAACGTCGAGATATTTTGAAGATAAAAGGAAGAATACACCAATGCTGTTACTCTTAAATCGTACCGAAGTTTATATGTAAAGTAGTTTGAAGTTTTTCTTAACTTATTCTATAAACCTGTGCCCACTTTTGCTTAACTCTCTCTACGTGGATATCCTCAAGATATCTTGTGGGTCGATACGGTTTTAACCAAGACAATGGTCATGAATTTAGCTATTGACTCAAAAACATCTACAACCCAATTATAAGACATGACATTGCTGCTTGGCCGAGGTGATGTTGAATGTATGAGCAAACCCTACACCCGATCAAAGGTGATTGAAGGAACACAATGTAGTTTTAGTTAGTAAAACTCTGACTAACCCTTCCGTCTGCCCTAGGATGGAAGATATCAATGAAGACTTTTATACAAATAACAGGACTTTTCCAATCTTCTTTGTCATAATTGAATTGTTCTTTTATTCCATTTTTTAAGTAGGTACTTTCTGCAGAAGGTACTCTGCTCATAGCACGTACTATACACATGTTATAAAGCTACCTCCACATCGTTCTGCCTCGTTTACAGTCGGCACTCGTCCCGCATGCACTACACTTGCGACGTCAAATCGTCGTCACATCACTATGCATTACGTCACGACGTCAAATGACGTAATTATTTCGACACGCATGCTTCGCGTGCGGGATATGCATCGCAGTGCTGACTATAAATAGTGCTGGGTCGTTTTAAACATCGTTTTGTGATGTATGTTTGGGTATTTGGATTTGGTGGTGTTTACCGGCTATATGAAATGTACAATTTATGATTTAATGATTGACAACCTGACTGACAAACAACACATTGTTTTACGTATCCTTAGAAGTTGTAGAGGTATTTTTTTAACCTTCACTCCGGAATGGGTCAAGCGAAATGCTTTCCCATGATAGATCGTAGTATGACGGTTGGACTGATTTCTTATTGACTGTGTGACGCGTATAGTTTCTTGCTACGGGGTGTTGTTATCAACTACGGCAGCTGTAATACCGCTACATGGACGTAGCAATTATGCTACGAACTTTGCTACGCGACCTGCGACGCTATTCTCTGTTAATTTTACGCTTAGTTAACCAATGACTAAACAGTAACACATGGGTTTTAATTGGAATTTCAAATCTGTTCTGCCTAATTCGGGGATAATACCACAGATAGGCTAGTATTAAACAGCTTTGTTTGGTATATATTACATTCATTAGTAAACCAATACGCTATTCTTATCAATTAATTAGCTTAAACATACAACAATTACGTATTCAATCATTGGATAATCAACTGCTTATAACGCTAGGTGTCACCGAATCCCATGGCGATTGTGTGCGACTAACATCCACCGACCAATGTACGGCTAACATCCATTTATCAAACACAACCATTGATTATTATTTTATTGATAAAGTTTTGTAGACTATTCTTAATCACTTTGAAATAGATTTAAGTTGCCAAAGTCTATTTGATTTTAATTAATACTGAGATATTGATTGTTTTGTTTGAGATTTCTTAAGTAGTCTGAAGATAACAAATAGAGAGGTATAGAAGGTTGACGTTATGCAAGCAGTGAAAACGCACGCAGACATAGACTCAGGCCGTGTGGATCGCCCGGAGGACACGGTGGAGCATACGGTGGAGGTCTGCCCGGCTTGTGCGGAGCATCGCCGTGTCCTCGCGGAAGCGATAGACGGCGGCGATCTCTCGCGTCTGGCCCTGGTCCAGGCCATGGTACGGAGCGAGAGTACATGGGAAGCCATTACCTCCTTCTGCGAAACAGTAATGCTCGCGAAGGAGGAGGCGGGACGCGTGAGGGAGAGGCAAGCTTTGCGCCCTCACGCCCCTAGTCACCGCAGAAGACGCCCTGGGCGTCGGGAATTGGCAGCCGATTCCCGGCCACTGTAGGCGCGGGCTTGCGGACGGTGAGTAATGGGTAGCTCGCCGACCGGTAAGGACCAAGCCCGAGTCGACGGCGCGTTGTGTTCCACGCGCGCCTCAAAGAGATGTCAGCACTATTGACGGGCTTCGCTAGGGCCGATGCCAGCTAGGGTTGCGGGATGTTCGAAAGAGTTACCGTGGCCCCGGTACTGGCAACTGAAGGAAGACGGGTGAGTTTTAGTCAGTAAAAGTCTGACACGCCCTCTCGCTCCGCCCAGAGTGGGAGAAGTCATTTGATGATTTCCCATCCACAAAAAAGGCCTACGTACCGCGAGTGCACGCGCACTCGCGACAGGCATTTGTTGGAGATCGTCCTGTTTTCACTCGGAGCCAGCCTTCTGTATCTATCTATTCTATGCTGCGGTGTTGACGACAGAAGTTTTTCAATAGAACTGAAACAAATTGTTCTTTAATTAAAGTCTGTGATCATATTCGCAGCCGAAGGGATCAACTCATGAAAGTCAATTTAAGACCAAGTTATAAGTTAGTTACTGGGAGTTAGTTACTAATTTATTTATTTTTTTTTATTTATTTTTTTTTCAAATAATCAGATAACAGAGATCCGTACTCCGTACTAAGGTAGCCGCGAAATTTATATTTTCTTATGATTTTTACAATTTGCAGCTCAGTGTTTGGGAGTATATTGATTAAATTATGATTCGCTACCGTAACAAATATGTATTTACAGAATTATAATAATTAGAATCACTAATACAACTCCTTAAGTTAGTATAATCCTCAAATGTCAAGATTTCATGATTCAATAAGATTACTTGGTCTTAGAGATTTGTACCTGTTGATGACTTTAATGATTAAATAATTCGTACATATTTGCTACGGTCGCGAATCGGATACGTCGGATTCAAAAGCGTTTAGTTTTGCGAATATTTTAGCCCAAATTGTCAAGTCTCGTGCACATAGTTACGTGACAAACGTCTCACCGTCAGCTGTTACAAACACCACTAAACATAACAGGACCAACTTCTCACATCGGCTGCTGAGCCGTGAAACTTCTCCACTTCATAGTTTTCACATAAAAATGACTTCGCACTTGTGTGACTATGACATGGTTAGAAACTTGTAAGTTTTATTATGTCAGCATCATAGTGGCTGCCATGTTTGTTTCTCAAGATTCTTCTAAAGATGCAAGGCCAAGCCTTCCTCTTCTACAAGGAATGAGAAGTCTGAACCGTACATGCTGATCATAGAAATATAAAAAAACAGGTCAATTTCTGACCATTGCGTCAAGGAAGGAGGTAACTTTTGGATTATTTAGATAGACTGAACGTACTAATTGTATGTAAATAAAAGATAAGCGTCTATAGCATCTAAACAGCTCATATTGTTCAAAAATTGTTTGATAGAAGAAAAAGACATGTTGCGCCGACCCCAAGGTAATTGGGATAAGGGCATGAGAATCACAATCTGAAAGATTTTGAAGCAAATTTCTAATCCATTGTTTCATATGTTCGAAAAATTTGTCTGCTCAACATCGTAAATAACGTAATGAATGTTGTTGAACTGTCAAAATGAAACCGAATCCTACTGTAAGTGTGTTAGGTAGGCAATTGCCTTGCAGTTACTGGTGTTGCAATCAAACTCAATAATAATAAATGGGTACGGCATAAGGCTTCTCTGGTGTAGTCAGAGAAGTAATAGACTCCATCTAGCTTATTTTTTATGACCTAATAGTGATTCCGATATTCAAATTACAAAATAAACAATTTAATAGTCTGCAAAATAAAATATTTCTTTAATTACACACAATTACAGAATACTCAAGGGAATTCTATAAATAATCAATAACAGAGACAACATTATCATAAACTACAAAATATTACTACCTTACTCTAAACCAAATACCTAACACAGTAAATAAAATCATTGTACATATTTATAAACAATGTCACCGCAGGCTAAGGACTAGTATTAATTCTGCCAATGGGCTGCAATAAATAAATCCGTGGGTAACTTATGGGACGCCCCGTCGATGACAAGCGAGCTGACTATTAGTTTGTCATATTGTATTGTTACACAAAACGCTTCGTAAGCTGACAATATTTCGGATACGGATTTATAGGTAGGTAATTGTACAGTCAGCATAAAAGTTGGCCAACATTTCGTAATACTAAAACTGATTTGTTATATGTCACAGTTTTTAGTCGTAATATTAATGGTGAACAGTACTAAGTTGAAGTCCGTCTTCGATGTATAAATTGATAATATCTGAAACATGTATATAGTTGTTTGAAAAACAGCAAAGAATCTTTACTCTATCTAAAAAGGCGTAAGTGATTCCCAAAATCACCATTCAGACTGACTTATTGATGACGTACTTAGTGTGTACTAACGAGAGTACCCACAGCTCTTGACAAAATGCTAAACTGCCTTCTACGACAGAAATTCAGTAGATTTTAGTTCACACATAATTTTCTACCAATTCCATTAATTTAAAGAGGATAATCATCAACAAATATTGGCGTCTAGAGATACGTAGATATTCAAAATGATTACAAGGTTAGTTATTAGCCCACTCTATAAACCGTCAAATATGTATAAGATTCTAGATTAGATATTCTACATAAATAGTTTATTCAAACAACCTATACTTTACAGTCTAAAAATAGTTTTAAAAAGCTAATTTTTTTTTTTTGGATGGGTAATCATCAAATCACTTCTTCCGCTCTGGGCGGAGCGGGAGGGCGTGTCAGACTTTTACTGACTAAAACTCACCCATCTTCCTTCAGTTGCTTGTGCCGGGGCCACGGTAACTCTTTCGAACATCCAGCAACCCTAGCTGGCATCGGCCCTAGCGGACCCCGTCAATAGAGCTGACACCTCTCTGAGGCGCGCGTGGAACACAACGCGCCGTCGACTCGGGCTTGGTCCTCACCGGACGGCGAGCTACCCATTGCTCGCCGTCCGCAAGCCCGCGCCTACGGTGGCCAGGAATCGGCTGTCAATTCCCGATGCCCAGGGCGTCTCTTGCGGCGACTAGGGGCGTGACGGCGCAAAGCTTACCTCTCCCTCACGCGTTCCGCCTCCTCCTTCGCGAGCATTACTGCGTCGCAGAAGGAGGTGATGGCTTCCCATGTACTCTCGCTCCGTACCATGGCCTGGACCAGGGCCGGACGCGAGAGATCGCCGCCGCCGATCGCTTCCGCGAGGACACGGCGATGCTCTGCCCAAGCCGGGCAGACCTCCACCGTATGCTCCACCGTGTCCTCCGGGCGATCCACACAGTGATGATACCCGGGCGTTTCCTCCTGCCTTACGTGTCCGGTGAGGACCTGCGTCAGGCGGAAGGTGAGGACGCCGTGGCGCCTCTCCAGCCACCCCTCAAAAATGGGACTTATCGCCACTAAGCTACTAAAAAAGCTAGCCTGAAGTCTAAATTAATATTTTATTTTTAGAAATTTTACTAATAACCTATACCTACGTATTTTGTATGTAATTTTGACACGACTGCCCCAAAAAAAGGAGACTAATATTTTCAGGGCTCATGTATGTTTGTGAGTTTCTTTATTCCACCATAATTTTTAAACGCCTGGACATATTTGGATGTATGTGACATCATTAGAATCCTTACATCCTCCCAAGTGGCACTGGCTATAATTTTTCCTTTTAAAAAATCATTAGGGCGGCAGTATGGTTTCATTTTCAAATGCTTCTTCAATTATTACAATATGGGTATCAAATTTAAGGTCTTGATGAGCACATTATAAAATAAACAAAAAATAAACATGTCACTATTATGTATAAAATAAATAAATTAAAAAACACGACTGCCCAAGTAAAAAACAAGTTGTATTAGTTAATCTTTATACGTATACAAACCGCAAGGTCACTCATTTACTCCCTGACTAAACAGATACACAATGACAATTTTATATCTGGTTAGTCCGCTGCGCCACTTTAGTAGTCAAAATAAATAGGTCAATATCAAAATAGTTTTCACATAAAAATCGTTATTGGTGTAATAAGCTCCTTTTGCTAAAATGTTTAACTTTCTATTTAAGCTGCACGTCACTTAAAAGCTTCCAATTTATTGGAAATTTATTATAAATTATTGGAGCCATGCAAAAGACACTCTTCTGCATAAGAGTAGTTCTGGCTTTTTGTTAGCAAATCTGAGTGTTGTCACGTCTGTTGCGTGTGGTCACCTCAGCCATGCGAGGAAACAGATTAGGGTTGGGACCTTACAATCATTGCATTTTCTATTATAGAAATGTCAAAATTTTATATTTTGTTAAATAAGGCCACAACTCTCAGTGATTTCTAGTTTGAAATAGAAATAGAAATCAATTATTTGCTTATAATGTAGGTATGCAAATAAGATGTAATTTTTATAAATAGTCCCGATACATTTTACCTTTCTGCATGCAAAATTTTCATATAATAAGTAGAATTTATCTAAATCTTGAATAAAACTAATATTATTAAATATAACAATATTTGCCCTTTTCCGATTTGGTATTTACTAAAAACAGTAGGTAAGTGAATATAAAAAAAAATCTAACATATAACGCAATGATAGTAATGTATTACTTAGAATATAAATTATCAAAAAATATTATAATAATAGCATAAAAATAACTTAAACCTATGATAAATAATTAATTACAAATTTCCCACAGAGCAACAGTTAAGTAAAAGTGTTGTCATTTAAAAAATCTTTTGCTGTATAGTAGCATTTTCTCAATAGCAGTTTTGTTAACTGTTTTTAAACATTTTAATAGGAAGTTCTTTATTTTTTTGAAGCAATTTATTATATGTAACAGGACCCATTGTTAAAATGTTATTCTTTAGTAAGGACCTTTTATGACCACCTGTGTATAATAGGTTTTTATATACCTTATTGATCCCGTGCGTTGTCTTATATCAACCATTGCCGTAAATAAATGCTTGTTTGATCTAACGAATAAGGCTACTTCTAGTATATACAAGCATGGCAGTGACACAATTTTTTTGGCCTTAAATCCTGGTTGGCAGCTTTCTGTAGACTTAAGAGCTGTCATTGATCTTAGACAACGTTTTTGGGCCTTGAAAACTCTTTCTCTCTCACTGCAGTTACCCCAAAATATGATACCAAACCCTTAATGTTGCAGCAACTAAAGCATGATAGGCTATCGCTAATATATTTATGTTTATTTGTTTTGAAAGGTTGTAGAGTACATATAAACAATAGAGTACATATCCACATGGACCTAATACATTTTTTGTGCTTTGAACATAATATCCTTATCAGTTGAGTTACCCCAAAAGATAATCCCGTCTGACAGATTCCACCAACCGCATCTATGTACACTAGTTATGTCGGCCAGTGTGTATAGAGCATGAACTGAGGAACTATTACGTGAATGTCTGCTGTTTTAGTTCAAGGTAGAGTGAATAAAGAACATTTTGATTTGAACAGCTCACAGACTTGCTTAGCACGGACTATCGTGACGTAGAGATTTAAAAAAGAATGAAACATTTTCGTGGCTAACATTGCTATACACTACGTCACCTCCGTACGTATTGTTCTGTTCCTTTCTTCTTGTTTGTTTGTGTGTCTACATAAACTGTTATATAAATAAATGAATATACAAGGAAAAAGGAAAAATAAGGGAATATATAAGGTTGTCTGTAAAAGATCGCTTTTAGCGATAAGACCGCCCATTGTATCACCCTATTTGTAAAATTTCTACATTTATATCTGTAATTTTTGTGGTGTACAATAAAGTATATTCTATTCTATCCTATCCTATCCTATCCTATCCTATCCTATCCTATCCTATCCTATCCTATCCTATCCTATCCTATCCTATCCTATCCTATCCTATCCTATCCTATCCTATCCTATCCTATCCTATCCTATCCTATCCTATCCTATCCTATCCTATCCTATCCTATCCTATCCTATCCTATCCTATCCTATCCTATCCTATCCTATCCTATCCTATCCTATCCTATCCTATCCTATCCTATCCTATCCTATCCTATCCTATCCTATCCTATCCTATCCTATCCTATCCTATCCTATCCTATCCTATCCTATCCTATCCTATCCTATCCTATCCTATCCTATCCTATCCTATCCTATCCTATCCTATCCTATCCTATCCTATCCTATCCTATCCTATCCTATCCTATCCTATCCTATCCTATCCTATCCTATCCTATCCTATCCTATCCTATCCTATCCTATCCTATCCTATCCTATCCTATCCTATCCTATCCTATCCTATCCTATCCTATCCTATCCTATTCTATACTACACTTGATTGTATTTTATGTGCGTACGAAAGATTGGACACAATATGTATGTACCTACCTAATCATTTAATTCCGTGTCGCAGCTAATCTTGGGCTATGACGAGGATGCAGACCATCTCTTTGTTACTATGACGTTACAACCACAATCTCGTCTTCAAACCTTCTCGTAGGTGTGTAGAGGCCCCTAGAGACGACAAAGTGATTACATCTGAGAAATGTACAACAGTATCAATTTGCGTATTAATGACGTCACGAGATGGCGTTCTCAGGAACTCGTCATAACAATGACGCAATGTGTTGTGGGCTTGCTTGCGAGCGCATGACACGTTTGTGTAATTTGTGTTAGTAAGTGTACCTAGACGTATGTCCGGTTCCTTTGTAAAGGACGCCGGTTATGCTTACCAAGCTTTAATAGCTAGGTACTTACCTACCTTCATATTATACTAGCGACTGGCTCAGGCTTCGACTTGACAAATTATCCAGTTTTGTTTATTATATGTGAGTTTAATATTAATGAATTCTACACATACTTTCGGAATAAATTTTCTAAATGATTGTGAAAAGTACATCAAAATCCATTGCGAAGTTAAGAAGAAAATCACGATCACACAGACATACGAAAAGCGACTTTAATTTATTAATATTGGTTTCGATTTATAAAAACTGAGGCGTAATTAACTGTTTTTAAAATGACAAAAGAAATTTTAATTTTCAAACTGAAACCATTTATTTCAAATAAACCAATTACAAAAACAAACAAAAAAAATACAATTACAGGAGCTTTTGAATGGTCAAGGGGTCTGTCAGTCAGAAAGATGAAGCTAGTTGACCATTCCAAAGTGTAGTAGGTTCCTGTGGAGAAGAACTGTCTAGAAACTCCATGGATATTCTTAAACACTCAATTTATAAAACTCATGTTAATAAGCTATCTGTTACCATGCTGTAAGCCATACAAATATTCGTTTCATACAGTAATGAAACCCGTAATCAGTAGCCTAGAAGCCAATAAATTTCTAAGCTACTGTACAAATCGATCTAAAAACATAGTATATAAGCATCATAAATTAACGTCCCGCGAGGATCTCTTGGCGCTTGAATGGCATTGACAGGGAAGCGCTGTTGCTAAACAATTGAAAAAACAAAATGGCAGCGTTAGTTCTGATATACAGGCACTTTTGAATTTTCAAAGGACTGGCCACGCTCCAAAACTTCCTACATATATATTTATCCTTTAGAGCCCCCGCGTACTAGGCAGCTAGGCTGCGGCAGCCAGTACAACATATGTCGGTGAATTGGAACCCGTTCACTAGGCAGCCAAGAAATCCTGGCTGTGGCAGCCATTAGAATACATTTCATTACACGGCAGCCAATTGGCTGCGGGCATCCAGAGCGAGAGACGACACATTTGGTATGTGACTTCAGTCACCGCGTAATTAGCGTAGCAGCCAGACGTGTTTTGTGTTTCAAATGAGGCAAAAGTTCTTCCACGTCCATCTTGCTCGACAGAATAGTTATAACTGGCCTTCGACTGGCTGCTCATTATTTTGGCTGCCGCAACCTGGCTGCAGCAGCCTGGCTGTCAAGTACGCGGGGAGCCTTAAACTCAACCACTGACTCACAAATAATATATTACTCCACATGCTTTTAAATAGCATCGCACATTCTTTCATATCATTCTGGAGTAATAAAATGCAGCTGCCGCTAAAAGTTTTTAAGAAAATTCATGCATTCTCATTCGCTATTCTTCTTCTGCTTGAAAACTCGGGTTTTTCATGAACATACTTTTCGGCCGGCATCTTTAGTTATTATTCAATCCATTCTTTTGTAATGTCAGTTAGAGCGCACTGTGTGAGATGATGGGCCTTTAATAACCAGCTATCAGTCGAAAAAAAAATCGCTTTAATAATATACTTACTTACGAGTAAGTCTCTTTTCTACTATTTTTTTAATATTAATAAACGACTTACTTCCACAGATTGCACCATACATAAAAGTTACTTATTTATCTTTGTCGTTGTCAGGTAATATCATCACCAATAATAATATTATTAAGTTTAAGTCCGCTTTGGTTCAGCTTACCCCTGAATCCTCTACGCAGACTGCTGGAGGATTCAGGTCTAGGCTATCGGCTGAGGAGATGTAGTTACTATGGTCAGGTCCTCACCTCCTTTACATGGATGACATAAAACTCTTTGCCCCCAACAATTTGCAACTGATGGAGCTACTGCCAGAGGTACAGTTACTTTCAGTAGAAAGTAAATGAAACTTTCAGTTACGCCAGCAGGATGGTATTTGGTATAGAAAAATGTACGGTCATGCATGTAAAGCGAGGGGAGATTGTGGAATCCACGATAACCCAACTCTCGGATTCCATAAACCTTAGAGCCCTCTCCGCATCCGAAATCTATAAGTATTTGGGTATATCGAAAGCGTTGGGCATCAATGTTACGGACATGAAGCTATCGTCGAAGGAGCACTTTCCTGGCCACCTGAAGAAAGTATTTAATTGTCGTCTATCAGGCGAAAATAAGGTACGCGCCTTCAACGGTTGGGTCATGCCGGTTTTGATATACTCTTTTAGCATACTCAAATGGACTCAAACTGAACTCGACGCCCTAGATAGGAGGGTCCGTACTCTGCTGACTGAAAATCGAATGCACCACCCACGGTCATCTATATATATAAAAGGAGAAACTGACTGACTGACTGACTGACTGACATATCAACGCACAGCCGAAACTACTGGGACTAGGAACGTGAAATTTTGCACACGGCTTCCTTTTATAATGTAGGGGAGTACTAAGAAGGGGTTTTTGGAAATTCGACCTTTAAGGGGGTAAAAAGGGGGTATTTTGTTTGTATGAAAAACCTTATTCCTTGAGTTAATAAACTTGAAACTTGGCCCAAATACTTATCTTAATAAATTATGAACTTCGTAATTTTTGGTTTTTCTAAACTACCCCCACGAGGGGGATTGGGGGGTGTCAAAAAATGTATGGAAGAATTTTAACGCGATGTCATATTAACTCGAAACTCAGTATTTATACTTAAGTCCAAAAATAAAGAATAACCTGTATCAAGGTTTTTCGAAAATCTACCCCGGACGGGGTGAAAAGGGGCTGTCAATATTACAGGGGAGAATTTTACTGCGTAGCTTGATTAACTCGAAAATTGATATGAATAATCTTTGAGTCAAGGTTTGGAAATATCCTAAACGATTTTTTAAAATTCCACCCCTGTGGGGGTGAAAACCGGGGATATAGTTTAGATGAAAAATTTTATTCATTTGGTTAATAAACTTGAAACTTGGCACGAATATTTGCCTAAATAAGCAATAAAGTTTCTTACTATTGGTTTTTCAAAACTACCCCTGACGGGGTGAGAAGGGGTAATTAGATTTTTAAGAGGAGGATTTTACTGTGTGGCTTGATCAACTCAAAAATTGGTACAAGAAATCTTTGATTCTGAAATCTGTGGAAAAATCCGAAACAATTTTTCGAAATTCCACCCCTGTGGGGGTGAAAAGAGGGGATACGGATTATATGAAAAATCTTATTCCTTTGGTTAATACACTTGAAACATGGCAATATTTGCCTCAGGAAATCATATAAATTGTCACTCTTAGTTTTTTAAAACAAATAAGGAACACTAGGACCGTAAGAACAGTAAGGAACAGTAAGGAAAAATTTTAACGCGCTGTCATATTAACTCGAAACTCGGTATTAATACTTTTTCGGTACTCAGTGTCTTTCAGTCTCTCTGTATTTTAGGTTTTTGCCACTGACTTCCGAAATTAAAGTTATTTTTCACTTTGTAGTGTTTGTTTTGGAAGTCGGTTGTTTTTATTGTTCACTTTTTAGTGGGTCTGTTTGTAATTTATCTGAGTTACAATAGCCTTATGACAACTGCTCATCACCTTTTATAAAACATTGCTTTTCCCGAAGCAGGGACGTTAATTGTTGAGGAGTTCTATTGGTACTTTACCAACAGTTCCACTTCACCATATGCATTGTGACGAGCTTCTATTGATTAGCAAAATTTTAAAGTAATGGAATCGCAACCCGTGAAATACTTATTATTGAGTTGTTCCAGTGGCCATTTTACCATCTGCGGTCTTCGTCATCAATTCCACTTCACCAAATGTTGCTTTCCGAGAGGAAATGCACAAGTTCTATAAAAAAATACCAAAATCGCTATAGGTGCGCCTATATTGAAGAGTTCCCTTAATTTCTCTAGGATCCCATCATCAGATCCTGACTTGATGACAATGGGACCACCTGGAAAGTATACTCTTTCAAACAAAAAAAGAATTTTCCAAATCGGTCCAGCCGTGTTCGAGAAATCGGGGAACCATAAAAAAAAAGATTCTGAAGAACTGAGAACCTCCTCCTGTTTTGAAGTTGGTTAAAAATAATTTATAGCCAGAGTGCATCTCATGACATTTCCAATAAGCCCCAACACGGCTAGGATACATTGTTTTATTACTGTTCGGAGTTCAATGGTAGGTACCATTTTCATCATAAGCATTTATTTAAATTTGCTTCGTCATAGTCGTTTAACTATCTTAATCGAGATATCTTATCGCCACCCATGAAATACTTATTATTGATGAGTTCCTGTAGCCGTCTGTGGTCTTCTTCGTCAGTTCCACTTCACCAAATCATACTTTCTGAATGCAAATGCTTGATTTGTTGACGAAAATACTAAAATCTTTATGTGTTTGCCAATAATATTTGAGGATTTCCCTCAATTGCTCATGGATCCTACCATCAGAACTGGATTTGGATAAAAATGGGACCAATCTGGAAGTCCAATCCTTTCAAGTAAAAAATATTTTTTTAAATCGGTTTATAAATGACGGAGTAACGGTAACAAACATTAAAAAAACCATACAACCGAATTGATAACCTCCTCCTTTTTTTTGAAGTCGGTTAAAAATAGTAACGAAGTCAGAACTGTGCATTGCATATATTTAAAAAGAAGTGATTGAACGAGTCTGTTGCGCACAGTATAGTTTTAGAAGTTTTGTCAGTTTGTTGTTTGTCGGGATGTATGTTCCGGATTGGCGCAAAAACGGTTGATTGAATTTAGAGGAAATTTGGCATACAGATGTTTTAGATCCTGGATTAACACGTAGGGTAGGTACTAATTTCATATATTCCGACATACACGCGGGCGAAGCCGCGGGCAAAAGCTAGTCGGTAATAAGACTGTATATCCCGCGAAGATGTGGTGGTCAAGGCTTTATAAACGCTATGACCCTCCACAATTGCGAGATATGCAGTCTCAGGGAATACTTACTAGAAGCTGAAGTACGACGTGAGAACGCAGAAAAAGGCCTCGTCCCGCTCTCTTTTGCTAAAGAGAACTGGCGCAAGCCTGAATTGCTTGATACTTATAATCGCAGGGATGTATAGCACAGTCAGGAGCTTCACGGACGCTTTTGCCCGGCCCTACATGGACCCGATGTAGATCAACTAACATCCATAGCCTGACTGCGTTTCGGTGACCTTTATGGGGAAATCGAAGGCTTTGTCTGTGCAATTATTTTATAAGGTTTTGGTATTATGAAAGACGACATGGTTGACATCTGTCGGGCATGCCACCGTCCGGGGGAATCAATCAAACATTATCTCCGGATGTTCTCGTCTAGCTAACAAAGAGTACTTATCAGCCACTTGCTTTGAAATACAGCCTTGTAGAATCGGAAATGCCGTACTATAGGTATGTGCTCGACCCAGTTCTCAAAAATGGAAATATCACATTGTACTGCTTGGTGGTGCATCAAGTAGAGCGACGCGCAATGAATGATGATGATGACGGGAAGCTCGTGGAACCCGAGAAAGATAAACAAATAAAGTATCTTGACTTAGCTCGCGAGGTTGTGGACAACCTGGTTGGTTGTTGTGGATGTGGACTCTTATTGTGACAGTCGTAACAGCCAATGGCTTAATAGCCAAGAGCCTCAACCAACACCTGAGGAGGCTCTCGTTCGGCAGCAGGATTAAGGACTTGATTCAGAAAGCGGTACTTCTGGACACGGCTCGCATTGTTAGGAGGTTACTCTCTCTGGAGCCCTGACCGCCCGTAGCTTGGACCCTGTTCCCGATACCGGTGGGCGACTATTTTTTAATATATATATTTTTAATTATCTCTATTCTAATATTTAAAAATATAATTTATGTGTATATAATGAAATAAAGGAGAATAAAATGACTTAAAAATATATTTGTCAACCTTAAAAAAAATACTGCACTTAGAGGTAAAGTATTTAACAATATTAATGACAGCAAATTTAAATCGAAAGAGTGTTTTCTTACAGTTCACTATCCTATACCGACGAGCCAGGCGTCGTTCAAAAGTGCCTTTTATTTACTTCTAAATCTAAGGTGCATCGTCCACGACGCTACTCAAAAGTAACGTGTTACAATTCCAAATCACCAATGAGTCGTCAGAATGTCACCGCACTAGTATTTCAATGGTGGTCCATTCACGACGCGACGTATAAACTCATTATTAACTAGTTTGTAATTGATCGTAGTAGATACTTTCCCTCCATGTAGCATATATATTTGTCCTCGTTTGTCATTGAACAACACCCTAGAATACACAAGGTCTACTCACACTTCATCGACGCTTTATTAGAGAAGAGTCTACCCGAAATTCTCACACATTACTCACTTTTTCACGTGTACCTATGCATCTGCGTCCTACTATAATTTATCTCGAGATGGCCGCGTCTGGGTACATAAATCACGTCGCGTTTTTCACGCGCGGGTACGGTAGGGGAAGTGGGTGTTACACGGGTTAAGATTTGGGACAGACGCGACCGGCATTGTTAGGGTTAGATTGTAACAATACTTGGCTAAACAAATACGAGTTGGCAGGAGTCAAAACGAATTGAAGCGACTTGGATATGGATTGAGTTTGTGAAGTTTAGATAGTAGTGATAGGTTTCTTGTTATTCTATGTAATAACACCACATAATTATTATTTTTTTCAGTTGTCATTATCACCCAGAACAAACAATATGAAATAAATAAAACGCCTTTACATACACGTGATAGTAAGGTTAACAATTCTTATAACCGAAGGGTCATCGCAACCGTTTGCCACCACAATCCTTCCCCATACATTCCTTGAAAAACAGCAACAGTCTCTTTACCGCACGCACATGAAAAGAAGGTACCGATCCGCATTTACACCGATTTGTTGACCCACAAATACCTATGACCACAGATATACTATATTTATCATTTATGTATCTATTATAATATGTATAGATATATGTATCTACATCGATATATATATATATATATATATATATATATATATATATATATATATATATAGTGTATCTATTATAGTATATTGTATCTATATACTTTAAATAAAAGTACCCATGATAACCCTATTTTATGGCCGAATCTAGTGATTGGGTGGACATAAAATTAACAAAAAAATGTACAAAAAAATAAAGTAAATTAAAAGCGATAAGTCCGACCATTGTATGTTTTGTAGAGTTTATTTTATTTTTTAGCAGACGAAAAAAAAGGAGGAGGTTCTCAAGTCGACGCGTATTTTTTTTTCGTATGACGCATAACTTTTTACAGAATAATTCGATTTGAACGGTTCTTGTTTTATTCGGGAGGGTATGCGTCGAAATTGGTCCCGTGTACAATTTATTAACTTTGCTTGGGTAGCAATTGAGTTAGCTTCAATAATACGTATTTTTCCCACTTAGTCTACATAATATGTGGATGATGATGTTATATTAATTTACACAGCAGGTAGTGGTATTCAAATTTGTGTGGTACCCTACGTACCACAACTAAAAAGTGAAAAATAAAAACTTTTTACGATTTTTTTTTAAATATATTTTTTGTAATATACTTTTCTCGTGTACCTACAATACAGTATATAAAAATAAATAAATATACCTACAGCAACATCGTTAACCATAGCTTAATCCACTGAAGATAAATACCACTTTCTTTTCTACAGAAGGTAACAACTGTAATAATATTTTTTTATTGAAAACTACTTCGAATGAAGGGTGAGTCGAATTTTTTATTTGATGTGGTCTTGAACTCGATCTCGTCTGATGGGAAGCGATCTATGAGGTTTATACGCAGACAACTGCTAATGGCGAGGGCTAGTGAAATTTGTGCAAAGATGACGTCGCGGGAAGCTAGGTTGACCGTAGATAGGTAATTTAACACTCTTACGGCCGAACCCAATAACCTATCTATCACCAGTTTTGGCATACTGGAGAAAGAAAAACCTATCTATGGTTTTAACGTCCCAATAATCTATTAGAGATTATGGAATCTTACCAGCCTGACATAAGGAAATCGACCAATCAACTGTTGAAGGTCGTTGGTGAGGATTGGAACAGTCCGATCCGCAGATATTGGCTCGAAGTCCATCGGAGTGCCAACCGACGATGAAACCTGTGTGTAATGTATTTGTTTATTTATTTTTTGTTTTTAATGTTATTTAATTGAGTTACATTTTAATGAATAAGTATTCAGATTTAATGTATTTTATTTTGTGATTTTATTTTATTTTAATGATTTAATGAATATTAATGTATCTAATTTTAATTATTTGTAGTGCTGAATGTATTTGTTGTCCGTGTAACTTATTGGGACTTGGTGCCTTATTAAATAAAATATAATAATAATAATAATAAACTCGTGAAAGCCGAGAAAGATAAACAAATCAAGTATCTTGACTTGGCTCGCGAGGTTGTCGACATGTGGGATGTGGACTCAGCGATCATTGTGCCGATAGTCGTATCAGCCAATGGCTTAATTGCCAAGAGCCTCGACCAACACCTAAGGAGGCTCTCGTTGGGCAGCTGGATTAAGGGCTTGATTCAGAAAGCGGTACTTTTGGACACGGCTCGCATTGTTAGAAGGTACCTCTCTCGGGAGCCCTGACCGCCGGTAGCTTGGACCCTGTTCCCGATACCGGTGGGCTACTATTTTTTATATTCTTAAATGTTTTTTTTAATGTTTTTATAAAAATATTTAAAAATGTAAGATATATGTATAAAAGTAGAATAAAGGAAATAATAATAAATCCTCTCTCTAGAGCCCTGACCGCCGGTAGCTTGAACCCTGTTCCCGATACCGGTGGGCTACTATTTTTTATATTTTTAAATGTTTTTTTTATAATCTTTATATTCTAATATTTAAAAATATAATTTATATGTATTTATTTTAATAAAGGATAATAATAATAATAAGGACAGATAGAATTATACTGTCTACCATCAATAGCGATTTGTCTTTTACTGAAAATAGGTTATTTGGTTCGGCCTTTACTGGTTTACCGGTTTAACTACAGTACTCCATAGAAAAAAGAGGGTGTGTGTTTATGGCCACACAATAGAAGTGAATACTTACGACTGGAGCCGAGTATACCCGATTCAGCGTCACCGACCCGAGCGCGACGGTTCAGTTTCGTTCACTGTTCAGAAAGAGCGCAAAGGGCGCCGAAAGAAGTTTCCACTTCAAAATTGAAATCAAACGTGACGATGTGACGAAGTGACAACGTGATGAAGTGACGAAGTGACGATGTGACGAAGTGACGATGTGACTAGCCGCTATTCATTATAGCTGTTGCAGAATGCGAAACAACGAAGTGTGAGAATGTGAAAGAGTATTCTGTAGTTAGTTTCTTCGTGGCTTATGCGCAATGCTGTCTTAGTTTTTGTGCCGCGAAAAGGAAACCAATTTATGTTCATTATTTCTTGGCATGTAAAACATGATAAAATTCCTTTTTTTACCAATTTACCGAATGTTCACGTGAAACAGCATAATATCTGTGCCCGTCTGTCCTTTTGTTGAGTCTGGACTTAACCGAATGCGACGTTATTTTTATGTCGCAGTTTTAGTTTTATTCGCGTAGTTTTTCAGCGTTTAGCCACATATCCAGGACAAAGCCTTATTTATCCCTTCGGTCAGTAACCTCCTGACCTGTCCATATGGCCCCTAAAGCGAAAAAAGATTTTGTTTTCAAGCATACTCGAATCTATGAATGCAAAATTATCTATTTATCTAAGTATATTCGAATTGCACGTGCATTTGAGGTTGAAATACAAGTAATATTACACAGTTGTGTATTTATAAATAATTTTACTACTCGAATCCTTTTCAAAATTTGCAGATGGATAATATGTGATCCGTATTCTATCGATTACTAAATTTCCTGGCTTTACTATTTGCGTAAAAGTTTATTAATGTATTGGCAATGGCTGAGCTCAGTACCATGTGCCATGTGAGATTAGAGCTAGTAAGAGAGAGGGAGAGAGAAATATCGGCAATGAATTAACTACCAGTTACTCAGCTGTTACCAGCTGCTGCTAACCTACCGAATTTCCACCAAACTTAATTCCAAGTAGTAAACTACGAACGCTGCTGAACCCATTAAGTTCTTGAACGTAATGTTACGTACTAACTTTTCCATTACAGTTTCTTTTAGCCACTTTCAGCGAACACAGTAGAGCAAATAAAATTTATTAGCATAATTTTAGCCTCACTTTCTGATACTTTGAGAGACTTAATAAGGTTTCGCACCGTAGCCTGTTCTAAGTTATTAAAAACGCCAAGTAATGCCGGTTAAACAGACATTACACACAACAAAAGTCTAGCTTTAAACATTATAAAAGGTCATAAATTGGAACGAGCCATTTTTACTTTTAGTCAAAACTCCCGCGGGCACTCCGGCTTAATGCAAATTTATTTTTATTGTGTACATGAAATGATTGTTTTGCCGAATGGCTTCTAATGTTGCGTACTAATAATGATGCTAAAAATTTTGAAATTATGATGTTATTATGGAGGCTTTATGGGCTATTTGTTTACAGAGGTTGTTGCGGCTAAATTTTTATTTTCATTTGGATAATAAATACTTTTAGATTAATGTGATTGATGTGAAGTGATTATTGTAAGTTTTAGATTAAACTCACGATTTTCTCAGCTTACTCACAGTTGCGAATCTTTCCCGAAATTTAGCTGTCGTAATAAACTGCTTCGGTACATTGAACATGAACCTATTTGACCGCCTGCACATTCAGAAGGCAATGTGGCTGTATGCGTGTAATGTTTTGTAAACATAAAATCGAAGTTATGAGTCGATTCTAAATCGAAAATTATATCAACATCCATTTCGATTGATCATGAATGTCTCTCATACATATGAATACAATTTCAATTGGTTCTTAAATTTAAAAAAAAAAATCCTTTTACATTTCACGCAAAATTTTATACTACCTACCCTCAAACAATACTCACCACCGCTTGACCAAAACACCCGGCCGGATAAAAACATAATAAAAGTCTAACCATATTAGAATTCGTGGAATAAAAAAATAAAGCTGCAAGTAAAAGTATAAACGGGGACAAAAATAATATTCAATTTGGCATCGCAGGCATAAGGCCGCATTCATAACGCCGGCCATGTTGGGGTGTGGGACACATACGATGTATGGTAAAATTGTATGATGTGGTGTTGTTATGGAAAAGGCTGGTTGGTGGGATGCTGATTAAAAAGGGTGTGTGTGCTTTATAATAATGGTCAGTAAATGTTTTACAAGGCAAATTATAGAATAAACGGAAATTATTTGTCTCAGTCACCTCTGACCTAGATTAGAGTCAAGAGCAAACCTACCTCAAATAATAAAAAATAAAAAAATGGTCTATTTCAAAGACAATCAGACATAGATAGTGTAAACTTCCAAAAACCTAATCTGCATCGCATGTAGGTCAATCTATATTTAATTTGACTGCGGCTACGTGTAGAAATGAATGTGGCAACGTAAAAAGCGTTTACTACGTACGGCATTTCATACGAACTTTCAAGTCCTTGTTTTTCGAAATGAATGAACCGATTTTAACGAAACTACATACGCATAAGCAAGATACATAGGTCTAAAAAGTTAGTTCAGAACATTTTCGAAATGTCTTATTTAAAAAAAGATAATTGGATATCCTTGTTTTTATGGAAAATTTAAAATCGGTCGAATTTAGCTATAACACTATTTTTTGACAATGTTCTTAACTAACTTTTTGTAAGTATCTTGCTGCGTATGAAGTATAGTAATAAAATTGGTTCATTCATTTCGAATAACAAGGACTTGAAAATATGTATGAAATGCAGTATGTCGTAAACGTTCTTAAGGCTCTGAACCGACAACATATAGCTAATTTAATAAAGACCACAGTTCGGTTAAAGCTCTTGCTAAAACAGATTATTGCATAAGTATGAAGTATTTTTATTCACAGTGATATAACACGCATTTACGTTATAACAGTCGAGCAGTAGAGCTGCCTTACCCATTGTCACCATATTTCACTCCAAATTACACCGACGCACTACACGTCACTCCCACAAATTTTGCTAAGTGAAAACACATACATATTGAAACTATAAACACACACACACACACACACAAAACACTCCAACGCAAAATCCTTTATGGCACTGCCCTTACAAAGTGGAAGTCACGCAGATATTATGCAAAAGCCACAAGTAATTATTCCGAGGGTGGTCGGGAACCAAATATGAGACAACATAGTTATGTACGAACCTTCATAGTATTTGTATATACGATTATGTGCTTATCATATTTATTATGTTTTTTTTTCATTTTCAGCCAATGTTTGGAGTTATTTTTGAACAAAATAGGTTAGCGGGAATTATTTAGTCTATGGTTTTATATTAAGATATTACACAAACATTTAAAACTGGCATGTTGGTTAGTGTGTTCCTTGAAATTGAAATGCTTGAACGTGGATTGTTTTAATTTCCAAGAAAACTGTTGAGCGATATTTTTTTTGGGAGCATGTAACAATTAAAATGTTTTATCCAACATTTCCATTTTGATTTCCTGCAACATTTTACTCAGGTTTTTTTACAGATTGTAGTGCCTATGCAGATGTTGATTCTCGTTATTCAAATCAAATGAATTGTTCACTATCCTATTATTTAAGTGGAGCTTACAATCAAACTTGACTTCTCAAAACCAATAAACTTAATAGATCTCAAGAGATACTCGAAGTCTTCGAAAGACCAATTCACTACACTTACTTAAATTCTCTTAGCCAAGAGGGCAATAATTCTTGTCTCAAATTCACCCCAAGTACACTTACATTAATAACTTTAAATTTTGCCCATTAATTTGCCCCTCTTTTATTTGATTCTCCTTCGCTATTTTGACGGATCCGAAGAGTTTCCATAGTGGCCCTTCAGACTTTGAAATTCAAACCATCTTGGTAACAAAAAGTTTTTTAATATCATTTTGACAGAAAAAAAAATGTTCGTTTAACTTCTTATCAGCGGTCTTGACCTAGATTTGTGGGTTAATTTTTGTGTAGGCGTCCAATGTTGGAAATAAACTTAGATTAATTATTTTAGATAAGTGAAGAAAAGCTTTGTTTTAATGGGTGATTCTTACATTCTTGTCCCTTCATAAATATAGTGAACTAGCTTCTGCCCGCGGCTTTGTCCGCGTGGATGTCGATAATTATCCCACGGGGACGTATTACCGGGTTAAAACGTATCCTTTGTCCTAATCCTATCCGTACATTATCCGTATATTAAGCCTATCCGTACACCTATCATCCAAAGTCGATCGTTAAAGCGTGAACTACGGAACCACCCTCCTTGTGCGTGGTCCGACATGCACTTGGCCAGTTTTTTTTTAATTAAACCGATTTGTATAACTCTAAATGTCTTACTTTAAAATAATATAAATTTATTTGAAATACTCTAGCGCCGCCATTGACCACGTAATGTTTACCCCCCCCCCCCCGGGGTGGATTTTACAGAAAGGCTGAAACACATATTTTTTTATTTCTTACCAAAAGCAACAACAGCAAATTTGCATATAAAGTAACCTATGTCCCTAAGAAGCCATCTATCTCCTTCCCAAATTGAGGAGTTTAGGCGTGAAAAGGTAACATACAGAGAGATAGAGTTACTTTCGAATTAAAATATTAAAATAAAGACTTTAACTACAATAATTGTAGGTCGTGTATGTAATTAGTATATGATGGTACCTACCTACTTCCATTTTGATAGTTTCAATAATATAAAGTTTTGTGTGGGTAAAACTACAAACGACAATGCTATTGGGAAACATACTATATATCTTTTTAATGGTACAGTATTAAATAACCCTTACTATGCTAAAAACAATGTACGAAATGTTGTAAAACATATTGCCTCATTTTTCACATTACAGATCCCACGCGAATAACATTGTTATCACATAATGGATGAAGGCAACTTTACGTTGCTAGACGGTAATGCGCTTGATAGGTTTGTACGTGTACAAAAAAAAAGAATAGAACAATTTATTTACACACACACACAGGTAACATACAGACATAGAAACTATAATGAACATTATAACAGTACAAAGTAGAAATAGCCGCGCGCCCCAAACTAGGCACAGCCTGTATCTCGGTGGCCCGATATTAACAGTGAAGACAGATTGAGTTGCCGAACGTTCATTGTGACGCGGCACAGCCAGACAAGTAACAATAAATCCATCATCTTCCTAGCCTTTTCCCAACTATAGGTATATTGGGGTCGGTTTCCATTCAAACCGGATGCAGCTGAATACCAGTATTTTACATGGAGCGCCTGCCTATCTGAACTCCACAACCCAAGTGACTGGGTAATACGATACCCCTTGGTAAGACTGGTTGTCAGACTTTCGGGCTTCTGACGGCCCGTAACGACTGTCAAAGATCCACGAATGACAGCCGGGACCAACGGTTTAACGTGCTTTCCGAGGTACGGAGGGGTCTCGATATGTAAAGATGGTCACCCATCCACGGACCAACCGCGCCAAGCGTAACTTAAGCTGATCGATCGACCCGTGCGGCTGTTATTACTTAGCCACGAGCTCCTCTAAATAAAGATAAAAAGATAACAATGAAAATAAATATAATAACAATCGGAAATTAAATTAAATACGTCAAATGAAACTTGTTTTTTGAACGAGTTTGATATAAAAACTAACTAACTATAACTTTGAATGACAGAAATATTAAAAAAGATGAAATAAATACATTCAACAGTAATTATAAGTCTTTTCCATTGTATGCGGTAGGGGCGTTGATATCCTCATCTCATCTATCCACAAATAATTAATATCCTATGATGACAAAACCAAAGTAGGCAAAGTATATATACACATTGTCATTGATGAATTTTACATATATAACGACATGAATATTTACTTTGTAAAATGTTATATTATTTAAATTACTGTGAATGTGAAGACTATGTGGGTCCTTGTTTTTTTTTTTCTCAGCTTTAATCATAGTTTGCCAGTTTGAGTAAATTATGCGGCCTACCCAAATGTCCTTTCTTTGGTATTGTTCGTCGAATCGTTGAGCTCCTTAACTTTTATGTTGAGCTGTACGATTACTGACAGATGCTTGCACTGACTGGACAGGTCCACTCAATCTGTGTGGTTCTTTCCTCAAAAGACCATTTCAGACACCAACCTACATGGTCTTCACATAATCTGACCAAGATTATGTCTGGACTTCAAAAGAGACTGTGACCTCTGAGTTTGTTTCGGCCTTTCTTCTCAGAGTAGTCAGATAGGAAACGCCGGCCTCATCTAGTTTAAAAAAAAATCTTTGACGTGTAAAAGTGTTTGTATAAACCTACTTACAGAAATAAAATCATTTATCATTAGGATAACGTGTTAACACAAGCGATTTATCTATAAGCGTAACCAAATCACATCTTCAACTTAGTAAGTTGAGTGTCTTACACAGTTTCAAACAGTTCTAGTTACTTTCAAGTAAGGAGAACATACATTAGATTCTCACGAGTGTCATAAGAGCCAACTAAGGGATTATTCTCCCGGAACAAACTCATCACTACGGTATAATCCCCGCAGATACCTGACGGGTACTAACAATGTTATCATCGTAGTTCCAATGTCGGGCAGTTTCGATTGAATTGTACGAGTACGTTACATAATATCACGCCTTGTTTCTCCGAAGGGTTGGGCAGAGGTGTACCTTTAGTACACCCATATTTCGTCAGTTCTGTTTAAGAGGGTTGTCACATTTTGTCACCTCTCTCGCTCACACGGGACCAAATTTTTAAGAATGTTAGATGAAAAGATGCTTTTTTGAAAAATGTAATCAATGGGCGACCTAATAAATAATATTAATTTAATAGGTAGTTATTAGAAACACATTTATATTGTGTTATCTGATAAACTTAGCTCAGTAAGTATTATGATCTGTTTTTGACAAGATTTAAATTAATGCCACAATAAAAATGTGTTTTTAATAATTACCTATTAGATTAATACTCGTATTATTCAGTAGGTCACCCATTGATTAAATTTTTCAAAAAAGCATCATTTTATTTAATATTCTTGAAAATGTTTGGTCTTGTGTGAGCGAGAGAGGTGACAAAATGTGACAGCCCTCTTAAATCCCATGTAATAGAGGGCGAGACTATTGCCATCAACTGGGTACAATTCCAGACTCAGGCTGCTACTGAGAAATTCTAGTTGGAAAAACCCAATAACACTTTGCCCGACCTGGTAGTCGAACCCAGGACCTCATGCTCAGCAGTAGCGCTTGCGACCACTAGTCCAACTAGCAGAACTGTATTATGTATTCTAACTACATCTTTCGATATCTGAAGCCCAATTCCCGTAACTAAAAACGTTCAAAATCTAGTCGCAATCTCATCTCAGCAACAGTCAAATCTCAAAAATGTAGGGAATTTAAAGGTATTTTAGACATATTGAGACTGAGATCAGACTGCGAATGTTCTTAAAATTACGGGAATTGCCCCTCAGAATTCTAAGTCTAGTATAACCGGCGCCATTAAAGAAACGAATTGAAAATGTCGGTGCTAATCATGCGCTCTCGCTCGCTCGCTATACAGTGCGAGTGAAAAGGAATGATAAGCTCTTTTATTTAGCCGCCATTTTCAATTCGGTTCTTTAATGGCGCTAGTAAAACTTAAAAAAACGTTCAAATTCAAGTCGCAGTCTCACCTCAGCGACAATCGATGTCAAAAACATGTCAAAAATGTAGGGAAAATACAGGGTTATTTTTTAAAGATAGAGACTAAGATTAGAATGCAAACATTCTTATAGTTCCGGGGCTGCCCCTCTGATAGCATTTAACTAAAGGCTATTTGCGACCAAATATCACTTTACAAATCTTCATAATTTATGTGGCAAAAGTCGGCTAAGGCGTTGTACTGTCGAGTAAGAGGTTATGTGTTGAAACCCAAGCGTTGCACTTTTATTTAGTTACTTTCGAAACTTTAAGCATCACTCACTTTTAATTACTGTACCAATGGCAACATTCTGGCGCCTGTTACGTCACTCCATGTAGCAGCAGGGTCACCTTAACTTAATGTTATATTTAATAGCAACCATGTAAGTTCGTTCACACGAGACGTATCGCAGCTATAAAACATGGCTGGCGAGGCGTTAGAACATATTTACCTTGTAAAACCTGGGGGAGGTAGGACATGGAGACTTATTAATTTAGTATTATTGCAACGTACGACTCGTGCACAAATCGTACGTTGTAATAATATTATATTATCGTGTTGTTATATAGTAGAGTGTCATAGCAGTGTGTGGATGAAAGTTATTGGTCGTCGTCATCGTCCTCGGACGAATCACCTATAAAAAAAATTAAACTGTGCCAGCGAAACTTCATCTGTGCTTAAATTACAGATCATACACAAATGTATGCCCGAAGCAATAACAGATCATCCAATATGATATCATAATCTAATATAAATAAATTTATTTATTTTCAGGTAATTTACACCCAAAGCCAAACATAACATACAATTACACAACTAAAAATAAACAAGTCTAAAGTTAGTTATTATTTTTGTTTATGAAAGTGTTTTAGGATGTAAGCAGATCAAATCACCACATTAAGTGAGTGTGAATGTGAGCTTACGATGTAAATAATTAAAGAATAACGTGCTAGTAAATAGCAAATATGCCTGAGAATCAAAATGTTAAAGATACGACCTGGAAACTCGGAAACTACATGAGCCACAGACTAGGTAAGAATATTATAAGGACTCCATTTACTCCTTATTCCATGTTTCTACCGTGTATGGCTTCCGATCAACGTGTAACTTTATATTAATTACCGGCGAGGCAAAGTGGTGTAATATTTTAATGGGCAATTACAGAATAGCTTTCCATGTTTATCCGGGATTAATAGTAGCTACTATGTTATTAATCTAGTTGTTACGTAATCATTCTGTGATTTACTGCTTTTAAGATAATACTAGATTATTACAAGCATGTTTCGGTGTTGTTTTTCCTCAGATATCAAATTTTTCAATATTTTGTGTGTTTCCCTTGTTCTGGTTTGCATGATTATTGATTCCCTTGTTCTGGTTTGCATGATAACCGGGCGGCAAAATAGAATTTTATGCAGATAATTATAGGTTCGGGAAAAAGCCGCTCGGCTTAGCTCGAATTCTGCTGAGCTTACCCGAACATGGTTTAGTGAGGGTAGATACAGAATGGGGTTTGCTAAAGTGTAGAAATTGGTGTCTCCATGTTTCGCAGACGGAAATTTCATAGAATTTCGCTTCCCAGAAAATGTGTAATATTTGGTCCTTGTATTTTTATTTTGAATATTATTGTTTCAACTACTATTTACTTGAATGAACATATTTTACAGGAACACAATTCAATGAGTTTTATAGTCACATTTTTTTATTTAACAAACTTATCAAACAGTAGAATTATTTTTTAACGAATATTATTTGTTCGGTGTATTTTTCCATGGTATTTTATTTCAACGAAAATGTAAAAATAGACATTATGTTCTCCATAATTTAGTAAGTAAAGTTAGCGACAGAAACGAATCGCTGCAAAACCGACTCCACGTAGTCTTATCTGCCCTACCCCAGAGTGTAATTTAAGCCCGCGTAAGCGCGACGGGGCGAGGTGGCCTGCGAGCTGAGGAGCAGGTGGTTTTAAAGCGCACTGCCGCGGCTGAGGCTGGCCGACGAAGCCGTCCAACAAGCCGAAGCTGCGGTGGTGAGCGTTAATACCATCTGCGACGATAAGCTCGCGTGGGACTGCCGAAGCCCCGCAGCGCCAGAGCCGTAACAGAAACCATGCCTGCTGCATGTTGCATGCTCGCTTGCATGCTGCATGCTTGCTTGCATGCTGCATGCTTGCTTGCACGCTGCATGTTATATGCTCGCTTGCATGCTGCATGCTTGCTTGCATGCTGCATGCTTGCTTGCATGCTGCATGCTTGCTTGCACGCTGCATGTTATATGCTCGCTTGCATGCTGCATGCTTGCTTGCATGCTGCATGCTTGCTTGCACGCTGCATGTTTGCTTGCACGCTGCATGTTATATGCTCGCTTGCATGCTGCATGTTTGCTTGCATGCTGCATGCTTGCTTGCACGCTGCATGTTATATGCTCGCTTGCATGCTGCATGCTTGCTTGCACGCTGCATGTAATATGCTCGCTTGCATGCTGCATGCTTGCTTGCATGCTGCATGCTTGCTTGCATGCTGCATGCTTGCTTGCATGCTGCATGCTTGCTTGCACGCTGCATGTTATATGTTCGCTTGCATGCTGCATGCTTGCATGCATGCTGCATGCTTGCTTATATGCTGCATGCTTGCTTGCACGCTGCATGTTATATGCTCGCTTGCATGCTGCATGCTTACTTGCATGCTGCATGCTTAGTTGCATGCTGCATGCTTGCTTGCACGCTGCATGTTATATGCTCGCTTGCATGCTGCATGCTTGCTTGCACGCTGCATGTTATATGCTCGCTTGCATGCTGCATGCTTGCTTGCACGCTGCATGTTGCATGCTCGCTTGCATGCTGCATGCTTGCTTGCATGCTGCATGCTTGCTTATATGCTGCATGCTTGCTTGCACGCTGCATGTTATATGCTCGCTTGCATGCTGCATGCTTACTTGCATGCTGCATGCTTACTTGCATGATGCATGCTTACTTGCATAATGCATGCTTACTTGCACGCTGCATGTTGCATGCTCGCTTGCATGCTGCATGCTTACTTGCATCCTGCATGCTTGCTTGCACGCTGCATGTTGCATGCTCGCTTGCATTCTACATGCTTACTTGCATACTGCATGCTTACTTGCACGCTGCATGTTGCATGCTCGCTTGTATGCTGCATGCTTACTTGCATCCTGCATGCTTGCTTGTACGCTGCATGTTGCATGCTCGCTTGCATGCTGCATGCTTACTTGCATCCTGCATGCTTGCTTGCACGCTGCATGTTGCATGCTCGCTTGCATGCTGCATGCTTACTTGCATCCTGCATGCTTGCTTGCACGCTGCATGTTGCATAATCGCTTGCAGGCTGCATGCTTACTTGCATGCTGCATGCTTGCTGCATGTTGCATGCTCGCTTGCATGCTGCATGCTTACTTGCATGCTGCATGCTTGCTTGCACGCTGCATGTTGCATGCTCGCTTGCATGCTGCATGCTTACTTGCATCCTGCATGCTTGCTTGCACGCTGCATGTTGCATGCTCGCTTGCAGGCTGCATGCTTACTTGCATGCTGCATGCTTGCTTGCACGCTGCATGTTGCATGCTCGCTTGCATGCTGCATGCTTACTTGCATCCTGCATGCTTGCTTGCACGCTGCATGTTGCATGCTCGCTTGCAGGCTGCATGCTTACTTGCATGCTACATGCTTGCTGCACGCATGGTGTATGCTTGTTTAGTTTGTGCATATGAAGTCACTATTAGTGAGAATAACAAGACTGTTTTCTTGCTTGACAAGAATTTACCCGCATTAATTTTTTGAACGCGGTGTTGTAATTTTATAGGAGGGTATGCATTTTATCAAAGGTATGAATTGAAACGTTTAGAAACTGTCGCTCGATAAAACGTTATTCTTGGTAATATGTTTTATATTAAATAAACAATATAAGAATAAAGATTATTTGATTTGTTATTCTATGATATGAATATTCTACTATTAAACTTTATGTGAAACAAACATCAATTACCTATTTAAATTTCTTCAAAGTAAGTATTCTGCGTATTGATTATTTTATTAAATGATAATATGACAAAAAATTTATGTGAAACGAAATTCTATAAAACTATTAGCTATGAAACAACGTACAACTGTAGAAATTGCCTCGGATCGGATTTGTTGTTTAACAAATACTGCCAAAATAATTATGCCTAGCCGTATGTGTGCACCCCATTTCAGGATCGTAGTTTAAAAACTATTTTCACCAATTATTATCAAAAATCTAATTGTATTAAAATATCAATCCTAATAATTGATCTTATCTTTCATTAAACAGTATGGCGAAGCAACATCGATTGCATAAAATATATAGTGGATTTATTGGTAATGGTTATCGCGATATCTTTTCTCAGAATCTACCTACATTAAATAATTTTAATGTAGGTAGATTCTGAGAAAAGATATAGCTAGATAGCTGGTAATCCAGCTTGCAGCAACTGATATTCAGAGAAAGAACAAATTATTTATCTTCATGTTTCCACGGTAAAGCCCCATTTAAACGGTGCATGTTTCTGGAACATTTCAGAGCAATAATCGCAGGCTATAAAGCACGTTCAATTACGATCATTCAAGAATTGCATGCAAATGTTTACACGTGAGCGATTTCCATAAAATGGCTTACAGTAATTGAACGCAAGTTTTGCCATTCAATAATTGCATGCGGCTTCTGTTTACACCAAGGCAATTAATGCATGCAAGTTTTGCCTCGTCTAAACACACAATTGCACGTCCTTGTATAACTTTATGACGCGTTGATTAAAGTATTATAATCAACGCATCATAAGTTACAAGATAGCCCCGTCGTTTTGTTCTCGTTGGATTTGTTTCGACAAGTAGCCCAAGGTAGAGTCCAGAGTCTGATGATGAAGCTAGAATCTTCCGGCTCCATCATCCTGCAGGAATTCCTCAACTTTTCACGACAGCCCCGTTGTGATTGGGTTCGTAGTTTGGTCCGTTGGAGTCCGTATGATGGTGGAGCCGGAAGGTGCCCACAAGAATTCCTCAACTAAACAAGATGGCCACTTTGTGTTTGGGCTCGTTAGATTTGTTTTGACAAGTACTTTTTAACTGGCTAGAGTCCAGGATCTGTTAGTGGAGTTGGCAGGTGGCCAAAGGATTTTTTTTTTAATTTAGTATTTTTTAATTCAATAAACTCATATTATTTGAGGAGCTCGTGGCTAAATAATAACAGCCGCACGGGTCGATCAATCAGGTTAAGCTACGCTTGCCGGGGTTGTCCGTGGATGGGTGACCATCTTTACATACCGAGACTCTTCTGTGCCTCGGAAAGCACGTTAAGCCGTTGGTCCCGGCTGTCATTCGTAGATCTTTGACAGTCGTTACGGATCGTCAGAAGACCGAAAGTCTGACAACCAGTCTTACCAAGGGGTATCGTATTACCCAGTTACTGGGTTGTGGAGGTCAGATAGGCAGTCGCTCCATGTAAAATACTGGTATTCAGCTGCATCCGGTTAGACTGGAAGCCGACCCCAACATAGCTGGGAAAAGGCTAGGCCGATTGATTTATTTAAAACACGATGAATATCCTCATTCACCACACTCATGTTTGAATTACAGAATTTTTTCATGCCAGAATGGCATGCGATTTAATCTTGTTTACTGTTTACACCAATACCACTTTTGAACGGTAAACTTGCCCGTATCATGCAACAATTGTACGTGTGTTTAAGACGGTGCCAGTCAATTATTGCTTAAATTTTATGGTACGCAATAAACTTGCACCGTGTAAATGGCGCTTAGATCTTCAGTTTCAATTTGGTGCAAAATATATTTTTGATTACTAAGGAAAGTTAAACATGATGACAAGTGCCACTTATCATGTTTAACTTCAATACTGAATATTACAATCTACTTCAATGATCAATCCGTGGTTTAATGACCTTCTAGATAGTATATTTATTTATTCATTTAAAGTTTTCGCTCTCAAAAATAGTACAAAGGCGGACTTAATGCCTTAGGCATTCTTTACCAACATATCTATTCGCATAAGATAAGTGCGGATGAAAAGAACCGGAGTTACCGACATAGCTTGGAGAGTAAGCAAGCTGAAATGGCCCGTGAGCTGGCCATGGTTGTCGAAGGGCTGATGGCCGATCGAGCACACGAGTCCTGCAGTGCAGACCGCGTATTGGCAAGCGTAGTAAGGGACGACCCCCAGCTATCTACCACCTCGGCTTAAGGTGGCTGGGACAGACTGAATGCGGAAGGCGGAGAGCAGGGTGTTCTGGCACAGCCTGGTAGAGGCTTATGTCCAGCAGTGGACTGCGATAGACCGAGTTGATTGAAACGGCCGAACCCAATAACCTATTTTCAGTAAAAGACAGATCGCTATTGATTGTAGACAGTATAATTCTATCTATCCTTAAGCCAGGCCGGTAAGATTCCATAATCTCTTATAGATTATTGGGACGTTAAAACCATAAATAGATAGATTTTTCTATCTCCAGTTTGGCAAAACTGGTGATAGATAGGTTATTGGGTTCGGCCGTAAAAAGTGACTAGAAATACGTTTAAAGGACAGGGTTCATTCATTCGATAATATTCATGCCAACCCTATTTTTAATCATGAATAATGTATATTCACTTAAGAGTTTTCAACGCCAAGGGGCCAAAATGATGAGCTCGCTAATCCACCGCACATGATTCAGAGAAGCAAAATAAAATAACGAAACCACCTCAAAACACATCTGTTTTCACCCCTGGAGCCAAAACAACAAGAAATCAACTTAATGAAACATCATCTAATCTGGCAAACAAGTCATAAAGCGAGTACATTTAATTAATCAAACATAAATTACGTGAACCATTGCCGGTTGTGACGGCAATAAAGACAGTGATTCATTGCGTGTGGCGCGCAATGTAGCAGGAACATTGCTAATGTTACGACCGCGGTATTACGCTGAGGCCGCGATTTTGGCTACTTAGAACTGCCGTAAAAGTTAATGGTGGTGTCACAGTGCAAGATGTTCGAGTCTAACGGCGGTTTGAGGTGTTTTACGTTTGTGGAGAGCGAAATTAAAGCTCTTGTAGGTAATGGGACCGCTTAAAGTGGTTTAATTCTGTTAGGACAACTTTTACAACGGTATTTAAAATGATTATTGAAACCGGTCGGTGGTAAGTGTTCTTGGCACCTGGCATTGGCATAAAACTTGCTAGCTATCCTATAGAGTGTACCCAGAGTATTTAAAAATTAGGAGAGTTGTGCTGTGGTCACACACAGGTGTGTTGGTTGGTACTATAAATTAGGAGAGTTGTGCTGTGGTCACACACAGGGGTGTTGGTTGGTACTATAAATTAGGAGAGTTGTGCTGTGGTCACACACAGGTGTATTGGTTGGTACTATAAATTAGGAGAGTTGTGCTGTGGTCACACACAGGTGTGTTGGTTGGCACTATAAAATAGGAGAGTTGTGCTGTGGTCACACACAGGTGTGTTGGTTGGTACTATAAATTAGGAGAGTTGTGCTGTGGTCACACACAGGGGTGTTGGTTGGTACTATAAATTAGGAGAGTTGTGCTGTGGTCATACACAGGTGTATTGGTTGGTACTATAAATTAGGAGAGTTGTGCTGTGGTCACACACAGGTGTGTTGGTTGGCACTATAAAATAGGAGAGTTGTGCTGTGGTCACACACAGGTGTGTTGGTTGGCACTATAAATTAGGAGAGTTGTGCTGTGGTCACACACAGGTGTGTTGGTTGGTACTATAAATTTCAACATTACTGTTTCATGCTGGTCCTTCTATAGAAGCCATCGAGCTAACTTTGTTGGCAGATAGTAAACATTAATTATTTTGATAGTTTTGCCTCAGGAAAGGAGCTACTCTTACCTATAATAACTCCTTTATATGACTCCGCATCCTCAGAAGCCGCAAGTATAGGCTGTACAAAGAATCCAAGGTTAGAAAGATTATCGACGAACTTCTTAATTTTTCTTAAATCAAGGCTGACTTCCAGTCAAATAAAAAGGGGCTTTCGTTACTTACTTACAGTCTCAAATGTGTCTTAAAATCAGTCTCATGTAATATTTTCAAAATAACTTTGTAATTTATTTCGTCATTATTAAATCTTAACAATGAATCTTTAGACCAAATTGTTGTTTTTTTTTTGTTCAATAGAATGATAATGATTGAAAAATAACACAAAATTAAATTTAAACTAAAATAAGGATTCGCTTATATTTAATTAATCTTACAAAGTCCTAATAACCTAATCCTACTAAAATAACAAGTACAGGCGACCTAATCTTCTCAGTCCTTACACATGAAGAAACATGTTAAATATAGCCGTGGTGACCTTTTGATCCCCCAAAAACTGTTTTGTATCTTGTGACATAAAGGATAGCTACTTAGACCATTTTTATTTAAAACACCTTTATTTAAGAAACTAGCTTCATTCCGCGGCTTCGTCCACGTGGATGTCGAAAAATATCCCACGGGAACGTAACCAGGATTAAAAGTGGTACCCTTTGTGTTAATTTAGGTTTTAAGCTATATGTGTGCCAAATTTCATCCAAATCCGTCCAGCCTTTTTTGCGCCATTCCGGAACATACATCCAGACTAACAGACAAACGGACGAAAATCAAAAAACTCTATTTTTGCGGCATCTGACTCGTTTCCACACCTTGTAGCAATTACTTTTTTTCAAAAATATTCAATGTACAGTTTTGACTTCGTTACTATTTTATTAGATGTATAGATTATCTTCAATTTTAAATGGACCTGCGGCGGTGTTATGGTTTGAAAGTAAACAATATTGCTTTTAATTCTAAATCATTCAGTTACTAGCAAAGCCCCGAGGTTTCACCCGCATAAATCTCGATCCCATAAGGATATCGGGATAAAAAGTATCCTATAAGTTAATCCAGGTTATAAACTATTTGTGTCAAATTTCATCTAAATCCATTCAGTAGTTTTTGCGTGAAAGAGTAACAAACATCCATAAATTCATCACAAACTGTCGCGTTTATAATATTAGTAGAATTTGTAAATAAAATAAACTAAATAAAAAAAGCTGGCCAACTATTTTCACCGCTGCAAACGTTAGCCAAATTCAGTCCAAGCTGCCAAAGAAAAACATTTAGAGCCAGACCTACGTACCGAAACAAAACGGTCTAAGTACACTTTCATAAAATCGGCCCAGCTTAACGACTTTTGCAAGTTAAACCGTTTCACTAATACGAACAGTTACTAACTCCGACTCGATACTTAAGTGCTTTCGTATCGATTATTACAGCCAGTGCTTTTTAGAGCTCTCACCCAATTTGAATCGGTTGTAATAAATATGATTTATGCACAATATTAATTGTGAGATTTATTATTTATTTAAGATAGGTTTGCTCTTGACTCTAGTCTAGGTCAGAGATGATAGAGACAAAGTCGACGATGGAGCGAGTTTACCCAGAAGAAGCCTGTTCACTCTCACTTTGAAGAAATCGGGGTTGTATGCGTTCGAAAACATAGACGCAGGCAGAGTGTTCCACTCCTTATTAACCAATTTATGAGGTTTAGTGGCTGTTGTAAAGCTGGTGCGAGATAGAATCTGGATGGTGAGGATGTATGGGGTTTGTGAAAGTGGGTTTGATCAAAAATCAAAATATTTTATTTCACATAAACCTACATGGGCGTCAGAAGAAACGTCAGAAGCTAGGTGCACGGTTCTAATTGGTCGTCTTCTCCATAGAAGAGCCGACAAGAAACTCCGCAGTTATTCTTTTAAAAATAATTGGCTTTTACAATGTTTTCAAATTACAGTGCCATTAGTTTGGGAGGACAGTGTAGGCCTGTCAACAAGTACCAGGTCGGAAGGTTAATAATATTAATAATCATTTATTTCGAACAACAAGACTCATGGTGTTAGTAACAATATACTTACAAGCTACGTTAGTAATACACAAGGTTGCTTCCATAAAGAAACAGGTTTCCGCTACAGGCGAGTCTGTGCGGGTCGGTACCGATTGGTGCAGGTATAATATTCCCAAGTTATCTTATGTGGTCACTTATAAAGAAACAGGTTTAAACTTGTCGGTGCCGTCTACCTTATTAACCCTGCACCGATCGGTACCGACCCGCACAGACTCGCCTGCACCGGAAATCTGTTTCTTTTTGTAAGCACCCTAAGCCATGAATATTTAAAATGGGTTTACGTAATTTTTTGGCCTGGGGGTCTACTCCGAAGCGTAAATCCAAATTATCGGTCGGTTCGGATCCGACCAAACGTCAAAGTGAAGTTCGGTGGGATCCGAACCGACCGAACGAAATAGAATGAAGTATATTAGGAAACATCCGAACATTCGGCCGATATTTCCGATTTACGCTTCGGAATGGACCCCCTAGACTCTTAGATAGGCTGAATATCGGTACCTATCTTGTAGATTCACGGTGATAGCCATTGTCCTCCAGGCTAAGAATATTTTACTGTTTCCATGATGTTAGAAAAAAAAAAAGTGGTACCATGTTTTTCTTCAGATATTATGTACTCAAAATAATACTTATTCATGTTTGTATGTACAAAACACGAGTTAATTATTGTATCGAGTATTATAAACAAATATTATCATTGTAAACTCAAACCTTTACCAAAAAGATAAGAAAGGCACTAACTATCTCTGAAAGTGACACAACGGTCTTAATGTTTCCAATAAACCGATTTCCAACCAATTGACAAAAAATATAAGAGGACGTCTACGGTTTTCAGTCTCAATGGAATTACTCGAGAGAAACTGCTGTCTCACATAATCCTTTGATCTCCTCTTACTTCATTGTTCCAAGAAATAACAGAAATTATTATTTTTTGCAACAAAACTTGTTAAAAGTCGATCACAATTTCTTTTCTACGAACAAAATTATCGGTTGTTAATTTTGGGACCAAGAGAATTTTTATAAGACTTGAAATGTTGACCGTTTTGCGGTCTAAGAAAGGATTGTTATTTACCATAGAGAGTTTAAAAATGGTATCGAAATATCACGAGGTTACAATAAGAATTTGGAATTTGAAAGGTTATTTATGAAAGAATAAACTTTTTTAATAAAAATATACTTATGACCAGCAGTTATTTAAATCATAAAAATGAAATGCTGTTCGTTGGCAAGCGCATCACTACAGAACGGCTGGACCGACTTAGCAAATTGTTGTTTTAAAATGTTCGTAATAGTCCGAGTCAGGTTTTAACGGAAATAATAATTTGAAAAGTTGCCGGGAAAATTGGAAAATTTGGGAAAACTGAAAGCCCATTTTCTATGGGAATTTTGTATGAATTGTTGAAAGGACAATGTCAAGAATCGCCCAAAAGCATCGGACATACACGATAGTTAATTGTCTATTTTATTAAATTTGTTGCAAATACTTTTTAACACGGACTAGCTGCAAGCCAAAATGAACACTAAAATGTATTTTACGCGACTAATATCAAATCACCGCCATCTTCACCAAACGTCATGTCGTGTCGAAGAGGATTAGGGATGCCCAATCGATTGTAATCGATGTTTTGATTTTTTTTTTTTTGAACTGTTGCATATTTTTTAATCTGAATCACATTTTGAATGTATTTTGATTATAGTGCAAATAGAAGCTAGGTACAATAAAAACATTCAATCACCATTCAATTATTTTTATTTACTAAAACCTACTAGACCTAAGAATGAGGCCACACTCTATTTTAAATAGGTAGTAAACAGAAAGTAGAGAAGTATGGTTTTAATATAAGTAGGACATTGTCATACTTGTAATGGTATTAATATTATCGTATGACAAAAGTTGATGTAATACTGTTTGTAATGTATGTCCATAGTAAATAATAATAAAAATCATAATCATAAATCTTTATTTATCTCAACATCATATTACAGGCACTGGTTAATAAAATGCACAATCTTAAATAGAGAAAGGTGTCTGAGGTAGGAGGGTCCTGAGTTACAGATCACCCGGCTCTCTTTTAAAGGACATGTTAATTTCAAAACAGTTAAAGTTAAGATATACTTAATAGGTATTATAAAGTCTGAAAATGCAATTGAGTGCAGAACGTAAAAAAAAAAAAAATTATCTTTGGGTTTAATAACTATAAACCCAAATGTTTGCATGTCACATATCATGACTAAGTGTTATGGATCTGTATGATTATTAATGTTAAGACCAAAATGTACCAACCTTATGGCGAATAAACTGATTTAATTTTATAGGAAATATCGTTTTTTTAACGTATCATATTTGGCACCCCTATTTTTGACATCACTAAATGATCACTTGTCACTTGTCAGTCTCTCACTCTGTCAATTACATTGGCGTCGCTCGCTCTTCGTAATTATGTATATCGATGTGTTTTGGTGACTTGGCTGTAAATTTTGGAACTGTGTATCACTCAAACGATAATCTGGCACTCATACACGGACTTACGCATACGCAATGGAAAGTGTATTTTGTGTAAATAGCGGCTCTGCTGGTGGCTCCATGTTGTTGGAAGATGAACAGATTCGTCACTGTGTAGAACAATGGACTGCACCTCTTTTGATAATTACATTTCTCTTTTGTCTGCATATTCCGGGTCCCGTGGTGTATATGATTCTGTTTGCGTTCTCTCAGACTTCTATTAACTAGATAAATAAGTATCTATGCCTGGGCTCACACTTACTTGACCAAACTTTTATACAATAAAATATGTACATTTTGTTTGCAATTATCGTCTTCTCGAAAAAAAAAATTAAATAGTTTTTGGGTATTTTCATTACAATATGAAACAATCTGATAGGTAAGTACTCTATAACAAAGCAAGTGAACTATGTTTTTTTAGGTTCAAGCTCGTGATCTCATATGCACAACATGTTGGAGAAGAGCTCAAGAGACGACAAACACTTCATTAACAAGTAATGTTGCTAGAAACTGTGCACTCTGCAACAGAATGTTGGCACCTCGTAAACGTTCACATCAACTGATTGCTCTGAGAACTGACACTCAACATAATGTGGATATCAGAAATATCATTACAGAAAAACTTATGCCATTGGAGAAACAATATTTTAAGGAAATTATTATTGGGTCATATTTAACAATGGATTTGCAGTGGGTGGTGAATAAACATGAAATTAAAATCTGAGTTTTATTTCTAATTCAAACATAACAAGTTAATGTAGACCGTTTAAAAAAAAACACTACCTAATTGGTAAGGCTAGATTCATAGTCACGCATTTGAACAGAGCCGTCCAGACGCACACGCATGTAAATGCAATAGATAGTAGTCGCGTTTTATAGTCGCGCCGTTCAAGCGCGCGCTGTTGAAACTTGGTTGAAACGCTCGCTGTTCGACGGCGCGTCTAGCGGAGTGACTGCGAGACCAGCCTAAATCCTTATACATTTAGGTACTAGGTACCTTACCGTACCGTACCTACCTATATATACAACATCTCAAAATACACCGTACCTATACAGGGTGTAAGGGACAGTCCTCCGCAAACTAACAGGGTGCATTCAGCTTCTTGTTTTGAATTATATTCCACCGGAAATATTCTCAGAAAAATTTTTTTTTTCGTATTTTCAGTCATTATTTCTTTATTTCAATGTAAAATTAGGTATATTCTCTATACGCAGCACTCCATTTATGTAAATAAAACAGCTAAAATAAAAAAAATCAGCAATGGATGTTGAAATACTCGGCGGCTGAAGGCTCGCTGTGCTACCGTTCGCTACGCGCGTTTTGCCACGGTAACGATACATTGCATGTGAGGCAATAAAGCAAATCAGGTTTATTGGATACCCATAACGTTCCTGAAATAATTTCATATACCTGTCATCTTAGTATGATACTGAATTCACCCCATCAGTCTGCGGAGGGCTGTCCTTTACACCCTGTATACAACATCTAAACATATCTGCTATCTTGCCATTATATACATACATTTCTATTTTTACATTAATACACACACATATTTTATCTCATTCCAAAACCAATGGTAAGAAAGCAGGTAAGTATGTTAATTACATTCTATGCATTTGTACGTCGCACTTACGTACACTTGGGCTTTAGAACAAAAACTGCATACCTAATCATCTAGGTAGGTATTAAAAATAGCTGAATGCGTTAGGATATTGTTTTTCAGTTTCTTAAAAATCACTCTGAGTCAAAGAGTTACAAAAAACCATAATATTCGTGGTTCGATTATAACCTTAAAATCTGTTACTTTTTTGAAATATTATCTATTCTGTCCGCTATAAAAATAACATCATATAGGAATTTGCTAATGATCGACAATACAACACATAATTTTCCGATGCTCTTGTTTCCAGGGCTAACAATGTATGGGCGCAGAGCAATGTCCTTTGGACAGGACAACGTCTGTCGGAACAGATAGGAAGGTTAAATATTATAATTATTTTTATAAATAGAAAAAATCTCTTCCTCAGGTTTCATCGTCCTACATATACTAGGTAAACTACGTAGTGACATAAATCTTAAAACAGCTAAATCAAATCAAACTTTAAACTACAATAAAGCAAGAAACGCCGTAAATACGTAGAAACAATAACAAACGACGCATAACTTCCGAACGAAGGGGGACTTTAAGGCATTAAACGTAAAGACAAAAGAAAGCCCATAAAACTCAGTCCCCCAAAAGTTGGGGACGTTGGGGTACGAAGATTGAAGGTAACAATTGGCTGGGGGCCGGTTGAACCCGATCCGATTGGGCACATTCATCTATATGAGTCGCTAATACTATGTAATCATTCATTTGGGTGTACTGCGAGACTCCAGATCCAGATGAATTGATATTAAACGGTGCGTAGTTAGGTGGGATAGGTAGGTACTTCACAATGTCGGGAGATTGACTTTTCAAGATTGGGAAGCTTTTTTTTTATTTTGTCTGTATGTAAGCAAGTTGTGGTGCTCAGTCTGGCACTTATTAGCTGATCCCAATTTTAAAATCTGATTATTATGGTACTTCTAGGACTTTATCAATCGTTAAATAACTTTTATTTGAAGAATAATTATGGAGGTTTGACATTTTTTTTTAAACAAAAGCTTTAATTTCGTCAATTTTATTCCGCAGTTAAAAGTTACCAGACGGTTTAAAAAGGCCTTTATTTTGTGTGGGAAATCATCAAATGATCCTCGCTCTGGGCGGAGCGGGAGGGCGTGTCAGAGTTTTTCTGACTAAAACCCACCCGTCTTCCTTCTGTTGCCTGTGCCGGGGCCACGGTAACTGTTTCGAACATCCCGCAACCCTGGCTGGCATCGGTCCTAGCGGACTTCTTCAATGCTACTGACATCTCTTTGAGGCGCGCGTGGAACACAACGCGCCGTCTTCGGACCTGGTCCTTACCGGACGGCGAGTTACCCATTGCTCGCCGTCCGCAAGCCCGCGCCTACGGTGGCCGGGAATCTGCTGCCAATTCCCGACGCTCAAGGCGTTTCCTGCGGCGACTAGGGGCGTGAGGGCGCAAAGCTTGCCTCTCCCTCACGCGTCCCGCCTCCTCCTTTGCGAGCATTACTGCTTCGCAGAAGGAGATGATGGCATCCCATGTACTCTCGCTCCGTACCATGGCCTGGACCAGGGCCGGATGCGAGAGATTGCTGCCGCTGATCGCTTCCGCGAGGACGCGGTGGTGCCCCGCTCAAGCCGGGCAGACCTGCACCGTATGCTCCACCGTGTCTTCCGGGCGATCCACACAGTGGTGACACCCAGGCGTTTCCTCCCGTCTTATCTGGAATAGGTACCTCCCGAAGCACCCGTGTCCGGTGAGGACCTGAAATTTAAATCCACTTGGGGTACATTTGGTAATGAGAACTTAAGACATTTATTTTTGTTCGCATTAAGTAAAAGAGTATTAACTGCAACCCATTTCGAACGAATAGCCAGACTATCGTTGACATGTAAGACATCCGTATCTTTTCTATCTAATTTAAAAATAAGCGAAGTGTCATCAGTGAATAGAATTATATCCGATAAGTTAGCCATCATGTTAGGAAGGTCATTAATATAAACTAGAAAAATAGGAAAGGGCCAAGAGTTGAACCTTGAGGCACGCCCATCTTTACTATGTAGACATCCCGAGGAAGTCGCCCCGTTAACGTTTACTTTTTGCTGCCTGTTTGATAGATAGGAAAGAACAATATCAGCAGCTCGTCCACGAATTCCGTAGTGGTGTAATTTACACATCAGTGTATTGTGGTCAACGCAGTCAAACGCTTTGGAGAGGTCACAGAAAATGCCAATTGCATCCTGGGACTTCTCCCAGGATTCTAAAGTGTGACTGATGAGTTTTACTTTTGCGTCAGTCATCGACCTACCTTTCGTGAAACCCAACTGGCGACTATGTAAAATCCCATTTGAATTAAAAGGTGATAACCTCTGGTCTAGCATGATTTTTTTCATATACTCGTATTTTACTCAATGCTGGCAGCACACATATAGGTATATAGTTAGAGGGATCACTCTTACTACCCGATTTTAAAGTAGGCACTACTTTACTATGTTTCATTATATCAGGAAACGTACCGCTGTCTAAATACATAACATAACATCACGCCTTTTTTCCCCGAAGGGTTAGGCAGAGGTGTACCTATAGTACACCCACATTTCGCCAGTTATGTCGCTGTCTAAACATTGATTAAATATGCTTGTTAGGACAGGGGCAATTGTGTCAATAATATCTCCAATAACCTTAACAGAAATCCCCCATAAGTCTTCAGTGTTTTTTTTATGTTAATACTTTTGAATGCTTTTTAATTATGGCAATAGGGCTTGAATTCAAAACTTGGAATGTCCTTACTGAAGTTTTCTTTGAGAAGGGATCCAGCCAATAAAGATGATGAGGGGAGAGATTTCGTAACCTCGATTGGGATGTTGGTAAAGAAATTTTCTAGTATCTCAGCAACTATTAACTTATCTGAAATAGTTTCATCCTGAATTTTTAAAGACAATTCATTATGATCTTGCTGTTTTGTTAATAACCTGTCACACCACTTTTATTTTATTATTAGAAATACTGATTTTGTTACTTATTAATTTTGATTTAGCTTGAGCGCAGACTCTTTTGAATATCTTAGAACAGTACCTGACATAACTATAAAGGGTTTGATCAGAAGTCAATGATTTCTCATGGTACAAATTATATAAAATATCTCTGCTTTCTCTAATGCCAGCAGTGGCCCATTCATTTAATTTGGGTTTGGTATTGATTGTTACTTTTTTATAGGACGCGCTTTAATGAATTCTTGGTATATTGTCGAAAATAATGTACCGTAGTTTATATTGGGGTCTTGTGAATCAAAAATAGCTGTTGAAAAATTGCTAAGAACATCATTATTAAAAAAATTCAATTTATTTTTAGTGAGAGGTGCAATGGTTTTATCTAAGTGTAACTTTTTATGTAAGACAAATGATACAAGTTGACCAGTATGGTCAGACCTGACGCCACTAATTAAGACGAGTCTTTTATTTTATAATTAGTAAAAAAATAAATACATTCTATGCATGAAGCTGAGCTTGCCGTTATTTTAATCGCTTCATTAAATATACATTTTAAATTTAATGATTTAAACAATGATATAAGCTTACATTCATCCGGCGAATTAATTAATAGATCAATATTAAGGTCACTACAGAAAAAAACTAATTTATTATCTTTAAAAAGTTTACTTAGTATTTCTTCCATGATTAAAAATGATGACAAGTTTAAGACTGATGGTCTATAAACACACAAGAAAGTATGGCCTTCGACCTCTGCACATGCTACCTCACATAAGCGATCAACAGAGCTAGCAGTGACATCCCTTCTTTCCTTATGTCTGAAACAACTATTACATAATATTAAGGTACCACACCCAGTTGAGGACCTGTTTACGCACTGGCAGCTGAAAAATTATTAACATTAAATAAAATTCTATCCGGTCTTAACCAGGTTTCACAAAAACATATCCATATGATATTTATCTATTAACAATTCCACGTCTAGGATTTTCGAAAGTTTAAAGAATCTATTACAGCATTATTAGATACGTATACATACATAAACTCACGCCTGCTTCCCATGGGGTAGGCAGAAACTACAGAACGCCACCTGTTACGATCCTTACATACTCCTTTTGCCTCGTTTACCCATAATAACAAATACATCTGGTCATACACGCACGCCGTTTGCGAGTACTACGCACCTGACTTTTCTGAAGAACATCACCAATAAGATCACTATATGTATTCCTAGGAAGTCCCCTCCTGACGTTTTCACTCACATCTGCCGTGTAAATACCTTTTGTTAGTCGACTTTCATTCATCCTTTCAACATGATTCCCGTAGCCCCATAGCCCCGTGTGGTTGCTGGGTAGTAGAATAGAACCAACCCATTTCATCCGGTGGGCGTCGTAAAAGGCGACGAAGGGATCAGCTGGGGGGTTCTTTTGGTCTCCTCTGTGTGGTATGAATAGCACACACCCAAGCTAAGGTTGCCGTGCCGAGAGCTGCATGGCTAGGAGCCTAGTCGCGAGCGTGCCTGTTGTCTGGGATCAGGCGCCCTCAGGCACTAACAAGCCTTACCTCTACATGTGGGGCTCTGTAGAGTGTTGACAAATTTTTTCCTCTGCTTTTCGTGGGAACTAAATGAGTTTTTCAAATTCTAATCAACTCGGAGGCGGCGGTGATGCTCGCCACATACCACGTCAGTTGTTTCCACGCGAAAGCGAGCTGCGGAATGTCGCTTAGCTACGCTGAATGTGCAGGGAGGTGAACAAGATAAGATGGATGAGGTGTGTGAGATGGTGAAGGTAAAAAGGATAGATGTGTTATGTGTGAATGAGACGAAAAAAAAAGGGAGTGGATATATCCAAACACGGTTCTCTGACCGTTATTTGGTCCGATGTTCAAGAGACACATATGGTCTGTCAGGGGGTTGGGTTGGGGGGTCCTCTCCGAGCGGATGATGAAATGTGTGGAAGATTATGCTTGTGTGAGTCCCAGGATTCTATGGATAAGATCCAAGGTGGGCCTGAACTCTATCTTTATTTTATGCGTTTATGCACCCGATATGATATGGGAAGCTCACCTTCGGAGAAGGATGAATTTTGGGACAGTATAAGGGATTTATTAAATGGATATAGGTCAAAAGAGAAGATTGTTAGGATTGGAGACTTTAATGTTTGGGTTGGTGTGAAGATAAAAGGCTACGAAAAAGTATTAGATGCATTTGGGGGTGATAGAGTGAATGAAATGGGATGAATTTACTAGAGATATGTGTAGAGAAGAATTTGTCTGTTATGAACACTAGGTTTAATTATAGGAGGGTTCACAGGTAAACGTGAGAAAGGCAAAACAGTAGAAGTATAATCGACTTTGTGATTGTGGATGAAATATTAAAGAGTAAAGTGACAGATACTAGAGCATATCGGGGTGTTAATGTAGGGACTGATCATTATCTGGTTATGTGTCAGGTGGATGGTTTTTTCAGACAATGGCGTCACCGAGTTCGAGTTTCTGTGACTGCTCTAAAGAGAATAAAAGTAGAAAGACTGCAAGATTTGAAAGTAAAAGAGGAATATAAGAAGGAAGTAAAAGTGAAGACGGATAAAATATTTAAAGATACGAATAATTACAGTCTAGGAGAAGTATGGGATATACTCGTAGCAAGAAATAGTATGGTGAAAGTGGCCAGAAAAGTATGTGGTCTGGCGTAGAGGAAATGTGGTAGTAGAACGAATGATTTTTGGGTAGGTGGTGAAGTAAAAGAGGTTGTGAGGAAGAAGAAAGAGGCTTGGCTTAATTTGTTAGCCTATAAGGCCCAAAATAGGATGAATCAGGCAAGGAATTTGACAGATGACTTAGAAAAAGTGACGAAAAAATACTCCAAAATGAAAACAAAAGTGAAAGAGATGGTAAAAAAGAAGAAGGATGAACAGGAAGAAAAGTATAACAGGAAGTTCTCTGAAAATTTCAGGGCCAATGTTAAGCTGTTCTGGAAACAGGTAAGATTAGCTCGCGGAGTGACAAGAACATCGAATATGAATATTAAGAGAGCAGAAGATGGATGTTTACCAAGCGAAGAATGTAAGGTCTTGGAACGATGGAAGAGATACTTTGAAAGTTTTATTAGCTGTCAGGATAGTGTGCAAGGAATGGATAATTGAGCAGACGCCAGTTTTGAAGACCCAAGCTCAGATGTAGATGAAGAGAATGAAATAGAAATAGATGAGATTGTAAGAGCGCTGAAAGGGATGAAAGTTGGGAAAGCTGCGGGGTACGACAGAGTGTCTGCTGAAATGCTGAAGGGTGGTAACGGGGTGGGAGCAAGTCTGTTGTGCCGGATCTTTACTATGTATTGGAGATATGGGCGTGTGATTGGTGCAAGGCTGTAATCGTACCACTATGTAAGGGAAAAGGCTCTTAGCAGGAGTGTAAAAACTACCGCGGTCTTTTGAGTGTTGTGGGCAAACTGTATGCAAATGTTTTAATGAATAGAGTGATATGAGAGACAGAGGAGAAAATATGGGATGTGCAAGCAGGATTTAGAGAGGGAATGGGCTGTATGGATCAGATCTTCTCCCTAAGGTGCATAGCCGAAAAACATCTGGCAAAGCACAAGAAAGTCTACTGTGCTTTCGCTGACTTGGAGAAGGCATATGACAGTGTGTGGAGGGAGGAACTGTGGTCGACACTGTCGGTGTACAGTGTGGACTGGCGCTTGGCACGGGCACTGAAATCTTTACACAAGGATTCCAGTGCTTTTATTAGGATAAATGGGGCATACACGGACTGGTTCTGAACCTGAAACCTGCACATTGTATTCATTGACCTCGAAAAGGCATACGACCGAGTGCCTCGTGAAGTTCTGTGATGGGTCCTTAAGGAGAAATGTGTGCCAGGGAAGTATGTGCAGTTGATTCGAGCGATATACAGTCGATGCAGTACCCAAGTCCGGTCTACAGTGGGCACTACCAGCAGCTTCAATGTGGCTGTCGGCTTGCACCAAGGGTCAGCACTCAGCCCTTACCTCTTCGTAATGATAATGGACGCTCTTACGTCGGATATCCACGAAGAGGCGCCCTGGTGTATGTTGTTCGCTGATGACATTGTGCTGGTTGCTGAGAGCGGCTTAGAGATCCAGAGCAGATTGGAGGTGTGGTGGGCAAAACTGGAGACCGCTGGCCTGAGATTAAGTCGGACCAAAACAGAATATTTGTTTTGTGATTTTGGCGGTCTCTCCAGTCCTGTGCCCATATCTCTCGCCGGAACGCCCGTACCGAGCTGCTCCGACTTCCGGTACCTCGGGTCGTTTGTCCAAGGGGACGGCGAAGTAGACCGAGACGTAGCGCACCGGATCAACTCAGGATGGATGAAATGGCGACAGTTCACAGGAACAACTTGCGACCCACGGATGCCCCTCAAATTAAAGGGAAAAATTTATAAGTCCGTGATAAGGCCTGTCGTACTGTATGGATCGGAATGCTGGGCCGTGAAGAAGACGAATGAAAAAAGATTGCATGCAGCGGAGATGAGAATGTTGAAATGGATGTGTGGAGTGACGGAAATGGATAAAGTAAAAAATGAGTATATAAGGGGAAGTTTGAAAGTGGCGCCAGTGACAGAAAAGTTGAAAGAAAATCGTTTGGCTTGGTATGGACATGTGAAGAGGAGGGAGGAAACGCATGTGACTAAAAGAGTGATGAATATAAATTTTGATGGATGGAGAGGGAGAGGAAGGCCAAAGAAAAGATGGATGGATTGTGTGAGGAATGATATGAAAGAGAAGGGAGTGAATGATAGCGTGACTTTTGACAGGGGAAAATGGAAAGAGAAAACGTGTTGCGCCGACCCCAAGTAACATGGGACAAGGGCAGGAAGATGATGATGACACGGACTGGTTCTGTATCTCGAGGGGTGTTAGACAGGGTTGTGTAGCGTCACCATGGCTGTGCAACTTGTACATGGATAGTTTTCTGACAAATTTGAAAGAGGGTGAGTGCGGATTGAGGATGAATGATTTGCTTGTCAAATGTTTTCTCTACGCAGATGATCAAGTTCTACTTGCATCGTCAGCAGAACAGTTGCAAGATATGGTGACTGTCATGGATGAAGCATATGTATAAGATGAAAAGGATGAATATAAGTGTGAATAAGACGAAGGTCATGGTGTTTGAAAAAGAAGAGGACGTATCGATGTGTGATGTGAAAATAAATGATAAAAGTGTGGAGCAAGTAAGTGAGTTTGTATATTTGGGGAGTCACTTTTTAGTGGGTCGGTTTGTAATTTATCTAAGTTACAATAGCCTAATGACAACTGCTCATCACCTTTTACAAAACATTGCTTTTCCCAATGCAGGGACGTTAATTGTTAAGGAGTTCTCCTGGTACTTCAACATCAGCTCCACTTCACCATATAAATTGTGACGAGCTTATATTGCTTACCAATAATTTGAAAGTAATCGAATCGCAATCCGTGAAATAGTTATTATTGAGTTGTTCCGGTGTCCATCTTACCATCTGTGGTCTTCGTCATCAGTTCCACTTCACCAAATGATGCTTTTCGAGGGCAAATACACATGTTACTATAAAAAATACCCAAATCGCTATAGGTGTGCCTATAATATTTGCAGAGTTCCCTCAATTTCTCCAGGATCCTTTCATCAGATCCTGATCTGATGACTATGGGGCCACTTGGAGAGTATACCCTATCAAACAAAAAAGAATTTTTCAAATCGGTCCAGCCGTCTTCGAGTAATCGGGGAAAATACTTTAAAAAAAAAAATCCGAGGAACTGAGTGAGAACCTCCTCCTTTTTTGAAGTCGGTTAAAAATAATTTATAGCCAGAGTTCATCTCATGACAATTCCAATAAGCCCGAACCCGGCTAGGATACATTGTTTTATTACGGAGTTCCAGTGCCTACCTTCCGGCTTCATCATCAGATCAGTTCGATGGTACCATTTTAATCAGCACTGTGGTCTTCTCCATCAGTTCCACTTCACCAAATGATACTTTTTGAATGCAAATGCTTGACTCGTTGTTGAAAATATTAAAATCACTATGTGTTCGCCTATAATATTTGAGGAGTTCCCTCAATTCCTCATCGATCGACACAATGTAAAATAAACAGTTCTGTTAGTGGTTTTATCTTTTAAATTTCTAATTTTTTTGAAAATTGGTATCAGTTTGCGTATTCGAGATTTTAAATTGCTAATATGCTGTTTCCAATTTAAATTTTTATCGATTTCGATGCCAAGATATTTAGTACTATCAGTCGAAGATAACAATGAACAATCGCAGTTGTTAGTATTCTCACAATCAGAATAATGAGCTTTCAAGGTGAAATCAGAGGGAGGTTGTAAATTATTTTTTATACTGAAAGTTATATATTTTGTTTTTAAGAGATTCAAGGTAAGTAGGTTGTAGTCAAGCCATTTAATTATCTTTTGAAGTCCTTGCTCGGCTGACGACTTGACTTCGGCCCATGTAGCATGTTGGAATAAGACTACTGTATCATCCGCGAAAGTAGTCACCTTAGCATCGGCTATTTCAATATTACAGAGATTATTTACATAAATCAGAAATAACGTGGGTCCAAGGACTGACCCCTGAGGAACACCGAAATTAACAGATTTTTTAGAGCTACAAATATTACCAATTTTTACACTCTGTGACCTGTGTCAGGTAGTCCTGGAAAAGATTAAGTGGTATTCCTCGAATACCTATGGCCTCCAATTTACATACGAGTAAGGGAACTGAGACAGTATCAAATGCCTTGGCTAAATCTAGAAAGACACCAAGGCATTTTTTCTTGCAATCAAGATTGCCAGCTACAGTTGTAACACAGTTCTCAACTGCATCTATGGTCGATTTATTTTTCCTAAAACCAAATTGTTTTTTAGAAAGAATATCATTATTATCTAGATAACTAATTAGCCGACTATTTATAATTTTTTCGAACTTTAGCCATAGTAGGCAAAAGTGATATCGGACGATAATTAGTGACACTGTCTCTTTCCCCCGATTTAAATACAGGTATAACTAATGAGTCCTTCAGTACATTTGGAAACTTCCCGGAAGAAAAGCATAAATTGAAAATATGTGCTAAGGGTGTAATGACAAATTTCGAAGTTTTTTTAATAAACTCAGCGGATATTCCATCCCATCCAGTAGATTTCGTATTTTTTAATGACAAAATAGTTCTATGTACCTCTGCTTCATCAGTCTCCCATAACATAAATGAGTTCATAGGACTATTTGTAAACTTATTTTTGTGCACAAGATCATTCTCCGTAAGCTGTAACTTTTGTAGAATATTGTTTGACAATTTAGAGCCCATATTAACGAAGAAATTATTTATGAAGTCCACAGATTCTTGCGGTGTTGACTTTAATTTTAATAATTCAATCGGTACTTGCGATTTATTCGATACATTTAAATTACATACACGTTTTATAACATTCCATGTTCTTTTTATGTCATTCCTGTTATTATTTAAATCTGATTTATCGTGATCATTTTTTAAATTGTGGAGAATGTTGTTGCAGTGATTTCTGTAGCGTTTGTAGGTGACTTGCAGATCTCGATCATTTGGTGACTTTAGATATCTTCTATGCAATGTATCCCTAAATCTAATGCAACGCAATAGACCCGGCGTTACCCACGGTTGGAAAGTTTGGCGTCTATTGGGCACGGTAATTGTGTGACTGCATTTTTGAATGATTTCAGATATGTTCTCAATAAGTACTTCAGCGGCTTTATTGGGTTCTTTTAAAGATGTTATATTGGCCCAGTTCAACTCTTTCATCAATTTATATACCTTTTCATAATTTATTTTTTGCAGTCTTTTTTTGCTTATTAATACGTTGCTCAGTTAAAGGTATACTAATGTAAATACTACTATGATCAGTAACCGACGATTCACAGACCACAGTTATTATTTTGCGCTTTGACTTAACAAAACAATGATCAATACATTTATTAATACGCGTCGGAAGCTGGTGACTAGGTAAAAGACCATGAGTTGCTAGAAGATTCAAGTAGTCATCAGATCTTTGGTCAGTACTACGGTCACTGATATCAATATTGATGTCTCCGGTTAAGTAAACATGTGGCACGTGTTTTATATCTAGCAGAATTTCCTCCAAAGAACCGAGAAAATTGGTGAGCGATGCAAAAGACGACGATCTGTACATGCAGATAAAGGCATGACTGTTGTCAATTCTTACTATCAAGCAATCTGCATCCACAAAATTTGGCTCATAAACTGTGACACCTGTTAACTGGCTTCTAATATAAACGACTACACCACTGTTCTGATTGATATGCATATTAGTGTGAAATGCTGTATATTGGTCCAGACTCGGTATCATATTTGAACCTTGCAGCCAACATTCCGTAAGTATTATAATGTCATAATTTAAGTTACTCCTTCCAAGAAATACTTAAAAATCTTCAAAATTTTTATGTATGCTTCGTATATTTTGTACAATAATTCTCAAACAAAACTCCGTTTCAAGTTTGTATTCCGAAAACACCTTTGGATCCTCAGCCAAAAACGAGTGACCGACGTTGATATTTCTATTAACTTCAGTGACTACCTCATCTATGTTATCCATAGCAAGAAAGCTTTAGTATTTATATTTGTATTAATGGAATGTTTTTGGCTGATGATTATAGTTTCTGCAATTAGTATTATATTATCTTCTGTATTGGACTTGTAATAAACATAATAGAATGATATAATACGCAATTATAATACATATAAGATATAACATTTGTAATATAAAAAACTACCCAGCATGCTTGTTATGTTGTTACACGAGTTAAGACTAAAAAAACAGATAGAAAATTGAAAATAATAATATAAAGTAGCCAAACTAGAAAAAGGCAAAGTAGAAAAAAATACCATAACTTCATATATTCTTTTTCAATAGATAGTCATTCCGAGGTGAGATCTATAATTTGACTTAGTGATTTGATGACGATAGCAGGCTGTCCTTCCTGCTTACGTAGCAAGATATTTCCTCTTGAAGCCCAGCAGTACTTAAACGATCCATTCTTCACCAGCTCTCTAGCTGCTGCCAAAATCTGCTTCGACATGAAGGTTAGAGACTGGAATACATATATTCGTGAAGAAGCTCCTGCAAATCCCAGGATATCGGTGCTAAGCGGTTTATCTTTGTTATCAGAGTTATATTTTCTAGCAGCTTTAATTAGTGTTTCCTTGCTTTTGCTGTCCTGGTACTCGTTAACAATTGGCCCATTTTTTTTGCCTCTTCTAAATACAGTTGCATTTTCATTCATTTGGGGTATCCCCAAGGTTTTATATATACCTATTAGTGACAATATTACTTACATCTTCTTTGTCATCATGCGGGATATTTCTAACTTCAACCGTATTTTTCAGAAATTGTTTTTGTAATACGTTTAGCTGAGTCTCCAATTGATTAATACGTTCCACAGCTGCTTCATGCTTAGTTTCAATTATTTGTACTTTATTGCAAATTTCCTTATAGTGGGCAGCATTTAATTCCAGTTGACTTCTTATTTCAGCATTAGACTCAAGTATAATTGCTATTTTGATCCTTAATAACAGCGATCTCAGCAATCATCATTTCTTTGAATGACTGTAAGAGGTCTTCTTTTAAGTCTGCCATTTGTTGTTCATCAGGATTTTTCTTCCTTATGTTTTTTCTCACGTTTACATTTCTAGCAATTTCTTGATCTAGGGATTCCATTTCAGAAGAAAGATCTGGCTGCGACGAAAACTTTACTGGTGGTGGTGATCGTTGCATTTTATCTGAGTTTCTCGCATATACTCCACGATGACTCAAACAACTAGATGTTTAAACGTCGTACGCAGATTCTGGCACCAACACAGATTTATACTTTAAAACTGTCGTAGTAGAGCTTAAAATCGGGAACCTTCTTATTTTGAATATCTATACACGTCGTACCTCAACGGCGATACAAACAAGAATGAAACCTCCTCCTGTTTTTGAAGTCGGTTAACAAAATTCGTTTTACTTGCAGTAATGTAAGAACAGCTTTGCGTATCTTCATCCCGTTTAAAATAATGGGCCAATCAGTCAGAGATGTGGAATACTTTAGCACGGATTACTGCAAGGGTGGATTTTCTTGCAGTGAGATCAGGATGGTTAACGTTTAAAGCATTCAAGGATACTGAACAAGACACAAATAGTATTGTTGTAACGCCTGGGCGTTTAGCGTCCCTCAAGGTGTTAAAAGAGGTATGCATAATATTTCTAACGTTTTTTTGTGTTTTTTTTTTATCGTTGGGAAAAGTCACAGTAAAGGAAAAGTTAATATTTATGTATGTAAAGATCTGTCCTGTAATTCGACGATCTGTGAGATCTATACGGTTAAAAATTATCTATGACACTTTATTCAATTTGCTGGCCGAAATTCTGTTCAAAAACCCTGTCCAGTCGGATAAAGGAAGTGGGAAAATCTATAATAATAAAAGATAGTTGATAGACTAATAAATAAATAAAATAAAATAAATAATTAAAAAAGGTCAATCCTCCCTGATACAAAGAATCCCCCAAGTGTACAAGCTTTTAATAATTACTTTGAACGACAACCCACTGCAATACGCTGTTTAAAAAGTAGGTATAATATATTTACGCGTATAATTTCCCTGTGGAGTAGTCAGTTTTCCTGATTATCATGTAAGTGTTCATTACCAGTTCCTTCTGGGAATTGGCGTACTCGATCCGTCTATATCACGGCGACAATTCATTAAAATTGCTGCTTTGATTAAACATTAATTTATTATTATTTAAGCTCAGTGTATGATGAGCTTAAGTAACTGTTTTACAAATATGAATTTTAAATGACTTTACGAAAAAAAATAAAACTCAGAAATTCGTTTGAGATATTGGGCGTGAATACACTTGACCAGGAAAGCATGGTACAAAAGGGAGGAGGCCTATACATTCTCAAAAGTGACTGGAATTAGGCTGTTAATGATAATGGTGATCGCGGGTAATTAATTCATTTATATCTATATTGTACATTGAATATTTTTGAAAAAAGTAATTGCAAAGAGTCTGATGCCGAAAATATAGTTTTAAGAAAGGATGGTGAGCAAAAATGTATGGGAGCTGGATCCACTACCGCTACAGTTAAAACCAATATAGTTTTAAAGACATTACTTCTCCCCTTACTCACACCAAGGCGCATCAAAATCTGTCCTAGGGTTATTCAGTTCTAACAATATTAGGTTAGGTTAGTTCATCTACCGAGGTGGCGCGCGGCACGTAGTGTTCCACGCACGTCCGTATTGGACGTCGCGGGAAATGTCTTACCCCTCACTCTCCCTGCAGGCCTGAGGTGACCCGCAAAGGTGGGCCGGCGCCAGCCGGGGACCGTGGAAAGCTCACAAGTTCCCGTGAACCAAATGTCTATGTTCTAATGGTCCAAGTGTGGGAAGGGAATAGCGGGGTGGTTTTTAGCCAGTAAAAGTCTGACAGGCTCCTCCAGCCGCCCTAGGGCGAAGGACATGCATGATGATTTTCCACAGAACAAAAAAAAGGTTAGTTCATGTAGAGCTTTACGATTGTGATACGTATAAAACAGTTTAGATTATGTGACAATTTAAGTTAGGTAAGCAATTATATAATAATATATTAATGTACATATATAGATAAAAAATATAGATAAAATAAAAATTAATTAATTATTTTTTTTCACGTTTATAAGCAGTCAGCATCAATCAGCCTGTGGCAGTCCACTGCTGGACATAGGCCTCTCCCCGGCTGCGCCACAACACCCTGTCCTCCGCCTTCCGCATCCAGTCTGTCCCAGCCATCTTCTTAAGGTCGTCGGTCCATCTATCTGGAGGCATCCTACACTACGCTTGCCGATACGAGGTCTCCACTTCAGGACTCGTCTGCTTCACCGGCCATCGGTAGTAGTATGCATGCATATTGTTATTAGAGAACACTTGAGCTACTGTATTCACTACGTCAATAATACAAGGTATTTGAAACGCAAGCTTTCCTTGCCCGTTGGGCTAAGTATAGTTTAGGAATTTAACAAGAAATCATGTTTTAATATTTAGTGCGGCAACAGCTAACCAACTCCGTAGAAAGACATTATGCAAAAAATATTATTTGAGTGAGGTTCAATGCCCACAATATGTCCCGCTTCCTACTGTTACACTCTTCTAAGATGCGACGAAAGTAAATATATTTTTAGATTTCAGTATACAATGCAAAAACTTACTTGAGGAACAAAATGTATAATTTTCGTTTCTATTTGCAACCATCTTTTGATGGAGATCCCTACAACCTATGCAATTTAAACACAGCGTTCCATAAATTTTTTATCATAAACAGTCTGGGTTTCCATTACACGTAGGTTTTTAAATAAATTAAAAGTCACTTGCTTTTGCCCGCGGCTTCGCACGCGTGGACGTTGGAAGTTATCCCACGGGAACGTACTACCGGGACATTATAGTAGGATAATAATTCAAGTTTATAATAACTATTATAGTAGGATTACTTACCGTGTATAATATTACAAGTTTATTCCTAAAAACTTACGAAATATGCCTCTAGGATTCACCAATAACAAGCTTATTGATGTCCCTATTCATTTACTATGATAACAACTCTGTATTGAAAAGTTCTACTCTGTAATCCAACGTCATATTATTATTAAGAAGTTTCACTAAAAACATCTTGCCAAGCTAATCATGTGCTGCAGTTATTTGTTATTTTGCAGTTATTTGTATATTTATATATTCTGCAGTTATTTGATATTTATATCAAACTACGAATGAACATTCGAATCCCAGGAAAACTAAGTTTGCAGAATATTGCGTTCCTTTGTTTGGAATTTACATACATTTGTACAGCTTTAATTTTGCTCAGTTCTCGGCTGATCCCATTTCCATACTAATTTCGGGATTAAAAATAAGCTGTGAAATTTGAATGGTTTCAGCCTTGGAGTTCTGTTTGGTATGATTCTATTTGTTTGGTAAGAACTTAGGGAAAAGCCATTGAGTCTCCATGGAGAAATATCGATGCTCTCAGGACAATAGATGATAATAGCTACAAGATGATTTAATGTTATAAGTTGAAAGTATCGTTACTCTCGATTTCATTTCATTATGTCGATATCATTTGATACCGCCTTTGCGTAGTATGTAGATTTTTGTTTAACATACCTAGCTAGGTATATAAGTGCTGAGCCGTTCTGTTGCACCGAACGTTTCATTTGACAGGCAGCTATATTATAAATCTGAAAAATATGCCTCTTTGGTCAGTCTCGCAGATCGGGGTAGGTGTGCGATGTCTTTAAGCCCATCCACAGTTCTAACGTGCACACGGCATCTTACAATGAATTAGTTTAGTGGATTATGATAGGGATATTCTTCAAAAAATAATTTTCTTAAAACTACTTAAAACGAACTGTTTAAAACCTCAAATAATAAAATCAAACACTCCAAACTCATTCCTCGACCCCAAAAATCCTTTAAACTATTAAAATCTTTACAAACTGCAATTGTTTCAAAACCATTTCGCGATATTTTACGCTACAAAACAGTATAAAAATGATAAACGAGGGAGTGGGGACACAGATACATTCGCTGAAAAAACAGCGCTTTATTTTGTAAAGCGTAATTTAAGGAACGCTTGTACTCTGAAAAAGTATTCAGCATGATTTATTTTTCAATTTGTCTTGTTAGTTAAAATTTTGTTTCTCGCGATGATTTTTAAATTGTATTAGGACACTGGTTTTACTTTTTGTCACTTTATCACTTTGGTAGGTATCTAAATCCTCCCATGGGTATAGTAAGATATCGACGATGAGATTTTATTAAGCCAGTATCAATTTTGATCACTGCCTCTTAAGTTCATTGATGTCTCCTGGGATCCTGATTTGTTTAAGGAATAACTGTGAAATTAATGTTTTTCTGTCTTATAAATGTTGGTCCTACATTTTGACATCTCATTTTGTGATTCTACTCTTAAGCGCCAAGTTGTGATTGGCTCATTATTACCAGCTTTACCTCCGAGATTTACATCAAGAGAATCATCTTTTTAATATATTATACAATGTCGCTCATGGGCATGTGACCGCCCGTAATTTTCTGAATATTCATGAAAAAATGTTGAAAATAAACTTTAAAAGGGGGGTCTATCTATAATATTAGTCATGTTATTAATTTTTTTAATCTTTTAAGTAGAGTTTGTAAATTTGCTTTCTATTTTTTGATACATCTCCGAAGTTTATAGGTCGATTTGGATTTTCTTTATTATTTCTAAACAGTGAGCTTATGAGTTATTTTAACAGATTAATTAACAAGTTTAATCAAAATTATCGACTACGAAAAAAAAACCGGAGTTGAAGTCATTTTTTTTTGGTAAAAAATTGTGTATTTATTTTAAAAAAAACTAGTGTAAGTCCATAGGGTGACTTTTTAAATCATTATTTGTAATCTACTACGTAACAGCTACAAATTCACAGAACATTTTTAATACCTACTGTAATCCGAGGTAAAACTCTAAAACTGAGTCAAATTTAGGAAAAAAAAATGTTAAAGTCAATTGAATGTCCCCGCTCTTAACAGTGAGTACTAAAAGGTTAAACTAATAATGAGGATGATTATGGAATTGAAAACAAACAAGCAATAGACAGATTTTTACTAAAAAATTAAAAAAAAACAAGAATTTTAGTTAATTAGATTTTAGAAATGGCCCCCACCCTCCGGTAAACAAACTAAAGCGCTCATGGCAAAACTTTTGGTTGTACGACGTAATTCTTCACGATGTTCTTTTATTTCCGCAGCAGAAGCAATTATCCGCGGTGGATTGGCAGAGGAGGTCCCATTGCTTGGCCGCCGTGATCTCCCGACCTTACACCCTTAGATTTTTATATTTGGGGCTACATGAAACAAAACGTATATACCGTGCACATTGAAAGCCGCAAGCAATTAACGGCTGAGGTTTTTGCTGCTGCTGCGGAAATAAAAGAAAAAATAAACAAATACTGGCGGTCACATGCCCATGGGCGATATTGTATAAATAACAAGAACAACCTACTACTGTCACCACCTTCCCCGATTTGTAGATATCATCATTTTTGACGAAATAGTTACGTCAAAAGTATGCAAGCGCGGTCGACCAGTCTGCTAATAACAAACGCCGATTTAAATCACTGTACCAAGCGTGTATTGGTTATGGCAGTTTTCCGTCTGACCGTTCATTGGAAGGCTCTATCTTCAGGTAACTGGCTGATGTAAAAAAGTTAAGTTTGATCAATTCCTGGTTCTAAAAATAATATCTGTATTTGGATCTAATATTCCTTAAACTTTAACTTTCACCTAACCTTTAGAGGAAAGAATTTCTTCGCAATAAATTACAACTAGCAGGTAGAATGAGTGGCCACCTTATACATATAATCCCTTATTCGATTCTTTCCACACTTACAGGAAAGGATGTCGGCTTACCTACTGGGGCTGCAGCATAACCACTTCCACGGCCTTAAAATATCGTTTGTCTTGTAATCCAATATTCGGGAAAAACATTCTAATGCGAAAAGGACCCAATTCTAACATTTCCCTTTTTCCTTTTAAGTAGGGGTATAAGTTATTCAGCTGTACGATATTTTTGCCGCTTCGATTCTTGGATAAAATAAAGTTCCCTTTGTGGAGCAATTGACTATCTCCGAAAAACACGACACAGGTATTTTTTATCCATTTCTGCGTAATCGTGTATTTTTGGTCAAAGGAAATTAATTCCATTTTCAGGATAGGTACTCATTAAAAAATGCTTTAATCAACTTTACTTACAGGTTTCGTTCGTCTTTGTGGCGTGATTATACCGAATATAGACACGTTTTAATGTTTTACCGTTATTTCTCGCATATTTTTTCAGCTTTAAAGAAATCTGAAATAAATACTGCAACTATCAGTACAAATACATACCAACGTAAGTATGTATCTTGAACATTAATTATAATAACATATGAATGTGTATCTGAAACTTCCGGTACATTTATAATATTTTAGCCACCTCTAAAAATTCAAAGCGTCGTTTCAATAAAATATCTAGTTTCAACGTCACTGAAATACACTCCGAAACCTATGAAGCTTCAAGACTGAGATTACCGTGAACTTTGCTACATGAACTAAGTATTTATGTAACTCCTGCCGAACAGTGCTCGCGGCTATAATGCCGTTCTAATTCCGCCATAATTCACTGAACTTAACCTTAACCATTTGATCATTCGCGGATTAACAAAAAGACGGTTAAGAGTAGTGAAGTGCGTAAGTTGTCGATGTGTCGATAAAAGTGATGAAATATAACTATTATTTCTTAATCAAAAAACATTCTCAAAATATGTAGATTGATGTTTTGTACACGTAATTGTTTGGCTATATTAAAATCATCAAGAAAGACAATATTGGGTATTGAGTTAAACGTGGATATTTTTTTTTGCTTTTATGCTAAAGACACACGAAAAAATATTTAAAAAAATAAAACACAAACAGAGCTGGTGTTAAGTATTAACCTTCACATAAGAAAAGAAGCTTTTTCAAAACCATAAAAACTCGAGCGTTTTACGGACACTGCCTACTTAAGTGCCTAACACCAACCACTTAGCCTAAACGATCCCAAGATCTTTAGTCCCACTTGGGCCTTATACACATAATAGGGCTCTCAGCATTCAAAAATCTACAAAGAAAATTTTAATACCAACAAAAGTCCCATATTCTTAAGCAGTTAAAAAGCGGGAAAATTGTTTTATGTTAATCGAGACAAAAGTATACAAGAGAGTATAGCGTGGATAGAATAAAATTCAAGAAGTTAGATACTGTAAAAAGTTAAAGTCTATTTTCTTTGCTAAAGATTTTATCTGAAGTTGAATAAGAATGAAACATTTTGCTAATTTATAGCTCGTAGTGCATGAAAAAAGATGAACGAGGCATACTTACAAAGTTGCATTTAAAAGAAATTCACTAAGTAATTAATTTATCAAGCGTGGTAATAAGAATGTTACCGATATACATTTTTAATAACACGGTCAAATAAGTTTATCTATGGTAATGTCTAAATGTTTTTACTCGTTATTTAAATCTTCCCAATGTAAATCAAATACAATTATCGACATCCAAACCCAAACATTCATGATGCATCACATCCCTACATTTGGGAGCTCCCAGCAAGAATCTTTCCTATGTAAATTTATTGCAATACTCGGCGCGCCCCGCGGGGTTGGTCGCCGCACAAACACGCCAGACGTTCCCTCTGATATTTAAATCAGACAAAATAGGGACACTTGCGATATTCTACGTCTCAATAGTGGTTTACTTTATTGAGCTCACGACATTTTTGTGTAGTTGTTTTACAGATGTCTCTTGAGGCTGTGTTTGGTTGAATCGAAAGTCTGATCTCGACTGCTATGTCAAGTAATGTAATGCGAATGAATGTGCTTGTAGATGTGCACTGTTGAGAATGTTCCTTGAGATCTACACAAGTGATTACAATTGCGTAATACGTTAAAAATCCGTAATGTGCATACACTGACACACAGGAATTGGAATACATTGGACCAATCGCTGTTAATAAAAGTCAATTGCAGCTACTATAAGTACCCTCGTGCTACTTACCCAAGATGACGACCCACTCGTCGTTCATAAGAAGCACACAATTCATCTAAAGCTCGTGCTTCTTACACACTTACGTAAGAAGCAATTACTAGTCAGTTAACTCAAAACAAACACGTTAACAGAAATAAACTTACGAATATTCCTAGAAATATTCTGTTTACGCAACCTGCCAAATTCACGTCAAGTATTAACTGTCTAGATATTTACACTAACAATATAAACATGAAATAAACTGGTTAAAACTCGTAAAAGGATAAAACTGAAATCAAATTCAAAATGTGTCGCCGGGGAATAATCCTTCGCTTTTAAAACAGACACTATCGCCAGAGCCGGTGGGACATTCTGCAATTTATTTCTTTACGGACATCAATTTCACTCGGTTTTGCTCGTGGATTTATTTTAATTCTTGTAGAATGGAGGTGGTGGTGGTGGTAGTGGTGATGGAGTTTTGCGTTAATGTAAGGTGAAATCTGTATAGATGTGGAATTGGGAAATCTTCGTGAAGAAAACTGTTACAAAGTACGGTCAGTAACTTTAGGTAAAGTACAATAGCCACACTATGCAAACTAGTCTGAGCGATCCTCCTTTAGTTGGGAAATGAGAAATGATGATAATTTGTTCTGACAAAGAAATAAGTTTGACTGTGTTCACTTAACACCGCAACAGCACAACTATAATTTTATAATAAAATACTTGTATTTTTCATCTCGTGCTGCATTGAAAGCACTTAACTCCGTGATAACAATGTCCCTCTTAAGAATTTAAAGAGCTACTTAAGAAATAAAAGCTTTTCTAAACTACTTCATTTGTGATTGTGTACGGGCTCGTTACGTTGTAGAATAGCCCTGGCCGTGATCTTGGCAAATAAAAGATATAAGGTCAATTTGAACGAAACGGTTCAAGATAATGAAGACGCTTGAAAAGTTGGGGATCGGGAGACTTGTTGTCGAGCTATAATTGCCTGGTACATTTTTGTTTTATGCATTACATTTTTTATTTGGTGGGAATTGTAAATAGAAACATTTTAGATAATTTTTCATAAAGAGTGTTTTTATTTTTTACATTTATTTCAATCGAAATTTTAAACGACATGCATTGGTTTTAGCAATAATATTCATTCTTAATTATCGATTCCGATCAGCATTACGATAGTAAGAAATTATTTGGCAACAAATAGGAAAAGAAAATAATAATTTGTCCATATAGGACCGTTTCTGGTTTAAAATGAAATGGACTATGTCTATGAAATGAATAAATTATTATTGTTAATATACAGGGTGTAAGGGACAGCCCTCCGCAGACTGATGGGGTGTAGTCAGTATAACATATTAAGATGACCGGTACATGAAATTATTTCAGGAACGTTATGGGAATCCAATAAACATGATTTGTTTTATTAAATGATAAATGATTTTATTTCTGTAAGTAGGTTTTACATGTCAAACATTTTTTTTTTAACTAGATGAGGCTGGCGTTTCCTATCTGACTACTCTGAGAAGAAAGGCCGAAACAAACTCAGAGGTCACAGTCTCTTTTAAAGTCCAGACATAATCTTGGTCAGATTATGTGAAGACCATGTAGGTTGGTGTCTGAAATGGTCATTTGAGGAAATAATCACACAGATTGAGTGGACCTGTCCAGTCAGTGCAAGCATCTGTCAGTAATCGTACAGCTCAACGTAAAAGTTTACCTCACACGCAATGTATCATTACCGTGGCAAAACGTGCGTAGCGAACGGCAGCGCAGCGTGCCTTCGGCCGCCGAGTATTTCAACATCCATTGGTGTTTTTTTGATTTTAGCTGTTTTATTTACATATATGGAGTGCTGCGTACAAATAATGTAATTTTACATTGAAATAAAGGAATAGTAACTGAAAATACGATAAAAAATATGAAATTTTTCCTGAGAATATTTCCAGTGGAATATGATTCAAAATAAGGAGCTAAATGCACCCTGTTAGTTTGCGGAGGGCTGTCCCTTACACCCTGTATAAAGTTAAAATATAAAATATATAATATGAACCAAACCTTTTGTAGCATTAGGCATGTAAGCAGGTTTCTTCAAATAAAATTAGCTGTTGAATACATTTGACGATATAATAAAAGCTCCTTCAAACAGGCGCGACTTGCGACGCGAATCGCACGCGACACAAAGGCACCGCTCGTCGAACGACAGTCGGTGCCTTTGTGTCGCGTGCGATTCGCGTCGCGTTTCGCACCTATTTGCAAGAGCCTTAAACAAAACGATTTGTTATTGGACATAAAAGGCATAACAATATAAGCCGATTAATATGAACGAGCCGGAAAATAGCTCAAAATACCTACATTCATACTTGTATGAGAATAAGAGTGTGGGAAATTATAATAGACGTAGATAATAAAACACATGGTGACATAAAAACTTTAACTCCAAAATCTAGGTATTCTAGTTAATACTCAAGCAGAAAATTATTAAGCCAAGTAGATTTACTAGACGATGGATAGAATTTGTAAGTTGATAAGCGATTAGCTTCTAAACCAGTTATTATCGCGCGAAGTTGTGGAAGGTAGCGTAGGAGACGTGTAGCCAGAATGTTGACTAAGAGTTTTAGACTTATGCATGTTAGAGTAGCGTCCTAGCAGCTCAGACGACAGGTTGTCTGCTGTCCTATTCTAAGTATGTTTATATTGCTGCAGGACAATGGCTTCTTGTGTCATCAGTACACTTCATGACGGTGCCTTCAGCCAGCTTCTTCTTTACACAATGCCTAAAACGAACAAATTATGTCCAGTTATGAAAATTTGTCGCTTTAAAGTCAAAGTCGAATCGTTTATTTCGAATAGACACATAAAAAGCACTTTTGAACAACAAAGATTAACAAGAAAATAGAATTGATTCTAGTCGCCTCTTCCAAAAGGTTTTTCGTATGAAGAAGAATGGGCAAGAAACTCCACCTTTACTCTTTTAAAATGTTTTACAATATTTTGTATACAATATTTAGATCATTATAAGTGAAAACGATGCATCTAGAATATAATTACTAAACCCAATAGGTAAACACAATTAAAAATGAAGCAATGATAGATGTAGTGTTACCAATGACAAAAGTTTTCCTTCTTTGTATTCTCTAGTAAGGAAAAGCCTTTATACAAATCTCGTATTTCTTACCTCGTTTCCACGTAGAACAACCCTAGTAACTTCAACTAGCCCCAGCCAACATAACTTCTGTTCTATCGTACATTATATAAATTGCATTAGGTCCACAAGAATCTAACAGAGAAATATGAAAATGTGAGCAGTCAGGATGCAAAAAGGTCGGTCGTTGGCTGCGACGAGATGATATTTTATTACCATCTACATTTTAGTCTAGCTTAAGGGTTCCTTGGTTGATCGGAAATTTCTGAAAATCTAAAATATTTCCTATATATTTATTTCGTTTGATTTTGCAAATTCTGTTTTAATCCACGACTTTTTTTTACTGCCGGAGTTCAAGCCAACACTATAGTTTTTACAATCGTTTTACAACTGTCTATTTAAACTTTGTAAAACTTAATTGGAAATATATTATGGTTCAATTCATATCAAAATATTACAAGAAAACATTGATAACCTAATTAGTAACAGACTTGGTGTGATTTATTTTTATTGTTCGAAACATGAATATGTGACTACATAACAGTCACGAAAGCACCATAGAACACGATTCCTACCGGCTTCCCTTCGCAAGTTCGCATAATCAACTGTACCGCTATTGAAAAATGGCACAGTCGATACCGCACTACTACTATTGCCAAAAAATATAGTTACACTACGGGTATATAATTCACTGTAACATTCAAACATCAAAACGCCTATATATTTACTCGTAGCTTTTAATATATAGCAAAATAATGTTCTAAAATAACCCGGCGCCAAACGTCATAATCGGGAACTAAAAATTCATACAATAACGATCCCGTCATGACGTCACTTTAGGTCACGTGGCACTGCTTGATAATGGACGAGAGCAAGCCGCTGTACAATGGGTTACGATAGAGACAGATATAGAAAAAATGCGTCAACAAGAACGAGATGGAGGACTATTGAACATTTTATTTAGTTTTCACCTATTCAACTGTATTGTATTCGATTCTTTATATTCCTATAATAATTTTATAGTACCTAATTTATGTAGTTGAGTATATTTCTCTAAAATATTAAAAGTTTTGTTTATGTAGTGATAGTATCTTTTTGGTTCTGGTTAAATTCAGTAAAGAAAAGACTTTTATTATTAAGTTAATAAATTAATTTTTACTTTATTGATAAGTAAGTAAGTTAAAACCGGCTTCGCTTCTCTTTCACAAAAATTCACACCTCGTCGCTGCGACATAACTACTAATTCTTGAATAGGTATTAAATGACATTTTTATGAATTAATGAATTTAAGATTTTATTAAGAAGATAAACTAAACTAACCTTTGTTTGTAGATTATAAAAACACAAAAGCGGGACAACAAAGTGTACTTCACTTTTTAAAGTACGATAGTATACGGAACCTTTAAACCTAATAAATCTGGAACTTAACCTCCTTACAACAGCTCGAACATTCTGCAATATCGTGGAGCAGGTTTTAGATAAAATTGATTTTTAGCTTTAAAATAAAACCTACGAGATACATCGCGGAATATTGCTGCTACGCTTAAAGCAAAACAGATCAAATATTAATTTCGTTATTGGTTCTTTGTAATCCGGGCAAAGGATGTACCGCCGCAAACAATTCATTTGAGCCGTTTGGGGTTGAAACACTGCGGCCATGGGACCCGAGTGCTCTAGTATTTCGGGACATCGCCAAGCGGTTGGTTGACTCTTTACGTGACCAGAGGGCTGGCCAATTTTTAGATCAAAGAATCAGCTTTGCCATGCAACGAGCCTTTTGAGCACTTTTCCCACTGACAGCGATGCGGATGAATTTTTTGATGCCCAATGAGTTGTTCCATTTTTTTTTCTTTTATATTATTGTACATATTATATATATTTGTTAGTGTTAGATAGTATATTGTATTTATGATTTGTCAATTGTACCTTAAATGATTTCAATACGCCGCACTCAGAGTTTTCACTTAAAAGTAATCAATTATTATCAGCTCAGCTTTTCAGCTTTTAAGTTATTATGTAGGTAAATATTATCCTGTAACAAATATGCATTTCTTACGAATTACCGGATAAAAAATAACATAAAAGTTGGTTTTTGCAATTACTTTTTATGAATTATTTTCTCGAACAAGCTAAGATTTCATGACCATTTTTTTTAATAAACTAGTTGACCCGATAGTTGTCGTCCTGTCCAAATTACAATAATTCTTACAAAATTGCCATAGAAAATGCACTTTCAGTTTTCCCGCATCTTTAAATCATCCCGGCAACAGTTCAAATGTTCGTTTCCGTAGGAACCTGATCCGGACTATCACAAACAAAGCCTCCGCTGTCCGTCCGTCCGTCTGTCAGCGCGCTGTATCTCATGTACCGTGATAGGTAGACAGTTGAAATTTTCACAGACTGTGTATTTCTATTGTCGCTATAACAACAAATATTAATTTAAAATAAAGTGAATAATTATAGGGCCCATATACAAGAAACGTGTTTTTTTTTTAACTGAAGTACTTTTTTAATATGTAGTGTTCAATAATTGTACGGTGATACGGATTGTACGTGAGTCAATCCGACTTGAACTTGGCCGGTTTTTTATTATACAGATTGGTACCTCGTCTTTGAAAGTTTCGCCATCCATGTACAAGTACCAGGGCACCATAACTTTAAGGAATTATTACGCGAGTCTGTGAAGCGCATGACGAAACTCTGTGTTGTTCGAGTAAACATGTTGCGACGAGGATTGAGCAGTAATTCAGCTCCGCTGAGGGGATTGAAGATATAGGATAGAGGCAAGGTGGAAAACGGTTTTTGAGTGTTTTTTGTGGCTGTGAGTTAAGCCTCTTTCTATTATCAGTGTGTTAAGACAATACGTGCGCTTTGCAGGTTACACTTCTACCTATTCGATTGCATTAACGTAAATAAAGTACTGAAACTGAAGTAGCGCCATCTAGTGCCAATGATGGGAACTTCTTCTGAAACTAGGCATGCTGTTAATAGCTGCAATATTTGCTTTGGATATAAATAAACTAGCTTTTGCCCGCGGCTTCGCCCACGTGTATGTTGGAATATATCAAATTAGTACCTACCCTACGTGTTAATCCAGGATCTAAAACATCTGTATGCCAAATTTCCTCTAAATTCAATCAACCGTTTTTGCGCCAATCCGGAACATACATCCTGACAAACAACAAACCGACAAAAATTCTACAAACTATAGTGTGCGCAACAGACTCGTTCAATCACTTCTTTTTAAATATATGCAATGCACAGTTCTGACTTCGTTACTATTTTTAACCGACTTCAAAAAAAGGAGTAGGTTATCAATTCGGTTGTATGTTTTTTTTTTAATGTTTGTTACCGTTACTCCGTCATTTATAAACCGATTTAAAAAAAAAAAATTATTTGAAAGGATTGGACTTCCAGATTGATCCCATTTTTATCCAAATCCAGTTCTGATGATAGGATCCATGAGGAATTGAGGGAAATCCTCAAATATTATTGGCAAACACTGACACATTGATTTTGGTATTTTCGTCAACAAATCAAGCATTTGCATTCAGAAAGTATGATTTGGTGAAATGTAGGTAACTGACGAAGAAGACCATAGATGGCCACAGGAACTCATCAATGATAAATATTTCATGGGTGGCGATAAGATATCTCGATTAAGATAGTTAAACGACTATGAAGAAGCAAAAAATAAATGCTTCTGATGAAGATGGTACCATTGAACTCAGATCAGTAATAAAACAATGTATCCTAGTCCTTTTGGGGCTTATTGGAAATGTCATGAGATGCACTCTGGCTATAAATTACTTTTAACCGACTTGAAAAAAGGAAGAGGTTCTCAGTTCTTCGGAATCTTTTTTTATGGTGCCCCGATTACTCGAAGACGGCTGGACCGATTTGAAAAAATCTTCTTTTGTATGAAAGGGTATACTGTCCAGGTGGTCCCATTGTCATCAGGTCAGGATCTGATGATGGGATCCTGGATACATCGAGGGAACTCTTCAATATAGGCACACCTATAGCAATTTTGGTATTTTTTATAGTAACTTGTGCATTTACTCTCGAAAAGCAACATTTGGTGAAGTGGAACTGATGACAAAGACCACAGATGCTAAGATGGCCACTGGAACAACTCAATAATAAGTGTTTCACGGGTTGCGATTCCATTACTTTAAAATTTATTGCTAAGCAATAGAAGCTCGTCACAATGCATATATGGTGAAGTGGAGTTGATGGTGAAGTACCAAGAGAACTCCTCAACAATTAACGTCCCTGCATCGGGAAAAGCAATGTTTTGTAAAAGGTGATGAGCAGTTGTCTTTATGCTATTGTAACTCAGATAAATTACAAACAGACCCACTAAAAAGTGAAAAATAAAAACAACCGACTTCCAAAACAAACACTACAAATTGAAAAATAACTTCAATTTCGGAAGTCAGTGGCAAAAACCTAAAATACAGATCCAAAGACACCGACTTCCGAATAAGTATTAGTACCGAGTTTCGAGTTAATATGACAGCGCGTTAAAATTTTTCCTTACTGTTCATACGGTCCTAGTATTCCTTACTTGTTTTAAAAAACTAAAACTGACGATTTTTATTATTTCCTGAGGCAAATATTGCCAAGTTTCAAGTGTATTAACAAAAGGAATAAGATTTTTCATATAATCTGTATCCCCTCTTTTCGACCCCACAGGGGTCAAATTTTCCTGCCGGAAGCTCTACGCGGGGGTCGTGCGGTCCATGGCCCTTTACGGAGCTCCGGTGTGGGCGCGTTCCGTGAGGCGGCGACCGGTCCGTCGGTTGAACGCGTCCCAGAGGGTCATGTCCATCCGGTTAGCCCGGGGATACCGCACGGTCTCCGGGGAGGCAGCGAACCTCCTTGCCGGATTACCGCCTTGGGATCTGGAGGCAAAAGTCCTCGCGCACATGTGGGAGTGGCGCGAGGAGGCTAAACGCCGGGGCGTAACCCCGCTGCCGCGAGAAATCGCGGCACGGCGGACAGAGCTCCGGCAGGATCTCATGGCGGCATGGAGAGTGCAACCCAGCGCTGGGCACGCCACAATTGCGGCGATAAGTCCCCTCTTTGAGGAGTGGCTGGAGAGGCGCCACGGCGTCCTCACCTTCCGCCTGTCGCAGGTCCTCACCGGACACGGGTGCTTCGGGAGGTACCTGTTCCGGATAAGGCGGGAGGAAACGCCTGGGTGTCACCACTGTGTGGATCGCCCGGAGGACACGGTGGAGCATACGGTGGAGGTCTGCCCGGCTTGGGTGGAGCACCGCCGTGTCCTCGCGGAAGCGATCGGTGGCGGCGATATCTCGCGTCCGGCCCTGGTCCAGGCCATGGTACGGGGCGAGAGTACATGGGAAGCCATTACCTCCTTCTGCGAAGCAGTAATGCTCGCGAAGGAGGAGGCGGAACGCGTGAGGGAGAGCCAAGCTTTGTGCCCTCACGCCCCTAATCGCCGCAGGAGACGCCCTGGGCATCGGGAATTGACAGCCGATTCCCGGCCAACCTAGGCGCGGGCTTGCGGACGGCGAGCAATGGGTAGCTCGCCGTCCGGTAAGGACCAAGCCCGAGTCGATGGCGCGTTGTGTTCCACGCGCGCCTCAAAGAGATGTCAGCACTATTGACGGGGTCCGCTAGGGCCGATGCCAGCTAGGGTTGCGGGATGTTCGAAAGAGTTACCGTGGCCCCGGCACAGGCAACAGAAGGAACACGGGTGGGTTTTAGTCAGTAAAAGTCTGACACGCCCTCCCGCTCCGCCCAGAGCGGGAGAAGTCATTTGATGATTTCCCATCCACAAAAAAAAAGGGGTCAAATTTCGAAAAACCGTTTCGGACTTTTCCATTACTAAAATAAAAAAAAAAATTGTACTAATTTTTGAGTTAATCAAGCCACACAGTAAAATCTTCCTCTTAAAAATCTAATTACTCCTTTTCACCCTGTCAGGGGTTGTTTTGAAAAACTAATAGTAAGAAATTTTATTGCTTATTTAGGCAAATATTCGTGCCAAGTTTCAAGTTTATTAACCAAATGAATAAGATTTTTCATCTAAACTATATCCCCGGTTTTCACCCCCACAGGGGTGGAATTTTAAAAAATCGTTTAGGATATTTCCAAACCTTGACTCAAAGATTATTCATACCAATTTTCGAGGTAATCAAGCTACGCAGTAAAATTCTCCCCTGTAATATTGACAGCCCCTTTTCACCCCGTTCGGGGTAGATTTTCGAAAAACCTTGATACAGGTTATTCTTTATTTTTGGACTTAAGTATAAATACTGAGTTTCGAGTTAATCGGACTGCGTGTTAAAATTCTTCCATACAAATTTTGACACCTCCCAATCCCCCTCGTGGGGGTAGTTTAGAAAAACCAAAAATTACAAAGTTCATAATTTACTAAGGTAAGTGTTTGGGCCAAGTTTCAACTTTATTAACTCAAGGAATAAGATTTTTCATACAAACGAAATACCCCCTTTTCACCCCCTTAAAGGTCGAATTTCCAAAAACCCCTTCTTAGTGCTCCCCTACATTATAAAAGGAAGCCGTGTGCAAAATTTCAGTTTCCTAGTCCCAGTAGTTTCGGCTGTGCGTTGATATGTCAGTCAGTCAGTCAGTCAGTCAGTCAGTCAGTCAGTTTCTCCTTTTATATATATAGATGTGGCCCTTTTGCCCCCAAACCTACCCTCAGTGAGGCGGCTGACGGAATGACAAGGGTCACCCGATACCCCGTAACCTACTTATCTAGTAGATATGGCGCGGATTTGAATTAAATTCAAGATATGCGGCGTCTTGTAGCTGCCTTCGTGATGTTTTGATAACATTCGATACGATGGCACGTGTCTCGGGTAATGAGATTGAGACAACACGAGCTTACGGGAAACTACATATAATTTTTATGTAAGAAAAGATAACTAACTTATCTAGTTATCTTTTTTTGCATACAAATAACATTACATGTACTGTTTCCCGTGTGCTTCTTCAGTGTTTTCAAGCCACCACGAAAATATTCTCCCTCCTACCTGCCATCACGTGGGGCGACAAAAAGCATTGATAAATATTGATAAATCACATTTATTTCTGCAAATTGTTTCAAAAAACACGTCAAAATAAATGATTTTCTTAAAAATAGATGAGGTCGGTGTTTCCTAGCCGATTATTTTGAGAAGAAAGACCGAATCAAACTCAGAGGTCACAGTCTCTTTTAAAGTCCAGACATCATCTTGGTCAGGCCTTATGAGGACCACGCAGATTAGTGTCTGAGATGAGCTTTTGAGCCCAGTTGTAACGTAATAGTTGTATGTTAGGTATGGTTGAACCATGCCAAGCCTGCTAAAGTCTTCAGTCATGTGTTGTCAGTCTTCTCCGGTCATGTCAGTAACCCCCCCCGTTGCAGAAAGCTATAAATAATTATATTAGAAGCAATCTATTAGACGCGTTTCACTTTCAAACGAACTTGACAAAGTTTCAATAAAAATGTAGGTACTTAACAAAAAATAATCAATCTCCCACTCGCCTTTTTAGTAAAATTGGTTTTTGTTTTTGTAAACAAAATGATTAATTCTCAATTGATGAATGCAGTTTATGATTATTTAAAAGCAATGGCATAAATTTATTTTAATGAGAAAAAAAAAACTGTTGTTTTATTTTGCCTTATCAAGCAAATCGTTATAACATTGGAAGGTTAGAATTTTATTAATAATGAAAATAACAGCTTGAATAATTTTGACTCGGAATGAAATGGGTCATCAATTGTAAGGCTAGGTATACACGATTGTGGGAAATCGTGCGGTACGATTAAATGGTTACTTGAACTATATTTTCTTATCGACAGACGTTATCGACAGCTGAAAAAATTGCACAGTGATTAACTTAGACCGCTACAAGATCTCAAGCATCAGCAGTTTTCTCCAATTTATAATCTAAATGGTTTCAAGTCATACCTCGTAGTATGTTTTTATGTGACGCTTCAAAAATTATATTTTTAATATTTTATGTAAAAAACAATCCATTTTCTTTAGATGCCTACTTGTATTACACCCACCTAGGTGTAGTATCATATTTCAATTTACGCAGTCTAATCTCCATAATATGATTTATAAAAACAAAATCTAGCTTCTTCAGAGTAAACACAAAAACCATCTCCGAGATATGTTGCCTAAAAATCTATAGATAATGGTTATTTTTCTATATTTTTTTATCAAAATGGCCGTCGATTAAGCAGTGTGTGCGAAACTTGAGCTTTATCATCAATCACTATTGTGGCATGTGTGAGATCACAAGACTGCGCTAAAATCGAGATTAACGTCGGATAAGCCACTACAAATACACTACAAATGCCAGTATGGATTCTGGACTGCTACTGAGCAATTTCAGATGGAAAAACCCAATAAGTACCCAATTTCTTCCTTCTTTCAACAACACTGTGCCCGACCCGAAAATCGAACCCAGGACCTTATGCTCAGCAGTAGCGCTTGCAACCACTAGACCCACGAGGCAGTCAAGTGCAGAAAAGTATGCAAGTAACTCAGCCGGTTGTGACAATTACCATGGCATGCACTATTGCATACTTTTATGCAAGTTACTTGGCATAATATAATATTTTGTGTATTCCTGGCTTTAATGTTAGCAAAATCGCGTGATATAAGAACGAATGTGGGAGTGTTGAACGTCCGTACGAGATACGGATGCCGAATGTTACAACGCTTCGGACTACACCTACCTTACATTCTGCCCTCAGGCCTGTCGCGGCCTAGCGCGTGGCCATTCCGGTCGAGGCCTGTCGCGGCCCGTGCCGAGCATTCCCACCACAGGTCTCTTCAGATAGACGGTTCTTACGGCCTGATAAAACGGGTGGTGGCACCGCGATATTACGTGGAAACGTTTTGAATTAATTAATTGTACTTTCATTTCTTCATTTTTGTTGCTCTTAATAATAAATAAAATTACCAGTTCTCGAGAATGGTCATGCCACATTGTACTGGGATCGATCTATCATCACTGACAGGACTATTGTAGCCAATAAGCCTGATATTGTGGTGATAAATCGACGAGAGCGCCGTGCAATGATTGTTGATATCGCTGTCCCTCATGACGAGAATCTCGTGAAAGCTAAGAAAGATAAAAAAATCAAGTATCTTGACTTAGCACACGAGGTTGTCGACATGTGGGACGTGGACTCTGCAATCATTGTACCGATAATCGTTACGGTTAATGGCCTAATAGCGGAGAGCCTCGACCAACACCTCAGGAGGCTCTCATTGCGCGGCTGGGTCAAGGGTTTGATCCAGAAAGCAGTACTCCTGGACACGGCATGCATAGTGAGGAAGTTCCTCTCTAGAGCCCTGACCACCGGCACCTTGGACCCTGTTCCTGATGCCGATGGGCCACTATTTTTTTTTTTAAGGTTTTTTTTTGTTTTTATAAAAATATTTAAAAATTTAAATAATATGTATAGAAAATGAAATAAAATAACAAAATTAAAATAAAATTAAATACATTTAATTGAGAAAAAAAAACGGTCCATAATCTGTTAGTATTACATTAATTATCTGAAAACTATGTTAGTTATGACGTGATCAATTAATGCTTTCATAACAAAATATAAACAAATAATAGCAAATAAATTAAAATGAAATTGAAATAAATCGGTCATTGAAAATAAATAAATAATTGAAAATAAATTAAACTCAAAATTGAAATAAATAATTGAAAATTAATTAAAATTAAATTGAACTAAGTAACTGAGGCCCACTTGCGTGAAAAACTTAACTCAGAGTTAGTTGCTAACACGAGGTTAAATTGACAATATTGTATGACAAACTGTCAATTTAACCTTGTGTTAGCAACTAACTCTGAGTTAAGTTTTTCACGCAAGTGGGCCTTAGAGAAATTAAAAATTAAATCAAAATAAATAAATAAAATTAAAATACAAAAATTCATCAGGCAACATGCTTAACCAGTCAGTCCTGTCTGAACTACTTTCCAGCCTGATAGATGCACACTGCAGTAACAAATGGGACACATTAGTAACGAGTAATCTTGTTGCAACCTCCGTGATGTTTGTGCTGCAACTTTGCGACGTGTCTCGCTGTTACCGCGGCTCGTGTCAAGCGACAAATAGTTTGTACTTTGTATGTGGAAGTGGCTGGTTTATACTGGAGGTTTTATTGTTCTAAAATACTTTTATTCATTTGAACTAACCGACTGTGGAAAACATTGGTAAAAAAAAAAACTATCGTCGAAACGATACTCAAAAATAACACAGATAGCCAGAAAACAATGTGTGCTCATAAAACACGTAACATTGGTTCACCTATGTGCAAAAATTCTACGTGCACCGACAAGTACAAACAATAGCAATCACAATATAAATACACTTTTGGGGTGTGTATGTGTTACCAACGGGCGTTAGGCGGAGCTTTACCGGTTAACCTTTTCTTTACCGGATAATCTTTTTACCTTTTAGTATAAACCGACATCATCATCTTCCTGCCCTTGTCCCATGTTACTTGGGGTCGGCGCAACACGTTTTCTCTTTCCATTTTCCCCTGTCAAAAGTCACGCTATCATTCACTCCCTTCTCTTTCATATCATTCCTCACACAATCCATCCACCTTTTCTTTGGCCTTCCTCTCCCTCTCCATCCATCAACAGTTGTATTCATCACTCTTTTAGTCACATGCGTTTCCTCCCTCCTCTTCACATGTCCATACCAAGCCAAACGATTTCCTTTCAACTTTTCTGTCACTGGCGCCACTTTCAAACTTCCCCTTATATACTCATTTTTTACTTTATCCAATTTCGTCACTCCACACATCCATCTCAACATTCTCATCTCCGTTGCATGCAATCTTTTTTCATCCGTCTTCTTCACGGCCCAGCATTCCAATCCATACAGTACGACGGGCCTTATCACGGACTTATAAAAGACCATGCCCATCTGTGCCCCAGAAATGCCCAGATAAAGTAAATTACAACATTGTACTAATAAATGAAAACTAGAATTAAGTTGTTAATTTTGAAACCTAACAAGCACTGGATAAAAAAAAACGAAAAAAAAGACTTGTTTACATTGCAGTACCTATGATATATAATGTTTCATTCATTCATTCATGCACTAAAAGTGCAGTTTATTACGATCTGGAACGGTCTGGAATCACGTCCTTTGGCTGATTTATTCATTCGTTGTGATAGTGTTGTTACTTGTTACCGATGATAACGAATACCTACTATTATAGTGTTGCGGTTTTATTTGATACGATCGGCAAGAAAAAACTTCACAAAAAGTAGCCGCATGTAGATTATAGTAGGTATTCATATTGTGTGCCTTCTATAGTGCTTTGAATATAGATTACGTATTTATTTGAGACTGTCCTATTGAATATTTTTAAATATGTTTCGAAAAGTTGAAGTTCCTAGTGGAAAACTAATAGCAATGCTGTCTGTAAACGATAAAATCTATAAACAATACCAGTAGGCAGTTAATGTTTAACGTCCAATAACTTTTCAATCAGTGCTTTATATGACATTAAATCTAGATATCATAAAAATACTGTTAATAAGTTATCGTATGACATAGAGCTGCAATTTGGGCATTGCATGGCATTGCTGACTTTCACCTCCATGTTAATATGGGCATGGTCCTTTTTCCCTTTAATTTGAGGGGCATCCGTGGGTCGCAAGTTGTTCCTGTGACCTGTCGCCATTTCATCCATCCTGAGTTGATCCGGTGCGCTACGTCTCGGTCTACTTCGCCATCCCCTTGGACAAACGACCCGAGGTACCGGAAGTCGGAGCAGCTCGGTACGGGCGTTCCGACGAGAGATATGGGCACAGGGACTGGAGAGACCGCCAAAATCACAAAACAAATATTCTGTTTTGGTTCGACTTAATCTCAGGCCAGCGGTCTCCAGTTTTGCCCACCACACCTCCAATCGGCTCTGGATCTCTAAGCCGCTCTCAGCAACCAGCACAATGTTATCAGCGAACAGCATACACCAGGGTGCCTCTTCGTGGATATCCGACGTAAGAGCGTCCATTATCATCACGAAGAGGTAAGGGCTGAGTGCTGACCCTTGGTGCAAGCCGACAGCCACATTGAAGCTGCTGGTAGTGCCCACTGTAGACCGGACTTGGGTACTGCATCGACTGTACATCGCTCGAATCAACTGCACATACTTCCCTGGCACACATTTCTCCTTAAGGGCCCACCACAGAACTTCACGAGGCACTCGGTCGTATGTAGTATAAACCGACATAGGACCTCTAATTTCTAGTTCTTATTTATTATCCATGAGCACATTATTTAACAATACTACCTAACAAAGGCATAGGCCTCTGTTGTTGCTGTTGTTTATCAGACAGCCGATATGTTGAACATTGGTTCAACATACGTATCGGTCATCAGCCATGCATGCGTGCGTACATTATATTACATTGCAGGCGCCTCCACGAGCCACATGGACAGTCTCACCAACACCACGGAAACGTTTACCTATCACGGCGCGACTGTTATGGAATTCCGCCTCTGTTGCATTCCTACTCCTGTGCCCGTATTAAGCCGAAACTCTCACATTCGCAAATGGTCCGATTACGGCTTGTTTAGTCTAATTGCGGCCAAATAACGACGTTACAGTCATAACCTCGTATTGTTATGATCTCATTTTCATCTGTAGCTAATTGTATTGCTAGTACTCTCGTTGGGGGGTAAGAGAGGAGGTAATGGGTAGTGTGTGGTTATAATGTGTTGAAAGTTTTAATGCTAGCTTAATAATAATAATTGGTTCTAGCTTTATAATTTTTCACGACTTTTTCCTTTCATTGGTTATTATTTTGTCAGAGATTGACATTAGGGATAAGACGACGTGCAAATTATACCAAAGCATATTATTATGCTTATGCTAACTTCTTATTAACACTTAATAACACTATTTCGAGCCTTTTTAGGAAGAACATCGTAAGCGGCAATTTGTACTTTTAACAGAAAAGGGTTTTTACTTTCTTAATTATCGACGTTTTTCATTTACGATGATAATTTCTTACAACAATAAAGTCGTGTAAATTGAAAAAATAAATTAAGAATAATCGCGACAAGATTTAAAACTGTCTAATTAAGAGGTTACGAAGAAAAATAGTTTTGTGATTTTTGGCGCTTACGATGGTTTTTCTGTAAAGGCTCGGTTTTACACAATTTTTGTGTTGAACTAACGGAACGTCAGAACACAAACGTAAGTGGAGTTCAGGTTAAAATTCCAGCGAGTGAGGTTCTTACGACCTCATGCACTGACTTAAAGCTGAGTGTCGTGTGTTATAGGCACAGAATTTAAGCTTACCACCATATTAAGAGTCCTAATACCATCCGGTAAAATAAAGGTTTAGCCCCTACCCTGTAGGCCTGCAGGCAATCCGTAAAATACTGTTGACAATATCCACATCCATCATTTAGTAAAATTGACATGTTTTGTTTAACACTCATGAAATAAACATAGGATTTGTAGAGAGTGCTAATTGATTAATGGATACCTCTAATGTTGACACTTTGTTGACATTTAATTAATTGTGTGAAGAAACTTTAGGATCTAAGAAAGACGTTTTAGAGATTCTGATTTATATCAAACAATGGTACATTTTTTAATGTTATTTTTTACTATTATTCCCAGGGTTTTAAAGTTTAAAATAAACAAAATAAAATGTATGCACAAAACTGTAGTTTTATTTAAAGACCGTTTGTCCACTACCACGTCAACGGACGTCACGTTCGGTTCGAATCATCTCGTTTCGTGTTGACATCCCGTTGACGCTGTGCGGTGGGCAAACAGTGTATATAGTGTAGGTGATCTTGATTATTATTAATTTCACTTAATTATTACTAACTTTCCATTCTCATTTCACACTGCCTGTATTATTTCATCGGATATAACTTTGGCTAAATTCTGCTACGCTTCGGTATTTCTAGAACAAACGCCGTACAATATTGAACCTGTGGAGTTTTTGTGTAATTTTATACTAATAAAGTACTTCATCGTTATACTTTTAGCTTGTAAAATATTACTTAGTTAAAACTTTGAGCCTTTAAACCAACAAAACTGTTGACCCAATGTGGAATATTAATATTGAAAGAAATGATAGGTCTGTGTCCACATTAGAGAGCATTTGTTTCTTTTTTTTATTTGGGTTTGCTCTTTACTCAAGTCTAGATCAGAGATGACAGAGACAAAGTCGACGATGGAGCAAGTTTACCCAGAAGAAGCCTGTTCACTCTCACTTTGAAGAGATTGTGGTTGTGTGCGTTTGGAAACACAGACGCAGGTAGAGAGACTCTTTTGCTGTGCGCATTACAAAAGACGTTTAGAAACGTTTAGTGTGAATTGGTGAAAAAGCAGCTGGGCAGGGATGGTATCTTGCAGTGCTTCTAGATGTCCGATGGTAGAATCATCTGCGTACCAAAACCAGGCTGAAGTAAGTCATTGATCTGCACCAGATAAAGAGTTGCAGAGAGAACAGACCCCTGAGGAACTCCAGCATGATCAGTTCTCTACGGAATTCTAATATCCAGCTACAAAAATCAGCTGGGTTGCCATAAGCAGGAAGTTTGCTGAGTAGACTAGCGTACCAGACCCTATCAAAGGCCTTCGAGATGTCAAGCGATACAGCAAGTACTTCGCGATGTTTCTTGATGGCCTCACCTCAGCAGTGCGTGACATACAAAAGAAGATCGCCAGTTGACCGTTCCCGGCGAAAGCCATATTGACGGTCACTGAGGAGATCATTATTTTCAAGGTAGGACAGCAACTTACTGTTCAACACCCTTTCCATAACCTTGCACAGAATGGAGGAAATGGCGATCGGATGGTAATGGGCAGGGTCTGCACGGTCGCCCTTTTTGGGCACTGGTTGCACATTTGCAAGCTTCCAGGATTTTGGTACTGTCCTTTTTTTAAGAGAGAGGTGGAACAAACGTGTAAACACAGGGGAAAGTTCAGGCGCACACTGCCTCAACACTCTCGCTGGAATGCCGTCAGGTCCGCTGGCTTTGTTCACGTCTAAACTGCACAATACTCTTCGGACCTCTTTAATCTGAACTGCGATCTCAGTAGGTGGTTGCTTGTAGCCAACGTCCAGACGTGAGTTGCTTGCAAAGAGAGATGCAAGTAGATTTGCTCTCTCACTTTCAGAATGAGCCAGCGACCCATCAGGTTTCATCATTGGAGGTAAAGTGGGTTGACAAAAATTCGTTTCAGCCGCTTTAGACAGGGACCAGAACTGTTTACTACCCGCAGGGTGCGAAGCTAGTTTGGCTCCAATATGTCCGAAATGGTCAAAACGTGCCCCACGTAAAACCTGCTTGCAGAACTTGGCGGCAGAATTAAAGGCTCTTTTCCTCGCGCGAACCCTACGCGCTCTAACTTTGCGGTCGCGGGCCTTGACCCAAGCTTGATAGGCAGACTCTTTTTGGGCCTCAGCGTGGGCGCATTCTGCATTATACCAAGGCCGAGATTTGTGACCGAGCGGGATGTCGGAGAATGAAATAAAATATTCCATCCCCTTCCGAATCACGTCCGCAACCACGTCAGCGCAGCACGAGGAGTCACCCGAGGAGAAACACACTTGCTGCCAAGGAGAAGACGCAAAAAAATGCCGCATCTCATCCCAGTCTGCTGACTCGTATTGCCATACTCGCCTCGTGCCTCTAGGACTCTCATCTGGAGGAGAGCAGGTCGATATGGATTTCACCAGACAGTGGTCAGTTGTCGTTCCCAGCGGGGCTGAGACCGATACTGAATGACTGTCCGGATCAGATGCCAGCGAAGGTTCAAGCAATTGGGTGTATGGCCGTCAACATCCGGTACCCGCGTTGCTACATTCACCATCTGGGTTAGATCTAGCGTTAAAGCAAACTTGCGCGCCTCTAACCCGACATGATCGATTTTCTGATACGGGAACAACCACTCTTTATTATCGGCGTTGAAGTCCCCCAGAAAAATGAGCTTCGCTTTTGGGTACCTCTGCTGGGCTACGTCAGTCGACTCCACGAGGAAAATAAAGAGCGCTGTTGTCTCCCTGATCACCGCTGTGCGATCAGTAGACGCCGATGTAGAGAGATTTCTCCACGCCAGTGTCTACAAGTAACCATATGGCAGAAAAGCCCAATTTCTCAAAGCAACGGAGACGACGACAACAAATGTCATCGCGGACGTACACACAGACCCCAGCTTGCTTCTTCAGCCGGGGTTGCGGGATGTTCGAAAGAGTTACCGTAGCCCCGGCACAGGCAGCAGAAGGAACACGGGTGGGTTTTAGTCAGTAAAAGTCTGACACGCCCTCCCGCTCCGCCCAGAGCGGGAGAAGTCATTTGATGATTTCCCATCCAAAAAAGAAAAAAAAAAGCTTGCTTCTTGAACTCGTGTTCAAGAGCGTAACCCGGGTAGTTGAGGGACGCCACATCCAACGGGGTTGTTATCTTCGTTTCCGTTAAGAAAAACAGGTGTGGGTTCTCAGGTGGTGATTGACTGGATCGAGATTGGAGTGCATTTTCCTGATGTTAGTGAGGTGCACATTTAGTGCGAGGAAGTGCAGCTGTTGTTTAGTCATGTTTTTCTTTTATGCTTTGGTCATATTTGTATAGAGTTGTTGAGCAAAAAGTCGACTTATCGAGGCGCTGCTCAGTAATCCAAGTGGAACACTAGAGCTAACCAAACCTATAGAGAACTCATTTGGAGACTGCGGGGACGCCCGAACCCCCCGGATATGGCCACCGGGTCATTTCATCCAGTCGCTGGCTGGCACGGTGGAGCATACCGGGATTTTTCGCGAGTTTGCGGGACAGCCTTTGGCACGTGGCTGGCGTGCTACTTGGGCCCCCTACTGACTGCGTTCGACCAACGGCTGGCACCATGCTTCGGATCTCGCTACCCTCCAAAATGAGTTACCCGGATAGTTATGCCCAGAGACCAAGACCGGTTCTGAACAGCGCTACTGACAATCCTCTTCTCCCCTACAGGCACTGGCACTCCCACATACCACGGAACACAGCAAGCTGCTTGGCGCCAGACTCCGGTGGGATAGTGGTCGCGAGCCAGATGGCCTTTTGCGGAGTCCACCACCGCTAAGTGGAATCGTTCAGCCGTACCACAGGCAAGCCCATGGTGCCGTTACCCGGGGTGGACCACTAGGAGGTAGATCCCAACCACCCCACCCCTATTTCGAGAAATTCGATCACAAAATAGTAAAATGTATGTTAATTTTTTTCCGGTAACTTATACAGTGTTGAGGACGAAGCTTTACAGGAATAAAAGATTACAAATTAATGATAAAATTTAGGTTTGGCAAATAAACGGCGTGTTTTAAACTTACCTAAGTAAACATTTTTCCGTTAAGAATTGTTCTCTCCAACGTCGCTTTATACTTCAAGGTCGAAAAAGTTCCCTAACCCCGTAAAACACGTGGAAGCTAGGATTAATTAACACCAAGAAAAATGGATCAACATACTTTTTTATCTAATCCCAATTTTTACTTGGGTTAGGCGTAGCATGTCTTCTGTTTCCTGCATCTCGGCAGTCATTTCAGTAGTCACCGCCTTTCTAGCCATGATCGTTTGCAAAATCCATCCACTCTTATTAAATTCATTCCTTTACTTACGGACAAAGCACAGCTTAAACTGCTGGGTATAGAAGCACAAAATGTTGGAAAAGAGTTTACAACGCATGTGCTCGAAAAGAGCGTTTTCCAGGCAGCCAAATCGTGCGGAAAATGCCACTTTTCCGCATTAGTGCTTTTTACTTTCAGTTTTTTTTTTTTATTTTTAACTCCGTCGTTAGTCCAATGCAGAGTTTTTATTATTTGAGAAAAGTTTTACAAATTAGTCAAGTACATAATATCATTCATTTATAAGGTTTAATAAAACGAATACTTCATTAAACGAGTTTTTAATTACACTAGATTTAGATTTTGATCAATAAATTCATTTTAAATATTCATTAAATACTCGTATGTTTGGCTGAACGTATATTTTGCTTGTGCTTTTTTACGATATGACGTGGAAGCTATTTGCACATGCACAGTAGTAGATATGCTGAGCGCGCATGTATTTAAAATAAGCCCGTCATTTTACTAATTTCTTGCTTAGTTCAGAGTTGATATGTATAAATCTTAATATTTTTTATTTCCTCGCACAATGCATAGTAAAACGTTGTATGATACACGTGCGTAAGATGATTTCCGACTCGTGTCGACAAATACACTCGTATTCACCTACCTTCCGCACTTGTAGCATAAATATCTATTCTTATATAATGAAGGTCAGCACTTAGGACAGATTTTAAAGGGATAATTAGGAGATGAAAGTTTTTGTGGAAGATCTTAGTTTTTGCCGATGGGAAAGTACAGAGCTTGTCATTTCATAGACATCGATCCATGACCTAATCATCCCTAGAGTAAATTACTATACAGGACGTCCGGTAATTAATGGAGTACCTTGAAATAGCATATATATAGACCTTATGTCTGTTCAAACAAAACCCCAAAAAAAAATATGACCCAAGTAGATAACATACAATTTTTTCGAAAAAAATACTGTGCATACTAATATTTTACTGCCTCTCAGTCGGCATAGTCAACGTCCAATCAACAAATAACCGATGGAATTGATACAGATATGGTCGCGGTGAAGAAGAATGTAAAAAAAAATTGTTTTTTTTTAATTTAAAAAAAATGTGGGTGTGTACCTACATAAGATTTTTTACAAAAAAAAAGCTAACTTTTAGAATATTTTTTTTTTACATTTCTTTAGAACGGCCGGTTTATTATATGCTATTTAAAGGTTATCCGTTCTTTACCGGACATCCTGTACATTGCTGCAAAAAAAAAACTTAAAATAAATATTAAGGATGGATTTGTAAGTAAAAACACCGTGATTAGGTGTTTATATTGCCCAATGGAAGGTTGAACAATCCCTGGAGTTACGCCACCCCACCCGAAGCACTGATTGCGCTAATATTGTCACATGATTAACGAATTTAGACAGGAAAGCTTTTGGAAAATAAGACACGTACGGATTTTGTTAAGTATTTTAAGAAAGATTTATGTTAGAGATAGTTCGTCCAGAGAAATATGTAGCCTATTCCTGCCTTAAACAGCTTTTCCTGTACCAAAAGGATGAGATGTCTAAGTGCCAGCGAAATCTACGCCATTTGGTGCTAGCCACAGCTTGGCCACTTGTAACCACAAGCGGTAACAAAATCTTTGCAACATTTTGTATAAACTAGCACTCGACCACAGTTGTTGCAGTAGCTGTCACTACTGGGCCATTTACGACGACGCTTACGTTATAATAGACTAACTAAATGGTTACGAAATCTATATCTATACATACATATTATAAATTAAAGTCGCTTATCGTGTCTCTCTGCGTGACCGCGTTGTTCTTCTTACATTAACTTAACTTTAATTTTGTTGCCACTGTCATTTAGAGAATTTAGTCCGGAAGGTTTACGTCTATGGTACATTCATATTAAACTAACATATTATTTCTATTCGTAAAAACCGTGCGAAGCAGGGGCGAGACGCTATTAGTAAAATAAATAATTACAAAAACACAAACAAAAAGACACTTAGGCGTCGAAGTACTCGTCCATATCGCAGACAACCGGAAACGTGCCCAGAAGACTGGCAGCATTGTCACGCTGATTGACAATGCTAATTCTTTGGCCAAAGAACGAGCCAGCACTCTGGTCACGTGAAGTGTCGATCAGTCGGCAAGAAATTTCCTTAACGAGCATTTCGACCCCAGACGGTTCCAAACTGTAGTTACCCGTAAGGTATACCTACCTATTTGCGCCACTTAGCAGCCGCAGCAGCTCACCAGCACAGTTCGCCATGCTTGGAACACGTGATGGCGCAAGGGTGTCGGGTTGCGACTCACACGAATGGCCTACCTACCTTCCAAGGCAAACAACTTCTTGCCGTCTGGTCTCTTCCCATTCCTTCGAAATTACAAAATTTAATTTTATACGTTTATAGTGGTTGTCCCTCGGACACTAGAAGCCTGATCCAGTCACTGATCATCTGATCATTTTACCTGTTATGTTTGATTGACCAAAATATCAACATCCAATCAAAGATTTAGAGCGCTAGATTGGCTCTCCCCGTACTTAGTCACGTGAAAGTGTCCATACTGAGTACAGTGAGCTCACACATTATTAAATAGCGATTCCATGAAGACCAAGTCAAGTCACTGCGTCATTGTGTGAAGAGCTGTTAAAACGAAACAGAAACACAGCTATCTTTTGACGCGGTAGGGCAAATATAACGATTTAAACTTTGCCAATCCATCCAATCATATGAATTGGCATGGGAATTATACGCTTTCAGTACATATTTAGATTATTTTCATATAAGATTACTTATACGACGGTTAAATTATTAAATTAATAATTCATTGATTATTTAATGTGGTAAGCACGTAAAGTAATAATTGAATTATTAATTGAATAATCTTTAAATACTTATGAATATTCCAACACCTTATTATTCAAAGAGCGTTTGCTTATAAGGGTGTATTTCTTGGTAAGTACTACAGTGCCTTCTATAACTTAGGACTTTTAATAAAGGTTACATAAGTAAATATTTTGGTATTTGGATACAAATTTTAATGAAGCAGATAGGATGATGTTACGTAAGATTGTGGATTTTGTTAATCGAAGAAAAAAAACAAGCGTGTACCCGTGTGCCTTGTTGTTTCTATATCTTACAGATATTATTTTATTTAAAAAAATTCTTAGTTACATATATTATTTACTAGCTCTGCCCGCCACTTGTCCGCTATTACTACGTTTTCGCTTAGCGTTTTTTCTGACGTTTTTTCTCTTTGCTCGGTTCCTAAGGGTTCTAACGTGATGTTAAATAATTGAAGCCTTCCTCGAGAATTGTCCCTTCCACAGACAATCACACTCTTCAGCACCGTTAGCTGTTTCAATTTTTTAACGGCCGAACACAAGAAACTATCTATCACTAGTTTTGGCATACTGGAAATTCTCTATCTATCTATGGCTTTAACATAGAGATTCTGGAATCTTACCGGCATGACATAAGGACAGATATAATTACACCGTCTACCATCAATAGCGATCGGTCTTTTACTGAAAATAGGTTATTGGGTTCGGCTGTAAGACAACATAGACATGAAGAATTTGGAGTAAAGGTTAATTTAGTATTAACCGTTACTCCAAATTCTTACCTCAAACAAAAAAAACTAGATACATATTTTGAACCAGCATTCTCATCATAAATTAAATAAATAATATTGGGATATTAAGGATCAACAACTAAATCCAGACATAAATAAATAAATACCCTGAACTTACCCAAGTCTTCCAAAAGTTCTTCTATCCTCTTCCACGGTAACAAGTATTGATGGGTGTCGGGCCTCGTCGGGCATTGTCGGGCATTGTCGGCTCGCCGCCTAACTTCCTAATTGTGACCGACGCACTTACCCCGATGACACTAACTACTTATTGTACTCAAACTTATTGAGCACTTTCCAACTTTTTCTCGGAAGCTCCAAATGGCCCTAATTTAGATTAATGGCTACTTTTGTTTTTGCTTTCAGATATTTTTGTAAATACATTTTTAAATAACATCACATAATCATCACGCCTGTAAGTATTCTCCAAAGGGCTAGCAGGTGTGTACAATGCACACTAAACCCATACTTTGCCAGTTAGCTCTATCTACCTACCCACCTACATTGAATTAGCAACAAAAAGAAAGCTAATATTTTTGCTGCGGGTGTGCGATGTTCTCTCGTGCCATGGGTCGATCTCTGCACGGATCAAATAGTTTTATATCTTACAAAGATAGTTGTCCGGATGTTTGTGCATGTGTGTCTGTAAACACACCTAGTTTCGTAGTATGGAACCATCTCACCTCGTTTAAGAAGAAGGCTGATCACAGTTTGCTGCAGTCAGCTGTAGCTAAGTACAGTGTACAGTCAGCGACATAAGTTTATAATCGTTTCACAATTTGCATTATTGAATATTGTAGATTACTTATAAAGTATTTTTTGCTCTTCAATAAACTGTTATAAGCTAGTAATAATAAACCAGTTTTCAATCAAAATCTCTTCTGTAACTTTAGAATCCTGTTCGCCGATTTATGTCGTTTACCGTACCTAGTTTTTACGAAACCCCCATAGATAAAGAATCTTCTTGTTTGATGTTTAAAACTGAACTTGTTTCTTAGAATGTCATCGTGGTTAGTTTTACGTTTCCTTTAGTAAACAGGCATCAAACAAGACAAAAACAGGTGGAAGAAGTAGTTCTCGGAGAATAAGTAGTTCCCGGGCCCCTTGAACTAACAGGTTGTAATGTAGAGGTTCGTGGAGGTGGATTCTCGGAAAGCACCGACTTCACAGAACCTCGTTTGATTAAGCAACTTGGCTCTCCGTTCACGGGTAGTGAAGCAGAAATTCACGATAATAATTATCAAATTACAAATAATTTGATAATACATATCATGAATTTCTGTTCACACAACATTCTACATAGTAACAGAGTATCTCAAAATATACTCTGTTACTATGTAATTTAACGGGTAAGGGTGAATTTCGCCACGAAAACTGAGCGCGCACATGTAAGCCGCATTCAAGGGCTGTCATGTCAATGTTCCTCAATAATGATGACTCTGACAGTTCTCGAGCGCGGCTTACATGTATTCATAGCATTCAGTTACTTTGGGAAATTCGCCAAAATTATCGATATTGTTTATTGGGATGCAGTGAAATGGTGATCATTTTTGTCTATATGTGAATTGGTAGTCAGTGAAAGAAAATGACAACATGTGCTTCATTTTTAGCTAGTTTTTACCACCATTTGCAACTTCTCTGCTTCAAATTAATCAAGAAAAAGAGTCCACGTGGCATGGACACGCACGAGTTTCTTCCTAGAAAATCTATTCGGACATTCCTGGGAAAATGCACGTGCATAAAGCCGCACATTTTGCATCGCGTATTTAACTTAGGATGTTCCTTTTTCAAATACTGAAAAAGAAAATGATTTCACCAGCCAGAAGCGTTAAAATCCCCAGAACTGTCCATTAATTAAAAGAACACGCACAACTGACCCAATCAGATAATTATCAGAGTCAGAATAAGCATTTTCACAATGCTAAATTAGACTTTTTCCTCGACTTTTTTTTCTATAACGAGATTGTAACAGAAGCTTTGTTTCGATTCTAATTGGTTGTTCGGGCCTTTTACAAGTTAAACAAAGGTACGATTTATTTATTAGGGTTCCGTAGACATAAATATATGTAAGGGCTATGTTGAAATAGGAGTTTTGTCAAATTTTTGAAGTTTGAACGTACTAGGAACGGAACCCATGAAAATATTTGTTGTAAATTATTGTTTATTATTAGTGGAGGGGAAAGATAAGGAAAGCTGGCCACAATTATCATAATTATGATTAATAGTTGGGTAGATAGAGAGAGAGATCATTAATTAATTGGTGCCAACTCACAATATAACGTTCCTTCCTTCAACATTTCGTAATAGACAAATTAATGGTCAGTTGTGGTTATTTATTTCAATATGAATACTACAATAGCATTTGAGTAACAACCCGTTACCAGAGAGGCTTTCCCTTTGTGGCAACAACACGTTGGTCCAGCCTGCATACCTCGTCGCTTTGACGAACACATGTTGTGTCGCTCAACTGAGTTAGTGCTGCTGTTTATACTGGATGATTTTTTTTACCGTTCGAAATTTTTACAGGGTGTTCTACCCATGAATATGAACAACTTTCACTATGGGACCAACTCTGAAATCACGAAAAAAAAATCTGCTGATTCATACAAAAGTTCAATACCTACTCGACCAAAATGTATGAATCAGCTGATTTTTTTTTTCGTAATTTCAGAGTTGGTCCCATAGTGAAAGTTGTTCATATTCATGGGTAGAACACTCTGTAAAAATTTCGAACGGTAAAAAAAATCATCCCGTATAGGACAAATACACACATGTTATTATATTTATATACAGGGCTTAAGGGATCGAAACATCGGGAGGGGTAATAGGACCAATATATATACTTATGTTTAGCTTCTCATATATTTTCACATTCTATACTAAGATATAGAAGACAATAAAAGCACGGAAGTAGTAAGGGCCAAAATGTCCCTATGGCCTGGACAAAGCCTGAGCTTCAATTCACTATAGACTTTATCCACTTTTGACGTGTCGTGAAAAGAAAATACCCATATCCATTTCTGCTACCAAACAGCTTTGAAACTTAACAACTTTGTCAACAAAAAAGGTCGGCATCGCATCCTCAAACGTTTTGGGTGATTGCAGTTGCCTATACAGGGTGTAAGGGACAGCCCTCCGCAAACTAACAGGGCGTATTCAGCTCCTTATTTTGAATTATATTCCACCGAAAATATTCTCAGGAAAATTTTCATTTTTTTATCGTATTTTCAGTTACTATTATTCCTTTATTTCAATGTAAAATAACATTCTCTGTACGAAGCAGTCCATTTATGCAAATAAAACAGCTAAAGTCAAAAAATCAGCAATGGATGTTGAAATACCGAAGGCTCGCTGCGCTGCCGTTCGCTACGCGCGTTTTGACACGGTAACGATACATTGTGTGTGAGGTATTAAAACAAATCAGATTTATATGATTCCCATAACGTTCCTGAAATAATTTCATGTACCGGTCATCTTAGTATGATATACTGAATTCACCCCATCAGTCTGCCTGTCCCTTACACCCTGTATAGTCTGTTGATTAATTTTCAGCACAAACTAGTTGGACGTCAAGCAATTTGCATATGCACAGAAGTAAGGGTTCAGGGCTACGGAATTTACTACGAATTCCGTAGCGTCTGCTACGCAGCTCGTGGCTTGCTACGCAGGTATTCGATTGATTATTTAGATTCATTGTTACGTTTGAGGATAAGATTTATGTTAATGTGATCATTTTAACTACTGATTGAGCTGAGCTTATTTAAAGCCAACCGTGTCTGGCCTTTGGCAAGGTTAAATGCTTGTTGGTTACTAAATAAACGTAGAATATAATAAACACAAATAGCACATACACGCTACACATTTAATACATCAATGAAGTTTTGTTTAAATAATATCAGAACATATTTCGTCACAAATTATTTGATCAATTGTAAAACCGCCACTTCAACAGTACGTGTTTGTTTTAACGGTTCATCAGTGTTAAATTCAGCTTTCAATTGTTAAATTGATACTACCGTTCGTTTTTGCACTTTCTATTTTATTGTTGATTTTGACATGTATTATAAAATCAACACAAGGCACAAGACAAGCAAAAACAGTATGCAGGTTAAGCCAGGGAAATTAATTGTTTATCAAATTGACTACCAACTTAAATTGTCCGTGTAATCAAATAACAAGTATCAAAGATAACGCGGCAAATTGACGTAGTGCGTCAATTTGATTAATAATTAGTATCCTTAACTGTACTGTATGCATAGATCTGTGGCGGCATCGCCACAATGGAACGCGTCACACTGACGTCACGCAAAATCCTGCATCGCGCAAACAGAGTTTACCGCGCGACTAGCATATATACAACATCCCGACATCAACCGTCGGGCAGTAGCCCACCAGACACAACACCCGTCTGGTCGGAGGATCCTCCCTTTTCTATGGAGGATGAGTGAACTTTACACCCTGTTCCTCATGCCTCTATACTGGTGACCCCAAACATGAACGTCAGCGCAGCCTTCGTGCAACTACTACAGCGTGACGTCATCAGCATCACTTCCTCGAGCTTTCGAGCGGCGAGTCACACAGCCAGCCAGCACCCACGGCTTCAACGGGTATCCTGACCACCAGCATGCAGCGACCGCGCATACCTGGTCATCACCCTCAGCCTCATCAGCAACCTTGGCACAGCACACTGCACTCTCGGCCGGTCAACAAGCAGAGCCCTTCAAACCTCTCCTGGTCGACGCCAGCAGTCAGCCTCAACCCGGCGCTGTACCACATCCAACGCACTGGAGCATAACGCAGCGCCACCCCGACTCACTGAGGGCATCTCCGCAGACAGTTGCCGCGAACTATGCGGCACCCGGTTCCGACTCATTGGAACCTCAACTGGCCCTGGCAAGCATCGCAAGATACACGACTCAGCCCACTATCGACCTCCGGTCTCCGGAGGGGAGTGATGTGGCGGCATCGCCACAATGGAACGCGTCACACTGACGTCACGCAAAATCCTGCATCGCGCAAACAGAGTTTACCGCGCGACTAGCATATATACAACATCCCGACATCAACCGTCGGGCAGTAGCCCACCAGACACAACACCCGTCTGGTCGGAGGATCCTCCCTTTTCTATGGAGGATGAGTGAACTTTACACCCTGTTCCTCATGCCTCTATAGATCTACATAGATAACGCAAATATTACGATTTGTATTGAAACCAAGCGTGCCGACTTTTTAATACCTACTGTGACGTCACAGCTGCAATTTAGTGACGGGACATCCAAACCGATTCAAAGCCATCGATGCCGCCGATGCCCCTTCGCCCCGCTACGATTCAACTGAAGCTGCCGCCGTGATCGTCTCGCTCATACTCATATATTTTATATCTGTTGTCCCGCTCGCTCTCACCTCGCGCTCCTACCCGCCAACCACACCAGCAATCGTCAGTACGCCGAGTTGTTTAAAAGTGAGCAGTCGCGTCGCGCTTTAGAGCAATTTCATTCTACATTTTGGATACTTTCGCATAATCTCAAGTAAGTTTACTAAAATATATTTGTTGATATTTCTTTGAAACACAAAGCATTAGTATAGACATGCATGATGAAGATAAGAAACAGTAGTTTAGATAACCTAAAAATTACAAATCGATTAATATGAATGACATCGATTTTCTGACAGACGAATGGTATAGACAGACGAATGATATATAGACAGACGAATGATATATTTGAATGGGAGAGTTTCGAGGAATTACCAGTCCACATCCTACATGGCGTTTCATCTCTGAGGTAGCCAACTTTTTTCACATATTGAGGCAAAGGATCCTATGAATAAAGCAAATTAGTCAAGCTGGATGTTTGTTGCACAGATATAGTTTGTTGTTTAGGCGTGAGTAGATGAGTATGTATGTATTTTATTTCCTACTAATCCTACTAATATTATAAATGCGAAAATTTGTGTGTTACTCTTTCACGAAAAAACTACTGGACCAATTTTGTAAAAATTTGGCATGGAGGTAGCTGACACTTGGATTAACACATGGGGTAGATTTTATCCCGGATATTATACGTTTAGGGGGGTTTAATAAGACTAAGCTGTGGTATATATATAGTGAATTTTATAAAATTTAATGCGTAATCATATTTTACTTGTTGTAGGCTATGGAAACAACAAAATCGCGAAATAAAACCAGAGAAGATATTTTAGAAGCTAAAAGAAGAGCTAGCCGAAAACGTCATGAAAAAATAAAAAAGGATCCGGAACTAAGTGCATTGAGAAAAGAACAACAAAAAGAAAACTATGCAAAGAGAAAGAGAGAGAAGCGTGTCGTATCTATTAAAGATAAAAGTACACATGAACAGCAAAACCAAAGACAGAAGTGGCGTGAAAATTCGAGTGCGTATTACCGCAAAAAAAGCAGGATAAGGAAGTACTTCAAGTAAATATTAGGGAAGAAGGAGAGGAAAGTGAATTGTATTAAAATGTATAGAACAAATAGTACTGTGTTTAGTCGGGAACCAGTCTTTCCGTCCCGTGGCTGCAATCCATTTTTCTTTTATGATTGGATCATGTGGGAAACTAAAAAAAAAAATTTTTAAATGCAATAGAAAATAAACACATTAAATATATAAAAATAGTCGTATAATGTTGAAAGGATAAACAAAAACACATTAAATACATCAACCCTAAAAAAATTATCCTCCTTTTTATAGCTGTCCTGTAAAATTAGGTCATGTATATGAGCTTGTTATATCTACTAAATTGGCTTTTTTTATATCATTCGTCAGTCCGATATCGATTAAAATCGATTATTGATATATGTTGTAGAACGAACAGCACTAGTTGCTACAATTGACAGACGAATGACAAATTGCCTGTATCACGAAGTCGAAGCGATGCGCGACAGTATCGCTTGTGCAATATTCATCGTCTCCTAACACACAACGTCAGATCAAACGTCCAAAGCAAACGCGGCAACGTAATGTGAATAAAGTTTACTTAACGGTAATTAATAGTTAGGGATATTCTGGAACGACACGCAGCTTGGAATACTTAAAAACAGTTTTAATATGAATTTACGCATAATATAATTTTAAAATAACTTACCTGTGATAGGAAATATCTTCCTGCCTTTGGGTGCTCGAAATTTTTGGGCTATTGCAGTTAATTATCACGCAACGAGGCATTTTTTTAGTTTTTTGCGGACGTTCGGCTGCAACAACGGACGCGTGGGGACTGAAGTTAGCGGCGATCAACCTCGACGCTTGGTCGGGGTTCAGACACGCGAAGTGCATGCATTTGCGTTATCTATGTAGATCTATGTCTGTGACTGTATGTAACATAAACATATCCATGAACTGATACTAATAGATGTAGTAAACTAAACGGGCGCTAGTCTGTACAGCGACCAATTAAAACTTGGTTAGTACACTTGTAAACTAATGGTAACTAGGACCTGACTCCACTAATTACTAACGGACTAATCAGCGCACCGCTTGCACGGACACTGTAGTCTATGGCCGATACGGAATGTCCCTTGGAGTTATTTGAAACTGAGGTGGGACAGATAATTACAGCTGCACTTGCTCTTATCAATTTGATCTTTTTACTAACAAGTAACATTTTTTTTGGGGCAGTGTTATACCTTTTATAAAATCTTCTATAAAAGTACAAAATATTAGTATATATGTATATATTTCTGTCTTTAGCTGCTACAGTAACTCATCATGCGAATTATGAAATTGGTTAGAGATAAATATCAGAAAGATTACAGCCCACCACATTCATCAATCATAAGTTAATTCAATTACGTAGTAACAGGAACTCCGTACCTAATAATTACATAAAACAGCAAAAAAATTAAGATTTTTTTTTATTTACCAAAAAACCCCTTGTGTTTAGTTTGCTAACAATGTTCATCTTATTATATAATATATGTACATTACCCCAACAGTTTACTTTTTCCATCTAAAACCCGAAAAATACCCCCATTAATCTAACTTGCAAGATGTCCAATAAGCCCCAGTCTAACCTTCCACCACGATTTAAAAACCGCACCACTTTAAAACCGTCAGCTTTAACTTTCCTTTGCCATAAATTAACTAAAATGTCAATGCATACGGCTACCTAGTTAAAATCTCGGACAGGGAAATGTGGACGAGAAAAATTGCCGGACACTTCGCTAAATCGTAAACATACCCTTTAAATCCCGACCGGTACCATAAACTTGGACACCGTAGCTTTTTCCAAACGAGTGTCTGCTTCTCTTTCTATCCTTTATGGAAGGAAAGAGATGGAGTTATAAAGGAGGAGCTGAGTGGATTTCGGGCCAAACTCAAATGGACAAGTCAGTTTGTTTTGTGGTATATGGTAGCTTAGTGGTGACGATCCGTTCGATAACGAAGCTTTTGGACGCCTGAGACTGCTCCGTTTTTTTTTACTTTGCTGACCATTAAGCAAGTTCGTTAAATTCTCAGAATTGATGCCGCAAAAAATGGCTTCAAAATTACTTTTATGATTTATTTTAGGCTTTCAAGATCTTGATGGACTAACTTTAATAGTTTGGAGACAATGAAAGAAAAAAAACGGCCAAGTGCGTGTCGGACCACATACATTAAAGGGTTCCGTAGTTGGGATGAATTTATCCCAAGATCAAACTTAACGTTGTAGTTGAAAAAAATTTTCCCCCATACATTCCAACTGCAAATGTAAGTTTGTACGTTCAATATTGAGTGATTTATTATGTTATTTTAAAATCATAAATTTCTTATAAATTTTCTTGTAATCTAATTCTAGAACTATTCTCGTTATTTTTTTTTTCAAAATTGTAGCCTCAGCAGTTTTTAAGATAAGGGGGATGGGGAATGATCAATTTCCATCTGTTTTCTTTAATTACTTTAAAACAATTTATTTTATAATTATAAAAAATATATTTAAAATCCTTATATCAAGTCCTTTCATTTGATATGCCACACTGTACAGTTTACAAAACTTTTTTTTAAATTTTATAATTTTTCTCTCAAAAGTGAACCCCATATTCAAAATTCATTTATTTACGTTACACGTTCCGAGTTTAGGTCACAGAAATTCATGTGTACCAAATCTCAATTAGATCAGTTCAGTAGATACGGAGAAAGTCGGTTGTGACAGACGGGCAGACAGACAGACAGACGGGCAGACAGACAGCCACACAAGGGTTCCGTTTTTTCATTATGACGTACGGAGCTCTATAGTCTATAACCATTTTTTTGGGATCACAAGATCTTTGTTCACATTAACCTCTCGAAATGTCATGGATGTCCTTGCGCACCATAATAACATTAAGGGTCTGATTTGAACCTTGCCTCCCGATCTCTCGACCTGTCTGGAGAGGTCGTCGATGCCTCCAACGACTATTAGCTCTCTTTATCACATGCATAATTCACAATGTGTTGGAGAACTTAATATAACTTTTGACAAAGCGATGAATACTTAGAAAGGTGTTATACTTAGGTAATTTCTATGCACATATTAAAGTTGGGTAAAGTTCTTAACATACTTAAGTAGATGACACGTCTTTGTTTTGAAAAGAAAATGATCTACGCTCCTTTAAGAGAGATGAAATTAAATGAAAAATATTTTATTATTTTTACAAGTAAATACCTTAACAATTAATTATTGGAGCCTCCTATTAAGTAAGCAAGCCTGTTTAGGAGACTCCGCTCTTCCAATATTTTAAATACCTATATTTTACTTGTTTTATTTTTGATTCTATACAAATGTAGAAAGGTTTCAATACTGTATTCTTATAATGACAAAAGAGCCATTTACATGAGAACATAACATAACGTAATAAACTTATTCTAGGTAACGGTCACCGATACAATAGAAAAGGCGTAAAAATGTTTTATATCACATCCATTGAAAATGAGCTAGTTTATTCTTCATAAACAGGGACTTAAAATAGCTCATTAATACCTAGGGACTAAAAGTGATTTGTATTTGGAATGTGGATATTGTTAGTAAAAGTTTCAATCACCAAAGAGATCAATCACGAACATTGTATGAACAAGTAACAGGCTGTTTGAGAATTATAATAAACCGCGCGCTAGCCAAATAAAAAAAAAAGTTCGTAAAAAAAAACGCGTGAAATGCATTTCGTTCATAATTGTTTACTCAAATTCGGATTTTACTTAGTTTTATAAACAAACATATTATTTTTATGCCTTTGTTTCTAACTGGATGTAAATAAAAAAACGTACTATTCTTATTCATATGTTGCACTTACTTATTTCATCATAGAGTGTGATAAAAAGTAGGGTGTCCACCTTGGGAGCAACACTATTTTAAGCTCAAGTGACGTACTTTGAATCCCTTGCTGCGCTCAGGATTCAACTCTAGAATCCTTCGCTCCGCTCTGGATTCAAAGAAACCCTCTCGCCTTTAAAATAGTATTTGCTCCCTTGGCACACAATCTACTATTGTTTTTAAATTGGTTAGGTTACACGTTCAACGGTTTTATTCTCAACTAGTAGGCTAGTAACATTGTTAGTGAGCGGGTTCAATTATCTAATTCGATAGTTTTAATTTAAAGCCTCTGAAAGAGCTTACATTCATATATAGGATGGTAAATTATTATAAAATTGTGCTACTTCATAGATGATATTATTTGTATCATAATTTGTACGCGTCTTTGGCAGGACAAGTAGCTGAGTCGACTTTATGGCTGCTTTCTATTATAAATATATCTCAATCCCAATCTTGATCCCGATCCTTGTATGTAACCAATCAACGGCCGAGTTTGTAATGGATCTATGTAATGGATCTTACTGTAAACTTGGCCGTTGACTGGTTACAGACAAGGATCGGGATCAAGATTGGTATTGAGATATATTATAGAAATCGGTTGGAATACTGCGTTTACATATTATTTGAGATTTTTTGGTAAATGTTAAGTTTGTGATATTACATGAAATCTATATGTACTAATATTATAAAGAGGAAGAGTTTGTTTGTTTGTTTGGTTGAACAAGCTAATCTCAGGAACTACTAGTTCGAATTGAAAAATTCTTATATTGTTAGATAGTCCATTTATCGAGGAAGGCTATAGGCTATAAAACATCACGCTACGACTAATAGGAGCGTAGCATTAATTAAAAATGATCCAAAAACGGGGAAAATTTATTCCTTTTGAGAGCTTCCGTTGCGTGCGCTGCGTAAATGGTTAAAGATTCCCAAAAAGTATGAAAAAATTAGTAAGAAAAAATTTGTTAAAAAAATGCTACAATAGCATATGTCTATCTTATAGGGTTGGCTCCCTATAAAAATTTTAATGGTAATCAAATTTGTTATGAAATAATGCATTAATTTTATTGCGAAGGTGTTTTCATAAACGTGATATTAATCTTTATCCAAATAAATAGATTCATAATCAAGGTTGATTAAGTACATGTAAATAACTTTTTGAATTATTCAATTCGGACCTTTCGTTTAGAAATTACGACGAGTATAAAAATGCTTAAAGTAAGAAAAATGCGCTTCGTCTATTAGTTACATATACACATTTTATTTTTTATTGACTGTTTGAACACGCTAATCTCTATCACCACCAGTCGGACTTAAAAAAATCTTTTTGCATTTTATAGCCCAATTCTAGAGGAAGGCTATAGGGTATGTAACATTAGGCTAGGAAACTTAGAAGCCGAGCAAAAAGAAAAAAAAAGTGAGAACGAGCTCTAAGCGAAAACGATGTAACAGTGCGAGCAGGCGATGCGATGCGACCGACGGGGTGGGTCAGGGAAACGAGACATTTTACGCGGACGAAGTCGCGGGCGGAAGCTATGAAAGTATATACTTTTTTTTACCGTATATCGGTACTTATAACAAAAACACAATTTTTAAATTTTTCGTCTGTCAGTTCGTTCCGGCTAATCTCCGAAAAAGCTTTACCGATTTTGACGGGACTTTCACTGGCAGATAGCTGATGTTAAGACGGATAACTTAAGCTACTTTTATTTTAGAAAAATATTTAGGGCTCCGCGCAAAAAAAATAAAACCCATGAAATTGTGAACAAAAAGTCGGATATGAAAAATTATTTTTGCATTTGGTAGCCCAATTCTCGAGGATAGTTATAGGCTATTTAACATCACGCTGCAACCCTTAGGAGCCGAGCAAAATGAAAAAAGTCAGAGCACTAAGTGGAAATAAAGTAATAGCGCGGGTGGGCGATGCAACGCGACGGGTCGGGGGACGAGGGCGTTATATTAAAACCTGGCTGTTATTTTAGTATATTATGTAACTTGCTGTGCCCCACGACTTCGTTCAAGTGGATGTCGTAAGATACACAATATACTAAAATAACAGCCACATTTTAATAAAACTCCCTCGTCCCCCGACCCGTCGCCAACCGTCGCGTTGAATCGCCCGCCCGCGCTATTACTTCGTTTTCGCTTAGTGTTCTTTCTGACTTTTTCTTTCTGTTCGGCTCTTAAGGGTCGTAGCGTAATGTTAAAGAGCCTATAACTATCTTCGAGAGTTGGGCTACCAAATGTAATAAGAATTTTTCAAATCCGACTCTTTGTTCATAATTTCAAAGGTTTTCATTATTTTGCGCGAAACCCTAAATATTTTGTTAAAAATAAAAGGAGCCTAAGTTACGCGCCGCAATATTAGCTATCTGCCAGTTAAACTGCCGTCAAAATCGGTCCAGTTGTTTCGGAGATTAGCCGGAACAAACAGACAGACAGACAAAAATGTTAAAAATTGCTGTTTTGTTATAAGAACCGTTTATACTTTCCTATGCATTTGGTAAAAAAATGTTATTTTGACATTACAAACAGACACTTTAGTTTTATTTATTTGTATAGATTTACGACTTCCACGCGAACGAAGTCGCGGGGCACAGCTAGTACTAATTTAAAGAAAGGGATTCCCTCTATCTGGCAGAATCTTGATGCTCCGAAATTTATTTGGCATAACATACTTGGCATAATCTTCTTTAAACGAATAGTTTTAAGGCATAACAATTATTTAATATAATTATTGTTTGGCCGAATGTTTATGTGTCCGAATTTACAATGGCATACTTTTAAGATGGCAGAATTTTATTTGTCACAGTTACAGTTAAAATTCCGCATAATTTCGTTTAGAGCGACGATTATTTGGTTCAATTTCACTTGGCCTACTATGAAGATGGCAGAACTTAGGATGCAAGAGCGAGCGAAGCGAGCTCGGGACTTGGGGCACCCCGACTCAGACAGGTTAGGTTAGAAGGGGATGGTGGGGTCCGCTATCCCTTTCGTGGCTATTTCTTTTTATACCATCCAGAAATAGGAGCCCCGCGAAGCGGGGCTCCGTTGATCACGCCCTACTTCGAGACGTCTGTTATTGACCTTGAAAATGCTCATGACCCCTAAGCTTGTCACAAGGTAATATTTTAAGATTTGATCATAATAATATTTTGGTTTGTTGACCTTGACTTTTGGGGTATGCGATAGATGAGTCTTTCAAATATTATGAATATATGAAATGTTTGCCAAAAGACGATTCTGACTGTGACCTTTCTGCGATATGATAGTTCTACTTTTTAATGATTATGGATATGAAATGTATGCCTAAAGATGATTCTGACTTACAAAATTTTTAATTTTGATTGTATGATAAATGAGTGTTTGCCAAAACATTTTCTGCCAAATGAAGTATAAACTATCCGCTGTTATGCAAAATAATATTATGACATAAAAAGTTTTGCTATAGAGGGTACACCCAAAGAAAAGAGAGATGATAATAAAATATAATGGTTCTGGTGCAGCTCAGCAAGCATCTCCACTACACTTACCTTTCTAACGGGCAAATCTTTTCCCCACTGCATAAGCTGTTTTCAAATACAGTCAGGGGAATTATTTTAATCAAATTGACAAACGATGTCAATGTGCTGTATTAGACTACAGCGTATTACGCCTCAGCGTATTACGCCTCAGCGTATTACACCACAGCGTATTACACCACAGCGTATTACACCACAGCTTATTACGCCTCAGTGTATTACACCACATCGTATTACACCACAGCGTATTACGCCTCAGCGTATTACATCACAGCGTATTACACCACAGCGTATTTCACCACAGCGTATTACACCACAGCGTATTTCACCACAGCGTATTACACCACAGCGTATTACACCACAGCGTATTACGCCTCAGCGTATTATACCACAGTGAATTGACGTAGTCACTTCATAGAACTGTCAAAGAATGACAGTGTGATTTAAATATACGGACAATTTAAATTGGTAGCCAATTTGATAAGCATTTAATTTTCCTGACTTAACCTATCTAGTGGTGTAACCGTGATAACAAATGATAAACGCAGCGGTTGTTGGCGTTTATTGTAACAGGTGAGGCTAAAGTAATGTTATAACGTGAATGTGCCATATTTGTTTGCAAATGGCGTCATGATGTCATTGTGATTTGATACTTAAGTTGCAGATAGAGAATTAGTTGACCATGTAATGGAGCGATACACACAGTCACACTGCTCAGGCAATGATAGAGATTTTGAAACACCAATTCCCGGGCCTTGTGATCTCCCGTCATGGCGATTTAAACTGGCCGGCCAGATCGCCAGATCAGACGGCGCCAGACTTCTTTCTTTGGGGCTTTTTGAAATCTCGCGTTTACCACAACAAACCTTGCAAGTCTTGAAAGGCTTTAAGGAAGAAATCACCAATTTGGAGGATGTTTTGCGAGCAATAATTCAAAATGCCATAAAACGAGCACAAAATAAGTGCATCCACTCAGGAGGTAGTCATTTGACCGATATATTTTTTTCGAGTTGATGTCATAAATTTTACACCTTTAAATAAACTTTCCGTGAAAACAGAGCCCAGTTTTTTTTTCAATTCCTACCAAATGGCAGCCAACTCACATTATTTATTTAAACTTTTCACACTCAAAAAAGTACAAAGGCGGACTTATGCCTTAGGTATATTATGACAAGACATTAACTTTTGCTCCAACTTGTAGTGAGCCAAAAAACAAATGAATACATCATGTTTTCGTTGCTCACAAGCCCCTTTTTTCACAAATAGTGCAAAATCCTTTGATCAGCGTTGGTTATTTTGCTCCCAGCCAGTCCATGTGAGTTGTTACGTCTGCAGCAATCAGTAGAAAATACAAAACTTTTATTTATTCCAGCTTGTGTACATACGGATTGCATCTTCTTTGCAGTTGCGGAGTTGCTTCGCTCTGGTATTTTTGAATGAATAGTTTTGGCGTCCGCTTTTTCGTTGCACTTACTCTGCTAAGGGATTAATTTATTTAAGTTTTGGAAAGGCAATGTGATTTATTTAGGTATTTTTTAAAATAAATACTACTTAACATCAAATAGAAGAACAATTTTACTGAAAGATAAGACATATGATGATTTCTTCAATTGAAGACACCGATAAAAATGCACCATTTAGAAATGATTAAGTGCAATCTCTTTCCAATATATCTATATAAATAAAATTCAAAGTCCTGACTGACTGACATATCAACACACAGCCTAAATCGCTGGTCCTAGAGACATGAAATTTGGAAGGTGGGTTTTTGTAAAGAGTAGGTATCCACTAAGAAAGGCTTTTTCTAAATTCCACCCCTAAGAGGGTGACATGGGGGGTTAAATTTTTTGTGAAACTTTTTATTCTCTATGTCAATTGACTCGAAAATTGGTACACATACTCTTCAATTAAAATTATGAGACACATGTATCACAGTTTTTCTAACATCATCCACCAACAGAGTCAAATAGGGCTTCGAAAATCCTGCTGGTTTTTATCCCGGTAGTATGTTCCCGTGGGATAATTTCCGACATCCACGCGGGCGAAGTCGCGGACAGAAGCTAGTGAGAAAATAAAAACAAAATAATCCATTTATCAGACTTCTGTAAAACTAATGAACAATATAAAATAAATAGCAGGACAAAATGATTTAAAAGTTGTTGCTTAATTAACTATATTTTGTCCACAGTTCGCTGAATGAGAGAAAAGTAGCAAAACGAAAAATGTAACAGTTTTCTTTGCTACAAGAAAATATCTGCGACCATTCATATTCTAGTAAATATTTTATATTGAAGAAACTTTGAGAGCATTATTCTATACTTTTTTTTAAATGCGCAATGTCTACTTGCACATTGAATTGCACAAGTTGACGTCCAAAACTGACTTGCACGACAGTACCTAGTAAACTTCGTGTATTCATTTCATGCAAATTGCTTAATTTTACTGTTATTGAATATCTGTATTATACAGCTTGTATCAGAAAGGTGTGATCAAATCAACGGTTGGGCTAACAGACCATTGAACTGATTAACTTTCTCCGTGGGGCCAACATCGTAATCGAGAAAAAAATATTTAGCTGTCCCATACAAAACTTCAATACCTACTCGGCCCGAATGTATGGGACGTTGATTATTTTTTCTCGATTACGATGATGGTCCCATGGAGAAAGTTGTTTAGTTCTATGGTCTGTAGCACACCCTTTTTGACCGCACCTTTTATACATCTATACAGATAAATAAAATTGAAGTGTCTGTTTGTAAAGTCAAAATAACAACTTTTTACTAAATGCATGAGAAAGTATAAACGGTAGTTATAACAAAAAAGCAATTTTTAACATTTTGGTCTGTTTGTTTGTTCCGGCTTATCACCGAAACGGCTGGACCAATTTTGACGGGACTTTCACTGGCAGATAGCTGATGTTACGGGAAGTAACTGAGGCTACTTTTATTTTAGAAAAGTAATTAGGGTTCCGCGCAAAAAAATGAAAACCCATGAAATTGTGAACAAAAAGTCGGATTTAAAAAATATTTTCGCATTTGGTAGCCCAATTATCGATGATAGTTATAGGCTATTTAACATCACGCTACGACCCTTAGGAGCCGAGAATAAAGAAAAAAAAAACAGAAAACACTAAACCAAAACGAAGAAATGGCGCGGGCGGGCGGTGCAACGCGACGGGTCGGGGGACGAGGGAGTTTTATTAAAATGTGGCTGTTATTTTAGTATATTGTGTATCTTACGGGGCACAGCTAGTTTATAATAAGTATAGATAATTCTAGCAGTCACTTGATATCTATACATTTACAGAACCAGAGTTTTCCAAGAGAATCTGTCTTCCAGCAATTTTCTGTAAAATTGCCTGTTGTAGTAAGATTTTATTATTGGCTGAGATCGGCGTTCAACGCTATAACAGCTAAGCCTGAGGCTGTGGCTATGCATTTTGAAATGTGAGGATTCCTTCAGCGACGATTTGCAATAAAAGCGTTTATCGAAGTTATATTTAGAAAGTCGATATGAAATAGTGCATATTCTTAGGCAGACGTACGTAGGTAGTATAACAGATAAAAACAACGTTACGACAAATTACAAATAAACGGAAATCCAAGAAAAAACAGCATCCTGTAAAAAAAATAAGATGAAATAGAAATTCTTAACAAAGGTTCAGCTCCGTAGTTCAGGCAATGTTTGACATTCTTTATTCAACAATAACTTATTTCCATTTCGGCCGTACCTACGTCAATAAAAAGCCATGCAACTGTTTGAAGCAAAACTTCCCAAGTACCTACTTTTTGTCCGTTTTTTGCCCTGAACCCTGAAGCTACGGAGCAAGTTTAAACAAGTTCTCCCAGTTACATTAACTACCTCTACTAATATTAAAGAAAGAAGTCGCATTAGATCGTTTAGTGCAAAAAATCTGCATGATTTAGTACTTCAATTAAAGTTGGCCAAGTTTTTATTGAGTGCTGAAGATTGGTTGCTGCGGCCGCTTTTAGGCACCTCTTGGCTTGAAATTTTTAATCGAATTTTCGTTGGAGTGTTTTTGGCGAAATTTTTTTAAAGTTTCGCGTAAATTCTCGGCGCTAAAGCACGAAGCGGTGGTTATTAGCGCCTGTGACGGGTAATCGATCGGTCGTGACTCGTGGTGAGCGGTGTTAATTAATTTTCATTCTATCGTTGGTTTGTTTCTTGATTCTTTATTGGTTTTTGCTTAGATGGCGTATAGGATAGATATTATGTTCTTGCAAAGAAAATAAAAATTTCTCGGATAGATCGAGACTCACTCGTAAGGAACAATTAAAATGCGAAGGGCTTTTCTGTGAATAAATGGTCAAAAAAAAAAACGAATTTTTTTATAAGCATCTACCAAATCCATTTAGAGAGTAAAGTAATAAAATAGTTTTTCTTCGTAGGATTTATGCGTAGCCACCTACACAGCAGACGCCGTACTTTGCCAATGTTTTATCACGAGATAAAATAACAAATTCCAAGTTTTATCATCTGTTACATTTATGTGTTTCTCTGAATTACATAGGCATATTACGTGTCATGGACCATTAATAAAACATTATGTGTAGGAAAGTGAAAAAGAGACGGATTGTGTTTTGTTTGGTATGTAATGAGGTTCCGTTCCTCTTTTTTTTTTTCAAAACAAGTTAAGCGTGATGATGGCCCAGTGATTAAGGCGAAAGCGCCAGGGTAGCTCGCGAAATTCAAGTTTTCTTACGTTTTTTGCTATTTGCGGGTCAGTAGTTGGGGTGCGCGCAAGACCTTTATTTGCAATAATTTCTTGTCGTGCAAACGCCGCCTTTGAAGACATCGACTTCTTTTCTGTCTCTGCTCAAAAATTTAGAAGTCTTGTCAACAAAATAATTTAGATTATAATAGTTAGTTTAATACTAACTCATTCTATCTCCCTCTCTCTTTCTCTGTTGCTTGCATGCCTGTCGATGTTTAAGTTCACTACTAACTACTTTTCTGTTTTAACAGCTTAGAATAACTGTTACTTTTCCTGTCACTGTACTTTTAACATGTTGTGGAAAATGTCGTAGATTATTTATACATTTATGATTCTTGTGTATTTATAACTTAGTATAAGATTTTAAAGTATAAGTGTTTATTTTCCCGAATAAATAAAATAAAAATAAAAGTATTAGGTTGTATGTTGATTAAAGTATGATTCGCGACCGTAACAAATATGTATTTACAGAATTGTAATTATTAAAGTCATCAATACAATTCGCTAAGACCAAGTAATTCTAAGAAAGACTATTTCATAAAATCTTGACATTTGAGGATTATACTAACTTATGGAGTTGTATTAGTAATTCTAAAGATTATAATTCTGTAAATACATATTTTTATGGTCGCGAACCATGCTTTAATCAGCATACACCTTGACACTGAGCTAAGCAAAGAGCAAATTACATAAATCGTAAGAAAATTTGAATTTTGCGGAATAGCTTCGCGCTTCCCCCTTAAGGTCTCGCCTCTCAAGCACGACGACAACCTCTTTGCAAACCCGGACAAGTACCAATGTGACTTTTTCTACTCAGACGTACTTTCTGAGTTTATCTTGAACATTACTGACATCGGTTATAGAAAAAATATCGTGAAGAAACCGGGACTTATAGTTAACTAGCAGCACCCCGCGGATTCACCCGCATAAGTCTCGATCCCGTGGGGATATCGGGATAAAAAGTATCCTATGTGTTAATTCAGGTTATAAACTATCTGTGTGCCTTATTTTTATCCAAATCCGTTCAATAGTTTTTGGAGGAAAGAGTAACAAACATCCATCCATCCTCACAAACTTTCGCGTTTATAATATTAGTAGGAAGGATATAAGTCTGAAGTCGCAACCTATCTGAATGAGAAGAGGCTTTTGCCCTGCAGTGGGACCATAATAAACTGATATCATTGAACATTTATAACATTCACCGCAGTGCTGCAGTGATAAAGCGTCTGACTTCTAATCACATACATTGTTTAAGTCGATATACCTCCTTGCTGAACATGACCCCCTAAAGATAACTGCAACACCAAATGTTTTGGTGAAACGACGCATAGGTTAGTCTAAATATTTATCTTTAGCTAAAATGTCCTCATTTGTGCTTTTACCTATACTTCACCAACAACCGGTACTAACTCATAGTTGGATATGATAAATTGCCAAAAGGCTGAATCCTTTTTAGGGTTCCCGATTCAACAAGTAATCCTTATAGTTTTGCCATTCCAGCTGTCTGTTTGTCCGCGGCTTAGCTCAGAGACTCTTAGTACTAGAAAGCTGTAATTTGGCTCGAGTATTTATATCAATCACGCCATTATAGTGGTTAAATAAAATCTTGAAAAAAAAAATAAGGGTACCACGCCAATACGTAAAGCGGGGATGATTTTTTTCTCGTCTATCCCATGGTGTGGGGTGTCATTGATATTGCGGGTATGTAAAACTATTTCTCGATTCAGGGATCCCTTTGCGAAATACATATTATTACCCCCCCCCCCCCGCCATTTAAACGGCTGTTTATGGATATGTGAAAAAATCACGACAGTAGTATATAATTAAAACGAAGTTAAGTTTTTTCTTGGGTTAGATTCATCCCACCTACGGAACCCTTCATTGTGCATGGTCCGACGACACGCACTTGGCCGGTATTTCAATGATGGGTAAGTAGTTAAGTACAACAGCTATTTCTGTCTATTTATTAGTAAATAACTCCGCTACCAGTATGTTTGCACGTGGTAAACTTTCAGCACGATCCATGAACCGTGTCTAAATTTAGAGCTGGTAGTCAATACCTTCACCGCTGGAGGCAGATTACCCGGTTGGCCTAGATTAATCAATCGCTGTGTAAACCGGTGGCTTGTTTGAGTAGCTAACTGAGGACTATCGATTGTAGTCCTTTAATTCGGTGCCACGACTGTCATGGTACCGTGAAGGGCTGATATCGATTAAACAGGAGGAAGTAGAGTTTAGTTACTGGGTTTATACGAAAAGCCAGTAGATACAGATATTATTCTGATCGAAAAAAAAAAGTTACCCATAGTTAGTAAACTACACTTTTGAGTCAACGAGCGGGTCTAATTTATGACCGCTAGCTTGCAAGTCCGCAGTTCTTGCGTTACTATTTTCGTAGTAACGTAGCGCAGGGCATTTGCCGTACCTATTCAAGATTTAAGAGACGCTGTATCTCAAAAAATACCTCTAATCTACGAATTGAAGCTACCCACGTAATAAAATTAGGATTTGTGAGAGAACAAAAGTTTTGTAATTCCTGTCAGCATGATATCGCTCGCTTGCAATTTTCCTTACAAACGTGCTAGAACGTCAGTCACTTGCAGGACGGCCATTCCAATTCCAAGTAACATACTCCAGAACTATGTTGGAACAAGTTCGGTTCCAGTTTGGAACTATTAATTACAAGTTGGAAGTCGCTGTCGCGGGATTGGAGGCACGTCACTAGTTCGCATTAGTTCACAGTTCCCACTTCCCAGTTCGGTTACATCAGCGATCAGCTGACTCATTCGCTTATTGGCCAAGTATCGGTTACCGTGACGTCACGAAACTAATGTTGTGTTAGAGTGACGACAGTGCGCTACTTATCGACGGCGAAGTGCCAGTACCTCCTAACTGACATTTTTCGAGAAATTCACTTTTTTATCGTTTTGAATTTAAAGGCTTTATTCGCATGTTTTAGTGAAATCTCCTAAGTGTATTTTTAGTTGCAACAGCATTAAATTAAAATGAAGAAATACCTTCCAACTAAACCAACGTGTCTAATACCTCCTAATATATCTATATACTATAATCTATACATCTATATCTATACTCTATACAAATAAATAAAATTGAACTGTCTGTTTGTAATGTCAAAATAATAACATTTTACTAAATGCATAAGAAAGTATAAACGGTACTTATAACAAAAAAGCAATTTTTAACATTTTTGTCTGTCTGTCTGTTTATTCCGGTTAATCTCCGAAACAGCTGGACCGATTTTGACGGGACTTTCACTGGCAGATAGCTGATATTACGGCGGGTAACTTATGCTACTTCCAGTTTAAAAACATAATTAGGGTTCCGCGCAAAAAAATTAAAACCCATGAAATTATGAACAAAAAGTCGGATTTGAAAAATTATTTTTGCATTTGGAAGCCCAATTCTCGAGGGTAGTTAAAGCCGAGCAGAAAGAAAAAGTCAGAAATAATACTAAGCGAAAACAAAGTAATAGCGCGGGCGGGCGATTCAACGCGACGGTTGGCGACGGGTCGGGGGACGAGGGAGTTATATTAAAATGTGCCTGTTATTTAGTATATTGTGTATCTTACGACTTCCACGCGAACAAAGTCGCGGGGCACAGCTAGTATAATAATACAAATCACACATTATTATTATTCTAAATTAATAAAATAATTTAATAATTTTTAACTTCTTAAGAAATTAAACGGTTTTTTCCGTTTGTGTAAATTTTTGAGGAACTTCACCGTCGTTATGTAATTTTTAACGTATGCCAATAGGTTTACTATTGGTGACGTATGGGGCACTAATAGTGTCGTGATGGTTCAATGGTTAAGGCCTCGCCTCTCATGCATGAAGTTGTGGGTTCAAATCCGGCCAAATACCTACAAATATGACTTTTTCAATTCATAAGTACTTTTGAAGTTTTTCTTGGACATTATTGATATCGGTGAAGGAAAAAACATCGTGAGGAAACCTGGACTTGTAGTAAATTGAAGTGTTTCTTTGTAATGTCAAAATAACAGCTTTTTACTAAATGCATAAATGTAAGTATGTACGGTACCTATAAGTATAACAAAGAAACAAATGTTAAAATTTTTGATCAGTCTGTCTGTCTGTATGTCTGTCTGTTTGTTCCAGCTAATCTCCGAAACAGCTTAACCAATTTTGACGGGATTTTACTGGCAGATAGCTGATATTATAAGGAGTTACTGAGGTTACTTTTTTTTAGAAAAACAATTAGGGCTCCGCGCAAAAAAAAAAAACACATGAAATTTAAGCTATTTTACGCTTATCTCTGGAACTACCAGTCGGATTTGAAAAATTCTTTTTTCATTTGGTAGCTCAATTCTCCCTTAGAAGCCGAGCAAAAATAAAAAAAAAGTCAGAAAGAACACTAAGCGAAAACGCCTGGCTATCAATGTTCGTGCCTTCTCTGTATGCCTTTGCCCTGCAGTGGGACAATGATACACTGGTATTATAGTAAACAAAAAAGCAGCAAATTGCTAAGCTCAAAAAGATAAGAACTTTCACTTTCACACACTTAAAGTTAGCAAATTTTTGCCATAAATGTTGGTTATCAGGTTTTCGTATTAAACCCTCGATTAGTGTCGTATGAAAAAAATGGTGATGAAGGTGTTTTTATATTTAGTATTTGGCCTTTCTGACTCTTTCGCTTATTGGCGAGGTATCGGTCACCGTGACGTCAGGAAACTAATGTTGTATTTGAATGACGTCAGAGTGGGCGAGTATGATTTGGTGACGTAGGAATGTTTGCAATGCAAGTCTAGATGAGGAATATAATTATTGATTGGACGCAGAACTTAACATCTTGTGAGGAATGTAAACGGTTGGTCTTTCAATACTCTTGGTTCTTGTAATATTTTGCTCTAACTAATTAAAGCGGTACTTTCTGAAGAACATCCATCTTCCTACTGTCAACCTCACCTGCCAGGCTCACCGCACTTCAAAACCAAGCTGTAATTACCATCAGATGGCGCGATAACCAACCTCGGGTTAGTGTCAACTTTCCCTCTTTTTGTCCCTATTAAGATTTAAACCTTCTTCATATTACCTATACTTTTTTTTCCCGGGTCGGGCAAAGTGTTATTGGATTTTTCCTTCTCGAAATTCTCAGTAGCAGCCCGGAGGATTTGTGCCCGGTAGATGGCAATAGGCTCGCCCCATGTTACATGGGAGTTAAAACACAACTGGCGAAACGTGGGTGTAGTATAGGTACAAACCCTTCGAGGAATACTGACAGGCGTGATGTTGTATTGTGTGTTATGATTTTTTTCACATTACAATCTAGCCTATACCTAAGCCAATAAGTAATTTAGATATGACGGAGAAGGTACATCTCTCTAGTTATCGTCAGCCATATTGTAACTACTGCGGGCTTGCTATGGGTAGTGTTGGTTATTGCGCAATAGAAAAACTGTTTGCAGTTCAAATCAAATTATAATTTACGGTCAAATTCAGAGTAGCAATTCACACACTGTAGGTACACGACACAACTATACGGAACGCGCGACAGTTTCTAAACGTATCCACTAATCGACAGCCACCGACAAACTCTACTTAACTCCGGTTGACAAGCGTTATATTTTAGACTCTGTCAAGCGCCGCTTGGTGGCGCTGGCGTCCCGATTAGTCAAACGATGATTAACGTATTTCCGACAGATAGATCTTAATTTGCTATGTAACTATAAAATTAAGAAATGGTCCAATAACTTCTTTCTTATTCACTTTATGTTAAGGGCAAGACACTCGATCCACGTGTTCTTTATAATAGTCAACACTTCCACTAAAGTTTAAATTCACTCAAAACTATTTTTATATGTAGGTAGTCTTCGTACTATTACAAGTTGGCAAGGAGTTGGATCCCCTCGACATTCACGTGATGATGAAGGCTGTGCTCATGAGCTTTTGCATATTTTTTTATTAATATAGTAGCTGTTGCTCACGGCTTCGCCCGCGTGGATGTCAATACGGGAAGTATTATATTGTTTAGGATTTTGTTCACAATTTCATGGGTTTTTTTTTTTGCGCGGAACCCTAATTCTTTTTCTAAAATAAAAGTACGCTTAGTTACTCATTATAACATCAGCTATCTGCCAATGAAAGTCCTGTCAAAATCAGTCAAGCCGTTTCGGAGATTAGCCGGAACAAACAAACAGACAGACAACAATTTTAAATATTGCTTTTTCGTTATAAGTATACATACTGTTACATGCATTTAGTAAAAAGCTGTTATTTTGACATTACAAACAGACATTTCAATTTTATTTATTTGTATAGATTTATGACATCCAAATTGAGTTGCCAGTTAATGCTACTTTGACAATTTTCTTTCTTTTCATTGTTCAGGCGTACCTACCTACAAGCTAATCTCGCATTTGGTTTAACTGTGATGGGGCAGACTATCAAGACTTGTTTTAAATAAATCCTTATGCAAAATATCATGTTTTCGAACAATATGGTTGTCGGTTCTATCTTTCAACACCATTCATAGCAGCGACATGCAGCACGCCTGCCTGAGCACGAAGTAACGACATCTCGTCGTAAACTCTGTCACATTGATTTGTTGGCGCCTTATTTGATGTCAAAGCCAGTCTTTCGTAAAGCTCGTGAAAATTATCATTTCTTACCTTCATTTTCTTGTATTTTACGAGTGATTAGCTTTACTCATGGAAAATGTGAATGAAAAACAATAATGATGTCATTATTTTAACATAAACATAACATAACATCACGCCTTGTTTCCCCGAAGGGGTTAGGCAGAGGTGTACCTATAGTACACCCACATTTCGCCAGTTATGTTTAAGTCCCATGTAATAGAGGGCGAGCCTATTGCCATCTACCGGGCACAAATCCAGACTCCGGGCTGCTACTGAGAAATTCCAGATAGAAAAACCCAATAGCACTTTGCCCGACCTGGGAATCGAAACCAGGACCTCATGCTCAGCAGTAGCGCTTGCAACCACTAGACCAACGAGGCAGTCATGTGTCATGGTGTCATTATTTTCTTAAATGTTAATAAATTGAAAGTTTATCACTATTTGTTCTAGTTCCATAATAGTAAATTATGATACAAGTGTGTAATGATCAATGCACACGCGTTGCATACGACGTTTTTCAACACACTTGCGAGGCAAAGAATAAATAATGTTTCATAAACTAATTGCCTATGTAAAAAAAATATGAAATATGGCCCGCGGGTTTCTTTTATCGCGGTGTCTTTGCAAGTTGAAGGAGAGGCAAAGGCATGAAGCAGTCGACCAGTCTAATAGTTATTAAAAGTGTAGTGACACAGTACCTGTCACACAGTCACCAGAGAACCAGTTACCACATGCCACCGAGCCAGTTACCACATACCACCGAACCAGTTACCACATGCCACCGAGCCAGTTACCACATACCACGGAACCAGATACCTTACCATGTTTTTGACGATCTGCAAGAAAAAGTGAAGCAATCATCTTGAAAAAGACGAGTACGTAAAAGCACACTTGATAATGAAACGATATTGCAAACACCGATGCGGCACGAGCTTCATCACAACGCCGCGCCGCACACGTTCGCTAGGCCTAAGTGTTCCATTGTGATTGTATTATATATATAAGTAGGGTGTTTTAGAAAATAAATCAGTTTCAATTCCCGATCTGAGAAGTTATTATCTACAAGTACCTATCGTCACTGTGCCCAACGCTGAAAAATCATAAAAACTGAATGTTTTGTGTTATTTGGATGCATGTACACGAAAGAATCTTATTTTTTTTAACAAAAATAAATAATTTGAAGAAATATTATGTTAATTTATTTATCACATTTTATTTAGGTAAGTACACATTAAGCATAAAAAGGCATTAAGTTTCTTTGATGAGATTAAAAAAGTGCACATCTCCGACTAGTAAATAGTTATCTTATATTACCGCACTAGTGTGGTAATACAAAGTAAAAATCACGCGTATTTAATACACTGCATTATGAACGTAAAAACGGTTCAATAAGAGCCACTTTACAAGCAAGTGTGTTGAAAATAATGTTTAATTTGTCAATGAATGTTGAATACTTAGACAAAGGCTCTGTTCTTCTAGGTTTACGTAAAGACTCTTAGCATAACATTTTCGGTCTAAACTGAACAGGCTTGAACAGGAAAATTTAATTAAGTTATAGCAAGTGGGCTTTGTACTTCATCCACGAGAAGTACAAAGACAACATTTCCATATTTAATAACCACAGAACACGCCGCTTTCCTCATTACACCACAGTCAAGCTCATCTCAGTATATCTATTACACCACAGTCAAGCTCATCTCAGTATATCTATTATCTACAGCTTAGCTTAAATTTAAACGTCTTAGAATGGCGATCTAGCCTAGAAAGCCCTTATCACTTCAAAATTATACCTTATATTTGTGACATAAAGTTGGATTTTGAATAGAGGTGTACAACAGTACCAAAATCCCTATTTCATAGTATGTAATCGCTGCGAGACGTGTCACACGTCTAAGCGATGTTTTACACGTTATCTCGTCTTGAAATCTCTCGCTATAATAGATATAGCGGGTTTCATATGTCAGTCTGATTACGTCTATGTTATGGTGGTGTGTCACTTCGTCTTATTATGTGAGCTAGTTATCGAAATACGTACAAGTTACGTGCTATCAAACAAAATTAAGGAATTGAAAGTCAAAACCATACGAATTTTCAAGAAATCTTATAGCAGGCATGTATTATCAGATAAAAATGGACATCCTGGCCTCACGTCATACTGACAAAGATTTTAAGTTGTTTTGGAGGCAAACTGGGAAAATGAATGGCCTGGCTTACCTGTGAGCGTGGATGGGATCAGTGATCACGACGTGATCGCTGATCTCTTTAAAGACCATTTTAAAATAGCGCCACATTGTGATTCTGCGGAACAGAGGCGACCCTCGACTCTTGGGTGTAATGGTGCTGAGACTAGTACTCAGAAGCGAGTTGTGAGATTTACAGCAAAACAAGTGCAAAAAGTTATTCACAGTATGCAGCGAGGTAAGTCTCCAGGCTTTGACAGTCTCAGCATTGAGCATCTAAGAAATGCAGGAGTTCACCTGCCGCGCGTACTCTCCATGTTTTACAATCTCTGTTTGTGTCATGGTTATTTGCCGGATGAGCTTACCAGAACGATCGTTGTTCCGGTTGTAAAGTGCAAGACCGGGGATCTATCAGATAGGAGCAACTATCGGCCTATATCGCTGGCTACGGTATTGGCCAAGGTATTTGACAGCTTGCTTAATGACACCCTTAAAACTTATGTGGATTTACACGATGCCCAATTCGGCTTTAGAGGTGGACTTTCTACGGAAAGTGCTATCTTGTGTGTTAAGCAGGCTGTTGGGTATTACACTGAAAGGAGTACGCCGGTATACGCGTGCTTTCTGGATTTATCCAGAGCCTTCGATACTGTTTTGTACGATAGACTGTGGATGAAGCTGGAGAGCGCTGGTGTGCCGGTAGAGGTTGTATCAGTGTTAAGGCATTGGTATCGGTACCAGCGAAACCAGGTACGATGGGCGGGGGCTCTCTCCCAGGAATATGGCATGGAGAGTGGCATGAGGCAGGGGGGCATTACTTCTCCTCTGTTGTTCAACCTATATATTAATGACCTCATCTGTGAGCTCAGCAGTACTCATGTGGGTTGTTTCGTGGATGGTGTTAGCGTCAATAACATCAGTTATGCAGACGACATGGTACTGCTGGGCCCATCGGTGAGCGCAGTTCGTAAACTTGTGGTGATCTGTGAGGCGTACGCGGCGGAACATGGACTGAAATATAACAGTAAAAAGAGTGAAGTTCTGGTTTTTAAGAGTGGAAAACGTGCTCCACTCCATGTTCCGCCTATTATGCTTAATGGTGCAGTTCTAGCAGTGGTGAGCAGGTTCAGGTATTTGGGGCACGTTGTGACAGACGATCTGCAGGATGATGCTGACATCGAGAGGGAGCGCAGAGCATTAGCAGTCAGGGGGAACATGGTTGCGCGTAGGTTTGCTCGCTGCTCGAGGGAAGTAAAGATAACTCTTTTTAAGGCATATTGTCAATCCTTTTACTCAAGCAGTTTGTGGATAAATTACACTCATCGGGCTGCTAATGCTCTGCGTGTCCAATAAAACAACATTTTCAGGATGCTGATGCGGTTGCCTCGCTATTGTAGTGCGTCTGGTATGTTTGCGGAGGCGCGAACGGACGGCTTCCATGCGATTGTGCGCAAAAGGGTAGCTTCCTTGTCACAGCGTGTGCGAGGCAGTAGCAACGGCATCCTGCAGATGATTGTATCGCGTGCGGATTGCCCTATCCAAAATAAATGGATGCGCATTGTTTTGGGCGCTCACTACTAACACATTTTTATATAAAAAAAAAAATATATATTTTGATTTAATTTTAATTTGAGTTTGATTTCATTTTAATTTGAGTTTGATTTCATTTTAATTTGAGTTTGATTTCATTTTAATTTAAGTTTGATTTAATTTTAATTTCATGTTAATTTAATTTTGTTTAATTTTGATTGGTCTCAACTGAATTTAATTTTGGTTTTATTTCTAATTATTTTTTTTTTAATTGTAATTTTGGTATTATTATTATTATTTTTTTTCATTTTTTTATTGTAATTATTATTTTGCAATTGATTTTAATTTTAATTTTGTGATTTTGATTTTTTTTAAATTTTGATATTGATTTTAATTTTGAATTTTGATTGTAATCTTGATTTTATTTTTTTATTTTCATGCTACTTATTAACATAGTTTGGTAAGTTCTAATACTAACACGATATGGATGTTTTCCGAAATAAATGATTGATGATGATTAACCGAAAAATTTCCATTTTGCGCTCCTAAAAATATTATTGAACACTGTTATTATAACGATTGCGCCCCTTTTTGTGAACCTCAAATAATTCCTACTTTGGAGTCCTAAAAATACTAAATAGCCAAGTAACTGCGACCAAATTGGATGTAGCGCGGTTGGTCACAGTTCTATCCTTTTTTTTTGGTAACGGGGTGGAAATCCTCATAGATGCCCTCCACCCTGGGGTGAACAGAGGGGTTTGTCAGACTCTTACTGACTAAAACCACCCCGGTGTTCCCTCGCACACTTGCACCGGGGGCTACGGGGGCACTTAAGCACTCTTCAACACAGCCCCCGACTGGTGCCAGCCCGCATCTGCGGGCTCCGTCTTGTCAAGCGAGGGGAGTGAGGTGTTGATTCCCCTTGCGACATCTAAGAGGGGCGCGCGTGGAACACTACGCACCACCACCTCGGGTCCCCAAGTGTGCCGCCCCTGGACCCATTTAGGAGGGCCGGAAGAGGGCATTATCTGCCCTCTGCCGACCGCCCGGTGCGCCTACTGCGGGCCGGAAGAGTACTTAAAATCTCCCTCTCTCTTTCCGCTGCCTCCTTCTGCGACATGACATTTTCGCAGAAGGAGATCACCGCGTCCCAAGACGCTGCGCCACCGATCATAGAACGAATCACAGCCGGCAGCGACAGGTCGCTTCCCACTTCCGAAACGTGGGCACGGCGCGGCTCCTCCCAAGCTGCACACTCTGTACGCGTATGCCACGCCGTGTTCTCCAGAAAATGGACGCAGTGATGACACCGAGCGTCCGGCTCCCTACCTATGCGACAAAGGTACTTCCCGAAGCAGCCGTGCCCCGAGTGCAGCTGCATTGCTCTTAATGACAGGGAGCCGTGCCTCCTCCCGAGCCAGTCGTCGAGCACTGGCCGGGTCACAGTTCTAACCTTACCTAACCCATGTCGTCGGGGTAACACTAGCTTAGTTACTGCAACTAACTGCGAGATAAGACCGGAAAGTTAAAAATCAAAATTATTAAAAAAAAATAGTTGTCCCTCAATGTCGAAAGTATTGGATTTGATCAAGACTTTTTCTATTTTTGCCTGAAGTTTAAACAATTTTCTTTGTTGCAAAGTTAACTCTTTTGAGCATGACCTGAACTGTTGTTCGTCTGAATCTGATATGAGCTATAATGTACGTTGGAGATCATCGAGAATGATCTCGCGTTTGAAAATATTTTGTTAAATTAGCTCCGCCATTTTGGACGCGTAACGACGCAAAATCAACTAAAAAATTAAGAACTAAGAACACTAGGAAAAACAACTCCACAACAAGTACCTAGAAATGAATCCGGCTCGAAGGACCAAACAATTATGTGTAGTAGTTAAGGGTGAAGATTCGAATCAGCTTACCAGCAAACTCCCGTCCACTGCCTTGTGCTCCAAGGGCTAGGCGGTGGGTCTAGTAGACCTGAATCTTCTAAAACTTTACTACACATATATTCCATAGACGTTGGTTAATGTTATTTCTCGTATCTTGCGGGGATTGTAGCACGAAATCACAGAAGGACCCTTTCTTTTAGGAACAAGCTAATAGCGCGCGGACAGAACGGTTGCACGAGGTGTTTAATAGTAGTTCAGTGGAAAAACACACCACCCCGATCTCTTCAAAGTGAGAGTGAACAGGCTTCTTCTGGGTAAGCTCGCTCCATCGTCGACTTTGTCCCTGTCATCTCTGACCTGGACTAGAGTCAAGAGAAAACCTATCTCAAATAAAAAAAAACAACACGCGGAAGCGCGGCGCTACTGTGCTCATCCGTAAACCAATCAGATTGCTCAGCGAATGGGCGATGAGGAAGCCGATAGCTTTATCAAATCAAACTCTTTTCCAATTACACATAAAAGCTGTTGATTATCAAGCTCCAGGTGTGCTGTTGGTGGTCTTGACTAAATAAAAGATAGTTGTTTTCTACGTCATGATGGCTGTATTTCTAGGCAGGTACAATTTTATCAAGACGACCGATGTGTGCGCACGCTCAAGATGTCGGCGAGCGAGAGAGTGGCGGGGAGAAGCCCGCGATCGCGGTGTGGTATGTGGCCCGATGTGACGTCAGGAACAAAGCTTAATTACTAGTTGTGGGGTGAAAAACTTATCCAAAAAAAATCCTAAGATTTAATGCAGTAGGTGATACCTACCGTTGAGAGAACGGTACGTAACAGTCCTAAGCATTAGAAGCGCAAAAAGTTTTAAGACGTGCATTAAAAAAAGTGTCCATTATGAGAAGGCCTATAAGTTTTTAGAGGATCAGTTAAATACTTCCCTATTTTTAAATTCACCACAACCGCTCCAACAGCGAGTAAGGGCCGAAGTTCTTCACGAAAAAGCCTGCAATTTACGGTAAAGAGTACATTTATTTAGGAACAATCTCATTTACTTAGCTTGGGCTCACGTTAAGTAGAACACGCGACAGATTAATCGGTCGGGTCGACGCGAGCCACTGCAGCAGTTTGGGGTTGAAAGATTTAGTTTTGCACTTATATTATGGTAACGTGCTGAGGAGAGTAAAAGTTTTGTAGTGATTTAACTGTTTAAAAGGTTAGTCTCTAGATTTTAAAATATAGAAGTTTTTGGTTACCTACTGTATCAAACTATGTGAACGTGCAAAAGTTTTATGCTGTTTTGAAAATATCTATGTAGGTACCTTTGACTTCAATTTGAAAAGAATATTTATATTATTGTTTTAAAAAAATCTTATAAATTTATTTTAGTCGCACGAGCTGTCAAATTGAGGATTAATTTAAAAAAATACAAAAAGCTAAACAACCAACTTCCAAAAAAAAAACACTACAAAGTGAAAAATAACTTTTATTTCGGAAGTTGCTGTCTTTTGGAACTGTATTTTAGTTTTTGCCACCGACTTTCGAAATTAAAGTTATTTTTCACTTTTTAGTGGGTCAGTTTGTAATTTATCTTAGTTACAATAGCCTAATGTCATCACCTTTTACAAATATTGCTCTTCCCGATGCAGGGACGTTAATTTACGAGCCGATGGTGAAGTTACCATCAGCTCCGCTTCACCATAATATGCATTGTGATGAGCATAAATTGCTTAGCAACCATATTTTACTCGAATCGCAACCCGTGAAATATTTATTGTTGAGTAGTTCTGGTGGTCGTCTGTGGTCTTCATCATTTTTTCCACTTCACCAAATGGTGATTTCCGAGAGCAAATTCACGAGTTACTATAAAAAAATACCCAAATTGCCATAGGTGTGCCTATAAAATTTGAGAATTTCCCTGGATTTCAGATTCTGACTTGATGAACAAAAAATAATTTTCAAAATCGATCCACAATTTATGGAAAAATCAGTGAACATAGGCATTAAAAAATTGTACACTTTTCAACCAATACTTTTCCTACCTTTGACCTCTATCAGAAATGTGAGCTCCTTACTGTTCGCCAAATGTTCACACTCAGCACGATTTTACAACAGCACACTAACACTCCAATTCCACGACAGCCGACAATACCCAGAAGAAGAAACAGGGTATGTATTGTACCTCATCCATATTTTACTTTTACAAAAAGATTCTTTTTTTATCAAGGACCATTTCTTTATCTATATCTATCTATCATATTAACTCGAAACTCGGTACTAATACTTTTTCGGAAGTCAGTGTCTTTGGATCTGTATTTTAGGTTTTTGCCACTGACTTCCGAAATTAAAGTTATTTTTCACTTTGTAGTGTTTGTTTTGGAAGTCGGTTGTTTTTATTTTTCACTTTTTAGTTGGTCTGTTTGTAATTTATCTGAGTTACAATAGCCTAATGACAACTGCTCATCACCTTTTACAAAACATTTCTTTTCCCGAAGCAGGGACGTTAATTGTTGAGGAGTTCTCTTGGTACTTCACCAACAGCTCCACTTCACCATATGCATTGTGACGAGCTTCTATTGTTTAGCAATAATTTTAAAGTAATGGAATCGCAACCCGTGAAATACTTATTACTGAGTTGTTCCGGTGGCCATCTTACCATCTGTGGTCTTCGTCATCAGTTCCACTTCACCAAACGTTGCTTTCCGAGACCAAATGCACAAATTACTATAAAATATACCAAAATCGCTATAGGTGTGCCTATATTGAAGAGTTCCCTCGATTTCTCCAGGATCACATTATCAGATCGTGACCTGCTGACAATGGGACCACCTAGCAAGTATACCCTTTCAAATAAAAAAAGAATTTTCCAAATCGGTCCAGCCGTGCTGTAAGCTAACATGCAAAAAGCGGATTACTGAATTTCTTTCTACCAAAAATTATGATGATACCGAATACCTTCAGCCATGAAGTAGCTCATAATACACACACACTCCTCCACTCTCTCTCTCACACGTACACACACAAACACACGCGCGCGCTCGCGTACTCTCTAGTTCTTGACTTTTATTATTATTATTGTTTTTCTTCCTTTTGTAATTTTTGTCAATAATTATGTTTCAGTCTAAACAATACTTTTGTCTTATTTTCGGGAAATGAGGGCTGATTGTCCTTAATACAGGCTACTAAGTAACCTAGCTAGGACATCAGATCGTAAAAATTGTATTGTTACCTACTCATCTCAGATGTAAACTATTCTCAAGTTGTCATCCTACTTTGTAACAGACTGTACCACTTTTTATGAAATAAATAAATAAAATTAAATAAAATTTAAAAAAATACATTAAGTCGACCATAGAATCTACTCCTTTTTGGATGTCGGTTCAAAATAGTACAGAGTAACTGCGAGATCTAAGCATTAGTTTTGTAAGAATAAACATTACGCGCTCGCAATCATTCGGAACCCCAATCAATCATCGAAAAGGCTAACCAGAATACCAACAAACATTTCTAATGCAACGGATATCGTACGAAATATGCACAGAAAACCCAAAATACCTTTCAATCTACCAAAGCTCCTACAAAACTGTATCGTTAGCCGAAACCCTTGACATGGCCAGCGCGGCAGCAAAAAGTGGCGATGCACGATGTACCAATAGCCTATAAAACAAACGACGTCCTAGCAACCAGGGCTGCTACAAAGAAGGGTGTCGTGTCGAACGCGTCGGTCGCGTCGTGTCAAGCGCTTGGCTTGCCGCCAGCCGACGCGACGCAACCGTTCAATAATCCGCTAGTGCCAACCTTGAAGCATAGTGCAGTAAGGATCGCGCGATTTGTTTTGAAAATATATACTGCTAAATATATACTAGTGCATGTACCAGTGATTCATTATTGCGCTCCTCATATACTCGCCTTGTGACTTAAAATATTCTGGTCGTATGTAATTAATTTGTGTACCTTACCACAAAGAATACAGAAAATATATTGAAATATCAAGTTACGTGACTTAATCAAGTGGGTTCACGCTTAAACATATGTGGACTGCGTATCACGGCTGCGTTGCTTCGACTCTACAATACGGCTTAATACGATGGGGTAACTGAACAGACGCAGATAAAGCCTTTAGGGTACAAAAAAAAATGCATTCGAGCCATTTCTGGCATTCCACCATGGGAGTCTTGTAAACCATTATTTCTAAAATTAAAACTCCTTACATTACCCAGTATATGTATATTTAAGAATGTGCTAAATTTATCCGACAGCACTTTGATCTATTGAAGAAGGCTCAAGACCGTTGCCCTCGAAAAGTAAGACATCCAGATAGAATAGTTCTGCCTAGGGCCCCAAGGACTTCTTTGTATGAAGAGAACTGTTACCATATGTGTGGACTTATCTATAACAAAATACCAAGGAACATTAAAGATTTACCTAACAATTTACTTTTTATAAAGTTAAAATTATAGCTGCTGGATAAACGATTTTATTCTATAGGGTAATTGAATTTATAAATATGTGACGACCATTCATTTTGAATGTATTGTAAAAGTAATGAATAATAATATAAACTAGCATTGAAAGCATGCCATTGGACATAAATATTATAGGTTAGAGTACCTATAATATTTTTGATTAGCATTAAATACATTGTACTGTCAAATATCTATATATATACATTAAATACTTGCATGTCAAATATATGACTATGTATTAGAAACGGTATGTATTACCAACGTTCTGTACCAATTGGTACAGAACGTTGGTCTAGTAATTATTAAAGTATTAATCATCATCTGCCTAGCCTTTTCCCAACTATATTGGGGTCGGCTTCCAATCAAACTGGATGCAGCTGAATATCAGTATTTTACATGGAGCGACTGCCTATCTGACCTCCACAACCCAGTTACTGAGTAATACGATACCCCTTGGTAAGACTGGTTGTCAGAATTTCGGGCTTCTGCCGACCCGTAACGACTGTCAAAGATACAAGAATGACAGCCAAGACCAACGGCTTAACGTGCTTTCCGAGGCACGGAGGGGTCTTGATATGTAAAGATGGTCACCCATCCACGGACCAACCGCGGCAAGCGTAGCTTAACCTGATCGATTGACCCATGCGGCTGTTATTTTTTAGCCACAAGCCCCTTTTAGCCCAAATTAAAGTATTAATTCTTATTGCAAATAAATGATTATGATTATATGCCCAATAGGTAGAAAATGTCTCCCTTTGTACAGTTTTTTTTTATTTGTGTATAAAGTTTTAATAAATAAAAAGGGGGCTGACGTGGAAGTTTTAAGATTATAACCTTGTTTTGGGTAAAGTCTGCAGGGCGTCCAAAGTTTGTACTGCACTTTCTGTGGGATGAGTTCGGAAAGATCTGATTAGCAATGTGTGGTCCACCCTCTTAAACTAGCGTAAATGTTAAATTGTTGTAATTTCGAATCATATTTAGTTTCTTTCTGCCTGGCGTAGTGAAGAGCACCGGGTCATTCAACCACCAATTGCATACCCTGGAGTAAACCGAGTAGTCTGTCGTGAAAACTATGTACATATGTACAAACTATTCTGCGACATTCCAAACTTTGTCCTACATTATGATCGTTTCATATTATTTTGTTTATGCGATAAATTACAGAACTTCCGAAGAGACCTTGACCCCTGAATTTGTTGGTAACAACTCGCAGGAAAGGTCGGCTCCAACTTTTGTAAAGTGATATGTAACTGTGTTCCACAAGACCTTTTTACAAAATAAACAATATCATTATTTTGCTTTTGTTATTTACGAAGTAAAGTTGCGAGTGGTTGCACCGTCATTATTTTCATAGAACGATAATCAGTCTAAAGACAGATAATTATTACTCAGGTCTACACACAACCTAAGTAACCATCCATAATTTCAACATAAGTTATGTAAGTTTGAACACTTTGGAACAATATTAATATTTTGATTTAAAAGAGTGGGAGCTTCATAGAAACCTCCTACGCTTTGGAATGGGCGATTAACTTCATCTTTCTAACTGATCCACGGTCCTTAACGGTTCCAAAGTACCTGTAAGTAATTGGTTTTATTTTAATAAATGCTTTGAGTTTCAGTCTGAGTTTAAGGCTGCCTTTCCATCGCGGGATGTTTGAAAGAGTTACCGTGGCCCCTGGCACAGGCAACAGAAGGAACACGGGTGGGTTTTAGTCAGTAAAAGTCTGACACGCCCTCCCGCTCCGCCCAGAGCGGGAGAAGTCAATTGATAATGTCCCATCCAAAAAAAAAGCCTGCCTGTCCAGCAGAAATTTGCAAGAAATATAACAAAACGGTGTCTGCTCATGTGTCATTTCCACCAGAGTTGTGGTGTGGCGAAGCGAATAAGACGTGCAAAGCGCATCTTCATAGCGATTTGCGCGTGTGTAAAAATCTTAGCTTCATTGAACTATTATCCACCAGAGCTAAGTCAAGCTACGCTCTGTAAATTAAACGATCCCATTAGGTAATATCGTACACAGCTACACACCCATCGCTACACAACTCATCACATCGGTGGAAAGCTAGTCTAAGGGGTACTACACACGTCACGTTCGGGTGGCACTTTTGATTCGGCTGTATCTGTTGAACAACAAAGCCGACCCGAACCAATTGCTACACATATTTGACTCGTGCCAATCGGCAAAGTTCATTCGGTATCAACCCTCGCTTAATCATGTTAGGGTGTGCTCAGCACAATTCGAGCAAAGCCGAGCGGCTTTTTGCCGAGCCATATAACTACATACCTATATTCTATTTAACGGCTCGGTTGTACAGCACCCGCACATGTGTACTGTAGTGATCTGCCAGGATTCCACGGCAGACCACTACGTATGTGTGTGTGGTCTCGTTTTAAAGGTGTGTTTAGTGGACGTATAAATTAGACACACAGGGAGCACTGTAATTATTATTTTATTTCTTATAGTAAGCACGTTACATTATCAACGTAAAACTAGGAATGCCTCAATATAAAACAATTTTACTATATGTCATATTTTAAACTATTCTATTTTACATTAAACCAGTGTTTGTCTTATCAGCCAATTAAACAATTTGCGGTTTCGGTCTCATGCTGAAGGCAGGCCCGATTAAAGCCTCTACAGTACCACACCCCTAAAAATTGTAGCTCGTGAACGCACGTTCTTTTGTTTCTACCTACCCCTATAGAGAACAATAGCGCAAGTACGTTCTGTTAGTTTGTATTATTTACAACAACTTCCTTGCTCTCCAGTGTTAGTTCTAAGTACCTCATTAATATTCCGCTGTTTATTGTGGCCATGAATAAATGTATGAGCGGGAAGTTTCCTGGCGCCTGTATCGATGTAATGGAAGTTATCGGTGTAAAGAATATCAAAGATGAAGAGTTTTGTATATATAATTTTAAAGTTTTATTTACTTTATATTTTTGTTAAAACAGGTTTCAAGGGGCTGGTTTTAATCAAAAACACGGTAGAAAATATTATTTTAGTAGAGGATCAATTTAGAAGGTTTAAAATAGCTATAACCGAAGCAATGGCTATTTAAAACTTATGTAAGTTTTATTTTAGCTATAATATGTTTATAAGGAGAAGTAGAAATGCCAATCTGCGAGAAAGTTGTAAAATACTCATAGTTTTCAATAATAATAATACATCAGTTTATAACTACCCTATTCTTATAGAAAAATAACGACCATTGATCACCACCACCAACGCAAGTCACCGTTTTCACATCCAGTCACCAAAACCAAGTTTCCTCACGACTTACCGCAACTCAGTGGTGTCCAAAATAAACGACTCTTCCCTTCTTAATTCCATAAGTCGTCCCATGGGAGGAGTCTATGCTCATTTTTAACTTGACCTCTTCGAACCTCGCCGCTTCATCCGTTTCGCGGCCTGCGAGTGACTTTGCACATATTTCAGAGGGCACGCATCTTGACCTCATTTGCTGCAAGGTTACAACTATAAGTTTTATGTCTGTGTTTGAGTTTGGGATGTTTGTGTTTGAGTTTGGGATGTTTGTGTTTGAGTTTGGGATGTTTCCAATGAGTAGCCAATCTTCAAAGTTTTGAAAGTTTAAGTTTTATTATATTTTGATTTAAGATTCAGTCAACATAAAGTACATAATTAGTCATTTGTGTAGCTTTTATGACTTAGATCTGGAACCGTACAATATAATTATATGCGTAATTAATATGAGTACACTGAGGGCCTAACCAAGTGGCCATCGCTCTCAGAGCGATTTGTGTGTCTACAACGACTTTGACAGGTCAAGACAATACATTTGTGTGTCTGCAACGACTTTGACAGGTCAAGACAATACATTTGTGTGTCTGCAACGACTTTGACAGGTCAAGACAATACATTTGTGTGTCTGCAACGACTTTGACAGGTCAAGACAATACATTTGTGTGTCTGCAACGACTTTGACAGGTCAAGACAATACATTTGTGTGTTTGCAACGACTTTGACAGGTCAAAACCATACATTTGTGTGTCTGCAACGATTTTGACAAGTCAAGACAATACATTTTTTTATTTTTACATCATCGTTATCACCATTGGATGTTGGAGGAGCTCGTGGCTAAGTAATAACAGCCGCACGGGTCGATCCATCAGGTTAAGCTACGCTTGCCGGGGTTGTCCGTGGATGGGTGACCATCTTTACATACCGAGACTCCTCCGTGCCTCGGAAAGCACGTTAAGCCGTTGGTCCCGGCTGTCATTCGTAGATCTTTGACAGTCGTTACGGGTCGTCAGAAGCCCGAAAGTCTGACAACCAGTCTTACCAAGGGGTATCGTATTACCCAGTTACTGGGTTGTGGAGGTCAGATAGGCAGTCGCTCCATGCAAAATACTGGTATTCAGCTGCATCCGGTTAGACTGGAAGCCGACCCCAACATAGTTGGGAAAAGGCTAGGCAGATTGATTGATTATCACCATTGGACGTTGGAATTAATTTACGTTTATTTCTCATAGCATCACCGTTGAACGGGGTTTGCGACATTACCCCTCTGTAGAGCAAGAGTCTTGACGGCATTCTGTCACCGACTAATTTAATCATCAAAATCTACATACAGTGTATGCTCTCAAGCAATGGGTACATTCGCTCGTACACTTTTCACATTACAAGCTAGTGCTAACACTAAAGCAAACCGTAATGAACAAGCTAAGGCCAGTGCTACACTTGCCAAGAATGCTTCGCTATGTAAGCATACTTAATGTATTCGTGAACGATTCATTCGGGTCGTATGAACAAGGCATGCTCGTGAGGCATACGGATAGCTTAATTTATGGGAACAATGTATTAGTGCTTTAGATTAAGGTCTTTTCATACTACTGTTGTGTTAAATGAACATGTTTAAGGCGGTAATTAATTAAAAGATAAGAGAACAATACAAACAATTATGACTTATGTAACCTTTTACACCATTTATAAACGCGGAGTAAAGTCTCAACCAGTGTAACATTCAGATTAACGAGAAACATGGCGATCTCCTACAAACTTAAAATAATTGTGCTACTTAAGATTTTAATAATAAAATCTTTCAATCAGAAATTTAGTCAGTGGGCTATAATGACTTACAAACACATACCAACACAAATTTTTAAGGCCAGTGCTACACTGGACAAGAAAACCTCGTAATATAAACATGGCATGCGCCTTGACGAATTACCGAGTATTCGTAAACAATTCATCTGGGCGACTGCCTCCGGTGCACAATGCGGACAAGGTCGAGTCATATTACATCGTGTGTGCTTCGCTTAATACACAAAATATGCTTGTCGTATTGTTTGAAAAATTACATTGTAAATTCTTCTTTTCTAAAATAAAAAATAGCTCTTGCTGTTGTAAAAATAGCCAGCTATTTTAATGCAGAAAATAAATGAAGCCGTTGGTCCCGGCTGTCAATTTTAGATCTTAGACAGTCGTTACGGGTAGTCAGAAGCCCAAAAGTCTGATAACCAGTCTAAGTCTTACCAAGGGGTATCGTGTAGGGGGTGTAAGGGAGCACGCTTACCATCTCAGTGCCCCAAGTCAACCCCACCTGCTCGTGAAGCACCCTTTTTTTTGGATTCAGTTGCCTGTGCCGGGGCCACGGTGACTCTTTCGAACATCCCGCAACCCTAGCTGGCATCGGCCCTAGCGGACCCCGTCATTAGTGCAGACATCTCTTTGAGGCGCGCGTGGAACACAACACGCCGTGGACCCGGGCCTGGTCCTTACCGGACGGCGAGCTACCCATTGCTCGCCGTCCGCAAGCCCGCGCCTACGGTGGCCGGGAATCAGCTACCAATTCCCGACGCCCAGGGCGTCTCCTGCGGCGACTAGGGGCGAGAGGGCGCAAAGCTTGCCTCTCCCTCACGCGTTCCGCCTCCTCCTTCGCGAGCATTACTGCCTCACAGAAGGAGGTGATGGCTCCCATTTACTCTAGCTCCGTATCGTGAAGCACCCTGCTGAATAACAAACGAGGCTCTGATAACCGACAATTGCCGGTATAAACATTTCTAAATAAAACTTCGCGGCTAAATGGCGCAGACTAGTGACGGGCAGCAGCGTCACTAGTGCAAGAAGCTGTGATCTGCGATCGCCAACCCACATGCCCAGCGTGGCGATTATGGGCAAACCCTCCAATGGCAAGCCAAAATTAACCACGGCCCCCAGTTCCCGGCCGCTTTGCTGTTCCTGATTTTGGCGGCGGTCACGGTAAAAAAAAAAAAGTTTATTTCTCACCATTTAAACTTACAGTTACTCAATTAGGTACAAGTGTACAAGTAGGTATTTCACCTTTTTGTGGTGATACTCAATACTCAATCATTTATTGCATTCCACAATGTATATGCTTAGGTGGTAAGTAAATATTTGCTGAAACAATCGTGGACCCTGTCGGGCACAGCAAAAGAAAAGTTTGAAGGAAGAGGACTTATTTAGCTATTCATGCAACTAACTTATTCTAAGTATAATCTACTAAGGTATCATTTTATTACTTAATTATTATTTTAATCAATATTTTTTTTTTATTAATATATATGATCATGTCAGTTCTATACATTAGGATAAGGTGCACAGAGTATTGACCCCAGCCCCGAATTATGAGAAGGCTTTTGACTCGATCGAGACTTGATCTATTTTGGAGTCTCTGCAGCGATGGCAAGTAGACTGGCGATACATCCAAGTGCTGAGATGTCTTTATGAAAACGCGAAAATGACCGTTTAAACTCAGGACCGGCGAACTGAACATATCCCCCTGTGTCGAGGGGTGAGACAAGGGGACGTAATTTCCCCGAAATTGTCCTCTAACGCATTGGAGGATATGTTTAAGATGCTGGACTGGGAAGGACGCGGCATTAACATCAACGGCGAGTACATCTCACACTTGAGATTTGCTGATGACATCGTCATACAGGCTGAATCGCTGCATGACTTGCAGCAGATGCTGGACGGCCTATGTAGTTGATTCTTCTGTACGCATTAGTCTCCGGATGAACTTGGACAAAACCAAGATTATGTTCAACGAACACGTCATTCCGGAACCGATTGCTGTCAATGGCGGTGCTCTTGAGGTTGTTCGAGAATACGTTTACCTTGGGTAAACTCTGCAGTTTGGTAAGAACAGCTTTGAGAGAGAGGCTAACAAAAGAATTCAGCTGGGGTGGGCAGCGTTTGGGAAGCTTCGTCGAGTCTTCTCGTGGCGTATTCCGCAGAGCCTAAAGATTAGTCTTCAGTCAGTGCGTCCTGCCTGTTATGACTTACGGAGCCGAAACGTGGACACTCACGGTACGGCTGGTCCATAAATTCAAGGTCGCTCAGCGAACTATGGAACGAGCTATGCTTGGAATCTCTCTGAGGGATAGAATCCGGAACGAGGTGATCCGGCAGATAACCAAAGTTGTCGACATAGCTCACAGAATAAGCAAGCTGAAGTGGCAATGGGCCGGCCATATTAGCCGTAGAACCGATGATCGTTGGGTAGACGTGTTCTTGAGTGGAGACCGCGAATCGGCAAACGTAATGTAGGACGCCCTCAGTCTAGGTGGAGCGACGAACTTCGCAGGGTGGCTGGTAGCAGCTGGATGAGAGTTGCCGAGAATCGAGCTGAATGGCGTACAATTGGAGAGGCCTATATCCAGCAGTGGACTGCTGTAGGCTGATGATGATGATGGTGATCGTGTTACCCAGTAACTGGGTGTGGAGGTCCGATAGGCAGTCGCTTCATGTAAAATATTGGTATTCAGCAGCACCCGGGTAGTTTTTAGTTGGGAATAGGCTAGGCAGATTGATTGAAATGCCTCTGTCGAGAATTCATAATTCTTTAGACAAGGAGGAAAAATGAGTTTAGTTGAGTGATTGTATTTTCCCTAATAGTTATTTACACAGCACATTCCTTAGCAGATCCATACAATAAAGGTATCACTTGCAATAAGTCTACTCAAGTAAACATGTAGAGTGCTTGTGAGCAATTTATTTGCGATGCTAAATCGCCTTGTGTTGTATGCTAGTTGCTAGACTTAAAGGAATATTTTTTTCTGACGATTTTCTTGGTACCTAACTAATATTATTCATTACATAAACATCTTATGTAGAATTAGAAAATTATGGTAGCTTTGAAAAGAGTAACTGTTCTACCAAAGAGAATTTCTAAGAAAAACTTGATCTTATTTTTTTTTTGATGTTGTTGTGTTATTAATGTTTTCTATACATACAAATAAATAAATTTGAAGTGTCTGTTTGTAATGTCAAAATAACAATTTTTTACTAAATGTATAAGAAAGTAGGTATAAAGGTACGGTACTTAACACAAAAAAACATTTTTTTACTTCTTTGTCTGTCTGTCTTTCTGTTTGTTCCAGCTAATCTCCGACACGGCTGGACCGATTTTGACGGGACTTTCATTGGCAGATAGATAGCTGATATTATAACGGTTAACATTGGCAACTTTTATTTTAGAAAAATAATTAGGGTTCCGCGCAAAAAAAAATTAAAACCCATGAAATTATGAACAAAAAGTTGGATTTGAAAAATTATTTTTGTATTTGGTAGCCCAATTCTCGAGAATAGTTATAGGCTATTTAACATCACGCTAGTCGTAGCGTGATGTTAAATAGCCTATAACTTTTCCTCTTTAACTCTTCCTCTTTTTTAACTTTTTTTTTCTTTTTTTTCCTAAGGGTCGCCTTAGGAGCCGATCAAAAGGAAAAAGTCAGAAAGAACACTAAGCGAAAACGAAGTTATAGCGCGGACGAGCGATTCAGCGCGACGGTTGGCGACGGGTCGGGGGACGAGGGAATTTTATTTTAATGTGGCTGTTATTTTAGTATATTGTGTATCTTACGACATCCATGCGAATGAAGTTGCGGGGCACAGCTAGTTTGTTTTATAATCGTTCAAGCGCCTCATACTCGAGAGGCAATCCGTTAGCAAAATATTTGAAAATGTTGATGTCAAAAAAACTATTTTCAACTTTCTGTAATATCGTTTATTTTCATTCATTCGAGATCACGAGTACCTGCCTATCTACACTAAAAACTACAATAAACCTTCATTCCAACACCTATCTAACTCGAAATGCCTGTTTCACATTGCCAAGAATGCAAACAGGATGATGCATACGCGAGCGATTCATTCGGGATGTGTGAACGAGGTGGTCTCGATGTCTCACCAACTGTCTAAATATTTACAGAAAGCAGGCTCCGTACAACGGGTGAAAATGCCGGTACACATAGACACACGCCTACGTACAGCGAGTGCACGCGCACTCGCGACTGGCATTTGTTTGAGATCGTCGTACGTACGCGTCTAAGTGTGCATGCGCCTGTTTTCGCTCTTTCTATGATGCTGACCTTCTGTGCCCATATATTTTGTACTACTTCGGTGCGAGATGATTATGCAGTTGTGCACTCCGCTTAACTGGCAAAATATTTATGTTTGCAATGCTTTGTAAGCTTGCTGGTAATAAATGAGTTTCTTGTCGTTTCGCGGCTGCTTCGCGACGGGAATGAGAATTCAGACGGAGAATAAACTGGCGGAACGGATTTTATATACATTTTACTTCGTGTTTTCGTGATTATTTGGCGGCTTCAGATTTAGGCGTGAATTTTATTTTTGTGATTTTTATCTAACTCAAACGCAAAACGTTTATTTCAATTAAACCAATTACAAGCACTTTTGAATAGTCAAGGGGTCGGTCAGTCAGGAAGTTGAAGCTAGTTGCCCATTCCAGACCGTATTGATTCAAAGAAAGTATTGAGCTTCGACTATTGTTTTATGTCCACATAATAGTCCATCCTTATAAAAGTGCAGATAAAACCAGAAGACAAGCAATAAACAATAAACGTATTTTCTTGTTTCAATTAGTTTCAAAGATTAGGTGTAACACAAGAACTTTTTCTCATGCCAAACAAACAAACTAGTCAGAGTCGACAAAAGAACGACAAACGTTTAGAAAAAAGAAAGTTCTAAACAAAGTTTTTAATTAAATTCTTTAACCAACACAATTTGACATTTAATTAAAAATCTCAATTACACTCACCGACTGTACCTGACCTCAAAGTTGTGGTTCAGTTCCGCATGACCACTCGTACTGCACATAAATCGCACCCAGCTTCATTTGGACACGGAGGTAGGCGAAAGTGGAGTGCAAATTTTAATACTCTACTGCGGTCCGTTGCAGGGATGCAGTGGGTACTAACGTTAGAGGATATTATGGGTCGCAAACATTTGAAAAAAGGATTTGGACACCACAGGACTAAGATTTTTTAAAGCATAAAACACCAAGCAGTCGGCAGATAGACTTATTAGAAAGGAGTTAACAGAAATTTGGTACCTAACGTTGTGCGCTACATTTGACTAACATTTATAAATGATAGTTCATTGGTCAATATAACACTCCGTTTGCTCATTACTCTATGGCAGCGAACCACAAATGGCTGCAGCACATAACTGCTGCCGGCTCCACTGCATCGGTGCAGAACATTGACTGCTCTACCCAATTGCTATTGATTCGTTTCTCTGTAATTAATGGCTATTTAATTATGTTGTTGGTTTACGAATGAATAACTTATGTGTGTCATCTTGGCGTATTGAACGAGAGCATATCAAACGTATTGTGATGATTGCACACTCTGAAGCAGAAACGATACTAAATAAAATGAAATGATGCTAAGAAAATTTTACACGTCATTTTTTTGGTCAATTTTTGAAAACTAGATGGCGCTGGCATTTCCTAGCTGCTGATCCCTGAGAAGAAATGCAGAAACAAGCTCAGAGGTCATGGGTGCCTACTCCGAACGTAAATCCCAAGTATCGGCCGAACGTTCGGAAGTTTTCTACTATACTTTTTTCTATTTCGTTCGGTCGGTTCGGATCCGACCGAACGTCAAAATGAAGTTCATTGAACAAACGTCAAAATTAATTTCGTCCGGATCGGAACCGGCCGAACGAAATAGAATGAAGTATAATAGAAAACTTCCAAACGTTCGGCCGATACTTCGAATTTACGTTTCGGAGTGGACCCCCTGGTCTCTTTTAAAGTCCAAACATTATATTATTAAAATTTATGTGAGCCTAACAATGCAGAGAGCGAAGTGAAGCAACACTCTAACGACTTACCGACTACTATCAAGCTACAAGACAGTCTACGTCGAATGTTTTGTTTGATGACGCGTGTTAAGATCATTAAAGGTTTTTAAGGGCTAGGTTAGGCGAGTATTACAGCTTGCATAAATGTCTACGTATGTTACTTTTAGATAAAAAACATTTTTATAATCACGACAAACCACAACCGTATTCACGCGTACCTAACACCGCATATTACCTAACATCGCTACGGAATCCAGTAACTACCAAGTTATTATCATGTATCCGAGGTTTCCTATTAATATGACCACAGACTACACAATAATCTAACGCAGCAATAAAACAGTACACCACTCCGGAATCCAACTGAGTAACATTGAAGGAAAGTCTTGTTTTAATCTAGCTAAAAGCGTAGACTGTGTACTCAGATTGAATTTAGACAAGAACAAAGTTAAATAAAGAAGTACGAAGCAATTTGTTAAAGGCTTTTTGAATGAGGAAGCGTTTGAATGAGTAATATATATATGGTTCTTTTATGCCAGAAATAGGTTGATCTGGGTACGAAAGGTAAAGAAAGGTGGATCAACTGTATGCTGTATGCTAAAATTGTATGCTATTTATGTGCTTAAAATATCTGGTACAATGAAAGTAGCAAAATATTCTAAAAAAGCTTGGCAGGTTAATAAAAATGATTTACCAATCTATAACATTAGATATCATCAATAACGTACTAAACTCCTTTTTGTTTACTAGCTAGCAACAGCTTATCTAGTTGAATGGGGAAGGTCGGTCAAAGCTAATTGTAGATGGCGTGACCATAGCTAGGTCCCTACTTCCTACAACGAATGTGACATTTCGTTCAATAATTCCATTTCGTGCTCATTCATGAGTTTGGTTTTATTCTACTTTTTCGTTATTTTCGGTGATTTCCATATTTTAAATCAATATTTATTCGACACGGAAACTGTCACAATTTAAAACCTTAAATATTATGTATTTCCACGTAATCTCTTTCTTCTAAATGTTTCCGACATAAGCTCGAACTCTGTTTTTTCAAATAATTCCCTACGAAAAGCTTTAAGCCACAATCTTCTAAGCTTGGGGTCTTTCGGAAAATGGTGGACTCGTATTTCCGAGCATTTAGGAACACAATAGCGAGCCATTTTCCCAAAAATATATAAAAACCGCCTCACGCCTTGCATTATTACCTTGTTTTAGGAACTAGCTACGACAGCGCCATTTTGACAGTTGCCTTCCCCATTCGTCTGTCATCTTATTATTTTTTTACGAACTTACTTATCTATGCAACCTCTTTAGTTCTAAAGTTAGCGATACGCGACGATCACTGGCCATCTGCCTTCAAAAAATTTGTTAGATGTCATTAAAATTTCCTTTTAAAATTATTTTTCCATGGTTAAATGGCTGCTGTCATTTTATTTTCACCTAAAAAGGCCAGCATAATTCAAAAATCTATTGTAACCTCCTTTGTAAAAACTATTTTATAATGAAAGGAATCGTTAAGAAAACGTGTGTGTTTTTGTCTAATGTTGTTAGCTTTTGGTATATAGTGCAAAAAGTTCCAGAGCTGCTGCAGAGATTAATTCGATTCAACCATCATAACAAACATATTTAAAATATCATTATACTTAAATGTTTTAGATTTTCTTTTAGTAGTAGCAACAAATCCTACTTCCACTGATAAAGCAATACTAAGTAATGTAAAACGTTTTTAAATGTCTTTTGAACATTCTAGAATAAAATACGAAGGGTAACGGATATAAACGAAGGGTATAATGTCGCACGTAAGCGATCGATCACAGGCAGCTTGGGGATTTTAAACATTATTGATGTATTAGGTAAAAGGGGTTCAGGCATATAAGGTGCTAGGGAAATTAGAGTTAGTATTCCGGGAGGTATTCTCTTTTAAATTTCTGGCTTTATTAATGATGTTGACACGTAATGAAACAAAATAAATAATTAAATAAAACTATTCATACTTTGCGCAATGCATGTTTTTGGTAAAAAAAGATTTGCGCACGAGGTATCCTGCATCGTGCATTTAAAAGGTAGTTTTGATTGTGAGATTAATCTATCCACTAATTTCACAATTAATTTTATTATTTTTGTCGGCCGGCTGCCAGTGTTGGCAGACAAAAAAAAATGAAATTATAAATGATTAGTACTATAAAGTAGTCTGTCTAACTGGATGCTTTTACTACTAATCCCGTGGTTTTACGAATCGTAATCAATATCGTATTCTTCTTAACGTGTTGATGGTGATATAAACAGAGGCGGGCCAGATTGTGGCTACTAGTACCTTCAGTATTATATTGAAATATCCCATACAAATGCACATTGTAAATGTACACTGTTAGTTCGACACTGTGGTTGTTTTCCCCGGAAACTTTCAAAAAGGAATACCATGAACTAGTTTAAAATACATCGAAAACACACCCTACCAGCCCGATCAAGAAATTCTAATGTAAAAGAATAAACTCTTATAAAAGTGTTCTTCACTTGCTCTACACTGAACAGCAAAGGAATTGATAGTCTCACAGGGAACGCCTATTATAGACCCGTTATACAGCCTTTATAGAGTTTATCGATGCCCGGGAGCCAGACTCTACTATAATGGAGCTGTGCTAGAGTCCTCGGAATTGTGCACAAGGAAATGCTAAGACGGGTATGTATATTGTTGCAGTAAATATGTATATAGGGAAATATGTATATAGGGAAATATGTATATAGGGAAATATGTATATAGGGAAATATGTATATAGGGAAATATGTATATAGGGAACGATAGAGTGCTACGACTTATGTGCTTGATCAATTCTTGGTTGAATTTGTAAGTCGTTAGAAATTGTGTGAGCAATGTTATAGAATTTCAAATCCAATCAAATTATTCATTCGGATAACATCGGTATATATAGGGTAATGAATGTATAAAATTAATAGAATCCACGTACCTATTCACCATTTTTGGTAAAAGAAACTTTTAAAAACAAAGTTTTTTCCTTTTCTGTGTTCGTTCAGACTCGAAACTTTATAAAACTGCGAACGAAAGTTTAGATACGAATACCTAATTTCAAAGACATTTTTTTATTGCTGTACATACATTTATGGTGGTTTATTTCTTTAGTTAATTTATTTGTGCGGCAATGCCGCTACTCTATATGGTACATTACCAGCCGAGCGCGATGCGGAGAAATTTTTCAACGCCATATTTTAGTTCGTTAATATTTTAAGTTATGATATTATTATTTTATTAATTAATTACTTATAGGTATAAGTTTTTATTTCAAAGACTATTTTCATTCAATAAGTACCTATAGTTTCCAATTTCTTCACGATTTTTGCGTGTTTTCGCATCGAATCTCAAACAAGTCTCGACAGACAACTATGACTGACATTACATTTATTTATCTCGAGAGCACGTAGCACTCTCATTTCCTTTCAAAAGAAAGCTTTTTTGTTTCCTTTTGAAGTCAAACTGTAACGAATGAGTGATGGATAGTTATGACAGAAATGGCGCCATCTTGTCTCGCTGTAGGCACCTAAGGTATCCCGTTAAAGGACAATGAGAAAAAATTACTTCAGACGAGGCTACGGACAAATATCTATTAAGTTTTGTAGTCATTTGACAGACAACAGTAGGCTATATCGCTTTTATTAATTATCACGGAATGTGAGTCTCTTGTGAGATGTGATCGTTAGATGCCATCGCAGACTATGTGCATAATATGATCCCACTAACAAATAAATAAGTTACATAAAAAGTTTGTCATTAACAATCGTTTTTAACTCTAAAAATGTTTAGCTGCACCCCGCACCGATCAACCTTATATTTGTTCGCTTGCAGGCACTGGTTTGAAGCTCGAATGTTTGTTTAATTTATTGGCAATTGGCACCCATAACACAGAAAACCCAATCAACGGTAATTATCGGTCGGAGGTCAGTTTCACGATAAATTAAACTGGATTTAACAGTGTTTCAATTGGGAGCAGAATAGAGCAGGACTGCAGGAATTGTGTCAATGTGTAGGTAAACTGGTTGAATTTCAGTGTATGCTGAAATGAACCCAAGGGTCACAGATATTGGGATGCATACACATTCACACCTAACGGTACGTGTGAAGGCTCATCGATGTGTCAAATTCCTTTAATGGCGAATAAAGAAATTTAATATTTTCGTGTGTACTAGCTGTGCCTCGCGACTTAGTTCGCGTGAAGGTTGTGAGATACCCAATATAATAAAATAAAAGCCACATTTTATTAAAATTCCCTCATCCTCAGACCCGCCGCTTTGCAACTCCCTCCCGCACTATTACTTCGTTTTCGCTTAGTGTTCTTTGTGACTTTTTTATTTCCGACTAGTAGTTATCTAGCTACTAATATAGACTCTCTGTTATTTTGACATTACAAACAGACACTTATTTATTTATATATTTATTTATTTAATACTTCATGCACAGAAAAGTACAGAGGCGGACTTAATGCCATAGGCATTTTCTACCAGTCAACCTTTGGGTGATGCAGAGACAAACAGTGGTAGGTGCAGTTATGAGAAATTGTGGAATACATATTTATTTAAATATAAAGATACACATATATCTATTACAAACTATAAATATAATTATATATACCTAATTATATATAAATAAGCGCAAATAAATATACACTTCAATCACTACATAGACACTTCAATTTTATTTATTTGTTTTTTATGTATTGTATGATGATTGTGGTTCATATTAGAATGTTATTCAGACGTCTACTTTAGGAACTCGTGGCTAAGTAATAACAGCCGCACGGGTCGATTCGTCAGGTTAAGCTCTGCTTGCCGGGGTTGGTCCGTGAATGGGCGACCATCTTTATATACCGAGACTCCTCCGTGCCTCGGGAAGCACGTTAAGCCGTTGGTCCCAGCTATCATTCGTGGATCTTTGACAGTCATTACGGGTCGTCAGAAGCCCGAAAGTCTGACAACCAGTCTTACCAAGGGGTATCGTATTACCCAGTTACTGGATTGTGGAGGTCAGATAGGCAGTCGCTCCATGTAAAATACTGGTATTCAGCTGCATCCGGTTAGACTGGAAGCCGACCCCAACATATTTGGGAAAAGGCTAGGCAGATAGATTTATGCAGACATCTAAAGGGTTTTCCAATAGGGACGGGTCGATATTGACAGTCTGTGGGAGCCATACTATTTTGGTGGGATCTGTAAAATCTGTTGTATGTTATGCAGTCAGTGATGCCAAATCACCATGGCAAGTTACACGGTTGAGCAGCATGTGCAAATGATAAAACTTTATTATCAAAATGAGTGTTCGTTAGTGCAAACGTTGCGCGCATTGCGCCCATTTTACGGCAGACGCGGTGACCCTTCAAAGTCCACTCTCCAACGATTGGTGACTAAATTTGAGACGACCGGTTCGGTAAACAACCAAACAACACCTTTACGTCAAAGGAACGCCAGATCGGCCGAGAACATCGCCGCTGTACGTAAGAGTGTTCAGGAGACTCCGAGGCAGTCGATTTCTCACCGTGCTCAAGAACTCGGCCTTTCGCAGACCTCAACTTGGAGAATTTTGCGTCGGGACTTGGGTCTGCATCCGTACAAGATCCAACTGACCCAAGAGCTCAAAGTTAATGACCATAAACAACGCCGTGTGTTCGCTGAATGGGCATCGGAACGCTTGGAAGAGGACCCCGATTTTGGCCGAAATATAATCTTTAGCGACAAGGCACATTTTTGCATGAATGGTTTTGTTAATAAGCAAAATTGCCGTATATGGGATGACCACAACCCCATGAGGTTCACCAGGTGGCAATGCATCCACAAAAAGTTACTGTTTGGTGCGGATTTTGGTGTGGTGGCGTCATTGGTCCGTACTTCTTCGAAAACGACGTTGGCGAGGCCATCACCGTCAACGGCGAGCGCTACAGATCAATGATAAACAATTTCTTTTGGCTTGAATTGAACAATATGGACGTGAACGACATGTGGTTCCAGCAAGATGGCGCTACTTGCCACACAGCGAACGACACAATCGACATTCTGCATGAACGGTTTGAGGGTAGAGTTATCTCTCGCAGAGGTGACGTGAATTGGCCACCAAGATCATGTGATTTGACTCCGCTAGACTTTTTCTTGTGGGGTTTTCTGAAGTCGCAGGTCTATGCCAATAAACCACATTCGACCGTTGCCCTGAAAGCCAACATAACGCAGGCCATCGCTCGGATTCAGCCGGATCTATGCAGCAGAGTCATTAAAAATTGGACCTCTCGGATTCGTGCCACCATACGAAGCCGCGGCGGACATTTGAACGATGTCATATCCATCCATAATGGCATAAATGGGCCTGTTAATATCTCACACACATCTTGTTTTATTCAATTTTAACATCGACCCGTCCTTGTTGAAAGACCCTTTATTACAGAGCGGTATGTGCTTAGCCAAATCCCATTCTGATAATGTAATAAGTGCCGATAGCAGAGAAGAGATTGAACAAGACGGATTTATTTCACGTAAGCTTTAAAGGAAGAAATATAAAAATGTAAATCACATTACTACTTGCCGGACTTTGGACCCACAATCCGGTGCGGGTCCTTAAACCTCCAAGCCGAGGGTTACCGACCGATAATTCAAAATCTATCAAATCCCTACTGAGAAAATGTTATCGTTGGTCCCCAAAATATTACAAAAGATTTTTTTATCTTTACAAAAGGTTAATCCGGTCATTCCCCTTAGTAAGCCTGCATAAACTCAATAAGTAAAATGTTCCTTTACCAATACCTGTATCAAATACAATGTATTGTATAGTAAGCATTTGAACACAAGATAGTCAAACCACGCCATTTAATTATGTTAACCTCAATTTCACCTGCCAATACTGACGTAAATAATTAATTTCCAAATAATTGATATGTGGGATTTATAAGGTACCTATTTATTCAATATGTGGGCCCCATAATTACGTTTTTACCATTCGCCATTAGGCTCTTTTCTCATGTGTACGGTCACGGCACGGTCACCGTGCCGTGTACAGTAAAAATGTATGAGCTAAATAGACAATAGACAGCTTTCACAAGGCGGCGACCGTGCCGGGACCGTGTGTCGCCCGTTCATATCCACTACAAACACGATTTCGAGGCGGCAACCGTCTTTTCAGTTATGTATTGACTTGTATAGACTCGTTCACATGAATACGAGCGCAACACGGCACGGCAAGCATGTAACTCGTCAAATGAGCTCTTTGACATCCGAAAATAGACGAAAAAATTGTCTTTAGTGTTCTCGAAGATCCATAAACTTCGTGTAAAAATCTCTCTTTTCCTTCCTCATGGCATTGTAGGGATGGATCCAATATATTCTCTCACGTATGTAATGATGTCGACGCTGAAGACGTCGATACAATAGGAGTAAGCTTTATTGTTCCATATTTTAATAATAAAAAACGACCGACGTCTTCAGTCTGGTACCCCGATAATACTGCAACCGCCGCCACGGCACGGCACCGCGCCGTTTAGACGGCAACAGTATGCATGTGAAAAGAGCCTTAGATTGGGGTGGACACCCTGTGAATCGATTCACATTTTATCGCTTGTCAAAACTGATCACAAAGGGATGATCGGAGAAGAATGCGAAAGGAAGGGTTTGTGGCGAGGGTGCGGTCATTTACACGCTATTGGATTTGAAAGTTTTATGGTTTCTTTATCGCGTCATGAAATTGTAATTTAAAATGTTTAAAAGTAATCTCTTGAGCTAAACGTTGGAATAAGTTAACAACGTACAATTTGTGAGTAAAATAATAGGTATCCGCAGTGTATAAGGAAAACAAAATCTGTACTAAAATTAAGCCATCAATATGCATGAAACGTGATAAAACTATTAGGTAAGTACTTGCTAGCACACCAAACAGAAAACCAACATTTAAACCCATCTCACAGAATTCTAACTAATCGTCCAAACCAACCTTCCAAATTAAAACCCAATCCCCTAAAAAAATAACTGAAAATAATCGAAACATGTAATATGGCGTCCAGTTATTCACGTCTCGACAATTTGCAAATGGCGGGCGCTGGGACGGCACGACCCGGACTATTTATCACCCACCTCTCAGCCCACCAATGAAATGAATCGCGGATGCTAATTTACGCACCGATGTACCGCAACACAGAAAGGGGGAAGAAAACCCACAAAAAAAAGAGATCATCATCATTTGCCAAGCTTGGTTGGCGTGCAGTCTATCCAGATGCAGCTGAATGCCAGTATTTTACATGGAGCGACTACCTCTCTGACCTACACAATCTACTACCTACTGGATAATACGATACCTTTGATAAGACTGGTTGTCAGACTCTCGATTAGAAATCCTATAATTTAAAAATCGCTTGACGTTACTTGCACTCAATAAAACGACAAGGTTTATCTGTCCATGTTACAGATAGTTTCGACTTTAGTGGTTACAATTTACTGAGAATTATTGTTAAAATTGGTGGTGGGTATAAGCTCGACTATACAAGGAATTATTTCAAAATAAAGGAGCCCCATGAAATTATTGGAGTGTACCTAGCCATGTCCGACAACTGGGACACCTAACTTTTTTCACTTTATTAGAAAAAACAAAAAAAAAACAAAATCGCTTCAGCCGTTTGGAAGCCTACGATTCCTTAGACAGACACACACACGTTAAACTTATTACACTCCTCGGTTTGCGTCGGATGTTAAAAACTGTCGGATGTGTCTGTGATGTGAAACTGTGTGCAAGGAAGACTTCAGCTTGTATGTTTAACGCTTTGTGAATACAATACCATGTCAGCCTTCTGAATCCTTTTATTTGTGGTTGTTGCGGGACCTTCATCCAAAAGTGTTATTTTTTTCACATTTTTCAATGCCGAGAAAAGTCCTGGTCCAAGTTCATTGTGGATTTTTTTAGACTGTACCTTTGTTATTTTTAGAGTCGGCGGATCTTATGTATTTATCCTCGTAGGTGTGCTTAATAACAAACCTCTACAAAAAACCTCGCGAGTGTCACCCTTCGGCCGCAGGACTATTAAATACCATTGATTTTTTAGTAGCTCATAAAGGCTCCTGCAAACAGGTGCGACCCGCGACGCGACACAAAGAAACTGCGTGTCGCCCAACGAGCGGTTCCTTTTGTGTCGCGTGCGATTCGCGTCGCGGGTCGCGCCTGTTTGCAGGAGCCTTTATAAGTAGTTTTGAAATTAAAATTAATTGTTGAATTTACTGGCTGAAATTTAGGCATGTCGTCATGCCAATTTACTGGCTTTTAGGTAATTAAACATATGTTGATTCATCAACAAAATAAATTTGCAGTTTTCAATTAAGTAAGTACCCACCTTCAGTAACGAGAAATTCAATTACCTGTAATTCAGTTCAAAATCTTAATATTAATCATAAATCTTTATTTATCTCAACATCATATTATATTACAGGCACCGGTTAATAAAATGCACAATCTTAAATAGAGAAAGGTGTCTGAGGTAGGAGGGTCCTGAAGCCCTGTTGTAGTTCTTAAATAAAAATATCTTTTAATAATGGATTATAAATAATTTTAACACATACTCTATAACTAGATGTCTCATTAATAATCGTGAAATATAAAATTTATTCATGAATACACGGTATAAAATTTTCAATTTCTTTTGCATCTTATTCTAAACTTGAAGCCAACCTTAAATAAAATACATTCGACAAAGTTATTACTTGCTACGTGTCTAAAGAATAAGATGTAAAAATGGTGTGAAATATAATATGATGTATACAGGTTGTGCTCTAAAACCTGTTGTATTATTTAAATTTGCATAACATATTTTTACCGACGGATTTTCGTAGAGGCTTCAGATTCAATCCAACTATGGGTTGCAAAAGACATGATTTATTGACATAATTATATAGTAGATACCTAATGATAATTTAAGACTTGGGCTGTTTTGGAGTTTGTTGTATCTATGCAATCCAAAACGCGTGTTATTTTCATATAGAAATAAATACATTTTAAGCCAAGTGAAACTTGTCGCTGGAATGTGACGGTATAAATTGCACATCCTGTACATCGAGGTCATGCTACTAGATAAGACGATATATGGTACTTGGACTATAATATATTCTTATTGAAAACGCCTCATCACATATTCATACAATATGTCTTTGGAATAAGACAATATAACCAAGATATCTGTGCTTTGGCGATATATTGCCAATTTTTGCCTATTTCGCACTATTTTTTTTTACACGTGGCTGAATATAAATTGAAATCGACCAAAAATTTTGCCAAGCCAATAACATACGTACCTGTTGATAAGTGGTCACTACCACGTATTTGCAAAACCATAGACTTCACAGGTACTTTACCATCCTAGAAAAACTAAGACTTTTCCGATACACATAGACAAAAAACAATGTGAAAAGCCTGGATTTGACAGCTTGTAATCGCCAACAGCACATCGTAATAAAAATACTCTTTTCTTCTCTGTGTGAAATAAGACATTTTCCCTGCACTGTGATATATGTAAAACGTGAATTTACACATTTTACTCATACAAGGTGGAAGGGCAGATGAAGCCAAATTAATTTTATTTTCCATTAAGCCTGGTGTGCGAACGCGTCCATTTTGCATGCCATTTTCATAGAAGGCAAAAGCGGCAGGTTAACCCGCGAAATTCAAATTTTCTTAGGTTTTTTGCGATTTGCAGGTCAGTATTACGCCGTATGTTAAATAAAATATAATTCGCGATCGTAACAAATACGTATTTACATAATTATAATCATTAAAGTCATCAATACAACTCTCTAAAACCAAGTACCGTACTGAATGTTCGTGAACGGGCGCCGTCAGTGGAGACTGGTCATCTCTTAGCTGCCAGGGCTTATTTTTAATATTATATTTTAAATTGTTTTAATTATCTATTTTTTACATTGTTCTCACATTTAGAAGCAACAAGAACAATAACAATGTACCCAGGATTTTGTAACAATTTTGATTTAAAAGAGTGTCCATGGAGTTTCTTGCCCATTCTTCTCCATAGAGATCTATCTACGTTTTGGAATGGGCGACTAGCTTCAATTTTCTGACTAACTGACTGACTCTAACAATTCAAAAGTGCCTGTAATTGGTTTAATTGAAATAAATGTTTTGAGTTTGAGTTTGAGAATGATTGTTTCATGAAATCTTGACATTTCAGGATTATACTATCTTAAGGAGTTGTACATATTTGTTACGGTCGCGAATCATACTTTAATGAACATACACCCAGACACTTTTTTTTTTTTTCTTTTTTGTGGATGGGAAATCATCAAATGACTTCTCCCGCTCTGGGCGGAGCGGGAGGGCGTGTCAGACTTTTACTGACTAAAACCCACCCGTGTTCCTTCTGTTGCCTGTGCCGGGGCCACGGTAACTCTTTCGAACATCCCGCAACCCTAGCTGGCATCGGCCCTAGCGGACCCCGTCAATAGTGCTGACATCTCTTTGAGGCGCGCGTGGAACACGACGCGCCGTCGACTCGGGCTTGGTCCTTACCGGACGGCGAGCTACCCATTGCTCGCCGTCCGCCAGCCCGCGCCTACGGTGGCACACCCAGACACTGAGCTGCAAATTGCAAAAATCTTAAGAAAAAATGAATTCCGCGGGTTACCCTAGCGCTATCGCCTTAAATAAAAAAATGTGCAAACTGTGTGCGATGAAATTTTAATTTTTAGAAAAACCACAAGTGGTATTTTAAAGGTTAGAAATCACCTACAGTTTAATTGAGTTATTAGTATTGATTTGAATATTATAATAACATAGATATAAGCTAATGGCTCAACTCATCAAAAAAAAAAAACCGGCCAAGTGCGTGTCGGACCACGCACAATAAAGGGTTCCGTAGTTGGGATGAGTTTATCCCAAGAACAAACTTAACATTGTAGTTGAAAAACAGGTTCTTTCATACATTCCAATTGCAAACGTAAGTTAGTCGACTACTACTCGTAAACTTGTAAAGCCTACTTAGTTGTGATAGTTTTCCTTTTAACTTCGTTGTATATACTACAACCATGAATTTTTTTACATATCCAAAACTAACACAAATGAGCACTTTAAAGCTTAATATTTCAGAAAAATTATGTTCACAAACCCGTGATACTTTTGAAAGACCTTTCCAACAACACCACACATCATGAGGCAGGCGACAAAAAAAAACATCCCCACTTTACGTGTACAGGAGGTACCCTAAGAAAATTCTTTTTCAAGATTTTATATTACCACTTTGTCGGCGTGATTAATATGTATATCCATGTGAAATTACAGCTTTCTATTACTAAGAGTCTCTGAGCTAAGCTGCGGACGGACGGACGGACGGACGGACTGACATGGCGAAACTATAAGGGTTCCTTGTTAACTACGGAATCCTTAAAAAGAAGGAGGCCGTAAATAAGGTACAGTAAGCGATCATAAGTGCAGTAGCACGCTAAGGATTGTATTGCTGTGAACACGCGGTACGCGCCGGACCTACATCTGTGTGTTTAGGTGATGTATCAACACAGAACGCACACCTCAGAATTCACACACTGGCGGCCGTCGAACGAAACAAAAAACATACCGTCGCTTTTTCTCACACGCAGAGTTAGTAATTTTATGACCTTGGTCGGTTCTTACGATTGCTAAAATTCGCATCCTCATAATATGAAGTTCCGATAGCTGGTAGCGTAGCGTATTGGATTATGAATCACATAGGTCTGGATCCCAATCTTGAAATAAGTCTTTTATTTTTCTGTTCAACAATAATCATCATTTTGTTCTTTTATTATTCGATAAATTAATAAACGAGAATAATAGTGCAATAATATTTGATAATAATAATTTGATACGGCTCGTATTGTGAGGAAGTTCCTGTCTCTGCAGCCCTAACCACCGGTAACTTGGACCCTGCTCTTGACACCGGTGGAACTCTATTTTTTTATGTTTTTAAATGTTTTTTTCTAACTTTTTATTTTAAGAAATATTTAAAAATGTAATTAGATATACGATATAATAATTTATTTAGGTACATAAAGGCTATGTAGTACATGAGGGACTTACAAAGTATGCATTATCAGTAACATGGTGAAGGTACAAATAATTGTTGGGTGAATCACTGCTCTCCTAGCTAGATCATTATTTTTATTATTATATTGTTATTGAAATGAAAATCAAACGTATATTAAGTGATTACAAAACTTCAAGTTAAAACAGTTTATTGTCTCTTAAAGAACAATTTATTGAAGTAAAGTAGATAATCAGTGAAGTATGACAATCAGGCTTAAAATATTGTCTTAGTAATATACCTATACCTAATATTGTGCTGGGTATGGGTACTCTAACAAGCCACAACTAGCTTCTCTACGCAATCTATCGAGCGTTCTATTTCGTCGCGGTAAATGTGTTGTAAGTTAACTGTATCTGTCTGCTTTATAATTTATTTATTTATTTAGGTTTCTGTGGGTATAATCATAAAGTTTTACGAGTTAAGTAAACAAGTCGAACATAACAAGGAACTATAGGCAATTGCGTGCTTATCCGGGTAATTATTAAAACATTAAAAAAAACCATATCTATCTGCGCGTGAGATTCGAACCCAAGGCTCGCTACGCATTATCGCGCTCACCCAAATACGATAACCGCTAAGCTACCATGCCATAATCACTAATGGTTGAATTTATGAAATACAATCAAACAAATGTGAGTTTGTGTGTATAGTATAGAAATTAATTATTATAGGAAGGTCGTAAGTTAACCCGAAGCATCAATCTATTGCTTTGTGAGATTGCTACTCCACTTATGACCGCTAGTGTACCTACATCAAGTTCTAAAGTTAGATTCTCTGTGACTCATACTATGTGACAGTCTCTCTCTAAACCTCGATTTGTCAAATTATTACGCCGGGTACTGTATCTACCTGATAAATGTAGGTAACTATTAAAAAAAATAACTACATAAGTTGCGAAAAAAGGCCGAAATGATCTAAGGTTTTACCATGGAGGAATTTAACCATGTAAATAGGGGTCTCCTTTCGCATGTATTGTGTAGCTCAGTATTTATATTTTACTCACAATTGTTTCCTCCGGCCCCCATGACTCAGTTAAAGGGAGTTACTGATAATCCGTAAAAATTCAGCAACGAGCACAACACAATTGTTTTTTGAAATCTCGTCTTCTTTGGTTTCATTATAAATTTTATTTTTGTAATGACAATACTATTTTTTTTTACAATCCAACAGAAATATTACACAGGAAAAATAATTTGGTTCATCAAACAATTCCTTTGAACCGTAATAAAAATAATTAATTAGCCAAATTATAGAAATTTGTAACTGATGCGAAATTTTAATTACCAGCTTTAAATCAGCCTGAATTGAATTCGAGCTAAATTGTACATATTGGCACCATTAATATTGGTAATGACTCATTAATAGGCTTCAAAATACATACAAATATGTTGCCAAACAATTCTATACAAAATAATTACATTTTTAGAATTGGTGCTTAAAAACTGATTGTGTTAACTCAAATTCGTTAGGTTCATCAAATTTTTAGCACGACTTGTTTCATTCATCGGTAATATTTTTGGGAAAATTCATCGAAAAACAGATATCTTTGAACTAAATTGATATCTCCACGATCAATGAAAACAACTGATAGAATTACAACTAGTTTAGAGTAACAACCTAAAATTGTGCAAAATAAACGCCTTTACAAGGGCGCGCAATCAAATATGTAACGCGCCACAGTCACCGATGTAATCACGATTCCTTTGACGCGCGACGCGATCGACTTGATAATGTCTAACGTCGAGATGCTGAATATGGATGCCGTGTTACCATAGTGATCTCTGAACGTAAGGTTTTAAGGGGGACATGTAGTGGTTAGTTAAAAGTAATTGGTGGGCAAAGAGCAATACAATGGAAAAATGAAATAATAAGAGAAGAAGCAAAATGTATGCTTTTATAACGATGTCATTAAAATGTCACAAATATCAAACACAAACCCTTTCAACGTCTAATGGATGCTTATCTAGGCTGCAGTATTCTGGTCAGTACCATAAGTTTTATTTACTGGAATATAGGTAGGTATATAAACCATAAGTAATGTATGTGGATTGAAAGTAATCTAAAATGGAATGTCTGTACAAAGTAAAATGCACACATTGATACTCTCTACTATAAAATTCGAATACCAACAGGAGTAACGTTGAAAAGACCAACCATGGAAATATTACTTACCTTATTCAAAATATTGCAATGAAAAATGTTATTCGAAGTTTGATTTACCTAGCAAATTCGCTGTAAATAGTACCCGTGATGCCTCGTGCAAATATTTCGTCCAATGATACATTGAAAAATAAACTGAACTGAAAGTTTTAGATATTCCTGATTTTATTGGAGCGTATTCAGATTGTATTAAAGGTAACCACTTGTGTGTGTGCTCAATTAGAAATACGGGGCATGTGATGGTGAGTGTGTGTGTGTGTGTATGATACATACCGATACGAATACGAACAATGTACAAAATTCAGTAATATCAAAGTTTGTGAGTTCTCTCAGTAATGTTAGTTGTTTTTTTTTTTATTTCAATTGATTCTGTTAGCCTGGAAAATTACAACAATTGTGATTTACGCTGGCACTGAATGTCTAGAATAGTGTTCGTTTTACAGTGTGATAAAAATGTTTACATCAGGCATTAAATTCCTAAAGTAGGCATTTGCGCTACGCATTAAGTGTACTTAATGAGGGTCTCGACAACACTGAATCTGTGATACATTTTTTCATTGATTTTCAGGGTGGTATATTCACTGTTCAAATAAACTTTTGTCCCTCATGTGAATCGGCTAAAGTATCTTACAACTCACAAGAACCTCTTCGATTTCAAACTTTAGGTGAAATAGCAATGTCACCAACTAACAAGTACTTCATCGAGTATACGTTGACGGTAACGTATCGACGTTCCATCGCTCATCGCACATTCCATCGCGATTCGAATACTGACGAACGATGCGACGTATATTTGACTGCTGATATCCTGTCAATGAGAGTGCTCTAGATTTTGAATGTAGTTACTGCTGAAGTGCATACCCCTGTTAAATGGAATTATTGGGAAAATTCACCTTGAGCTGCTCTTGAATAGCAAGGAAAGTATGTACAAAGATTTTCTTGAGATTTGCAGTGTAGTATTTTCAGATTATCTACATAGCTTTTCTACTTATTATAAATCTTAAATTCATTGAATGACAGACAACGCACAGCTTAAACAGATGGGTGGCTAGAAGCATGAAACTTTGCGCAAGAGTTACATTACGAAAGTGAGCTCTAAGGAATATTATTTGAAATCTCAACCCCTACAGGGGTTAAACAGACGATGAAGATTCGTATTTTTTCCCGATGGGAAATCCGATCGGGCACACAGCGTGTATTCGAATAATCCTTGACCCAGACCTTTGGATACCTATAGGTCAAGACTAAGTTATCTTAACCTTTAGATTTAATCCAGTATTTCTTTTCAAAAGAAGTCTGCAACACGGGACTCGTCTAGACTGAAAATTGTTTACTAGCCATTGTGAGTCTTAGAGCAACATTATATCCTACTAGCCATTGTGAGTCTTAGAGCAACATTATATCCTACTAGCCATTGTGAGTCTTAGAGCAACATTATATCCTACTAGCCATTGTGAGTCTTAGAGCAACATTATATCCTACTAGCCATTGTGAGTCTTAGAGCAACATTATATCCTACTAGCCATTGTGAGTCTTAGAGCAACATTATATCCTACTAGCCATTGTGAGTCTTAGAGCAACATTATATCCTACTAGCCATTGTGAGTCTTAGAGCAACATTATATCCTACTAGCCATTGTGAGTCTTAGAGCAACATTATATCCTACTAGCCATTGTGAGTCTTAGAACAACATTATATCCTACTTTCAGTAAAAGCTCATTCATCAGTAGGTAGTAAGTTTATTTGACACAAAGAACACAAAACAAAAGTCCACGAGAGCTTCCTAAAAAAACTTTTTGCAATAAAAAACAACCGACTTCCAAAAAAAAAACACTACAAAGTGGAAAACAAGTTTCGGAAGTCGGTGTCTTTGGATCTGTATTTTAGGTTTTTGCCACCGACTTGCGGAATTAAATTTAAAATGTAAGTAGTTGTACCATTTTGAACACAATGCAATTATTTCGGAGAATCTGAAGCTTTACTATAAACAGACCTTCAGGAGGAACTGGGCTGTAAGTTTGTGCTTTTGAAAGCTTGTGAAGTCGGCGCGAAATGGTGGAAAGAACTCGCACTTTTCAGCATGTGCGCTCGTACAGCATGCGGGCCACCGCATGCAGATCAAAAGGCATTCCACCATGAAATGACAAAACTAGTTTTGCTTGTTTCGTTTAAAATTACTTTTATTTGAATCTTAATAAACCCGTTAAAATGTCATATTATTATTAGGTACCTACAAATATGTAAATGCTTACTAATACCAGCATGATGAACATCACATCGTTTCTTTACAGTATATTTTTCAAAGGATTTAGCAACGCACACTTCTATGTGCATTTACCGAATAAACACACGTAGGATTTAGGCACAAACATAACTTAAGCATAACAATCTATAATGTTCCCAGTGCTGGGACATAGGCCTCTCCACACGGGAACAGTGCAGGTTGGTTGATGTCACATTTCTTCGAATTAATAGTTCTAGAACATGCTGGTTTCAATGTGCTTGCTTTCGGTCACTACCCGGTAGGTACCTGTGCGCTGACCAATATATTATCAGGATCGTAGCAGTTTCCTTTGAACTTGTCTTTGTTTGACAATGACATCTAAATCGTGAAGGAGAAATATTGAATTGCGATTCAAATGTAAAATATTTATGATACCTATACTTGTAGACAGTATAGTTTGATATTGAGATAGACTCATGATAGCACAAGTTTAAACCTTAGTGGTTTTTGGTTGCTATTAAATATGAATTCCTGTGTTCTTTTGTATAAATGATAAATAAAAAAAAAAAAATAAAAAATAAAAAAAAATGATAAAGACTATACTCGAAACGCTTTAGCGTAGCAATAGCGGTCATTGCCCTTTAACTCTCCGTAGAAACCCAAGCAATAAACTATGTATGGTTTACCGCACTTTTTTTAAATATAGAATGCTAGAAAATGTAGGTGGGTCAAAGACCAATATTGCCACGCTAAAACAATTCGGGCATAGATAACTGTTATTACGAAATTCTCCCATCACTGGACAAAGGTAAGTAAAGAGTTCAGTGTTATGTTAAGTCTACACTGCACACTGCGCGAGAAGTTTTGGATGCGGCAGACTGATACTAGATCGTTGACAGCATTTTAACGAAATCTTTATGTCATCTTATTTATTAAGCACACAAGGAACAAAATCAAGTAAAGCTTTTAGGTAGATGCATTCGCTTACAGCAGCATCTTCTTCTGTTCAATGATGTAAAAGCATGTGTTATCTGAATCCGATACATGTTGTAGGTAGTACAGAAATGCACGTGCGTCCAGACTCCAGACAGACAAAGATAAAGCTAACTTATACGTGTAACACGTTACATGTGTCTAGGTCTGCACACTCAACCCTTCCATAGCACACCGTGCCTGTCTGTGCCTGAAGCGTGGGCGTCTTTCAATACACAATGAATACACAAATATTCTACGTTTACCCGTCATGAGATAGGTTGAGTTGACACAACAGTAGAGCTTCTTGTGAAAAGGTTCGTCTTTAATAGAAGGTACTAAAATAAGATCTTATTGTAGTACTCTTAAAGACGAACCTTTTCACAAGAAGCTCTAACAGAAATAGGTTTCTGTTGCTTAATTGTGTATTTATAACTATGAGATTGAAAGGGAGGACCCAAAGAGAAAATATAAAATGAACACAATAGTAGAAACAAATGTAGTCCAGTCCCGTACATGACTATTTTTATTTTATGTTGATATAAAAACCTACCTCAGCATAGTGCTGTGACATTTGAAATAAATACACGGACTGATCGCGACGATAGTTGGTGATGGAGCAAAATGAAAGTGAGAATGGACTGTACAACGTGTAACGTAGAAAGAAATGAAATTAAAACAGTGGTGGTTATAAGGAAAACAATAAATACGAAAGCGGACTGCGGCTCAACACAGACTAAAATCTCCTTCAAACAGGCGTGACTCGCGAATCGATAAAACCCTAAATTAATATCGAAATAAACTGACACTAAACTAACGCAGATTCTTAATACTTATCTGTTATCGTAATCCGATTTTATTGTCGGATATCAAAATTCACATCAGAAACCATTGTTTTTTGCGCTAAAACCGCCTCCCTTCCTCAAAGAAAATAAAACGAAAACAAAAACTAAATCTAAAAGCATAAACTTACCTATAAGGAAAGAAAACCTCAATCGAAGTAGAGACGTAGTTGGGACATTCAAATACATAAATCTTTGGGCGACGTTAAGTTTTTTATGCCCGACCCGATAAGTAGCCGGCTCCCTCGGGCATACTTACACATTCAGAATCAGAATATCTTACAGAGCGTGCACTCGCGACTAGTCGGACGACAGTTTGTCTGCGACGTATAATATGAGCTAGTATTTTAACATACCTACACGTTGTTATGATGTATGGTGCCCTGGTACCTGGCATGAATGGAATAGTTTTTTAGCGAAGTTATTATCAACCGTTTGGTCTACTAATTACATAGGTACTCCTTTATTGTTAAGTTTACTATTATCTCATAATCAGACATTAGTAAATCAGCCATTAAAATAAACATCGATGTTAATGGTATTTACGTTCCACCAGAAAAAAATAATAAACCTGGCGTTAGGATGTATCATTCACTCTTATATCGGTCAGTTGTCAAAGCAACCAAAATCAAAATTTGCAATGTCACATATTTGGTTCACTGACAATGCATCATTTTAGCTCGCGTTTTTTATTTCGATGATTTTGACAACAGACTAATCATGATTAAATGTCAGGTTGTAAGGTAACGGACCTCTAGGGCAGCAATTTTAACGCCTGATTAAGACAGATTAACGCTTGGTGAAACACTCGCTACTCTTAATGTCCCGTTAACATTTTAACAAATTAAACTAACATGGTATGGTGAAACTAGGTCTTAATTGTTTAATTCGATATTAGCAGCACCAACGAAAAGTCGGGCTCTGATTAAAGTCGTTAGTAGTGCGCCGGCAACTACTGCAGATTTCACCGTCGTATTTGGTTTTACGACCAAAAGTTGAAGTAGTCCTAGATTTTACAACTTCCGATTGTTAGAACTGTCATTTACGTTTTCAAACATATGTAAATTAATATGATCTTTGTAATAAAGTTAGTTTGTAGGTAATTTAATCCAACTGTTATTGGCAGATATATCTACCGAAAGTTACATTACTACTTACCGAGCAATTGAGAGAAGCTGAATTTTCAGAAATCTTAGAACCTAAATAAAGAAATTGTGAACTATTTTATATGCTGCTACATATAGGCCCCATACCTCCTAATGAACTCTTGACTCCTCTAACTAAATCTTCAGAATCTCATCTTTCAAATCAGCACGTTTGGAAGAGAGTAAACACAACTTCGAGCTAGTTTAATTCTCAATGAAAAGTGTAGAGCGACGCAAAATAAGAATAAAAGCATAGTTATTGATTCTCTAATTTAGTTTGCGCGAACGAATGGAACGAATTTCAAATAGGGGCGACTCGGAGCGCCGGCGCCGCCGTCGGGTGGCTGATGCCCAACTTGATTTGCACGGCTAAAGCGAACCTCACTGCTTTATCTGTTGAACTGACTGTACAGGTGATAAGATATAGCGAATAGTACATAATATTTATAGATCGTTGCTTTTAACCTGGTGGAGGAGCTCGTGGCTAAATAATAAGAGCCGCATGGGTCGATCCATCAGGTTAAGCTACGCTTGCCGGGGTTGTCTGTGGATGGGTGACCATCTTTACATACCGAGACTCCTCCGTGCCTCGGAAAGCACGTTAAGCCGTTGGTCCCGGCTGTCATTCGTAGATCTTTGACAGTCGTTACAAGTCGTCAGAAGCCCGAAAGTCTGACAACCAGTCTAACCAAGGGGTATCGTATTACCCAGTTACTGGGTTGTAGAGGTCAGATAGGCAGTCGCTCCATGTAAAAATACTGGTATTCAGCTGCATCCGGTTAGACTGGAAGCCGACCCCAACATAGTTGGGAAAAGGCTAGGCAGATTGATTTTTGCTTTTAACCTGGTGATGAATTATTTAACCGATTCGTTGCGATGTCTAATTTCGCTAACTTCTAACTGTGGCGTCGAACAAAAATAACGTGACACTGTTCAGTGCCCAACGCCATACGATTAGATGACACGCATCTGTACCTTCAGCCAACTTAATTGAAGGAGTTACCATCGATTTTAAAATGACACACATCCGTGCCTAACGCCTCACGCAAAAAAAAGTGATGGCACTGAAACGTGCCATCCGCAACGAATCGGTTAAAGCTTACAATAATGAAGGGTTGAAGGAATGGTTTACAATTATTCAAATTCAAATTCATTTTATTTGCATTAAAACAGGGTTTTACAGGTGTTACATTAAAGTTAGTGCTTACATGTTTTCCTAAGGATACATAGCATGCAAACTTGTCGGTAAGCGTTATCTCACATAATGTTAAACTATTGTTGGAGCATATTTAGTCTCTAGAATTTTTTAATAGAATAAATATTTTGTGTATTTAGCCATTTATATAGTTTGTGCTTAAATGCTCTAGAAGTCAACGTTTTTAAATTGCTTGGTACATTATTATAAATACGTACACACATTGCTAAACAGTTCTTATTACATTTTTTAGATCTAGGAATATTATTTAGTACGAGTCTGAATGGACCTCTATGATTTCTTGGATTCACATAATTCGCAGTTCTAAATAAATCTTTGTTGTTTGCAGTCGTCATTTGCAGTCTAACTTTCATTCTTATGCTATTTTGGGATTACCCGCCTAGACAGAGTTTCTCTAGTCGAGGAAGCGTTTTTTAAATTATTCCATATTACGATTCCAAAGCATATGGTTTGAGACTGATTTCTATTGCAACAAGCCGTGTGCCCGGAGGGTGTTCCCATCGAAAAAATTACGAACAAACCAACTATCAAACAAACTTTCATCCCCATTAAACCCTATTCAGAAATCCCCCAAAAATCCTTCCTTAGCTGTTCCTTACCTTCAATTTTAAAGAAATGAAAATTTAGTAGATTAGCTTTCAGTTCTAAATAAATAATAAACTTTTTACACTTTGAAAAATTAAACTGATTTACCTCCCTCTCGCTTGATGTCATGAAAAAAATTTGAAAATGTTAAGAATTTTGTTAACATATGTACTTCTTACAATATCGGAAGTAGGTACCCATTGTAATACTAACGTCACCGAACATTCAACGTAGTAAACTCTTAGATCAGATAAGTCTATTTGTACACGTTTTCAACAAAGTGTTTGGGACGCTACTTAAGAACGCTGTGTTATAATATTTGAAGTGTAAAAATCAATAAAACTAAGTAATTCGTATCAGGGCTGAGAGTCTGACAGTTCTCACATTGACAACTATCTTTCGCAGCTCCGACAGAATACGATATCAAATAGAATTTCTATTGATATTTCCGTTCAGTCAAGACGTCTCGAGACTTCTCCAGGATATTTTTAAATGTCAAAGTTTCTAAAGCAATTTCTGTGAAAACTTTTAAGTGGAACGAAAGGTTCACATCCGTGCAAGTGACGCCCCTTGAGCATTTGTTAGAATAGGCAACATTTTATAAAAGGTTTGGTATATTTGCAAAATCGCCGTCGGCAGGGATGGCGGGATGACGCGGGATGGCGGGACAACAGATAACTGTCGGCACATTTGTCGGTTTGTGTCGAGTTTTACGCGTAATTTTGAGGGTAGTTCGGAACGTACTTTTTGTTGTTTGTGGTTTTAATGTAATGGGCGCGATGTGTGCTTGTGAATTTGGATGTCAGAAGTAATTGTATGTCAAGCCTGCTAAATGAAATGGCCGAAAACATTTTGTAAATTATAATAATTAAGGATCTAGAAACTCTAATTTAGTTAGGTATAAACTAAATATTCCTGGTACTTCTAAGAACAAATGAAAGGAAATACGGATTCCATTTTATAAGTTTAATTCAGCATGCAGTTTCAATTACTTGCCTCCTTCTAATTGTGAGTGCTCTTTTCGTTCAAGAAGGTATCGCCTTCAGTAGGTAAAGCAGTTTAGTAATAAAATTTGAAAATTAGAAACGGCAGTCAGGAAAAAGTCGGTGGAAATTGGCATTAATCTCAAAATTATGGTGAAATGTTTGATGATCGCTATTTGTATTAATAGCGGGTAGAAGAAAATCACAACGAAAAAATCAAGAAATTCTTGATCCACTCATCAAGGTCTAGGCACCCTTCTCACGACGTAACGCTTTGTAACTTTTCACCACACACATTCTCATCTGGTATCAACAGGCGAGATCCAATGTTAATGTACCAAGCTAGAATAAATCTCCCATTCATAGCGCAGAACCGTGAGCCGTCATCCCAATTACGATGCGCCATCATGCGTACAGTCTCCACATCGCATTACAACATCGACATTGCAATCTCCTAAAAAACTATTATTACCAAATCTCTAGTCGTAGGCCCTATGGCATTGTTATAGACGACCGATTTATATCGGTGACGAATTAATCAAAAGTCCGATTTCTATCAACTGTCGGGATTCGAATATTCACGACTTCACGCGACCGCGCCGCCTCCGACCGGATTGACTTTTATCACCCGGCACCAGTCCGATACGGGCACTGGACGGAGCTGCAAACGGCTTGTAGTAAAACAATGAATGCATAATGTCTATGTTGGCATGTAAACCAACCCCCGATTCAAAATAGAAAACCGAATTCGATATGGAACGGAATCGATTGAGATTTATTGTCGTGACCGAAACATTCACGATAGCGCCATTAAGTGTGGCTCCAAACGACTAAAGTCAAATGGAGCGAATGGACATCCAGAATTTTACATCACGCCAACGGATTTTAACATTCACGATCAAAATTTGGATGTACATCACCCCATTTGGCGCGATGGGCTGACCGTGAATACCTTAAAGGTAGGTATGAGTTATTTATTTGTGATTTTATTCATATAATGACTATTACTAACTGTTCTTCTTTGGAGTCAGCACAAGCTAAACTAGAACATAAGTTCATGCATTGGTAAAAGGAATAGCCAGTCAGCATTTTGCCAACCTGTGATTAAAAGTGCGAATCACTGCCCACCATGCATTAATTCCGCTTAGGTACTACTAATAAGATAATTCATCGGACAAGTGAGAATTCAAATAAATAACTTACTACAATGCTGCGAATCAACCGTGAACTATCCTGCAACTTGCGTTGACGTTTTGCATCCAACAAAAGTCAGCATCAACGCGCACAGCTCCGATTTTTATTCGATTTATTTAGTTCTACATCCGACTCACCAATGAAATTAATAACAGTCGAAACTTCTCACCGACTTTTCAGTCACATTCCGAAATCCTATGGAGTATTCACTCACGTGTGGTATTTGAATACCTTCTGAGCTACCGATGAGCATACAATATTATTATGGTTACATCGAATCTAATGACGATGATAATGCGGCCCGTAAAAGCAAAATTTTAATAACGTATTATTAAGACTTGTTTAAAGAAAAAACTCTGTAAATATTAATAAGGATTAAAAAAAGACTATTTTTAGAGTTTTAATAATAACTTTTTTCTCAAAGTTATTTTTAATTCGCCGTCTGCGTAAAGCTTAAGTCACGCGGTTCTTACATCGCCCGGGCGATATTTAATCTACCTTTTAGCATGCAAATACCCGCAATATTCCTTGAAGCGGTTTTAAGAAAGACATAAATGACGTAATTTAGAGATTTTGCACTGTTTTCCTGTGGTTATGGCCGCCGGTGGTTTATCTAACGGCACCTTGTATTCACGGACTTGATCATTTAATAAGTTAATGAACATCATTTGTATTTTCTTTTGTGTTTTTATTTGTATATATTTGCGACCTTTTATCGTATTTATTCTTTGTTTCAGTAAGCTAAGTTATTTTTCTACTAATGTATTTTCGTGTCGTTCGAGCAAATAATTTTACATTATGTCTATTTGATTATTTCAACTCGTCATATTCAAAAGTTGAAAAGTGGCCCGTATTTTTTATTGTGAAAGCTCAATTCGAATTTCTCGTACTAAGTAATACTCAGCTACTGACGCTATGCAATAATAAGAATCAGAATAATTTTATTTGTTCAAAAGTATACAGACATTTAAATAATATGGTGATACGCTATAAAACACTTTATTATAATACAGATATTCAACATCTGTGTCTGAACTAGATATAAAATATCTGTATTTCAGACATCAGCGATCTTCCCCTGTTGTAGGCGACACTTAGAAATTATCTTTGTTTGACTTCTATACACGTCTTAAACACATTCGACCAAAGAGATATGTTAAAATAAAAGGAACTAACATTTGTTAGTTCCTTTAGATTAGATTAGATTATTTAGGTTAGATTTTTCTACTATATTTATAGTAGAAAAATCTTAAATTGTGGAACAGGACGATTGACATTCCTTTAAACTACGTAAAGAGAAATCATGTTCTTTACCCGTATACAAAAAATCAATCAAATTCAATGAATACTTTAGCCACAGGAAATTATTTTTCATTTCCTTATTTTTCAACATGATGTAGATCTAAGGCTGCGGGCACGAAACCAGCGACGAGGAGCGATGGCCGAGCGGGGCGATGGCGACGGTACAAAATTGTTCCATTGCCATCGCCCCGCTCGGCCATCGCTCCTCGTCACTGGTTTCATGCCCGCAGCCTAAGTCCGTAATAATAAAAGGTTAACATTGTAAGGCCAAGAACCTGTGCAAAACATGTGATTCCCTGCGTTTGTATTGTTCTCCGATTATTACGCGCCTGAGCCCCGCACCTCCACCGCCATGCCCCGCACCGCACCGTTGGTCAGTGACATTCGTAGATAAAGCGCGTTTACTTTTTATGCAGTCGATTCTGCTATTTATTTTGTTTGAAAACTGCATTTTTTTAATTTTTCATTAACGACTATTCTTCGTGTTTTAAAATGTTTCGAAGGATTAGTACTGTGCTCGTTTTCATTTAATTTCGTACATTCAGATACACGTTGTATAGTGATGGCCTCCGGTGAGTAGAGTGTAAATGATTGGAGGTATGTAGGAGGCAGAGTATCATTATAAGCTACTTAACTATTGTTTAGTACAAATAAAGCAATCAATGTGAAAGGACGGTTTTTTTCTTTCGCTAATCACCTGCATTCAATAGTGCATCTTATTCACAAGAACATATGGTCCTTCGAGCGGATTAGTATAGCCGTGACCTATTTTAATTACGTGAATATTTGCAAAAAAGTTGTAATATTGGAATCGAAGAAATACGGACAAGCTGTAAACAAAAGTGAATAACAGTGAAATAACTTTAAAATATTTCGCGGATTGTGACGAACAATTTATAAAAGTGATTCTGCGGACTAATAAATAGTGTGTTGTAAATAAAGAGCTGCTGTTTTAACGCAAACAGTGAACGCCTTGATGAACAAATCTCAATCTACCTACGTGAAAAAAAAAAAAAAAAATTAAGTAAAAAGTTTTCATCGTAGTTGGCGATTTACATCTTTATACATTTTTATTGGAAAGTGTAAAGGATGGAGAACATAGAAAAGCGAATGTTGCTTCAAGCTGATGTGTTTGAAAAAGTGCAGAAAGCCCACTCGAATTACAAAAAGTCGCCCAAGGACAGAATAACCGAGGGTTATATACAAACTAGGATGGATACTTTAGAGACGTATTGGAAAGAATTTAAGAGTGTTCACGAGAAATTGGTAACGGATGTTTGTAAGAAAGACAGATAGAAGTTAGCGTATTTTGCAGAAGATAGGTGCGATAATTTTGAAGAGTTGTATTTTACATACAAAGGAGAAATGAAAACTGCATTAAACAAGTTGATGTCTGACATGAAAAAATCGGATAAACTGGAGAAATTAGACGAGACTAGACCAACTGCTTCCAGTAGTGATATTAAATTACCACGAATTTCGATCCCTATTTTCGAAGGAAATTATACGGAATGGAGATCGTTTCACGACCTGTTTATGGCATTGATACACAGAAATGAGTCATTGGAAGATGTACAAAAACTTCATTATCTTAAGAGCAGCTTGAAAGGAGACGCAGAGGTTCTTCTGCGCCAGTTTGCCATCACGGGTGAAAATTATGCCGATGCGTGGTCAATTTTGAAAAGACGGCATGATAACAAAAGGTACATTGCTAATTGTATATTTAAAAAGTTTTTTGGTCAAAAAACATTATCTCAAGAGTCAGCTTTCTCCTTGAAAAACTTGTTAGATACGTCGGTTGAGTGTATGAGTTCTATGAAAAACCTTGGCTTACCAACAGCGCAGTGGGATGCAATTGTGAACTATGTGGTTGTTTCAAAGCTGGATCCTGTAACACATAAACAATGGGAGATTATTATTAGTGAAGATAGTTCTGATGACTTACCTAGTTTTGAAAGGCTGAAGTCCTTCTTGGAGACTCGGTTTCGTACGTTAGAAATGGTAGAACCTGAAAATAAAGTTAACAAACCAATTAAGCCGAAGACATATCACGCAACTGCCACTAGTGGAGACAAGCACTGTCCCTTCTGCAAAGAAAATCATTATATTTTTAACTGTAAAGAATTCGCTAAACAGCCGATAGAAGAAAGATACAGCTTCGTACAGAAAAACAACTTATTTTTCAACTGTCTCATTCCAAATCATACCGTATTTAAATGCAGACAATCGAATACATGTAAAATATGCAAACGGCGGCATCATTCCTTATTACATCGAGAGTCTACGAGACATGCAGGTGACATAATGTCAACTAAAGAAGAACCTACAACAAATAAGCAAGAGGTTAGCAAGGTAACAGCACATGTGTCAAGAGGAGAACAACCTGGTCAACACATCTTGTTAGCAACAGCATTGGTAGACGTGACGTCAAGGACAGGACAATCACACGTCTTCCGTGCTCTGATTGATCAGGGCTCAGAGGCTTCGTTTGTGACTGCGAGAGTAGTGGAGTTATTGGGTCTGAAGAAGACTCAAATCAGCGGTGAGGTCTCTGGTGTTGGTGAAGGTAACAAACTTTGTATTAATCATTTAGTAGGCTTACATATTAAGTCGAGGTATGAAAGTAATTTCTCTATTGATGTTAAGGCGTATGTATTAAAGTCATTGACTGGTAGGCTACCTTCTAGAGAAATAAGAGGTTATGACTGGCCTCAACTTAAAAATATGAAATTAGCTGATCCTACTTTTGATGTTCCGAGTAGGATTGATATCCTTCTCGGAGCTGATGTTTTTGGCACAATAATAGTACCTGGTTTGTTAAGAGGACCGGGCAGTATAATTGCTCAGCACACACACCTAGGTTGGATATTATCAGGGGATATGTACTCAAATCCTACTTGTGCACAAAACATTATTAGTTTACATGTTACCAGGCTCGTAGAAGAAGACAACAACCTTTTGAGAAAATTCTGGGAAATAGAAACGGAAAACTACACAAACAAGAAAGTTTGGACAAAGGAAGAAGAAAAATGTGAAGAACACTACGTAAAGACAACAACAAGAGATGCATCAGGAAGGTATGTAGTACACTTACCTTTGAAACAAAGTATTGAAGAGACCGTGAAAGCATGCGGTGAGACAATATATCAAGCTATGATAACATTTAAGCAACTGGAAAGGAAATTTGAAAAACATGAAGATTTGAGATCAGAATACAAGAAGGTCATACACGAGTAGTTGAAGATGGGTCATATGAAGAAAGTTGAAATAGAGGATAGATGTGAAGCCATTTATTTAGCACATCATGCTGTCATAAGGGAGGATAAGGATACAACAAGGGTAAGAGTTGTTTTCGATGCTTCAGCCAAAGGATCTAATGGGCAATCCTTAAATGGCACCATGATGGTCGGCCCTACGCTACAACCTGATCTTCGTGTTCTTATCATGCGCTGGAGGTCTCACAAAATCTGTGTTGTCGGCGATATTATAAAAATGTATCGTCAAGTAAGAATGACAAACAAACACACAGATTTACTACGCATAGTTTGGAGAGATAATACGTGTGAAAATATAGAAAGTTATCAACTACTTACCGTGACGTTTGGGACAGCATCGGCGCCTTATCTTGCAGTACGATCTTTGAACCAACTAGCTGATGATGAAATGGAAAGATACCCTCGTGGAGCTGCTGTCGTTAAGAGTTCGTTCTACGTGGACGACTTGATGACCGGACATGAAGACCTATCTGAATTAAAACAAGTTTGTAAGGAAGTAATTAATCTGTTGAAGGCGGGTGGTTTTCAAATGCAGAAGTGGTCCAGTAACTCTGATGAAGTCTTGACGTTTTTACAGGGAGGCAAGGAAACTTCGAAATCTGTGAACAAAATAGAAATTAAATTAGATAAGCTCATAAAGATACTTGGACTTACCTGGGACAGGAAAAATGACACTTTCCAAGTTACGGTCAATCTACAGGAAACTAGGATTCCTGTAACAAAAAGATTAATATTATCTGATGTGGCGAGTCTCTTTGACCCGTTTGGTTGGCTCTCTCCAGTAGTTATCACAGCCAAGATTATGATACAGAGATTGTGGCTTAACAATCTCGGCTGGGATGATGAATTGCCCTCAGATCTAGTAGCCGAATGGCTTAACTACAGAGAGGAACTTGAAGAGTTACACACCATTGAAATCCCACGCTGGATAAAGAGGACATCGCACTGTAAAGAAGTTCAGTTACACGGGTTTGCAGATGCCTCGTCTGTTGCATATGCAGCAGTAGTTTATATAAATGTGTTAGATGAAAATGATATTGTTCATGTCACAATAGTAGCTTCTAAGACCAAGATTGCACCACTGAAACAACTGACAATCCCAAGATTGGAACTTTGCGCTGCAGTGTTGTTGTTGAAGCTATTGTACGAGGTATCTAACTTATGGGATATAAGTATGCATCAAGTGTATGCCTGGACAGATTCCATGGTGGTTCTATCCTAGTTACAGGCTCAACCAAGTCGATGGCAAGTGTTGGCAACCGAGTGTCTGATATCATTCAGTTGATAGACAACGACAGGTGGAACCATGTTCAATCAGCCGACAACCCCGCTGATCTTGCGTCAAGAGGTGTAGCACCGAGTGAATTGGCAAATAATGATATGTGGTGGGCTGGACCCAAGTGGCTGAAAAATAAACATATAGACTTTACAAAAAGTTCTATTCCTCAAACAGATTTAGAGATAAAGAAATCATTTAATGTTACATTACGAGAAAAACCTGTTTGGGAAAGGTTTTCATCCATGTCAAGAATGAAAAGAGTTTTAGCACAATGTTTAAGATTTTTGAAACCCAAGGAAGAAAAAGAGAAATATTTAACAGTTAAGGAAATTAATGAAGTTGAAGAAAGATGTGTAAAATATTACCAATACTTATTATATGAAACCGAAATAAAAGATCTGAAGATGAACGGAAAGGTTAAGAATAAAAGTTCTATAATTAGTCTTACACCTTTCTTGGATAAGAAAGAGCTGCTGAGAGTTGGAGGGCGACTGGGTAAAGCCAATATACCAGAAGATGCGAAACATCCGATTATTATACCTTGTAAACAACACGTTACTCGACTTATAATAAATGAAGCCCACACAAGAACTTTGCATGAAGGTTCCCTTCAGATGTTGACATACATCCGTAGCAAGTATTGGGTAATTGGTCTCAAATCAGCTGTTAGGGAATTTATTCGTAACTGTAAAGTATGTATCATATATAGGGCGCAAACCAGACAACAGCTGATGGGTGAGTTACCAGCGCCAAGGGTGACTCCAAATCGTCCTTTCTTCAACAGTGGAGTGGATTATGCCGGACCCGTACAGCTGCGAACAGCTAAAGGGCGTGGGCGTAAGTCTACAAAGGGCTATATTTGTGTCTTTGTCTGTATGTCTACCCGAGCCATACACCTGGAAGCGGTTACAGATTTAACGTCACAGGCCTTCATTGCAGCATTCAGACGATTCGTTGCAAGAAGAGGTCCTTGTTGCCACTTGTGGAGTGACAACGGCACGAACTTTGTGGGAGCCGACAAAGAATTAAGGAATATGTTTGAAAGGGCCAAAGCTAATTTGGCGGCAGAGGTGGCTAAACTTCTAGCAAATGATGGCACAACCTGGCACTTTATACCGCCAAAGGCGCCAAATTTCGGTGGTATATGGGAGGCGGGCGTCCGGTCAGTAAAGAAACATTTAAATAGAGTAAATGGTTCCACAAAGTTGACTTATGAAGAGATGGCTACGCTGTTGGCACAGATAGAAGCCTGCCTTAATTCGAGACCTATCTGTCACTCAGATAATACAAAGGAAACATTGGACCCGCTTACCCCGGGTCATTTTTTGATTGGCGAGACATTAATCAATGTACCTGATATAAACTATGAACATAAGAATATAAGTATATTATCTAGATGGCAATTTCTACAAAATAGGACACAAGATTTTTGGCGAAGATGGAAATCCAAATATCTTAACACCTTGCAGCAACGTCATAAGTGGCAAAACAGCGTGCCATCCCCACGTGTTGGAGATATAGTTATCGTTAAAGAAGAGGATCTCCCACCTGCAAAGTGGTTGTTAGGAAAAATCATTCATTTACATCCCGGTACTGATCAACTAGTTCGAGTGGTAACAGTACAATGCAAAGGAGATAGCATTCTTAAGAGACCGTTATCTAAGTTAATATTACTGCCCAAAGCACCAGATGGTAACTAAGTAATTAACGTGGTGGTCAGTTAATATCATATTTTTATTTTTTCTTATGTTTTTAAATATATGTAGTATGGGCAGACCTGCGCTATTTACTTTAATACATTATAGCACAAAAGGGCACTTTATTCCAATCACAGTTAAATGAGTTATGTTAAAAAAGTCTTTGCATATGTGTATTTTAAGTTCAAGTTATTTTTATTTAATATATTCTACTATTGACATAATTTAAAACCTAACAATCTTAAAATAATAATAATAATATGTACAAGTATATAAAAAAGGGAGGGGGTAACTAATCAGAGGGCATTAAAAAATTCATCCGCATCGCTGTCAACAGGAAAAGTGCCCAGAAGGCTGGCAGCATTGCCACGTTGTATAGCAATGCTGATTCTTTGGCCAAAAAACAGGCCAATAATTTTAGAAGACAGCTTTTCTCCATTTATCAACGAAAAAATCAAAAACTTCAACGACATTTCGGACAGACTCTTCAAAATTAATTTACATTCGGCATTCACCCTGATTAGATACTGTTGTTTTGGCCCAAATTTTATTTACTTTCTACGTTCTTCCCCTTTATGGAAGCAGCCAAACCTCTTGGACAAAATTGACTAAATTTTTCGCAGCACACTAACTTCCATTTTAAATGTGGCCCTGGACGACCGAGCGTAGCTGCAAGCCACACTACCCATCCGTTTTGGTGGCCTCGGCGTCCGCAAAATTACCAGTATTAGCTTACCGGCGTTCCTGTCCTCTGTCCACAGCACGGAAAAGTTGACCGAGAAAATTTTAGCCCCCTCCTTGGTTGACTCAGAAGTGCCGTGTTTGACTGACGCAGTGAACGCCTGGAAAGTGGCTTGCCCGGATACAGATCGGCCCTTGAACCCATCTTCCCAGAGGCAGTGGGATGAGCCGCTCTGCAGGTTGGTACGGAATAATCTAATTAATACGACCACCAATACTGCTGAGCGTGCCCGCCTGCTGGCTGTGGGGGAGTAGGAGTCGGGCCTCTGGCTTCAGGCGCTACCGTCACCCAACATAGGCACTATGCTGGGTGACACCACCTTCCGGCTCGCTACTTGTCTGCGTCTGGGCGCTCCTTGCGTGGCTCCGCATCGCTGCCAATGCGGTGTCAGTGTCGATTGCCTCGGACAACATGGCCTATCCTGCAGTAAGAGGGCAGGCCGGATAGCACGGCACGCCAGCATCAATGACATTATCCGTCGTGCTCTTGTCACCGCCGGGGTGCCAGCTGTTTTAGAACCCAATGGCTTAGCACGCGACGATGGAAGGAGACCAGACGGAATGACCATAATGCCTTGGAAGGTAGGTAGGCCTTTGGTGTGGGATGCAACGTGTGTCGACACCCTTGCGCCATCCCATCTTCCTAGCACGGCAGGCTGTGCTGGAGCGGCTGCTGCAGGTGCGGAAAACCTCAAACGGCGCAAATACTCCAGTCTTATTGGGACTTATATGTTCGAGCCGTTTGGGGTTGAAACACTTGGGCCATGGGGTCCGAGTGCCCACTTAGTTTTTCGAGACATCGCCAGGCGGTTGGTCGACTCCACACGTGACCAGAGTTCAAGTTAATTTACTTGTGTTATGTAGGTACTTATTTAGGTGAAAGATAATGATCATTGTTATCGTCAACTTGTGTGTTAAATTAATGAAATTGAGCCTTAATCCTTTAGTAGGTATGTATGTTCATTTTTACTTGTTGCCTTCTATATGACGATGAAACGTTTAATATTGTAACATACAGTCCACTTAGTTATTACCTGAATGAATAATAAGGAATTATTTATTTATTTATTTATTTAAACTTTTCACACTTAAAAAAGTACAAAGGCGGACTTAATGCCTTAGGCATTCTCTACCAGTCAACCAAGGGTGGTGAAGAGATTAGATGGCAGGTGCTCTGTTAGAAATGGAACAATTTGTACATAAATAAGTCATAAACTTATAATACACATACATACATATTTACTATAATATATACCTATATTATATATATATATATAGATATATATATATTGTACAAATTCAAGAGAGAGAGGTTTTGAGATGACTCTACGCTATTTATTTTGAAAATAACTCCGCAATCTCCGCTTAAATGCATACCGACTGGTGGCCATCCTGATGTCAAGAGGTAGCGCATTCCAAAGAAGAATGGACTGAATATGAAAGGAAGAATGAACAAAGTCAGAAGTATGAGAAGGACAGAGTAGGAGAAGATTGTTAGAAGAACGAAGATTCTTAGCGTGTGAAGAACATAGATATTGGAAGTGAGACACTAGATAAGAAGGAGGAGTGGGAGAGTTAAGAAGGGAGAAAAGCGTAGTCAAAGCACGCAAATTTCTTCTCTGGCGAATGGGCATCCATTTGAGCTCAGACCTGTAGCTCGACACATGGTCATATTTTCTGAGGTTGAATATGAACCGGATACAATTGTTAAGCAGTCTGTCAAGCTTATCCAGCAACACCGCATTCAAGTCAAAGTAGCACACGTCACCATAGTCAATGATAGGGAAAATCAAAGTCTGCACAAGCATAGTTTTCGTCTTAGTGGGCAAAAAGTTTCTCAGACGATACAGAGATCGTAGAGTACCGTTGACCCTTTGACTAACATTAGAGACCTGGCGCTGCCAGCTAAGCGTCGAGTCAAGATGCAAACCGAGATCTTTCACAGTAGGGGTAATGGGTATGACGGTACCATTGAAAATGAGAGGAGGAAGAGAGCTAAGCGTCACCCTACCCATCATGCTATTGTAATTATGATTTTTAGTTTGTCGTAGGTATTGAAGTAAAAAGGTAGGTAGGATAAAGACTATTTATTTTATAGATACCCGTTGTTTGTTCATTTTAAGCAATCTAAAACGACGCGTAATTTTCTTTAAGAGTTTAAGGTATGCTCATACTATTGTACTATTATTGTTATGTATTCGTATACTTTGAGAAATCTTCCTAATGATGTGTGTGTAATTTATTAAAACGTAATAATGAGTTAAGCGCAGATGTTTCTTTAGACGATGCAATGTAACAGTATCGATTATGTAATAGTAGTGGTTTCCTATGCTCATTGAGCCATTAGTGTAAGTTGTTTTGCGATGTATCCCCATTTTATTTGTTTGAAGAAGATAAGAAACTGTTATAATACTGCCATTTAATAAATTAGTAAAAAACTGTTGTTTTTGGAGGGCGGTATGTTTAGTACAAATAAAGCAATCAATGTGAAAGGACGGCTTTTTTCTTTCGCTAATCACCTGCATTCAATAGTGCATCTTATTCACAAGAACAAGTATAGATAACAGGTGTTCGGTCTCAATGTAGTTTAGCTTGCAAATGTTGTCTACTACCGTAGATTAACACTTGTTCCTATTTAAGGGGTATATATCTACAAGCTTATTGATTCTTCCATACAGAAAAGGGCCTAGGAAACAATAGTACTTGCGAGCGTATGGGTATTTAAAGGTCGGTAAATGTAATGATCTTTCGTCTGCGCTTAAATAAGAGGACTTGCCATACTTTGTATTAGCATGGTATTCCAAGACTGCGTGTAGCACAAAGAGCTGCCAGACCGCGAGGAATTCACAAGACTGGTACAAAAGTTATGTTAGGAACAAATAGGGCCGGAAAGTGCTGACTTTAAGTATTACTCTTTGTGTAACTTCTAAAGGTTCGAGTATAGTTTTTGACGTGCCTCCCCATATGGAAATAGAATATGTACTGCAGCACTGATTGGCCGAGTGCTAACCTAATTTAATTAAGCAAGTATTAAATTAGGTTCAGCTGCATTTGTTAGATTTTTGAAAAGGAAAATCAGTTTTCTTACCCCAGAAGTGACCATGTCTATATGAGGTTGAAAACATAGATTCATCATCTGCCTAGCCTTTTCCCAACTATATTGGGGTCGGCTTCCAGTCAAACCGGATGCAGCTGAATACCAGTATTTTACAAGGAGCGACTGCCTATCTGACCTCCACAACCCAGTTACCTACTGGGTAATACGATACCCTTTGGTAAGACTGGTTGTCAAACTTTCGGGCTTCTGTCGACCCGTAACGACTATCAAAGATACACGAATGACAGCCGGGACCAACGGCTTAACGTGCTTTCCGAGGCACGGAGGGGTCTTGATATGTAAAGATGGTCCCAACCGCGGCAAGCGTAGCTTAACCTGCTCGATCGACCCGTGCGGCTGATATTTCTTCGAAAAGATAGATTATTATCAATATTTTTCCCTAAATATTAAAATATCCTTTGTCCTCTTTAATTAGGGCAGGGCAAGAACAGTTTACATTATTACAGCAATTGTATGCTATTGTGGAGAGAGTTGAGAGGGGGGATTACAGTTACGTATAGAAAAGGTGAGAAACATTGCGTATTACCTGCATTAACAGTAAGAATATTTTTGCCATGCTGAATGCCATGAACCATGCTGTGCACTCTTATACACATTCTCCCAAGTATCAACAGAAAACAGAAGCACCGTATCGTCCACCTACGATATTATTTTAACCCCAAAAAGATTTAGCTCCAAAAAGATCATTTAAATAGACGAGAAATAGACTTGGACACAAAATACTTCCCTGAGGGACACCAAAGGAGACAGGTAAGTCACTGCTTATGTAATCAATTATTTTCACACATTGTGTGCGATTAGAAAGATAGTCTTTAAATATTTTGAGTTGATCTCCTCTAACGCCTATTCGTTCTAGTTCTTGTAAAAGCAGTGATGCAATGCTGCAACTATGGAGATACTGCAGGTACTATTAATTTAAACGGACGAGTAAAGTAATACGTACAAGACACTCCTAGAAAACCTAAAACGTTGCTTAGAATAAACTGAATGTCAACAGAGAAAGCACAGTTTCTTGGAATGCTACTTATTTTTATTAAAACATACAGCGCTCTCATTTGCAAACTTTGCGAGTGAGAAAAACAGGTCGACGAGTTTCTAGAAAAAAACACATTCACACTGTTTAGTTTAAAATTAGTCTTATCTAAAATTCTAAAGAACTTATTCTACGTGCATTTGAACAAGAGACTCTGCTTGGAATCTAAGTCTTTTCGATTTTAGGATCATGCGACGATGATATCTTATATATGAAAGAGATTGGATTCTAAATGTAAGTCGTGTTTATTGGCTGTAATGTAGGAATGAACGAATAAAGTGTATCGGTTTATGATCCTAGCTTATGCCAATATAGATAAGATTAGAAGTTACAATGCTTACGAACTGAAATGCGGAGGACCTCTGAAAGGCGCTGTCCTAATATATAGTACCAGCCTATTATTGCCCTACTGCAGGACAAAGACCTCTTCTCATACAGAGGAGGCACGAGCATTGGTCACCACGCTTGCTCAGGACGGGTTGGTGATTGCAGACTTATGCCATAATATAATATCACGCCTGTATTCCCCTAAGGGTTCGGCAGTGGTGTAGGTACCTATAGTACACCCATATTTCGGCCGTTATGTTTAAGTTCCACGTAATAGGGGGCGAGCCTATTGCCATCAACCGGGCACAAATCCAGACTCCGGGCTACTACTGAGAAATTCCAGATGAAAAACCCAATAAAACTTTGCTCGACCTGGGAATGGAACCCGAGATCTCATGAGCATGAGATGTCGGGTTCGATTCCCAGGTCAGCAGTAGCGCTTGCGTCCACTAGACCAACGAGGCAGTGAAAAGTCACATTGGCACTTGCCCGTACTTCAACCCACAACCTCGTGCTCATGCATGAGGCTAGGTCTTAACCATTGAGCCATTACGACCTAGAACTTGATTAATGTTCTGTGAAACGTACAAATGTTTAATGGAGCCAATACATCACGCGAAGGTAAATTAGGACACTGACGACACTTCGGTACGTTTGATGTGTTCGTATGTCCAAAGTCATGTTAGGACAGCGCCTGAGGACATCGTAAAGACCTGTGTAGTCTTTGTCAAGGAATACGAAACAGTACTCTGTGTAAATCGACACAAGAGGCTTCTCCAATTAGGCCTCCACCTTGTTTTGCTATACCGTTTCAAGCGTGGTCATATTTAAGCATTAATACAACTTTTGAGTTACTGTTTGAGGAGCTCTGTCGCAGCACTTTAACTGGGTACCAAAAATTAATCTTTGCTCTTATAAGAAGTCTGCAGAGTCGTCAAAATAAACTCCAATGATCAGACATAAAATAATATTTTGATTATAGAATATATTATATTCTACAACTATTCAAACTTTTCTTTAGCGCCATTAACATTCCGAGCACTTTCATAGTTCGTTTATAGTCTTCACAAACAATCGAATTACATTTTCGTTATTCGAATGTCCCAAGTTCGAAGTGATGTTAAATTTCTGAGTTTAAAGATCTATGTCGTTGACTGGTTGATCGACGACAGATGCCAAAGCTGGAGGATCGAGGATCCAAATGGGATATTAATTGATACGAGGATCTTCCTTATTCCTTTACATCGCTAAATCTGGAGAAACTAGTTGGTACCGAAATGAGGTTATTGTACTCGAGAAATTCGACAACTACTCTCCGGGGAGGTTCGGGGAATCCGTTTATTGTTTTATGTAGATACTTAGATTGAATCAGACTGAAATGTTCTTGAGGGAACGTCGTCATATTGTGAACATACCTAGGTACATATGAAACAAGAATAACTGGCTACACTGCGCTGCTTTGTTTACACATGCCAGCTTGTTTACTGATTATTGTGTAATTAGATACTAAGGTGTGCTTTTCGAACCAAAGCAGAAAGAAAAGTGATTCTCGAAAAATAACGCACATAAAATTAGTTACGAAACAGCTCCAATAAAAACGACAAAATATAATACGCGACGGAATATCCAAAGATACCGCTGCTCTTAACCCTCTACTTTATTACGCTGCCAAGATTCACAAAAGAAAACAACTACATAAACCCAATAAATAATAGAAAATAACAAAACGAATCTCTCTAGCGATTACAATCAGCACACTCGAACTGTTACATAAACAACGGGAATGAATCATACATTCATTCGTTCACGAATGGGATCGGACGTGATTCGTACATTCGGACAATGTATGAATTGGTGGCGCCCGGTGAACAAGTCGCCGGGGACGATTCAAATATTTTACTGCACATCACATGACTCGTTAATTTAATATCTGAAATTGTGAACAGAGATAAGGTATATAGGTAATACTTTTAATTTTTAAATGCACGATGTGGATGTCGCCTTTGTGAGAATGAACGTTGATATTATGTAATGTCCGTGTTTTGAGTCAATTCCACGTCAGAAAGGTCTATTTTTCACATCCGGACTGTTTCTTTTATACTGTTTTGAGCAAAGTAACTTTTATGGAACAGATGATACACGTGGGTAATATGTGTCCATGTATATCCCCTTACCCCACGCTCCAATGAATTTCAACTCACAAAAAAGACTCCCAATTCCACACAGCCTGTCAGTCACATCCATTATGGCAGGTGTCACATTTCACAAAAGCCTCGATTCTGAATAACGCGGAAATTAAAACACTTCGAGCCACACTGTGCGAGTTTCCCCAAGCCGTTTTTAATATAATCCCAGGCGTTCCTATCAAAGTAGGTAATCCTTATACATACTTCAAATATTATCTACTCAGAAATGTATAAGGAAACGCTTACCTTCAACGATTTTAAGCGAAGACTTTTCCTTTTGATCTCATTTTTTGGTTGTTCGTTTTGCGCTAATCTGAAGATTGGAAGTACATTAAGGAAAGAGGGCGCGGACTCTGCATAATGAAAAGACAGGATCAGCTTTTGGGATTAGTGCTATGTGGGCTAAGTTACCTACTCATAATCTAAAGTCATTTAATATGTAGGTAATGAAAATGTCCACATATTTTGTGTAGAGAATCATTATTAATGAATGATCAGCCTAAAATAACTGTAAATATCATCAAATTCAATTGCGCAAAAACTTTATGAATTTAATAATCTCATTCCTAAATTGCTAACTAATTTCGTGTGTAATCAATAATCCACAATTTGAACCACGGTCCTCTCCAGTACTCCTAAATCACGACAATACATGGAATACACCATAATTTATGATGAACCCCAATTCATTATTAATACCTAATTCGAGTTACAAATTAGATGATTTGTTTATCCATTCTATTAATTTGACGGGCCATTAATATGCTCAAAATTAAATATGAAATAGCAGTAGGTACACAAACAGCGGTGCGTATAGGTATCTCCGTTTTGTGATGAAATCAAATATTAAATTAAATATTAATTCGTCAATCAATTCCGTTCGCAGTGTTGCTGTTTCAACGATTCAAGCAATGTGGATAAGAAACTGACAAAGTTTCAAGTTTTGATAAACAAGAAAGTTTATTGTTATTAATATATCGTAGACAGATATAAGTAAGAATAAGATAAAATTGCGATGCGATATAATATACAAAAAAACTTTGACAATTAAAATGATCAAACTTATTTTTGAAGACAACCATCTCTTCCCAGTTTTTAGTTAAGCTGAGGAAAAAGGACCGAACCAATTAATTTCCCAGCTGCACGTCAATCTTTTAACAAACTAAAAAGCCGTTCCACAAAAAAATAACCTGATACACAGACACGTGTATCCTTTCACATCTTTGTATTTGTAATTCCACCCGAGTAAGAGTTACAAAGTCAAATGCAAACTAAAGGATAGGCTACACCGCTTGTAACAACTTCGCACGTGTTTAATTACCTTTTCTAAGAACGTTAGGTGTTGAGAACTAAGCTTAACTATTCTGTAGATTCCAATTTTACATCCGGATATAGTATGTATTGCACTGGGGTGCATTAAAAGAGACTCCACACATGAGTGACGATTATGAAAGAGCGACTAGCGCACCTTGGTTATGAAAGAGCGACTAGCGCACCTTGGTTATGGAAGAGCGACTAGCGCATCTTGGTTATGAAAGAGCGACTAGTGCACCTTGGTTATGAAAGAGCGACTAGCGCACCTTGAATATGAAAGAGCGACTAGCGCACCTTGGTTATGAAAGAGCGACTAGCGCACTTTGGTTATAAAAGAGCGACTAGCGCTCCTTAGTTATGAAAGAGCGACTAGCGCACCTTGGTTATGAAAGAGCGACTAGCGCACTTTGGTTATAAAAGAACGACTAGCGCACCTTGATTATGAAAGAGCGACTAGCGCACTTTGGTTATAAAAGAGCGACTAGTGCACTTTGGTTATAAAAGAGCGACTAGCGCACCTTGTTATGAAAGAGCGACTAGCGCACCTTAGTTATGAAAGAGCGACTAGCGCACCTTGGTTATGAAAGAGCGACTAGCGCACTTTGGTTATAAAAGAACGACTAGCGCACCTTGATTATGAAAGAGCGACTAGCGCACTTTGGTTATAAAAGAGCGACTAGCGCACCTTGATTATGAAAGAGCGACTAGCGCACCTTGGTTATGAAAGAGCGACTAGTGCACCTTGGTTATGAAAGAGCGACTAGCGCACCTTGGTTATGAAAGAGTGACTAGCGCACCTTGATTATGAAAAAGCGACTAGCGCACCTTAGTTATGAAAGAGCGACTAGCGCACCTTGGTTATGAAAGAGCGACTAGCGCACTTTGGTTATAAAAGAACGACTAGCGCACCTTGATTATGAAAGAGCGACTAGCGCACTTTGGTTATAAAAGAGCGACTAGTGCACTTTGGTTATAAAAGAGCGACTAGCGCACCTTGTTATGAAAGAGCGACTAGCGCACCTTGGTTATGAAAGAGCGACTAGCGCACCTTGCTATGAAAGAGCAACTAGCGCACCTTGGTTATGAAAGAGCGACTAGCGCACTTTGGTTATAAAAGAACGACTAGCGCATCTTGATTATGAAAGAGCGACTAGCGCACTTTGGTTATAAAAGAGCGACTAGCGCACTTTATTATGAAAGAGCGACTAGCGCACCTTGGTTATGAAAGAGCGACTAGCGCACTTTGGTTATAAAAGAGCGACTAGCGCACCTTGGTTATGAAAGAGCGACTAGCGCACCTTGGGTATGAAAGAGCGACTAGCGCACCTTGGTTATGAAAGAGCGACTAGCGCACCTTGATTATGAAAGAGCGACTAGCGCACTTTGGTTATAAAAGAACGACTAGCGCACCTTGATTATGAAAGAGCGACTAGCGCAATTTGGTTATAAAAGAGCGACTAGCGCACCTTATTATGAAAGAGCGACTAGCGCACCTTGGTTATGAAAGAGCGACTAGCGCACTTTGGTTATAAAAGAGCGACTAGCGCACCTTGTTATGAAAGAGCGATTAGCGCACCTTGGTTATGAAAGAGCGACTAGCGCACCTTGGTTATGAAAGAGCGACTAGCGCACCTTGGTTATGAAAGAGCGACTAGCGCACCTTGGTTATGAAAGAGCGACTAGTGCACCTTGGTTATAAAAGAGCGACTAGCGCACCTTGTTATGAAAGAGTGACTAGCGCACCTTGGTTATTAAAGAGCGACTAGCGCACCTTGCTATGAAAGAGCGACTAGCGCACCTTGGTTATGAAAGAGCGACTAGCGCACCTTGGTTAATCTTTTCCCCACGGCTGAAGCTTTTTATCATGCAGTGTGAGAAGAGAGAATAATTACACTTTAGATTTGGTCAAAGGTTGAGAAGTAAAAAAGCTTCCTATCAGTAATTAGCTGGTGGTATTGATGAGCTGGATGAGTGGTCGAGGATTGAATTAAACGACGAGTGACTGGAAAAGTGTTTGGTTGTCGATGAAATTGTATCTTTTAAGGTCTATAAAGTATTTTTTTGATGCATTTAGTTTCAAGTAATATATAAAACAGTATTTTGTATTAATTTAGTTATGTAGACAGCAATTTTGTGTTTCTTGATAATACAGTTTTTGAGTGGGCCACGTCGCACGAATGCACCCGGAGTGATGGGCAAAGATCATCACTCACCGGACGCCCGAGGGAGGACATCGCCGCCGAGGTAGACCGCGGGGGAGGTGGGGTGACGATCTGATGATGTTTGCGCGGACAGCTTTGCCAGAAATTGCCCAAAGGAAGGTTGTATGGAAGAAAAAAGGGAAGGCCTTTACCAAATGCCCAGCAGTGGGACACAATAAAGGCTACTAAAAAAATACAGTTTTGATTTCTAATCCAGTATCTTTTAAGAATCTAAGCCCACACTGAAATATGTAATAAATTCATCTACGTTACAAGGATTCTACCTGGAAACACAATTTGTACTTACTTGGACGTATTCGTTCGTTGGCCCCAAACGAGCTAAATATTCTTACAACGTTCGCCGACCGATTAGAAATACAGTGTGTTCGTTTTATATCGACTTACTTTCCATCAAAATGAAAATATGAAAATTAAATTCAACTTTAAATTTTCACCGTTTTAAGTTAAACCGCGGACAGACAGACCTTGTTTTACTAGGAACCCTAAAAGAGATACATAATAAACATCTTTTTTAAACCAAGGGTTTTGTGAGCTTCTAAAATACTCAGGAATGCAGAACAATTCATGTAGAATTCGAATAGGTACAGTCAGCAACGAAATTCAATTAATATGTTTTTCAGTTTTCTCAATCTTAATTAACATTGAAAAAGTTTAAAATTGAAACTGAAGTAAAGTTGTAAGAATATTACCGTTTGACTATTACATAATATATAGAATGCTAAAAATAAAATTTTCGTATCATTTTGTGTCAATTTAGATGATGTGTAAAAGTAGCAGTGTTAATCAACTTCCATCAAGCGACACGCACGTGCGTCACCGGTATCCATCCGTGTTTCCACAGGTCGCGTCGCGGAGACTCGTGGGATCCTCTAAACCACTTCTGTCACTGGTTTCAGCAATCGCTATCGCAAGACGCGTGTCGCTTGGCCGTGAAGGTCGTGGCCACAAAGTTACGCCTCATTGAGCATTACCTCAAGCTCGCACCCTATATATGGAGAGTATTGGTGAACAATGTGGAATGTATTAATTGCTTTACTACACGGGTTTGTAATTAGCGAGGCGTGTTCCTATGAATATAGTGGTGAACGAGTTGCAGACTGTCTAAGGAACTATTACGATCTGTTTGGGAACTAGGCGGTGGTACTTTTAGTGCCGTGGTGACAGGATAGACTGTTTCAACCATATAATTAGTAACTGTATCAAACATTTTAATGTTACATTTTTATGTGTCGATGGTAAAGCAGAATGAGTTATTTTTTAATCATGTGACTGCCTTTGGTTTTAAAGTGAGACAGAAAAACTAAACTACACTAAAGCACTAAATTTACATGGTGCGTTTTAATTGCCTGTGACATACCATAAGTTGAAGCCACAATCACAGTTGCTTCATCTAAACAGTGTTTCGACGATGCAAGTCAGTTGTTGCTTCAATTTCATTATATGCCACATGCAAATAGGGCTTTACGTTGTAAACTTTTTCCTTGAAAACAATAATCAGTTACCTGATTACGTTCAGACACTACACGTCAGTTCCCAACAGAAACCATAAGCGAATGAAATATTCATGAGCTCGTACTGACGATGACGGAACCGAAAGGGAATATGCAAAAACCCGGCGCCCTTCACTCACAGACTAAGGTCTTAGCATAGACTATAACTATCTAACAGATACTGAGCTTCATACCTCACACCACGATAGGCATTTTAAAAACTAGCTTTTGCCTGCGTGTGAGCCGGAAATAAAGTATTATATGTTCTAACCCAGGTTGTGGTCTATTTATGTGCCAAGTTATATCCAAATGCGGGCAACCGTTAAAGCGTGAAAAGGTTATAGGGACAAACAGACACAGTAACTTTCCTTAATAGTGGCAAGAGTCTATATTCCGTTGTCAGTACGTACGGAGCACCCTGGACGGTCAGCTCGCTGCTATCTTGCCAGCCGGCTAATATTTTTCACAACTGTTCTCGTATCATTCAGGGTATTACGTGAAGACAAGTCACGTCTGCATATCAGCGGACATAGAAGGGGCAATCTGGCACACACATTGTAGTTGGGATAGAGCTACGTGGAACATCTGCCAGTTAAAATCGTGACGGTGGCAGTTCTTACCCCTTGCCCACGACCTACACGCTCAAGTGACACACGTTTTGCGACAGCTACGACGAGCGATTTGGCGCGCGACTGAATCAAATGTACTAGCTAACACCGTGGCGGCTACGCCTTTTTTTAGACGGGAAATCATCAAATGACCAAACCCGCTGTGACCGGAGCGTTCCTTCAGTCTGCAGAGCCGGTGCGACCAGCGAAAAGTCCACTGCCGTCGACACTAACGGGCCGTGACATGGCAATAGCATGAAGTCGTGCGCGCGTGTCACTTGACCCAAATCGCGTCGCATGTCGCCGCACCCGAGGTCGTGAACTGGGACATTAGCAGTTTTGGATTGTGCTCCGAACTCGAACGTGAAACTGTGCTGGACTGTATCGATAGCACATCCCAGGAGAAAATGTGCTTACTTCCCTCAACACCACGGCGACCCATGGCTGCACGTGATCACTACATAATACCATCCTCCCTAAGGTCGCTCGAGATGCCGCAAATCCCCAATCAAAATGTAGTTTTGTTCTTATCGCGACAAGATTGTTCGAAACTTTATACCTGTGTTATAGTCTGTGATGTTAGCCGCTTAATTCCAGTTTGGGTACGCCGTACCCAAATTTTTTCAAATGTACACGACTACCTCCTGGTAGCCGAGTCGCCGTCGTGTGGTGCCGTCTTTTGGCGCTCGAATGACGTTGACAGGGGTCGCTGTTAGTAAACATTTGTGCAATTGTTTTGTGAAATGTCACTAGAAATGTATTCAAAAACAAGATAGCGTCGTTGGTTCCGATTTTAGCCGCGCCCCAAAATAACCTTGTGACGCTATAGCTGCCTGTATAGAGTTGACATCAGTACATGTAAACGAAGTAGTAGGTATTTTAATACTGTCGATGAATAAAGGTATTTTAATAAAGCTGAAGTAAACATTAATAAAATTGTAAATGACACTCTTCTTACACGTGGCTGCGTGGGTAGTGGCACTGAAGATGTAGATATCAGACATTTTATTAATTTCAGTCTGCAAACTAAGCCGCTGCCAGTTCTCAATCCAAGTTTGAACGAGTATTATGGTTCACGAGTTAGGTCTCAGAAATCGGGCGATGAGTTGACGATAAACAAAATAACTAAAAATAAAATCTATTTTAGACTGACTCGTTAGTCTAGTGTTCGCAAGCGCTACTGCTGAGCATGAGGGGGTTCGATTCCCAGGTCGGGCAAAATGTTATTGAGTTTCAAGAATTTCTTAGTAGCAGCCCGGAGTCTGGATTTGTGCCCGGTTGATGGCAATAGACCCGCCCCTATTATATGGGACTTAAACATAACTGGTGAAATGTGGGTGTACTGTAGGTACACTTCTGCCTAACCCTTCGGGGAACATATGCGTGATGTTATGTTATGTTCGTTATGTTATGACCCTGATACATTCCGAGATTACATGCCGTCATCAGGTAACGTTACTCGACTGAACCCGACACGGTCAGTTTGTGAAACCGACCAAAAATTCACCAACATTTAAATATTAACAACGGGTCGCGATTGCTGTGAAAATCGTGAAAGTAGCGATCCATTAAAGTATCGGTCCGTTTCCGTCTGACTAGGCTGATAAATGGGATTTTTTGAGCCGCCGGCTAATTTTATTGCAATTTGCGGATTATTTGTGATTATTTATGGGAGTTGATTTATTTTACTGATGATATTTTTTCGCATCATTTTGATACCTAAAAATATTGGCCTAACCTTCGTACAATTTTATTCATATAAATTTTCACAGACTGAAAGGGAGGAGATAAAATACACCTGAAAACGTTGCATGCAACATTTGATTTTTGGTGCATCTCTATGAGACAGACAGTTGTAAAAATATTGAATTGGTAATAAAACCACAAATTCATCAAACAGTTGTTTTCACTTTAAATAATGCACATCACGGAATGTTGACAGAACTTCATTCCTCGAACGGTTGATATGAAGAGGAAACGATAAGTTACTCGGATGCGCCTGTGTCACTAGCTCCCTTGAGCAAAATGTAAAATAAACAACATCTCTTTGATAATGCGACTTGAAACTGAGTTTGAATTACATATGAATAAGGTACTCTTGTAGGGTACCTACTCTTGGTGGTAGACAAGACGTAGTCATTCGAAGTTTTGATTAATCAGGTACATTGATGTAAGTAGCCGAGTAGGAAACTCAGTAAGAAATAATAATAGCTAAGTGACGTTAGGATATCCTCGTATTTCGAGAAGCTTCCATAAATAATAACTAATAATAATTACTCCCTGTCGTACAAATGCAGGAGAGAGAGCGCCGCTCCAGAGATTAGTTCAAGCTTATGATAATAATTTTAACGATATTGATGTTTTTGCCCTATCTAAACATACATTTGAAAAACAATTTTTTTAAGCGCCTTGCTAAAAATTTTTAACTACTATGTATTATTTAAGTTATATTAAGTTGTGTTTATAATTTGTTTTTTTTTATCAACTATTTGGTTTTAAGATTGCGAAATAATTGTATTGTTGTTAAATATTGATATTACTTAATTTTACCAAAACTGTATCTTTTATAAGCTAGTAACATGTCGAAACGTAGTGGACTGTACATTTACTTCTAGCATACTGTGTATCTAGATTATTTTATAATATTATATAAACTGTACGATTGTCTGTTTGCCCAAATAAAATAAAATAAAATAAATAATCAGTAAACTGAAATCAATATAGGCCACCAATTAGAAATATGCAATGAGGCAATGAAGCCCCAGGTTAATGAAACAAATATCTAGGAAACCGCAACGATATTAATTAGAAAAAAACAATGAAGAAGAAGCAGTGAATGGGGTGGCAAAGGGGACTAAAAATCCAAGCCCAATCAGTAGTGTCCCCAACCGATTTTTTTTATTTTTTATTTAAGATAGGTTTGCTCTTGACTCTAGTCTAGGTCAGAGATGACAGAGACAAAGTCGACGATGGAACGAGCTTACCCAGAAGAAGCCTGTTAACTCTCACTTTGAAGAGATCGGGGTTGTATACGTTCGGAAATACAGACGCAGGCAGAGAGTTCCACTCCTTTGCTGTGCGCATCACAAAAGACATTTGGAAACGCTTAGTGTGAATTGGTGGAATAGCAACTAGGTAGGGATGGTAACCTGCAGTGCGTCTAGATGTCCGATGGTAGAAGGGGGCCGGCGGAATGAGGTCGTGGAGTTCTCGAGCACACTCACCGAAGTACAAGATTATTTATATATATTTAAATAAACAGTTCAAGGTCACACTAAAACAGTTAAACTATTAATGCTGTAACTTGAGCAACTGATTAACACCAAAACCTCTTACTGCATCAAGTCGTCGACCCAATTAACTTACAAATGTCTCGAATTACAGCATTCTACTCGATTGGAGCTGTTAATTGGGAGTTGTTTTACCTTAAACTTGAACCTTAATGATACTGACCCTAATATGGCCCATTCGACGATGGACGGCAACGTAACTAACGAACTCTGGGTAGTATTGATTGCTTTTGGTAATTTTTTTCTCATCTTTTCTTCTACAGATGACCTGACTGACTTGTAAGTTGCCTGCCTGCACTAACCCGCTTGTTTCGATTCGTGATCACAGCAGGATCAATCATTTATATTTAACTCTACGTATCAACACGAAGCTTGATATGTTGATGATTTGTTATTATTTTTAACAATCAAAAGACATATTTACCCTCTAAAACAAAGTATTTAATGTAGTGTAGCTAAATCCATAGCAATCCTTAGGCAGAGAATGTCTCATGGTACTTTTCTTTTCCCTTCCCTGTATGAGAAAAGGCTGTATTTTTCGATCAATCTTATTAATTACTCGTTCCTATAACTCTAAAAGGCAGTTTTATTAATAAATCTACTCACAAACTACACTTCCATAATGTACCCATCCATAACACTATGACATTTTATTTGTCCGCAAACATACGACCACAGAGTAGACACAGATGTGTTGGTAGCTGCATGTGGCCACGGAGTTAAAATGTCGCCGAGCGGGCTCTGATATAATCATTGTTCTGTGGCCGCGGGCAATGCGAAGTCGGGTTGCTGATGTTCGGAAAAACTAGATGCGATATTTTGTAAGAGAAAATATTTTTAGTGGTGCTGGAGAGAAATCACACGGGTTTGAGCGTTATAGTTTAAAATAAAACTCTCTTAGCTGCTAATATAGAAGCTTTTTTAATATCACCACAGAAGACCGTTAAATCAAACCAAGACTATAAACGCATTTTTATGCAATTTGTTTTATTGGAAATAAATTTCATTATTATTCAAATCCTTGTTTTAAATTAGTGTAAAGTTGATCTCAGCATGACTACGTAAAGTTATTTCTCCAAAAACACACAGTTATAATGTGTTTACATTTGAAAATAAAATTTTAAACTTAGAATAGTTTTGTGGTGGACTGCCTATCGTGTGTATAAACCGTAAAACCACTTCCTTGTTCATTAAATCCTATCTGAATAATAAACTCTTTTATCATAATGAGGGGGCAATACACTCTTATAACACTAATAGCAATAACACATTTGGAAATCAGGGCCGAAAACTACAGACGCTTCCAGCAGCTCTACAGCTGTGTTTGTAAGACGGAATCATCCCCTGGAGAATCCTTCCGAACGTATTAAAAGCTCTCCTCCTGCTAATATTCGCTCCGGTATCGCAGGAAACTTCTCTACGGCCACCGAACAAGTGAGATGCAACAGTATCACTCTACGGCCGCCGAACAAGTGAGATGCAACAGTATCACTCTACGGCCGCCGAACAAGTGAGATGCAACAGTATCACTCTACGGCCGCCGAACAAGTGAGATGCAACAGTATCACTCTACGGCCGCCGAACAAGTGAGATGCAACAGTATCACTCTACGGCCACCGAACAAGTGAGATGCAACAGTATCACTCTACGGCCACCGAACAAGTGAGATGCAACAGTATCACTCTACGGCCACCGAACAAGTGAGATGCAACAGTATCACTCTACGGCCGCCGAACAAGTGAGATGCAACAGTATCACTCTACGGCCGCCGAACAAGTGAGATGCAACAGTATCACTCTACGGCCGCCGAACAAGTGAGATGCAACAGTATCACTCTACGGCCGCCGAACAAGTGAGATGCAACAGTATCACTCTACGGCCACCGAACAAGTGAGATGCAACAGTATCACTCTACGGCCGCCGAACAAGTGAGATGCAACAGTATCACTCTACGGCCACCGAACAAGTGAGATGCAACAGTATCATCTACGGCCACGAACAAGTGAGATGCAACAGTATCACTCTACGGCCGACCGAACAAGTGAGATGCAACAGTATCACTCTACGGCCACCGAACAAGTGAGATGCAACAGTATCACTCTACGGCCACCGAACAAGTGAGATGCAACAGTATCACTCTACGGCCACCGAACAAGTGAGATGCAACAGTATCACTCTACGGCCACCGGAACAAGTGAGATGCAACAGTATCACTCTACGGCCACCGAACAAGTGAGATGCAACAGTATCACTCTACGGCCACCGAACAAGTGAGATGCAACAGTATCACTCTACGGCCACCGAACAAGTGAGATGCAACAGTATCACTCTACGGCCACCGAACAAGTGAGATGCAACAGTATCACTCTACGGCCACCGAACAAGTGAGATGCAACAGTATCACTCTACGGCCACCGAACAAGTGAGATGCAACAGTATCACTCTACGGCCACCGAACAAGTGAGATGCAACAGTATCACTCTACGGCCACCGAACAAGTGAGATGCAACAGTATCACTCTACGGCCACCGAACAAGTGAGATGCAACAGTATCACTCTACGGCCACCGAACAAGTGAGATGCAACAGTATCACTCTACGGCCACCGAACAAGTGAGATGCAACAGTATCACTCTACGGCCACCGAACAAGTGAGATGCAACAGTATCACTCTACGGCCACCGAACAAGTGAGATGCAACAGTATCACTCTACGGCCACCGAACAAGTGAGATGCAACAGTATCACTCTACGGCCACCGAACAAGTGAGATGCAACAGTATCACTCTACGGCCACCGAACAAGTGAGATGCAACAGTATCACTCTACGGCCACCGAACAAGTGAGATGCAACAGTATCACTCTACGGCCACCGAACAAGTGAGATGCAACAGTATCACTCTACGGCCACCGAACAAGTGAGATGCAACAGTATCACTCTACGGCCACCGAACAAGTGAGATGCAACAGTATCACTCTACGGCCACCGAACAAGTGAGATGCAACAGTATCACTCTACGGCCACCGAACAAGTGAGATGCAACAGTATCACTCTACGGCCACCGAACAAGTGAGATGCAACAGTATCACTCTACGGCCACCGAACAAGTGAGATGCAACAGTATCACTCTACGGCCACCGAACAAGTGAGATGCAACAGTATCACTCTACGGCCACCGAACAAGTGAGATGCAACAGTATCACTCTACGGCCACCGAACAAGTGAGATGCAACAGTATCACTCTACGGCCACCGAACAAGTGAGATGCAACAGTATCACTCTACGGCCACCGAACAAGTGAGATGCAACAGTATCACTCTACGGCCACCGAACAAGTGAGATGCAACAGTATCACTCTACGGCCACCGAACAAGTGAGATGCAACAGTATCACTCTACGGCCACCGAACAAGTGAGATGCAACAGTATCACTCTACGGCCACCGAACAAGTGAGATGCAACAGTATCACTCTACGGCCACCGAACAAGTGAGATGCAACAGTATCACTCTACGGCCACCGAACAAGTGAGATGCAACAGTATCACTCTACGGCCACCGAACAAGTGAGATGCAACAGTATCACTCTACGGCCACCGAACAAGTGAGATGCAACAGTATCACTCTACGGCCACCGAACAAGTGAGATGCAACAGTATCACTCTACGGCCACCGAACAAGTGAGATGCAACAGTATCACTCTACGGCCACCGAACAAGTGAGATGCAACAGTATCACTCTACGGCCACCGAACAAGTGAGATGCAACAGTATCACTCTACGGCCACCGAACAAGTGAGATGCAACAGTATCACTCTACGGCCACCGAACAAGTGAGATGCAACAGTATCACTCTACGGCCACCGAACAAGTGAGATGCAACAGTATCACTCTACGGCCACCGAACAAGTGAGATGCAACAGTATCACTCTACGGCCACCGAACAAGTGAGATGCAACAGTATCACTCTACGGCCACCGAACAAGTGAGATGCAACAGTATCACTCTACGGCCACCGAACAAGTGAGATGCAACAGTATCACTCTACGGCCACCGAACAAGTGAGATGCAACAGTATCACTCTACGGCCACCGAACAAGTGAGATGCAACAGTATCACTCTACGGCCACCGAACAAGTGAGATGCAACAGTATCACTCTACGGCCACCGAACAAGTGAGATGCAACAGTATCACTCTACGGCCACCGAACAAGTGAGATGCAACAGTATCACTCTACGGCCACCGAACAAGTGAGATGCAACAGTATCACTCTACGGCCACCGAACAAGTGAGATGCAACAGTATCACTCTACGGCCACCGAACAAGTGAGATGCAACAGTATCACTCTACGGCCACCGAACAAGTGAGATGCAACAGTATCACTCTACGGCCACCGAACAAGTGAGATGCAACAGTATCACTCTACGGCCACCGAACAAGTGAGATGCAACAGTATCACTCTACGGCCACCGAACAAGTGAGATGCAACAGTATCACTCTACGGCCACCGAACAAGTGAGATGCAACAGTATCACTCTACGGCCACCGAACAAGTGAGATGCAACAGTATCACTCTACGGCCACCGAACAAGTGAGATGCAACAGTATCACTCTACGGCCACCGAACAAGTGAGATGCAACAGTATCACTCTACGGCCACCGAACAAGTGAGATGCAACAGTATCACTCTACGGCCACCGAACAAGTGAGATGCAACAGTATCACTCTACGGCCACCGAACAAGTGAGATGCAACAGTATCACTCTACGGCCACCGAACAAGTGAGATGCAACAGTATCACTCTACGGCCACCGAACAAGTGAGATGCAACAGTATCACTCTACGGCCACCGAACAAGTGAGATGCAACAGTATCACTCTACGGCCACCGAACAAGTGAGATGCAACAGTATCACTCTACGGCCACCGAACAAGTGAGATGCAACAGTATCACTCTACGGCCACCGAACAAGTGAGATGCAACAGTATCACTCTACGGCCACCGAACAAGTGAGATGCAACAGTATCACTCTACGGCCACCGAACAAGTGAGATGCAACAGTATCACTCTACGGCCACCGAACAAGTGAGATGCAACAGTATCACTCTACGGCCACCGAACAAGTGAGATGCAACAGTATCACTCTACGGCCACCGAACAAGTGAGATGCAACAGTATCACTCTACGGCCACCGAACAAGTGAGATGCAACAGTATCACTCTACGGCCACCGAACAAGTGAGATGCAACAGTATCACTCTACGGCCACCGAACAAGTGAGATGCAACAGTATCACTCTACGGCCACCGAACAAGTGAGATGCAACAGTATCACTCTACGGCCACCGAACAAGTGAGATGCAACAGTATCACTCTACGGCCACCGAACAAGTGAGATGCAACAGTATCACTCTACGGCCACCGAACAAGTGAGATGCAACAGTATCACTCTACGGCCACCGAACAAGTGAGATGCAACAGTATCACTCTACGGCCACCGAACAAGTGAGATGCAACAGTATCACTCTACGGCCACCGAACAAGTGAGATGCAACAGTATCACTCTACGGCCACCGAACAAGTGAGATGCAACAGTATCACTCTACGGCCACCGAACAAGTGAGATGCAACAGTATCACTCTACGGCCACCGAACAAGTGAGATGCAACAGTATCACTCTACGGCCACCGAACAAGTGAGATGCAACAGTATCACTCTACGGCCACCGAACAAGTGAGATGCAACAGTATCACTCTACGGCCACCGAACAAGTGAGATGCAACAGTATCACTCTACGGCCACCGAACAAGTGAGATGCAACAGTATCACTCTACGGCCACCGAACAAGTGAGATGCAACAGTATCACTCTACGGCCACCGAACAAGTGAGATGCAACAGTATCACTTTGTGCAATTTATTGTTTACTATTCAAAAGATTTTATCACCGCAGCTATCAAAAAGAGTAAAAGAAAAAACATCGTGAGAAAATCGGCACGTCGTAGAATACCAATAAATTCGAAGACATGTAATATGCACCAACCCGCTCTTGGCCCGCGTGCTGGATTATGGCCCACTCCCACTCTCAGGGAGGGGCATGTGTTCCACCAGTGGGAACGTTGTAGACGGATTATGGTATTCAAAAGATTGAAGTACCTACACATATCAAAAGTGTCTAGGGATCAAGTACGTTTTAGAGTATCGCCGCAGTTGAGGATTATTATTTTTACTTTTTTGGATCGTGAATTTCACTATTTGAATAAATAATTTTCTTTAAATTTTGATTAAAAATAGAAAATCAACTGTCAATCAGGATTTCTGTGTAAATGTGTAATAAGGTTTTTACAAAATCATTACAATTTCTGCATCGGAATTGAAAAAAATTGCGTCGATATGGAGCGATGACATCATTTGACACGAGAAGAGATGATGAGAGCCGTCGGAATGTTGCAAGCTGCTTCCAGGCAATGGTCTGGCTGTCACTCTGACAGAGCATCATAAGCCGCCTCTGAACACGCTATTGTATCACAGGCAGCGTCGCTGAGCGGAATGGAGGACGATCACGCATCACCACTCGCAGACAGGAGTGGCACATCCAAAATACTGCTCGACGGAATCGTACCATGACTGCCATAATGTTGGCTACGAGGCTCCACAGCTCTTCAGCCTTGCTGATAAGCGACCAAACCATCCGAAATCTTTTACGTGAAGTGGGTCTGCGTTCCCGAAGGCCGCTGAGAGTTCCACCTATAACACCCCACAATCGTAGGGTCAGTTTACAATGGGTTCACGAACACAGAAATTGGGAGGAAGAAGACTGGTGTTGTGTTTGCTTTTTCGATGAATTGTTTCATACGTGATCATCCCTTTGCGAAGCCATTGGGTGATTCGTTTCGACTAATATACGACAATGCACGTCCACACACGGCTAGAGTCGTAACACGCACTATTGCCGATGCTCGCATCAACGTTCTGCCGTGGCCTGCTCAATCGCCAGACCTCAACCCAATTGGGCACGCATAGGATATGCTTCAAAGACGAGCTCTGCCGAGTATGGATGCCGTGCATACCCCACAATAACTTTTTGATTTGTTAGAAAGAACGTGGGCGGCCATTCTTCAAAGTGATTTTGATGAACTGATTTTAAGCATGCCAAATCGCTGTGATTGTGTGATTCGTGTCAAAGGTGGAAACACAGATTATTAATTTTTTTATCTTTACAATAAAAAAAATTAAAATCTTCATTTTTGCCATTTAACTGACGACATTAGGTTAATTTCCCACTATTTGCAAAAATGCAATTTTTCTTAATTTTTACAAAATGTAATAAGTTGTTAACTCAAATACTCATGTATTTAAAGTAAGAAGCCAGTCTAGAAGACTAGATTTAGTAAATAATAATTGGATATTTTTTTATAGTTATGATAAATGATTTTATTTCTGTAAGTAGTTTTATACAAACACTTTTATACGTCAAACATATTTTTTTTAACCAGACGAGGCCGGCGTTTCCTATCTGACTACTCTGTGAAGAAAGGCCAAAACAAACTCGAAGGTCGCAGTCTCTTTTAAAGTCCAGACATAATCTTGGTTAGATCATGTGAAGACCATGTAGACTGGTGTCTGAAATTGTTTTTTGAGGAAAGAACCACACAGATTGAGTGGACCTGTCCAGTCAGTGCACGCATCTCTCAGTAAACGTAGAGCTCAACTCAAAACAGAAGGAGCTCAACGATTCGACGAACAGCACCAAAGAAAGGACATTTGGGTAGGCCGCATAAATTACTCAAACTGCCAGAATATGATTACAACTGAGAGAGAAAAAAACAAGGACACACATTCATAATCTTCACATTCACAATTATTAAAATAATATAATACTTTACAAAGTAAATATTCATGTCATCGTATAAATAAAATTCACCACTGTCAGTATGTATATATGAAAAAAAAGAAAGTTAGCAAAAATATAAAAAAAAAACATAGACTAGGTATGTAAATAAAAACTGTATCAGATCAATCCCACTCCTTTTGTCCAAGTCGTTTTAATTACATTACTACTGTTTTAATCTTCGAACTAAAATAACGCGACTTTGGCCATACAAAAACCTTTTTTAAATAATTTTGAATAATTTCTAGCATATAAATTAAATTCAGTAGTGTTTACGTAAGTCATTTTATTGTACAGCTCACAAAGCCGTATTTTACTTTTATGAATACCAACGGTAGCACAATCACTGAAAGATGCGTTACTATGAACCAAGATAATCTTGGGAATAAAAGTGGTATTTAATTCTACACCAAAGTTTACAGTATATATTAAAAAAATTATCATATAGAAATAGATGATTAGGATCAGGATGAATAGACAAAACTTGTAATTTATTAATGAGTTTAACTTTAAAAGCCTCTAAGCGACCTGCAGTTTTGGAGTTAACAGTGATATCCTTTTTAGCCACTCTCTTGTTCTGGTTTTGGATAGTAATCTTTTGCCCGCAATGATCAGAATCTAGTAAATTTATAATTTCTTTGTGGCTTGGTAGAATATCTGTATAAATATTATCTAGGCATGTGGCACTAGTAGGGGTTATTCTTGTGGGTTCCAAAAATAAGTTTACAAGATAAGGACTGAAACAGACTTATTATTTTACTACCAGAATCTGAGTTCTCTAATAAATTAAGATTAAAATCACCGCAAATGATAATCAAATCGATTATACTATTAAAATTCATAAATATTTCTACTTCTAACTCTTTGTTCATAATTCCTTGAATATTTTGATTCACCAGGTTAATACTATCTACTTATTATAAACTTTTACTTGATTTATTTTTGCTATTCTGTACATTATTGCTAGAGGTTGCCTATATTATCTTAATTTGTAAAAAATGTACTTGATCCCTAGACACTTTTGATGTGTGTAAATATTTTTATGAGGTTAAAACAAATGTTGTGGATGCTTGTAATGTTCTTCGGAATGTGTACAAAGAGAATTAAAACGTTATGATTATTTTCAGTATTTATTTACTCACGATAGCTACTACAATGGAAGTACTTTATAAAGATCGAAAGACGCGCGTCTGTATTGCGGGGTACGGGACAACTGAGGTTCGCCGCGCGTGCGTGTCCAATCGAATAAAAAATGTGTGCGTCAGCGTTCCTCTACACAAGCAAATAAGATTGGACAAGACTTTCATTGTGGCACCACTTAAGCAATAATAAATAAATGAAACACATTTATTTCGTGCAACCTTGACTCATAAGTAGGGTACATACAGATACAGAAAACACATTAAAAAAAGATAACAAAAATAAAAACAAACTAAAAGACTTATTAACTATCTGGCCCTGCTGACAGCAACATGCCTATCACAACAGTGCTGTATGTTTGAGCAGTCCATCCAATACGCGATCATTGTCAGGACGGCATTGGTGCTGCCCCACACCCTATGCACCAGGAACGCGCCCCACTTGCACATGGTCGCATGGAAGCAATCAGCACGTGCCTCAGCGAACATACCTGAGGCGCTGCAATAGCGAGGCAGCCCCAATACAGTCCTGAACGCTTTTTTGAACTGGACGCAGAGGGCTCCGTATGATGCACACGTGTACCTCGCCCACATACCGCACGTGTAGAGGGACATGCAGTACGCCTTATCTGCACCTCCCTCGAACAGCGCGCAAACATGCGTGCGAGCATGTTCGACCGCACTGACAAGGCCCTCCGTTCCCGCTCCATGTCAGCATTGTTCTTGAGGTTGGTCGTAACTAAATGCGCTAGGTACTTAAATTGATCCACCCTTTCGAGGGGAACACCGTTTATAAAAACAGGTGGATAATTTTGCAACCGGTTCGTACCAATCTCAAAGATCATGCATTGACTTTTGGTCACATTGTACTTTAACCCATGACTAAGGGCATACTCCTTACAGATCCACACCAGCTTTCTGAGGCCACAGACTGACGCGCTCAAGAGCACTATGTCGTCAGCGTAACTGAGGTTGTTAACACAGACTCCACCGACATGGCAGCTGACATGCTGGCGACTGAGCGCGACGATCAAGGCATTCATTTACAGGTTAAAAAGGGAGGTGGAAGTCAACCCTCCCTGCCTCCCCGCACTGTAGCTGATACGGCTTCAACATTGCACCCGCTCACCTAACGATGTTGACCTGATGACTGTACCAGTATCTAAAGACGTTAATAAGCTCACATGAGAAGTTTATACCCTCGAGTTTAGTCCATGGGATGTCGTATGATACCAGGTCAAAGACCTTAGATAGGTTAGGTTAGGAAGGTTGAGAAAGTAGGCGTGCATTGGAGTCTTTCGATGTGTGTAATATCTGTTGGTATGCTTAAGACACAGTATTGCACTTTCAGTTGACAGTCTAGGTCGAAACCCAAACTGATTATCGTGCAGATCCAGGTACTTGTCTAACTGTGTATTAAGCAGCACTTAAAGACTTTTGCAATGATCGTTGCAAAAGAAATCGGCCTGTAGTTATTTTTGTCGGCAGCATCTCCCGTTTTGTTTTTCACTACAGGGACTACTACGGTTTTCATGAAATCTTTAGGTAGGTATGAATGGCTCATGCATAGTGTGTGAAACATTGCTAAGACTCTATTAATATGTGGGCCAGCATGAACTAAGTGCTCGATGCTGAGGCCATCGTGGCCAGGGACTTGCCCTTAGATATAGCTTTTATAGCCTGCGCCACATCTTTGGCAATGAAGCTAGTCCCCACGTCCTCGTCTGGCATCTCAACGTCAAGCATCATCGCCGCCCGTCCCCGTGGGTACAGTACACGAAAATGGTCCCTGAAAATATCAGCAACATTCTTAGGGTCACTCACACCCTCGACACTCACCGGAAGTCCAGGTCGAACGTTTATTTTGCTGGTGATCTTCCAAAAACTACAAAAGTGCCCCCTCTTATGCTTTTCAGCAAGGGCATCCATTTTGATTTGGTCCTGATGGTTTTGGCACAATTTAAGTCTGGACTTGAATATTTTTCGACTTTGACACATATCGTCATATACACACCCAGACCTTGGCTTACCACACATCACCCACTCTTGAAACTTCGCTCTAGCCACCCGGTGAGCTCCGCTAACAATATCCAATGGTTGCCCTCTACTAAGAACCATACAAAAATCCAACAGATTAATTTAGTGTTAGCCATGTAAAGAGTGGTTACCGTTATAAGACCTGCATGATGAAGAAAAAAAAAACATTAATATCTGGTTTCAAGTGTAGAATGTAGAAATGGGTATGCTTATAGTACTTCTCAGGGTGGACTGTTCCACTTAAGAGTCACAATTTCTACCACTACTACATTAATCAACCAATGGTCAAGCACACAGTGAACGTTAAGGCCCGCCACAGAGTAATCAGAATGTCACAGCACTGAAATACTTGTACTGTGACATTCTGGCTAATCATTGATAAATAATGTAGTCTGTAACTGGTTACTTTGGAGTAGCGTCGTAGACGACAGATCTAACTCTACAGTCAAACGTAGACGACAGGTCTAACTCTACAGTCAAACGTAGACGACAGGTCTAACTCTACAGTCAAACAATTTTCAAATGTTTCAGTCAGTTTCATCAACAACAGGCCTCACAAAATCTCACGTTACAGGTAACTTTTAACTACCGTTAATTATTTTACCCTTATTTAATACCTGCTAATTAGCAGTTTTTAATTACATAGTAAGGCTGATGCCGGCACGAACTCCGTACAGTACGTATTGTTGTGCTACACAACTTTGTTTACTGAGTTTTAACTTTACTGTGCACGTGTTACTTACGTAAATATCGAGTTTTCATATGGCCTTACTTTGTTTTTAGGGTTCCGTACCTCCAAGGAAAAAAACCGGCCAAGTTCATGTCGTACATACCACGCACAATGAAGGGTTCCCTATGAATTTATCCCAAAAACAAACTAAACATTGTAGTTAAAAACATGTTCTCCCACACATAGATATACGTCACGGTCAATTATTCAACTGCAAATGTAAGTTTGTAATCGCAAAAAGTTATTTTTGGAATGAAGCTCTTTATCGCGGCTTGCGGTAGGAGTAAACTGGTAGAAATCGTCGCGACCGAAAAGCGTTATGCGACTTTCTCTCTATATAAGGTGTATCTATTCATACACGAAATCTCTTAAGCGGTCATTCTATTCATCAATATGAACAACTTTTACTATGGGACCAAACCTGAAATCGCGAAAAAAAATCAGCTGTTGCCTACATTTTGACGAGTCATGCGAACATAAATGTAGGGAGCAGCAGATTTTTTTTGCGATTTCAGGTTTGGACCCATAATAAAAATTGTTCATAATGATGAGTACAATGACCCCTTAAGAGATTTCGTGTATGAATAGATACACCTTATATATAGAGAAAGTGTGAATTTGGTCAAATTGAAAATCCAAGATGGCGGCTGCGAATCTGTTTAGATTTTTGAAGGTTTAGATGTAGGCGCAATACAAGTTAAATAGATCAGTATTACAAAAATAACTTTGTTTATTTTTTTACTATTTCATTTGTCACTATTTTCAGTTTGAGTAAAACTATCTTATTATCATGATGATTCATAAAAACATAGTTGAAACACAACATATTAATGTATTATTAGACTCTTAGTTCTGTTTTTTATAGAGCAAACTGGTAACCACTTTACGGCAAAATTGTAGCAAACTTGGTAACCACTTTCATTGAGTAATTTGGCCTCATTGCATAAATACCAAACATAATTATAACGATAGTGAAACTCATTATAATACGGCCAAATTTTATTGTTCTAGCTTTTAGCTAAGACTCCTTCATTCCTTAGCTATTAAAGTTTTGAGTAGAACATGCAGTTAACTTGAAAGTTGGGAGTAGTTGGAGGAAATTGTCTTGTAATGGGCGAATTAACCGCCCGAACTACTTACTGAACTTTTGTATTACTTTCTTTATGTTCCTTGCTTGATTGCTAAGTAGTAGATTATGTCGTAGTAGTGGTTTTTTACTATATTTTGTCATCATCATCATTTCAGCCCGGTATCACCCACTTCTGGGTATAGGCCTCTCCTTTCTTCTGCCATAATACTTCCCAGTTCCGTGCATCCCTCGTGATTTTGGCGATATCGTCAACCCAACGCGCTTACTATTTCCTGTATTTCCTCTGAAAAAAGTAATGGTTAGCTAATGGTTTAGTAGAGCATATAGTCGGCACAGTGATTAGAAGATGTCCTTCTGTTAGGCTTGTTTTAAGTCACTCGAGAAAATTATTTGTATGGCCTGATATAATGTGTAAGTCAGATGAAAAAAATGAACATGGTTTTAGGTTTCTTATAAATGCGCTGTTCTTAGAATAGGCACGAACTAAAGCAAAATAACCTCTCTCTCATTCTGTTATCTACAAGCAAGCATTGTTTTGGATCACCGAATCCTGAAGCAAAAAGCCGATTTTCGACGAAAACAGAAACTTGATTCCTTCAAGATTACTTTGAGGTCCAAGATGACAGATAAGAGTGGACTGAAATTAGGGTTTTCTAGACTAGGCCTTATCAGATAATCTAAGTTTTAGACGAAATTTAGGCACTATTTTGTAGAAGACCAAACTTCTAACCTCTCTCAAGTTTAGGATCTACGCGTTTATTATTGGGAAGGTCAACTGGTCTCAAGATAAAAGATTATTGACGGGTTTTAAAACAAAATTTGGGCCAAATTTCACCAATGAAACTGAACGCGAGCAGCACATGTAAACCGCGTTCAAGAGCTGTCTCTTCGCGTTCAAGAGACAGCTCTTGAACGTGGTTTACAGTGTCATCACTGTTGTGGATTTGACACTCAGTGAACTTCGCTTTTAATCATACACTGTTCTACGCTATCTGAGTTCAGCTTTATTTTATAACAAATATAACAATAAACATGTTTCTATTATGCAGTCTTTAAAATCTTGACTGTTTTTCAAAGCCTATAATGCTCTGCCTTGCAGTGAGACAGTTATAGTATAGGCTCGTATTATAACAACCTCTATTAACTTACTTACATTTCAGCCATTCTAATCATAACAACCTTCGTCTGCCACTTCATATCCAAATTATACGCTCATGTAGTCATAATTGTCACAGATAAAGACGGTTATTCTATCCGCAAAGCAGGATTGTGTCCCTCGAAGGATGAAGGATGTCGCGATTATATCCCAAAGAGACGGCGTTGGCGGCGGTTTGAGCGCCTAGGCAGCTATTACACGGTAGCTAGCTCCAGGGGCTTGCGAGCGGCTTGCGGTGTCTAGCAGTGCCTAAGGATTCCGGAGTCTGTCACTTTATAAGATTTATCGTGTGAATGAATTATTTAAATGCGATGTTTGTCACAGTTTTATTTTAGTGTGAAGGTTGGGTTTTTTGGAAATGCAGATTTTAAACTGTATTTCTGAAGGATTTGCGGTCTACGCCGGACCTACTCAAGCTGAACTAAGTACCTAGTTAGTACGCTTTAATTTTCTATTGGAAGGCCATCGAATACGCTTTTTTCAACAAATCAGGATTTTTTATTGGAATTAATGAAAAAATATTTTGGGACACCAACATGTTTCTTTCCTGGAATTTCAAATTTCCTTAGTCTAAGCTAAAATTACAGCCGGTCGTTTTCCCGGAGTATAGAACAGGGTCCCTTTCATCGATTCTTGAAATCACGCGGTTACTTAGCGGTGAATGGCGCGATCGGTTCATGGGCCTGCAGAGTGGACTCACGCGAGGGGCGTGCCGTGAGTGCTTTCTGGTTTGAGGGTTGTCACTTACGGGAGGGAATCTTGGGCTGAACTGCTGAAGTTATCCTTCTTGAAAAATTTAAACCATACTTAAACCGCCGAAATACATTTACTGCTAGCAGCCAACCTCTTTTGGCTGAATGATGAGCTTAGGGGAAGTCTATGTCCAAACGATAGACCTTCCCCAAGTATCACCAGCACTACATTAGCCAAGCCTGCCCGCGTTTTACCAGCGGTTCATCTTGGATGACTAAAGTGAAGCACAAATGGGCACTGCCACATCGCGTCATCTCGTTGCTAAGCAAACAGCGAATTCGATCAGTTCAATCACATATCTACTTTTTTTCTAAAGGCTTCTTGCAGGTCGCCTAGGAGATTGTCAGCTGCTTAGCCGGGCTAACCTATGGATGCCTTATAAATAGGGCCTCCAGCCAGGGCAAAAAAATGTATAACATGTCTATCAACATATGCGACCATTCAAGACTAACCTAACGCTTTGCTCTTGGGAGACCTACAACCGCCGTATCAGCGTCACAAACCACACCCCGTATATTTCCACGTAATGCGCCTCTTTCGTCCAAGCCGTACTTGGGTCACGCGCGCTCGGAGCACAGACTCCTTTTTATCCGCCTGACTGATATAGCGCCATAATAACTTATACAGGGCGCTGGTTTATTTGATGTCGGACCCGCTTTTTGTACCACCGTCCACCACTGTTACAGTAATTGCTTGGGGTATGAGCGTTTTATAATACTTTCTATTGTTATTATTAGGAGTTTCAAGGTTTTTACTTATTTGCTGGTTATTTTTGTTAATACAATAAAATGTAGGGTTCGTTTCTGGTATTCTTCAATTCAACAGGCTCGCTTTTGACCTCTGTTGGATGTAGTAGTTAGCAGTGGTGGCCCAGTGGTAGCGACCGCGACTTACAAGTTGTAGGTCGTAGGTTCGAACCCAGAAAGACGCTTTACTTTGTGTAAATTATGTCATCATCACTGCACTCAAAGCGGCGAAGGAAAACATCGTGAGGAAACCCGCATGTCCTAAAACCAAAAATTCGATGACATGTGACATCTACCAACCCGCACTGGGCCCGCGTGGTGGATTACGGCCCACTCCCTCTCGAAAAGAGGAGGCCTGTGTCCCAGCAGTGGGAACATTATAGGTTGATTATGGTATCTAATAGTAATACTAGGAAAGGTTGAACAGCACATTAGCACTCTGTTATACTACGCTTTAGGTTGAATGCCCTGAATACGATGACCGTAGGTACTTATGTATGGAATTTTTATATTAAACAGTCTATATTAAAGTCGCTTTTCGTATTTTTGTGTGTTTCTTTCTTCTAAACAACCCAATGGTGTCTGTTGCGGTTTTCACCATCATTTAACTTATAATTTTATAGAATCTATTCCGGAAGTGTGTGTTGTGTGTTTCATACATTAATATTTATAACTTATCTATTACTTGTAGCACAGAAATCGATGTTTTGATAAAATGTCGCCATATCAATAGATAGCACCCGTGCGAAGCCGGGGCCGGTCGCCTCTTAATCTGCCCACAAAACACAAAGATATCGAATGAATGGTTGCACCGGGTGAGAGAGCATCATCAAAGGGTTTGTAATTATAAAGCATTAATTAATGGCCGACGTCTTGCTGCGCTGAGAACCTGACCAGTGAAGCCAAGGGTATGTGAGACTGAGTTAATTTGGTGTACCGAACGGTTTGGCAAGATATGATGTTGGTTATGTTTAGACCTTTCTGTGTCGTGATAATTTTAGACCGGTCAAAACAATGCTCAATCAATCTACATTAGCATTTACTAGCATTTACCCGACTATGTTGAGGTCGGCTACCAGTCTAACATGTAGCGACCGCCTATCTGACCTCCACAACCCAGTTACTGGGTAACATTATACCTGATACGATACCTGTCAAAACAACAGTCTCGTTTCAATCAATGTGATACGTTACATTCATAATATTGAGCTCCAAAAATCGCAAACTTAACATTTAAACATAACACAAACATAGCATCACGCCTGTATTCCTGGAAAGGTTAGCAGAGGAACATTATTTGTCTTCGTAAAATGATTATACTATCATTGTTTTATGATTAAACGTAATATAAATACATTAATTTGTTGATATTGTGCAGACACAACCCGCAAACAGGCGTCAAATTTTCCTACCAACAACAAAACCGTGTTTATCAGTCGCCTAATCAAAACTACTGATATACACAGATTTGTAAAAGTCATACTGATAGTACTTAGAGTCAAAGCAAAACCAACGCACAGTTTCACATAAAAATAAACCATTATCTCAGAATTTTCTAATTAGCCAACTTATAGCTTATTAGCACTGGAGTAGTATAGTGATAAATTCAGTAAAACTAACTTTAAACCAACTTCAAACACTGGAATTAACGAAAACTTTCATCCTATTTTTGGTTGTACGTGTGCGGTGGCCCACTGTCCAGCGGGGCGCTTATACAAACTGAAATTGACATCATAAAACAGATGGATACAAAAGGTCGACTTTATACAACGAGCGAAAACGCACGCACACATAGACACGCTTCTACGTACAGCGAGTGCTGGAAGCGTGCTCGCGACTGGCAGTTGTTTGAGATCGCCGAAGCGTCTATTAGCCGTGTGCGTGCGGCGGTTATAGCTCGTTGTATGAAGCTGGCCTTCTGTATGTAACTACATATTTTATGTCGAGATACCAGCTATTATAATAAGTTGAAAGGATAAACTTTTGGAAACTATACCTTGAGTTGTTGCAGGGTTGGCTGGTGGGATCGGATTTGGTCTAACTTTTATTGGGTTGGAAGCAAGTTAGAGAGTAATTTTGTATACGAATTCCCAATAACAATTTTATTTATGTTTTTAGCTTGTTACCCGCGATACGTATCTAATGCGATTCAAAGCAGATATTTTTGAAATCGATGTAAATTAGTTTAATAAGCAATATCATCGACGACTTTCAGCAATTAGGCGATAATTAGTAGGTACCCAATGAAGTACAATAAGTAGGCCACCTGTCGCCTGAAGGAGGAGGATTTTGAAATTTGATGTTGTGTTATATAATACCTAGTAGGAAAGTAATAATAGTAGTCCTTCAGACCGTCTTTCAGCCATGGCGACTGATCTCAACAGAGACCAGCCTTCGGCGCGAGAGATGTTGTAGTGCACAAGTGTGTGCGCGGACACTTTTCTCACACGACTGGAGAGAGATCAGACAATGGACCAACGGCTTAACGTGCTTTCTGATGCATGAGGGTATCACACCGCCAACTTCCAAACTTTGGGCTGTAACTGAGAAATTCCTAATGAAAAAATCCAATAACACTTTGCCCGACCTGGGAATCGAACCATGGACCCCACGCTCAGCAGTTGCGCTTGTGACCACGAGACCAAACGGGGAAGTCAATGCAGTAAGAATGTATCATAGGATCGTAGCACAAATAAAGATAATAACTTAAGATAGTTAATTTCTCGCATGCTCAACAAGATACCTGACTATGATGACTAACGATATGAATCTGTACTTTAAGCCTATTTGTAACACCTTTATTCACATTATGGTATGCAAAGAATGAAAATGAAATGAAATGAAATCTTCAGTCACAAATCACTATCTGGCCAAGCCAATCCTAGGCAACCCTACACAATTTCACGATAACAAACCCGAACTTTTGGGAAAATATCTATAAAACCGACCAAAGGTAAGGAAATTAGGAAACACTGTGACGTCACCGCCCGCGTCTAAATCAGTGCTGTTAACGGATTATAGGATCACTGGTTACCTACTGAAGCGCTTTATTTTTTTGTTTTTTGGTGGAATGAAAAATGGCAGTAATACTTCTGTAGTATGAAAAATAGTTTCGGTACTAAGCAGCGGTATAGAAGAGTTTGTATCTTTTATAACGCCTGCAGATACAAATAATTGCCAAAGTCAAATCATTTATTTCAAATTAGTTTCTGCCTGGGACTTTGTTCGCGTAAATATTTTTTAAACGACGAAAAACAGGAGGAGTTTCTCAAGTCTAGGCGTATATTTGCTTTTTATTTATGTATGACGCATAACTTTTTACAGAATGGTCCAATTTGAAAGATTCTTTTTTATTCGGAAGGGTATGCCTCGAAGTTGGGCCCACGTAAATTTTATTAACTTTGCTTTGGTGGTTTTGAGTTAGCTTCAATAACACGTATTTTTCCCACTTACGTAGTTTATGTGGATGATGTACTAAGTTATTAAACTTCCTGTCACTGTGATTTATATAATGTAATATAATATAATATAATATAATATAATATAATATAATATAATATAATATAATATAATATAATATAATATAATATAATATAATATAATATAATATAATATAATATAATATAATATAATATAATATAATATCATATCATATCATATCATATAATCTAATCTATACAAATAAATAAAATTGAAGTGTCTGTTTGTAATGTCAAAATAACAACTTTTTACTAAATGCATAGGAAAGTATAAACGGTTCTTATAACAAAAAAGCAATTTTTAACATTTTTGTCTGTCTGTCTGTTTGTTGTGGCTAATCTCCGAAACGGTTGGACCGATTTTGACGGGACTTTCACTGGCAGATAGCTGATATTACCGCGGGTAACTTAGGCTACTTTTATTTTAGAAAATTAATCAGGGTTCCGCGCAAAAAATTAAAACCCATGAAACTATGAACAAAAAGTCGGATTTGAAATATTCTTTTTGCATTGGGTAGCCCAATTCTCGAGGATATTTATAGGCTATTTAACATCACGCTACGACCCTTAGGAGCTAAGCAAAAAGAAAAAAGTCAGAAAGAGCACTAAGCGAAAACGAAGTAATAGCACGGGCGGGCGATTCTACGGGACGGTTGGCGACGGGTCGGGGGACGAGGGCGTTTTATTAAAATGTGGCTGTTATTTTAGTATATTGTGTATCTTACAACATCCACGCGAACGAAGTACTGGGACACAGCTAGTGTTAAATAATTAAGCTGTATCATGAATTGAAAGATAGGTAGCGCCACCACTACTAAAATAATAAACAACGCATTTGGAATACTTTAATAAGCCTAACTTTTGGTTTGGTCATTGGGAGTTATATCCTTACTCACAATGTATCCTGTCAAGTTTAAGACGACATGGTGCTGCTGGCCCCCTCAATCGGAGTTCTCCGGAAGCTACTCGCAGTTTGTGAGTCTTTTGTAGCTTCACACGGTCTCATATCTAATGTAAAGAAATCTGTTTACATGGTTTTTAAATCAGGTCCCAAGGCTCCACCTGTACAATCACTTATTCTGAATGGTGAGTCTTTAAATACGTATCAAGTATCTCGGGCACTGGGTGACCGATGATTTAAAAGATGATTTTGATATGGAGAGGGAACGCAGAGCGTTCAGTTCGAGCGAATACGTTCGCGCGCAGATTCTCCAGTTGTACAGACGCAGTCAAAATTACTTTATTTAATGCGTATTGCACTTCACTATACACGGGGGGTCTGTGGGCTAGCTACACGCAACGGGCGTAGAATGCTCTACGGGACCAATTTAATAATGCGTTCAGGGCGCTGTTGCGGCTTCCACGTTTCTGTAGCGCATCAGCAATGTTTGCGGATGCACACACAAATGGCTTTGCAGCTTTATGGCGCAAAAAGACCGCGTCATTCATTAGTCGGTTGCGTGAAAGTCGCCACAGTATCTTGAGTGCCATTGCTGCTATGGGCCGACCGCATAACTGATATGTTACCTGAGGTAGCCGTGCGGTGCGGAAGGGGTGATAGTTGTCACAAATTGACGAATTACTGAGCTCTTGCATCACGTCACCACACCCCTCCCTCACCGCGCTGTTACCTCAGGCAACGTCTCAGTTATGCGCTCGGCCCATAGGCACGATTGTCCCCTGACATAGATGTTAGTGCAGCGGACCAAGTCCCTGCTTGTGGTCCAAGTCCCTGCTTGTGGTCCAAGTTGCTGCTTGTTGTTGGTGCTTACTATTTTGTACTAGTTTATGTCTCATGTATGGATCAAAGAAATCTGAATAAATAAATTGTATTATTATGTCGTTTATTAATTTTCATTCTGATTTATTTACATTTTTAAATATTTTTTAAAATAAAAAGATATAAAAAACATTTAAAAATATAAAAAAATTGAGTTCCACCGGTGTCGGGAGCAGGGTCCAAACTACCGGTGGTTAGGGCTGCAGAGACAGGAACCTCCTCACAATACGAGCCGTATCGAGGAGTACTGCCTTCTGAATCAGGCTCTTGATCCAACCGCCTAACGAGAGCCTCGAGAGATGTTGGTCGAAGCTTTCGGCTTTCAGGCCATTGGCCGTTACGACAATCGGCACAATGACAACCGAGCTCATATTCCACATGTCAACAACCTCGTGTGCTAAATCGAGATATTTTATTTGTTTCTCTTTCTCAGATTTTACGAGGTTCTCGTCATGTGGAATGATAACATCGATAATCATTGCGCGGCGCGCTAATCGATCTATCACCACTATATCAGGCTTATTGGTGACAATATTCCTATCAGTAATGATAGACCGATCCCAGTACAACGTGACATGGTCATTTTCGAGAACTGGGTTGGGCACATACTTGTAATAATAAGTAATAAGTTTATTTCATAAAAACAGTACTTAGATTACGTTACAGTTAAGTGCTATGATAAAACAAAAGTACACAAAAGTTTTAGCATCTGGAGCCGAGCTAGGAGGAACCTGTATTTCGGCTAACAGCGCCAATCCCCTCGAGTTACAACAGAAGTAGAGTTCTTAAATGCTAGCATTTTACAATAAAAGGAATAATAATAGTCTAAGGTTATTTTATCATTACGGTCTGCACCTCTCTTTGTGTTATGTGACATACTGAATGAGTAAGTGTGAGAGGGTGTGTCTATTTGTGAGTGTGCTTGTGATTTTTATGAGTGAACACAAGAATTTGTGAGATACGCGGATATAGTGAGTATTTATATAATGTATTTTTATATATGTCTATAGATAATGAGTTTTTGGTAACATTGAACTTTATTAACTGTCTAACTTGGTACAGTTAGAAGTTGCTCAGTCTCGTCATATGTGAGACCTTGTAGGTATTCCGATACCTTTCTCTTGCAACGATCTGTGTTGAGTGGATAAATATTAAGATTTTTATTAATTTTATTGTAAATATAGGGACCGAGGAAATTTAAGAATTTAGTACTAAATTTAGTGCTGTAAAACCTGTGCTGTGTGCAAACCATAAAATTTCTGCGTGTATTCAAAATCTGGGGGTCGTAATTTGTGCAAGTGTGTTGCATAATGATAATTTTCAAAATAAATAATTGTCTCACAGTTAGTACTCCACACGACTGGTAGAGTAAGGCAGTGGAGAAAAGTATTGGTTTAAAGGTGCTAACCTTTAGTATTGCACGTTGGGCAACCTCAACAGACTTGAGTGTAGTTTTCGGAGCACCTCCCCAAACGGATATACAATATGTTATGAGTGACTGGCAAAGAGCATAGTATATTCGTCTCAAGATATGAGGATCAGCTATGTGTCGTAGATTCTTAAAGATATACATATATGAGTTTCCGAACCCGTGCCGATAAAATTTTTATGTGTTCCTTGAAGTTAAGATTTTTATCTATAATAACTCCTAAATATTTGATGGAATCAACCATTTCCAATTTAGTACAAGAGCAAAAATCACGCAGTGAACAATCATGTGGAGTAATGGCCCGATCGCGATCAATCCCCATGTCTGGTCTAATACTAAAACACATGTATTTAGTTTTGTCGGTATTTAACGTTAGGACACTGTCGTTTAGCCATTTTCTTACAGTATCAAACCCAGACTGAGCGGCGTCAAATACTTCGTTCCAGTTATCAGCAGAAAAAAGGAGAGCAGTATCGTCCGCAAAAGAGATGATTTCGCCCTGGGAAAGTATTAAGTTAGTAAGGTCATTAATATAAATGAGAAATAAGGTTGGCCCTAATATGCTACCCTGTGGAACACCGTGTGTGATTAACCGGTCAGTGCTGGTAAAGTTTCCCACACGAACACACTGGCGGCGGTTTGCAAGGTAGCTTTCGAAGAGTTTCAACTGCGTGGCTCTGACTCCCAGCCTTTCCAGCTTAGCCAAGAGGACTGAAACAGAGATTGTGTCAAAGGCCTTTGCTAAATCTACAAAGATGGCCAGGCATTTCTTCTTTCTATCCAAATTGTCACTGATATAACCTAAGAGATTGTTAACCGCTTGTTCAGTAGATTTACCATTTCGAAAACCATACTGATTGGGAGAGGGCAAGTTATTATTTTCAAGGTATCTAGTAAGTCTCTTGTTGATAATTCTCTCCAAAAGCTTTGAAATAGATGGGAGTATGGATATTGGTCGATAATTGGTGATGGAATCTCTGTTTCCACCTTTATGTATAGGGCAGACTTCAGACTTCTTCAACGATTCAGTGAAAATTCCATTTTGGAGACACGAGTTGAAAATAAAGGTGAGGGGGGGAACTAAAATGTTTTTGATTTTTTTTTTAAATTTATTGCTAATCCCGTCAAATCCGGTTGAGCTATCCGTTTTCAAGTTACTGATAAGCCGGTCTACTTCACATTCATCAGCATCCTCCAAAACAAAAGAATTAATTGCAGTGGGCTTATCAGAGATGGTATCTACACTGGTGCCTGTTGGGTTTAAATTGAATTGCCGGATCTTAGCGGCCAGAGACCTACCAACATTCACGAAGTAGTCATTTATTTTATCCAGAGACCGTTTCGGAGTGTCAACAAGGGATAGAAGTTCATTTGAGTAGGTAGTATTTTTATTACTATTTGTGACGTCTTTTATTACTTTCCAAAGCTTCTTATTATCATTTTGAGCCGAATGGACAAGGTTTTTTTCGTAAGTTCTTTTTACTTTTTTAAGTATTGAGTTACAGAAGTTTCTGTAGCAAGTGTAGGTCAATTTTAATGTAGCGTTATCTGGCGAAAGTTTTAATTTTTTATGCAATGTGTCTCTGTTTCTTATACAGCGCAGTAATCCTTGTGTTATCCAAGGTTTTATAATCTTCTTTCTACGTGATAAGGTAATGACTTTGGTGTGTTTATTAATTGCAGCTTGTATACAAAAGACAATATGTACCAGAGAAAAATTTGGATCAATCGATTCGTATACTAGAGTTAAGTCAATTTTTGACATTTCTTCTTTTAAACCATCTTCGTCGACTTTTTTAATGGTAGTCATCGCATAATGTTGAGGTTTTTTAAAGTTCATCCATAGTAAAACCGGGTAGTGATCAGTCAAAGTTGTCTCTGGTACAATTGTGTTGCAAGCATTTTTAGTTTTAAGCAGTATATGGTCAATACATGTTTTACTTTCTGGCCTAGTAATTAAAGTATGCGAAGACAGCAGGCCATGACTAGCAGCTAAAGTAAGATAACGCTCACCATGATGGTCAATTTTCTCTGAGTTAATTGGGATATTTATGTCCCCTATTATTATTATGTTTCTGAAGGAAGAGTAATTTAATAAAACATCATTTAAGGATTTAAGGAACAAGTCTAAGTTTGCATAAGACGGTGACCGATATATTGCAATAATAGCAGTTTGATTTTGGAGTGTTGCTATCAAACAGTTACCTTCGCTAAAGTTTGGTTCCTCAATTGTACACTGAAGGTGCTCCTTATAATATATGACAACACCATCGTTTTGTTTCACGTTATTTTTTGTCATAGACGAACGATAACCCAATAAATTGGGGATTGTAGTTGTGGACGACAGCCAGCTTTCTGTAAGAACAATTACATCACATTGCAGCTTTAATCTAGTCAATACTATTTCAAAACCACTTATATTGCAGTTTACATTGCGTATATTTTGAGTGACAACTACGAGGCTATCACAAGAAGACAAAATTACTTTATGACAGTCATCGATTTCGGCATACTGTGATTCTGATACTGTGACCTTATCAATTTTATCTGCTAAATCATTTAAATTATCGAATGTTAATGAGATGTTTAATATAAGTGTCAAATATAATAATAAAATTTGGAAAAAAAGATCTTACATTATTCATAAGTGAAGTTAAGACGCCTGTCAAAGTTCCTGACATAACTAGAAGAGCAAAGTTGCAGCTGTACGAGAAAGTTAAAAAAGACATAGGCTGCAATAGTAATTTACATTTTGGTGTTATTATTACATTATGGTATCTCAAAGAATTGAATGATTCATGGTGTATGTGTATTAATAAGGTTGTGTTATATATTACTGTAAAACTATTTATTATGAGTGATGTATTAGTAAGTAGAATTGTTTGTGTATTGAGGTGTGTTATAATAACAAGTAAACAAAATAGTGAGGCATGCATTAGGAAAATAAGCGTAACAATAGGTAGTCATTGCGAAGTTCTCAGCTTGTCTAGATCCATGTCGGTGGTTATACGGATTTGGGCGCATTCAGCATTTTTCTTTAAATATACCATACCATTTGAGGTCCAGCAGAAAGCATAACCATAGTTTTTTTGAAATAATCGGGCAAGGTAAAACATTCTGTGCGCTTTATGAGTTAAGGTTTCAGACACATAAATAGGCTTTAGTTGATGCAGTGGGTTTAGGTGGATTGTATTTAGTTTTTCCCCTTTTGTTCTAGATTTATTAAAACTTTTAACCCCTTTTATGACCTTTTCTTTGGTTAAAACTGTAGTAAAATCAACTATCACCGGATTAGATCCGTCTTTAGTGTTAAGGCGGTAAATGTCCCTGACATTGGAATGATTAATTTCAACGTTTAAGGTTTTTCCTAAATTCACCAATACGTTACATAGGCTATCCTTTGTTTCGCCAGTTTCTTTTGGTATGTTCCGAAATTCAATGCCAGACATTCGCGATTTGCGTTCCAAAAGTTCAAGTTTGTCCTCTAGTAATCCAATAATTTTCTTGTCTTCTTGTTTTTCCGACTCCAGACGTGAAATTCGGCTTATAAATTCATCGTATTTATCAGACATTAAAGTGACACTTCTATGTAACTCTTCATTCTGTTCATTCAGTTTACTAATCGTGGATTGAAGCTCTTGAAAGCGATTGTCTTGCTCTTTAGAGAATTTTGAAAAAAGCTCATTTACTGTAGCTGAAATTTTAGTATCGCTATTTGCGAGCTTTTTTTTCTTACGCTCCGTGACGTTAGCCGTAAGTGACTGGAGATCAGGTTCAGATTCACAGTGGTGTAATGGTGCATTTGTTATATCAGTCGAGGTTATAGCTGACTGCAATAACGCCGAAGGCGAAGCAGGCGGCGGAATTCGATTTAGAGGCATTCTTTGTTATTACCTTGTTTGAGGTGCGAAGGAGCAGGCAACGCGGTGTTATCGTCACTTGGCCTGTTTGTAGCCCGATTGTCGGCCGAATGCAACCGAGGAAAGGCGATCGAGCCGCTCGAGTATCTTCATGTTTCCGATTATGACAAATGTGGGTAGGTGGTCAATGACCCCGGAACGTCGCTCCGCTGGTTAAACAGCTGTTGACTAATTAGTAATTTTGCAATGATAACGTACTGTTTATTACTGTGTTTACTTCTTAACTGATGGTTGTTCTCACAAACTGATTAATGAACTGAGAGGCCTGGTCACTTAGCTACACGTTTATGTAAGTTTTTGTGCTAAATATTAACTTTTAATCACCAATTTGAAAATTTATAATGCGAGCACTCAAGAACACTTTTTGTCGCGCGCACGGTTCGAGGGTGAGGATGATAATATGTAATACACACAGAGTCCATAAGTTTGTATTTCAAAGCAAGTTGCTGGTGAATAATAATAATGAAGTCCAGTAAAATGCTGGTAGGGATCTTGACCGTACTTCCGGGATTGTCCTGATAGCCGTGGAATACCTCTCCACTCCTCTTAAGCATCTCAAGACATGTTGCCCCCTTGTCACTACGACACTATGTGCTAGCGACCGTTTCCGGGGGCCCATTGTTGAGTGTGCAAGTCACCCCTTGCCCTTTTATCCGTGTATTGTATTTATCAAACATTGGCCATAGTCCTTCCATAGTTTTAGATAACCAGTCCACTTTAGCCATCTAAACCCATGGCCCAATATTTTTTTTGTCTCCATATCCTGCAATAGTCCTACACCAACCGGGGGTTGTCCTTGGGTGCACTTGCATAGTACGCACAGGGATAATCGTCGGTTGGTGCCTCATTTCCATTGAAAGCGTCTAACGGGCCTCTGCGAGACCCTAGGGTCCCGAGAAATATGAAAAAAAAAAAAATTATTTGCGCGAAGAATGCGAAAATAACCGCACATGATCTCACAAGCCTCCTTGAGTTTACGTTAGTATCATTTCGGGTCAATATATGTCGTAACGTGGTTCTACATTACCTACGGAAAAGTTCCTCTAGAAGTATCTTTTGATACTCGTAGAATGAAACGTTTGCCATGAAACCAAAACTAAATGATACTCGGCGTTATACACAACTAACACTGTTATTTGACTATAGAAGTTAACCATATTGGTTTCGTACTTTTACGTGATACTGGAACAACTAAATCTCTCACAGATAACCAGACACTCAAATTAACCAAAACAGAAATTCAAAAATGGTAGAAATTTATTTTATTTTTTATTTTCCTTTATTGGCCAACCAACAATTTTTTACACTGATAACATTTAAAGTAAGTATATAATATCCAAGGTTAGTGTAACAATTAATTACAGGCAAAATCAAAATGGCATCTGTTAGTTATTCTTTAACAACCTCACTATTTTTTTTAATATTTTCAATACACAGAAACGCCTCGTCTACCGATTTATTATATGTTTAGATAGGCACATAAAAGGAACTTTTGAACGTCAAAACTTACAAAAAAAAAATTAATTGATTCCACGTACCTTCCAAAAGGTAAAATCAAACTCATACTCAAAGCATTTATTTCATATAAAGCAATTACAGGCACTTTTGAATTGTCAAGGACTCAGTCAGTCAGAAAGATGAAGCTAATTATTATTATTGTTATTAATTATATTTTATTAATTATTATTCCAAAGCGTAGTAGGTCCCTATGGAGAAAAACGGGCAAGAAACTCCACGGACACTCTTTTAAATCAAAGTATTGTAAAAAATTATTGGTAACATCATTCATGTTGAAATTATATAAGTATGTGAGAACAATGTATAAAGACGTGCACGTTAAAAACGTCTGTAATAAAAACCAAAAACGATTAAAAAATTAAAATAAATTAAAATAAGCCGTGCCAGCTAAGAAATGTCCAGTCCCTACTGACCGCGCCCGTTCACGAATATGACGCATGAATCAGCACCATAGAGCAGAACCATTTTAAAGGGAACTTAATGATCCAACACACACGCCACCACCAGCGAGACATTTGAGTGAACATGACATACTCTCAGCCGCCAGGGCACATTCAAGTCAATGAAAGACGTACCCAGTAAATGGTAGCTTTATAATAGGTAGGTGTATAGTGCTCACGTGTGCTATGCCTATATACAATACTAAGTGGTTGAATCTATACAATGCAAAGATAGTTTAAAGTTTATACAATCTTCAGCAGTTCTAACAATATTTTTGAATGATAAACAATTAGTTTCTGCGCCCTTAAGGAACAGTACCAGCGTTTAGCCAAGCATTTTTGTCAGCGATTTAATCCTCCAACTTATAATATGCTTGGCTGCATAGTGTGCGTGTGAGCAAAAAATAACAAAAAAAAAAACTGGAGCAGCTCAATCTCAAGCCTTTTTGTCCTTCTTGTCCAAATCTTTAACGGTATAAAAGGCTTTCTGGTACAACTTACGTCTAATTAATCATTTTAATACATTAAGGCTTTTTTTTTTGTGGATGGGAAATCATCAAATGACTTCTCCCGCTCTGGGCGGAGCGGGAGGGCGTGTCAGACTTTTACTGACTAAAACCCACCCGTGTTCCTTCTGTTGCCTGTGCCGGGGCCACGGTAACTCTTTCGAATATCCCGCAACTAGCGCCCTAGCGGACCCCGTCAATAGTGCTGACATCTCTTTGAGGCGCGCGTGGAACACGACGCGCCGTCGACTCGGGCTTGGTCCTTACCGGACGGCGAGCTACCCATTGCTCGCCGTCCGCAAGCCCGCGCCTACGGTGGCCGGGAATCGGCTGCCAATTCCCGACGCCCAGGGCGTCTCCTGCGGCGACTAGGGGCGTGAGGGCGCAAAGCTTGCCTCTCCCTCACGCGTCCCGCCTCCTCCTTCACGAGCATTACTGCTTCGCAGAAGGAGGTAATGGCTTCCCATGTACTCTCGCTCCGTACCATGGCCTGGACCAGGGCCGGACGCGAGAGATCGCCGCCGCCGATCGCTAACGCGAGGACACGGCGGTGCTCCGCCCAAGCCGGGCAGACCTCCACCGTATGCTCCACCGTGTCCTCCGGGCGATCCACATAGTGGTGACACCCGGGCGTTTCCTCCCGCCTTATCCGGGACAGGTACCTCCCGAAGCACCCATGTCCAGTGAGGACCTGCGTCAGGCGGAAGGTGAGGACGCCGTGGCGCCTCTCCAGCCACTCTTCAAAAAGGGGACTTATCGCCGCAATTGTGGCGTGCCCAGCGCTGGGTAGCGACAATCGCACTCTCCATGCCGCCATGAGATCCTGCCGGAGCTCGGTCCGCCGTGCCGCGATTTCTCGCGGCAACGGAGTTACGCCCCGGCGTCCTGCCTCCTCGCGCCACTCCCACATGTGCGCGAGGACTTTTGCCTCCAGATCCCATGGCGGTAATCCGGCAAGGAGGTTCGCCGCCTCCCCGGAGACCGTGCGGTATCCCCGGGCTAACCGGATGGCCATGACCCTCTCGGACGCGTTCAACCGACGGACCGGTTGCCGCCTCACGGAATGCGCCCACACCGGAGCTCCGTAAAGGGCTATGGACCGCACGACCCCCGCGTAGAGCCTCCGGCAGGAGGCGTTTGGACCCCCCAGATTGGGCAGGAGCCGCCCCAAGGCAGCCCCGGCCCGCTCCAGTCTGGGAGCCAAACGTCGGAAATGCTCCACGAAATTCCACCGGCTGTCGAGGACGAGTCCCAGGTACTTCATCGTCGACTCGACACCGATGGGAACCCCTCCAACCGTTATTTGGGAACCCGATGGTGGCGCGTTCCGAGGACCATGAAAACACATGGCCTCGGACTTGTGCAAGGCCACCTCGAGTCCCAATTGCCGGATCCTCTCTACGATTGTCGCAACCCCGCGTGCCACTAATTCGGCCGCCGCCTGGTGCGACCTCCCCTGCGCCAGGACCAGCGTGTCGTCAGCGTAGCAAACTACGCTGACACCACCAGGGAGGTCAGCGCGCAGCACCCAGTTGTACCCGATGTCCCACAGATGCGGTCCCAGAACCGATCCCTGCGGGACACCGCACGACATCTCTTGCCGGTTCCACTCTCCCCGGTGACCGGGGTAGATGACGGCCCTGTCCGTCAGATAGGCCTCGACCACGCGACAGAGGTAGGTCGGCACTCGGTGATACCGGAGTGCCTCCCTGATGCAACTCCAGGGCAGGGTGTTGAAGGCATTGGCGATGTCTAGAGACACCGCCAAGACGACTCCACCCCGGGCCACAGCATCCCCCGTCGTGAGGGCTCGAACGCGCATGATGGCGTCCACCGTAGAGCGCCCTTTGCGGAAACCAAACTGGCTGTCCGCCAAATCCGGCCCCGTCCTCACCAGCCGTCCGACGAGGCGGTCTGCAATGACTCTTTCAAAGATCTTGCCCACCTCGTCGAGCAGCACGATGGGCCGGTAAGCGGACGGAGAGTCCGCAGGGCGCCCCGGCTTCTTAATAAGGACCAGTTTCCCTGTCTTCCATTGAAGCGGGAACCGGCCCCTCTCCAAGCATGCGCTTAGGAGCCCCCTTAGTCGAGGCCCGAGACCCTCCAAGGCCAAGACCCAGGCTTTTCCAGGTAAGCCGTCGGGTCCTGGGGCGGTATTCCTGGCATTCAGTCTACGCACCGCCACTCTCAGCTCTACCTCGGTCACCTCCGGAGCATCGTCGTCATCGTCGGCTGTGTGGTCCGCATCGGACACCGCAGGAGGCGGAGCCATGGGCGGGGGAGTATGTTCCCCTCGCGAAGGGAACAGAGCGCTCACCACGTCCTCCACGAGCTGGGGCCGGAGACTGCGTCAGCGGGGGAGCCCATGGGCGGAGTTTGTTCCGCAATATATTAAGGCTTAGTTAGATCTTGAACGTGGCTTGGAAGTTTATTATAAAAACGTATACATTGACATTTGAACGAGCCACTTATTTTCAAAAACGACCGTTAAAAGGCAATTTCCACTGTCCGATGATTGAATTTCCATTTTTACTCACGTATTTACTTAGTAGTTGGACAACACCCGAACTGCCAGACATAACACAATGAGAACCAACCATTTTCTGAATATCTGGCAATCCGTTCGCCCGATATGCGGTGTCCTTTCAAGGCAAACTTTTTGTGCAACCGAGTCTTCCGCACAAAAAGTCTGCAAGACTTAGGTACAGACTTTTTACGCGTCGTGTGTGCTATTTCATTTAATCATTATGGCATTTCTGACCGTCTGGCGCCTCCGTTAGGCCTATGACAAATTAGAAGCGTAGAAATATAGGTTTTATATTTACCTTCTGCCCGTGGCTTCGCCCGCGTGGATGTCGGAAATTATCCCACGGGAACGTGCAACCGGGATTAAAAGTACCCTATGTAGGCAGCCAGGTTATGGCCTATCATCCGTTATTCAGCCGTTAAAGCGTGAAAGGGTAACAGATACACAGATAATAAATGCAAATAATGTTCATTTTTTTAATAAACCGGTTTTCATGTTTCTAAGGCCCACTTGCACATTTAGTCGGGTTAAATAAATAAATATAGAGTTTGTAAACTCGGAGTTAAGTAATTAACATTTTAACATGTATGTAATATAATGCTACATAAATAATTTATATAAGTGTGTGCGTACGGAACTCGACTGTACGAGTGAGATTTGTGTCTATAAACCCACTTTAATTTGCATGAATTCAGAAAAAAAGGTGAAGGGCAAATGTTTTTTTTTTAAGTAACAAAATACTTGAAAATCCAGGACTAACAACCACGAGCACACCCGCCAATATGACGTCAACGCGCTAACAATATCCGCTTGCGGCACCTTCGCTCCGTAATCACCAGCCTCATTACCAATCCCGGGTTAATTACACAACATTAATCCAGCGGCAGCACACTAGAAATTATGCTAATTATACATATATTATCATTGGTATTCCTGCGGTTTGGGAATTCGGTTGATTAGGATTTTGTGTAGTGGTCGGGAAATGTGTTTTGGATATCATTATTATGATGATTGCAGTAGTTGTCACTCGTCTGAGACTGGGAGACGGAGAGACTCGTTGGAGCTGGGAGACGAGTCGCCCCCCAGCTTAAACACTAACATAACACCACGCCTGTTTCCCCGAAGCGATATGCAAAGGTATAAAAGGTCAAGGTAAAGTTATAGAATATATATAATATACATACATACATAAACTCACGCCTTCTTCCCATGGGGGTAGGCAGAAACTACAAAACGCCACCTGATACGATCCTTACAGACTCCTTAACGCCGGGAGGGGAAGCCCTAGGAAGACACATAGTGACTAATAGAAAAACTCAATAACACTTTGTCCTACCTGGGAATCGAACTCAGAACCTCTCATACCCAAACACACACTAAAAATTAGTAACAATAATGACTACCCAGTATTTAAACTAAGAAAAAGAAAGGATTCTTTTAAGTATCTGAAGAGGAGTTGTCATCGAAAAAGTACAGCTCTATAATAAAAAGCTCATCAAAGAAAACATTGCACCCACAGAACATTCAGCTACTGTTTATTATGTTCTATGTTCCAACTCAGTAAAAAAATGTTCCTTACGGTACATTGGACTGCGTAAAATGATTTTTTACAAAAAAAAAAAAATTAACAATCATTAACGTTTTTTCTTCCCAGAAAAATAAAGTAAGTCATCATATAAAATTATTACCTTTACCTTAAGCCTCAAATCAGTCATTTTAAAAATCTGTGATAGCTAAGCTGTAAAACCTGAAATTCCATGGTGTTAAAATATCATCAGTTTTAGTAGATAATATATAGTAACATCAAATTCCAACACTGTAAAAGTCCTTTACTTCCTTTCTTTTTTTTTGTTTTCTTTTATTTTCCTTTAATTACGTATAATTTTCTATTTGTCTTGCTGCTTACTCTATGCTCAACGGTTTACACATAAAATATTAGTAACGTAAGGCACAACTAAACATCTTTTTTTAATGTAAGGGACATGCTATATTTTAAACCACTGGGCATTCCTAAATCTTTCGTTTATAGCATGAAAGAAGAGGAAATTCTAAGAATCTTTGCCCTAGACACAATTAAAATTGGAACAGACAGTAAAAAGTTATAGACAGATTTAAAAAAATAAAATCGTTTTTTGGCTCTCCTGAAAAACTGTGGTTTGTCCCTTACATTAATTGATACTTCTGGTATAGATATTATGAATGTGAACTCTATGGCGCAAAGTTTGACTCTAAGCTCGATAGATGGCATTGTTATGTGACCGTGCTGTTTCTGAATCGCGCTATGGTTTCGTTACCAATCCGATATAACTGTTTTGTAAATTTTTGTAAAGAGTTTCGCTACCTGAGAAACTGATACACAACCCTTAAATATTATAGAAATTGAATTATTAATTCATGTCTTTTCATTGCATGAAAATACGAGAATACTTTGACTTACCGAAATGCCATGCAAGCATTCTTTGGGAGTTCGTATATGTACTTTCATAAACTTAACGTGTACAGTGCCGAGTCTAAATCTTATTTTTTGCAATCAATTTCGTAAGTTTCACAAACTTTGAGTAAAATCTTCGATACCGTAAATACATACATAATTTGATATTTATTTTGAAAATTTTCTAAGGTAAATTAGTGGTCTTACTGGAGCCCAAAAATATAAAACAAATTTTCATTTAATTCGCGAGTATAAGCTTTTCTTTGTAACTGTAAACTCTTAATTATGTAAATGTAGTATTTTATAACAAAATGTTTACTGTATCAACATATATTATAATCTCTTTATGAAAACATTTACCATAATGAACACAATATGAAAACCGCTCTGAATGAATTAATTTCAAAACATTAACACAAGGGTATTATTACTGGCTAGATGTAACTTATCACCGTGACAACGTATTTAAGCTGACACATACTTCGCTAGCTCCAACGAATAAAACGGTAATGTGCTATTACGATAGTTTTAACTTTATTGCATATTCGATATTTAAAGGTCCGTTTACACTTTGTCAATTATTGCAAACATTTCCTACGGTTATCTCAGAAAATACGAAATTAGTATGTGTATTTTAATTAATTTAACAATATTATTTATGTGTATGCATGATAGACTTATGGCAACGAATAAAATTGTTAGAGACTATTACAATACTTTCAATACGTTACATTTCCAGTAAAATGCTCTTACCATATATTCGCAGGAAAAATATTCAACATAATTTGACCAAAATGAGTCTAGAAACTAAGTATAGGGAACACATGATGAGAAAGAATAAAGGGCGCCAGAAAAAAAGAAGAAGAAAAAGCTGCGGTGGACGAAAGTAGTACCACAATTGCCATTTTAAGATCTAGAAAAGGTCCTCAGTATCCCTCAGTCTGAAGAGGGGATTTTTCACTACAAGAGAAAATACCCAGTATATAATTTTACTGTCTACGACTCACTGCGCAAAGATCATTGCTTTGTCTAGCATCTGTCTATTGCCAAAAGAGGATCAAATGAAATAGACAGTTGCCTAACGAAGTTCATCGAGTAAGAAGTACTCCAAGGTATCAAAAATTTATCTTTTTATTCCGATGGCTGCGCTGGTCAGAACAAAAACAGGTACATTGTTGCACTAAACCTTTACATCTCACAAGAGCTTATTCCCTACAAAATATAACCCACCGGTTTTTTGAGACTAGCCACGGCCAGAACGAAGGTGATAGCATGCATTCATGCATAGAAAGGACCATGAAAAATAAAGTATTATATACTCCTGACCAAGTTTACAGCATCATCAAGAATGCAAAAGTGACCGGAGAGAAATATAAGATCCATGAGATGAAGCAGCATGACTTTTACAATACAAAAAGCTTGATTTGTGGAAAAAATGGCTAAAAGACACTCAGGGAAATAAAATTAAATGGGCAAAAATAATGGAAGTGAAGGTGTCTTATTTAAAACTTAATATTCTTCAATTCAAGCATAACTTCGAAGAAGAGTATTTGGAACTAGATACGGAGTTGCAAATAACTAGACCCAGGTGAGGGCGAAGAGCGACAGTCTCAATAATTGCAACTGAAGCTGAATCAGTCTGTTTGCATTTGAAGCAAGCTTATAGCAAATACCCTTAAGTAAAGCGTTACATGCAGATGTATTAAGTTTGTGTACCAGCGATGCAATCCCACAGCACTACCATGCGATTTATGACGCTCACGAGCTGGAGGCTAACCCGAGCGAACTTTCAGACTCTGAAGTCTCTGAACATGTAGACGACGAGGAGTAGAGCTACCCAGGGTAACTGTTTCTTAATAATATAAAAATAAGTATTAAATTTAAGTTGATAATTCTTAATTTGTTAATTTTTACAAACAGTTGTTACTAATTATGTATAAATAACAACAATTAGAGAGATAACTTTTATTTCTTCGCACATTACTCTGCACACGTACAAAATATTTATTAATTATTTGATACTTCCCTCCAGTTACTATAATACATTTTCCATGGGACACGTAAGTCGCTATTACTGTAATCTGTAACTGATTGTTTGTCAGCGAATAAAACGGTAATAGTACATGACGATATGGGATCCTATCACACTAGATCAAACAATAACATAGGAATCCATTATGACGGTAACGTATCACATGAGATTTTACGCGAATAATATCGTAATGTTGCTTTACACTTAATGTTTGTGCCTTTAATTCATGGTAAATTTAATTTAATTAATAACTACAATTCTAAGAAAGTTTTAATATAGTATACAATTATTTTGTAAAAAATCACATTTCTTTTGGTATTTGAACAATCCCGCTATATATGTTAGTTATTGAGATATTCACGAAAAACTGAATTTTATTTTTCCTCAAAATTTAGTTTTTACGATTACCATTTTATTCGCCGGGGACGGCGACTTGTTACATGAGCTCATTGTATTTATTTACACTTACATAAAGCTTCTGCAAACAAAAATAAATTAAGTGTGGGTAATTCACAACTTACAAATTGAGAGAGTAATGACTGTCAATGTGAAAAGGGAATTAAGGAGTGCCAAATAACATAATTACGAACGCGTTATTGATTGAAATCAGAAACAGAGCAGAACAAGCAAAAAAGTTCTAGTTGTGAAAAAAAAAACTAATAACGGCTTTTCATTAAAAGTGATGTTAAGTGTAAATTACTGCCGCGGCCTGCAAAAGGGGCATTGATGGACGAACGTGAAAATTAATGTGGCCCGAGGCAAAGCCGAGGCACACATACGTGAGTCAATCAATGCCTGGGTAACCAGGCATTGATTGACTACGAAAGTACTATACAAGCCTTGGCCTTGAAGCCAAGGCTTGTTTCTCAAATAATGCGTGGAAATTCAAACTAAGTAAATGAAATAGATACTCCGGAATCAATGAGGAATAACGATCATTTTTCACGCGCAATTATCATTTGTTTATTTTTTACTTTGGCAGCTATATTTGGAAGCAAAATCGAAATTTAAATAAAATCTTTGAAAGTTACCTCCTTGGTTACCATGGGTTGAAGTAAAAAGTTCGTTCCATTTTTAAATTACACGACAGATATGAGTTTTCATAGTAATTTGTTCGGCCGCTAAACACAACAGACATAGATTTTCATACTAACATTGCCGGCCGCTGCTCGCATGTATTTGACCAGTACAGCATTTTCCATTTATCTTGAAGAAGGTTGTCAAAATAATGCTCTTTCCAAGCATGTTTGACTAAACGTAATTAGATAGCTGCCTCATAATCGTTTGAAGATGACAGAGACGGAAAGATAGTTTTAAATTATTATGTTAAACGCAAAAATGGAGGTGAACTGAACACATAATGAGAGAAAAACAAGAAAAATTGTGTAAATTAGTACCCCAGATGATTGGTACCCCAGAAATAGTAAACAGAAAAGAGGATAACAAAAAAGGTGATGGGAGGACGAAATGAAACTTACAGCGGGCCCTAACTGGAGGAGAGTGGCTCGTGACAGAATTCAATGGAAACAGCTAGAGGAGGGCTTTGCCAAGAGGCATGCTGAAGTGAGAGTCATACTTTAACAACATACAACAGAGTAAAATCAATTCAGAATAAAGAGACTTATAAATAAACTAGCTGTGCCCCGCGACTTCGTTGGCGTAGGAGTCGTAAGATACACAATTATTCATTAAACAACAGAAATAACAACCACATTTTAATAAAACTGCCTCGTCCCCCGACCCGCCACGTTGCATCGCCCGCCCGCGCTATAACTTCGTTACTTTTTCTTTTTGCTCGGCTCCTAAAGGTCATAGCGTGATTTCAAATAACCTATAACTATCCTCGAGAATTGGGCGACAAAACACAAAAAAAAAATTTTCAAATCCGACTTTTTGTCCACAATTTCATGGGTTTTAATTTTTTTGCGAGGAACCCTCATTATTTTTCTAAAATAAAAGTAGCTTAAGTTACTCCCCGTAACTTCAGCTATCTGCCAGTGAAAGTCCCGTCAAAATTGGTCCAGCCGTTTCGGAGATTACTTGGAACAAAAAGACAGACAGGCAGACAGGCAAAAATTTTTAAAATAGCTTTTTTGTTATAAGTACCGTATATACTTTCTTGTATTAAGTAAAACGTTGTTATTTTGACATTACAAACAGACACTTCAATTTAATATATTTGTATAGACAAAATGTTAAGCGCTAAACGCATTCAGTGATTTGTGGTTCTAGCGGGCTTTAATTCTAGTGGTGTCAAAACTAAATTTTGAGGAAAAATAAAAACAGCCTGCTCACCGAAATGCAAAACGAAAAGTTTAAAAATAGAACCAAAATCGAATATCTAACTGATATTCAAATTGCACCCTTTCCCGTCAGTACCCTATTCGTCTAGGAGCCCCGTCTCAGGCCGGGTACCTCCCGACCTCCGAAGCCATTGTTCACGACATTTTGATTTATAGCACTCTTCAGGAACACTGAATTAACTAAATAGCTTGAGTTTTCAGTTTATTTTGTAACTATTTTGTTGCTCTTTGGTTCGTAGTTATAATTCAACCTGAGATGCATGAGTTGGTAAGAAACTTTATTATTGGTTCATGTATGAACTTAAAAGCTATTTACACTGAAACAGAACAATGCAGGTAAGAATTTATTTTAAAAAGTTATAGTGTTAAACCCGACTGCGAAAAGACCGAACTGAAAAGCATGGAACAAGAAAAAATCCCACCTGAAATTAAAGTCGTGGTCAACTGCAGTACAAAAAACCACTACTAAGTAAGTAAGTTTTTTATTGACTACATTCTGACTTTTCGATACTTAGTGAAAAGTAATGCCTTAGAAACTGAGCAGGTTTGAAACTAAGTTAAGTTACAAACGGTAATGAAACCAGAACTATACGAAGTGGATCAAAGGAAGTTAGGTTCGCCGCAGAGATAGCTCAAATGACTTTAATGGCTCGTGCTGGTCGCATATCGAATTATTTGCAATTTATAATAGAGATTTATGTTGTTAGAATTTGCATAATTTGCGATTATAACGTTATACAATTTTACATTCATACATAAACTCACGTCTTTTTCCTATGGAGGTAAGCAGAAACTACAAACCTGCTACGACCCTTTCATACTCATTTTTCTTCATTTACGTGATGGTAATACACGCATGCCAGTTGCGAGTACTACGTGCTGGTAAGACACGCACGCCAGTTGCGAGTACTACGTGCTGGTAAGACACGCACGCCAGTTGCGAGTACTACATGCTGGTAAGACACGCACCTTATCTTTCTGAAAACTATTTAGTATTTTTGATGTGAAAACTTCTTTAGGTACGTTGAGCACTTTTTGGTAGGCGATGAACTTACGGTTTCGCGACATACAACATGGAACATGTTACATGCTCCAACGAGTTGTTGTTTGTTTGTTTGTAATGGATAAGCTCAAAAATACTTGACTGATTTTAAAAATAATTTATAGAAAGCTACATTATCAGTGAGTAAAATGGGCTGTATTTTATTGTCAAAAAATTTGAGATCCCTACGAAAATTGAATGTAACCCAAAGTATAATAAATTGCATTTGAAAGTCATTACTTGGCGTGCGCTGCAAAAACTATTGAAGATACATAAAATAAAGTTTATAGTACTCAACCCACAAAAAAAAAGTCCGCGAGGCTACATGTTATTATAGTTAAGTCATAATAACCGTTTTTTGTTCAAATTAGTCAAACAAAACACGGGTAGAATCGAAAGATTCGTATCATGTTATTAATCCTTATCCAAATAAATAGTTTCATAATCAAGGTTGATTATAAAACATAACATAACATCACGCCTTGTTTCTCCGAAGGGAAACAAGGCAAGGAAGGAAGGCAATGTAAGGTTGATTATATAGAAGTAAATTCCTTTTTAAATTATTAGAATCGGACCTTTCATTGAATGCTTAAACTATGAAAAATGCGCTTAGTATCAATAAAAAATAAAATGTGTAGGTAAGTAATAGTACTTACCTACACATTTTATTTTTTATTGATTGTTTGAACGCGCTAATCTCTGACACTCCCAGTCGGATTTGAAAAATTATTTGTGCATTTTATACCCCAATTCTTGAGGAAGGCTATGGTACTTAACGTTACGCTAAGACACTTAGGAGCCGAGCAAAAACAAAAATAGTAAGTAGTAGAAAAGAGCGCTAAGCGGAAATGAAGTAACAGCGCTGGCAGGCGATGCGATGCGACGGGGTGGGTAGGACAAGAAATTTCACGCGGACAAAGTCGCGGGCAGAAGCTAGTAATAATCTTATACATATATAATTACTTGTCCCGACTGATTTATCAACGCAGATCCTAAACCGCGGCGGGTACAAACTTGAAATTTTGACAGTTGATGCCTTTTATGTTGTAAACATCCCCTAAGGAAGGACTTTTGGAAATTCGGCGTTTAAGGGGTGTAAGGGGATTTTTTTTGTATGAAAAATCTTATTTCTTGAGTAAATAAACTTGAAACTTTGCACGATCACTTATCTAAATAAATTATGAAGTCTGACATTTTTGTTTTTCTAAACTATCCCCCTAAAGGGGGATTGGGGGTGTCAAAGTTTGTATGGATGAATTTTAAGGTGCGGTCTGATTAACTCGAAACTCAGTATTTATAAAGAATAACGTGTATCAGAGTTATTTTTTTAAAATTGACCCTTAACGGGTTACTAAAGTACGAGATCCACGCGTACGAAATCGCGCGGGAAGTCCTAGTAATATTCAAAATGAAAATTCAAGATGGCGGCTGAGAAAATTTTTAAATCTTTCCTCGTGTGTGTCGTGTTCATGGTTTTCAAGTGTGTTAAAGCCGATAGTGATGCTGAAAGGCGAATCCAAGATGACGGCTGCAAAAATTTACCGATAAACGACACCGTTTTCATGGTTTTTGAGGGTGCTAAAGCCGATAGTAAAGTCCAAATGAAAATCCAAGATAGCGGTTGCGAAAATTTTATTTTAAATAATACGTGAGTTCCTGACGGGAGTCCCCCGACCGTACACTTTTTTTTTCTTACTTCACTTTAAAAGACGAATTATCTCATCTCTGTACCTACCTGCATGCAATTAATATTCTTTTTTTTTAAGTTAGCGTACTCTGTCCCACTGCTGAGCAAACACCTCCCGCAAGACCTTGCACAAACAATCATTGTACTGTTCATTAAAATACTTGTTTATTTCATTACTTTCACGCTACCCTCATTCCGACCATACTAATTAACACACAAAACCGAACTGTTCTGAAAAACAATTCATGACCTCATAACAATAATTAAAACACTAGCTAACCAAAAGCCCAGCACACAAATATTATTAAATAAATAAATAACGTTATAGGCACGTATGAAGTTTAATAGGCCCCGATATAATTAAGTTACAAACGTACGAACAGTGTTATAGTTTTAGTTTGCAAATTAGAATTAGCATTTTATTGTATTTGGTCACATCGTTATTTTCAACCTTTATTATAACGCTGTTATAGTGATATGTGATAATAGATAGTAGGGGTGTTCGTTCATATCGATTTGAGTGTAATTCGGGTTATCCGGTCAACGGTTTAACTTGTGAAAGGAATTATTTTAGTAAACGGTAAAGTTTTTGATGTGAACTGGGTGTAATTCGATAATGTTAGTTTCTATTTTGATGTTAAGTTCTTTAATGAACCAAATTGTCTTGATTGACCTACATTTACAATTACGTAGGCATATAAATAGAAACTAAAGTAGGATAAATACAAGGTATTTCAAAATACACAGACGAAGATACTTTTGTTACAAGAGACACTTAGAAATCAGGTACAAATAAAACTGAATAATCACATTGTTAGAACTCGTTTTCCTTCAAATCCCCAGCTTAGTGCTCAATAATCCCGTCTTTCAACCTTTCAATTCCTTTATAAATTCTAAATAGAACAGAGAAGCGGTCTAATCAAAAATATCAATGTCCTAACAGATAATCTAAATGAGGGCCAAGTAACATCATGCTGAGCCACTTATCTGGTGGATCAAAGTTACCGGTACTGTCGAGCACAGCCGCTATCAGCACCCCAGGGATTAGCATCGCTGTGCCTGACTGTACCTACAGATAATGGGAGCTGTTCGAGAAATCCTTTGATGGGATCAAATAATTGGAGAGTGTCCTTTTTTTTAGTAATCAAAAAGGATGGCTGTTATTTCTTCTTTGAATTAGGGCTGACGGAAAAAACAATGTAGTCAGGGAATTTTATTTTTTTAGAAAATTGAGTAGCCTATTCAATTGTCCGTATAGTCAAATTACAACTGACATTCTTTCTCAGTTGTGATTTTATGAAATGGGAATAACCTGACAAATTTGGCGTAATAGGGTCTTAATTTGATAAAAAAATTATTAGCCTGAATGTAAGTAAGAGAAAAAGACTAAGTCTGTATTAATGAGAAAGAAAAGTTCATAAATATAGGTTTTTCCAATTTACTGTCTCCCTGAGCTGTACTTAAAAAATAGCATCCAGGAGTGATGTTACTGATATGTGCATACAACGCACTCTGGGCAGTCAGCCCCTCTACCAGATTGTTGACTGGCTAACATTTTACCATGGTTTGAGTTATTCTAATATACGTGGTTCTGATACGAGAGAAGTTTTTAACACCAATTGTTGCCGTCCTAACAAAGCTACGGCGTGCGGACGCTTTCCATACGCCGCTTCAAGGACTGTGGACGAGACGCTACTGTCAGGTAGTAGAATTATTTGAGCGGCTCCCGCGAAGTGCGTACACGTATCTAGAATTTTTATTTGTTTTCCTCTTTTTTATTGTATTGATGGAAAAGTTATGAACTCGTGGAAGAGGAGCTCGTGGCTAAGTAATATCAGCCGCATGGGTCGATCCATCAGGTTAAGCTGCGCTTGCCGGGGTTGGTCCGTGGATGGGTGACCATCTTTACATACCGAGACTCCTCCGTGCCTCGGAAAGCACGTTAAGCCGTTGGTCCCGGCTGTCATTCGTGGATCTTTGACAGTCGTTACGGGTCGTCAGAAGCCCGAAAGTCTGACAATCAGTCTTACCAAGGGGTATCGTATTACCCAGTAACTGGGTTGTGGAGGTCAGATAGGCAGTCGCTCCATGTAAAATACTGGTATTCAGCTGCATCCGGTTAGACTGGAAGCCGACCCCAATATAGTTGGGAAAAGGCTAGGCAGATGATGATGGAAAAGTTATGAACAAGCAGTAAAGTATACGTTTCATTGGAAAAAACCCACGAAAACTCGACACCATTTGCTGGTTTAATCAATTAAATCAGTATTATGTCATATAACTCCACCATGTTTGTTCAGCAACGTTTGATGCCAATTTCTGTCGGATTAAATCATCTCGCTGTTAGTTACGTTAAGCCATTCCAGCTTGTAGGTAAAATATTTTGATCTATTTGACGAGTAATATTAGTTTTCAACGAGTTATGTTAGTAGATCTTTTCTTTACTTTGTTTTGGTATTATCGTCGATGACGAGACAACATATTTCTGCCATTCAACAAAATTTAATATAATATACTCGTAAGGTACAACGATCTTAAGTGGACTGCCACCGGAGAGATCATTTTGGCCTGCACGTAATCTACGCCTATCTTTGTGTGTGTGATGTTTTAATGCAGACAGTAACGCGCACACAATAGAACTACGAAAGCGCGTTGTTGGTTGGTCAGATGCATGTGTGGTCAACACTAAATAAACATACCTACAACAACCTACTTATATACTTGTTTCTTCTTAATACATTATTGACCACAGCGCCTATTTAAAAGCAATGCTAAAATTCGATGTGAAAATTTATAAGCAGCGATAGCTGGCTCGCACGAGTGGGTGGCTGTTATTGTGTTAGCGTGAAGTGCAGCAGGTTCGAACCTCAGTACGCGCTTTCGACTCTTTTTGATATTGTTTTGGTGTTTCGTGTCGTGAGAGTTCAATTATTTATTGAGTTTCGTTAATAAAATGACAATAATAGATGTGTAGCGAAAAAAATATAAGGAAAAACACTTTTTCGCCGAAACACGTTTAATTTTGTTATATTAAAAAAAAATATAAAAAACATTAAAAAGTAAAAAATAATAATATTTAAAGTATCAAAAAGTTGCTGGTCGATTTATGTAAAAAAGAAGATAAATAGCAGAGAACTTTGGTCTGATAGGGTGAAGTACGCGAATCAATCAATCTGCCTAGCCTTTTCCTAACTATGTTGGGGTCAGCTTCCAGTCTAACCGGATGCAGCTGAATACCAGTATTTTACATGGAGCGACTGCCTATCTGACCTTCACAACCCAGTAACTGGGTGATAGGATACCCCTTGGTAAGACTGGTTGTCAGACTTTCGGGCTTCTGACGACCCGTAACGACTGACAAAGATCTACGAATGACAGCCGGGACCAACGGCAAGTGCTTTCCGAGGCACGGAGGAGTCTCGGTATGTAAAGATGGTCACCCATCCACAGACAACCCCGGCAAGCGTAGCTTAACCTGATGGATCGACCTGTGCGGCTGTTATTACTTAGCCACGAGCTCCTCCTCGAGGGTGAAGTACGCGAATATCGAAAGAAAAACAAATGTCCTAACGGGTCGATTGCAATCGCTATTAGGTAACGCTCCCAAAATAAACCGTAATGGAAAAAAAGATCAGAGAACCAAGGCATCTCGCATTTTACAGGTTTGAAAATTTAAAATAAAATAGTGAACGAATTAAAAATTAGCAGAGAGTTACTAACTACGTTACTTAACTAGTATGTTAAAATATCGTAAAAAATCGTTGTCCAACGTAATTACGTCGGCGAGGTGTCGTAGACTGCAGGAGCTGGCTCTCTGGCTCAGGAGTTGGCGTTGCTTGTGTGACCTTTGCAGCAGGATGCGGTCAAATACTCGGCGTTGACCAACGATGTCCAGCATTATTTTGGGCCAGAACCTGGAGGCCGAAAGGCGGTCAGTTCTAAGCTGATTAATCCTAAGACAAAATGAATTAGGGTTAGACCAGAGTGATCAAACTGAACTTACGATTGAGGAAAACGATTAAAAGATACGTACCAGGAAAAATAAAGATGAAATCTCCTGACTCACACCATGGAGTATTGAATTCGTACTTGAAAAAATCGTTCCTAAGACAATAAATAGCAGATATTAGCACAGAAGGTAAAAAAAAAGACCACAAACATACTACGGCAACAATATAACAGGAATACATACCGAAGGTAAAAGATAGGACGACAAGGATAGCAACTTGCTATTTTTATATAGCAAAAATAATGCGATTTTACAAATTACACGTAAATTTCCAACTAACTGGGTCAGTATCAACAGATCAACTTTTTGCAACTGACGCACCATACTGAAAAAAATGAGGACCCATCTGTCAGAAAAAAATAATTCGAATCGCGAAATAAAAGGGTAAAAAATCAACAAGAATCAATGACAAACTGAAAAAAGATTGACATTTGAACCAAAAACTTTTGACATGCAGAGTTATGCTGCAGATGGTAAAAAATAAAGTATAATAGGTAATTTAATTAAAAAACAGTATTTATCATAGGAACATTTATTGATGTTATTAACAACCTTTAAAACATGAACATATTCCAAACTTTGAAATAAATAAAATACCTAATTTGTTCGTGAATCATTTTTGGTTGCTACTAAAATGGGATTTTTTTGCTATATTGAGGTTATAGCTTAATTTATTCATTTTCTCAAGGAAAAGAAGATTGAAACTAAACCTCAATCCTACAATCTTACGATCTCTAATTTATTACTATTATAGTCAGTCTATCCCCTGAATTCCCCTAATAACATTTGATATTATATTTTTTTATTAATATTTAGTATGACCTCCGTTATTATCAATTCAGTCAAGAAGACGTCGACGCATGGAGGCCACATTATTACTGCAAATATTTGTGCCACGTAAACTATCCCACAACTCCATGCACTGGGACTTCAGCTGTTCGGGACATCTTTCGTCTTGCGCTTCCCATATTTGCACCATTAAACCCCATAATTTTTTATAGGGTTTAAATCAGGGGATCGCGCTGGCCACGGAATAACTTTAACATCCTAATGAACACCACTCACGAACAATACTGGCACGATGTATCGGACTATTATATTGGACCAAATGAAATTCACCAATTTCATCCACTGGATAAACATTGCGAACGGTGGTTAGCATTATATCACTCAAAACCTCGACGTAATTGGAGCTGTTGGCTCGCGTCGGTATAAATGCCAACTTACCCGGCCCTTGAGCACTAATCCACCCCCACATATTCACAATAATTCTTTCTCGCTCCGTATTATTTAAAATATTACTGTCAGACCAACGTGTATTGTCTCTGCGCCACAAATGAAGTCTTCCTTTTTGACACGATTTAAAATTCTTCTCGTCAATAAATACAGTAGTCTTCCAATCAAAGTCTAAATATTCTCGAACAAAACGCAACCGTTCCTCCTTAGGCTTTTGCGTTAAAAACGGTTTTTTTTGCTGGTGTTCGATGATGGAGGCCTTCAGCATGGAGTACATGGCGAACAATGCATAATAACGTATCAAATTCTTCAGCAAATCGTCTTGTAGGTATGAAACCATTCGTTTAATATTCACCGACCATAAAGCGTCGCTGAGACTGGTTAATAAGAGGCGGCCTACCACTTCTTACACGGCTCTTAAGACTCCCCTTTTCCTCAAATCTCTTCACCCAACTTCTCACTGTATCTGTCTAAAAAAAAGAAATTCTTATCACACATTTTGAAGCGTCACTTATGAGAACAAATAAAATCAAAAACAACAAAATAACTTACACAAAATCCGGTTTCATTTGATATTTCAGATATATTACATCCATTGTTATGCAAGGCTACAGTGTTCGCCCTGGCTTCAATAATTATATTTACTTGCATTTTCAATAAAAATCTTCGAACTCAACACCTTTAATATCAATAACACAAACGCTCGTGACTAAGTTCACCACCCAACAACGTCATACCATTCTAACTACAGTCAAAAAGTTGATTTTGTTTCAAATCTATCCTCAGATTTTATGTGACTAGTTTAAAATATTCGCTGTCTTTTTCTCATTAACATAATCAGGAAAAGATTGCGTTTGGTTCGTGATGAAAGAGTGCAATATACGGGTGTGTATGTTTGTGTGAAATGCCTAAATATAAGAAGGTCTCAAGTGCGACGAGTAATGATGTGATAGTTTTGTAATGCTGGCTGGAGTTCTGACCGCTACTGTACCTACCGGGGTTTGATTTTACGATGTCCAAATATGCTCTTTTGGTTACTATTTTATTCCTAATATAACGTTTTATGCAAACCCCACCGCAGTTTTAGGAAATACTTACTTTAAACTGGAGAAACAATAGGACGTCTAAGAAAATATTAAATAATTTATCTCAGCCTACCTTTCCTGTATCTACTTGCGCAAACATAATGTAACAACAATGCACTGCAAGGTCACTTTAAGTTAAAACAAATTATTTTACGAATCTAACTTTAAAAACCCAATAGCACTTTGCCCGACCTGGGAATAAAACCCAGGACCTCATGCTCAGCAGTAGCATTTGCGACTAGACCAACGAGGCAGTTAATTATAATTATAAATTCTAATAAATAGGAAGAAATTCTAATTATAATAAAATTCTGTACTTACATTTTTAAAAAACATCTCACTTTTTTCATCAAACCTTGACTACAAAAACGAATTGAAAATTTTAGTCATATTGACCTTACACTCCGCACTATAATTAAATTGTTATACTACCTATGTATTCCATATTGCAAACCTCCAGCCGATTGTCAACATCCTAATAATTTTACGAACGTGTCAGCATCGTAGCTCTCGCTACGGCGTAGCAGCTGAGTTTGCGTAGCTGCGGTGCTACGAGCGTAGCAGCTCGGTTTGCGTAGCTGCGATGCTACAAGCGTAGCAGAGATTGCAAGATAGTGTGGCTAAGCGTTATCTCAAGTAGATATCGATTTACACGTTTGCAAATTCCGCAGATAACAATTATTATTTATATTTTCTATTAATCATATTTAATTTAATTTATAAAACTACAAATTAACTTGAATTAATAGCTACTGTAACAAACTTGTATATATTATATACTAGTCGCGCGGTAAACTCTGATTGCGCGATGCAGAATTTTACGTGACGTCAGTTTGATGCGTAATTCGCATGTGGCGATGTAGATGTGACGCCACAAGCGTATTTGGACAAAAGTGATACTTATCCTAGAATTGAATGAAATACGATCGAAAAGACACTCCAATACTCGCAACGGTATTAAGGGATCGCTTTTAGCGATAAGACCGCCCATTGCCATGACCCTATTTGTAAAATTTCTACATTTATATTTGTATTTTTATGGTGTAAAGAGTATTCTATCTAAGGGCCGATTTTGCAATCTTTAGAAAACTTTTATCTTATGAATAAAAATTGAGCTCGACAGCTTCTTTATAGAAAATATGTCAAACCGACATTTTTATTTTATTTATTTATTTATTAAAACTTTATGCAAAAGTAAAAAGAGTACCGTACAAAGGCGGACTTAATGCCTGAGGCAATTTATTCATCAGAGCAGTTATCTGATGATTCATATAATCGGCCCTAAATGCAGTAAACACCAGTGCAAGTATTTCTGTCACAAATCAACCTATTTCTCTCTCTTTTTAACTAGTAGTGATATTTGATTACAAATAAATTTAAAATCCCGTTGTTCTTTCTTGTAAAGGAAAATTCCGTTACAGGTAAAGTAACTTACATTAACTTTATTAACTTGTATTTTCACAATGGTACTCATTATTGACGGCATTAACCTTAACGGGCTTAAGATGAAGCAATGAACCCGAAATCTTAACCATCTCGGGACGTGTGCGGCTTAATTAACGAAAAATTCGTCGATTAAGGTCCCTCGGAGAGACGTGCGAGACTTTTATCTGAGAATAAAGTATAGTTTCTTTGTAGGCGGTAAATAATGTTGAACGTGTTAAAAAAATTGTAAGCGTCAACTCTAGAGAACTAGCCGTAACCATCTAGTAATGTTTTCGAAACATCATCATCATCCACAGCCCGACTTCCCCCACAGCTGGGCGTGGCCTCTCTTTTCATGCGCCAATCCTCACGCTCTTGTGCCAACCTCATGCAGGTTCTGTCCTCAATGGGTAACATACCAATTAGAATTTATTAACCTAATCTTGAAAAAGCAATAAAAGTATTATGAGTTAGGTAATTGAAAGAGCTTGTCAATGCTCACTTTCATGGCTAATTACAATTTTGCTAATAACAGGTTTAGCCTACTAGCGGTTTCATAATCAACCAAATCATCGGTTTCATAATATTTATACATCTATACTCTATACAAAGAAATAAAATTGAAATGTCTGTTTGTAATGTCAAAATAACAGCTTTTTACTAAATGCATGTGAAAGTATATACGGCAAATCAAAAAAGCATTTTTTACAATTTATGTCTGTCTATCTGTTTGTTCTGGCTAATCTCCAAATCGGCTCAACCGATTTTGACGGAACTTTCACCGGCAGATAGCTGATGTTATGGGGAGTATATACGAGTTTTATTTGAAAAAAATAATCAGCGTTCCGCACAAATAAATAAAAACCCATGCAAAAATAATAACTCTGGAACTACCTGTCGTATTTGAAAAATTCTTTTTGCATTTGGTAACCCAATTCTCGAGGATGCCTAGAGCCATTTAACATCACGATACGACCATTAGGAGCCGAGCAAAATGAAAAAAAGTCAATAAAAACACTAAGCGAAAACGAAGTAATAGCGCGAGCAGGCGATGCATCGCGGCGGGTCGGGGGACGAGGAAGTTTCTCAAAATTTGGTTGTTATTTTAGTAATTATTATATTGTGTATCTTACCAGGTCCACGCAAAAGAAGTTACGGGGCACAGCTAGTAATATTATAAATGCGAAAGTGAGTTTGTTTGTTTGTTACACTTTCACGTTAAAACGGCTAAAACGGCTGAACAGATTTGGATGAAAAGCACATGGGTAAACTATGACCTGGGTTAGGACATAGGATACTTTTACTCCCGATATTCCCACGGGATCGAGATGTATGCGGGTGAAACCGCGGGGCACAGCTAGTCCTAACTAATATTATCAATGCGAAAGTGAGTTTGTGTGTCACGCTTTCCTTCTTAACGGCTGAACAGGGGTCTACTCCCCAAATCCTTCAACAAAGATACGGGCCCATCCGAAAGTATTTAATCCGTCAAAACAAGTGTAAAATAAAAATTATCAGACGGGTAAAAACACATTGGGCGTAGGGACAACTGTAAAATCGTGTTGTCATTCATTCTTAGTTCGGAAATCGAACTAATCTTATGTCCGTAAGTGATACGGAGTAGGAAACACCCGTAATTTCGGCCGAAAACCTTGTAAATATACAACTAAACCTGCTTATAAGCGTCGTGCAACAATCAATAGGCCAATAAACAAGATGCAACCTGTTACGACTCTTGTAAGACTTCCTGTTGAATATATCTGTCTGATTTAGGACATGAAAACCTACAACTAAGAATCTGACGTTCTAAATAAAGGAAAAATGTAATTAATAAGGCCGAGGAGGTGAGGAGGCGAGGTGAGGAGGCGGTGCGTGCCGCGGTGGAGGTGATAACATTCCTCGTAACGTCGGCCGCACAGACCACATTCAACCCGTTACGTGACTGCGGCCTGTTCCGCGGTGGAGGGTTACACCGAACTGTAATGTAACCATTTAGTGTTAAATATTTTGTGTAGACTTAGCCGTGTAATCATCCCATTTCAGGGCTAAGAAGTTTTCACAGACATGTGACAAATATACTACACAATATGGATATTGAAGATTTTAAACCGTTGAGAACAGGTTTCCTTACAATGTTTTACTTAACCGTAAGTCGGTAGTGTCCAAGATTAACTTAGAAAGTGCATGCCCAGGTAGATATAGGCCTTTTCACCCGACTGCGGCGAAGCCAAAAAGGAGGGTTATGTGTTTGACCTGTATATCGGGTGTAAAAAAACACTTAACGAAGCCGAAAGTTCCATGTTCTTCCCATCATTGCAATATTTTTTTGTTCTGGACCATACCTGGGAGCCTTCTGGTTACGGAAATATTGAAGGTCAAAATTCCAACTTTGTAACACGTTTTTTTATGAAAGCTGTTTTAAATGTTATAACTGTACTTTAAATACCGGCACGACCCCTATACTGTTGTATGCAACAGTCAGCACTACGTTTTGCGTAACCATCAAAAGACATTTTTCATACCAAAAAAGAAAGTCGTTTCCCAGCAATAATTTTTGACTAGTTTGATGGGCAGTATGCGTAGTTAACGGATAAGTGATGTGTCTTTTTACACCCTGTATATGTATGTCCGTCCCTATGTTGCCTCATAACTACTAAACAGCTGAACCGATTTTGATGAATGATATGTCGTTAAATTCGCCTTTACTGAGCGAGTGTCACTAGGTCTTCTTAAATTTAAAAATAAAGACCCCTATAAATTGCCTCCAACTGCATGAGATTGTTTGGAGACAAAATAATTCATCTTGTTTGCATCTTTTTTAAAGTTCACTTTTCACGCAATCGGGCTTTTGTTTTTTAATTTTTTTTTTATTAATAAATAAATTGTTTAAACCCGCAATTTAATGTTATAGAAGCCAACGATCTGAACGTTCACGTCATTAATCATCATGAAATTAAAATTGTAGAGTAAATTCATTTTTGTAAAAAGCATCTTCTTTTTAAATCAATAGACAATAGCTCAGATACTCGTAGATAGCAATAGACAAAGGCTCAATAGACAGGAACCTACCTAATACCTATATGGGTATCTGATGACTGAATACTCAATTTGTACCTAAGGACATACAAACTCAGTACCGGACATCGATTTCGTTACCAGACAACGGTTTAATGGACAGTACGCGTCGTAATCCCGTTGTGATTCTTTATACAGATCATATTGGACAGTCCTAGATTCGGCACAATATAGTACGCTACGGTGGCGAGGCTTGACATTTCGTAGGAGGGAAGCCGAAGAAGAAATTATTCATTTACAAATTGTCATACAAATACGATTACCACATTGTGGCGCCGGCTTATTATGAACAATTTGTGTTGTTGTTGGTATGTATATTATTTGGCAATCGTAGACATTACTGAATGTGATATTTTTCTATGGTGGTAGGTGAAGTTACTCTTCCGATCCTCGAAAGGGAAGCCGGTAGGAATGGAGTTGTTAGCGCGCTTCGCCTCTGGTACGCTAGTTCCTTATTCCGGAACACCGGTAACGGAATAATTTGTGACAAACTCCGAGCGAGTTGTATCGTTTCCAAATTGTTCAAAACATGTTACTCGGTTACGTTCGGGTTTAGATGTTGTAACTGTGTAACTACCTAGGGCTTGGTGAAGCTAAATGTCCATCCGATAGACTTTTGTTTTTGTTATTTGATGATATTCTACCTAGATAGAACAATAAAACAATTTTCCACCTCGTACGTAGTTTCACAACTAAAATGTTTTACAATTATTGATATTCCCGCGCAAATTGTTACGCAAAAGTTTCTGTTTTAAATTACAATATTTTAAATTACAATATTTTTAAATTACAATATTTTTTTCCTTATTGCGCAATAGTCCATAAAGATTTACTGAGAATTTGACAATTCTGTCCATAGCGTGGTCTAGTTGTTGAGAAGACGAATTTTCAAAACTTGCGGATCATCGAATTATTGTTGATCTGTCGAAACGCTTTCGCGATGACACACATAGCCACGACCTATTGTCATTTGTTTTTTCAATGTCAGACTTTGTACAAGAAAACGATGCTCGATTTTCTACCGAACAGTCTTTCTGGTGTGAATAGCAGCCCATTAATAGCAGCCGGGTAATAGCAGCCGGGTAATCCTCTGGCCCTTAATAAACTCACAGGTAAACATTAACACGGACTATATAAATTATGAAGTTAATATTTGGCGCGCATAGCCCGGTTGCGTGGCTATTACTTTTGCCTCATTTTGGACACTTTTAGTCTCTACAATATCCGGTTGAAAATTGCCTGTTAATGACGGCGGTATTTCCAAAAGAGTAAGTAAATAAGTAAGAATATTTTCTTATTGATTTTTTTTAATATATATTTCTCGGGACCCCAGGGTCACGGACCTTTGGAAGGCATGTTATGAGGGGCCGAAGCCAACTCGCAGAGGCCTGTAAGACGCTTTCAATGGAAATGAGGCACCAACCGACGATTATCCCTGTACGTACTATGCAAGTGCACCCAAGGACAACCCCCGGTTGGTGTAAGACTATTGTAGGATATGGAGACAAAAAAAAATATTGCGCTATGGGTTTGGATGGCTAAAGTGGACTGGTTATCTAAAACTATGGAAGGACTATGGCCCCTGCCTGACCAATGTGTGATAAATACAATACACGGATAAAAGGGCAAGGGGTGACTTGCACACTCAACAATGGGCCCCCGGAAACGGTCGCTAGCACATAGTGTCGTAGTGACAAGGGGGCAACATGTCTTGAGGTGCTTAAGAGGAGTGGAGAGGTATTCCACGGCTATCACGATAATCCCGGAACTACGGTCAAGATCCCTACCAGCATTATTGATTTTTTATTATTATTCTATCAAAACTAATAACACTAGTTTACAAAATAAAATAAAGGCCATGTACTTCCAGTACATTTCATGTGTTTATATTTAGTGGCAATAGCTAACTTATATTTGTTTTATTTTTGTTCCATCAAAGAATCATGATACACACACATTTTACTTTCGGACTACCCACAAGTTCCTTCTGAATTTATTCTAAAAATTTGGATGCAGTGTAGTGTTCAGTTAAATAAATATTTGTTTTTGAAATGTCAAAAAGTTTGTGTAAAGTACATCCTCATCGTTTTTGTTAGGTTTGTGGTGAACTTATTATATCTAAGAAAGGATATCCTATGACGGAATCACTCAAACAAGCATATTTTTGTTATTTCAAAATTTCGGTCTCTCACCAGGACAAACAATGGGCTCCTCACGTTTTTTGTGAAAGATATAGAAAAACGGTAAGCTCCTGGGCTGCAGGGATAATGATTTTTGAATTTTAATATGCCAATGATATGGAGCGAACCATCCAACCACGAAAATTACTGTTACTTCTGTCTCACTTTTAGATTTGGTTTTAAACAGAAAAACCAAGATAAAATTATATATGCAGACATTCCTTAAGTTACTAAACCTATCTACAGTTCAGACAAGCAGCAAGGCAGCAAGTTTCAGAACCTCCCGGCTGTTCCAGCATAACATTAATGAGTGACACGGAATCTGATGAAGATCAAATTCAAAGTTCAACAAATTCAAATTTTCAACAAATGGTTGTCAGTATATCTCTGAAAATTCATTTCCTTCACTAGCACCTCGACTTCTTATCCGAAAACCTCGGACAAGTCAGCGACGAACATGGAGAGCGTTTTCATAAGGATTTGAAATTTTTTGAGCAATTATCAAGGATACTGGGGACCAGGCCATGTTAGGCGATTATTGCTGGTCTATTATAAAAGACGGAGACACAAATAAATACAAGAAAAAAGCAAAGGCAATTCATTTTTAATTTTTTCAATAATTTTTTAAGCATTTTTTGCAAATCAAAAATAATTAATATTTTGGGAACGTGAAGTCTTAAATTATTTTTATATATTTTTTTAAACTCAGTGTATCTCAATTGTTAAGAAAAACACTTTTTATTTCAAGGACAAAAACCATGTAGCACAAAACAATTTTAATATGAAAAATATAAAAGAAAGAAAGATTAACAGTTAATTGTGCACAAATAAAACGCACGTTATAAAAATTATACATGATAATACTGGCACCAATAGCCTATAGTATAGTATTCAAAAATAAATTTAAGGTGTCCTGTCGTTTGACAAAAAACGAATCACAAATTTTCATTTTAAAAATAATGTTAGGTAAATTTATATAAAGATACAAATTAATAAAATTGAAGTGTCAGTTTGTAATTTCAAAATAACAACTTTTTATTAAATGTATAAGAAAGTATATCTATACGGTACCTAGAACAAAAAAGCAATTTTTAAAATTGTATTGTCTGTCTGTCTATTTGTTCTGGCTAATCTCCGAGAAGGCTGGACGGCGCGAGTTTGACTGGACTTTCACTGACAGATATCTGATGTTACGGGGAGTAACTTAGGCTACTTTTATTTTAGAAAAATAATTAAGGTTCCGCGCAAAAAAAATAAAACCCATGAAATTGTGAACAAAAAGTCGGATTTGAAAAATTCTTTTTGCATTTGGTAGCCCGATTCTCGAGGATAGTTATAGGCTATTTAACATCATGCTACGACCCTTAGGAGCCGTGCTAAAAAAAAACGTCAGAAAGAACAATAAGCGAAAACGAAGTAATAGCGCGAGCGGGCGGTGTAATGACGAGGGAGTTTTAATGTGGCTGTTATTTTAGTATATTGTATATCTTACAACTTTCACGCGAACGAAGTCGCGGGGCACAGCTAGTACTTGATAAAGTTATCACTTTACAAACTATAAAGTTAATAACTTATTTGACAAATTATTGAAAGACAACATTTAATTAAATCAAAACATCATTTGACAAACTACATACATACATAAACTCACGCCTTCTTCCCATGGGGGTAGGCAGAAACTACAGAACGCCACCTGATACGATCCTTACATACTCCTTTTGCTTCGTTTACATTCATACATCTGGTCATACACGCACGCCGGTTGCGAGTACTACGCACCTGAACTTTCTGAAGAACATCACCAATAAGGTCACTATATGTCTTCCATACTAATATTTTTATAATCATGTTAATTAGCAAAACAACGCAAAACATAAATAACGTTTGACAAAATGCTCTGGCCCAGATCCCCTTCCATTGTTGGTGAATCATTTGGGCCTAACCCAAATTAGTTAGAACTGTGACCATTAAAGCACGAAGGCGAGCGAGCGTGCCGCAGCAGCGGCCGCCGAGCGCCAGATCCTCTCTATTGTTGGTGAATCATTTGGGCCTAACCCAAATTAGTTAGAACTGTGACCATTAAACTAAAATTATTAATTACTAATATATTATTAAGTAATTAATAAAATGATTACTTTAAACATCAGTGATTATTTCAAACATCTGTGAAACAAGATGTAAGCAAGTTAAAAAAATATGGATGTCACGTGATCAACTTTGAATGTTAATATCTCGGAAACGGGACACTAGCGGGTTTGGTCTCATTATTTTTTCTGTTTGCATTGATGTCAGCAATCGATATATACGTTTCATACGCGGCCGCCATTAAAAAAAATGGCAGACAATAGGTATGCCACGAATCTTCAAACCCCTTTAAATATCAAAAATAATGAAGTGTGAAGTTATAACATTGTCTAACGCTATACAGCAGCACAATGTCATATTATTTCAGCAATTAATTTACTAATTCCGTTACAATAGTGTTAATAAAATATCTAATTAGTAACCAATCCTATAAGCTAGTATCGCAAACTGTTTTTGAGCGAATTAACAAACGGTTTGCGGCTGTCTGTTGCGGCCAGTGGCAACCCACAGATTGATATTTATAACTCGCATATATGCAAGTAATTAATGTGGTATGTTTTGTGGAAACAATACTTTGGAAAAATATAATATTCATACCAATGTCTTACTATTTTATGTTAGCAAAAAGCGCATCGTCCTACCTAATCTTCCTACGTAAAAACACTATTTTGTATAATAATTATTAGTACAGAAAACGATTATAATGATTGTTTAAAAAACCTGAATATACATACATTAGATTCAGATCAGAAGACTGATAAGTTAAATTTTCAAAACTTCCTTTCTCCTACTAGTACGCTGTGCTCGACAGGGTGCACAATGATCTAAAAGAATATATTATTAAGTTTTAAGTTCTCATTCATTTCCAAATGTAGGTACTCCAAGTGGATCTAAATTTAAAACTTGATGGCAAGAAACTAGATGCTATTACGGAAACTGTATTTCTAGGATTTACTCTAGATTCTAAATTGCAATGGAGCGCCTACATTAGAGCTATTTCAGGTACCTAGATTAAGTTCAGCTGAATATGCAGTACGAAAAATAAAGCAGTTGACTGATACAGCCACAGCTAGGTTAGTATACTTTGATTATTTCCACAGTATTATGTCTTATGGCGTTCTGCTGTGGGGATCGGCCGCTGACAGAGATTCAGTTTACATTTTACAAAAGAGGGCAATCCGCGCAATCTATAAAATGGGTCCTCGTGAGTCCCTTAGAGACAAATTCAAAGAGATTGATATACTAACTCTGCCTTCTCTTTATATCTTACAAAGTATTTTGTATGTTCGAAAAAACTTAGGACTTTTCAAAATAAGAAGCGATTTCCATAATATAAATACACGTAGTAAACATGAAATTGTGATACCCATATTCCCAAATTTAGATTAACTAAAACAAGCAAGTCATTTCTTATAAACAGTATCCACTTTTATAACAAGTTGCCAAATTGAGAACAGAACTTAGCGATGGAAAGTTCAAAACCCACATCAAACGAGTCCTTATTAGAAAAGCATATTATAGGATTAAAGACTACGTTGAAGACAGAGAAGTTTGGCGCTAATTCCTTCTGCACATGTGGCTTCCCTGGTACCTCATTAACAGCATAACTATTTATGTAAATGTCTATTAACTGCGCCCAAATTACTTTAATTTAATTTATTTTATTGTTTTTTTACATGCTTCCAGGGCATAATATTTTCATTATTTTACATTATATAGTATTGTCTTTTAAATAGATTCTTTTATATTTTGTGAATGTGAGAACGTTGTAGGCTTTATAGACTGTAGATTTGTAGATCATTTTCTATTTTGTTACGTACCTGGTACTTTTTGACAGACCTACACTATCCTCCCATGCTTAATAACACTGTAATTTGAAAACATTGTAAAAGCCAATTATTTTTAAAAGAAACCCGTGGAGTTCCTTGCTGGTTCTTCTCCATAGGAAACGACCAAATGGAATCGTGCACCTAGCTTCTGACGTTTCAGAAGTGCCCATGTAGATGTGCATGTGAAATAAAATATTTTGAATTTTGAATTAAGTTAGGTACTAACCTAGGAACACATTGTGGAATGCAATAAATGATTGAGAAGCGATTGTCTAATTTAATAACTTCCACAGGAGCACAATAAAATGCCTTTTGATGATGCAATTACTTATTTCACTGGATTATTTGCTTAGTCTTTAGAAACAAATTCAAAGAAATTGATGCACTAACTCTGCCTTCTATTTAGATCTTAGAAATTATTTTGTGTGTTCGCCAAAACTTAGGACTTTCAAAATATGAAGCGATTTCCCTAATATAAATACACGTGGTAAACATAAAATTGTGATATAGATTAACTAAAACTAGCAAGTCGTTTGTCATTTTTTCTTAGTAATTTTTTTGTCATTTGTCAGTCTTTTCTTTGTTTTTCTGCCAGGCAGGTGACTAAGGTTGTTACTTATTAATAAGATGTGCAGAGGTAAGTCACCCGGACATGACAGTCTCAGTATTGAGCATCTGAAACATGTGTGCATTTGCCTAGGTTATTGGCTATGCTTTTCACGCTCTGTATCAGTCACTCGTATTTTCGTTATTTGTGGTGGTCCCCATTGTAAAGAACAAATCTGGTGATATCTCTGATCCATCCAACTACAGACCTATATCGCTTGCCACTCTAATAGCGAAAGTATTGGACAGTTTGCTTGATAAAGAATTAGGTAATATTTTACAGTTACGTGACGCACAGTTTGAGTTTAGGCCCAAACTTGCCAGTGAAAGCGCAACTCTTGGTCTCAAGCAAACTGTCCGATATTACACGGATAGAAACACCCCCATTTATGCCTGCTTCCTTGACCTTTCCAAAGCGTTTGACCTTGTGGCCTATGATGTCTTGTGGGAAAAGCTGAGGGAAGCGGGAATATCAGTCGAACTACTGAAGATCTTAAAATATTGGTACAGTAATCAGCTTAATTGTGTTCGATGGGGAGGGTCTCTGTCCGAATCTCACAGGTTGGAGAGCGGGGTGAGACAGAGTGGTTTGACCTCGCCAAAGCTCTTCAACTTGTACATAAACGGGCTGATCGCCGGACGGTCGGATGCTGGGTAGACAACGTTTGTGTAAACAACTTAAGTTATGCAGACGACTTGGTACTGTTGGGCCCAATGGCCGGCTCGATCAGGGAGCTGTTACGCGGGTGTGAGCGAAATGTCACGAGTCATGGGCTTGTTAACAATGTAAACAAAAGTGTATACATGGTCTTTGAGGCCTCCGGTAGATGTGTACATAGCGACCCAGTTGTAATGCTGAACGGGCTGCAACTCAAAAGAGTTGATAAATTTAAATACCTAGAACATTTTCTAACCGGGAACCTCAAAGACGATGTAGATATAGATAGAGAGCGCAGGGCGCTAGCGGTCAGGGCCAACATGCTGATACACAGGTTCGCTTGTTGTAGTATTGATGTAAAGATTACGCTGTTTAAAGCGTATTGCCAATCATTCTACACGAGCGGCCTGTGGGTAAGGCATACTAAGAGATCGCTAGATGCCCTGCGTATTCAATATAACAACTGCTTCAGGATGCAGTTGGGACTGCCGCGCTATTGTAGTGCGTCAGGTATGTTCGCATTTGCGCATACTGATGATTTTAACGCCTTAATGCGCAAAAAAACAAATAGCATCTTGACAAGAGCGTGGTCCAGCTGCAACACCAACAGCATCCTAGGTATGCTGGTAGGGAAGTACGACGCACATTGGTTGTCGCACGCTGTGGAGGTGCTGGGCAGCAGACCCCACAGCTAACCTTGCAATTTTCTTTTTGTTTTTGTTTCTGTGTTTGTTTACTAACAATAGTTTTTAAGAACAATGTTACTAACAAATGGGGCTAGTTGCCAAAAATAAAGATTTGATTTGATTTTGATTTCTTATAAACAGTATCCGCTTTTATAACAAGTTGCCAAAGTCGGTTACAGAACTTAGCGATGGAAAGTTCAAAACCCACATCAAACATGTCTATAACAAAAAGCGTTTATAAGATTACAGACTACGTTGAAGACAAAGAAGTTTGGCAATAATTATTCCTTCTGCACATGTGGCTTTCCTGGTACCTCATAACTATGTAAATGTCTATTATCTGCTCCCAAATACGATATTTATTTTTTATTCTATTTGTTTACATACTTCCTTGACATACCTAATCTTTTCTTTATTTGACACTATACAAGGTGTAACATAATTAACGCACAACCTCGTAAGGGGTCATTATACTCATCATTATGAACAACTTTTACTATGGGACCAAACGTGAAATCGCGAAAAAAAGCAGCTGCTCCCTACATTTATGTTCGCATTACTCGTCAAAATGTAAGGAACAGCTGATTTTTTTTCGCGATTTCAGGTTTGGTCCCATAGTAAAAGTTGTTCATAATGATGAGTACAATGACCCCTTAAGAGGTTGTGCGTTAATTATGTTACACCTTGTCTACATACAATTATAGTTTCAACTATTTATTAGTGGCTTTTGTGGACAGGATATTAATTCAGATTAGTTACAGCTGTTAGTTACATTCGGTTCATAGGTTTTTATTTTTATTGTTTTTTTTTATGTTTTGTATACCTAGATTCTTATATATTTTGTGAACGTTGTAGACCTTATAAAGCCTACAACGTTCTCACATTATGTAAATTTGTAGATTTCTTCTATTATGTTAAGTACCTGGTACTTGGTGACAGACCTACGCTGTCCTTCCATACCTATTAGATTCCATGCCGAATAAGTAATTTGAAAACATTGTAAAAGCCAATCATTTTTAACACTTTCGACTCCACCTACTTTTACACAAAAGTACGTATAGCGCACGATGCACAGTCAGCCTCGCTAAGTACGTGTGGCGCACGATGCACAGTCAGCCTCGCTAAGTACGTGTGGCGCACGATGCACAGTCAGCCTCGCTAAGTACGTGTGGCGCACGATGCACAGTCAGCCTCGCTAAGTACGTGTGGCGCACGATGCACAGTCAGCCTCGCTAAGTACGTGTGGCGCACGATGCACAGTCAGCCTCGCTAAGTACGTGTGTGCACGATGCACAGTCAGCCTCGCTAAGTACGTGTGGCGCACGATGCACAGTCAGCCTCGCTAAGTACGTGTGGCGCACGATGCACAGTCAGCCTCGCTAAGTACGTGTGGCGCACGATGCACAGTCAGCCTCGCTAAGAACCTTACTGACAGGCAAATCTTATCCTGACACAATCAAACAAGAATACTAAACTCCCATTTCCAAACTCTAACCACAAAATCATCCATCAAAACTTAGATCACGCGTTAAAACGGTTATTATTCGTTGCGCGCGCGTCAGAGCACGTAGAGTAATTCTGTTGGGCGTCTTTGTCACGGCGACAAGGAAGTTTGCAAGCGACAAACTCTCAAATAATACGTGCCCCAGTTGCCGTCTGCTTGCGATTCCGCCGGCGACTGTCGTATCATCTCGCGTTACCTAAACTTGTAAGTTGTTCGGAGTTGTCGCGTGTTGAATGGGAAGCTTTAGCTAGGTTTTTGTTTGTTTTTGTTGAATACTGTGTTCGTTATACTGTGTTTGGAGAAGTAAAGTATTGAGCTGTGCCTGCAAAGTTTATTAAAGACTTTGTTCATTCTTCCTTTCATAGTCAGTCCATTCTTCTTTCGAATACGCTACCTCTTGTTATCAGGCCGGCTACCAGTTGGTATGCATATAAGCGGAATTGCAGAATTATTTTCAAAATAAATAGCGCAGAGTTGACTCAAAACCTCTCTCTTGAATTTTTATAGATAATATAGGTATAAATTATAGTAAATATGTATGTATATGTATTATATATTTATAACCTATGTATGTACTTGTGTACTTATTATATTTATACCTAATTCATTGTGATATATTTTTAATAGTTTTTTTTTTTATCAAAACCTCTCAAACAGAGCACCTGCCATCTAAACTCTTCACCACCATTGGTTGACTGGCACAGAATGCCTGAGGCATTAAGGCCACCTTTGTACTTTTGTTGAGTGTGAAAGTTTGAATAAACAAATAAATCCCCAACAAATAAACCTCGAACATAACTCGGCTTACAATAATTTGTCGAATATCGTGTGTGTCGTGTGTACGATGGCATTCCCCATCGGCAAACATGATGAACTTCCACACAGACTCTTAGTTAACCCCTTTACGAGGTGAAATTTTAAAAATCCATCCCTAGTGCATATTTTCGTTATTTAAGGAACTTTTGTGCACAATTTTATGCTTCTAGACCCAGCTGTTTAGGCTGTGCGTCGTCTGTCAGTGAATGAATGAATTTAAGATTTTTATAAAGATGCACAAGTGCAGACAAATGTTTATCAGTGGAAACTTGTAAATGGCCTTCAAATTCATATTGTTTAAGAACACTGTATAAGCTAGCTGTAAGTTTCCCGAATAGAAGAAAATAAAAATCTGTTTTGTTTTGTTTGTTTGTTTCTATTATATATCACGTCGGTATTTTGGTATGGTAGGTGGGTTCTTATATTCAACTCAGCCTATCGCAGTCCACTGCTGGACATAGACCTCTTCTAGGCTGCGCCACAGCACCCTGTCCTCCGCCTTCCGCATCCAGTCTGTCCCAGCCACCTTCTTAAGGTCTTATATTAATAATAATAATATGCCTGCTTAGCCTCGCAATTCCAGTCATCTTTAGAGACTGGGTCGCTGCCACTGTTCTTTACGACAGGAAATACCCACCTGCTCTATAAATCGGGTAGTACCGCGGAACCTAAAAGCTATAGACCAATTACATGTTTACCGACGGTCTATAAAGTTATTACATCCATTCTTAGAGCAAAAATTGCACACCACATTGATAGTGGCTCAATTATGTCTGTGTCTCAGAATGGGTGTAGGAACGGGTCCCGCGGTACTAGAGAGCTGTTCCTTATAGACATGACCTTAAGCCAACAGGTTCGTAAATTCCGGAAGGATCTGTCGACATGTTGGATAGATTATAAGAAGGCCTATGACTCGGTGCCACATACATGGCTCATTAAGGTGCTGGAGTTGTACAAAATAGACGCAACTCTACTCACCTTCTCGATGTCATGTATGGGGCAGTGGAGGACGGTCCTTCTCTATCCATGTTATCGACAGATCCGGGGGATCAATGAACCGATCAGGATTGAGCGGAGAATATTTCAGGGCGATAGTTTGAGTCCGCTTTGGTTTTGCTTAACTTTGAATCCCCTAAGCACACTGCTGAAGGATTCAGGTGTAGGCTATAGGTTGAGAAGAGGTGGTCAGGTGATATCTCACCTCCTTTATATGGATGACTTGAAACTCTTTGCCACCGACAATTTGCGACTAATGGAGCTACTGAAGATAACAGAAACCTTCAGTAGCGCCATCAGGATGGAATTTGGTGTGGACAAATTTACAGTCATGCATGTAAAGCGAGGGAGGAATATGGAATCCGTGGGTACCCAACTCTCGGATCCCATACACCTTAGATCCCTATCCTCAACCGAAACCTACATGTATTTGGGTATGTCGGAAACGTTGGGCATCAATTTTACTGACATGAAGCATTCGTTGAAGGAGCGCTTCTTTGGTCGCCTGTACAAAGTATTTAATAGTCTTCTATCAGGCGGAAACAAGGTGCGTGCCTTCAACGGTTGGGTCATGCCAGTTTTGATGTACTCTTTCGGCATACTCAAATGGACTCAGACCGAACTCGACACCCTGGATAGGAGGGTCCGTACGCTGCTGACTGCATATCGCATGCCTCACCGATGACCGTGGGTGATGACCCACGGTCATCGGTGATGAGACTGTATATCCCACGAAAGTGTGGAGGTCGAGGCTTTTTAAACGCTAAGACCCTCCACAACCGCGAGATATGCAGTCTCAGGGAATATTTCCTAGAAGCCGACGTGGGGATGCATCGAGATGTGGTCGCGGTGGACAAGGGCCTCACCCCGCTCTCCTTGGCGAAATACCTGGCGTAAACCTGCAGCACTTGATACTAAAGATCGTAAGGAAGTATAGCAAGGTAAAGAGCTTCACGGACGCTTCTTCATGGGCCTGATGTAGACTTTTTGGCGTCCTAATCCTGGCTGCATTTCGGCGACCACTTCGGGGAAACGGAAGGTTTTGTCTGTGCGATTATGGATGAAGTTATCATGACGAATAATTACCGGAAATATATTGTCAAGGACGATACGGTTGACATCTGTCGGGCATGCCACCGCCCCGGTGAATCAATTCGACATATTATTTCCGGTTGTTCTCATCTTGCTAACGGCGAGTACTTGCACAGATACAATCTAGTGCTTAGGATTATCCACCAGCAACTTGCCCTGCAGTACAACCTTGTGGAGTCCGAAGTACCATACTACAGGTATGTGCCCGACCCAGTTTTCGAGAATGGTCATGCCAGATTGTACTGGACAGGACTATTGTAGCCAATAAGCCTGATTTTGTGGTGATAGATCGACGAGAGCGCCGTGCAATGATTGTTGATATCGCTGTTCCTCATGACGAGAATCTCGTGAAAGCTGAGAAAGATAAAAAAATCAAGTACTTAGCACACGAGGTTGTCGATATGTGGGACGTAGACTCTGCAATCATTATACCGATAATCGTTACAGTTAATGGCCTAATAGCGGAGAACCTCGACCAACACCTCAGAAGGACCTCATTGCGCGGCTGGGTCAAGGGCTTGATTCAGAAAGCAGTACTCCTGGACACGGCACGCATAGTGAGGAGGTTCCTCGCCCTGACCGCCGGCACCTTGGACCCTGTTCCTGATGCCGATGGGCCACTATTTTTATATTTTTAAATGTTTTTTTTTTTTTGTTTTTATAAATATATTTAAAAATTTAAATAATATGTACAGAAAATGAAATTAATAAAATATATATATTTATTCAACATAAAAAGTATACAGACACAGGTTGACGCTAATTTAAGCGTGGAAATATCCTGGTACGAAATAAATTATCAATGACCCCTATGCTAGGACAAACCTGTGTCACAGCGGGATATTCACTCACACTTCTAACTGTAGGTAAATGGAGCACAAATATCGAATCGAGTGGAGGAAGTATATGCAAGTCCATACATCAACACATATGCAAGAATCTGCCGAACAGTGATTAAATTCAAGCTTGTTTTAGGATTTCGAACCTAAGGAAACTTGTATGTAGAGGAGACGAAATACTGTCAGGTAATATAATTTCGAAGTCAGTACCATTGATCAAAGCTTGATTAATGGGATTAACTTCGATTAATGTAGATGGAACAAGTATATTGGTTTTGAGGGTAAGTATTCCAACATACAAGTGACTCTTAGCAATCGTTTATTGTATTACATACGTGGGTGTGTGGCCTTTCAAAACAATATTCAGTTCACCTGTTCTGATATACATCTCTGTTTTCCGTGGGCGTAGATAAGTGATATAAACGAATAATTCGTTTACGTAGATAGTTATATTAAATTGTAGGAGGTATTGTATAAGTGGTGGACTATGCCATTAGTCCTCAGAAAATGTTTCACACTTAAAAATCGAATCTACTTTTTGTTGCAACAGTCGGCCAATTATTGCGCATTGCGCGTTTCTGTATGAATTCTGTAAGCAAAGATTGAACACTTTCAGTGAAACTTAAGCCAGGCTTACACCAATCCGACTTGGGCGCGCTGGCCTTCCCGGTGTTGTTTACCAAGGCCAGTCATTTCTATTTTTTTTTTCTTGTGGTGTACGCACGTTCATCTCAATAAAAAATGAATTCCTGACAATCCCGCTGTTGAAAAAGAAATTTGTAAAGAATTTAACTGCATTATTACGAGAGGAGTTGAAAAACCAAACACATATGCACTTGAGATGCGCCAGCGGCTGGCGTTTATACGAGTCCAACTGCTGCCGCGCTGGTGCGGGTGGAGATCACTGGCTAGAAAAAAAGACGGGTGCTCTAATTCATGCCAGTGTCCGTTGCCAGTGCTAGCCTGGTAAGAAAAACTGTAAACACGGGGTCAAAACCAAGCCAGCACTGGCGGCCAGTCTCACTGATGGCCAGCGCTGGCTTCGAGTAAATCTGCCTTTACAGAGCGAATACGCCAGTTAGCTCACAGAGAGAGGTAAAACAAAATATCCAAGAAGCCACACAAGTCATCGCATCACAAGTTTCCTAATGAGCTCATTACGAGTAGGACACACAAACTAAAACCAAACACAGCAATAACAAAGCATGCTAAAAACAAAAGTAACGAAAATCCCTCCTAATTATAACCAAGTCAAAGCGTTTGCTTTCGAAAACGTTCCCTGTTCTGTCGCAATCAGCCGGCCGGTAGCCGGTTGCCGTGGTCGCGGTCCACTGCGCGCTTCTGTGCACTTGACACTGACACGACACGGGCCAAGCGCGCAATGGAAGATACAAAGTGACCTCAAACAGCTTAGCTGCTTTGTTGCTGTAGACTAGTTGATTAGTCTGATTGAAGCAGCTAGAAATGTTTGTGGTGGACATTTGTGTGTCTTGACGAATGAAGTGAATGATTTTGGTGAATTTACCGAATAGAGTGACCGAGTGGAGAGGAAAGGATGTTGGTGCGGCAGCAAGATGGGTTGAGCTGGACCTTTTAGAAAAAAAAAAAACAAAAATGTAAATGGTATTTGCTGTTCGCTTTGTAGAGATACAAAGCGAGCAGCATAAAAATAATTAAAGGCACATGTGCTCATTTGTCAAAATAATGTCGAAGAGAAGTTTCACGAGAGGAAATGTGGCCCATGAGCATACTTCATTGATGTCGCTTGGCGTGGCGAAGATACATATATATTTCCATTATTAGCGCTGGGTAAGATCGTGAATAAATTGATGACAGTTTAGTTTAAGTTTTCAAATAACTACCACTACCAATCCAGGTGCATTGGTAGTGGTATGATTTTTCGTTTTTTTTTTCTATTTTTCGCATAACTGAAGCGTCACTTCCGTCCTCTCTATATCAGGAGCTCGGTAACAAGCGCCGAGCGCCGAACGCCACCGAACCATTGAACCGTGCAATCTGCGACCCCGACATTTTTATTTTTATTTCACATTTTTCATACAACTAACTCGGACCGATTCTGTGCTGTGACGTATAGTCTGCTGTGACTGACGTCCAATTATTTTCCCATTTGTATACACTTGCTAGCCAGTGCGTAGGATTTAAAACTTCGTTGGAAAGTGACAGGATTTATAATAGGTTTCTTTATATGAAAATTAATCGGTTACCGTTGGATTAAATAAATTGAATGCAAAAATGTGTTCTATTACTTTTACTCTTGTGTTTTTAGTTTAAAGGTTTTACCATTATTTAACGTCATTGTCAATTTAGTGGTTGCATTTCAGTATACCCACATAGAATTTTCACCCTTTACTCATACTGAATTGTAAATAAATAATTCTCTCTACATTTAATTTAAAACAAAATTATATAATTTGCCTTCATTTGTCCGCTTAATTAGTCAGTACGTTCGTTAGTTAATAATGCGATTAACATTGTTTTATTTAAATTAATTATGAAACAAAGGTTTGTGGAGTTAATAAATTCATTTTTATTCCTATTTTATTATATTGTGGAGTTGTCACGAGGGTTAATTTTTCAGGTTTATTTAGGATTTATTTGAAGTTGGAATACCAGCAGCATTTATAATCAAAATACTACTTTGCTCTCATTACAGTCAGCCAATATTGCATTAATGTTTAAAATTTGACATTTTTAGATGCTTTAACAATTATTGAGTTTCCGATATTCTTTTTTATATACACTTTATTGTACACCAGAAAATACAGAGCAGGAAATAAATTTAACGCTACAAATATACAATGAGCAGCCTTATCGCTTTCTGCGATCTCTTCCAGGTAACCTTGGAATGGACAGTGATTGCATGGAAATAAAAATGGGGCTGTCGTCAGTGCAAAATAATAGTAAGTATATACAATATGTAACATAAATGACGCACAACCTCTTAAGGGATCATTGTACTCATCATTATGAACAACTTTTACTATAGGACCAAACCAGTTATCGCGAAAAAAATAATCTGCTGTTCCCTACATTTTGATGACTTATGCGAACATGAGTGTAGGCGGGAGCAGCTGATTTTTTTTCGTGATTTTTTTTCGCGATACATAGATATCAAAATCAAATCAAAACTTCTTTATTAGGACAACAGAGATCCATAATGTTAGTAATACCTTATAGCTAGTGTAAGTAAGTGATTTATTAAAATTTTATTTCCTTTATTAAACTAAATACACATAAATTATATTTTTAAATATTAGAATATAAAGATTATAAAAAAACATTTAAAAATATAAAAAATAGTAGCCCACCGGTATCGGGAACAGGGTCCAAGCTACCGGCGGTCAGGGCTCTAGAGAGAGGAACCTCCTAACAATGCGGGCCGTGTCCAGAAGTACCGCTTTCTGAATCAAGCCCTTAATCCAGCTGCCCAACGAGAGCCTCCTTAGGTGTTGGTCGAGGCTCTTGGCAATTAAGCCATTGGCTGTATGTTATTAATTTTTTTTTGATATTTCTCGGGACCCTATGGTCCCGGACCTTTGAAAGGCATATGAGGGGCCGAAGCCAACTCGCAGAGGCCCGTTAGACGCTTTCAATGGAAATGAGGCACCAACCGACGATTATCCTTGTGCGCACTATGCAAGTGCACCCAAGGACAACCTCCGGTTGGTGTAGGACTATTGCAGAATATGGAGACAAAAAAAAATATTGGGCTATGGGTTTGGATGGCTAAAGTGGACTGGTTATCTAAAACTATGGAAGGACTATGGCCCCTGCCTGACCAATGTTTGATAAATACAATACACGGATAAAATGGCAGGGGGTGACTTACACACTCAACAATGGGCCCCCGGAAACGGTCGCTAGCACATAGTGTCGTAGCGACAAGGGGGCAACATGTCTTGAGGTGCTTAAGAGGAGTGGAGAGGTATTCCACGGCTATCAGGACAATCCCGGAAGTACGGTCAAGATCCCTACCAGCATCTTACTGGACTACTTCCTTCCTCCGAGCACAGTCAGTTCTCGTCAGTGTTCACTCCAGCCGGCCAATAAAGGCCAAACCAGAGATGAGGAACATGACTTCTCCCGGTAGATAGGGTACGTGGGGTCGCTACTGCCCAGCAGCTCGCCACATGCTGCCCTGCGGGTTTCTGTATTTTTTTTTTTTTTTTTTTTTGATATTTCTCGGGACCCCAGGGTCCCGGACCTTTAGAAGGCATTTGAGGGGCCGAAGCCAACTCGCAGAGGCCCGTTAGACGCTTTCAATGGAAATGAGGCACTAACCGACGATTATCCCTGTGCGTACTATGCAAGTGCACCCAAGGACAACCCCCGGATGGTGTAGGACTATTGCAGAATATGGAGACAAAAAAAAAATTGGGCTATGGGTTTGGATGGCTAAAGTGGACTGGTTATCTAAAACTATGGAAGGACTATGGCCCCTGCCTGACCAATGTTTGATAAATACAATACACGGATAAAATGGCAGGGGGTGACTTACACACTCAACAATGGGCCCCCGGAAACGGTCGCTAGCACATAGTGTCGTAGCGACAAGGGGGCAACATGTCTTGAGGTGCTTAAGAGGAGTGGAGAGGTATTCCACGGCTATCAGGACAATCCCGGAAGTACGGTCAAGATCCCTACCAGCATCTTACTGGACTACTTCCTTCCTCCGAGCACAGTCAGTTCTCGTCAGTGTTCACTCCAGCCGGCCAATAAAGGCCAAACCAGAGATGAGGAACATGACTTCTCCCGGTAGATAGGGTACGTGGGGTCGCTACTGCCCAGCAGCTCGCCACATGCTGCCCTGCGGGTTTCTGTATTTTTTTTTTTTTTTTTTTTTGATATTTCTCGGGACCCCAGGGTCCCGGACCTTTAGAAGGCATTTGAGGGGCCGAAGCCAACTCGCAGAGGCCCGTTAGACGCTTTCAATGGAAATGAGGCACTAACCGACGATTATCCCTGTGCGTACTATGCAAGTGCACCCAAGGACAACCCCCGGATGGTGTAGGACTATTGCAGAATATGGAGACAAAAAAAAAATTGGGCTATGGGTTTGGATGGCTAAAGTGGACTGGTTATCTAAAACTATGGAAGGACTATGGCCCCTGCCTGACCAATGTGTGATAAATACAATACACGGATAAAATGGCAGGGGGTGACTTGCACACTCAACAATGGGCCCCCGGAAACGGTCGCTAGCACATAGTGTCGTAGCGACAAGGGGGCAACATGTCTTGAGGTGCTTAAGAGGAGTGGAGAGGTATTCCACGGCTATCAGGACAATCCCGGAAGTACGGTCAAGATCCCTACCAGCATCTTACTGGACTACTTCCTTCCTCCGAGCACGTTTGCTCTTGCGAATCTCTACTCAAGCCAGCCAATAAAGGCAAGAATGAGGTGGGAGGTCAGTTCTCGTCAGTGTTCACTCCAGCCGGCCAATAAAGGCAAGCCAGAGATGAGGAACATGACTTCTCCCGGGAGATAGGGTACGTGGGGTCGCTACTGCCCAGCAGCTCGCCACATGCTGCCCTGCGGGTTTCTGTATCTCTCTTGGTCTGGCTCCTCACTGGCACAGACCTAGAGTTCGAAGCGCGCAAGCCCCACCACGACGTCAACGTAGAGATACGGCGATGGGGTCTGTATTTATTATTATTATTAGATATATAATATGTATATGCAGCACTGCATTTTAAAACTTTTTGGTTTCTTAGATAACCTTTTCTCTACGTCTTGATTCTAGTCGATATTATTTATCTTTTTTATTGTATTTCATAATTTTTTAACTAAAGAATAGATTTTTCTGACATGTGAGTCCTTCAATTTTTGAGAGCTAGCGTCAGTTGCAAAGAGACGATGGATTGAATTCGATCGAATAATGTTATAAATTTTCGTTTGATATACATATTGTACACCACCCATGGAATCCTAAAAACGTATCGTTGTTGTTGGAAACATTAATATTACATGCAAGGTTGCTTCCCGCCTCGCGTTTCCTCTACTTCTGGAAGGACTATTGCAAGGTTGAATCTCCATGTTTCTAACCGACTTCAAAAAAAGGAGGAGGTTATCAATGCAGTTGTATGTTTTTTTTTTTTTTGTTTAATGTTTGTTACCTCAGTACTCCGTCATTTATAAACTGATTTGGAAAATTCTTTTTTTAATTGAAAGTACATATTTCCAGATTAGTCCCATTTTTATCAAAGTCCAGGTCTGTTGACAGGATCCATAAGGAATTGAGGGAACTCCTCAAATATTATAGGCAAACACATAGTGATTTTGATATTTTCAACAACAAGTTAAGCATTTGTATTCAGAAAGTATCATTTGGTGAAGTGGAACTGATGGAGAAGACCACATATGGCCACGGGAACTCCTCAATGATAAGTATTTCACAGGTGGCGATAAGATATCTCGATTAAGATAGTTAAGCGACAATGACGAAGCCAATTTAAATAAATGGCTGCTGGTATGCTGATGAAAATGGTACTATCGAACTGATCTGATGATAAAGCTGGAAGGTAGGCACTGGAACTCCGTAATAAAACAATGTATCCTAGCCGTGTTGGGGCTTATTGGAATTGTCATGAGATGCACTCTGGCTATAAATTATTTTTAACCGACTTCAAAAAAGGAGGAGGTTCTTACTTAGTTCGTCGGAATCTTTTTTTTTTTTAAGTATGTTCCCCGATTACTCAAAGGCGGCTGGACCGATTTGAAAGTTCTTTTTTGTTTGAAAGGGTATACTCTCCAGGTGGCCCCATAGTCATCAGGTCAGGATCTGATGATGGGATCCTGGAGAAATCGAGGGAACTCTGCAAATATTATAGGCACACCTATAGCGATTTGGGTATTTTTTTAGTAACTTGTGCTTTTGCCCGCGGAAAGCACCATTTGGTGAAGCCACCGGAACAACTCAATAATAAGTATTTCACGGGTAGCGATTCGATTACTTTAAAATTATTGCTCAGCAATACATATAAGCTCGTCACAATTTATATGGTGAAGTGGAGCTGATGGTGAAGTACCAGGAGAACTCCTTAACAATTAACGTGCCTGCATCGGGAAAAGCAATGTTTTGTAAAGGTGATGAGCAGTTGTCATTAGGCTATTGTAACTTAGATAAATTAAAAACCGACCCACTAAAAAGTGAAAAATAAAAAAGCTTTTTACAAAAAAAAAAAAAAACATTCGAACTCCAAAAAAAACACTACAAAATGAAAAATAACTTTAATTTCGGAAGTCGGTGGCAAAAACCTAAAATACAGATCCAAAGACACCGACTTCCGAAATTAAAGTTATTTTTCACTTTATAGTGTTTTTTTGAAGATTGGTTGATTTTTTTTTTTGTAAAAAAGTTTTTAGTACGAGAATAAACCTTATTTTATTTTTACAAGACGACCTGTTCTACCTGGATAAATCAGGTAGAACAAGTCGTCTTTCGACCTCCAAGTTTGGGTCCTGATAACTCCTCTTGAGGCTGTGGGCTAACTCGAACCATTTGGGTCAATCTACTGCGAAGGCCACTACAGCGTCGCTTCTTGTGGACGTAATTTCAACGGCAGACTTCAACTTGCGGATTTTCAAGACGAGGATACCTTTTTCTACACTCTAGCTAAGTGATGTAGTTAGAAATACTGCGAATTTATTATTCGAAGACAATTTTCTCTTAGTTTACGACCGTGTCAAACACGAGTTAGCTAATTTCAATTTCCTAATCCGTAAATCACGTAAACGATCCCTAAATAAGCGATAGCAATCTATTCCTTTTTTACTTTTTATATTATGTGTATTTGTTTTAATCAAAATTATACGTATTTTAAAGTGGTGAAAAGTGTATTCATTTTTTTTTTTCGCTACAATATACATTATGTACCAGAAAGGTGTGGTCAGTTTTAAGGGTGTGGTATAGACCATCAAACTGAACAAGTTTCTCCCGGGACCAACATCGTTATCGTGAAAAATTATCACCTGTCTCATAGTAAACTTACAACCTACTCGCCACAAATACGTATATAAGGGACGGCTGAATCTTGCGCGATTACGGTGTTGGTCCCAAGGAGAAATTTGATCAGTTTGATGGTCTGTACTACACTATTAAATTTGACGATACATTTCTGGTACACCCTGTTTACTGGGTAATTTTTTTGTCACTACCCAAATTTTCACAGGATGTTCTACCCATGAACATGAACAACTTTCAGTATGGGACCAACTCTTAAATCACGAAAAAAAAATCTGCTGTTTCATACAAATGTTCAATCAATACCTACTCGACTGAAGCACTTACAAACACACTAAACAAAATAATAACATGGATGACAGAACACAACCTCGAGATTAATTTTAATAAAACTAAAATCATTTCCTTCCACCCACGACAAAAAGCACCTCTGGATATAAATTTTATTTACGATGACATAAAAATAGAGACAGTACAAGAATTGACCCTACTCGGTCTATCCATAAATACAAATTTAAATTGGAAATCACACATAAAAAATATTCGGTCGAAATTATCTACATTTGCTTATGCCCTCCGCGAAATCAAAAAAACCCACAAACCTTCAGACAGCCTGGTGACGTATTATGCTATGCATACGCATGGTTAAGCTATGGCGTAATATTATGGGGAAACAGTACACATGCACCTACACTTTTCACACTACAAAAACGACTAATCAGAATCCTAGTTAACATATAAGACACAGACAGCTGCAAACCACATTTCCAAGAACACAAACTTTTAACACTTCCCTGTTTGTATATATTAGAAATATGCAAATTTGTTAGAAACAACCAACAATTATTCACTACACGAGAAAACATACAACCTAAATATACACTACGACACAGAAATAGACTAAACCTACCTGGTGGCTCTAAGCTGAAAATGCACTCAACAAGCACTTTAGTAATGTCAGTTAAAATATATAACAAATTACCGGAAGTAATTAAAAATGAACAAAAATTTAATATATTTACAATTAAACTAAAACAATACCTAATCCATAAATGCTATTATAATATTAATGAATATTTTAATGATAAATTAAATGAATAATTAAAAATGAATAGTGAATGAAAAATGAATAATAAATAAAACCAAAGTCGAAGTGAGTAGTAGAAAAGCATGTATATTTTACTATTTTCAAATAATAATATAATAATAGCCCTCTTCCTCTATCCTACCTCGCTGTGCCCGACAGGCTCCACAATGATCTACAATGATGTATATTTTTATAATGTACCTACCACCTAAGTTTACATTGTGGAATGCAAATAAATGTATTGAGTATTGAGTATTGACCAAAATGTATGAAACAGCAGATTTTTTTTCCGTAATTTCAGTACTGATAAAATAAATGTCCTGTATATGATATAGGTATAAAAGATACTTAAATATATATGTCGGAAATACGTTAGACGTCGCTTGACTAATCGGGACGCCCAGCGCCACCAAGCGGCGCTCGACAGAGTCTAAAACATAACGCTCGTCGATCGGAGTTACGCAGAGTTGGTCGGTGGCTGTCGAGCAGTGAGCACGTTTAGAAACTGTCGCGCGTCCAGTTTAGTTGTGTCGTGTACCTACAGTGTGTGAATTGCTAGTGTGATTAATTTGAACGTAAATTATAATTTGATTTGAACTGCAAACAATTTTTCTATTGCGCAATAACCAACACTACCCATAGCACGCCCACAGTAGTTAAAATATGGCTGACGATAACTAGAGAGATGTAACTTCTCCGTCATATAAGAATACATACTAGATTATACTATACTACGCTACGAGAACAAGATCACAACGCAAGTAATGTTCCTTCACGAGTCTCTTAATACAAGTAACGACTGCGCGCGTTTTATTTGAACCGGCAATGTATTCCACAAACGAGCGGCCTGGACAGACCAGGATTCGTCGAAGAAAGTTTTGGAAAGCCAATGCATTCCAAAACATTCTTCGACAAATGCAATACCAATGCATTTTAAGCTTCAAGTTACCTGGTGTTCGTAAAATATTCGTGCGGGAGTCGCAAAGAAACTGGAAACGTTTCTTGAGATAGAAAGACGTGGAAGGGGAAACAGCACATCAAATGAGCATGCCACGACTTGAGCTTCACTCGAAATTAGGAAACATGATCATATTTGCGCAAACTGAATATGAACCTTACACGTACTCGTATACAAACATTTTGAAGCCACTCAAGTTTATCTAGTTGGTCTTGAACTCTTGAGTAAGGCCAAGATAGCTGGCATCAGCATAATGAAGGATAGGTAGAAGAAGTGATTGTGCATGTGCAAGCGCAATCTTGGTGGCAGTCGGTAGAAAATTACAAAGTGGATGCAAATAGCTTGCGGCTAACTTCCTTTAGATGTATTTTAAGGTACAGAACTCTAGGAAAAACTAATATCCTATTATAGATAAACGCGAATACGTCAGAGAAATACGTCTGATTTTTCCAAAATAATGAGATCCTGGCTTCAGAAACCAGCAGTTTATCAAAGAGCACTTTTACTATTTTAGTTCACAAACTAGCCCCGTGTTTTAGTCTTTAAGTCGCACGTAACAAAGGCCAAAGTTCCGTACAAAAAGAGGAGTTATTGTAAAACGCGGTGGAAGACGGAATGATCTCATTTTCTATTCCATTCGTTTCACACAAACCACACAAATCACTGTAGCTTTGCCGCGACGCAAATTCCTGATGTTCAAGTTATAAGCGAATGAAGGGAAAGGAGTTCATTAGGTAACATAGTGAGACATCAAAAATCTGTATAGGTATGTTATATATGAACAATAATATAAAAACAGTCTGATATCGTAATGTGCATCTCAGTTGTACGTACCCAAAACTCAGTGTCTGTGACCCAGTTAGTAATAGATGCTAGGGACTGGTTTTCGGTTAGACAATTTTAGAAAGGACTGATGAAAAACGACAGCTCGGTTCCTGTATTTAGAAATAAATACGAAGTAACTCAAGTGTCTGTATTAAGTGACTGTGATGGGTGAGTGACAACTGCTAATACAAAACTTATTTTTTACGTATAAAAAAAATAATTATCACGAAAGCTGCCTCGTAAACTAATTTTCGGTTAAAAAATTAGTTTGTGCTATCGGTACTACTTCACAAAGAGCTTACACTACACACTAAACCTACCTAATCCGACACGAAATCTATTAAAACCTTAAGACCATCGCCACTTAACTTTTGTTAATTTAGTGTGTGGGTGAAGTCAAAGGCGATTAATGTAACGTATAACTAGTGGGAGTACAGTTACTAATCCGATACTTAAATAATTAAGGACTAAAGAACCACTGATTGTCTGACTTGACTAGACTAGCATAAACCTGTGATTATTCTTATTCTCTTGTCGAAACAGGAGAATAAGAATTTTTCTTACAGATTACTGAAGAATAATAAAATATAATATTGTTTATTTCATGTAACAATATCGTGTAGTTTTAATATTATGGGTAACCTCGCTCCATCGTCAGTATCATCCAAAGAAGCCCTGCCTTTTGGCTTTCCGTTACACGCTGTATATGTTATTATTATGATATATTTGGGGAATTAAATACAAGTGTAATGTTATGTTTTAGGTACAGTCGGGGAAATTGTATATCTAATTGACACACTACGACAATTTGCCGTGTTATTTATTTATTGTATTTATTTATTTCGTAAATAACACCCTAACAGCTTTATTGCGCCAGTGCGATGTTACTACTACAATGATATACATCTTACTTAACTTAATTCACCAAAATAACAATAATTTGGCCTCTAAACATCTTCAATGCACTTCAGTACTACTTCTGTTATAGCCATTTCATACAACTGCCAACAATGATGCTGTTCTGTTTAGTGGACAATTTCAGTTGTAGTCAATTTGGCGAATCATATTATGATGAGAATTTAGCTTTCGTGTTTGTTTTGGAGGAACAGAAAGGAGGAGGAGAAGAATTGGCATGACTTGGTAACCCACTGCTCGCTGCTGACATGGCAAACTATACAATAAACCTGCAGGATTTTATTTGTAAGATATTTTTAGGGTAGAAGGGAATGTTACAACCTACCCCATTACCATTCAGCTGCTTCCCATGTACCCATGGGAAGGGCTGGGTTTCGCCAGGGCGGGATGATAAATGATGCAACACTCTAGATCAATCATTCGATATCATTAATAACTGTTTTTGTTGTTAAATATTTGGCTGGTTCGAAGTAAAGAGAGATTGGAAATATAGTTTCCCAAGTAGCTTTATTGTTATAGTCAATCTATTATTAGATTGAAATGGAATCATTGTTTTTTTTTATAATATTCATTGAGTTGTAAATATTCTTATTTATAGTTGGAAACCTAATTTCTTATTACTTCTACAAAAACAAGAATGAGTAGTAGTACTCGAATATATATTTTAACCCCCTTCGGAAACAGATGGGTGTTATACGTTTAACATGTGTAACTGTCTGTGTATCTGTGTATTTGTGTATCTGTCTGTGGCATCACAGCTCCCAAATGACTGAAACGATTTAGATTTTTTTGTTTTGTTTGAAAGGTGACTTAATTGAGAGTGTTCTTAGCTATGATTCAATAAAATCTATTCAGCTGTTTAAAGATTATCAGCTCTTTTCTAGTTGATGAATGGATGTGAGCATCATCCACAGGTCGAAATTTGGTATTCTGTTTCTTCAATGATATTAGAATAGCATAGTAACCTTGAACTGATGCTGCAGCATCACCTGGAAGTTGCAGGATACCCAACTCCCTCGCCAACTTACAGCAGAGGTATCGTGTTTGGGCTCATTGGAATGGTCACAATGAATAGGTTATAGATGGATGTGTGACGGGGTTTTTTAAATTTTTAATTAATATTATTGACTAGCTGTGTCCCGCGACTTCATTCGCGTGGAATCCGTAAGATACACAATATACTAAAATATCAGCCACATTTTAATAAAACTCCCTCGTCCCCCGACCCGCCGCGTTGCATCGCCCGCCCGCACTATTACTTCGTTTTCGCTTAGTGTTCTTTTTGACATCTTTCTTTTTGCTCGGCTCCTAAGGGTCGTAGCGTGATGTTAAACAGCCTATAACTATCCTCGAGAATTGGACTACCAAATGCAAAAAGAATTTTTGAAATCCGACTTTTTGTTCACAATTTCATGGGTTTTAATTTTTTTGCGCGGATTCCTAATTATTTTTCTAAAATAAAAGTAGCCTAAGTTACCCCCCGTAATATCATCTATCTGTCAGTGAAAGTTTCGTCAAAATCGGTTCAGCCGTTTGGCAGATTAGCAGAACAAACAGACAGACTGACAGACAGACAAAAATTTTAAAAATTGCTTTTTTGTTATAAGTACCGTCTATACTTTTTTATGCATTTAGTAAAAAGTTGTTATTTTGACATTACAAACAGACACTTCAATTTTATTTATTTGTATAGATTCAGATTTCAGATGATATGGAAAGCAATAACAGGTAGGTATCCTTTTCATGAGGACTCACGTATGGTCAGCTGTGTGTCGACCTGTCTTTCCTTACCATGGGAAGATATCACAATAAAAGCATAATATAGAAATAGTAATACAACGACGTGTCAGATGCATGTTACGAGTAGATGGACAGTTTTACATAATTTCAGCAACATAATTTTCCAATGCTGAATATGAGACATCAGCAACAAAAGTGTTAGGACTTAAACAGACAGATACAAGCATTGACAAAAAACTTTCCTCACCGTTTTTTCCTACTCGCTGTATCTGTATGTATCTCGCTACCCGCTCCTCCCATACACTCTTACAGATTTACATAGCTTACTTTATTGAGTCGCCAAACAACAACACAATCGAGTCTATTTAAATAATCAGTAAGGGGAAGCTCCCGGCCTGCTGCTGACATCGCTGACGAAGCGTGAAGGATTTGGCGAACGTTTGACGTTAAGTACTTAGAGTGGTTTCAATAAACTTGAATTAAGACCGCAAAGCAAGAATAAGATGACGTCGAAGGCTCGTGTCATTTTGCGAAACTTTGTTAAGTTGTTTTGTTAAGTGCTGAAGGTTACATTTAAGATTCTTTCTGACGAACACGTCAGATTGGTTTGTTATCTTATTAAATAAACATCTTATTTAACAACAGGTCGTGTGCCCGCTGCGACTTCCTCACAAAATTTCATCCCTTATTTAACCCCTTTAGGGGGTGAACTTTATAATCGAATGAGTCACCGTGGCCCCGGCACAGGCAACTGAAGGAACACGGGTGGGTTTTAGTCAGTAAAAGTCTGACATGCCCTCCCGCTCCGCTCGGAGCGGGAGAAGTCATTTGGTGATTTCCCATCCAAAAAAAAGGGGGTGAACTTTCAAAAATCCTTCCTTAATGCTCATTTTGATTATTTAAGGAACTGTTGTGCAAACTTGCATGCTTCTAGATCAAGTGGTTTAGGCTGTGCGTTGTCAAGTGATAAAATGCATTGTAATAGTTGGAGACGGACAAAGATAGAAAACAAAAATTGAAATTTATTACATTATATCTATATCACAGGTAAAACATATTTCGATCAGTTTAGTTCTAGAAACAACCGCACTGTTAACTTCTCTATATATGATGCGACTAGTTTATGGTTTCGTGCGGAAACAGTGCAGCAACCCGCTGGATCCTCAGGGAAATCACATTTATAAACCGAATATCTGAACAGTTTGATGTTTCTAACCATCCAACTGTTCTTCTAGTTTCCAACTTTATGATGACCTACCGATCGCTAAAGCCTGATTTACACGGTGCGATTTAATTACCGGTGTCACACCATAAGTTGAAGCAACAATAAAACCGTCTAAACTACTTTATGCCACAGGCAAGAAACTTGTATCGTGTAAATGGGACTTTATGGTTAATAATAATAATAATTAATATAATATATATATAATCTGTGGCCCGACTGTCAAAACTGACGGTCAGAATTTTTCTTCTCCAAATTAATTTTTATAGTATTTTTAACATTAATATGCAACAATGGTAAAATATTTATTTGTGCACATCAATGATGACCCCAAAAGTGGCATCATCACAATGAAAACATTGTAAACAACACCAGGATGAAAAAATAAAATACTATGATGACACGGAGAGTCATACAACAATGAGAAATGCTGACTTGAAGCTGGGCAAGATTACAACAAATTACACACCTACCATCTCCGGACTTGTCGCTTAGCTCCGCCTCGCCACCGCCGGTACCCAGCCCCACTGTGAGCGCTGTGACGACACCGGCCGCGGCAGTTGCGTCGAGCTCAAGTGACGAGTATTTCTCTCCGCCCACGACGCCACCACCTGCTCGTCGACGGGGAGGACGCCGGCCGCCGGACGGCTTAGGACCTCGAGGCCCACCGGCCTCTGATAGGGTCCCAGCTCCCGGCGGAAGTGTGCAGCGCATGAGATGGACACGATCCATCAACGAAAACGTCATGCGCTCATACTATGGGGCTACAGAGGGGGGAACCAATCTGACCGCGTACCGTGTTCGGATGCTCTCTCTTTTTCAGGTGCTTGAGCCAGCTGTCAACGTTTCGGCACAACGACTATCGGATCAGGTGCGAGTCATCCAGCGTAATCATATGCTGGATGACACTGTACTTGATCGCCTGCGAAATGAAATACAGAGTAGCCATGTCATCGCCCCCCCGTCGCGGACTGTTATTGTACCGCAGTGCAACACAAGTCAAGCTGACGAGGGAAGTGATGACAGGGCTACAAACGTAAGTACCCAGTGCAATGAGCAATTGAGGAGTGCTTTGGAGAGTGCGATCCGAGAATATCGGTTTATGCCGCCTGAACTTAGACCACGCTTACCCCGTTTGCCCATGCATTGCCCATGCATAACAAAAATAGAGCGTTGGTGGCGCTTTTGGATTCGCAGTTGTCAAACTATTTTGATGACTGCGAAGACCTCACGGATACTCATTCAATTCTGTACTGCGCAGCTGTAGCGGCATTTCGTGTAGCTCATGTCAAATTTGCTAATGACTCTAGAGCTACACGACCGAAACCAGCCATACCAGCTTGGCAGTGCAGAATTGAACGCCGTATTGGTGGGGCCAGATCGCTCATCGGCAAACTAATCTGCTTCAGGGAGGGCAATACTCGCCCTAGAGTGATGCGCTTTGTCAGGCGGGATTTTTCAGGGACTGATATCAGCCCTCAGAACTATATGTCCCGTGTCACAGAGCGCATCGACTTCCTGAAGCAGAAAGTGTATGCATGGGCGAACCGTATTCGTAGGTATAAGAGGCGAGTAGAGCGATACACTCAGAATCGCACCTTCCAGAGCGATGAAAGGTGGGTTTATAGGGCTTGGGAGCGACCGAACCAAGGTGTGGCTGACACGCGCCTGCCGGATGATGATGCCATGTGCTCTTTCTGGCGCAGTATCTGGTCGGTGCCTGTCAGTCACACCGAAGGCGATTGGGCTCGGAAAGTCGAGCGAGCCTGCGATCCAATAGCAGAAATGGGGGCTATTACCATCTGCCCCCAAGATGTAGCCCGTGCAGTCCGTCCGTTACCTAATTGGAAGTCTCCAGGGCCGGACGGGCTGCACAACTTCTGGATCAAATGGCTTATAAGGTCGCACGCTCGCTTGGCGGTTCAGTACCAGGCTGCTTTGGAGTCTGGCTCGCTACCCCAGTTCCTAACGACAGGAATTACCCACCTGCTCCATAAATCAGGTAGCACCGCGGAACCCAAAAATTATAGGCCGATCACGTGTTTACCGACGGTCTATAAAGTTCTTACATCCATTTTGAGAGCTAAAATCAACAAACATATAGACACAAACTTCATCATGTCTACCTCTCAAAATGGATGTAGGAATGGGTCCCGCGGTACTAAGGAGCTACTCCTCATTGATATGGCCATTAGCCAACAGGTTCGTCGTTCCCGAAAGGATCTGTCGACATGTTGGATAGATTATAAGAAGGCCTATGACTCGGTGCCACATACATGGCTCATGAGGGTGCTAGAGTTGTATAAAGTAGATGCAACTCTGCGCACCTTCCTGATGTCGTGTATGGGGCAATGGAGGACGGTCCTTCGCTATCCAGGATGTCGAAATATCCAGAGGAATAGCGAGCCGATTAGGATCGAGCGAGGCATATTTCAGGGTGATAGTTTGAGTCCGCTTTGGTTCTGCTTAGCCTTGAATCCCCTAAGCACACTGCTGGAGGATTCAGGTCTAGGCTATCGGCTGAGGAGAGGTGGTCAGGTTATATCTCACCTCCTCTACATGGATGACCTAAAACTCTTTGCCCCCAACAATTTGCAACTGATGGAGCTACTGAAAGTAACTGAAACTTTCAGTAGTGCCATCAGGATGGAATTTGGTGTGGACAAATGTGCGGTCATGCATGTAAAGCGAGGGGAGATTGTGGAATCCGAGGGAACCCAACTCTCGGATTCCATAAACCTTAGAGCCCTCTCCGCAACCGAAACCTATAAGTATTTGGGTATGTCGGAAGCGTTGGGCATTAATGCTGCTGACATGAAGCAATCGTTGAAGGAGCGCTTCTTTGGCCGCCTGAAGAAAGTATTTAATAGTCTTCTATCAGGCGGAAACAAGGTGCGCGCCTTCAACGGTTGGGTCATGCCGGTTTTGATGTACTCTTTCGGCATACTCAAATGGACTCAGACCGAACTAGACGCCCTGGATAGGAGGGTCCGTACGCTACTGACTGCATATCGAATGCATCACCCGCGATCATCGGTAATGAGACTGTATATCCCGCGAAAGTGTGGAGGTCGAGGCTTTTTAAATGTCAAGACCCTCCACAATCGCGAGATATGCAGTCTCAGGGAATATTTCCTTGAAGCCGACGTGGGGATCGAGATGTGGTCGCAGTGGACAAGGGCCTCACCCCGCTCTCCTTGGCTAAAGAGAACTGGCGCAAGCCTGTAGTGCTTGACACTAACGATCGTCTGGAGGTATGGCAGAGTAAGGAGCTTCACGGACGCTTTTTCCGGGCCCTACATGAACCCGATGTAGATTTCCTAGCGTCCGTAGCCTGGCTGCGTTTTGGTGACCTCTTTGGGGAAACCGAAGGTTTTGTCTGTGCAATTATGGACGAAGTTATCATGACGAACAATTACCGGAGATTTATTGTGAAGGACGGCACGGTTGACATCTGTCGGGCATGCCACCGTCCGGGAGAATCAATCCGACACATCATCTCCGGGTGTTCTCGTCTAGCTAACGAAGAGTACTTGCATAGACACAACCTTGTAGCCAGGATTATCCATCAGCAACTTGCTCTGAAATACAGTCTCGTGGAATCGGAAGTGCCGTACTACAGGTATGTGCCCGACCCAGTTCTCGAAAATGGACACATAACATTGTACTGGGATCGATCCATCATCACTGACAGGACTATTGTTGCCAATAAGCCTGATATAGTGGTGGTGGATCGAATAGAGCGGCGCGCAATGATTATTGACGTAACTGTCCCGCATGACGGGAACCTCGTGAAAGCCGAGAAAGATAAACAAATCAAGTATCTTGACTTGGCCCGCGAGGTTGTCGACATCCCACATGTCGACAACCTGGATGGGAAAGATATGGCTAGGAAGGGTGACTACTGAGATGAAGACTAATAGAGAAATAAGGAAGAAAAAGACATGTTGCGCCGACCCCGAATTAAATGGGATCAGGGCATATAATGATGATGATGATGACTTGGGGCAAGACTCCCAGAGGGCACTTTGACTAAGGATTAGGATGTTCACAGTCATTTTTTCGGGACAATAACCTGAGTTGCATTTGAAAATTCAGTCGTATGTCTTACCAAACTATTCAATATAGGCCCTAAAATTCCAGATGTATGAAAAAAGTTATCACTTTGATAAAACGATGAATTGAACAGTATTAAAATGACATAGTTCGGTTGAGTTCTAGATTTTTCCAATCAGCGCAGTCACTGCGGAGTGTGTGGTAGCGAATGTGGGTTGAGCAAACAATCAGAGCATTCGGCGTCCAGCGCGTTAGTTGTTCGCGGTGCTAGGTTTGCTAGACGGATGTGCTTTTTGATGCACTTATTAACTTATTAAAGTAAGCCTAATGATGTATTTATATGAAGTTGTACCTAACTTAATAAGTACTGTTAGCTTGGTACCCACGTACTGCTGCCACCGAACAACATTGCTGGGCAACTTCAATAGTACAGGTGGAAATACAGACACATGCGATATTTCAACTTCGTCTTGTCGTTCGGTTAGCCAAACGACAATGTTTGGCCGTCGCCCTTGAACAACATAATTAATGGCATGCAGATAGCCTTGTTAACCAAGCTATCTGTCGAATAACATAAGACCTTGTCCTTCTGAGAAATTAGCTTCGCTCTAATTTCAGCAATTATTAAATAAAACTTTTTCAGGCACAATTTAAAACCCAAATCTACATACATACATAAACTCACGCCTTCTTCCCATGGGGGTAGGCAGAAACTACAGAACGCCACCTGCTACGAACCTTACATACTCCTTTTGCCTCATTAACGTTCATACATCTGGTCATACACGCACGCCGGTTGCGAGTACTACGAACTTGAGCTCAAAACTCAAATCTGCTTTTGAAAATCGTATCGGAAATCCTACCATCATTCATCTTCGAATACTTGCCAGGCTTGAAGCTTCTCAATGAGCAATTATTCTTTTAATGAGCAATGTACTTCTTTTTCGTAGGCTAATATAGTTGTTTGTCAATCAAAACAGTATAAATAGGCACAGAAACAACAAGCACAGTTCAAACTTTTGAAATCGGGACAATCACAAGGGTGTTCAATGGTTGTTGGTTCACAAACAGCGCTGCAGCGCTGGATCCAGCGCGTCGGTCGCTGTTTGTTGTATGGAAACAACCGCAGCGCTGCGGCCGTGCGCCTCCGTGGGCGACGCCGTTATACAGGAAAATATAGAAGAATAGGTTTCATAACAATATAATATTAGGAAACTTTTTCAGTGTCATATTGTGTACCTAGTAAAGGAAATAATTATAATAATAATTTAGTTATTGACATACACACAAGTTGAAATGAAGAAAAGAAAAATACTATTGAGAACAAAGCATGTAGAAAACACAAAAGAAGTAGCTATGGGCCCCAAACTTGGTATTGCCTGTTTCTTGGTGGACTGATAGAATAAGCAAATTCAGTGTTCTATGTGACACAGCACAATTACAAGAAATTAATAGAAGAAAAATACAATCGCAAATTACAAATCATTACATATAAAAATTAAAAATTACAAAAGACAAAAAAAAATTATAATAAGATTTTTTTTTAATATAATTGAAATCACAAAAAAAGACGGTACGGTTCATAATTCGTAGTGTGAACCGAACTATGAAAAGATGCGGTATCTACAGGAGCGAAGCTAAACGAACTTAGCTTCATTTCGCTTCGTTCTCAGTGTGGTCTGCGCTTTAAACTCGGCTAGTTCCAAACATGCAGACAGGAAGGTAGAATTTATTCGAACTTTGTGTAAGATAGCTACGTGTTCGAGTTCAGTTTTTGCTTGTATACTTCAAAATATCGAATAGTTACAGCGGGAGTGCAACGGATTCAGTTTGCATTCGTATAGTTTGAGAGTTCGAAAGTAACTTTGGATTTAAGAGCCGGTATCAGGAAATCGTGTTATGGGTTGAATAAGTTTATATAGAAAACTAAAAGTAGTAGCCACGAAAATAAACGCCTAGCTAGCTCAAGAGTTTCACCAGTCAGTAGAAAAATCGGATTGAAGATACACCTTGTAGATGATTGTAAAAAAAAATTGAATATCTCTAAAAACGTGCAAAAAGCACTGCCGTATTTTGATAACTTTGGCGTAAATAAGATATCACCTAATTACCTGTTTTTTTACCACCTATTTTTCTGTTTTTCATAACTTTATTTCTGTTTTGCCTAAATAGTTCGGTAATTTTCTGAATTTTCACGCCCGAAATCTCCACACAAATTACTATGGCGAAAATTCAGAAACTTTCCGAACTTTTTACGCAAAACAGAAGCAATGTTATGGAAAACCGAAAATCAGTGGGTTCACTGTTCTTTGTTGTCTTTATTTATGTATAATATTAAATAGTGACTTCTTATTTACGCCAAAGTTATCAAAATACGGCAGTGCTTTTTGTACGTTTTTAGAGATAGCAATTTTTTTTATCAATCATCTAAATACAAGGTGTTTATCCTTAATCCAATTTTTTCACTGACTGGTGCAACTCTTGAGCTAGCCAGACGTTTTCTTTGTGGCTACTACTTTAATTTTTCCGTAAAAACTTATCCAAAATCCATTACACCATTTCCTGGTGCCGACCCTTATAATTAGAATAGATAGATAGAATACTTATAGTAGAATGTTAAGGTTTGCCGTTCCTAGATCGCAGAAGAGACAAAATTATTATATCTATTGCGAACTCTATACTCGACTCGTCCGCGTCAGTACCTAAGCTGGAATGATTTTTGTATGATATTAATCTGTGCTTGAATAATATTCAGTCGTATATTAGAGTGAGATCATTCTGGTATAAATATAATAAGACCAGTCTATCGGGAAACTACTTGTTGAGGAGATATTTTCTTCATGCAGAAGCTTTTTTTTGAAACAATAATATCATAATATTTTAAATTTTAGTTAACCTTCTGTACTATCCCCGGCAACTGGCGCCGTCCACTCGCCCGCTGTACTTGCCAACTAATTAGCTGCCTACGCATAGCATTCCTAAAAACATGAATACACGGACAGAGCTGGCTGAAAAGGTATGTATTATAAACAGAAAAAGCATTCATGAAAAGGTGGGTTGTTTACGGATAATATTAAGTTATAAAGAAGGTAATATAAAGGTTTTTTATACAACTTACCAAGCCTGTACCTTCACCAAGTGAGTTATAATAGGAATGGGTTCACGAACGAAAGCTCGTGTAGGGGTCGATCTCATATATATTTCAGTGCACTACAAAATGTATGATATCTAAAATGGACCGAACCCCCTTACAAGTATTTACACTTAGTGGCGACAAAAATTGTGCAGAAAAAAAATATCTAAATAACATCATCGGTCACATCGCTTCAATACGTGCAATAAGACGATGTTTCCTCTCTAAACAACAGAGGCGTAACATTACATACACGATCGACGTCTTGAATAAACTCGAAACTATTGTCTCAATATCTATTTGCACGCCCCACAAACTAGAACAAAAATAAAACGAACTGTTACGAAACTCTCCGATGATTCACGACTAGAATTTTTTCTCATCCCTCTGCAAGTAGGTGATATATAACGTCCATTCCCAGCATCCCTTCTGAGCTATGACTCCAGATTAAGCGTCCTTCTGTATTACAACGATAAAGAGTCACCCTGTATCTTCAAGAGACGGACAAAAAAACACTTTAAACTTTTATAATTGCCGAAGTTTAGGGATGTCCACGGGGTAAAGGGATGTCTACGGGGAGAAGCTAGATTTAATTTGGACTTGGCAACTTGAGGGTGAAACAAGGGACGGTTTAATTGGCGTTGATGTGCCGACAGGTCGCGCCGTGTTGTGTGGAGATCGTCCAGTCTTTATTTATGTACGTCGGCAAGTCCCGGCCGAGGAAACTCGGGGAAACTAAATGCTAAACATGTTTTTGAACTAGGGTTGCAGTTTCTCAAATTAACAGGAGGAACTCTTTTTGGTTTACTGAAAGTAGGTAAGTAAATACTTATTCTTTAGGAAAGAAAATAAAACAAGAAATTTCTTTCTTTCTGTGGGGGTACTTCCGTTTCCATCGACGAAAGTTAAGCTTTAGGTTTTATGTATGGACGGCAGCACATCAAGCTACTACAATCTGTCAAATTTCTTTAATAGATTTTCAACTTTATTGCTACAGCATTAGGTTCAAGATTGATTGGGAAAATTGGACAGTTTCGGGTAGCTTGGCATGCTGGCGTCTGTACATTGTAGCGAAAATAAAAAAGTAACACTTTTCACCACATTGACATACATATAATTTTGATTTTTTCTTTAAAAAATATAAAATACACAGATTAACTTTAATAAAAAAAAAGTAAAAAGGAATAATTCGAATATGTAACAAAAAAGTTGCTAGTTGGTTTTATAAGATCACGAGAAAACTTAGGTCTTTCTGGGTAAAATACACGAATTTCGTTAACGACCTGTCCAATCGATTGCAATCGCTTAGTTAGGGGTCGCTTACGTGAATTACGGTTTAGGAAATTGAAATTAACTACGTTCACTCGTGTTTGACACGGTCGTAAATTAAGAGAAAATTGTCTTCGAATAATAAGTTCGCAGTGAAGATATTTCTAACTACATCACTTAGCTAGAGTATAGAAAAGGTATCCTCAGGTTGACATAAGAAAACCAAAAAAGTTTTAAAATGCAGTGTTACGCTGTAATTGAAAAGAGTGTGCTTAGATGGTTTGGTCATGTTGAGAGGATGAATGAAAGTCGACTAACAAAAGGTATTTACACGGCCAGATGTGAGTGGAAACGCCGGGAGGGGGACGCCCTAGGAAGACATAAAGTGATCTTATTGGTGATATTCTTCAGAAAGGTCAGGTGCGTAGTACTCGCAACCGGCGTGCGTGTATGACCAGATGTATGAATGTAAACGAGGCAAAAGATCGTAGCAGGTGGCGTTCTGTAGTTTCTGCCTACCCCCATGGGAAGAAGGCGTGAGTTTATGAATGTATGTATGTTACGCTGCAACATGTACAGCTACAAAAAAAACTTTTAAGTAGGTACAAATTATCATCGAAAAGGTTAGGAAAAATAATTGCGTAATTGAAGCAGAGAGGTAGATGCAGTACCTATATTATTTTTGTCTTACCAGCCACGCGCGTACAAAAGAGAAAATAAATGTATTTGTCTAATTGAGAATTAACTATCGTTTAGTTTTACACAAAAATAACAAAATTTTCCTACGTAAAATAAATAATAAATCCCCAATTCTAATAATAATTTGCTTTCATCGTATACTCGTATATTATAAATAATAATTTGCTTTCATCGTATACTCGTATATTATAAATAATAATTTGCTTTCATCGTATACTCGTATATTATAAATAATAATTTGCTTTCATCGTATACTCGTATATTATAAATAATAATTTGCTTTCATCGTATACTCGTATATTATAAATAATAATTTGCTTTCATCGTATACTCGTATATTATAAATAATAATTTGCTTTCATCGTATACTCGTATATTATAAATAATAATTTGCTTTTAATTAGGACTCGGCGACCTTTCCAATTTTCCTTGAAATATTTTTTCAAGTCATTTATCGCATTAGTACCTACTAATAAGAGCAATTTGCTTGTCGAAGCTTAATCTATTTAGAAATCGAACTCAGTCCAACTGCTATTCTTGGTGCTATTCTGTAAAGATCCCACCGTGAAAATTTAGGTGAAGTGAGCGTGATGTGAACTGTCATCCCACCTTACTCTACTAGGGATTGAGCTCACTTTAAACTCACTTCACCTAAGTGTTCACGGTGTGATGTTTACAGAATAGATCGGCTGTTCGTAATTAAATTCTGCTAATTAGTTGATATTTATGTTAATAAAGGACGAAAAATTTCAACGCAGGGGTATCCTGAATCTTGTACTGAGTCCATGGTAACAGGTTGCACGTCGACTCTAAACAAGCACATTTGACATGTAGCGAGCTATTTCGGTGTTATCAAATCATTTCATTAGTTGCTCACTTTTGACATGAATGCGATCCAAAGACACGCACGACTGAGCGTCGAGCGGTGCTCAGTGTTGTTGTATCCTAGTAAGTGTTGCAGTTTGAAGTATGACATAACATAAAAGCACTTTGATGTAGATATAGTAAGTAACAGAGACTCAAACTCTAAAAAATTAATAATACCAGTCTATTTTACTCTCCCACTGCAGGACAAAGGCCTCTTCTCATACAGAGAAGGCGCGAGCACCACGCGTGCGCAAGACGGGTTGGTGATTTCAGACTTATATTAACTATAAGTCCCGGTTTCCTCACGATGTTTTCCTTCACCGATGTCAGTAATGTCCAAGATAAACTCTGAAAGTACTTATGAGTTGAAAAGTCACTTTGGTACCTGCCCGGTTTGAACCCACAACTAGGTGCATGAGAAGCGAGGCCTTAACCACTGGGTCATCAAAACATTTATTTCAATTAAACCATTTACTTTTTAAATTAATTAATATAATTATCATATGAGTCGGTCAGTTAGAAAAATGAAGGTTGCCCGTTCCAAAGCGTACTTAGTAGAAATCTTAAGATCTAAAACCGTTCTATAAAAAGCAAACAAAAATGGTAAACCACAGTAAGGTCAAAGTGGTTAGAAGGGCCTTGTGGGCGGGGCATAGGCGCCGAACATATGAGCAAACGCTCATAAGTCATCCAAAATTTGCTTCCCCGGCTAACAATCGTGCTCTTATTGTGACACATTAAACGAAATATATCATTTCAATACATCCAAGGTAAAACATTCGACATGGGCGTGCAATTCAAATTTTCTTTGGTTTTTTACAAATTGAGATTTGCGACCGTAACGGTTACTCAATAATGTACCTATTTATTCAATATTTGTCAAAGTCGTAATATACTTTGAAAATTGATATGATTTTATTGACTATTTTTAGTAAAATTACGGGCGCAAACAATATTTAGAACAATATAATTATGACGTAAAACAGAGCTGCAGCTGCTATTAGCAAAAAAAAACGAAAAAAAATTGAATTTCACGGCCATATCGGATGTTCCCCTTAATTTATTATTTATATATATTTAGGAAGTCCACACTATTTGTACCCCATCCCGAAATTAAAGCGAACAATTGCAAAACCTAAACTAACAAAATTACAGTAATTTTATCATTATAGATAATCGACCTTTTATCCCCGTAACATGTATGAGAAATAAATTGCTTTCACGTGTGTGTGAGTGTACGTCAAGCGCAGTGTTTGCGTTAGTGTGAGAACCAATAGCAAACTTGCAATCTAAGTGCGTGTGGTTTATTTGTGTGCGTAATGCGCGTATGTATTTATCTCTTGCTTGTAGTGGAGTTAAAGATTGGGAGACAAGACAAGCTGCGACACGCGTTCTAATACAAATCAGGAACTATTTCCTTCCTAACCTCTTTTATCTGTTCTGTGCTTTTTACAAACACCAAACATTTTTGTTTTACTGATGCAAAACTATACATGCACATTTTTCAGCTTTGTCTGTGAAGGACTACCTACTACTGAAGGTCCGGTTAGCAATAAGTAGCCAATCATGCCCCCTATTCAAAGAAAAATAACTTTACTTTAAATATGGTTATCTACTAATAAAAATGGCGTTTTAGTTGAACAGTGGCGACCGTTCCTCGACTATCATTATGGAAAGCTTTGAAATACCTTGAGGTAGCCTGCGATGTGCGCATTAAAATAAAGACTATCAAAGTCTATAAATTATTATGGCATTTAATGGTGAGCTGAGACTTTTCTCTATAGTACTAACTAGCTTCTGCCCGCAACTTCGTCCGCTTGAAACTTCTTGTCCCCCCGACCCACCACGTCGCATCACATCGCACGCCAGCGCTATTACTTCGTTTTGGCTTAGCGTTCTTTCTGACATTTTTTTTCTTTTTGCTCGGCTCCTAAGGATCCTAGCGTGATGTTAAGTAGTTATAGCCTTCCTCCAAATTTGGGCTGTCGAATGTAAAAATATTTTTTCAAATCCGACTTGCATCTCTGGAGAGATTAGCACGTTCAAATCAACAAACAAAAAACAGGCTTATTATATAGATCTATTATATTCGCACTGTATTTCCTTGGTGTTTAGTGAAGCTAATCTATTTCGTGTGAGTTTCATTAAATAATACCTTCTTGTAAAAGGCAACTAACTTTCACGTTAAGAGCCGGGGCACTGGGCAGCAGCGTCCTCCTGCCTGCTAATGATAATAAACTGCGTTCAGCTGTCCGCCCGCCAAAGCTAGCAATTAAGGCAATTTCCCTTTGACTCCCGGCTTGGACCGTTCATAGCAGCCGGGCATTTGAAGACCATGTTTAGCACTTGACGTTTGCCGGTTGATATGATATAAATTATCAACTTAGGTCAACTTTTTTATTGTGTTATTTAATTTTGGTGTCGGATGGATTTTTGCCCCAAAATTCACATTCTTAGTTTAAAGATCCTAAAGATTGATATAATATGTAATGCAACAGTTCATATTCAGGAGTCGCATTCAATGTTGGTATGGCAGTCTGTATGCTGCCATACTATAAAAGTTGTTAAATGATAAATGATTTTATTTCTGTAAGTAGGTTTATACAAACACTTTTACATGTCAAGCATTTTTTTTTAAAACTAGATGAGGCCGGCGTTTCCTATCTGACTACTCTGAGAAGAAAGGCCGAAACAAACTCAGAGGTCACAGTCTCTTTTAAAGTCCAGACATAATCTTGGTCAGATCATGTGAAGACCATGTAGGTTGGTGTCTGAAATGGTCTTTTGAGGAACGAACCACACAGATTGAGTGGACCTGTCCAGTCAGTGCAAGCATCTGTCAGTAATCGTACAGCTCAACATAAAAGTTAAGGAGCTCAACGATTCGACGAACAATACCAAAGAAAGTACATTTGGGTAGGCCGCATAATTTACTCAAACTGGCAAACTATGATTAAAGCTGAGAGAAAAAAAAACAAAACAAGGACCCACATAGTCTTCACATTCACAGTAATTAAAATAATATAACATTTTACAAAGTAAATATTCATGTCATTGTATATATAAAATTCATCAATGACAATGTGTATATAAGAAAAAAAAATTAGCAAAAAGAAAAGAACAAAAAAAAATCAGGATGTATATAAAAAAAAAATAATTGGAGCAGCTCAATCCCACGCCTTTTTGTCATCAATGTAATCCTTAACGGTATAAAAGGCTTTCTGGCACAACTTACGTTTAATAAATGATTTGAATTTATTAAGGCTCAGATCTTGAACGGGGCTTGAAAGTTTATTATAAAAACGTATACATTGACATCTGAACGAGCCACCTATTTTTTTGAGCCTTGTTGTAGGTACAACAAATTTGTGTTTGTTCCTAGTGTTCATATTATGGATGTTACCAATTGACCTTCATTGTGAAGGGTTCAAAGTGTGAAAATTTAAGGCTTCACATTTCGAATACATATATTATTTACAGGCTACAAACAATAGCTACAATAACAATATCATATATTATCTAGGAACGCTTCAATTCAAAGCTATGACCGATCCGTTGCGAATACGTTATTTTCTTTGTTTCGAATACGTGCGTTATTTTATTTTTGTTTGAAACACGTTTTATCATTCGTCCATAGTCGAATTCGAGGCGGAAGCGTCAGTTCCATATCATGACGTAGTGAAAACGAATTTACGAAATGGCTTTGTAGTTTAACAGCGGCGGGCGAGCTTGTATCTGTATTGTTGTGTTAGCATCGCGGAGATGTTATGTTTTGAGATCGCGGGTAGTTGTAAATTGTATCCAATTTGTATCTTTTGAATCGCATAGAATGAAAGTATTGACATCCTATGAGGATTTCCCAATGAACCTGCATCTGCAAATCATGTTAATTTATCCGTGGTAGATAAAAAGAAATCTATACTTACTTACTTATGTACTTATAAATGAAAGTCACATTATACAAAGATTAAATAAATCTCGATGTTTTCTCAAACTGTTAACACCATGCGAAGCAGGGCCGGGGCGCTAAACAGTGACTAAATTAATAATATATACTAATAATTGGTAACAGGCCCAAAGGTAATGGCCGCGACTTACGAGTAATGAGGTCGTAGGTTCGGACCCTGACAGGCGCTTTACTTTGTGTAAATTATTTCATCACCAGTCACTGAATCGTTGAGCTCCTTAACTTTTATGTTGAGCTGTACGATTACTGACAGATGCTTGCACTGACTGGACAGGTCCACTCATTCTGTGTGGTTCTTTCCTCAAAAGACCATTTCAGACACCAACCTACATGGTCTTCACATGATCTGACCAAGATTATGTCTGGACTTTAAAAGAGACTGTGACCTCTGAGTTTGTTTCGGCCTTTCTTCTCAGAGTAGTCAGATAGGAAACGCCGGCCTCATCTAGTTCAAAAAAAAATGTTTGACGTGTAAAAGTGTTTGTATAAACCTACTTACAGAAATAAAATCATTTATCATTTATCACTGTTCTCAAAGCGATGAAAGAGAACATCGTGAGCAAACCGGCATGTCCTAAAACAAAAAATTCAAACACATGTGACATCCGCCAACACGCACTGGGCCCGCGTGGTGGATTATGACCCACTCCCTTTACTGAGAGGAGGCCTGTGTCCCAGCAGTGGGAACATTATAGGCTGATTATTATTATTATTAGGTACTAATTTCCTTATAAACAGTTCGGGCCGACACGAGAAAATCGTTTGCAAACATTTTTTAAATTGCGCGTTAATTTTTTTCAATGCATTTAATAAACTTATACTCATCAAAGCTTTATTTTTAACACAGAAACATTTAATATTTAATCCTTTTTTAGTTTATCTATATCGGATACCAAAATATAAGTGCACAACAAATACAAACAAAAATTCTGGTTTTTATAACACGACCCTTCTGATACATTCGTTGTTTTGGGTGCCCATGGGGTTACAAATGGCCGAGTCGTATGGTTTCCGGTTATAAATGGACCACCCCATGCTACCCTCGGGTGTCGTCACCGGGGTCTAAGGGACCGTAGCATCGGGAGGGGTAATAGGACCAATATTATATACTTATGTTTAGCTTCTCATATATTTTCACATTTAATACTAATATATAGCTGCGTTGCTTCGACTCTACAATACGGCTTAATACTATGGGGTAACTCAACAGACGCAGATAAAGCCTGTAGCGTACAAAAAAATGCATTCGAGCCATTTGTGGCATTCCACCATGGGAGTCTTGTAAACCATTATTTCTAAAATTAAAACTCCTTACATTACCCAGTATATACATTTTAGAATGTGCTAAATTTGTCCGACAGCACTTTGACCTCTTTAAGAAGGCTCAAGACCGTTGCCCTCGGAAAGTAAGAGATCCAGATAGAATAGTTCTGCCTAGGGCACCAAGGACTTCTTTGTATAAAAAGAACTGTTACCATATGTGTGGACTTATCTATAACAAAATACCAAAGAACTTTAAAGATTTACCTAACAATTTATTTTTTATAAAGTTAAAATTATGGCTGCTGGAAAAAAGATTTTATTCTATAAATGAATTTACAGATAATGTTAAATAATCAGCTTGAAATTAATGCGATGATAATTATTAATGAATGTATTGTAAAAATTAATGAATAATAATATAAACTAGCATTTAAAGCATGCCATTGGACGTAAATATTTAGGTTAGAGTACCTGTTAATATTTTATATTAGCACTGTATACATTGTACTGTTTTAGGGATTAGGAACTTAATTACTGAATTTAAGACCAACGCTCTGTACCAATACTTATTGCAAATAAATGATTATGATTATAAGACAATAAGAACACGGATTTAGTAAGGGCCAATATGTCCCTATGGCCTGGATAAAGCCTGAGCTTCAATTCACTACAGGCTATCCACTTTTGACGTGTCGTGAAAAGAAAATACCCATATCCATTTCTGCTACCAAACAGCTTTGTAACTTTGTTAAGTAACAAAAAAGGTCGGCATCGCATCCTCAAACGTTTTGGAGGATTGCAGTTGGCTGTACATATCATACTAGCGCTTCCCGCGCGACTTCGTCCGCGTGGATTTCGTACTTAGTACCCCGTTAGGGGTACATTTTAAAAAAACCTTAATACACGTTTTTCTTTAAAGTTAAAGTTCTTCCATACAAACTTTGACACCCCGCAATCCCCCTTTAGGGGATAGTTTAGAAAAACAAAAAATGACGAACTTCATAATTTGCTTAGATAAGTATTCCTGTCTTGTTTCAAGTTTATTAACTCAAGAAATAAGATTTTTCATACAAATAAATCACCCCTTTTCACCCCCTTGAAAGTCGAATTTCCAAAAATCCTTCCTTATGGATGTTTACAACATAAAAGGCATAAATTGCGAAAATTTCAAGTTCGTAGCCGCAGCGGTTTAGGTTCTACTTTGATGAATCAGTCAGGACAAGTAATTATATGTAACAAGCTGTGCCCCGCGGCTTCATTCACGTGGAAGTCAGATATACAATATACTAAAATAACAGCCACATTTTAATAAAACTCCCTCGTCCCCCGACCCGCCGCGTTGCATCGCCCACCCGTGCTGTAACTTTGTTTTCACTTACCTACCATTCTTTCTGACTTTTTTATTTTAGCTCGGCTCCTAAGGCTCGTATAGTGATGTTAAATAGCCTATAACTATCCTCGAGAATTGGGCTACCACACGCAAAAAGGATTTTTCAAATCAGTCTGGTAGTTCTAGAGTTATTGTTTTTGTTCACAATTTCATGGGTTTTAAGTTTTTGCGCGGAACCCTAATTATTTTTCTAAAATAAAAGTAAAGTAACTTACTCTTCATAACATGAACTATCTGTCAGTGAAAGTCCCGTCAAAATCGGTCCCGCCGTTTCAGAGATTAGCCGGAATAAACAGGCAGACAGACCCACAGACAGACAAAAATATTTCAAATTGTTTTTTTTGTCATAAAATCTGTATATACTTTCATATGCATTTAGTAAAATTGAAATGAGGAAGCGGTTGTTCCTCATCTTACGTATTCACGTGTTGGCAGAATAGATAATATTATAATTATAGATAGTAGGTAATTGTGTGCTCCTTCTAAAACATAGCACATGTCAAAGCCAGCCTGTCGTAACAAGTATAAATCAATAGACAAGGGTTACACCGTCACGTCGCGCGCTATCACGCCTTCGTAATATATTGGACAATCTGTGCGTGATAAACTATCAGTCATTATCCTGCCTTGTTGCTATTGTGATTAATAATATGGAAACACACATGAATAACATGCGTGTTTGAACAGGTACTTTTTTAAATAGGCCGCACCATTTTGTTTTGTCAAGAATGGACAAGAGGTATACAATAGCCCAACACGTGGACTACCGTAAGGGCCTGCACCCACTGGCGGTACGGCACGGCAAGGGATCCTTTGGCATCCCTACATGCAAGCGCATTCCGACGGCAGTGATACCACGCTATCCAATCTCAATCTCAATATCTTTATTACTTTACCATAATGTGTACTTAGGTGGTAACTATAGTATATAATTGAGATCATTATGGACCCTGTAGGGCACAGCAAAAGGGTAGGAGAGAGGAAGCTCTGTTTTAGGAGATCATGAATGATAATTATTGCTATATTATTTAATTTGCTAATTTATTATTATTGCTATTCTATTTTATTATTATATATTATTATATTCTATTTTATCCTTAGACATGTCGCGACGTCCTTATGCATTAACATTGAAATTTATATTTTATTGTCCACGAGTAATCTCTAAAAATAAACTGCTTCTGTTATTTATTCCAAAAGTTGAATTATAGGAATAATATCAACCTGCGCGAGGCATGATTTTGTCGACCGAAGATTAGACAAAATGACAAATTGAAGAAAGATTTCTAACGTCAAAGCATGGCGATGTGTCATTTTGTCTATTCTTCCGTCGATGAAACCCGTTTCTACGGTGGTTATGCTACGCGTGGGTACTTTTAGGGTTCCGTAATCAACAAGGAACCCTTATAGTTTCGCCTTGTCCGTCCGTCTGTCCGCAGCTTAGCTCAGAGACTCTTAGTACTATATAGGAAGCTGTAATTTGGCATGGGTATCATATTAATCACGCCGACAAAGTGGTAAAATAAAATAATTTGTAGGGTAACTACCTCCCTTCCACGTATAGTGGAGATGATTTTTTTTTTCGTCTGTCCCATGGTGTGGGGTATCGTTGGATAGGCCGTTCAAAAATATTGCGGGTTTGTGAAAACTACTTTTCGATTATTGGATCCGTTTCTGAAATATTAAGCTTTATAGTGCTAATTTTTGTTAGAGTCAAATGGTTAGTTTTGGATATGTGAAAATATTCAAGGTAGTAGCATATACCTACAACGAAGATAAAAGGAAAACTATCACAATAAAGAAGAGTTTACAAGTTAACGAGTAATAGTTGACCAACTTACATTTGCAGTTGGAATGTATGAGAGAACATGTTTTTCAACTACAATGTTAAGTTTGTTCTTGGGATAAAGTCACCCCAACTACGGAACCCTTCATTTTGCGTGGTCCAACTCGCACTTGGCCGGTTTTTATAATACTATCGTTTCGCCATGCGCGTCTTGTCAGGATCAATATTGATGATCAAGGCGATAAGCGATATAGTAACATGAAAATATTCTCTTAAACAAAAAAAAAGATGATGTGTTTTATTTCATTGACATGAAAATCATAAAGATAGACAATGTTTAAAATCAAATTTCATATTCCTTTGAGGGAGATAGAATTAACTTACATCACTTCACATCACATGACATCCTAAGCTATAAAGATATCAAACATTACAGTTTACCTAATATGTTAATACTATAAAACCTTCGATTGAACAAAATCTCCCCCGCTTAAATTCCCATACATTTCAGACAGTACCGTAAAAATAAAAGATCTTCGGGACTATAATATTATAGTTCGCAAGCTGGCCGTGCCAATAAAACGAGGTCACGGGCTGAGAACCTCACGAATCCAATAATAAATTCTTATTTTACACCTCTCGTGTGGCGTAAGTACGTAAAGAGGGCAGAGCGTCGAATACTTGACGTAGAAACGATTTGTCTCATTGAAGACAAATTATGTCTTGCCTACTGTACTATTGAATTGTGTTGGTGAGTGACAGAACTGGCGCGAGACCTAACCCACCCGATATTAGGTAAGAGGCAATCTCTGGCATACAACTGCAGTTTTTCGTAGGATACACCCTCATGTCACAGATACAAACCAGATGCATCAGATTATCAGTATTTAAAAGGAAGTGACAGCTGTTTTTTTTTAAACTTAGGCATTGGCCACTTCCATAAACTCATAATTGACTGGTGTCCATGAGTAGCTCTAAATTCTAAACAGACCTCAACAAGATCTCCCTCCCAACAGGGATATCTAGGACCGCGAAGGCTCGATTGAGGTCCCAAACAGTCCTTAGGCCTGACTGCAGCAAATTCAAGCTAACCTCCTTTCGTGCGGTTCTTACTTAGCCAAACTCTTACAAACTGGCACATACGTCATCTCCCTTTACTCTCTTCACTTGATCGTCATTCAAAGGGTCTAGGAAAGGGAAATTAAGTGCTGTACTGCGGGACGGGCGCGGGTGGGTCAGCGGATATTGAAATAAGGTGACCTATTTGTGGCGCATTCCTTTCGTTTTTATTATTTATGCCCTGTGGGAGGCGGATCCTTCGCGTGGAACGATTTTTTTAAGGGTGTTCGATAACAAAAAGTGAGGATTACATACTAAGTGGTTATTATGTAAAGAAAGGTGTCTCTTTCATAACAACAGTAGGATCCATATAAATCGCAAGAAAAAAAATTTTGCTACTGAGAAATTCCTAATGGAATATCCTATTACAATTTGACGAACTTGGGGAATAAAAACAATAGACCAACCACGCATTCCCGGGAGGTGTCCGGCAAAATTTTACTCGGCATATAAGCTGTATAGATACTGTAATAAAATTGCATAAAAAATGTCTGAATTTATTTATTGCGTGTTAACAAATTAACGTGTAAACGATAAATGATTTTATTTCTGTAAGTAGGTTTATATAGACACTTTTACATGTCTAACATTTTTTTTTAAACTAGATGAGGCCGGCGTTTCCTATCTGACTACTCTGAGAAGAAAGGCCGAAACAAACTCAGAGGTCACAGTCTCTTTTAAAGTCCAGACATAATCTTGGTCAGATCATGTGAAGACCATGTAGGTTGGTGTCTGAAATGGTCTTTTGAGGAAAGAACCACACAGATTGATTGATTGATTGTAACATGTTTACCTTTAGCTACGTCGTGTCATTTGATGTTCTGAATGTAAGTTTGTAGTGTATACCGGCCACTGAACAAGCTCAGTACATAATTATTAGCATGTAATTAAGTAAATGAATTTAATGACATAAAACGAAATCACGGAGTATCGTAGTTTTCACCGGGTGACTGGAAGTGGGTCACAGACTCACAGCGAACTTGAGACCTGAAGTGCAGTGGGAAATATAGACACATTTTTAACATTTAGCTTTCAAGTTTTGCATTGTATAAACCTAAGACAAACGAAGGCTTTTGTAACTCGGTTTTAAGGTGGTAAATTCGAAAGTAAGCAAGAAACAAAAATTGCTTTTTTTCGTTATGAAGACGTTATTTTGCATTCTTAGTGCATTTGACTACCGCAGCCGTCACCGAGAACGAGATGACGATACGGAAGTAGCGATACATACATTTACTTTGACCGCGAGTCCAACCACGCGCGTCACTCGAGTGCCGTCATCCCGCCCGCCAAAGTTTCGAGTAGTTCTGCGCGACCACTAGAACTCGGCCCGAGATTGTGACAGACCAGTGTCATCATTGGCAGATAACAGTTTGACTTTTGAGTAAACAAGCGAGATTATAAATTCGTAGTAAAATGCAATAAGGTGCACTGGGGTAATTCCAAAAAAGGGTATATTCCGAAAATCCATAAAATTCTCTTCTTGGGGTAATTCCGAAATACAAAACTCATGATATTTTGTGTAAGGGGTAAATACGATTGAAAAAGAAATGTAAACCTTTGGTCAAAGTACAATAAAGTCGACGTTTAAATAATTTCGGAATAACCCCAAGATAGTTCGTAATTTCCCGTAAACCAAAAAATTATAATTCAAAAATTCAAAATGCTCTATCTAGTGAATCCAACTACATATTTATGAATCTAATATATCCATTGGTTAAATCTTTTCATTAAGTTAACCGAAGTCGCTTATTAATGGCAGTAAATATGAAACTACTTTACATAACTAACCGAAATGTAGACCTCTAGACATCTCGTAAAAATTCCCGTCGGAATTACCCCAGTACACCTTACTTACAAGTCACACAAAAACGAAACAGTCCATAGCCCTAATCTAGTCATAACTACAAATAAATTAGTATAATGAAAGAATAGTTCTGACTACCTAATAGTATGTAATGAGACGTTTGAAGATAAAATCCAATGTATTGACACTAATAAACGCTAAGTTAGTATGTTCCTATTGGCCTAAAATAACCTTAAAATCCGAAAGTGTTTTGGATTTTTTACAATGCTCAGAAGTGTCCGTGATTTTAATTTAGTTTCAATTGATTATAAGCATTATTTAGATCACAGAAAGAAAATTCACTTCTCTGTTGCTTCTTAGGCGGACGATGTATGGACGCCGAACAACGGTGCCGATTCTCTTGTACACCGAACTAAACTAACTAAACTATCACGACAATTCCTTACTTTTGCCTATAAGAATCTTAAAGCTATTCTGCAAAAAAATATGAAGTATAAAAATAGGTGCTCAAACGGGAATACTTCAAAAATATCACTAAACTTAAAAATAATTTTGACACAGCTAAATCGAACTTGACAATCACGACTCCACGTGATACTTGTTTGCCCTACCACGTGAATTTTTTTTAGAGCCGGAGGCGCGCAGGGGAGGTGCAGCCTCGACGTGTTTTTTATGGAATTTTTCATTTTTTGTATGGAAAATATGAAAAATTATTACCTACATATTAAATTATAGGGGTTTATGAGCTTAATAAAGGGGGTCGAAATTTTCATTATTTTTGCGAAAGAACACACCGTTTTCGAGATAAAAGCAAAAGAAAAGAAAAAAAAAGATACAGTGCTGTTTTTGCACCTGAAGTCGAGGTGTTGGTGTGAATTTAGTTCATGTCAACTAATTTTATTCCACACCTTTTTAATCGCGATTAAAAAAAGTCAGATTTAGTTAGAAAATCTAAATTTTAGGTGAAAAACGTCAAATTCAGAATAGCAAAATTACCATTTTCACTAAACTAATAACTCAGTGGCATCTTAGTGCTGTCAAATAAAATATAGTTAAGTTGTGTCACTTTAGTCAATTTCAGAATGGGAAATCATCGTTTGACAGGAATAAACTAAATTTTTGGTGATTTTTAGTCTAGTTTAGACGCATTTGTGACAAGAGAATCGGCACCATTGTCGCGCAAAATTAAGTCGGGCAGTTTCGTGTGAGGTTTGAGTTCCAGTTTAGTAGCATGATGTCGAACCGTCCGAGGACTCACATCAGACAAAGTAGCAACATGACTAGTTGGTGTGAGGCCATGCTCTTCGTAACTTCGAACCGTATCAGTTGTTTGCGCGGCGGTTAGTGTCGGCCGTCGTCCTGAATCGCTTCTGTGATCAGTTATTTGCCCTTCATCGCCATGACGCCGTATCCAAAATCTCACGGCGAATCGAGATCTATTGAGTTCTCGTGTTAGCACTAATATTCAAGCCATCTTCATGGAGAAATAATATTTCAGCTCTTTCCATTTTATTTCAATTATGGCTGATTTAACCAAATTCAGATATCTTTTATCCGCGGAATAAAATTGACGTCTGATAGTTTTTGTATCCAAAATCTACCAAAAATTAATAATTTATTCGCTGGATTATACCTTAAATAGGTACACAAGTTTGGTGGAATTCGCCCATAATCAAATTCTAATATTTCACACCAAATATTTTTTATAAATGTCATTATAACAAACGCAATTATGTCAATGTGTCAACTTTTAAATTAAGAAATGAGTTCCATCGTCAAAAAGTCATTAATACTCTTTTTGTTAAAATAGATGCTTCACAACTATTAAAAAGTACTATGTACCTAGATATAGCATTTTCGACCCTATTGCGCACAGTGTAATAAAGAATCTAATTTGAAAACTGATTTAATAAACATTTTTAGACCGCGACTGTATGTATGAAGATGTGCCCGTAGCAAAAGAAGTGTGTAAGAATTATTATACATCTATTGTCTGTTTTTTTATCTCGGAGACTAAATTGACAAGTGCAAATGTCATGACTTACGTGCTATTGTAATGTACGTCAGTTTGCCAATTGCACTTGTCAATTTAGTCTCCGAGATAAAAAAACAGACCATAGATATATGTATAATGATTCTTACACACTTCTTTTGCTACGGGCACATCTTCCTAAATACAGTTGCGTTCCAAATTAGACTTTAATCGTAGTGTCTACTTACTTCCAAGAGTAAAGCAAGAGCTTGTGCATGAATATAGACCTGTGCACCTGGTATGTTAAAGCCTCATGAAATTATGAACCTGTCTAAATCTAGTAGCACACGTGTTAACAGTAAAACGTATACCTTTTGTGTCTCATTCTAAACGTAGCTTAATATCGTTGGTTCGGTGTATGTAGGTCAAACACAGCTACTGACCGCGTCACATTCATATCACCGTGAGCTGCCGTGAGTGTGGCTCGAACTTGTGTCTGCTGTTGGATTAAATTATGTGCACTTTGTTAAAGTAGTGTGACCTCGCAGTGAGAGAGCAGTATTTGCAACTATGATTTTATTTTTAAGTGTAGTTATATATTTATTTAAAATGCAATCTGCAGGAGTTTCACGGTTAGCGTGAACAGTGCAGAGTGGTTATTGCATCATCTGTGGGCAGGCCTAGAAAATATTATTATTTATAGCAGACTTAGTTGACTTCTTGACTTAATGAGAAGAGGTAGTTCTGAGCTGTTGGTGGGCAGTATTAAACTGTTTAATTTAAAAAAAAAATTATACAGAAAATCAAGGAGCGCTGATCACCACGCTTGATCAACATCTAGCGAGAGAGTCTTTTTAGACAGTCCAGCCGATCTATTCAGTTATAATGTCGCCGTGAAAACTTAGGTAAAGTAAGTTTGAAGCGAGCTGTCATTCCAGCTGATGCTAGGGATTGACACTGTTGACAGCTCACTTCAGAATAGATCGGCAGGTTTTGTTTTTCCAGGCAGGGTTCACTTTGGTAGGTACTTGTGTTACAACCTGCCTAAGCACCAGTTCGTAAACTATCACAACATTACTTATTCAAATATAATCGTTCTCACATAAAAGAACTTTAACATTAAAAAGCCTTCTCTTCTACTTTTTATTCACTGAAAACTTGCGAAAGTTTGCAAGAATTGTAAACAAGAGAATAGTCAAGGTTGGACACTTGGACGTGAACTCACAGATTGCAGTGCGCGGCTACGTGCTGCGAACATGAAGACTACAGCAATAAGTAATAAGAAGCAATATGCCAGGTCGGAGCAATATTGTAGGGTTTATACAACCGCGAAGTTATTTCTTGGAATAGTTATGAACACATAACATTTGGGCAGAGGTGTACCTATATAGTACATACACACCCACATTTCGCCAGTTATGTTTAAGTCCCATGTAACAGGGGCAAGCCTATTGCCATCTACCGGGCACAAATCCAGACTCCGGGCTGCTACTGAGAAATTCCAGTTAGAAAAACCCAATAACACTTTGCACGATGTGGGAATAGAACCCAGGACCACATGCTCAGCAGTAGCGCTTGCGACCACTAGACCAACGAGGCAGTCACACATTAAACATTTGAAATATTGCCATCTACCGGGCACAAATCCAGACTCCGTTATGTTTTAACCTGCGCTTTAAGTCTTCGTATTGCATAATTACCCTTAGTAGGTAAACAGTAGTGGTATGCGTGTAGTGGCATGCATAAGAATGGACGTTAGAAACGATCTACTAATACCGGAAATAGACCCCATAAACCACATCATTAATATAAGTGCTACACATGAATACCTGAACGTCCAAAACATGCCTGACACCAACCACATACAACAACTACGAGAACTAGCAGAAGATCAAGTTCCTGGAACAAAGCGAGGCCCTACCAAACAGCATATCTACTCATGACGTACACCATTACGTGTTAATTTGGTGCCTATGTACAGCAGTTATCGCTATCGGGTTGCTGTATGTGTGCAAGCCAAGATGCCTCCGCTGCCGACCAGCTTCTTCGAATACTGTGCGGGCGGAAAGTACGACTAAAGTCGAGCCCGATGTTCACGTTAATATCAACAGTGTTAAATGTGCGTGTAGTGAGCAAAAACAACTAGATGAGTGTAGTGAACAGACAATAGTGAACGGACCTTCTTATAAGAACAAGGGTACAACCCCAGTGTTGAGAAAAATCTCATTTAGTGACGCCTCATAATGACCTACGTTCGCGTTGCTACCCATAGAGACTTTAAGTGAATAATTTGTGAACAATTATGAATCCTCTTCCCCCTCTTCCAAACATTGCCTCCATCCTCATCCTCTTCTCTGCCCTCCGGCAAGATGTTCGGTGTAATGTCACCGAACAATAACTCACACTACATACTATTAGCGCACGCGCCTATAAAGCGATGAGCCGTCTAAAGTCAGTCAGTGCATTACACGGGCACATCGTGACCGGGTGCATTCAGAACATTCCTAACATTATAACATAACTTTAGAATTAGTATTTTTACTTTGTAACAGTTTAATAGATTTGATGGATTAACAACATTGACTTTCATTTACAACGAACTTTCCGACAAACGAAGACCTAGCATCGCACATTTTGTCACCTGCATAGTGCACATGCTATTTATACCTGACGCTATTTGCGTAAAGTTGACAATGTTAAATTAATAAATTAATGTCAAAAAGTCTCGTCTCTATGACCTCTGTGCGCACAGATAAGAAAACGTTTTCTACCCTCAAATCGTAAAGTTCTTATTTTGAAATATAAAAAAAGCGATAAGGAACGATCGATAACGATCTATCAGTACAATTTTTTTTATCACGTTCTTACGTGGTCGTGCAACTCTAATAAATTAAAACGTTTCTTTTATTTTGAATTGACTTCAAAAAAGGTGATGGGTCTCAATTCGTCGGTGTATATATATATATAATAGGTAGGGGAAAAAGTTTTTTCGCATTTTTTAAGAAAATTCAAAACATTTTTTAATATAGTTTATTCACATTTAACTAAAGTATGTAGGTACCATTTTGTTCGATAACATTTTGCCATCTTGGAGGTAGGGACATGATCCCATTGCTATAGAAATTTTGGGACTTCTGATCAAAATACCGCGACAAGTGGTTTTGGCAGTCCTCTCGTGATGTTAACCTGACACTGCCTAAAGGATTCTGAAGAGACCGAAACAGGTGGAAATCTGAAGGTGCAAGGTCAGGACTATACGGCGGATGCATTAACACCTCCCAGCCAAACTCTCTTAATTTTTGCTGAGTGGCTAAAGATGTGTGAGGTCTAGCGTTATCATGATGAAAAATCACACCCCTTCTGTTGATTAATTCCGGCCGCTTTCTCTCAACTTCTTGCTTTAATCTCATCAGTTGTTCGCAGTAGAGTTCAGAATCGATGGTCCTGCCTGGTGGTAACAGCTCATAATGAAGAATGCCCTTCCAATCCCACCACACACACAGCATCACCTTGTTGCGAGTTAACCCGGGTTTCGCCACAGTCTGTGAAGCCTGACCGGCCTTTGACCACGACCTTTTTCGCACGTTCTTGTCGTACGTGATCCAATTTTCATCACCAGTTATCAGCTTCTTTAAAAATGGTTCGGTTTCATTACGTCGTAATAAAGAATCACAAATGAGTACACGGTTCATTAGGTTTCTTTCAGTGAGCTCGTGAGGTACCCAAATATCGAGCTTTTTTGTGTACCCAGTTTTTTTCAAATGCGCCAAAACTGTTTTGTGGTCAATTCCCAGTTCTTCAGCTACGTCGTAACTACTGATATGCCGATCTTGCTCCACTTTTTCAAAAATGGCATCCATTTTATCCGTAATAGGGCGACCAGAGCGACGTGCATCTTTGACATCAAAATTTCCGGATTGAAAACGCTTAAACCAAATTTGTGCTACTCTCACAGACACTGCACTAGGTCTATAAACATCGCAAATTTTTTTCGCGGCTTTCGTTGCATTTTTACCTATTTTGTAGTAAAATTTTAAAATGTATCGAATTTCTTCATTAGATTCACTCATCTTGACAGTACGAAAAACAAATGAAAATCACACATTTTCCTAATTTGAATTTGGAATTATGTTCTTTAAAATTTAAACTTTCAATGATACCAAAACCAGCCAGATACAAATAGTATAGCCAAAGAGATTTTATTACAAGTTCATACATACTATAATACGAAAAGACTTTTTCCCCAACCTAATATAAATCTTTATCAAGATTTTCATCAACTGTGTAAATCTAACCTTACCTTTCCTTGGGTAGTTTTTGAGAAAGCTTCAAAATACGAATTTAATCCACTTGGTACATGATTACATAGCAAGTAGTGGCATACGATTTGGTGTGAGGTACCACAATTAAAAAGTGAAGAAAAAAAAAACAACCGACTTCCAAAAAAGCCACTACAAAGAGAAAAATAACCATAAAGTCAGTGGCAAAAACGAAAATACAGATCCAAAGACCCGAGTTCCGAAATTACATTATTTGACATTAAATTCTGCACCCCGAAGACGTCATCATGTCAAACGCTCTGGCTCTATTATTCACGAAGTTGCATTATAATGCTGAGCGATGGCCATTTTGCGCGAATGTGACGCATTTTTGGGAATATTTTTATGCGTCATTTAAACTTAGACTTTCTTTCTAATTTCCCAGATGATCTAATAAGTGTTTTAACTAGCACTCGTTTCAATCAGATTAGAATTGGCCGCATATATGTATTTCAGAACTTGTTGATTGTATCTGAAATTCAAACTTACCTTTCGCATACAACCATAATATCGATCGAAACATCTGTCATATTGTTTTCATGCTCTGCAATCTAGCTGGCTCTACTCTTCCACTTAACTCGCCTAGTATAAGCGTAAGTAGTACAAGTGACTGGCACTAGCAATAAACCGGGATCACAGACGGTTGGTTTACAGAGCGCCTGATGACTATACTGATGACTCGCCTGATATAATGGATTGTCTACCATCCATGGACCGACCGCGGCAAGCGTAGTACCTTCGATCGACCCGTGCGGCTATTTTCTAGCCACAAGCTATTCATTGATAATTAAACTTGCCAAGTATTAACACAATCAGACAGATACTCCAGCTAGAACATCTGCCTCCCCAATTCCACTCACATGTGTTCAAAACCATAAGCCGTTTACATAAAGTTCATAATAATATTACGATGAGAGAGGATAGGTAGTAAAACTTTTATTATGAGAGCACCTCTGATGCAGCCACTCATTTGGAAAGTGCATGTTAAAAATGCAGCGCATTGCTTATGAAAGCATCATTCGTTAGTATTAATATACCTAGTATTTTTTTATATTAAGATGCCAGAAAATAAGTTTTTCTTTTCAACTAGAAAGATGTACGAGTGTCTATGTAAATAAATGCTTACTAAGAATATGAACAAATACATTCAGTCGATCAATCTGCCTAGCCTTTTCCCAATTATGTCGGGGTCGGCTTCCAGTCTAACCGGATGCAGCTGAATACCAGTATTTTATATGGAGCGACTGCCTTTTTGACCTCCACAACACAGAATAAAATACTTTCATGAAAGGCAAATCGCATACATTTCAACTAGTCAAACTAAAAGCAATTTGTCATATAGTTATCTAAGTTTACGTGAAATTAATTAGGTACATGGAGTGAATCGATGTTAACCGCGATGACTCTATTGAATACCTACCGCTCAAAAACATATTTCGGAGTATTTGACCAGAATTGATATTCCTATTTAGTACAATTTGAATGATTCATTATTATAACATTCTATAAATAAACATTTGATTATTCGAAGCCAAATAGCTAATTCAGCTAGTTTAGATAATGTCTAAAATAACATTTGCACTATAGCTAATGATAATGTTTGTTTGTAAAGTCAGCTAGGTGTTTATTATTATTATATTATTCTGTAGCTTTGTTTTTGTATCTACTAACAATAGCTTTATAAGGTTTTGTGTGTTACTAACAGTATATGGACTACGCCTGAAATAAATGTCTTATTATTATGTTATTACTAGCTTTTGCCCGCGGCTTCGCTCGCGTGGATGTCGGAAAATATCCCATGGGAACGTACCGGGATTAAAAGTACCCTATTTTCCGTTATACTCTATTGGTTTTCGCGGCGGACGCCAGAAAGTTCCCAGTCGGCATGATTTTTTTGGACATCTTCAACAATCATCATATCATCATATTTCAGCCAATTTACATAAACCTTAATTACCAGTAGTGGGCCTATATATGAGGATATGACTTTAAGTTGTAAGGTGTTTAAATCAACATTGAAATTGGTAATTAAGAATCAAGAAAAAATAGAAATGGATATATTGGCCTCGCTCCATACAAAGAAATGTTTTTCTTCTTTCTGGAAAGGCACTAAAAAGCTTAATATCTCTCCAAGCTTACCAGTTAGCGTGGAGGGTGAGAGTGACAACACTGAAATAGCGAATATATTTAAGGAACAGTTCATAGTGAGCTCACCTCTGGAGTCTGTGGGGAAGGTGAACGATGCTGAGACCTATTGATCAGGGATACCCCTGCGGTTTACGTGTTCAGAAATAAAAGCCATGATTAAAGGTATGAAGCGGGGAAAATCTCCTGGTCATGATGGGCTCAGTATTGAGCACCTTCAAAATGCTGGTCTGCACTTGCCAAGAGTATTGACAATGTTTTTAAATTTATGTGTGGGGCATTCTTACCTACCACAGGAGATGCTAGATACATTAGTTGTACCTATAGTAAAGAATCGGACAGGAGACATAGCAGACAAAGGGAATTATAGGCCAATCTCACTGGCAACTGTGATAGCCAAAGTGTTTGATAGTGTGCTTGACACGCACCTCAGTAGATATACAAAACTACATGACACACAGTTTGGTTTTCGTGCTGGGCTGTCTACTGAGAGTGCAATTCTTGCGTTGAAGCACACTGTCAAATATTATACGGACAGGAAAACACCAGTGTATGCTTGTTTCCTGGACCTTTCCAAAGCTTTCGACCTGGTTTCTTATAAGATCTTATGGGAAAAGCTTCGGAAGGCGGGAGTTCCTGCATCTTTAGTGTCAATATTATCTATCTGGTATGACAGGCAGAGGAACTTTGTGAAATGGTCCAATGCCTTGTCAGACCCTTACAAACTCAAATGTGGTGTCAGGCAGGGATGTCTTACTTCCCCGAAGTTATTTAATATATATGTTAACCACCTGCTTGTTGAGCTCAGCAGCACTCATGTAGGATGCCATATAGACGGAGTTAGTGTAAATAACCTAAGTTACGCAGACGGTATGGTGCTGATGAGCCCCACAGTCAGTGGAATTAGGAAATTGCTCACCATTTGTGAAAGATACGCCGAGCAGCATGGGTTAAAATATAGCCCAACAAAGACTGAGCTGTTGGTATTTAGAGGAAGAAATAAAAGACCCTCAAATGTCCCTCCCGTAGAACTAAACGGTTCACCTCTGCAGAGGGTAACACAATTTAAATATTTGGGCCATATTGTTACGGAGGATCTTAAAGATGACGCGGATATGGAAAGAGAGTGCAGGGCGATAGCTGTGAGGGGAAACATGATTGCTCGCAGGTTTGCTGGTTGTTCAGTACCGGTTAAAATAACGCTTTTTAAGGCGTTTTTTCAAATATTTTACACCAGCAGTCTGTGGGCTAATCATGCCCAAAAAGCTGACAACACACTGCGCATTCAATATAACAATGCCTTCAGGGCGCTGTTGAGGCTTCCGCGTTACTGTAGTGCGTCAGGGATGTTCACTGACGCACACACGGACGATTATTTCGCGATCATGCGCAAGAAAGTGGCATCAATGATGCGCAGGGTGAGGGGGAGCAGCAACAGCGTACTGAAGGTTTTTTCAGATAGGTTAGAAGGGCCTACAATGGATAGGTTTATCAAGCTACATGTCAGACATGTAGCTTGATAAATCTTCCTCTAATTGAATACTGTGTTTTTTTTTGTGTGCTACTACTAACATAGTTTGTAAGTTTTTTTTTTGTGGTAATAATAACATGCTCTGGGCCGTCGATGCCTGAAAATAAACGACAGACGCGGCGGGAGGACTTTGCAAAAAGAATTTGCAAAACTATTATGCCGAAATAACTTTTGACCGAGTGAACCGATTTTAACAAAAACTTGTTTCTAAAAAATAACAAAAAAACAACCGACTTCCAAAAAAAAAACACTACAAAGCGAAAAATAACTTTAGTTTTGGAAGTCGGTGGTTTTTTTTATAAATAAGTTTTTATTTTCCACTTTTTAGTTGTGGAACCTACCCCACCCAAATTCATATACCACTACTTTCTAAGTAAATAACAATGACAGGAAGTTATTATCACATCATCAACTAAATGGAAAACACGAAAAACACACGAAACGAACATGAAAAAACGTATTATTGAAGCTAACTCAAAAACCACTCAACAGAATTTGACCAAATTTATATGCAACCACCTCAGGACTATACCCTTTCAAATAAAAACTTTGCAAAAAGGCAAATATATGTCGCGCTAAGTCGTGTCAGAAGTTTGGAAGGCGTAGTTTCATCAGGTTTAGACGCCGTCACCAACAAATTATTAAGTCAACCACACGACGACAGATCGTTGACCAAATCTGTCTTCTGACAATCAAGGCCACACATAACATACGACTCAAGTATTACATATTACCATTAAAATAATTTATAGCCAGAGTACATCTCATGAAAATTCCAATAAGCCCAAACACGGCTAGGATACATTATTTTATTACGGAGTTCCGGTGCCTACGTTCCGGCTTCATCATCAGATCAGTTCAATGCTACCATTTTCATCAGAAACATTTATTTAAATATACTTCGTCTTAGTCGCTTAACTATCTTAATCGATATATCGCCACCCATGAAATAACTATCATTGAGGAGTTCCCGTGGACATATGTGGTTTTCTGCATCAGTTCCGCTTCACCAAATGATATTTTTGAATGCAAATGCTTGACTTGTTGATGAAAATACGTAATTAATATTATTTAAATGCCTATAATATTTGCAGAGTTCCCTCAGTTCCTCATGGATTCTATCATCAGAACTGGATTTTGATAAAAATAGGACAAATCTGGAAGTATGTCCTTTCAATATAAAAAAAGAATTTTCCAAATCGGTTAAAAAAATACATACAATCGAATTGAGAACCTCCTCCTTTTTTTAAAGTCGGTTAAAAATAAAGACTAAAATGTTACCTCAAGAAGTCAAGATACGAATTAAAACCACCTTTTCAATCCCTTAAATCTCTTAAAATGAGGTACACAAAATTTTTAATATTATTTGTGATTTCCCTATTTTACCCCCTTAGGGGAAGATTTTTCAAAAACGCTGAACCACATAATTCTTTATTTCCTACCAAAAGTATAAATTTGTATTTTCATATCCCTAACTTAAAAAATGCAGGGTTTCCCATACAAACTTTCATCCCCTATATCACCCCTGTTGCAAAAAAAAGCAAAAATAACCATTTTTGAGACAAAAAGTAGCCTATGTTCTTCCCCAGGATGCCATCTATCTACTTGCCAAATTTCATCGAAATCCGTTCAGTAGTTTAGGCGTGAAAAGGTAACATACAGACAGACAGACAGACAGACAGAGTTACTTTAGAATTTATAATATTATATAGTAAAGTAATATAGTAAATATAGTAATATAGTATATATAGTATGGATTTGAAACCGGACTATTGCTCTACAACGTAAATAATGCAATGAATGTAGTTGAACTGTCAAAATGAAAGGCATTGCCATCGTAAGCAGACATTCAGAACGACTGTAAACGTGACACTCAATTAGCCCGCAGGTGTCACTGCTACTGGGCACGCCACAATTGCGGCGATAAGTCTCCTCTTTGAGGAGTGCCTGGAGAGGCGCCACGGCGTCCTCACCTTCCGCCTGACGCAGGTCCTCACCGGACACGGGTGTTTCGGGAGGTACCTGTTCCGGATAAGGCAGGAGGAAACGCCCGGGTGTCACCACTGTGTGGATCACCCGGAGGACACGGTGGAGCATACGGTGGAGGTCTGCCCGGCTTGAGCGGGGCACCGCCGTGTCCTCGTGGAAGCGATCGGTGACGGCGATCTCTCACATCCGGCTCTGCTCCAGGCCATGGTACGGAGCGAGAGTAAATGGAAAGCCATCACCTCCTTCTGTGAGACAGTAATGCTCGCGAAGGAGGACGCGGAACGCGTGACGGAGAGACAAGCTTTGCGCCCTCACGCCCCTAGTTGCCGCAGGAGACGCCCTGGCCGTCGGGAATTGGCAGCTTATTCCCAGCCACCGTAGGCGCGGGCTTGCGGACGGCGAGCAATGGGTAGCTCGCCGTCCGGTAAGGACTAGGCCCGAGTCGATGGCGCGTCGTGTTCCACGCGCGCCTCAAAGAGATGTCAGCACTATTGACAGGGTCCGCTAGGGCCGATGCCAGCTAGGGTTGCGAGATGTTCGAAAGAGTTACCGTGGCCCTGGCACAGACAACTGAAGGAACACGGGTGAGTTTTAGTCAGTAAACGTCTGACACGCCCTCCCGCTACGCCTAGAGCAGGAGAAGTCATTTGATGATTCCCCATCCAAAAAAAAAGGTGTCACTGCTACAACAGCTACGCTTGCTCGCTGGCTCGTCACCGAATCTATTATACGTATACGATCTTTATTTTTTCTGTAAAGAATGAAGAAAAGTTACTTGTGCTAGTACTGAGATTAAAAAATCCATTAAAAAATCTTCATTACATTTTGCAGCCCTGTTTAAGAAAGCTTTTTCCTTTAAAAAATAAATAATAAACATCAACAAAAGCAAAGACTCTCAGAACCCCACATACTCTTCAGCACGCGTACTTACAATACGTTCAAAGAAACTCGATACCATCACTTGTCTCGGGACAGTTCCACATTCCCCTGCAAATACTTCCAGCTATACAGAACTCTGCTACATAGCTAGTATACAGGGTGTCTGGTTTCGGAATAGTAAAACTTAAAGGGGAGGTAAAGACCATCAAACTGAACAACTTTTTCCCGGGGACCAACATCGTAATCGTGAAAAAAAAATCAGTCATCCCATACAAAACTTCAATACCTACTCGAACAAATGTATGAGACGACTGATATTTTTTTTGCGATTACGATGTTGGTCCCCGGGAGAAAGTTGTTCAGTTTAATGGTCTGTACCTCACCCTTAATTTTCGTCACACTGTGTACAGACACATTGTATATATAGATAGCTGCAGTATGGTGCGATCATATTAAAGTTCTTACTATTTCGCAGCGCAATGTCGTAAGGCACTTCATATAAATGGCGGATTTTAAATGGAGTTTACAAAGAATAGACGCAGTTTGACTGGCCAGGTTGTACATGTTGCCAACCGCTGTTCCGTGCTCGGTTTTTCTTGTGTAAGACGACATGGTTAGTTTGCTTCTTTCGCATGTCGTTATTACAGACACAATTAGTAAACAATTGTCTTTGAACCTATAGGGTTCATGCGACACGCAAAGATTTAAACTACTCCATGTAAAACCGTCCAACTTCAAGACTAATTCCCCTTCTCATATTTTATAGAGGAGAAACGTAAACCATTACATTTTCTCACTGCAGCACGCGTAGCATGACCAAGTTTCTATGGTATAGAAACGGGTTTTGTCGACGGATGAACAGACAGCATGAAATAGCATGGTGATGTGTCATTTTGTCTATTCTTCCGTCGACAAAACGCGTTTCTGCGGTGGTCATGCTATGCGTGCTGGTTGATGGATTCAGCCAGTCTAGGATTCCTCACAAAATTTTACATCGCCTAAAAATTCACATGTCATATACCTACTCCAGGTTTTGCAACCTAGTCATGTTTACGAAGTAGGTCTGCACATCTCCTGGCTACTACATCATTTACCCATATTTGCAACATTTGTTAAAAAGAGTATTCCATAAAGAGTGTCCGTGGAGTTTTTGCCCGTTCTTCTTGAAAAGAAACGGCAACAAGCTTTGGAATGTGCAACTAGCTTCATTTTTCTGTCTGACCGACACTTGACAGTTCAAAAGTGTCTGTAATTGGTTTGTTTGAAATAAATACTCTGAGTTTGAGTTTCAGTTCGACATAATTTTATCACCTAGGTACCTGTTTCAATCAGCAAGGCCTAGTTACTCAAGTCCACTTCTAAAACGCCGACGTGTCATTGAGCTTATTACACTGAGACACATAGATTAGATCTTGATTAGCACATACATACACGGGCTGACAATTAGCAAATGGTTCTAGGAACGAAATAATGTCAGGTTTAGTTAATTAAAATTAGTTTTAGCTTGTTAGTGCTGATAAAAACAACGTGGGGACGAACTAGTTCAGTGATTAAATTAAGTAATAATTGGTAATTATAGAAGGGTTGTTATTGTTAATTAATATTTGTTAGCACTTTCAGTGTGAGTTGAATTTTAAGTAATTCCGGATAGACTTTAGTGAAGATGAGTCGATAACTATGTGTCGGTACATTCAATGGGATTTAAACGATTTAATGATTACTTAGTTTTCCAACTAATTGTTTGTTTGTCTGCCCGTTACATTTACATTACATTTGACGTTCAACAAGTGCTGATTCTCAGCTTATATTTGAATAAATGACTTTTGATTTTGTTAATTTTATTGCTCAGGAACATCATCATTCTCCTGTCCTTATCCCAATTAATATCCTCTTCATCCACACTTCTCTATTAGTTGTCATCTCAGTAATCACCCTCGTTCTAGCCATTCAGCTTTTTTTGCTCAGGAACAGTCAATATTTATTTGATATGACTTCAATTACTGAATTCATAAAAACCCGACAATATCTTCTAACCTGCAGTAATAAAAATTATATCTATATCTATACATCTATACATACCAATAAATAAAATGGAGGTGTCTGTTTGTAATGTCAAAATAACAGCTTTTTCCTAAATGCATATGAAAGTATATACGGTACTTATAACAAAAAACTTTTTTTTTAATTTTTTGTCTGTCTGTTTGTTCCGGCTAACTTCCGAAACGGCTGAACCGATTTTGACGGGATTTTTACTGGCAGATAGCTGATGGTATAAGGAGTAACATAAAAAATAGGGTTCCGCGCAAAAAAATAAAACCTTTGAAATTGAGAACAAAATCCGCTTCAAATAGGGAAGTTGTTATTCGACATCCACACGAACTTAGTCGCGGGCACAGCTAGTCGATTATAATCGAAAAAGTTATCCCCATACTAAAATACAATCCATTACAAAACTATCGTTGGATAACAGTTAACACAAAAGTAACACTGCGCTTTCAGATTCCTCGCACATTGCCGGTACAAAATACCTACAGTCCCACACAAAGTTAAGAGCTACATTTAACGGTTACTGCCGAGTCCATAACCCATCGGCAGTAAGTGCCACTAACTCGAGCACACCGAGACATCGAACTCGAGCACTGAACACTAATACCTGCCACCTCTTCATAAGGTCATGTCACTTTATGGGCTATACAGGTTTATTGTTGTTCGAAACTGTTCGAAACATATTTACCGAAGTTACGTTACAGCAAGGAATGTAGAAGGTTCACTATCACTAAAGGCTCCTGCAAACAGGCGCGACACGGGACCCGAACCGCGCACGACTCAAAGGCACCGCTCGTCGCGCGACACGTGGTGCCTTTGTATCGCGTCGCGTGTCGCGCCTGTTTGCAGGAGCCTTAACTGTTGTGCTTTACTATCTATATCTATATACAAATAAATAAAATTGAAGTGTCCGTTTGTAATGTCAAAATAACAACTTTTTACTAAATTCATAAGAAAGTATATACGATTCTTACAACAAAAAAACAATTTTTAAAGTTTTTGTCTGTCTGTCTGTCTGTTTGTTCCGGCCAATCTCCGAAACGGCTGGTCCGATTTAGACGGGACTTTTACTGGCCGATAGCTGATGTTACGGCGGGTAACTTAAGCTACTTTTATTTTAGAAAAATAATTAGGGTTCCGCGCAAAAAAAATAAAACTCATGAAATTGTGAACAAAAAGTCGGATTTGAAACATTCTTTTTACATTTGGTAGCACAATTCTCGAGGATAGTTATAGACTATTTAACATCACGCTATGACCCTTAGGAGCCGAGCAAAAAGAAAAAAATCAGAAAGAACACTAAGCGAAAACGAAGTAATAGCGCGGGCGGGCGTTGCACGATGCAACGCGGCGGGTCGGGGGACGAGGGAGTTTTATTAAAATGTAATGTGTGTGTGTGTAATTAAATGTAGCTGTTATTTTATTACGTATCTTACGACTTCCACGCGAAAGAAGTCGCGGGGCACAGCTAGTTGTAAATAAAAACAGAGCATCGCGTGAATCGATACCATAAAGCGATTCGTCTTCGGTAGAATATTATCAGAGCCGTAGAAAGCAAGGTGATGGCGATGGTACTCTTAGACGTCTTATACTCGAGGAATCTCTACATGAAATTTAATGAGTCTCTGGCCTCTTAAGTCGATGTGTGCAAATCGGACACCCATGCAGAATGACCGTTTCTTGGTCACCGAACGCACCCCATTCTCGAAACCAATGTTTTTTTTATTTATTTAGTATTATTATCACTTTTTGTTTTAATACAGTTGAGAACACATGTAACAATGCAGTCACTAACCGCCACACTCGAGACTTTACCCAAAAACCAATGAAACACCATGACCAACAAAATTAAAATGTTTTAATCTGCCGCCATAATTTTGACTGACAGCGTTCTAATTATTGCCTCCACGTTTATACTCGTACATACAACATGTCGCGGAATTAACGCACAACCTCTTAAGGGGGCATTGTACTCATAATTATGAACAGCTTTTAAAATATAACATCACGCCTTGTTTCCCCGAAGGGTTAGGCAGAGGTCTACCTATAGTACACCAACAGCTTTTACAACGAGACCAAACCTGAAGTCGCGAAAAACAAATCAGCTGTTCCCTATATTATGTTCGCATTACAACTTGTCAAAATTTAGTGAACAACAGATTTTCTTTCGCGATTTCAGGTTTGATCCCATAGTAAAAGTTGTTCATAACGATGAGTAAATGACCCCATAAGAGGTTGTGCGTTAATTCCGGAACATACATCTGTGGCCGCCACAGAGTATACATACCTACTGGTTCTTTTGCCCTTACAGTGACAGTTCCTTGGCTTCCAACAACTAGACCTCATTGTTCACTCAGCCCCGAAGCTTCTGCTCATATTATTTCCTGCTCCACCTTACATAAACTGTTATGTATGTAAATATGATCCAAGTTTCGACTACGTGGATTAGGGTTACTGTACTCCGGCTCAAGCGTAAGATAAGAGGAGATTGAAACGTTTAGGATATCAATGATTATGATCTAACTCGAGATTTAAGTACTATTGTAAGTTACGGAAGCCATTTTGTGTAATGCTGCTAAGTTATGAAAGTCAAGTAAATTGAAGAACTTAAATTGAAACCGGTTCGAGGGAATGAAATAAGTATTTTTATTTTTAGTAATTAAATATATTCACTTATACATAGTTCAAGATATTAAGGACATAGATTTTCGGAATAACCATTTTCTAAGTCAAGTTTGTGACCCAGCTGCAGACCTCTAGAACCCTTTTAGGCCAGCACATCTGTCTGCAAGATGACGGCAGACAGAATAAGGACCCGCCTGAAAACTGGTATTACTAGTTAGGTATACCTATTTTTCCAACGTTATTATTACTTAAATATCTTAAGTTATTATAATAGGGAAGCTTATTCACAGGTATATATTGTAATATACACAAATCATAAATACATATACAATCACTAATTATCTAACTATACAAGGATACTTCGGCGTCGAAGTACTCGTCAGCATCGCTGTCATCTGGAAACGTGCCCAGAAGACTGGCAGCATTACCACGTTGAATGGCAATGCTAATTCTTTGGCCACAGAACGAGCCAGTCCTCTGTTCACGTGAAGTGTCGACCAGTCAGCGAGAAATTTCCTTAAAAAGGAGACGCGCACGACACACGAAACTTTATATCACTTCAAAATAATGAGGTCATAAAAATCGAATCTAAAAACATATTCTTTCCAAGAAATCCACCATCTCGTTATATTCAAACGAATCTGACAAATGATAGGAAAATATTTATATTTCAAGTAATGGAAAATATCGTATTTTAATCATGTATCAACAGTAGGGATCTGATCCTTCTAGCTTCGGGTCTGGAGTGAGCCGGTGGTTCGGAAGACAAATAAGGTTGGAACGAGTGTTTAACCTTACCCTCACATGGTCCGGTGGCGCGGGGCTCTGATTAGAGGCACATGGACCATCCTTTTATTTGGCTACCCTCCGACGTCGCCGGAGGCTTCCACGAGACTTTGATTACAGAGCTATGAAATGTTCGAGATCGCCTCAACCGTCAACCGGTGATCAAAACCATACGTGCTTACTTCCATGCATGTAAGCCTACGTACTTAAGTCTTTGTTGGCACGTCTCTTAGGGAGCGGTCATGTTGCAAGTAATGTAATGGCTAACCACTAGTTAGCTATTATATTTCCATCTCGCTCCAACCTTGCAAATTAAATTACAGTTTAGCTCTTCTTAAGCTATTAGTGGCAAAAGCAGCATATAATACGATTCCTACCGGCTTCCCTTCGAAGGTTGCCATCAGCAACACTACCGCTATTGTAAAATGGCACAGTCAGTAGTGTCATGATTGCCAAGAAATATAGTTACTCTACGGTATTTAATTCACCACAACACTCGAACAGCAAAAATGCCTTTTATTAGCTTTGAATTTCCAGGCCGGTGCAGAGGGTGCACTTGCACCGGCAAAGATTGGGGGGCGGCAAGCCACCAGCCAGTTTTTCTTCAAAATAAATTCAGAAAATGACAAAATACAAAATCCGTTTAGGCTGCCTCACCTTGTATCCGTCATTTCCTTTGACAATGTACCATTCGACAAAAAAAAAGAAACTTCATATTATTTGTTGAAAAATTTTGCCTAGAGGGCGGCGTACCGAGCTGCCCTTTAAAATGTGAATCCGGGGCTGTGAATTACAACCACAAAAAAAATGTTCTAAAACAACCCGGCGCCAAAACTTCATAATCGGGAACTGAAAATTCATACAATAGCGATCCCGTCATGACGTCACTTTAGGTCACGTGGCACTGATTGATAATGGATGAGAGCAAACCGCTGTACAACGAGTTACCATATAGAAAGATAATAATATGTATATGTAGAAAAAATGCGTCAGCGAGAACGAGATGGAGGAATATTGCATATTTTAATTAGTTTTCGCCTGTTCAGTTGTATTATATTCGATGCTTCATATTCCTGTAATAATTTTAGAATGATAGTACCTAGTTTAGTTGAGTTTATTTCTCTAAAACATTGAAAGTTTTGTTTGTGTAGTGATAGCGTCTTTTTAGTTCTGCTATTTGACGATAGATGGTGTAAAATTAATTGAATAAAAGGCTTATTTTTAAGTTAATAAATTAATTTTTACTTTATTGATAAGTAAGTTAAAACCGTCTTCGCTTCGGCTTCTCTCTTACAAAAATTCACATCTCTCCGCTGTAAACTATTGAATAGCTACTACTAGTTAATAGCTCTCAATTTGTCCGCGCCCTTAACATTTTAATTGGAATTTTCCAGATCAAACATAATATCTTGGCACGGGTAGACAACACGAGTAAACCTTAATTAGAGAATCCCTCATCATCGCTTTATGTTGCTAACCCTTAAATGGCGGCTAAGATTATAGCTAAGGTCAGGGCTAGTTGTTTAGGTTACAGCAGCCTGTGTCTAGTCTACATCAAATGTATTAGTCGCGCTTTTCTCTTTGGTGTCACACGTCGAATAATTAGTTGCATAATTATGTCAACGTGTATTTAACGTGTACTAGGTGTATTAAAGAAGCAAGACCTATTATGTATTATAGAAGTATGTGATGAGGTCCTGTTCAGCGATTATACAAGGTGTAACATAATTAACGCACAACCTCTTAAGGGGTCATTGTACTCATTTATGTTCGCATAACTCGTCAAAATGTAGGGAACAGCAGATTTTTTTTGCGATTTCAGGTTTGGTCCCATAATAAAGGTTGTTCATAATGATGAGTAAAATGACCCCTTAAGAGGTTGTGCGTTATTTATGTTACATCTCGTATATGTGTCGGAAATACGTTAGTCGTTATTTGACCAATGGGGACGCCTGCGCCACCAAGCGGCGCTCGACAGAGTCTACAACATAACGCTCGTCGACTGGAGTTAAGCAGAGTTTGTAGAGCAGGGAACACGTTTACAAACTGTCGCGCGTAGTACTCAACTGACAAACTATTTAAAATAGTCTCGCCCAAAAAACTTTTAAGTAGTTTTCTATCTCATAAACAACATCAAACGATCCAAATATTGACAGTACAAGAGATAAAAATAAACTAGTCTGAAGTCTAGACAGATCTTCTGGGTAAGCTCGCTCCATCGTCGACTTTGTCTCTGTCATCTCTGACCTAGACTAGAGTCAAGAGCAAACCCATCTATATAGGTACTATCGTATATAGGTACTACTCTGTCAAGAAAGTACAGGGAAAATATCAATAATACACAAAATGTTAGTTGTTCATCCTTTTATCACCTTCAAAGTGTGCGCCTTCAGAAACGATACTCTTACGCCAACGAATAACCCAATCATCAAAACATTTTTTAACGCATTTTTTGGAATCGACTTCAACTCGCCGCGAATTCTCGGTTTCTCGGTTTCGGCTCAGTTGGAAAGCGCCATTCTGAAGCTTGTTGAGTGGTTTGCATGTCAAACTCGTAAACTCTCATAACCAGTTACAAAGCTTTTTTAACACTTCCTGCTTATTCATACACCACACACACACACACGACACGTACACATGACACTTGCACACAACACACACATAGCACATATACACGACACATACACTTACCAAATGCACACTAGAGAGGCTGTACATTTTTAATCAAAAATGTATTTTTTATAGTTTTGTTTCATTATATTATTAACTTTCTTTTCTTTTTGTACCCAACGATACCTACTTACCCAATGTAACTCCGTACTAGTTTGTATAAATTAGAAAAAATAATAATAGAGAGAGCCCCGGCACCCTTAGCACAAGTTTAACCTTACCTTGGGTACCAGAGAAGACAGTGATTTATGCAATTTAAAAGCAATATTGTCACAGTACTAACCTATCGCCGTTATGTAAAATGTGTTGGAAATACAGTTATTGTATGTTAATTATTGTTTTTTGTTATTACGAGCTGTTGCCCGCGGATTCGCCCGCGTGGACTTCCCCATTTAAATCGGATATTGTTCCCAAATTCATGGGTTTTAATTTTTTTTTTCTGAAATGAAAGTAAGTCAAAGTTACTTCTTATAACATCAGCTATCTGCCAGTGAAAGTCCTGTCAAAATCGATCCAGCCGTTTCGATGATTAGCTGGAACAAACAGACAGACAGACGACAGACCGACAGACAGACAAAAAAAAAACTTTTAAATTGTTTTTCTGTTATATACTTAACGTATATACTTTCCTAAGCATTTAGTAAAAAGCGGTTATTTTGACATTACAAACAGACACTTCAATTTTATTTATTTGTGTAGGATGTATAGAAGATGCATCTAGAAGATATATAATTCACGGTTAAAATGGCAGGGGGTGACATGCACACTCAATAATGGGCCCCCACAAACGGTCGCTACCACATATTGACATGGCGACAAGGGGGCAACATATCCTGAGGTGCTTGAGGACTGGAGAGGTCTTCCACGGCTATCATGGCTATCATGACAATCCTGGAAGTACGATCAACATCCCTACCAGCATCTTACTTGAATACTTCCTTCCTCTGAGCACGTTTGCTCTTGCGAATCTCCACTCAAAACAGCCAGTAAAGATAAGAATGAGGTGGGAGCTCAGTTTCTCGTCAGTGTTCACTCTGGCCAGTCAGTAAAGGCAAACCGGAGGTGATCTGGAGGGTCCGTGGGGTCGCTACTGCCCAACAGCTCGCCACATGCTGCCCTGCGGGTTTATGTATCTCTCTTGGTCTGGCTCCTCATCCTAGACTTGTTTTGACAAAGTAAACTTTACTTTAAGATCTAGAGTTCGGAGCAAGCCCCACCACGACGTTAACGTAGAGATACGGCGGTGGGGACATTTAGAAATGTCCTATTATTATTATAACGTTGAACCGGAATTTTTCAAACATATTATGAAGCAATGGATTAGCAATTACCTTCAGAACCTTTTAGATTGTGATTGAAAGTGTGTTACACAGTTAGGGTGCAGGTCTTTTGCAAAAATCCTAGGATGTTCGCAAAGATTCGATTTTTTCAATTTATCCTGCGACATAGGATAGCTATTAAGCCTGCCCACAGCGCCCCTGGCGGCAGCCGCACTAATTACAAGGTAGTAATGGACTGAGAGACACTGGACCCGCTCTTATCGCATCACTTCAGACGGATTTTAGGTTTACATAGCTCTAGATGTCTGAGCGATGTTTCTGAGTTAGACAGTTTTTAAGGATCCGTACCCAAAGGATGCCAACGGGACTCTTTTACTAAGGTTCCGCTGTCCATCCATACGTATGTTCGTCTGTCACAGGGCTGTATCTTTTGAACCGTAATGGGTAAACACTTGAAATGTTCACAGAGTGTGTACTACTATGTAATGGCCGCTGTAACAATAAATAAAATAAAGATAAAAACCAAAGGGTACCCACACAGGGTACCCGCACAGGGTACCCACACAGGGTACCCACACAGGGTACCCACACAGGGTACCCACACAGGGTACCCACACAGGGTACCCACACAGGGTACCCACACAGGGTACCCACACAGGGTACCCACACAGGGTACCCGCACAGGGTACCCACACAGGGTACCCGCACAGGGTACCCACACAGGGTACCCGCACAGGGTACCCACACAGGGTACCCGCACAGGGTACCCACACAGGGTACCCACACAGGGTACCCACACAGGGTACCCACACAAGGTACCCACACAGGGTACCCACACAAGGTACCCACACAAGGTACCCACACAGGGTACCCACACAGGGTACCCACACAAGGTACCCACACAGGGTACCCACACAAGAAACGTGTTATTTTACTAAGTATTTAAAAAATATATATTTAGTGTTAAATATGTCTGGTGGTACAGAACCCTTCGTGCCACTCGCACTTGGCCGGTTTATTCTTTCGGTTGCTGCTTCAAGGGCGATATCGTTGTAATATTTATTAGGTAACTAACTACTTTATATAAGGTTGAATATTTTTCTTTCCGTGTATTATATTTTTAGGTAGTTCCACACCGCCTCGTTGATCAAATGATATAGCAAACTCGAATATACCTTGGATTTTATTTTCTTTGAACATGTTTCTTTGAGCGATGTTTTTGGATTTCAGATATTTTTCTTTTCTGTAAGGTACCCTATAGTCTAAGATCCGGCTGCAAGATTACTACGTTCATCTAATTTTTAATCAAAATCTAATTTTTCCTTATATTTGTGAATGGGAGAATATATTTTGGCCGAGATGCCTATCAACATGTGGCCGCTAGTATTTTTAATTAATAAATTTATCAGAAAAAATTTCATTAACTTAACATAACACCACGCCTTGTTTCCCCGAAGGGTTAGGCAGAGGTGTACCTATAGTACACCCACATTTCGCCAGTTATGTTTAAGTCCCATGTAACAGGGGGCGAGCCTATTGCCATCTACCGGGCACAAATCCAGACTCTGGGCTGCTACGGACAAATTCCATATAGAAAAACCCAATAACACGTTGCCCGACTTGGGAATCGAACCCAGGACCTCATGCTCAGCAGTAGCGCTCGCGACCACTAGACCAACGAGGCAGTCAGTTCATTAACTTGTTTTTTTAAATAAAATATAATCCACTTCACAGCAATATTTGTAAATAACTTGAAAAGTTATGGTTGCATTGCGCACTTGGCATCCTGGAAAAATCGAGGGAACTCTTTAAATATTATAGGCACACCTATAGCGATTTGGGTATTTTTTATAATAACTTGTGCATTTGCTCTTGGAAAGCACTACTTGGTGAAGTGGAACTGATGATGAAGAGCACAGATGACCAACGGAACTACTCAATAATAAGTATTTCATGGGTTGCGATTCGATTACTCTGAAATGATTGCTAAGCAATATAAGCTCGTCATAATGCATATGGTGAAGTGGAGCTGGTGGTGAAGTTGGTACTTACTGGTCGGAGAACTCCTCAACAATTAACGTCCCTGCATCGGGAAAAGCAATATTTTATAAAAGGTGATGAGCAGTTGTCATTAGGCTATTGTAACTTATATAAATTACAAACCGACCCACTAAAAAGAGAAAAATAAAAACTTTTTTGCAAAAAAAAGAAACAACCGACCTCCTAAAAAAACACTACAAAGTGAAAAATAAATTTAATTTCGTAAGTCGGTGGCCAAAACCTAAAATACAGATCCAAAGACACCGATTTCCGAAATTAAATTTATTTATTTATTTATTTAACAGTTTATGTACACACATATAAACAAACAAGAAGAAAGGAACAGAAAAATACGTACAAAGCTGATGCTACGCTAGGTGGTGGTGGTGGTGGTGGTGAGTTATTTTTTACTTTGTGGTGTTTTTTTTGGAGGTGGGTTGTTTTTTTTTTTGTCATTTTATAAAGAAATGATAACTTGTTTTTTTATTTCAAAATAAATGTCTTGTTATGTTATGTAATTTTAAATACAACTAAACTATAATATATTAAAAATTTTGAGTATTATTATAAAGTTGTTCCTGCTACTGTTTGCGCCGTTGATTGAGATTACTAGGTTTCGACACATGCGTAATGGCTTTAAAAACTCGTAGAGCTGGCGATTGCCATTCTCGTCTGACGAGCGGTGTTGCGCACGAGCTCTCTTTCACTCTAATCTACTCAATACTTGATTGCATTCCACAATGTTATACATTGCTTAGGTGGTAAACATTAGCTAAAGAACAATCGTGGACCCTGTCGGGCACAGCAACAGAAAGATATGAGGACTTATCGGCAGGCAGCAAAAAGTAAACGTTAACGGGGCGACTTCCTCGGGATCTCTAGTTAAAATGGGCGTGCCTCAAGGTTCAATTCTTGGCCCTTTCCTATTTCTAATTTACATTAATGACCTTCCTTACATGATGGCTAACTTATCGGATATAATTCTATTCGCTGATGACACTTCGCTTATTTTTAAAATAGATAGAAAAGATACGGATGTCTTACATGTCAACGATAGTCTGGCTATTCGTTCGAAATGGTTTGCAGCTAATGATCTTTTACTTAATGCGAAGAAATCTAAATGTCCTTAGTTCTCATTACCAAATGTATTCCAAGTGGATCTGAATTTAAAACTTGATGGCAAGAAACTAGATGCTATTACGGAAACTGTATTTGAAGGATTTATTCTAGATCCTAAATTGCAATTAGGCGCCCACATTAGAGCTATTTCGGATAGATTAAGTTCAGCTGCATATGCAGTACGAAAAATAAGGCAATTGACTGATACAGCCACAGCTAGGTTAGTATACTTTGCTTATTTCCACAGTATTATGTCTTACGGCGTTCTGCTGTGGGGATCGGCAGCTGACGTAGATTCAATGTTCATTTTACAAAAGAGGGCAATTCACGCGATCTATAAAATGGGTCCTCGTGAGTCCCTTAGAGACAAATTCAAATTAATTTATATACGAACTCTGCCTTCTCTTTATAGTACTCCCTTTCTTCTCCTAAAATTATTTGTCCGAAAATCATTATCCATAACACGTTTGCTATAAACTTCAGTAACCATAATGTTCAAAATCCCGAAATTTTGTTTAACATAATTATCTTTAGTTCTAAAAGTATTCTGTCATAATATCGAGTACTATAATAATTGAATCCCCTAATTTTACATGACCTAAAGTCATATGTCCTAAGTATTGTGTTAAATAATGTGTATTATTCCGAATGTTCATTTACAATATTTTTTTTAATCCTAAAACATTAGCTAAAAATTAGGTTCGCAGAAACGAATCGCTGTAAATCCGACTCCACGCAGTCTTGTCTGCTCTACCCTTAGAGTGTAATTTAAAATCGCGGAGGGGCGAGGTGGCCCGCGAGTTGAGGAGCAGGTGGTTGTAACACTCGCCGCCGCGGCTGAGCGTTAAACCCATCTGCGACGGTAAACTCGTGTGGGACCGCCGGAGCCGTGACAGAAACCATGCCTGCTGCATGTTGCATGCTTGCTTGCATGCTTGCTTGCATGCTTGCTTGCATGCTTGCTTGCATGCTTGCTTGCATGCTTGCTTGCATGCTTGCTTGCATGCTTGCTTGCATGCTTGCTTGCATGCTTGCTTGCATGCTTGCTTGCATGCTTGCTTGCATGCTTGCTTGCATGCTGCATGTTTGCTTGCATGCTGCGTGTTTGCTTGCATGCTGCATGCTGCGTGCTTGCTTGCTTACAAAAACCACATGTTCACAATCAACTGCTTTATTGAGTAGTCTTAATTAAAATGACTAATTTTAATTCGTAGACAGATTCTAAGCTAATTTTATATTAGCTGCGATTGCCTTCAAAAAATCACATTTGGCATATTCTGATTGTTTTTTTTTAAAATAAACGATAAAAAAAAACGATTTTATGTCTTTTGTATATTATTGATTGTAATATTTATGACAAACTGATTTAGGACATATTATATTTAGGGATTTCAATTTTATGGCATGTGATATTATGTGATATTAAGTTCGGGTAAGTTATCATTCGGACAAATGATGATTAGGACAAAAAAAGTTATGGCACTTTAAATTATGGATAAAAAAGTTAGGTGACACAATAGAGAACCTCTCTTTATATCTTAAGTATTAGTAGTTTTTGTATGTTCGCAAAAACTTTGGACTTTTCAAAATAAGAAGCGATTTCCATAATATATAGGTAAATACACGTAGTAAACATGAAATTGTGATACCCAAATTTAGATTTACTAAAACAAGCAAGTCATTTCTTATAAACAGTATCCGCTTTTATAACAAGTTGCCAAAGTCAGTTATAGAACTTAGCGATGGAAAGTTCAAAACCCACATCAAACGTGTCCTTATTAAAAAAGCATATTATAAGATTAAAGACTACATTGAAGACAGAGAAGTTTGGCGCTAATTCCTTCTGCACATGTGGCTTCCCTGGTACCTTATTAAGAGCATAACTATGTATATAAGTAAATGTCTACTAACTGCTCCAAAATTACTTTAATTTAATTTTTTTTACATGCTTCCATGATATTGTAAGCATAATACCAGCTTGCTGCACTTGACTCGGTGGAACGCAGAGCAAAAAGGCTTATTGGCAACAAGACGTTCGTAGCTAGGCTTCCCAGCCTGGCTCATCGACGTAAGGTTGCTTGCCTGTCGGCCTTCTACAGACTGTACTTCGGAGTGTCCGCAGGAGCTCCACGACCTGATCCCACCATCACCCTTTTACTACCGGACTACCAGACGTACTGCAGGGTAACATCCGCACTTGGTTGATAAGTCGTACTAAGCGCTTTTCCTCCACATTTATTATACGCATAGCCAAAGTGTGGAACTCTCTGCCAGCGTCTGTGTTCCCTTTCACATATAAGCCTTCAAAGCAAGAGTGAACAGGCATCTTTTGGGCACGCTCGTTCCATCATAGACCCTATCCATCGCTTTCCATCAGGCGTGATCGAGGTCAAGAGCAGGCCCATTCAGATATAAATATATATATATATACATACATTATGTATATACGTCATGAACCTATAAATATAATTGGAGGTTGCATCCAAGTGCGCAATGGCAACAATAACTTTTCAATTTATTTATAAATATTGCTGTGAAGTGGATTATTTTATTTAAAAAACAAGTTAATTAATTTTTTCCAGAAAAAATAATTTATACTATTTTAATTAAAAATTATAGCGGCCACATGCTCACAATTCTCAATTTTTTATTGCATACCATAATGTATATAGTTAGTCAGAAATTATTATTATATTAGTCACAATTATGGACCCTGTCGGGCACAGCATAGATCAAATAGGAGAGAGGAGGAAGAAAATGGCGGCTTTTTATTATTAGTTTAGTAGGTAGTGAGTTTTACTGTGTTATTAATACAGAATTGAATTTAAGTATTATAATAATTGTTTTTTTTTTATTTATATACATTTTTTTATTTAGTATCATTGTAAAAATATGTTAATAGGCACCTCGACAAAAATATATTCCCGCATTCATAAATTTATATGTAAAAAGTAGATTTTGATTAAAAACTAGATGAACGTTGTAGTCTGGCAGCCGGATCTCGTACTACTAGTAGTTATTATGCCTAACTCTATCGTTATAATATTTATTACATTCTGTTGAGTAAGATATTTTCTAGACGTAAAAATAATATTTTGACACGTGATGGTAACATTTATACTTACGCACATTGATCAAATGCAAATAAGGTTGCTGGTGTGCACCAAATGTTGTACCACATTACTTAAAGGCTCTCTTACTGCTATTATATGAAACTCATGACGAAAATTACCAAACTAATACCGGTAGTTTGTTAATGTTTGTCATGAGTTACTATCAAGACCTAATTTCAATATAAAAAGAACGACAATTAACAACCACGCTTCCATACGGATAGCTAACAATTCTCCATATTTCATTAATAGGTATTCTCTCTTATTAATATTTAAATCTGACCCAAATACTGCGATACCCACAGTGTATACGTGTACAACTCGTGAGATAGCGACAAGCTCCGCGTGCTGACGTAATGAATGCAAACAACATTAATCTGTGTCACCACTCTAGGTCTTCATGGTTCTAGTATTTTTATTTTACCCTAAAATCTTTTGCTCTTAAAATCTCGAGGGAGCACTATACGTAATGTTTTAAAATTTACATTATTATAGAAATAACATAGAACAGTAAAAATGTGTGGTGTTGATTGGTTTGTTAGTCCAATTTCAAAAACGTCAAGAATCTCGCTCATATTACTTTAGAAACAATCATTAAATTGAGTGGCAATAGGCTTGCTCCCTAATACATGGGACTTAAGCATAACTGGCGAAAAGTGGGTGTACTATAATAGGTACACCTCTGCCTAACCCTTCGGGGAAACAAGCCGTGATGTTATGTTATGTTATTAAATTGAGTATTTGTTGAAATATCTAAAAATACCACCCACTCATTTTCTGGTTACAAAGCTACCTTTGCCAAATGATATTGAAATCGATTTTGTAGAATATCAGAAGACAACCCCCCAAAAAAAAGAAAAGAAGACTTACTTCACAATTACAATATTCTGAATATTAGAATCCCTACACTACGTATCACTAAAGAGACAAGCAACATCACTCATTCCAGCCTTTGCAAGTAAAAAATTGTTTCACGCTCACAAAAATACGCTGAGGGAGCTGTGTTCGACTCAAACAGAATGCAGTGTCAGCACTTTTATTTGTACAAAGCATGGTATAGCTACGTAGGTATAGTACGTCATGCTAACGACTCCTTACTGATGGGTGAACGGATATGTCTGGCTCTGTTTTCTGTTTTAATTAGATTTATAACTTTTTGTTCTTTTTTGCAACGTTGTACAGGGAGAAAGTTTGGAAAGGAAAATGCTATTGTTTATTAGTATTTACCACGCCAGAATTATTAGAAAGACAAAATGGGAGAGGGTTAAAGTACTGATAGAATGCCAGAACACGTGGAGGAAGGATTGTTGAACGTCAACTAAGCAGCTAAACAGCACCCTGATTGCGTAACACACTATCAGTCACAATTTGAATGATTTTGAAGCATATTGCTTCATTGTTTCATATGTTCGAAAAACATGTCTGCTCAACAACGTAAATAACGCAATGAATGTTATTGAACTGTCAAAATGAAACCGATTCCTACTGTACATAAGTTACACAATTGCCCCACAGGACAAAAATGGACACAACATTTTTGTAGAATGTGCAATAAAATGCGGGACCGCAAATATATAAACAACATGAAGTTTTTCCTCGATACAACCGCAAGTATCCCACAAAAAGATAACAGAAAAATTAATCCTACCCTCGTCTTCCAAATTGCAGACACACCATTTTAATTCTATACCATCAAGGATACACCAATAAAGCACCCTCGACGTTGACGAAATTCAACGCTGTGTCTTTGTAATAGGGGTTCCCATTACAAAGACACAGCGTTGAATTTTGTATGATTTATTAAAATTAACTCGTTACACCGCGCGGACGACGCCGGAATAAAAAAATATATAAATGGCTACTGATTAATCAACCCCCTTTCGGCTTCATCCGAATTTGCCACAAGCACCCGTGCGGCTGCGGTAAACGTTTCCAGAATACTGTTAATACGATTACCTACCTATAAAGTTACATTTTAAAGTTATTTATTCATCTGGGAACGAGCGGTGAATATTAATGTGCCGAGTTAACTGTTAGTTTAAGTCGTAATCAGTTTTTAGATGCTTTTAGCCTTTGGTTGCGGCTTGCGGTGTATTAAAATTTTCCTTTCGTGAGAATTAATTTTCTGTATATTCAATTAATTATTCTTATTTTCAAAGAGTAAGTACTAATTAAGGGTCATTAAATCTTAATATTTCTAGCTTTAGTAATAAATGTGTTAAATTTTTCATTTTTCATGCAGAGTAAGCTTTTATATCGGGTCATAAAATGTTTGACGACTTTATGAATATTACCGGGTTTGTATGTTTTAATTAAACTGAATACTGCCAGTAACAAAAAACTTTGGCGAAGATATAACTGTACACTCAACGCAATTAAATGCAATTAACAGACTTCAGGCGATCTACAAGAGCGCGAGTAATTAGTCATATTGTCCGTTAATCCATTCTCGCGACAAAAAAGCAGCATAATTTTAGCACTAAATGAAAATCTTTCCGAGTTACCTAAAATCCTTTTCTGTAAGCCGTTGATTGGCTTTGAAAGGATCCCTATAACTTAATCAGAGTGACTAATTAGTCTGGACGAAAAGCGGTGCGATGGGGACCGGTCGCCTGGCAACAGACGCTACCAGCAACGAGCAACGGTAGCTATTCATAATTTGTGTAAAAACCACGCGTTCATTAGTGAACGAGCCCTGGTTTGATAAAGTGGTGCAGGGGGTGAGTGTGAGCACGAGTGTATGTGCAGAACGTTTGGTTGCGATATTTTCGATAAAAAAAGATTTTAAGACCTAGGTATGTGTTATAAAATATACATAAATGATTTTAATCGTGGTATAGTGAAAAATAAAGCAAAGCCATCTTACATTGCGTTCTAATTAGGTATGCAGTTATACAGCAGGTAAACAAAAGCTTTCATGGAATGCAAACATTAATATAGACTAACAATCAAAACTATCATCAATAGGTATTGATCATTTAAAATAACAAAGCTCTAAAACATCATTTATATTTTATAGAGATTAATAGAAATCCTATTTTCTATTCATAAATAATTTTAACTAACCGCTCTCGATCGAAAACATTTTCACGAATTTAAAAACGTTAGCCACAACGCTGCACCAATAAAGCCAATCTGCCTTTTCATTAATAAAATCCCAAATATTCCCGCAATAGGCCGCATGCCAACAATTGGTTTCGGCCTAATGCGGCGAACAATTGCCGCGCACTCGGCTCGGGGCGACAGAAAGCCGACGCTATCTCCGGTGGCCGAGTGTTTTTGCTGAGCAGCTACTTACCGCTTTTGTGAGCCAGCCCATCGGATGGAAACCCGCGATAAATGCCTAAGAAAAATTTCCGGCGGTTTTTGTGGCACGACGAATGGATCTGGGAAATGGCGTCGCCGAATCGCAGATACCATCTTTTTTGTTGAAACGCACCTGGGATATCTGGGTTTTTCGTCTAAATAGGGATGGGCTGTGTTGCTGAGTGATGGTGTGAGGAGCCGAGTGAAATATTATGCGTCCTTATTTACGTATTTGGGGATAATGAAATGAATTGCCTGACATTGTCCGTCTGATTGAGTTTTGGTGATCTGAATGGTTTTACGGTTGTATGTTTTTCGACTTTAGATCAGGCCAAAGTTATTGGTCTAAAACATATTGATACAACAACGATTTTCCATATAGTAAAAATATTCTCTCTGCATTGTACTCTAAACATGCTGTCGTTTTTGTCTATCTTTTGAAAAACAAACGCCTGTATCCACGCCAACACCTGTACCTATCGATTCCCAACAAAATAAAAGCCCAAAGCAATAAGTACTCTAACAAACTCAAAACAAAAACGAAATTCATTTACCGATAATCACAAAATGCAATTGAAAAATATAATATTTAGGTCCACACAGACGGGGTTCTGCTGCGCTACGTTAAAAGTTGGGAGTTCATCGACCCGGGAGCTGCGAGTGTTGCGACCAAGCAAATATTAACTTTTGTCTTACAAGGGTTCAGTACAAAAGAAAACAGTTATATTATATATTACAAGTTTGCTAAGAATTTTACTTTTAAAACCGTTGCATAGTAGATGTGTGTGCAAAGCGACTCGACTCTATTATGTTTTTGCTTTTATAAAGACTTAAGTATTTTTTATTTTCCATTCAGATTAGATTTTGGTACTACCTATTTCTGTTTAAATTTATTTCTCATAAGAACTCACAGTTCGCTTATAGTGAGATACAAAGTAGTAAAAATGATGATACAGTACAATACAAATTCCTCCAGAGTATTAGAAGTTATAATGTACATACATGTTTCTTAAGTTTATACTTAAATGACGATGCTTGCTTCCTTTGTTTTCTTGTGATTACTTAGTATTCTTGAATAAAAGAACCGCAATCCACTCATTTTCATGCGTAGCATACTTATATGAAGGTTGGTGAAAAGCAGTTCATTAAAAAAACTGGAATTATTAATATATTATAATTATTAATATTCAGACTAACCCTCATAACCACGACGCATTAGCGTCTCAAGTAAATGACTCTCCAAAACTGCAGTACGGCTTCCCTACTGTCTGAAGTGCCTTTAAGAATACACTTTAGAACAGCATTTTAAGAATATAATTGCTTCAATTAAAATAAACTGCATCAGAATTTTATGGAATTCGCTTTTATCTAAATGACAATACGGTATAATAGTTTCAGCTCTAATGTCAACAGACCAGTAGTTTTTAATCAAGCAAATATTGTACTCGTATTTTCTTTAAATATAAGAACATGGGCATTATTATAATAATACCTCACTGAATAAACGAAAACCAGACGAGGTGTCATCTCCCTTCTATTGTGATACCGATCAGCCTCTCGTTTGCTCCCCGAAGTAACTCACGTACATCCATAATACGACCACAGAGTAACAAGATTATTCATATGTATTCAGGAATTAGCCACAAACTCCGTAATCCTCTTTGCGAACCGTTGTACAGACCGCCAGTCAAGCGACGTATTCCTATAACCAATATCTAGAGGTGATTGTAGACGATGAAGCACAAAATAGAGAGATACAGAAGGTCGGCGAAAACGCGCGCACACTTAAACATGCTTCACGTACAGCGAGTGCAAGCATACTCGCGACTCGCATTTCATTAGATCGCCAAACATACGCGTCTATGTGTGCGTGCCTTGCGTGCGCCTTAAGCCCCCGTAGATAGGCGCGATGCGACAGCGCGATGCGACTCTAGTGGACCAATTTCTCTGAAAACTTCATGGAAATTGGTCAACTAACGTCGCGTCACGCCTGTCTGCGGGAGCCTTTATTTCGGTATTTGTATGCCGACCTTCTGTTTTACTATTCTGTGGATCAAGGAACATAGTTGGTATGCAAGTATGCGGCAAGTATCAGAGATGTCTTGCAAGCACGCAGTCTGCGAGACAATCTTGTTCAAGTATGCAATTTTCTGTTGGACAGTCTCCATAAAGATTATGTTTGTCGCCATCTCACTAGACAGTTTGTTATTATCGTCTCATATTCTGCTTCCACTATCACACAGTTGGGCGGAGATATTCTCTTTTGCATGTCATTCACCCCGGTTCTATGTTTTAGGCTAAAATGTTAGTAGCGAGCAGGTGTTAGACGTGACCCGTTTGATGTCGTCAATCCATCTTGCTGTAGGACGCTTCCTAATTTTCTTCTACCTTCTCTGATAAAGTTATTTAATTTCTGTTCAGCTTTAATTTGCAAATAAATACATTGGTACATACATACTCACAAAAAAGAACGTTATATTGTAAAACAAAAAAACGAAAATCGTATAGCCATTTTGCGATTCGAATTCACGTCAGGAACGTGCAGATTTCACATCGCGCCGCATTTAAAGGATCTCTAAAAACAAACGGCTACTACCAACTAGCTATTTTAAAAACCGTTGGAACCATTCCTGGTGAGTTACACCCTTCCCCTACCCCTTACACCCCTGGGTGGATGGCCGCCATCCCCACTCAGAGGATAATCGGCTATGAAAACCAATTCGAGCACTTTAAAATTATAATTAAGTTTTTGGCCTTTTTAATACTGAAGCCGTTTCTGTAATGTCGAGTTTGATAAGAATTTTGAATAGCTAGCTTGTCATCATCATCTGCCTAGCCTTTCCCCAACTATATTCAAATTCAAATTCAAATCATTTATTGTGGTACATAGGTAAAAATAAGGTGTTATAGCAAGGTAAGGTAAGTGGTAGGTAAGGTAAGGTGTAAGGTGTTATGTTTAAGGTGTTATATTGGGGTCGGCTTCCAGTCAAACCGGAAATATTGAATAGGAAATGTTGAATAGCTAGCTTGTAATGATGCAAATTTAATTGAATTGCTATCTGACTGTAAAAATTTACATAACATAACATCACGCCTTGTTCCCCGAAGGGTTGGGCAGAGGTGTACCTATAGTAACACCCACATTTCGCCAGTTATGTTTAAGTCCCATGTATTAGGTGGTGAGCCTATTGCCATCAACTGGGCACAAATCCATACTCCGGGCTGCTAATGAGAAATTCCAGATACCCAATAATCCCAATATCACTTTGCCCGACCTGGGAATCGAACCCAGGACCTCATGTTCAACAGTAGTACTTGCGACCACTAGACCAACGCGGCAGTCGAGGCTGTAAAAATTTGATGTCAATAATGAAGACAAACCCACTATATTTGCTTTGAGATTCACTATGTCAAGTTTCACCTGAAAGTTTCAGACATGTCAACTTTGAGTTCATTCCTTTAAAAAAAAAAGTAGTAACAATGGCACTTCTGTTGTGTCTCGTTTGCGACTTCACAGTGTATTTGCCAACCTCAAAAATAATGAGATCTCTTGAGTCTTTACAAATAAATTATGTAGAAGTGAAGTAATTACACTGCGACCATAACTCATTTGAAACTTTCTTGCGTAAGTGCATTCCCAGCGAGTCTCGGGCGTCGACGCAGCGTTGCAAAGCGTTGCAAAGCGTTGCAAAGCGTTGCAGAGCGATTAGCGCTGTGCAGCACGAATAGTCATTAGAAACTTTGTAATTCGTGTAAACTTACTACAAAGTAACGTTTAAATGTTTGGACGGAGTTTTTCTTATCTTTGCTATGTGAACTGTTCGTGTTTTCAAATAGTTTTTCATACGTCTGCAATACTTCGATCTATCAAAGCTGAAGCTTTGAGCATTCTTTGATTAATTTCATACATATGTATACTTTGTCTACATTTCGTTTTCCCTTCAGTTAGTTGCTATACTTACTGTACAGAAAACTTATTTCAATTGAATGAACAAATATTTATAGGTGCTCCTCATACCGGCCGCACATAACGGGTCCGTAGGAATTCCCCTCAAAGGTCTTCCAGATCGAAATGGACGTATCTACAACAAGTCTTACAACCCAATAACAAAAATAGAAATCTGTTAAAAGCATTCTTATGCTGACAATGGTCTCTCAGGTCTGACAGCTCGCTCTGGCATTGAGTGGCATGAGTACTTGGCTGCTGACCAGTCTTATATTGAACTTTATAGCCAAACAATAGCTTTTTATGTACTTAGTTTTGTTACACCAACAAAATAACGGAATTTTTATTTTCGACAACTATAATTTACTGTTGTTTGTTTGTTATTTCACGTTATCTATAAAAAGTTTCAGTAATCCCATTTTCTATGTCCAATAATGGATGACTGTATCATGGTTTTGATAAAGGTAATAGTAGTGAACAAAATCTTAATAATTATCCTTTACACAATAAAATATATCAACGCTTAAATGGTCGGCAACAACAATCTATCAACAATGCCATGAGTGCTACAACAATCTATCAACAATGCCATGAGTGCTACAACAATCTATCAACAATGCCATGAGTGCTACAACAATCTATCAACAATGCCATGAGTGCTACAACAATCTATCAACAATGCCATGAGTGCTACAACAATCTATCAACAATGCCATGAGTGCTACAACAATCTATCAACAATGCCATGAGTGCTACAACAATCTATCAACAATGCCATGAGTGCTACAACAATCTATCAACAATGCCATGAGTGCTACAACAATCTATCAACAATGCCATGAGTGCTACAACAATCTATCAACAATGCCATGAGTGCTACAACAATCTATCAACAAACTGAAACTCAAAGCATTTATTTCAAATAAACCAATTACAGGCACTTTTGAATTGTCAAAGAGTCGGTCAGTTAGTCAGAAAATTGAAGCTAGTCGCCCATTCCAAAGCGTAGATCTCTATGGAGAAGAATGGGCAAGAAACTCCACGGACACCCTTTTAAATCAAAATATTGTTACAAAATATTGGTTACATCATTCATTTTGAAATTAAGTATGTGAGAACAATGTAGAAAGACGTGCACGTTAAAAGCGTCCGCAACAAAAAGGTAAAAACCAAAAACGATTCAAAAATTAAAATAAGCCGTGGCAGCTAAGAGATGACCAGTCCCTACTGACGGCGCCCGTTCACGAACATGACGCATGGATTAGCACCATTCAGCTCAACCATTTTGAAAGGAACTTAATGATCCAACACACAAGCCACCACCAGCGAGACATTTGAGTGAGCATGACATACTCTCAGTCGCCAGGGCAAATTCAAGTCAATAAAAGACGTACCCAGATAATGGTAGCTTTATAGTAGGTAGGTACATAGTGCTCACACATGTGCTATGCAATTATACAATACTAAGAGATTGAATCTATTAATGCAAAGATATTTTTTACAATCTTCAGCAGCTCCAACATTGCTATTAGTGCAACAACAATCTATCAACGATGCCATGAGTGCCACAACAATCTATCAACGATGCCATGAGTGCCACAACAATCTATCAACGATGCCATGAGTGCCACAACAATCTATCAACGATGCCATGAGTGCCAGAACAATCTATCAACGATGCCATGAGTGCCACAACAATCTATCAACGATGCCATGAGTGCCACAACAATCTATCAACGATGCCATGAGTACCACAACAATCTATCAACGATGCCATGAGTGCCACATACCTACTTAAATTCGGTGTTAGCAGCAGTTATTGTTGGCAGACCCTTACCGTCGGGAACACCACCTGCTTACTTACCAATCTATTATAGAGTACTAAACCACATTAACAGAGCAAATACAAAATCAATTCGTGTAACAACCGAACGCTATTAACGACAACAATAAGAGTCAATAACCGCCCAATAAATCTTCAATATAGTGACGTAACAACCACAGACGTGTTTCAATAGCCGGTTACCGACGACTTAAGATAATGCTTAGCGAGGCGACATTCATATGACGGCGATACCATCGACGGTGCCACGGCACGGATTTGGGGAGCGGGGAATACAAGCAGAACACTTTCTTTCGTATTTTTACAAACCCTCACGATGAAAAGAATGAGCGAAGAGTATTTTAACCGTCAGAAGCTTTTGAGTTTTACCTACTACTATACTACTATCTATCGTTAGATATTATATCAGGATCTACATCTCAATTATTGATAACTGCACAAAGTCTGCCCAACTCAGTTTTCAGGTTAAGTCAGCACAATCAAATTCAGACGAATGGACGGACAACGAATTTGCCAATCTTTTGACATTACTTACTATAATGTGTTTAGTTGTCTTGCTATTTTACGACGAAATATTTGTTTTACCTACTTTTGTTTTCACAACCCTATTTGGGTTTCAGTTTGACATCAAAACCGATAACCAATTACAATCTGTAGCATCCCAAATCCGTCCCTGTAAGCGTTCAGCGGTGGTGTGCTCGCAAGTAACTTAATCCGCAGAGATATGGCGGAACTACGGACGCTGCCTTACCGCCTCTGTGTCTTACCAAAGGATTTGCTATCTTCAGCGGAATACAGAGATGTCCCCAATTACTCCGAAGACTGGAGTCAGTCGGCTTAGAGCCCTCACTGAAAGACGAATGCCTTTTCAAAGCAGTGTAAGCTATTGCCAGAAATTGCAACTGCCGTACATTTTGCATTGAAGAGGACTTAGTGGTCGTTAAACCAGAGACGTAAATGATTTTCTTTGAAGTGCACTCCTAGCTACTTTACCTTAGCTATTTGTACCGTCAAGTTGTTACTAGTAAGTTTTCATTGTACCACATTAAAGGCTCCAACAATCTCTCTTTTTATGCTGACTGTATCTAGTTCTGCTCTGATGAAAATCCCCTAAAATACTGGATAACACCTGCGTGTACTGTGGTTGGGGACAAAGATTTATAGTGCGGATGCAAAAACTGTGACATGAAGCTGATACGTGGACGCGAGAAACGCTAGTGCGGTTATTTATGTTACTTTTAATACTGTTGCGTGGTTGGGTTAGGATAACATAGGCTGTGAGTTATTGTCATGGAGTTCTCGAACTGCGTGATTGTGGTATTGCGAGATGAGAGTTTACGGAGTGAGTTTAATCAATGATCACATCGAACTGTGTTAACGTACTCGTTACCTGGAAAGCAATTAAATCTGCCATCGAATCTTACTTTCAGTGATTTCACTACAATATGTCTTCAATTCACGACAAAATTATAAAATCAATTTCATCAGGCCATGTTTGTCGAAGGACATCGGTCCTTCGGCATCGGCTGGTGGAGCAGACGAGTCCTGGAGTGGAGACCGCGTATCGGCAAGCGTAGTGTGGGACGCCTCCCAGCTAGATGGACAGTAGACCATAAACAGACGGCTGGGATAGATGGGATGTGGAACGCGGAGGACAGGGTGTTGTGGCGCAATATAGGAGAGGCCTATGTCCAGCAGTGGACTGTAATAGGCTGAGTTGATTTGCTTTTAAAAGCCTGTCAACTCAGCCGCCACCACTACCACCACACCACCACCACCGTTACCATTTACCTAATAATAATAAAAGTAGGAAAAAATATGACCCCTCCGGCCCCTCCAACATTCTTCATTTCGCTCCCAAACAAAAACAGACAAGATTTCTCCCCTACACAGACAAGTCATCATATAAAAACATAACACAACACCAGCGCAGTACTGTGATCGTTATAAGGATCATATAGCGCCGAATTACACCGCATGTGTCGGTAATAGCGCTTGTAATCACGGCTATACGAGCTCAGCCTTCTGTGGGACATGGCCACTGTTCACTGTTCAAAGTGTGTATAGGTAACTCCTGCTTGTAAATGTGTTAGAAGGAGCGAGTGATAACTACCGGGCTTATTCCACTTGGAAAAATGTTGTCGTGTAACGGCTACAGTTACTGAGTTCAGACCAACCAGTGTTATCGTAGTTAGCTTAAAAAGTATCTTAGTAAGAAAGAAAAAAAAAATGCCTTATGTTTGTCTCTGTCACATTTTAATCTGCAGACGCAAACTGGATACAGGTGCTGTTCGGTCAAGTGCCATTGAATTCATTGCTCTGAATGGAATATCTCGCAGACGGATTAAATCAGAATATTTTATTCTATTCTAAGTAACTGATTTAGTCACTAATTCAGCGTAATGTGATCGGAAGCTACCCACCCCTTCCTAGTTGCTATTCCACCAATTCGCACTAAGCGTTTCCAAGGAGTGGAACTCCCTGCCTGCGTCTGTGTTTCCGAACGCATACAACCCCGATCTCTTCAAAGTGAGAGTGAACAGGCTTCTTCTGGGTAAGCTCGCTCCATCGTCGACTTTGTCTCTGTCACCTCTGACCTAGACTAGACCCAAGAGCAAACCTTTCTTAAACAAAAAAAAAATTAAAAGAAGCTTTATAAATATCCACTCTACATATAATGTGTCTTGTCTTCCTAAAATGACGACTAAATTCAGAAGTGGAAGCAGCCCTTTACAGTGTATTGGCGATACAAGACCAAAATTATGATGACGTCTTATAGGTAATCATATATTAGTAGGTTCTGCAACAGAATATTCCAATGCAGCCGTACAAACCCCTACCACAATGTTGAATATTTAAGCGTAAAAGACGTTATAATAGTTTGAAATGGCGCATAACGTGCAGCTTCTGAGTCTCAGTACCGTATTTTACTGAGTATTCTAGTCTCAGCAGCATATATTACTGAGTATGGTCATAAGCATAAATTCTTAGATACTATCATTCACTTGTAAGAGCTACTTTGTTCACTAGTTGAAATTCTATTATGTCCAGTTTTTGTATGCCTTTTGAGAAATATTTTTAAAGTTTTGGACTTATATCAGGTTGACACAAAAGTAATGAGACACTACAACACTCTATACATTTCCTTTCACAAGTTAATTGTTTTCGATAATATTCTAGAATGTTGTAGAACATTCTAGGTACTTGTGATGTGGGGGTATATAAAGCTGCGCTCGCGATGGGTTTAGTCAGTTTGAAGAAAAATGGACGAGCGACAAGTTCGAACACTATATTTATACGAGTACTTGTTAGGCCACAGTGCACGGGCTGCGGCTGACAGTATCAACACTGCATTGGGCACTGCAATTACAAGCCATGCGACGGTGTCGCGATGGTTTGACCGTTTATAAATCAGGAGATAGGAGCCTTGAAAGTCACCCACGCTCAGAACGACCACCCGCAGTGAATGATGACGATTTACGCCGCGAACTGCAGTCGAATCCGGATGCTACCACTCGTGAATTAGCGGAAGCACTTAACTGCTGTCACCACGCCGTGGAATACCATCTGCATGAACTTGGGTATCGAAAAGTTTTGGCTCGGAGGGTACCGCACATCCTTACAGACGCCAGTCGTGCAGTCCGTGTCGCTATCTGTCAATCACTTTTGCTGCGACCCCGACGTAAAGAGTTTTTGTCTGATCTGGTTACTGGAGATGAATCATGGATTCATTACGAGATCGATACACGTCGTGATTTTTGACTGTTTTGAGAAGAAAGGCCACCAACTCAACCGAAGCTGAGTCAAAAGAACCGCTTAAAAGTTCTGCTTTGCTGTTTCTGGGACGCGCAAGGCATGCTGTTTTATGAACTATTACACAATGAAACTATAATCGCTGACAAATATTCAACCCAGCTCACCAAACTATCTGCTGCTATCAAGAAAAAACAAAGAAGACGAGTCAATGTAGTTTTACTACACGATAACGCTCGACCTCACGTCGCATCTGCCGTTCGCCATCAGTTAGAGAACTTGGGCTGGGTGACGATACCCCACCCACCTTATTCCTCAGACCTCGCCCCATCAGACTATCATTTGTTTAGAGCCCTGAAACAACATTTGCGGGGTAAACAATTTAATGATTTCTCGGATGTAGAGGCAGAGTTGAACAACTTTTTCGAGGTACAACCATCAGAGTTCTGGGCGAAAGGCATCCAAACTTTGCCGGATCGTTGGCAAGAAGTCTTAGATGCTAATGGTGATTACATCATTGACTAAGCTTTTTGTATTGTAATAATAATAAAAAATATCGCTGTTCCTCATGACGAGAATCTCGTGAAAGCTGAGAAAGATAAAAAAATCAAGTATCTTGACTTAGCACACGAGGTTGTCGACATGTGGGACGTGGACTCTGCAATCATTGTACCGATAATCGTTACGGTTAATAGCCTAACAGCGGAGAGCCTCGATCAACACCTCAGGAGGCTCTCCTTGCGCGGCTGGGTCAAGAGCTTGATCCAGAAAGCAGTACTCCTGGACACGGCACGTATAGTGAGGAAGTTCCTCTCTCTAGAGCCCTGACCACCGGCACCTTGGACCCTGTTCCTGATGCCGATGGGCCACTATTTTTTTATATTTTTAAATGTTTTTATAAGAATATTTAAAAATTTAAATAATATGTACAGAAAACGAAATAAAGAAAATAAAAAATATAAAACGTAAACCAAGTGTCTCATTACTTTTGTGCCAACCTGATATAATAAGTTACTAATACGAACAAATTGCCACGTGAAGAGTAGGTTTTATTTTGGAAAATAGGTCACGTAACAATAATAAACGTCTGAAACTGAAACTCTTTGCCCCCAACAAATTGCGATTGATGGAGCTACTGAAGGTAACTGAAACTTTCAGTAACGCCATCAGGATGTAATTTGGTGTGGACAAATGTGCAGTCATGCATGTAAAGCGAGGCGAGATTATGGAATCCGAGGGAATTCAACTTTCGGATTCCATACACCTCAGATCCCTCTCCTCATCCGAAAGCTATAAGTATTTGGGTATGTCGGAAGCGTTAGGCATCAATGGTGCTGACATGAAGCAATCGTTGAAGGAGCGCTTCTTTGGTCGCCTGAAGAAGGTATTAATTAGTTTTCTTTCGGGCGGAAACCAGGTGCGCGCCTTCAACGGTTGGGTCATGCCGGTTTTGATGTACTCTTTCGGCATACTCAAATGGACTCAGACCGAACTAGACGCCCTGGATAGGAGGGTCCGTACACTGTTGACCGCAAACCGGATGCATCACCCACGATCATCGGTGATGAGACTGTACATCCCGCGGAAGTGCGGGGGTCGAGGTTTTTTAAATGCGAAGACCCTCCACAACCGCGAGGTGTGCAACCTCAGGGAATATTTTTTAACACATTAACTGTCCCATACATAATTTTTCGACAAATAGAGCAACTTAACTCACAAGTCGAAGAAGTTAGAGCGCATAGAAAGAGACAGGGGCGCGTGTACCGTTTACGGTACACGGACGTGATGGTCCCACGCAGCGTGTACTGTATTCGGTACACTGGACAGGTAACGTGTTAAACGCCGACGTGGGTATGCACCGTGATGTGGTCGCAGTGGACAACGGGCTCACCCCGCTCTCCATGGCTAAAGAGAACTGGCGCAAACCTGTAGTACTTACTACAGATGACCGCAAGCAGGTATGGCAAAGCAAGGAGCTTCACGGACGCTTCTATTGGGCTCTACACGAGCCCGGTGTAGATTTCTTAGCGTCCGTATCCTGGCTACGTTTCGGTGACCTCTTTGGGGAAACTGAAGGTTTTGTTTGTGCAATTATGGACGAAGTTATTTTGACGAATAACTACCGGAGACATATTATGAAGGACGGGACGGTTGACGTGTGTCGGGCATGCCACCGTCCGGGTGAGTCCATCAGACATATTATCTCTGGTTGTTCTCGTCTGGCTAACGGCGAGTACTTGCACAGGCATAACCAAGTGGCCAGGATTATTCACCAGCAACTTGCTTTGAAATATAAACTTGTAGACTCTGAGGTACCGTATTACAAGTATGTGCCCGACCCAGTTCTTGAAAATGACCATGTCACGTTGTACTGGGATCGGTCTATCATCACTGACAGGACTATTGTTGCCAATAAGCCTGATATAGTGGTGATAGATCGATTAGCGCGCCGCGCAATGATTATCGATGTTACCATTCCACATGACGCGAACCTCGTGAAAGCTGAGAAAGAGAAACAAATAAAATATCTCGACTTAGCACACGAGGTTGTTGACATGTGGAATGTGACCTCGGCTGTCATTGTGCCGATTGTTGTAACGGCCAATGGCCTGATGGCCGAAAGCCTCGACCAACATCTCTCGAGGCTGTCGTTAGGCGGTTGGATCAAGAGCCTGATCCAGAAGACAGTACTCCTCGATACGGCTCGTATTGTGAGGAGGTTCCTGTCTCTGCAGCCCTAACCACCGGTAGCTTGGACCCTGCTCCCGATACCGGCGGACCTCTATTTTTTTATATTTTTAAATGTTTTTTTGTATATATTTTTATTAGAAATATTTAAAAATGTAAATAGATAAGAAAGAAAATAAATAAACGAATAAATAAACGTCTTATAAATTATATTACATAATAACTGCTTATTTTCCTGAACTAGGTAATAACCTGTGCCTCAAGCTAAAAATATTAGGCTAAGATTGACCATCTGTCATCCAAAAACCATTTTTTTTGGATGACGGATGGTCAACCTTCACGATAGACGGTTTGACCCTTATCTGTGTCTAGCCATCAAAACCAATATTCTAGTCCTAGGATTACATTTTTCAGGATAAAAAGTCAATGTTCTCATCGGTCATTTAGTGTGTATTTTAGGACTAGGGCAAGATTCACAGACTGCAGTCACTGCACTGACTTTTCTCTGCTAAGTAGAGAAAGTGTCGCATTCGAATATGAACATTATTTGCATAAAGTTAATGATCATATTCGTATGAAACAGTGTTGTCAACTTTATGCGGATTGAATATAATTATGGCTTTTAGATCCTTTGTGTGTGTGTATTTTATCTAAATTTTTTTTGTAATGTTCGTTTTGTTTCTGCAGAATAAACAATTTTTCTTTCTTTATTTCTTCTGTTGGGCAAATCAACTATTATTTTCAATCAATTGGTCAATCATGGCTAATTCAATCATGACTAATTTAGTTATGACTAGTCATTAGTCATGACTAATATAGTTCCTTGTGACTAATTTAATCATGATTAAAGATTTTATTCACATGACATGTTTGAATACCGAGTTGTTAGGAAGAACAACTTAAATTATTTTTAAAATGATTAGACTATTTTTCAACTGTTCTTTTATCAACAACTTTTATTTTTAATTCATGTTGGTCACTATTCAAATAAAAACTGATTTTATCATGTAAACTTGTAATTTTATTTTGCAAGTCCTAGAAAATCCACCTTATAGAAGATTTTACAATAAGAAATTATTAATTTAGCAGAATACGATACGAGACGACAGATGCCAAGTCAGTGTCTTATTTTGAGCGTAGTCGAAAATTCCAATCATAAATAATTAATCATGATTACTTGACTAAGATTAAAACTAATCAATCATTAGTCACCAACGACTGATTAAACTAATTAATCGTAAGTCATCAATCATTATTGATGTATTCAATCATTATTCATTAGTCAGACTAAATTTTGCTCAACACAGTGCAGCATAACTCTGCATGTCAAAACTTTTTGGTTCTTTATAATCAACCTTTTTTTCGTTTGTATTTGAGCCTGGTCGATTTTTATCTTTTTATTTCGTGATTCGAATTATTTTTCTTCTGACAGATGGGTCCCCATTTTTTTCTTAGTTGCAAAAGTTGAATCAATTGATACGGACCCAGTTGGTGGAAAATTAAGGAGTTTTTTTTAAGTGAACCAGACTATCTCTGCCGTCCTATTAATACCTTATGGCAAAACTATATTGAGAATGGTATATTAAGTATTATTCTAAGCATTCATCTTTATTTTTTCTGGTACGTATCTTTTAACAGTTTTCCTCAATCGGAAGTTCAGTCTGATCACGCTGGTCTAACCCTAATTCATTTTGTCTTAGGATTGAACAGCTTTGAACAGGCCGTCTTTCGGCCTCCAGGTTTTGGCCTAAAATTACGCTGGACGTCCTTGGCCAACGTCGAGAGTTGGGTCGCATTTTGACCGCTGAAGGTTTCACAAACAACGCCAGTTCCTGAACCTGCGACAACCTACAGTCTACGTCACCTCGCCGGACGCAATTACTTATGCCACGGTTTTTTTATGATATTTTACGTTCAAATTTAATAGTGTAGATAGTAATCCTCTGCAGATTTTTTAATTCATTAACTATTTAATTTTATTTGCCAATATGTAAAATGCGAGATACCTTGGTTCTCTAATTTTTTTATAACGATATGTTTTAGTAGCGTTACTTAATAGTGATTGCAATCGACTAGATAGTACGTTTATTTTCTCGTTCGTTATTCGCGTACCTATCGGACCAAAGTTCTCTATTTTATTCCCTTCACAAAGTCAACCTGCAACTTTTTTTATACTATAATATTAATTTTTTTTTTACGTTTTAATGTTATTTTCTATTTTTATTTCAAAAACAAAATTAAACGTGTCGTAGCAGAAAAGTGAATCTTCCGTCTTTTTATATTTTTTTTCGCTACAACAGGTATGACAACGCTTGCTTACGTTCGCTTATTATATACCTCCGAATATTAACATTATTTAATAAAAAATAAGGTTCTTAATTGTAGGTAACGCTTACTTCATTTTGCAAAATAAAGACAAAGTGTGTTCGGCGAATCTTTTCCTAAGTTTATTCACATGTAAAACATATTTTAATGCAATCCGTGCACAAGTAATACGCTTAAACAAACCATACTATGCTTTCTCCCTTTTAACTAAAGTAAAATAAAAAAAAATGGTAAGAATATTCAACAGGAGCCATTAAAAGATGAAATTTTGGTCGTTTACCTGCTGCAACATGTTCGTACATTAATTTACTTAGTTCAGTGACTCCTGCTTCATTAGTGGCAACGCTCCTCACTCTCCCCTTGTGCGGAACGAGGCAGGAGATTGGGGAGAGTTGAACTTTTTATGTGGATAGTGAACAGGCCGACATAAAGAAAGTTTTGAGTACGAATGTGGATAGCAATAAGAGCAGAAAATCATAGAACCGATGGATGGATTGTGTGACTGGGGACGAATACTGAGATGACGGTTTATAGAACTCCCAAATAAAATAAATTGGGCGGAGTGCAGGAGAATGATGATGATGAGGCCGCAATCCACCTATTCCAGTTATCTATGGGCATTTGCAACATTTAAACATCTGCCGATGGATTGCCAATTTTAGAGGCAGGTTGATGTGGTCAGTGGTGTGGGTCAGGAAACGCCCGGGTGTCACCACTGTGTGGATCGCCCGGAGGACACGGTGGAGCATACGGTGAAGGTCTGCCCGGCTTGGGCGGAGCACCGCCGTGTCCTCGCGGAAGCGATCGGCGGCAGCGATCTCTCGCGTCCGGCCCTGGTCCAGGCCATGGTACGGAGCGAGAGTACATGGGAAGCCATCACTTCCTTCTGCGAAGCAGTAATGCTCGCGAAGGAGGAGGCGGGACGCGTGAGGGAGAGGCAAGCTTTGCGCTCTCACGCCCCTAGTCGCCACGCGAGACGCCCTGGGCGTCGCGAATTGGCAGCCGATTCCCGGCCACCGTAGGCGCAGTGCAATGGGTAGCTCGTTATCCGGTAAGGACCAAGCCCGAGTCGACGGCGCGTTGTGTTCCACGCGCGCCTCAAAGAGATCAGCAACATTGACGGGGTCCGCTAGGGCCGATGCCAGCCAGGCTTGCGGGATGTTCGAAAGAGTGACCGTGGCCCCGGCACAGGCAACAGAAGGAACACGGGTGGGTTTTAGTCAGTAAAAGTCTGACACGCCCTCCCGCTCCGCCCAGAGCGGGAGGTCATTTAATGATTTCCCATCCGCAAAAAAAAAGGTTGATGTGCTTGGTTCTTAATCAACCACCATACTTTGGTGTCTGATTCATCTCTTTTTATCCCTTCAAACCTTTGCAGCAGTTTTTATGCAAAGCCCATATTGAATAACCAAGCTGTTAACAGACACCCGGCAGGCTCCAAAATATTAGTGAACAGAAGCAATTTGAAGCTCAATGTATATACAGTTTCCACGTTAGAACCATATAACTATATTCGTTATAGATATATGCGACCTAGAGCCTATACCAGCTCACCGTAACCCTGCGTCCTATTCAAAAGCGAGCAAGTTGCAAAGTCGCATGCATATTTTGTCATTTTTTGTTCGGAAAACCGCGCGACCACGCGTTCAGGTTCATTAGATTAAAACCAAAATAACACGACAACATGAAAAATAACTTCAATTTCGGAAGTCGCTGTCTTTGGATCTGTATTTTAGTTTTTTGCCACCGACAAACGTCCACGTCGCTACTGAAAAGTAACGTGTTACAAACTCACATCACCAGGAATGCACAGCCAGAATGTCACATCACTAGTATTTTATTGCGGTCCGTACACGACGTGACTTACTAAAGGCTCCCGCAGACAGGCATGACACGACTCTAGTAGAACAATTTCCATGAAGTTTTCATAGAAATTGCTATACTATGTAGAGTCGCGTACTTAAAAGTAACTTGAATATCAGTAGCGAAAGTAGCCTATAACAGGATTCCTACCGGCTTCCCTTCGGAGATTCGCATCAGCAACTCTACTGCTATTGCAAAATGGCACATTCAGTAGTGTTTATTATTGCCAAAAAATATAGTTACACTACGGAATTTAACTCACCATAAAATTCAAACAACAAAAATGCCTATAGCTTTGAATAACAACAACAAAAAAAAATCTAAAATAACCCGGCGCCAAAACGTCATAATCGGGAATTAAAAATTCATACAATAGCGATCCCGTCATGACGTCACTTTAGGTCACGTGGCACCGCTTGATAATGGACGAGAGCAAGCCGCTGTGCAACGGGTTACGATAGAGACAGATATAGAAAACATGCGTCAGCGAGGACGAGATGGAGAAATATTGCATATTTTATTTAGTTTTCACCTGTTCAATTATATTGTATTCGTTTCTTTATATTCCTATAATAATTTTAGAATGATAGTCTAGTTTCTAGTACCTAATTTAGTTGAGTTTATTTCTCTAAAACATTTGAAGTTTTGTTTATGTAGTGATGGCGACTTTTTTGCTCTGCTATTTGACGATAGATAGTGTTAAATTCAGTAAAGACTTATTTTAAGTTAATAAATTAATTTTTACTTTATTGATAAGTAAGTTGAAACCGGCTTTGCTTCGGCTTCTCTCTTACGAAAATACACACCTCACCGCTGCGCTGCTGACTATAGTTTATATTTGTTATATACAGCATCAGCTTTCAGCTTGGACCACATAATAAATACGACACGTAAAGAGTTTACCGCGCGGAAGTAATTTTCCCTGTATATATCTCTAGTTTGTGTTCTAGAAACACGATTGCTGACATTATTATTCTCTTTACCGCGTTGAATAACACAGCTCATTCTCAGCTTTATGAATAGTTCTATAACATTAACTGAGGCTTCTTTGTAACTTGTAATACCAGTTTATCTATACATAAAATAAATAAAATTGAAGTGTCTGTTAGTAATGTCAAAATAACAGCTTTTTACTAAATGCTTATGAAAGTAATAATATACGATAGGTACTTATAATAAAAAAACCTATTTTTTAAATGTTTGTCTGTCTGTCTGTTTGTTCCGGCTCTGAAACGGCTAAACTGATTTTGACGTGACTTTCACTGGTAGATAGCTGATGTTACAAGGAGTAACTTAGGCTACTTTTATTTAAAAAAAAGGTTAGGGTACCGCGCAAAAAAATTAAAACGCCAATCTCTGGAACTACCTGTCAAATTTGATCAATTGTTTTTACATTTGGTAGCCCAAATCTAAATCACGAGGATAGTTATATGCTATTTAACATCACGCTACGTCCTTTAGGAGCCGAGCAAGAAAAAAGTCAGAAAGAACGCTAAGCGAAAACGAAGTACCTAATAGCGCGGGCGGGCGATCCAACGCGGCGGGTCGGGAGACAGGGGAGTTTTATTAAAATGTGGCTGTAATTTTAGTGTATTTAATGTCTTACGACTTCCACGCGAACAAAGTCGCGAGGCACATAAGGTCGGACATAAGAGAAGAATTACAACGGGGACTCATTATTTAGGGCTTAAAGTGGTTCCGAATTTAAACGTTGAATTATTATTTCTCCTTTGTAAACGAGGATGGCCGTTTGTTCTTAGGGCATTGACCTTCTAAAGCCCTTTGTATACACGTTTTTTTTTTGCTGTGAAAAACTACGGTTAACTTGCCGTGTGCAGGCACGGTCGTCAGTGTTGTATGGATCATGATATGGAATATTGTTGACAGACACGGCCGCACTACGGCACGGCGCTCCGTCGCCGTTTACGTCGTCCGGTAGTTCGCCGTGTCATATACAAGCTCACGCGATTATTCTATGGTGCGGCTAGCGCGCCGTACCGTAAAGAAACCGTGTCGTACACAACGGGTCTAAATCTTCCACATGGCCTTTGTTGATCAATATGATGTACCTAATTTCTCAAATCTTCTTCTCAGACCACAATCTCAGAAATATATTTTCAACTTTAACACATTTCTGGGTAAAAAATCTCCTTCATCTCTTCCCTTGCACCACAAAGACCGGAGTCTTTCTGAGCGTCTCCCGCCCAATCAATGCGTACAATCCAAAGCCTTTCTTCCAACTTCGCGCGGCCTGTCAGAATCACTTTGTCAACCTGTTTATTACTCGAGACTCCGCCCCAAATACTGGATCGGGACCCGCGAGTGTTTACAACTTTACACACGAACTTATTAAGCCATATGAACGAGTTTGATTAAGTTGTTTAACAGAATACTTAAGGATCTTCATCCTAAAGTTATAAGGGTTTTAGTTTAGCGTGTACTAGATCCCTGTATAGTGAGAAGTGAGACGGTTATTGCGCCGGCTGAGTTTGTTAACCATCGAGACATGATTGATCCGTTAATTCCTCGATTGAATATAGTTGAGCTTCTCCTCGTCTTGATCGTGTCAGTGTTTTCACATGCATTACGTAATATAGGAACTTATAGGAATATTATAGGTTTCTTTAGAACGAACTCTCTCTTCCCATCTAAACGGATTACCCTGACGTATTCCACCCAGATCAAATGCGCTATCTTACGTGGTAACTGCAGGCATTGCTTGCACGTATTCTACTTTAACAATAAAGTGATACACACAATCGTAGTGTTACGTTAAGAAACAAAGAATACTACATAACAACTAACTCCTATCTGTATGTTACCGCTGGCACACGTTCGCATTTTGTTTTTCCATCGTCTTTTGTTTCAATTCCGCAGCACACTAACGTTTGCCAAATAACAGAAGATCATGAAATTCAACGACATGCCCCACAATGAGGCATTAACATTCTATTACTAGAGAAAAAAGCTCTTTGTAAACAATAGGCTGCTCTTAGCTCGTTATAACGTTTACGAATAATAGCAGATTCGTATTCCAGGCGGCCACGAGGCGGCAACGTAACGTAAGAGCGTGACAGCACTAGGTGTGAACGACTGAGCTGGTGTGCGGTGGGAGCTGCGATTCTCAGAGTGGTTTATGAGTGCAAGATTGTCGTAAGTGAGAACCCTAGACTAATTTAACCTTTTGGATCGAAGTTCTTTAACTTAGCTTGTGGTACTCGTTGACTGGCATAAATCGTCACGTAACGAAAAAGCGTTATGCCCTGTTGATCCCCATGTTGCCACATGAAACTTGAGACCAATTTCTTTTTATATGGACTGTGATGTACGAGTCATATCCACCTTTAAGTTAGATAAAACTGTCTGCCCAAATATCACGCAAGTAAATACTACTGCTGTACAGAAAATAAAAAAGTCACGTTCAGTTTTGAAAATATCTGAAAAAGTGTCAGACAAAATGTCAACCGTAATAAAAACACTGTTAGTTTTCTTATAGCCGTTACTTCTGCCCCTTGTCAACCCCAAGTTTACCTCCAGCGTAAAAAAAATATCACCCACGGGCATATGAGGGTCAGTTACCCTGCCGGACACATAGGGATGTCACTTACCCCAAATTAAATTATACCGGGTGACTACTGCCGGCTTGCGCTGTCCGTAAACCCTCTCATTTAGGTCCTCTGAGTACTGGCACCAAATAAGCTGGTCAGAAGGACCACTAACGAAGACGTGCTGTAAATAAATCATTTAAATCTAACATAATATTTATTTCTAGCTTTACTCACACAACCCAACAGACGTTGTTCGGTCCAAACAATAATTCATACAAAATGCTCATAGAAAACGCACTTTCAGTTTTCCGGAAATTTCCAATTTTCCCCGAAACTTTTCAATTTTTTCTTTCCGTATAAACGAGTATTACGAACAATAAATAAATAATCAAATCAGTCCAGCCGTTCTCAAGTGAAGCGCTTACCAACGATCATTTCATTTTTATTATACACACTGCTTTGTTATTGGCTAGGGAGCTGCCAGGATAGTGTTGTACGTGTCATTATGAACAACTTTTACTATGGGACCACACCTGAAATCGCCAAAAAAAACAGCTGTTCCGTACATTTACGTTCGCGTAACTCGTCAAAATGTAGGGAACAGCAGATTTTTTTTTTGCGAAAAATAAAAAAGCAGCCTGTATAGATTTATATTCGTCTATCTGTTCGTGTTCTTGAAAACACATTTGTATCAAGGCTGTGGCAATGAGTCAAATGTCAACGACTGCGATAGCGTCGTTCCATGTCTTTGGAACTGGGGAAGTATAGTACAAATCTATGGGAACGGCAAGCGGCACACGGCACTGCACTGTGATGGTACATACAAAGATCGATTTATATCTGTCAGCTGCTACCAGGATATCGTAGGGTAACATTGGTTGCAGTCTTCGTGTAGATAGACGAAGGGGCTCGTGGCTAAGTAAAGCCACTCGGGTCGGTCGATTAGGTTAAGCTACGCTCGCCGCGCTGTGTTCTTGAATGGAGCCCTCCGTGCCTCGGAAAGCACGTTAAGCCATTGGTCCCGGCTGTCATTCGTGTATCTTTGACAGTCTTTACGGTTAGACAAAAGCCCAAGATTGACAACCAGTCTTACCATGGAGTGTCGTGTTACCTAGTAACTTAGTTGTGGAGGTCAGATAGGCAGACGCTCCATGTAAAATACTGATATTCAGCTGCATCCGGTTAGACTGGAAGCCGACCCCAAGATAGTTGGGAAAAGGCCAGGCAGGTGATGAGGTAGACGTTATCCCTCATAATATAGATTTTCCTTTGATGTGTAAACTCTGATATCCATATTGTAAAGAATTAACCTTCTGTTAGCATTATTTTGTTAAGTGTACTGATCTTGAGTACCGAACCAAATGTTATTAAAAGTTAGTAGAAAACTGTTAAATGCGCCATTATCGAGACAGACCGTAATGATGGACCGAAAGTTTGGCCTGATAACATCGTCTAGCTCTCATGTAGTTTGTTTGTATGGAGTCATTATTGGCTGAAGTTTTCAGTTTGATAAGTACGAGTAAGTACTTTATTCTTGTGTTCTTCGATCGTTAGTTTCACATGTAAGTATGTAGACATTTTTATATCTCGACGATTTTTTGCTGTGCGCATGGAAAATATGTACGCTTAATTTAATTTATTAGTTTAATTAGGTACTCTAGAAATAGAAATACGTAGGTTTCCATAATTGTTATTCTTTTTCGGCCTTTGTTGACCCAAAGTTCCTTCTGTACACGCAATTCTTAAATCATTCAACTAGGTACTCACGATATTCTCATTACTAAAGCAAATTAATAATAAAGGTTGGTAACCCTCCAACGAAAATTCTCATAATCCATTTCTTTTTACCCTAAAACAAAAACGTACAAATCGCTAACACACACACACAAACAGTACGGTCACTCAAAAAGAAACAGATCCTCCGCAAAGAAAAGCAAACAATAGGAAAGAAACACGGCGCGCGTTTCTGATAAGTGCAAAGGTTCAGTAACCGAGCCATTGCCTCGGGCAGACGAATTACGGAAACTAGATATCCTCGAACACAGGCCAAATGTCTAATGAAAGTAGTTTTTGTACATTGTGGGACAGTAGTGCTCAAAGTTGGAGGAGTTTTAGGCGATGCTGGAAAAGGACCTTTTATTATTCACTACTTCTCCATGAACTGTTTGATGAAAATGGTTCATGCCATGTTACAAGTATTTGCCAGGCAACCAAATGATAGTGGAGCTGATTGACCAGGATGCGCCGGACGTATACCTTCCTAAATCGAAAGGTACAAAAAAAAACAAAAGCTATATTGGCAAAGAAAAGGCGATGACAGACAGTAAACTTAGCACAATTAGGGATGTTTTACCCGATCCCTACTCGCTGGTACACCGGTGAACCACTCGCCGCCAACCTTCAAGCTGCGCTGGTTCACCGGTGAACCTGTGAGCGCAGTTTTAGTCTGGTCCGGTAGATATTCTCGTCAACTAAATGATTCTAAACGTAAAATTTCGTTGGAAACTTGAAAAAAATAAAGTTAAAAATGACGTTTTGACAATGGCATTTGGTGCGAGTGATATCTCCGTGTGTTTTTTATTGAAAATAAAGTATTTTCATGTCTAATCAACGGTAAGTGGATGAATATTCATTTGTTATTACATCGTTTTAGATAATATTTGCACGAAATAACGTCATAGATATACCATTTTGTTTGAGCAAATAATGTTACGTAAACAAACGACACTTTCAGCCATACTCTGTTGTCATCATATAATATTTTGTTTATCCATACATCTCTCGTAATACGAGTATTGTTTCCATTTGATAGTATGGTCTGTTTATTCAAGAACACAAACCCATTTTGCAGTTGATAAAAACATAAATAGACCAGTTTTTGTGAGCGGGATCATGCCGAGTCATAAGATCATGTCACACCCGTGCGGCTTTGGCTGATGCCTAAAAAAATCAGATGAAATTTAACGCTATTTTTATTCGCGAGTATCAAAATATGTTGAATAAATAGCCGTATTTCTGCGTTGACTTAGAAGCTTGATTTATTTAGAGAGATCCAAGGGACCGTAGACCTATCGATATTAATTTCAACTTGATACCTCTACGCGTTCCTGAGAAAAAGGGTCTTGACAGACTGATAGACCGACAGACAGACAGATAGACAGGCAGACGGTCAAAAAAGTGATCCTATAAGGGTTCCGTTTTTTCCTTTTGAGGCACGGAACACTAAACATCCAAAATTATATTCGCTACCCCACTCTTCCTCACCTACATGAACTCGTTTATTTTTCCCCTTACGTCTTTTTGGAAACTCATTGCCTATAGCTAACCCTCCATGCCGTGCCGTGTGGGTTCCGATTGCGACGAAAATGTAAGTGACTTATAATTTAATTTCATTGACTGAATTTAAAATAATGTCCACAGAGTTTCTTGCCCATTCTTCTTCATAGGAAGCTACTACGGTTTGGAATGGGCTTGCTTAATTTTTGACTGACGGACTCCTTTGACAATTCAACAATGCCTGTAAATGGTTTAACTGAAATAAACGGTTTGAGTTTGTGCATAACACCTGTTCCTTCACTTCGTAGTACACCTAGGGTGCAAATAGCCTCAACGAGTCGCGAATAAAGAATACGTTTAAGAGACTATAGGTATATCTGTCTGTACCTAGCCCAAGTCATAAAACCTTAAGATTCTTACCGTTGATCTAGAATATATATTTGGCAAGAAGCACTCCAAGGAAAGGGAAAAATCCAAAAATCATTAATTTGTAGTTTGTTCATATTTTTATTTTGCGATTACCAACTTACATTTGCAGCTGGAGAAACGGAACCCTTCATTGTGCGTGGTCCGACACGCACTTGGCCCGTTTTTATATGTACAATTATTTATTTAGGCCCAAATCAATTCGCTAGGCGGTTGTTCAATTTTAGATTAACGAAGTGTTGTGATTGTGGAATGTTTTTTATGTTTGTTTTTAAGGCATTTTGACTCAAAATACTTGACGATGGAAATGCCTTTATACGGTTCCTTCGCTCTTGGTTCTTGGTTGGTTGGCTCTTGGTTGGTTCGGGTTCCGTACCCAAAGGGTGCCAGCGGGACCCTATTACTAAGGCTCCGCTGTCCGTCCATCTGTCTGTAACAGGGCTGTATCTTTTGAACTATAATGTTAGACACTTGTAGTTTTCACGGTGTGTTATGGCTGGTATAACACACCGTGTTGGATCACACACAATGAAGGATTTCGTAGTTGGGATGAATTTATCCCGAGAACAAACTTAACTATGTAGTTGAAAAAATGTTTTCCCATACATCGATATACCTACGTCACGGTCAATTCTCCAACTAAAAATGTAAGTTTGTAATCGTAAAAGAAAATATGTGATAGGTACAACTACAAATTAACGATTTTCGGACTTGTTTCATTACTTGTGTGCTGTGAGACCTTGTATAACAGCCGCTTGAGTCGATCGAAAGTTAAACTACGCTTGCCGCGGTCGGTACGTGGATAGGTGACTATCCATTACATATCGAGACCCCTCCGTGCCTCGGAAAGCACGTTAATCTGTTGGCCCCGGCTGTCCTTCGTAGATCTTTGACAGTCGTTGCGGGTAGTCAGAAGCCCAACAGTCTGACAACCAGTCTTATCAAGGGGTGTTACCCAGTAACTGGGTTGTGGAGGTGAGATAGGCAGTCGTTCCATGTAAAATTCTGGAACCCAGCTGCATTCGGTTAGACTGGAAGCCGACCCCAGCATAGTTGGGAAAAGGCTAGGCAGATTTTGTCAAAATATGTCGCATAAATGACCGTATTTTTTATTGCGTCGACTTAGAATCTTGATTTTTTTTTATTTGACCGTAGACCCACGTATGTGATAATAATTTCAACTTGATACCACGCGTTCCTGAGAAAAAAGGTCTTGACAGACGGAAAGACGGACGGACAAAGAAGTGATCCGATAAGGGATCCACTTTTTGCCGAAAAAACACGTTTCTACAACGTGTATCTGGATGTACGACATTAAATGAAAACGAGCACAGTACTAATCCATCGAAACATTTTTAAACACGAAGATTAGTAGTTAATTGAAAATTTAAAAATTGCAGTTTTCAAACAAAATAAATAGCAGAATCAATTGCATAAAAAGTAAACACGCATTATCTACGAAAAGTCACTGACCAACGGTGCGATGCGGGGCGTGGTGGTGGCGGTGTGGGGCGCAGGTAGGTAGGCGCAGGCACTTTAGGCGGAGAATAATACAAACGCAGAGAATAGAATCATATGTTTTGCACAGATTCTTGACCTTACAATGTTTACCTATTATTATTACGGAGTCAGATCTACATCATGTTGAAAAATAAGAAAATACTAAATTATTTCCTGTGGCTAAGTTATTTATTGGATTTGATTGATTTTTGTATACGGGTAAAGAACATGATTCTCTTTACGTGGTTTAAAGGAATGTCAGTCGTCCTGTTCCCCCTTGTACGAGTATTATATTATTTTTAAATAATATAAAGAAACGTGTTTTTTCGGCGTCTTTTGTTTAATATTGTACGGTGGTAAGGAAACCATCGTGTGCGAGTCCGACTCGCACTTGACCACTTTATCATCTTGTCATTTTTAATTTTCTCTAATTCACTTACTTATTAGGATGTACCAAGTCAGCGATACTGATTAGGTATTACTGATAAGATTCGCCTGTGTGTAAGGATATTACAGGAGCTAGACCACCACATCTTAAAGCAGTATTATTGTAATCTTACTTCAGTGTGGGAAAGAGATGGAGCTAGACGTCCTGTATAGCACCATCTCTTTCTCACACTGAAGTAACTTTAAAATAATACTGCTTTAAGAGGTGGTGGTTGGCCCCCAAATCACGAAACACTAATGAACCTTAGCAATTTTAAATAATTAATAATCCCAAATGTAAACTAACGAAAACCGTCTTTGACTTGCAAAGTTTTACTTTGAACCGACCAAACTAACGATGCTGTATTTACTTGTATATTTCCTTGAGCTGAAACGTTTACATGACCTCGAAAGAAATTAAAATTTCAAGCTGTTTGGTTTGTAGAACAGAAGGCAAATTACGGACAAACACATCGTATAATGCAAAATATAATTCATGATGTTTATTTTTAAAGTACTTTACTGTCAGCCCCGTTACCAAACTTGCTTTTGGTCACGTGTCGTCATCAGCTCATTTCATATGGCTTCTACGAGTTCACGTTCTACTGTGGTTGCGGGCCCGCATGCGGGCTCTCCGTGAGGTTGGCCCCAAAGTTAGTTATATTTGTCTCAAAACAGGACGGCGATACCAAGAGCTCTACGGCTTTATAGATCTCAATATTGTAACAAAGTCAAAGTCAAACAATTTATTTCAAATAGGCAAAAAGAGTTAAAAAAAGATTTTCCTTAAAAATTTTACGCCATCCACTTCCTTTTAACTAAATGAGTGCTCAGAATCCCGTAATTTTAACAGTAATTCGATTCATGCGATGCGATGTCGTTTCTTTGAAGTTTCGAAATTAATAACCTACATTCTTAATATTGTATTCGGACTATTAAAATACTTACAGTTAATTACAGTTACACAATTCGGAGGAGCTCGTGGCTAAGTAATAACAGCCGCATGGGTCGATCCATCAGGTTAAGCTACGCTTGCCGGGGTTGGTCCGTGGATGGGTGACTATCTTTACATACCGAGACTCCTCCGTGCCTCGGAAAGCACGTTAAGCCGTTGGTCCCGGCTGTCATTCGTGGATCTTTGACAGTCGTTACGGGTCGTCAGAAGCCCGAAAGTCTGACAACCAGTCTTACCAAGGGGTATCGTATTACCCAGTAACTGGGTTGTGGAGGTCAGATAGATAGGCAGTCGCTCCATGTAAAATACTGGTATTCAGCTGCATCCGGTTAGACTGGAAGCCGACCCCAATATAGTTGGGAAAAGGCTAGGCAGATGATGAATTACAGTTACACAATTATTATTCTTCAAAAAGATTTTCGGAATACAACAAGCATGAAGCTTAAGCATTGGACATTTAGAGCTACATCCTGACAACAAGACAGGTAAGCAAATACTACTAGTTACGTTATAAATTAATTATCTTTGCATATTTAATATGTTTTCGCTTTATTCTCCATCACGGACATAAAAGCAAAAAAACTATGAGAAACATCGTCCGCCCTTAGGTACATTTAATTCTATTGTAGCGCGTAGCTGGGGGTAAATCGTGTGTAAGGCACACATAAGGCATGTTATATACCGTTTTTTTTGCTTATTAATACCCGGATTCTTTGGCACCTGCGACCGTGTGTTCTCGTGTAGGGTCTTTGTGTGTCATATGACTTCCCTCTCTACAATTGCGCCCTTGAACTCCGAGAACAAGAGTTTGTGTAGGGACTATGTAAGAATAGGAAATATTTTCTTGAGTTTTTCATAATTCTTTAGACGAATGATGTAAGGAACTGGTTTTTTGAGTCCTATATTTTTAATTATCATGCTTCTAAACTGAATGACTTAAGGCTCCTGCAAATAGGCGCGACACGCGACGTGAATCGCACGCTACACAAAGGCACCGCGTGTCGCGCGACGAGCGGTGCCTTTGTGTCGCGCGAGATTCGCGTCACGGGTCGCGCCTGTTTAAAGGAGCCTTTATATTTATCTGACTCTTCTTTGAATCACCTAAGAAATAATCTTTTTGCAAAAAATAATAAAACCCAATTTTATTAACTACCTTTTCTTCATGTCGCCGTCGGATGTAGCACGCGCGACACCGCGACTTTTTTATCTGTTTTAAAGGAGCGAACAGTACGTGCCTCTTATTTCCGCCAATCATAGTGAACCCTAATGCATTGCTTTCATCCCATCCCTTAATCATTATACACAAACTAAATACCTTCCGAAATCCGATACATCTCCATAAAATGTCGGCGTCACTTCTCTAAAGAACTCGTCATCATGGCGGCCATAAATTAGAATTCATTATAACTACCCTCGCAACTAGCTCGGGGGGAGTAATTTCCGTGTTCAACCCTCGGAGGAGTAGCTTCCAGTAATGAGTTTTTATTCAACAAAGTTCGGCAGCGGCCTAACACGTTACGGACGGGCACTTACGCCCTTTTTCGGCTGGGGAGTGTCGGAGACGGTTCGCGTATTACGTTATATGAAGATGACTAGTTTTTCCGCAGTGAAGTATTGGCATTTGGTTGTGTTTGCCACCTTAAGGTTGACTGAATATCATTTGTGCCTACGTCTTAAAACGTTAAGAGTATAGGTGCTTCAAAGCCAATGTGACAGTTACATAGTTTGAATCTTAGTGAAGTTCTAATTTACTTCAAGTTTTTGTCAAACTAGCAGTTATGAAATTACGAGGTTGACCGTAGATACCAGAAACTAAACTAGGTTCTAAGAAATATTCAGAGGCTTAAGCTGCTTGAGTGGTACTATGAACAATCAATACATTGGCAATATTCAGAACGATTGGGAAATAAAGTGGTGATTGCAGTTCGTTGTTTCATGCTATTATATCAGACAACAGGACATTGCAAGTGGTGCCCATCCTTATGACGTCATCCGTCATAATACTTTGCTACTTACAAAGCATGTGCAAGGTATTATTACGTGCTATTTAGGTTACCTACTGCCTCGTTGGTCTAGTGGTCGCGAGTGTACTGCTGACCTTTAGGTCCTGGGTTCGATTCCCGGCTCGGGCAAAATGTTATTGGGTTTTTCCATCTGGAATTTCTTAGTACCAAGTCGGAGTCTGGATTTTTGCCCGGTTGATGGCAATAAGCTCGCCCCCTATTACATGGGACTTAAACATAACTGGCGAAATGTGGGTGTACTATAGGTACACCTCTACCTAACCCTTCGTGGAACATAGGCGTGATGTTATGTTATGTTAAGTACTTGGGTTTTAACATTTTGACATTGATTGCTTCTACTATCAAACAAAACCAACGCCAGACAGAAACCTGATTTTAAATTAAAAAATAATAATTTAACATTAATTTATACAATAGCAAGGGATCTTTTGTTCTACTTTCATATTCTCTTGGTTGAAACCACGCTACAGTCTCATTAAAATGTAATTAGATGCAACTTTAACATTCGCCGTAGTTTTTAACTTGAAACAAGGTTAATGGTACTTCAGGATGGCGGCTTGTGCTGTCATAAGAAGCAGCAGTAGAGTCATGAGTATGAGAATACCCGGCAGAAGAGAGTACTATGTGTTTGTCAGTGCGAAAATCCCACACATACATATTATGACATTCTGCTGCGCATTCTGGCTCCCATTCATTGGTGAGATTGTAACTGCTTTCTTTTGAGTAGCGTCTTGGGCGACGGGCCATAATTAACGCCGATTTCTTGTAAATACCTCCAAGATTACTAGTTAAAAGGAATAAGAAATATTAAAAATACTTTTTTTGTTAGCAGCTAAATGTATCAAGCTGGCATCGAAAACTTATCACGAAATACTACTTGATGAAATCAAACAAAGGGTCCTGACAGGAGTAAAGAAGCCTTGAAAAAAAATTACCTCAAAGTCAGCCAAATAGACCCAGGAAACGAATCAGGATCCTAAATCTTGTCACTATTACAGTAACCGTCGTACACCACCCTGCCACATGTTTATCAATTACACCAGAGAAGATTAAAATTCTTTATCAGAACCTCCAAAGACCTTCAAATATGTACAGCTACTTGCACGTTTAGCCTGGTTAAATGAATAAATGTAGAGTTTGTAAACTCGGAGTTAAGTAATTAAAATTTTAACTCATATTACGCGTTGCGCCACTAAAAAGTAACACCGGGTTAGATAACCTGACAATAGTGATTTTTGAGTTTGGAACATTGGCCTTTCAAGCGACGAAACATAAAATAGGATTGCAGTTTCTATGGCCTGATATGGTAATCCGACCAAAAATTAATTAACGAACAATGAACTGAAATTGTATACCCAGCTCATATTACACTACATCACGATACGTAATACTTTCTTAAACATAACATAACATCACGCCTTGTTACCCCGAAGGGTTAGGCAGAGGTAAGGTAGGGGTAGAGGTGTAATACTTTCTTGTCTCTTTAATTTATAACATGACATTTCATTTTAGTCGATTGTATGTGGTTTCCATGGAGACTTAGTTTATTGATTGAGAAAAACGTCAGATATGGAAAAATATGTTTTAAGTTTTTTTTTTATAATTTGTATTTATTTTTATATGAGTTCATGGATATATTGCTTTCTGATTTAGTACCGAATTTCCACTTACTATAACGTCGAACAATATAAAATACAAAATACTTTTCTTTTTCTTCTTGACAAAATACGTTATCAGCGGCACCTCATAAGAATAAGAACTATTTATTTGCAGAAAATACAGGTGTTACCAGTTGTTAAAAAATGGTGATTTAACGTACAGTTCATATTTGGCCTGTTTAGGGCATGCAAATCCAAATTTTACATTAATACCTAAGTAAGTACTTATTTTAATAAGATATACAGAATATTCAGAAAAATACCTATGTTCTAATATAATATATAAAATTAAGAGAAATTTTATGTTAACTACAATAAAATATATAGGTACACAGATAACAAAACTTAAGTAATAACATGTTTTCTTTATGTACCTACCCAACAAAAATTCTTTAAAGTTAAAATAAAAAATAGATACGCCACAAAACATTAGGAAGCTTAAATTAAAAATTAAAATTTATTTATGTTGCAGAAATTCTTGTAAACTATAAAAACAATTTTCTATTAGCCATTGACGCAGTTTAATTTTAAAATATTTAAATGGGAGCTAGCTCCCTTATGATCTTAGGTAATTTATTAAAAATTGTTATCCACATATGATAAACATTCTTTTTAATTAGATTTGTGTTACAAAAAGGAACTAAAATTTTTGTTGCATCTCTTGGTCTCTGTTTAGTGTAATTTTAGGTTTAAGGAACTTTATTTCTCATAAGAACTTAAAATAACAGTTCACTTACAATGAGATACTTAAGTGATTACAATTAGTACTATTAAAATTAGTTACCTCTATGATGTTGGAGACATTATACAAGGTGTCCAGAAAGGGTATCGGGTATTTGTAAGTTCAATGAAACAAAAATTATTTGTATGCAATAAAAAACTTTATTGTTTATTATTAGAATATGAATTGGAGAATTATTTGGAAAAGATGATGTTATCCAAATGATGACCGTTACGTTGCTGGCACTCTTCTAAACGGACACGAAGATTGGCGATAACACGTTGACACATAGCTATCGATATTGCTGCCATTTCCGACCTGATGTTTTGCTTTAACTGGGTTAGATTCGTCGGATTGTTTTGATAAACCTTACTTTTAAGGTATCCCCATGCAAAATAGTCAAGCGGGCTAAGGTCGGGGCTTCTGGGAGGCCAGTTGATGTTACCCCTTCGCGAAATGACTTTATTAGGGAATAATTCGTTAACAACTTCCATTGAGTTATTTGAGGTATGGCAAGTGGCCCCATCTTGCTGGAACCACGTTCTTGAGTTGAAACTTGCAAACTCCTGCAACTCTGGGACGAAAAAATTTCGCAACATATCGCAATAACGGTCACTATTCACATTAATTGCTCGGCCTCGTTGATCTTCATGAAAATAAGGACCAATTATGCCTTTAGCAGACATAGCGGCCCAAACAACGACCTTTGGGCTATGCAGGGGTCGTTCATGCTTTCGTCTCAGATTCTCCACTGCCCAGTACCGACAATTCTGCTTATTAACATGACCATTCAGGTGAAAATTTGCTTCGTCACTGAACAGTATGTTGTTAAAGTTGTTAAATCGCTGCAGCATTTCGTTCGCAAAATTCAGTCGATTAGCATAGTCCGTATCCTTCAATTCTTGAACCAATTGAATTTTATAGGCTTTTAGATGTAAGTCTTTCTTTAAAATCGAATGTAAAGACGATTTTTTGATGTTCAACGCTTGGCTTCGCTTTCGGATGGATAAAGACGGATTTTGACGAACCGACGCCTCAACTTCTTCAATTGTTTCTTCATCGCGAACTGAACGAGGACGACCAGAGTTTTGAATTTTAACTGTCGCACCTGTATTCTCGAACATCCTGATCCATTTCCTAATGCTTTCGTCACTTGGCGCGTGGCGTGTACGATATTCCGCACGATAGAGACGTTGAGCAGTCACTATTGAATCACCATTACGATAATACGCTCGTACGCAAAATGCGCGATGCGTCCCCGAGTACTGTTCCATCGTGACTAAAACTCCACAAAATGGCGGACGCCACGAACCCCTCCCCGCACCCTTTAGACGCCCCGTTTCGAATATGGCGCGAAAACAAATACCCGATACCCTTTCTGGACACCTTGTATTAGTATTATTCTGTTTTAGACTAAAACTATTTGTACTTATTTATTTTGGGCTGAAACACAGATTAAGGCACCACACCACAACACCTGAAATAAACCAAAACTTTTAGTTCACCTCAAATGCTGCGATGTATTTCCCCAATCTGCGCTTGAATATGTTCATATTGTCACATTTTTTCAAATCCTCCGATCAACTATTGAACAGCCGTGCGCCTTCAACCAATATCGATTTTTTACATTTTTACCATAATTAGTGCGAGCGTGCGCTGGTTTTATCTGGATTTTGTTTTTATTCCTTACGTTGTGTGTTATGTTGTTCATATGTAGTTGTATGTTTGATTGAACAGATTTGGTGATCATTTTTTTAATAAGGACGCAAGTGTAGTATTTGTAAAGATGAGTTATATTGAGTAGTTTGGTTTTTTTGTATAGTATTCTTGTCGGAGTTAAATAGTGATAGTGAAATAATGTTTTTATAATTTTGTTTTGTGTTCTTTGTAGTGGGTCTAGGTAAGTTTTCGCGGCTGACCCCCATAGCTCAACTAAATATTCAATATGAGATTTAACCAGAGAGTTATATATTATTTTACGTACTTTTTTTGGAATGCAGTTTGAAACTTTACGCAGTGCTGCCAGTAATGACATTAACTTTTCCAAGTTAGTTTGTTGTCTACATGTAATCCTAGGTATATTTCATAGGTTGACCGTTTGAGAACTTCTTTATCTATTGTGAGTGGTGTGAACTCCGGTAACGGTTTGTTTTTGGCGCAAAAAATCATGAAAGATGTTTTTGTGGCGTTAATAGTAAGTAAATTACTTTTTAGCCATTCGTTCAGCAGGTCAAGGTCGCTTTGAGCGTCCGTTATAATGTTATTTTCACCTTTGAATCTAAAGAATTCATTATGTTTTCTCACAAAAACTGATACTTCAAACAAATACATACCGGGTCAAGGTCAATAGTTTTAGTTTTTTTAATAAAGGCCTACAAGATTCAAGTGGACCGACACTGCATATAGCTCTTACACATTTCTTCTGTACAATAAATGTCTTATCATTGTCTGTTGAATTGCCCCATATTATTAGACCGTATCTTAATATTGATTCAACACACCCACTATATGCTATGCGGGCTGTTTTTTCGTCTGACACAATACGAAGCTTTCTTAATGCATACACAAATCTATTTAGTTTACTGCATACGGTGTTAATGTGTTCTTTCCAATTACAAAATTTGTCTACAGTTATACCTAAGAATTTAATACTGTCTGTTTCTTCTATGTTTTTTCGTCAATTTATTTTGACATTACTTACACTAACCCAGAGTTTAGCGACGTAACTCTCGCACATCGGTGGGTTTAATATTTTAAAGTTTAACTCTAGGTTTACCTCTAGCTCTTGGGGGCAAGATGAATTATATGATTATCTCTGAGTTAGCTATTAACTCCGAGTTATGTAGGATAACCCATGAACACGCAAGTGGGCCTTATCATAATGCTGCTGTCCATAACCCAATATATTTAGTTTAAGTATTTCTCTATGGATCTGTACCGTTAATCCAAAATAAACTCCCGCACAATTCCACTTCCCCAAGACACAGTAACGTAACAGTTCGGGATGTGACGTCCGGCGGATCACTTACTATGTGCATACATTCCGATCCCGACCAGCGTATTCAACGCCATGGCTCGCTGCGGAATATCTTTGCACAGATACTGAAATGAAACGTACGGCACTAACGATTTGTGAAGTAGACGCTACGTTTTATAATTATTCTAGTTTAGAAACCTTTAACAATATACGAGACTGAAGAACGTTCGGCGTGTGTGAAGTTGCAAAATTTTAGGAAAATCGTAAACTTTTACAATGTTTGTGAATATGTGAGCACCGTGTATCTAACACATATTTAATTTATCTGTCGTTGCTTCATTTTTAATTGTGTTTACTTAATGTGGTATAGTAATTTCATTATAGGTGCATCGTCTTCACATATCATGATACACACACACATAAACAAACACACATTATATTAAACACTCTAGAAATAAAATTATTATTGTATTATTACAGATAATAAATGTACCTATACAAAATATTGTAAAACATTTTAAAAGAGTAACGGTGGAGTTTCTTGCCCATTCTTCTTCATACGAATCTACCTTTTTACTAGAATCAATTTTGTAAATTTTGACGTTCAAAAGTGTCTTTTATGTGCCTATTTGAAATAAATGATTTGAAATTGGCTTTGACTTACAAGTACCATCGTTTTTTGTGGCCATTTGATCAGAAGATATCAGAAAGCTGTATCTGGAGTTTTCTCTGCTTCATTTCTGCAGTATAAAGGGTCTACACTGTACTTGAACTGCTCTGCTGCGTTCAGAAAGCTCTTGCCCATCTGAAGTTCAGTGGAAAATACAATATAAGTGGAATACTTTAAATCTACTTGAGACTGTTTCTACGACCTTAGCTGAGACTTGGGCTAGAAGTTGAACCAAGTTTAATCTTATTTTAAAAGTAGAAACTTTAACTTATATGTCTTTGACTATACAATATACTTACATAAAAGAACAAAAACACAGACTTAAACTAATTTGGCCGGTAACCACAAACTGAACATTTAACCCGGCGTTTAATTTGAGTTAACTACTCTCGAGCAAGACCTTTCAAGTTTAACTGTATTTTTAACTTAATTAAACTCAGTTACAACTAACAAAATTCACTTTGGTAATTCAATTTGGCTCACTACATGACGGCAATGGCCGCCGGCCGTCTGCGCGTCTACGAGGCAACCAGTTTCGATACGTACATATATATAAACAAATTTCACAATTAAATTCATCTATCTATTTAGTAAAAATCTTTTTGCGGAACATTTTTTGTTCATTTACTTTTGAGCAGGGTGTTAAAAGCCATTAGTGCCAAATCCTTTAATTTAATATGTTGATATACTTTTCCATTCCCATGCTCCACCAGCAAAAGGTAAAGTGTACTACTAGCTGAGCCAGCCACACGAGCAGGCGCTTTATTTACCATTGATAGGATTGTTATCCTGATGAACTTAGCACAATGTCAAGAATCACTAGCCTATGGTACACCATATTGAATGGGACTGCTCATATTACTATCCCGTATGTACCCTCCATCCTAAGACTGGATACAGAATAAATTCTTGTTTATGTTTTCTGGCAGCGCGTGGCGATGCCCCGTGTCCGGACATTACCAGATCTTGCAAAATGGCCGCCATATTGGATGCTATTGACGCTAGATCTAGGCATTACATGGTTACGCGTAAATTTTTATGATGTTAAGAGGTTATCTATTACCGCATCCCCTTCAAACTGTTACGTGGCATAATGTCTAAAAACTCATCTTAGTTCTCATGACATACTGTATGCGCACTTGCGCAGTTTCTGTATTTCTCTTGATTAAAGTTATATTTTCCAGTAGTTACCTCTTTTCCTACTACTGGCAAAAGACATTCATTTCGTTTTTCAACTTTTTTTTTACTATTTACGTAATTCAAAGCCAATCTTTTTGGCAAGCACAGAGCTCGTTAGATTACAATGTTATTACAATAGAATCTAGTCTCCACTATTGACGATTGATGACGACCATAGAATATGGAAGAATAAGACATGTCTTACAATCAACATGTATGTTGCCAACCCCAAATAAATTGGGATAATGGCACGGGAATGAATGATGAAATCGAGTCTCCAGTATTCATTTATAATTGCATGGCTAGTTCTTGTAACCTATAGGTAGGCAATAAATGCTCAACAAAGCAAAATCCAGTTCAACTGACATAGATGAATAGGTTCGGATGATAGCTACTGAATCCATTGCATTCAATTCGGGAAATATTGAGGGGCTTTCAGTTTGGCTGTGCTCAGTTTCCGAGCTATTAATTTAATATTGGACGCCGAAAAGAAGCCATTTACCTACTCCCAATTTGGTGAATGATTTGATTTGACGTTTCGGTTCTAGGTTTTATTTTTTAACACAAAAGATACCGTGTCCTCAAATGAGTAGGTAAATGGTCAATTTTCATTTCTTTTCGACAACAGGTGTAACTTAAAAGTTATTTAGGTAAACTTAACCTCCCACTCATGCGGTAAGTAGATGTTATATTCAAGGGGTCAAGCACCTATGAACCCTGTAAAGGTACAGCTATTTACAAAGTATTAAAATGTATTTACATTTAGTTTAAGGCTGTACATAACAATGTACCTAGCCCCTTCATTATTAGAAAGCTATGTAGCAAAATCAGAACTATTTGACAAGAAACATCTACATGAAACTATTTCCCGATGCCAATCATAAAAAGCCACGACAAAATGTTTAATACATATCCGGGGCGTCGAGTGGCCTCGACACGCATGACCTCTGCTTTACAGCCTCATTTCTTGTCCCGACGTCCGTCAAATAGCCGGGCAATCAATCGATTGCTGGGAGCAAAGAGTCGCTGCTACAATTTATAGCTATCAGGAGAACAAAGTTGGTAACAAACATAGCTCACTGATGAATTTGTATGCCGCCTGCGAGTTAGCTGTGGGGTGGGGTTGCAAGGAATAAGCGATGGCGGTGTTAGGAAGTTTCGGACTCACCTGAATTCATTATCATGTTCATTTAACTGGGTTTTCTTATGTCATCAACACAGCTAATCTTATCTCATAATCATCCCGTATCGTAATTCCATGATCATTACATTTTTCATTTGATTTAAGCAATATATCTCACCATAAAGTGACTGGATTCAACATTCTCATCACAAAAGTTCAACCAATTTCCATCATTTTTCTTGTCTCAACTGTACATTCTGAAACATTGAATGAACAACCAAAGAAGACTCAAGTCTGGCTGGCTCCTGTACCGCCGCATAACAATGTCCCGCAGTGCACTCATCGCTTGTCCCGCACGCTGGAGACGTGAGCCGCCAATAGATGCGGCCACTCTGTTAAATGGCCACCCCAGGGCCAGGCCTCCGGCCAATCGGACTAATCAAACTTTTTTCATGTTAAACTTTAAAGACTTAACTACGAGACGTTACTTTCTACTTCTACTATACTTCGCTACTTGTACTAACTTTCCTTGTCTGTTAGCTATTCCAATTTTGTAGCAGAATTTGCAAATGGAGGGTGGGAGAAATTCAATTAAGTGCAGTTTTGCGTTGGAGATAAAAGGAACATGTTTTTACAATTAATTTCTAAGCTTAGTTTGTATTAGGTGTAGTATAATAGCTATTCGAATGGTACGGTGAAACCATTCACTACTGGCGACTAAGCATTTTTACACAACTTCATTGATTTATATTAATAGAGCAATTAGTACATGATTGGCGCACATCGCGTGTGCTCCCTCGCTCCTTTATATTATTAGTGGTCATCGCGTGTGCTCCCCCTCGCTTCTTTATATTATTAGTGGTCATCGCGTGTGCTCCCCCTCGCTTCTTTATATTATTAGTGGTCATCGCGTGTGCTCCCTCGCTTCTTTATATTATTAGTGGTCATCGCGTGTGCTCCCTCGCTTCTTTATATTATTAGTGGTCATCGCGTGTGCTCCCCCTCGCTTCTTTATATTATTAGTGGTCATCGCGTGTGCTCCCTCGCTTCTTTATATTATTAGTGGTCATCGCGTGTGCTCCCCCTCGCTTCTTTATATTATTAGTGGTCATCGCGTGTGCTCCCTCGCTTCTTTATATTATTAGTGGTCATCGCGTGTGCTCCCCCTCGCTTCTTTATATTATTAGTGGTCATCGCGTGTGCTCCCTCGCTTCTTTATATTATTAGTGGTCATCGCGTGTGCTCCCTCGCTCCTTTATATTATTAGTGGTCATCGCGTGTGCTCCCCCTCGCTTCTTTATATTATTAGTGGTCATCACGTGTGCTCCCCCTCGCTTCTTTATATTATTAGTGGTCATCGCGTGTGCTCCCTCGTTTCTTTATATTATTAGTGGTCATCGCGTGTGCTCCCCCTCGCTCCTTTATATTATTAGTGGTCATCGCGTGTGCTCCCCCTCGCTTCTTTATATTATTAGTGGTCATCGCGTGTGCTCCCTCGCTCCTTTATATTATTAGTGGTCATCGCGTGTGCTCCCCCTCGCTCCTTTATATTATTAGTGGTCATCGCGTGTGCTCCCCCTCGCTTCTTTATATTATTAGTGGTCATCGCGTGTGCTCCCTCGCTCCTTTATATTATTAGTGGTCATCGCGTGTGCTCCCCCTCGCTCCTTTATATTATTAGTGGTCATCGCGTGTGCTCCCCCTCGCTTCTTTATATTATTAGTGGTCATCGCGTGTGCTCCCTCGCTCCTTTATATTATTAGTGGTCATCGCGTGTGCTCCCCCTCGCTCCTTTATATTATTAGTGGTCATCGCGTGTGCTCCCCCTCGCTTCTTTATATTATTAGTGGTCATCGCGTGTGCTCCCTCGCTCCTTTATATTATTAGTGGTCATCGCGTGTGCTCCCCCTCGCTCCTTTATATTATTAGTGGTCATCGCGTGTGCTCCCCCTCGCTTCTTTATATTATTAGTGGTCATCGCGTGTGCTCCCCCTCGCTTCTTTATATTATTAGTGGTCATCGCGTGTGCTCCCTCGCTTCTTTATATTATAACCTTTGGTCCGTTAAATACATTTCTTTTAACTTAAACGCAGCCTTGTCATTGACTATCTTCCAACCTTCTACACGAATAAAAATGTTGACGGCATGGTAGCGTATGTTTTGAAGGAGAAGAACAAAAAAGGAAATCTAAAAAATTCAATAATTGTGCGTCCGGATGCAGTCAACAGAGCCATCTAGCCTTCATACTTATCAGTCGAACAAGCTCTTGCTAAATAAAACCAATGAAACGCTGTGTTTTCAAACCCATTCCAAAGTTTTTATATATAACCAGCATCTGCTTCTGTGTTCAATGCGGAATGAAGTCTAGCTCGATTGAACAAACTCATACTTCGTTTGTTTTCAATCGAAACATGTTTTTCCATTCGGTAATACAAACATCATTCTGTTTGAGGGAAACCATTTCGCTATATCGTACGGTTACCAAAGCGCACCTGTACCAAGTATTCGAAGATTGTATTTCTACACGAAAGGTAATTTGAATGATATTTTTATTACCTTATTGCTTTACTCAGCATATAATGTCTATGAATAACGTTATTTTAGTAGGTAAACAAATTTCATCAAGATCGGTTCAGTAGTTTCGAAGTTCATTCAGGACATACATCGTAACACGAGATTTTTATACATATATAGAAGGTAAGATAATTAAGATAGTCCGTTCTAAAGTCTACTATGATCTGGCTGAAAACATAGAACTTTAATATTTTCTTAAAAGCTGAGGCGTGAACGTCCTTCTTACTCTTAAAGCTCTTTCTTAGCCTCAAGTTTTTAAGAAAAAATTAAAGTTCTATGTTTACGTAAGTTTTATTTAGTACTTTTTAGTTCAAGAAAAGCTTGTTTTTTTTAAAAAAAAAAATTGCATATATTTTGTTAATAATTTGCTTTATTTCAAGCTTTCTTGTTTTATTAATATATATACAAGGTGTAACATAATTAACGCACAACCTCTTAAGGGATCATTGTACTCATCATTATGAACAAATTATACTATAGACCCAACCTGAAATCACGAAAAAAAAATCAGCAGTTCCGTACTTACATTAAGACGAGATAAGCGAACATAAATGTATGGAACAGCAGATTTTTCTTTCGCGATTTCAGGTTTGGTCTCATAGTAAAAGTTTATTATTTTACTCATTACAAGCTTTTATTACACAGGGACAGGGACTAAAATAGCTCTTTAATCCTTAGGGACTAAAAGTGATTTGAATTTCGATTGTGGATATTGTTAGTGAAAGTTCCAAAAAAAATCAATCACGAACATTGTATGAACAGGTAACAGGCAAAACAAAGACGAGAACAACAAACAAGATCAAACAAAAAGATTGTGAAAAATTAAAAAACGCGCGAAATGCATTCCGCCTTCGCTTGTTTACTCAAATTCAGATTTCACTTAGTTTAAAAAAAAATGAGTGTGTCTTCCTCAAGTAGTGAGAATGAAAGTATTATTAACTCCAGAGAACATTGTATGCACTTACTTATTTTGTCATAGAGGGTGATAAAAACAGAGTGTCCACCTCGGGAGCAACAATATTTTAAGCTCGAGTGACTCACGCCTTTAAAACAGTTTTTTTGCTCCCTGGGCAAACAATCTACTATTTTTCTGTTTATGTACAAGTTTGACCAAAGAGGTCTCACTTCATAAATGTTGGTTGCCATCGACGAAAAAAATATTTATATTACACAATTTTTAAAATAGAGATAAATATTATACATTCTGTCAAGAAATTACCGGGAATCCATGATTCAAAAAGCCTGCATGTCGAAATTATTTTTGTCGCTAAGTTGGCACAACTGACCTCTATACTCACGCGGAGTTTGAACGTCACTTGTCATTGAGTTTGTTTACAGTGCGCCATTTTGTCAGTTCATCTCAAGTGTGTTTTGCGATTTTTACAATGGATAAAAAAATCTAACAAAGAATGTCTTAAATTTTGCATTGCAAATGGAATTTCTTGTGCCGAAGCACTGAAAATGTTAAAGATAACGGTGAATCAACTTTATCAAAAACACGTGCGTATGAGTGGTACAGTGCATTTAAAAGCGGTCGAGATGTGGTGGAAGATTTGCCTCGCTCTGGTCGGCCAACAACGTCTTCAACTGAACTTAACATCGCTAAAGTAAAAAAAATGGTGACTGAAAATCGCCGTTTAAGTCTATGAGAGATAGCCGCTGTCTGTGTCTCACGAATCAATTCGTACCATTTTAAACGATTGTTTGGCCCATGAAACGCGTTGCCGGTCGACTAATGCCGAAAAACCTAAGTTTTCTGCAAAAACTCAATCGCGTAAAGGTCGCTGAAGACATGTTAGAACGAGTCACAAAACGCATTGTACCTGGTGATGAGACATGGGTTTACGAGTTTGACATGCAAACCACTCAACAAGCTTCGGAATGGCGCCTTCCAACTGAGCTGAAACCGAGAAACCGAGAATTCGCGGCGAGTTGAAGTCGATTCCAAAAAATGCGTTAAAAAATGTTTTGATGATTGGGTTATTCGTTGGCGTAAGAGTATCGTTTCTGAAGGCGCACACTTTGAAGGTGATAAAAGGATGAACAACTAACATTTTGTGTATTATTGATATTTTCCCGGTACTTTCTTGACAGAGTAGTACTTAGTGGAATAATAAGTAACAATAATGTTTATTAATTAAGTAAATAAAATAAAAATAAAAACAATTGTTTTCTTGTATAGTTAAGTCTACATTGATTGAAAAATATGCATATTAGACTCGACCAACCGTTGTTTCTAGTATAATCCTGCGGCGGCAATGGCGGCATAACGTTGCAACAGCTGAACGGTTGCTGTGGCGCGTACCCCGCCTTAGCATGTTGGATGTACGATATTATTTATTGTGTTTCTGCTGAAATTGCATGAATTTAAATAAAATAGTGTATGAAACTGCACATAACTAGGTATTCCCCGGTTATTTAACAGTTTCGTAAACTACTAATTTGAAAATCGAATGAGTTGTTATTACCTCGCAGTAGGTGCAAAAAGTAGAGTATTGTAATTCTCCTTGGGGATAAAGGTGCATCCCTTGCTGCACTCAGGATTCTAGTATGAACTCCCTCGCTTTGCTGAGGAGTTAACACAGAGCTCCCTCGCTGCGCTCGAATGGAGCTTTATAAATGAGTCTAGGGCCAGAATCATTCGGAAAGCTCAATTTACACGGTTCAAGTTTATTGCCTGCGGCATACCATAAAATTGAAGCGCAATTAACTGCCACCTTCTAAACAACACGTACAATATTGTTGCACGATACGTGCAAGTTAGTTGCCGTACAAAACGGGTGTGGGTGTCAACAGCACGTACAATAAAATTGCACGTGCAATAAAATCGCATTCAATTCTACAAGTAAGTACGAATTAATCAAGTTAAAAAATATTGAGGAGATGTTCAATAAAATTTTAATGATTTTATTTGGCAGCGCAAATACGGAAAATACTTGAATCAATGGTACAAGGACGTGCAACTCGGTGTTTAGATGAGGCAAAACTTGCATGCAATTTTATTGCCGTGCTGTAAGTCGCATGCAATTTTATTGAATGGCAAAACTTGCATTCAATTATTGTATGACATTTCATGGAAATCGCACACATGTAAACACTTCCATGCAATTCTTGAATGGCAATAAAATTGAAAGTGCTCTATGACATGCGATTAGTGCTCTTGAACATTCCAGAAACTTGCACCGTGTAAATGGTGCTATACGTTCGGGATCTAAAACAGCGCCCGTGAATTAAGACACTGCTTTATCCCCTTACTGAATAATCTGCCTACTATTAAATAAAACGAGGTCAGACATAAAAGTGTGAATAAAATCACTTTGAGAGAATGCGCCCTAAAAATATGATTTGAGCGAGAACGCCGCCGCGCCGTCTGCAGCCGCTATCACAATAAAAGCTTTGGCTTAAAATTAAACGAACTTTTAGCTTTAAATATACACGTAAACCAACTTTAAAACGGATCAACCTTAATATTTTCCTACATTACAACGAATTGATTTTAAACTACGATATTTTCAGTACTTGTTGCCCAATAGATCTCTAGGTAGTTGGATATCTGAATGTTGTTTTTGTGAAGAGTTTCCATCACTACAGCTAATGACAAATCAATCCATGACAGACTACTGCTGATCTATATCTATACATATTAAAAATTAAAGTCACTTTTCGTGTCTATCTGTGTGATCGCGTTGTACTTCTAAACTACGGAACGGATTTTGATGCACTTTTCGCCGTCATTCAGAGAACAGTAGTTATCTGAGTACAGAAAGAATGAATATAAATGCAACATTCATATTAAACATACATATAATAAGTCGTAAAACACATATTTAAAAGACTTCGTTTTATAGCTGACAAAGATACTCTTAACAACTTCCCTGTCCAATGAGTCATATATGACTCACGAGAGAAGTTTTCGCCCTACGTCCATGAGTCACATATGAGTCATAAAATAACCAAAATAGGATAAATCTACATGTAATAATTTATGAAAATTATATTTTATGGTATATAAGAATGTTATATATAACTCATCAGAAGAAAAAACTGTGAAAAATGCGTTGTATGGGGACAGGGAAGTTGTTAAGATGACTTACCTAGATTTATGTCAGTTTGTGCTTGGTTACTGCTTAATATCTTGGGGTTTCGCTGGTAAAAGTTATCTAATTACTGCTGAACGTGCACAAAGAGCTATCCTTAAGGACTCTCATAAATTAGGAATCTGATACCCCACTGATATGCTGTATCGAGAAGCGAGAGTGCTTACGGTGCGCCAACTGTACATTGTATCAGTGCTTCTTAAATTTCATAAAACAGCAGCTTCCACAGAGGTACGGGTCAGCGCTCACGCAGAAAACCTAAATGGAACAGAGTTTTCTGTAGACATAAATTTGGCAATAAGGCTTTCTCTCGTATTGGACCATACCTTTATGGAAAAGTTAACAAAATCTTAAAATCTTCCCCTTGACAAAGTTTGGGTGCAGAAAACAGGGTCGGGATTGGCAGCTTGGGCTCAACTATGCTGAAACTGAAAATCTTTTATCATTCAACTATTAAAGTATACATCATCACACACATATATGTACACTCACCACATATGTACACACATGTGGCTACCTTTTGGTCCTAAGTTTAACTAATTATACTCAGACCCTAACTTTACCTAGTTAACTTTGATAGTACTATAGAGGCATGAGGAACAGGGTGTAAAGTTCACTCATCCTCTATGAAAAGGGATGGTCTCACTCTGTCTTACTATTTTATTCCTATACTGCAAAATCGAACACACCATCTACCAAATGATCAATATGTCATATATATCAATTGACCGATCACTTTCATCGAAATTCACTTTCTAATATGTATACAGGGTTACAGGGAAAGTCGTACTGAATATTAAAGGATGTTATTATTCAGGTCATTTCCGATGAATTTCATTCTGAAATAAAATGTCCGAAACTTAACCGTTATGGAGATATTAAATTTTAAAGATTATTTTTAAAAATCCTTTACTTTTTGGCTTTTAGTCGTTTTCTTTGGGATTAGAGCTCCTAGAGTCGGTTTTTTTGATGTATCTAGTTAGAGGACATGTCCATTAATAAAAATGATCAACAGAAACTGAACCTACTACTAACAGCTTAAAAAACTGCTCGACAACGGTTAGCATTATGAATTTTCTAATAGAGTGTTCTTAACTTTAACAGGCTTTTAATAAAAAATATTGTATGGAACTTATTCTGCAAATAATTTTATAAAGTTCTACGTCTCTTTAGCTATTCAAAAAGGTATAACACTTGCTATTAAATAGGCAAAACATTGCCCAAATAACAGTTAAGTTAGGAGAGGGTACATTTTTAGTTTGAGGTAAAAGTAGCTAAAATACGTAAAAAAAAGACAAAAATTTTAGCAATATTTTTATAATTCATGTTCTACATGGCCGCCGCTATTTCTTAGACAAAGTCTCATTCTTTTTCTTAAATTACTTTTCACGACAGAAGTTCGTAGGTTCCGCCTCATTTCCTCAGCCGCATCAATAATTTTTTGTCTTAGAATATCGACATTTGCGATCGGTGTCATTTGGTCGTATACTAGGCTTTTCATATGACCCCACACATAAAAATCCATCGGCGTTAAATCGGGGCTCCTCGCCGGCCATGCTATGGGTCCGCCTCTTCCAATCCATTGGTTTGGGTAATTCTCGTCCAACCATGCTCGAACACTTCTTCTGTAGTGCGCTGGGCAGCCATCATGTTGAAAGAACATGTCTCGTCTCAATGCAATAGGCAAGTCTTGCATTAAAGAGGGTAACTCCTCCCTCAAAAAGTTTTCATATGTCTCGCCATTCAAGTTATCGGACAGGAAGTATGGCTCTATCAAGTTATTTGATATTATACCCATCCACACATTAAGACTGAATCTCCTTTGTGACCCTTTTGGTCTTTTTTTCTTGGGGTTACCTTGCGCTTTGGGAGCCCAATAATAAATAAATAAAAAATAAAAATAAAAATCTTTTATTTAAAGACTACATAGGCCCACTTGTGTTAGTGTCTACAGTTAGCTTATAAACTATGTTAGTACTTATAATAATATACGTAGAAAACAAAACAAAAGGTGATAGTATAATAATGACCACAGATAGTTTCATCAAGCCCCATGTAATACATGAAGCTTGATAAATCTACCCATGGTAGGCCCATCCAGCCTTTCAGCAAAGACCCTCAAGATACTGTTGGTGCTTCCCCCCACTCTGCGTGTCATCGACGCCACTTTCTTTCGCATTATTGCGAAGTAATCGTCAGTGTGCGCATCAGCGAACATACCTGACGCACTACAATAGGGTGGAAGCCTCAACAGCACCCTAAAGGTATTATTATATTGTATTCGCAAGGCATTGTTTGCTTTTTGGGTATGATTAGCCCAAAGGCTGCTGGTGTAAAATGTTTGGCAGTAAGCCTTGAATAAAGTAATTTTTACTGGTACTGAGCAACCAGCAAACCTTCGAGCCACCATATTTCCCCTCACAGCCAATGCCCTGCGCTCCCTTTCCATATCTGTGTCGTCTTTCAGTTCTTCGGTCACAATATGGCCTAGATATTTAAACTGAGTTACTCTCTGTAAAAGTGATCCGCACAGCGTTACCGGAGGGACACATGATGGACTTTTATTTTTACCCCTAAACACCAGCAGCTCACTTTTCTTAGGGTTGTACTTTAGCCCATATTGCTCGGCATACCCCTCACACATAGAAAGCAACTTTCTCATTCCACAGATAGATGGGCTCAACAACACCATGTCATCTGCGTAGCTCAAGTTGTTCAAACTAACTCCATCTATGTGGCATCCGACATGTGTGTTGCTGAGCTCAACCAGTAATTTATTAACATAAATGTTAAAAAGTCTTGGGGAGGTAAGACCTCCCTGTCTAACACCACACTCTAGTTTGTAGGGGTCAGACAGCACATTTGACCATTTAACAAAGTTTCTCTGCTTATCATACCACATAGATAACGTGGACACTAACGAAGCAGGAACACCCGCCTCTCGAAGCTTTCCCCACATGGCATTATAGGAAACCAGGTCGAATGCTTTTGACAGGTCCAAGAAACATGCATAAACTGGTGTTTTTCTATCTGTATAATACTTGACAGTATGCTTCAACGCAAAAATGGCACTCTCAGTCGACAACCCAGCACGAAAACCGAACTGTGAGTCGTGTAGCTGTGTATATTTACCGAGGTGGGCGTCAAGCACACTGTCAAGTACTTTGGCTATAACTGTTGCCAGTGAGATAGGCCTATAGTTACCCTTGTCTGCTATGTCCCCTGTCCTGTCCTTCACAATAGGTATGACTACTGTATCCAGTAGCTCTTGTGGTAAGTGAGAATGACCCAAGCATAGATTGAAGAACATAGTCAGCACTCGCGGCAGATGTATACCAGCGTTTTGCAGATGCTCGATGCTGAGCCCATCGTGACCAGGAGATTTACCCCTTTTCATACATTTAATAATAGATTTTATTTCTTTACATGAAAATCGAAGGGGTGATCCTGAACGACAGTGCTCAGCATCGTTCCTCCCCGACACTGTCCCCAGGGGCGAAGTCACTTTAAAGTGATCTTTGAAGATATTCGCTATCTCAGTGCAGTCATTCCTTCCCTCCACGCTAGCCGAGACACTTGGGGTATTGTTATTTAATTTTTTAGTACCTTTCCAAAATGACGAGAAACTTTTTTTTGAATGTAATGAGGCTAAAATGTCCATTTTAATTTTGTCTTGGTGTTTGGTACACCATTTTAATTTTGATTTAAATATTTTCCGCGCTAATTTCATATCTTCAAAAATAGGCCCTTTACTGGGTTGCCCGTGCCACATCCAAATTTTAAACTTAAATTTTGCCTGGGTGTGAACTTCTTTTACATGCTTGTTCCACCCCTTTATCCCTTTACTTTTTCCTATAATGCCCCTTGCGGTCCTACTACTACTAGCAGCCTCACTTAATATATATACAATTTCGCTATACATTTCATCCAACAGAATTTTATGGTCGGGCTTATCACAATATTTATCCGCACACAGTCTAAAGTTTTCAGGAAAGTCTAAGCTCTTTAATTTATTGTTACACTGCAACAAGTATTTATTTATTTCTATTGGGCATCTTTCACCCCAACGTATATCATTACATAATTTTTTACAAAATGTTTTTACTCTAATTGTATTAATATCACATTCCAATTTCAATGGAAAGTGATCTGACCAAAAAGAGTCATAAATCACCTCAATGTTCACAATTGTTTTGGACGCCGCCTGTGTTACAAGACAGTGGTCTAGCCAACGTTTACACCCATGTGAGTCACTAATAAATGTAAAAGTAGGCGACAACATGCCGAGACAATTGACATCCGCACATAATAATTCTCGCTCGTTACAAAAATCAAGAAGTTCATTATAGAATGACTCACCTGGGTGCGCGTTAAAGTCCCCTAGTACAAACACTGATTCAGTATTATTACTTTGTATTATTGAGTACATTTCACCAAGACATTCCGTAAATTCTAACAAGTTCTCACTACTGTCCGTTGGCATATACATATTTATCACCATAAAAGATCGGTTATTCACCACTACTTTGACTGCACAGATCCTATTATTATTACTTTTCACTACCGACACTTGATCAAAAGCACTTTTCCGCCACAGTGTGGCGACACCACCATATGGTCTGCCTTTGCAAATACCCGCAGACGTGTCTATTGACGACTTCGCAGTGTAGCTGAATTCTTGATCTATGTTTTCGAGAAACTGTAAATCATGTGGATATAACCAAGTTTCTTGTAGCAAGACTATATCAGCCGTCCTGCACAGTGAGCGCACGCAATTCACCGATCTCTTCACATTTTTACAGTTAAATGTTATTATGTTCATTTTTAAAGCACTATCCATTAAGTCTTGTTTTTTATTTCATTGCTCTGAGAAACAATCTTGTCCTCTTCTCTTCTACTTTTGAAATGTACAAAACGTCGAAATGTGATGCCATCGGGCCACAAGTTGTCATCTAGAAACGTTTCCAGCTTGTTTTTGTTTACAAGTAATTTAAATGCATTATAAGGCCTCTCTTTCTTCATTGTTATTTTCTCCAGTGAAACTACTTCCGATGTTTTATTTTTTATATACAGACAGATATCGTTTTCTGCCGTTTCCTTGTTTACGTTAGAAATAAACAAAGGAATTTTTACTTCAGCTGCTTTAAACTTTTCCGAAAAGTCCGTGGTCGCTTTCCCAGTTTTACCAACAAACCGATTTCTAGTCCTTCTTTTTTGGACTGTTATCCATTCCTCATTCGGTTCGTTTTGCTTTTTCCATTCTCCATTTCTCGCAATGTCCGCCATGGTGGGCTGTTTTGTTTCAACAGTCACTGCATGACACACAGCTGATTCAGGGATCTCCGTGCAAAACTCATTTTCCAAAAGAGTCGAGTTAATCAGTGCAGCCGCACTCGGCTTATCTGTCTCCGTCTGTGCGCAAGAGAGAGAGCGATACTTTGGTGACTCCGTGCGTTCGATGCTCGAATGACTCGCCATCACGTTGACACCGGCCGCCGGCGATAAACCGACAGGCCCACTATCCAACACATACCCTCCTCTTTTTCTTGTGTTAATATTGCACGTTAAAAACGACGCAGCGGGCCTGCCTGACTCCAATTCAAATTTCAGCTCATCCAATTGATTTAATGTTACATATCTGTCCTTTATATCATTAATTTCTGTACGCATAATCAGCAAATCTTTTAATAATTTGGTGACATCGACATGGTCAAACGTAACGGGCGGTAATTTTTGCAAGTCACGCGCCACAAAAATCGGCATAAGGTCCGGTTCAGTTACTTTGAAAACACATATCATATCTTCTAGGTTTCTCTGCTTTTTTCCCTCTCTACGCCTGGATACTTTCTTCTGTTTACCTTTCATAGAATTAAACAGTAAATCTTTAGCACATTCTACCTCCTCCTCACAAAAAGTAGACGCGCAGATCCTAATTAAACTCTCGTTATCTATCACTGAGATCTTATTTTGAATAAATGATAGAAGCTCACTTATTACTATATTACAGTTCACACATTTTAGCGTATTCACAGGTATCGTCGCGGACGCTGCCATATTCGAACCACTCGCGAGCGCGTACGCCAGACGACTGATAATGGGTGTTATGATAGTTTGTGATGCCGTCTTTGTCAAATTTCGACTCATCTGTCCACATGATTTTCTTTAAAAAATCCGGATCTTCATTATCGGCATTGAGCATAAATCTGCAGAAGTCTAGTCGTCTCAATGGATCCCCTTCTTTAATTACTTGCACTGGCGTGTAATGGTAAGGGTATTGCCCAGAACTGTGCATTACGAACCAGACTTTCCACTGGGAAATACCAAGCCGTCGAGCGACAACGTTTGTTGACGTGGTTGGGTCGGCTTCAAAGAGACGTCGTATTTCATTATCTTCGTCGTCGTCATCAAGAACACGAGGTCGTCCCATGTCAGTCCGACGTACTAGCACAGAACCAGTTTCTCGTAGTCTTCGATAAACTCTGTCAAATACGCCAATATCAGGTACTCGGCGAGTAGGATACCTTAGCATGTATTCATTGCGTGCACGCAACGACACTCCTTCGCAAAATCCATAACACATTAGGATGTCAGCATATTCCTTGTTGGTAAATGTTGCCATGTTCACAACACAAATCAAAGTCCAGTTACAAGCCACGTCACACAGTTAGAAGATGAAACAGTCCAAAAATCCAAGCCAAGTCGCGTTTTTACAAAAAAAAATCGGAGGGCACGGATAACACATCTACCATGGAAGAATCGCATGAGCAGACTAAACAAACACCACGATCCACGATTTGACAATTCAGACATTTAAAATGACATAAATAACTGTCACCGCACGTCTCCCGGGCACAAACAATGTCTACCCAAACCTTTTTTCATTGTTTAAAAGTGCCAGGTAGTAAGCCGGATTCTTTTGTATCGAAATTCTGTTATGTTGTACTACCAGATGGGCCTATTCTAATAACATTATTTTAAGATTTTATGAACAAACCTAGTAGATGGTATACCTTTTTGAATAGCTAAAGAGACGTAGAACTTTGTAAAGTTATTCGCAGAATAAGTTCCATACATTTTTTTTTTAAAGCCCATCAAAGTTAAGAACACTCTATTAGAAAATTCATAATGCTAACCGTTGTCGAGCAGTTTTTTAAGCTGTTAGTAGTAGGTTCAGTTTCTATTCATCATTTTTATTAATGGACATGTCTTCTAACTAGATACATCAAAAAAACCGACTCTAGGAGCTCTAATCCCAAAGAAAACGACTAAAAGCCAAAAAATAAAGGATTTTTAAAAATAATCTTTAAAATTTAATATCTCCATAACGGTTAAGTTTCGGACATTTTATTTCAGAATCAAAATCATCAGAAATGACCTGAATAATAACCTCCTTTAATATTCAGTACGACTTTCCCTGTAACCCTGTATATACCTAATAGACCGCGGGCCATACTAAAGTATTGTATTTTCTTGAACTTCAGCACTACTGACCCCAAATTTTTAGCAGGTAATACACACAATTGGTGCTAAATGATACACAATTTTCAATAATATTTATCTATTACTTAACGAGTTCCTAGTGGATGATAATTAAATCATGTAGGTATGTTGTGTACGTCACTAACTCTGTAACTAAAGTCCTTATGAAAACATATTTTGTACAGTTCCACACCCATGGGACACATGCATGAGATCTATAAATAATGATTGAACATGAGGTTCAGTGAGCATAACATTGTTAGAATGTTCAACACGTGATGATGTGAAACAATCAATCTAGACCTATATTTTTTTTTTCAAATCCTTAGTCAGTATTTTGATGAAATGATGAAATAGTCAGTATTTTGAGGGTTCATTCTGTAAGGTAATTTATTTTGTTGTACAAAGTTATACTAAGTTGGCTCGAACCGCGATACCTAGGATTCCTATTACGTTCAGAATAAACTACAGACGTGACATGAATTTAGACCGTCTAATTCTATCAAGAAAATCCTTTATTTTGTACATTTTACACAATTTCTTCCAACTATTTATTTATTTATCTTATGTTCTGCTTACAGATGACTTTATTAGAGTTTTTATTTATTAGACTGCTCCCTGCAATATCTGTGTGGTATCTGTTTGATTTAGTATCTGTTCTGCGCTACGCCGGGCGTAGCGCACTCCCCTCGTCCTAACTAAAAGTGATCGTAGCGCGAGTACGCGATCGACGCGGTCGTCTGTATGAATTTCGACGTACAAAGGCGACTTGATTGCTTGCGCGACTGTCATATTCATTTAAAAGACTAGCGCGATGATCGCTTTTAGTTAGGACGCGGCCGTCTAGTAACACACAATGTTATGCATTTGAGAGTTTCTCAAGTGTTCAGGCTATACAATAAAATAAAATCATGAAAAGATGTCAGCCCCATGCAGCTACGGCTACACAGTGTTGGCATCAATCGATTAATTTATTTAATCAATTGATTAAAAATTTTATCGATTAAATTAATCACGATTAAATTCAGTCGAGTTTTAAATTAGTGAACGATTAATTTAAGTAATCGTCAGTCGTTAATTTGATAAATGATTGATTTATGGTTAAAAAATCAAACGAAAATGTTGAATGTTGAGTTGATTAAATATCCTGTAATGCAAATTAATTAATTTAATTATTTATTGTTTTTTTTTTCACGTTTTTCATTTCGATGATTTTGACAACTGACTAAATGTCGGCTAGTAAGTTAACGGACCTCTAGGACAGCAATTAAATTTAACGCCTGATTAAGACATTTAATCATGAATTAGCGCTTGGTGAAACACTCGCTAATCTTAATGTCCCGTTAATATTTTAACACAAGATTAAACTAACTAACATAGTATGGTGAAACTAGGTCTTAATTGTTAATCACGATTAACTTCTTAATCTTTATTTTTTTTATCATAATCGGAGTAACTTTTTGCCAACACTGCGGCTGCACAAGTACTTACATATAATTATTTGAGAATAGTTCCAACGCAAAAGTTCCAAAGCTACAAATAACAGTTAAAACTTACTAATAGAGAGCCCATAAACCATGGGCAGAGTGTATCGGCGTGTGCTGGAGAGAAAATAACCAGATAAAATATGATGCGGGCCTGGAATAAGATCATAACGGACGATTGAGCGCCGCTTTGAACCCAGGGCCGGACTCAGAGCTGCTAAACGATGACAGGATGGCTGGAAAGTGCCAGTATGGGAAATATGCGCACTGTTTTAGTTTAAAGATATGGAACTATATCTGTCAGCTGGAAGTTGTATATTATCTGTAAATTACTGTAAATCGTACTATCTTAAGTTTCGGGTCTACTAAAGATTTTTTTTTATTAAAGAACACCTGCTCCATAAGTCTCGCCTCACATTTTTTAATGACACAGGGTTTACATATTGTACATATATGTAAGTACTAAAATCGGTTTCATACTCGGTTATCCCGAAATTCGGCAGATTTTTCCGAACTTGTGTGAAGTTCGGAAAAAGCTGGCAACCCACAGTAGGTATTCAATTTGTTATGTCAACAACTTGGTCCGAGCAACCGTTTGTTTTTCAAGAACCTTTTAGTAGAAAGAAGAGGTTACCATTTAGCACACATATACATTATACATTAAGATTAACTTCTCACGTGTTCTGGCCTAAGTGGTAGGTAACTGATACGATAAATCGAACTTCACGAGGAGAAAGTTTGCTTGTCTTAGCGGCGTCTAATGGCCCTAGGGAACCGAGAACGATATCACACACAATACATGTATGACAGTATTTACGTATATTATGATTAATGGCAGAGCTCTAATCAAAATTATGTGTTTCATAATAACTTACGTACTATCTGTCTCTTATCGGCATAACATATACAAAAATTATGCTCATGTTATGGTCAACAATATTGGTAAGTCAGCAACTGACTGCAAAGTGTGCGCCGGACAACTAACGTACGTTTAGGAGAAAGAGTGGAGTCTATTTTTAACTGACATCTTTCTGGAGGTTCTCAATTCGTCTGTATATACTTTCGTCAGATGTGGACCGATTGTGAAAATACCGTTTTAATTTTATATGGTTATGGTCTAACAATGTGTCCCAGTTTTTGGAAAATTCCGAGAAAGGGTAAGTGATAAATTATATGGATTCAGAAGTTAGTAGAATTACACTGTAATGTTGAGAAAAGTAGCCAAATTATCATCTAACAAATTTTGGTAAGTATTGTAATTTGATTAACCCATTTTCCATTATAAGACTTCTGCAATTTTAAAAGATATTCCATATTAAAATTACCAACTCAAAACAAACGTGAGTTTGAAAAACAGTAAGAATACCCGTCGGGGACCTGTCTAGAGAAGGCGTATGGGTTTTACGTGCAGTGGTTTTCAGGAGTCCATACAAAACAACTAAAATGACACAGGCCGCCGTTCCCTCGAGAATCAGACCAGGCAGACCAATGATAATTTGGTTAATTTTACAGTTCCCTTCACAATAACCCAAGTCCGCTCCTGTGCAACTGGACTTGGCATCTCGTGGAAAAAAATGTCCCCCTTCCCTTGTACCCTTCCCCTGTGCGTACCCCTGTACCCTGAACTGAGTCCCACCACCTACGTGCGACTCTATCTTGTGACGTCACTACGTAATGATCTACAACGTGTTTTGGGTACTAATGGAATGGATAAAGTTTACCGTACATAATGGGGTGCAGTGTCAAGTTTATTTTAGCGACTGATGGATAGAAAAGAAAAGAACGTGAGCGGTTAGGGGATCCCCGTCAGGAATGAAGATCTTTCTCGCGTATGATTTAAAACAAAAACAAAATTTTCGCAGCCGCCATCTTGGATTTACATTTTGACCTCACTATCGACTTTAGCTCTTTCGAAAACTATGTAATCGATATCCATGATGAAAAATGTTTAAATTTTCGCAGCTGCCATCTTGGATTTTGATTTTGACTTTACTATCGGCTTTAGCACCCTCGAAAACCATGAAAACGGTACTTACCCATGATGAAAAATTATATTTTCGCAGCTGCCATCTTGGATTTACATTTTTTTCTCTATCGATAGAGAGAGAAAGTGTGAATTCGAAAAAAAAGTTGCATGGAGTCGCTTTAAAAGTATAAACGCGCTTTTTAGTTCGTGACGATTCCACCCGCAAGCCGCGTAGAACTTCGTTCCTTAACATAAGATATTAATGGTACCTTCGTAAGCATGATACGTAATATTGGTTGATACCTGGGTTAGTAGGATTTCTCTGAGCTTCAATTTATTTAAGTATCATCCGTTTGCCACATTATTCACTGCCATGTGAAAAGTACTAACTAAAACTCTTCTCATTTTCAAAATAGTTTTACATTTAAAATAAACACACCTTTTTGAATAAAATGTTTCCTAAAATATTTTTATTCAAACAAAAACATGAAAAGCCTGCAATAAAATAGCGAGCAATATGTTGCGCCCCGTCCACTGTCAGCTCACAGAGCGCTCGGGGCCGATATGAATAAAAATAGATAACCCCGGGCCACACATCATTATGGACGTATAAAAATCGTTTGGGAAAATCAAATGCTTCACAGTACGGGTATTGCTACCTGCAAATAAATCATAACTATCTGCACAGACATATTGTGGAACAACTAGGTACGGCGAGAGAACGTAAATAGTATAAACCCAATGAATCAGATGTCGTTAGATAATCCTTTTAAAACAATGAAAAAAAAAACCGGTGGATAAAGGAAATACCCAAATCAAGCAGTTTATGCAGTATACCACCTGCATGCCTACATTGCCTGCCTACCTATCCGTTATTTTGTTGTCTGTGTATAGTTATTTACAAAGAAAACAGTCATAAAACTTTGTATCGAAAAATGGTAGTCATGTCACGAAAATAACTAATATGAATCGTTCAGTTTAATCGAACTAAACTACCAAATTGCAGTTTTAGTTCAGTGCAAAATCATGACTCCTTTCATTGCTTCTAACCAATTTTCCTTGTTTGTCACAAACATTGGGTTATTTAAATAAATAACAGGCTAGGTATGAGTTATTACCATATTTTCCCACGTGTTTGGTAAAGCATGAAGTGTGTACAAATAAAGCAGATATTTAATATGAGTAACATGACCAGGTTCTTACCAATCAATCGACCTTCCGGAAGGCCGGAGCGCTTAAGGCGACGACGGTAACCGACTTTTAATTATTTTAAACTGAAACTTACGTCTAAACGAGTACTGTTAATGATTTGGAAAAAATATAATTATGTTGAATTAGAGCATTTTCGTATTAACTCAATATGTACATATATTACTTATGTGTATATTACATAGGTATCTAGTGTAATTGATTTGTAAAGTTATGTCTAACGCGGATAAAAAACTGAGAATTAAGCAAAAACTATCAAGCACATTTTTATGAAACCTTCACCATTTTAAAGATAATTTGATTATTTCTCTTTTAGTTTACGTATTTTAATATAATACCTTTTTTTGTAGAATAAATTAATAATGCATCTAATTTGGGACAACGCTCCTTACTGTGTGGACGTACGACGCGTTGCGTGAGCTCAGCACAGAACACGCAAGCTATGCACTCAAGGTCGTTAGCATCTATCTGCGACTTAAGGTAAAATAAGAGGAAACATTTGCCAACTAATGTTTGGAGAAACTATTAAATTAATCATCATCAACAGTCATCCAAACTTTGAGGGGTCCACTTGACTCACATCGACATTATATTGGGATACCTTATGCGTCTACTTATTAGCCTATGTGGCCCACCTTCCGGGCACTTATCTGTGGAACACTGTACTACCCAATATAAGAACTAAAATGAACCGTTTATTATTTACAACTAACTACAACTCACTCATTTATCGCAAAATGTACATAAGTCTACATAACAACCTATAAAAACATAAGACGCTTGTCTAAGTAAATACTCGCTTAGAAAGAATTTTAGCTAATGAGCATTTATCTGGGAACTTCAGAAACCGGACACAATAAAACAGGGTGTTGTGTTGAAGCTTTGAAGCTCCTTGTCAACAGTGTCTGGCCACGGCTTTAAGGATTAGTAACAACACCTACTGACTACTTAGGTACTTGTAGACATAAGTACTTACTAGTTTGCTGATCATCATCATCATCATCATCTTCCTGCCCTTATCCCGTATTATTTGGGGTCGGCGCAACACGTTTTTTTCTTCCATTCTGTCCTGTCACTCGTCAAACTATCACTGACTCCCTTTTCTTTCATATCACTTCTCACACAATCCATCCATCTTTTCTTTGGCTTCCCTCTCCCTCTCCATCCATCCACATGTAAACTCATAACTCTTTTAGCAACATGCGTTTCATCCCTCCTCTTCACATGACCATACCACGACAAACGATTCCCTTTCAATTTTTCAGTCACTGGCGCCACTTTCAAACTTCCCCTAATATATTCATTTCTCACTTTATCCATTCTCGTCATACCACACATCCATCTTAACATTCTCATCTCCGCTACGTGCAATCTTTTTTCATCCGTCTTTTTCACAGCCCAACATTCTGATCCATACAGTATGACAGGCCTTATCACGGACTTGTAGATTTTACCCTTCAACTTGAGAGGCATCCGTGGGTCACAAGTTGTTCCCGTGACCTGTCGCCATTTCATCCATCCTGCGTTGATCCGATGTGTTACATCCCGGTCTACCTCACCATCCCCTTGAACGAACGACCCGAGGTACCGAAAGTCGGGACAGATTAGTATGGGCGTTCCGGCGAGAGCTAAAGGCACTGGATTGGAGAGACCGCCGAAATCGCAGAACGAGTATTCCGTTTTGGTTCTACTCAATTTCAGGCCAACACTCTCCAGTCTGTGCCACCACACCTCCAATCTGTTCTGGACCTCTAGGCCACTTTCAGAAACCAGCACAATGTCATCGGCAAACAGCATACACCAGGGAGCCTCTTCCTGAATGTCCAACGTCAGAGCGTCCATTATCATCAGGAAGAGGTACGGGCTGAGAGCCGACCCTTGATGTAAGCCGACCGCCACATTGAAGCTGCCAGTGGTGCCCACTGTAGACCGGACTTGGGTACTGCATCGCCTGTACATCGCTCGGATCAACTGCACATACTTCCCAGGTATACCTTTCTTCTTAAGGGCCCACCACAGAACCTCACGAGGTACCCGGTCGTATGCTTTTTCGAGGTCAACGAATACCATGTGCAAGTTTTTATGCGCACCTCTATATTTTTCGCATAGCTGACGTATAGCGAAAATGGCATCCGCTGTACCCCGACCCGGCATAAAACCGAATTGGTTCTGTGAAATTTCACTCTCTTCTCTCAGTCGCCTTTCAATAACTTTCTCCCAGGCTTTCATCGTATGTGACATTAGCTTTATCCCTCTATAATTGTTGCACTCCAGCACATCACCTTTGCAACCTTTTCAACTAGTTTGCTGATATCTATACAAATAAATAAAATTGAAGTGTCTGTTTGTAATGTGAAAATAACAACTTTATACTAAATGCATAAGAAAGTATATACGGTACTTATAACAAAAAAGCAATTTTTAAAATGTTTGTCTGTCTGTCTGTTTGTTCCGGCTAATCTCCGGAACGTCTGGACAGATTTTGACGGGACTTTCACTGGCAGATAGCTGATGTAACATAGGCTACTTTTATCTTAGAAAAATAATTAGGGTTCCGCGCAAAACAGTTAAAACCCATGAAATTATGAACAAAAAGTCGAATTTGAAAAATTCTTTTTGCATTTGGTAGCCCCATTCTCGAGGATAGTTATAGGCAACATTACGCTACGACCCCTAGGAGCCGAGCAAAAAGAAAAAAGTCATCAGAAAGAACACTAAGCGAAAACGAAGTAACAGCGCGGGCGGGCGATGCAAATCGACGGGTCCGGGACGAGGGTGTTTTAATAAAAATGTGGCTGTTATTTTAGTATATTGTGTATCTTACGACTTCCACGCGAACGAAGTCGCTGGGCACAGCTAGTACTTTCATAATTGTGATGCCGAAATCTAGTTTTTGCTGACTCTAATAAGATTCATTAACATCTCTAAATATTAATGTACCTATTAATTACTTGTTGAAATAAGTTCATCAGTATTGCTAAGGCTTTACAGGTTTATTTACTAAACCTTATATTTAGTTGATAACAAGCTGGCGCTAATTAGTCACGTTTTGGCACAAAACAAGTCGCCCATATCTGTCAGTAGGTAGCTACAATAGCTGGACACGCCAACAAATTAGATGATCTCAATAATCTCATCTAATAAAGATGTTCAGAATTGCCAGGACTATGGTTTCATTTTCAAATAGCAAGCCTCTGATAGACGTGGAGTTAATTTTTTGTAAAAATGTGTTCAATGACTATGTCGTTGTCTACCAGTCCACCTCTTAGAATGCGTTCAATGACTATGTCGTTGTCTACAAGTCCACCTCTTAGAATGTGTTCAGTGACTATGTCGTTGTCTACAAGTCCACCTCTTAGAATGCGTTCAATGACTATGTCGTTGTCTACAAGTCCACCTCTTAGAATGTGTTCAGTGACTATGTCGTTGTCTACCAGTCCACCTCTTAGAATGTGTTCAGTGACTATGTCGTTGTCTACCAGTCCACCTCTTAGAATGTGTTCAGTGACTATGTCGTTGTCTACCAGTCCACCTCTTAGAATGTGTTCAGTGACTATGTCGTTGTCTACAAGTCCACCTCTTAGAATGTGTTCAGTGACTATGTCGTTGTCTACAAGTCCACCTCTTAGAATGCGTTCAATGACTATGTCGTTGTCTACAAGTCCACCTCTTAGAATGTGTTCAGTGACTATGTCGTTGTCTACCAGTCCACCTCTTAGAATGTGTTCAATGACTATGTCGTTGTCTACCAGTCCACCTCTTAGAATGTGTTCAGTGACTATGTCGTTGTCTACAAGTCCACCTCTTAGAATGTGTTCAATGACTATGTCGTTGTCTACAAGTCCACCTCTTAGAATGTGTTCAGTGACTATGTCGTTGTCTACCAGTCCACCTCTTAGAATGCGTTCAATGACTATGTCGTTGTCTACCAGTCCACCTCTTAGAATGTGTTCAATGACTATGTCGTTGTCTACCAGTCCACCTCTTAGAATGTGTTCAGTGACTATGTCGTTGTCTACAAGTCCACCTCTTAGAATGTGTTCAATGACTATGTCGTTGTCTACAAGTCCACCTCTTAGAATGTGTTCAATGACTATGTCGTTGTCTACAAGTCCACCTCTTAGAATGTGTTCAATGACTATGTCGTTGTCTACAAGTCCACCTCTTAGAATGTGTTCAGTGACTATGTCGTTGTCTACCAGTCCACCTCTTAGAATGTGTTCAGTGACTATGTCGTTGTCTACAAGTCCACCTCTTAGAATGTGTTCAGTGACTATGTCGTTGTCTACAAGTCCACCTCTTAGAATGTGTTCAGTGACTATGTCGTTGTCTACCAGTCCACCTCTTAGAATGTGTTCAATGACTATGTCGTTGTCTACCAGTCCACCTCTTAGAATGTGTTCAGTGACTATGTCGTTGTCTACAAGTCCACCTCTTAGAATGTGTTCAGTGACTATGTCGTTGTCTACAAGTCCACCTCTTAGAATGTGTTCAGTGACTATGTCGTTGTCTACCAGTCCACCTCTTAGAATGTGTTCAGTGACTATGTCGTTGTCTACAAGTCCACCTCTTAGAATGTGTTCAGTGACTATGTCGTTGTCTACAAGTCCACCTCTTAGAATGTGTTCAGTGACTATGTCGTTGTCTACCAGTCCACCTCTTAGAATGTGTTCAATGACTATGTCGTTGTCTACAAGTCCACCTCTTAGAATGTGTTCAGTGACTATGTCGTTGTCTACAAGTCCACCTCTTAGAATGTGTTCAGTGACTATGTCGTTGTCTACAAGTCCACCTCTTAGAATGTGTTCAGTGACTATGTCGTTGTCTACAAGTCCACCTCTTAGAATGTGTTCAGTGACTATGTCGTTGTCTACAAGTCCACCTCTTAGAATGTGTTCAGTGACTATGTCGTTGTCTACCAGTCCACCTCTTAGAATGTGTTCAATGACTATGTCGTTGTCTACAAGTCCACCTCTTAGAATGTGTTCAGTGACTATGTCGTTGTCTACAAGTCCACCTCTTAGAATGTGTTCAGTGACTATGTCGTTGTCTACCAGTCCACCTCTTAGAATGTGTTCAATGACTATGTCGTTGTCTACCAGTCCACCTCTTAGAATGTGTTCAGTGACTATGTCGTTGTCTACAAGTCCACCTCTTAGAATGTGTTCAGTGACTATGTCGTTGTCTACAAGTCCACCTCTTAGAATGTGTTCAGTGACTATGTCGTTGTCTACCAGTCCACCTCTTAGAATGTGTTCAGTGACTATGTCGTTGTCTACAAGTCCACCTCTTAGAATGTGTTCAGTGACTATGTCGTTGTCTACAAGTCCACCTCTTAGAATGTGTTCAGTGACTATGTCATTGTCTACAAGTCCACCTCTTAGAATGTGTTCAATGACTATGTCGTTGTCTACAAGTCCACCTCTTAGAATGTGTTCAATGACTATGTCGTTGTCTACAAGTCCACCTCTTAGAATGTGTTCAGTGACTATGTCGTTGTCTACAAGTCCACCTCTTAGAATGTGTTCAGTGACTATGTCGTTGTCTACAAGTCCACCTCTTAGAATGCGTTCAGTGACTATGTCGTTGTCTACAAGTCCACCTCTTAGAATGTGTTCAATGACTATGTCGTTGTCTACAAGTCCACCTCTTAGAATGTGTTCAATGACTATGTCGTTGTCTACAAGTCCACCTCTTAGAATGTGTTCAGTGACTATGTCGTTGTCTACCAGTCCACCTCTTAGAATGTGTTCAGTGACTATGTCGTTGTCTACCAGTCCACCTCTTAGAATGTGTTCAGTGACTATATCGTTGTCTACCAGTCCACCTCTTAGAATGTGTTCAGTGACTATGTCGTTGTCTACAAGTCCACCTCTTAGAATGTGTTCAGTGACTATGTCGTTGTCTACCAGTCCACCTCTTAGAATGTGTTCAGTGACTATGTCGTTGTCTACAAGTCCACCTCTTAGAATGTGTTCAATGACTATGTCGTTGTCTACAAGTTCACCTCTTAGAATGTGTTCAGTGACTATGTCGTTGTCTACAAGTCCACCTCTTAGAATGTGTTCAATGACTATGTCGTTGTCTACAAGTTCACCTCTTAGAATGTGTTCAGTGACTATGTCGTTGTCTACAAGTCCACCTCTTAGAATGTGTTCAATGACTATGTCGTTGTCTACAAGTTCACCTCTTAGAATGTGTTCAGTTACTATGTCGTTGTCTACAAGTCCACCTCTTAGAATGTGTTCAATGACTATGTCGTTGTCTACAAGTTCACCTCTTAGAATGTGTTCAATGACTATGTCGTTGTCTACAAGTTCACCTCTTAGAATGTGTTCAATGACTATGTCGTTGTCTACAAGTTCACCTCTTAGAATGTGTTCAGTGACTATGTCGTTGTCTACAAGTCCACCTCTTAGAATGTGTTCAATGACTATGTCGTTGTCTACAAGTTCACCTCTTAGAATGTGTTCAGTGACTATGTCGTTGTCTACAAGTCCACCTCTTAGAATGTGTTCAATGACTATGTCGTTGTCTACAAGTTCACCTCTTAGAATGTATTCAGTGACTATGTCGTTGTCTACAAGTCCACCTCTTAGAATGTGTTCAGTGACTATGTCGTTGTCTACAAGTCCACCTCTTAGAATGTGTTCAGTGACTATGTCGTTGTCTACCAGTCCACCTCTTAGAATGTGTTCAATGACTATGTCGTTGTCTACAAGTTCACCTCTTAGAATGTGTTCAGTGACTATGTCGTTGTCTACAAGTCCACCTCTTAGAATGTGTTCAATGACTATGTCGTTGTCTACAAGTTCACCTCTTAGAATGTGTTCAGTGACTATGTCGTTGTCTACAAGTCCACCTCTTAGAATGTGTTCAATGACTATGTCGTTGTCTACAAGTTCACCTCTTAGAATGTATTCAGTGACTATGTCGTTGTCTACAAGTCCACCTCTTAGAATGTGTTCAGTGACTATGTCGTTGTCTACAAGTCCACCTCTTAGAATGTGTTCAGTGACTATGTCGTTGTCTACCAGTCCACCTCTTAGAATGTGTTCAATGACTATGTCGTTGTCTACAAGTTCACCTCTTAGAATAGGTACTTATCTTACTGTTCTAATGAACAAACATCAAACATAATCAGCGTAGGAAAAATAACAGCTTAATCTGCGTCGTTCCATCTCTCCTGCCAATTAGCTTACTAAACAAAGTCAAAATTCAAACAATCTGTAACGTATACAATGTCCCTGGCCGACTGAAATAATTACATTATTTCTTTGAGAATCCCATAATTATGTACCTACAGCAGTAAGTGACGTTTTGGACGACTGTTTTGGGAAATAGGTCGTCGATACAATGCGTCCGCGGCCGTTCATCTCCTTGTCGCGTTGGATGTCGGTGAATAGCACAATGAATGGCATTATCATCATTGTTACATCAAAGGAACCATCGGCTTTTGTCGCGAGACTTACTAATGAAATTACTGACCCAAATGAATTAATCAGAAACGTTCAGAACGTTGATAAGGTTAGCGATGCTGCGCTCGCAGACGGTGGCGGCGGGGAGTTGGAAGATTTTAAATATTCTGTCAAAGAATTGAGATCACATCTTAGCTTTGAGTTCTTAGTCATTTAATTAGCCTGTAATGCAAAGCAAGCTTTAAAATATTTTAATGAGTAGGTAGGTATAAACTTGTAAGCATAGTTGGAGATGTCCGCATTGATACTAATAATGAGGTGTAAAAACCACATTGCCATAAAAATTATTCATTGAAATAAATTAAAACAGTGTGTGATTGTTCACCTCTGCGGGGCAAATATCTCTTTTTATACAGCAACGGAAAAATTCTGATCATTACGTCCAGGTTTCCTCGTGATGTTTTCCAATTTCCTTCGCCGATTGAATAGGTATTATATTATAAAATTGAAAAAGGCGCATGTAGGCATACGTGCCTGACGACTTAGTATGCAAATAACTCTAGGTATTAACATAATGCTAAAAGTAACAAAATCAATATTTATAAACAACTAAACTATACTAATAAGTATCAACAACTGACTGCCTTCGCTTCGACTAAGAATTTCATAACTAGATTTACTCAGACAATAATGCATTTGTTTACTTTGAAACTTAAACATTTACAAGGGATGCTGCTAACTCGATTTAAATACGGGTTCGATGCCTGAATCGTTAGTGCCAAGATATATCTTATGACAGCTCCGGGGACGACCGAGTCCATTACTATTAAAAGAGGGTTATCCATCATCCCTGCTATATCGACAGCCCCCGGCGAATGTTCATTCGATACAATATCGACTAACATCGGCCAAACGCGATTCGGTAGACGCAATTCCCTATTCGTATCAATAATTTTTGTTGACCGGACTTTCAACGCGAATGAAGAAAAACTTGAGGAAATATAACATGCATGAACGAATTCGAATGTTTGAAATTACAAACGTTTTGTTCCTACATTCCAACTGTATATTACAGTTAGAGTCCTTTGCAGACAAAAATCGTTTGTAAATTTAAAATAGGCAATAGGATGTGCAAATTATGATGATTCTACAAGACCTTAATATCTATTTATTTGTACTTTACCATTCCCCTTACCAGACTTTATTAAGACAAAGACAAAGATTCGTAGGATATGTCATATGGTACAAGGTTTGTAGTTAGAAGAGGTTATATTCAAGACACATCCGCCGCAAAATCGACATACGAATATTTAGGTACAATTTATACTAATATCACACATGAAACCTAACCTACAGATAAACAGGTTTACCTGCACTAAATTCAAAAGAAATTAAAAATACAACGCGCACAGTAGAAACAAGAAAATTAATTTGACAAAATAATAAAATCGAAGTCGTTAGATAATCAGACAAACGGCAACTCTTTCTCAGCAGAACAAAATAAAAATCACAAGTTATTAATAAGCTGTTGATACATACTAGGTAGGCACCTATTTATGTGTTTCTTTGACTTTCAGAGAAACTTGGGATGGATGAACCCTCCTTTATTTATCTTAGACTTAGTTCCAAAACAAAACAACATTGATAAAACAAAGGATTTTGCTACACACCCTTGTTTGTTGCAAACATAGATAGAAGTAGAATGCTCTCTGGTATACGAATCTCGGTTCTCGGAATGTAGCAACCGACGAAATATTGTCACGAATCCATTGATTTATTTATTTTAAATCTCCGTTCGAGAAAATCTCGTTATAGCGTGCACGTGTCTTCTTCGACAGACAAAGGGGATGCTGCAGAGATATTTGATACTCTGTTTGAGAGGGAGGACCCCCTGAACGGATAAATCCTATTTGAGACGCGCCTTGTTGGCCGATAGATTGTCTCGCTGACTGTATACATTCCTATGTGGTGGGGCGTTTGAATGTGTGCTTGGAAGATTAGATTTGTAATCTATGGGACCGGAGTAAACTAATACGTACTGTAAAATAAATGTTGTCTGACCCGCGATCGTCTTGATATCGTAGCTATGATACGGCGCGTCGTGCTCCACGCGCGCCGCAAAGAGATGTCAGCACTATTGACGGGGTCCGCTAGGGCCGATGTCAGCTAGGGTTGCGGGATGTTCGAAAGAGTTACCGTGGCCCCGGCACAGGCAACAGAAGGAACACGGGTGGGTTTTAGTCAGTAAAAGTCTGACACGCCCTCCCGCTCCGCCCAGAGCGGGAGAAGTCATTTGATGATTTCCCATCCACAAAAAAAAAAAAAAAAAAAAAGCTATGATGTAAAATTAATACCTATGTGATTCATTCGTTTAGCTAGGTGCAACAAATATAGTGATGCAATCATTTTGTAAAAATAAGTCCTTATTAAAGGTATTGCTAGCACAATCCGCCCTCTTGTTATGTTTTTTTCTCATAAAAATAAATTTACATCAAACAGCAAAGCTTTTTTAATATTTTTCACACATTTTTATGGGGTTTCCCCAGGCAGCACTGCACCGATCTTGTAGGCTACATTCGCTACATACATAGTCCACGTTACATTTGTCGAGTTCTAAAAGGAAATAAAGTTATCACTGCGTTTTACGTCTCCGTCACTGTGGCGATGACGTCACTACAAAACTTTATACATTTCCTTTTTCAAGTTAATTGTTTTCGATAATATTCTAGAATGTTGTAGAACATTCTAGGTACTTGTGATGTGAGGGTATATAAAGCCGCCCTCGCGATGGGTTTAGTCAGTTTGAAGAAAAATGGACGAGCGACAAGTTCGAACACTATACATAAACGAGTACTTGTTAGGCCACAGTGCGCGGGCTGCGGCTGACAATATCATAGTATAAAGAGAGGAAGTAGGCTATCTCCGGCACAATCCGCGATATAATTGCCTACTGTCTCAGGGTTGTCACTTTTAGTTAAATTTTAATTCAGTGCCAATAAATTGGCAAGGGTCGGGAAGTTGTATTTTTTACTTGTATTGTCTGGGTACCTAAACGATGATGAAACCTTTCACGATGAAAGAAAGAGCGACGGGCCAGCAGACGGGCGGCGCGGGGCGGTGATGAGCACGAGTAAACGGTAGGTGATTCGAACTTTGCTCTATTTATCTGATTCACAATTAGTCAATTACTTATTTTTTAAGTACGATTTTATAACTGTAAGTAGGTACTTAGTTACTATACCTACAATAGGTACTGAGAAATCGGCATGACTAAACATAAACAAAGCAATAGCGGCAAATCAATTGACAGATCAAAAGTACCTAGTACATTCTAGTGGGAATGTAGGCCTACCTACTTCCTCTGTCTGATAGAAAACTAATACAACAAAAAATAAGTAAGTAGGTATCTCATCATCAAGTAAAAATGATATGCTAGAAAAAGTGACTTCTTTCCTGTTCAATAGGTAATTTGAACAGAGACAATTCTGGAATCGATGAATTATTAAGACACCCAAACACACAGCAATACGTTCTCCTGCGATTATCACACATTTTTCATTCATTTAGCGGTGCCGAAAAGCCATGACGCGCGAACCTCGTGCGATGTTAGCCCCGACTGGCGCGCTGCGAAACGGGCCGAGATTTGTTTAAGTGTGCGTGCGGCGACGCATAGATACTTTGGCGCACACATACAAGCCGCGCGCGGTGCGTTTGTATGAAGATAACGTACTTCCTCTCTTTTTACTATGACAATATCAACACTGCATTGGGCGCTGCAAATACAAGCCATGCGACGGTGTCCCGATGGTTTGACCGTTTTAAATCAGAAGACAGGAGCCTTGAAATTCAGCCACGCTCAGGACAACCACCCGCAGTGAATTATGACGATTTACGCCGCGAACTGCAGTCGAATCCGGATGCTACCACTCGTGAATTAGCGGAAGCACTTAACTGCAGTCACCACGCTGTGGAATACCATCTGCATGAGCTTGGGTATCGAAAAGTTCTGGCTCGCTGGGTACCGCACATCCTTACAGACGCCAGTCGTGCAGTCCGTGTCGATATCTGTCAATCACTTTTGCTGCGACCCCGACGTAAAGAGTTTTTGTCTGATCTGGTTACTGGAGATGAATCATGGATTCATTACGAGAACGATACACGTCGTGTTTTTTGGCTGTTTCGAGATGAAACGCCACCAACTCATCCCAAGCCGAGTCAAAAGAACCGCTTAAAAGTTCTGCTTTGCTGTTTCTGGGACGCGCAAGGCATGCTGTAACGCTGAAAAATATTTAACCCAGCTCACCAAACTATCTGCTGCTATCAAGAAAAAACGACGAAGACGAGTCAATGTAGTTTTATCACACGATAACGCTCGACCTCACGGCGCATCTGCCGTTCGCCAACAGTTGGAGAACTTGGGCTGGGAGATGATACCCCATCCACCTTATACCCCAGACCTCGCCCCATCAGACTATCATTTGTTTAGAGCCCTGAAACAACATTTGTGGGGTAAACAATTTAATGATTTCTCGGATGTAGAGGCGGAGTTGAACAACTTTTTCGAGGCATAGCCATCAGAGTTCTGGGCGAAAGGTATCCAAAATTTGCCGGATCGTTGGCAAGAAGTCTTAGATGCTAAGGGTGATTACATCATTGACTAAGCTTTTTGTATAGTAATAACTAGCTTTTGCCCGCGGCTTCGCCCACGTGTATGTCGGAATATATCAAATTAGTACCTACCCTACGTGTTAATCCAGGTTCTAAAACATCTGTATGACAAATTTCCTCTAAATTCAATCAACCGTTTTTGCGCCAATCCGGAATATACATCCCGACAAACAACAAACGGACAAACGACGACTGTGCGCAACAGACTCGTTCAATCACTTCTTTTCAAATATGCAATGCACAGTTCTGACTTCGTTACTATTTTTAACCGACTTCAAAAAAAGGAGGAGGTTATCAATTCGGTTGTATGGTTTTTTTAATGTTTGTTACCGTTACTCCGTCATTTATAAACCGATTTGGAAAATTATTTTTTTATTTGAAAGAATTGGACTTCTAGATTGGTCCTATTTTTATCCAAATCCAATTCTGATGATAGGATCCATGAGGAATTGAGGGAACTCCTCAAATATTATTGGCAAACACATAGTGATTTTGGTATTTTCGTCAATAAATCAAGCATTTGCATTCAGAAAGTATGATTTGGTGAAGTGGAACTGACGAAAAAGACCATAGATGGCCACAGCAACTCATCAATGATAAGTATTTCACGGGTGGTGATAAGATATCTCGATTAAGATAGTTAAACGCCTATGACGAAGCGGTTCCCCGATTACTCGAAGACGGCTGGACCGATTTGGAAAATTCTTTTTTTGTTTGAAAGGGTATACTTGCCAGGTGGTCCCATTGTCAGCAGGTCAGGATCTGATGATGGGATCCTGGAGAAATCGAGGGAACTCTTCAATATAGGCACACCTATAGCGATTTTGGTATTTTTTATAGTAATTTGTGCATTTGCTCTCGGCAAGCAACGTTTGGTGAAGTGGAACTGATGACGAAGACCACAGATGGTAAGATGGCCACCGGAACAACTCAGTAATAAGTATTTCACGGGTTGCGATTCCATTACTTTAAAATTATTGCTAATCAATAGAAGCTTGTCACAATGCATATGGTGAAGTGGAGCTGATGGTGAAGTACCAGGAGAACTCCTCAACAATTAACGTCCCTGCATCGGTAAAAGCAGTGTTTTGTAAAAGTTGATGAGCAGTAGTCATTAGGCTATTGTAACTCAGATAAATTACAAACTGACCCACTAAAAAGTGAAAAATAAAAACAACCGACTTCCAAAACAAACACTACAAAGTGAAAAATAACTTTAATTTCGGAAGTCAGTGGCAAAATCCTAAAATACAGATCCAAAGACACTGACTTCCGAAAAAGTATTAGTACCGAGTTTCGAGTTAATATGACAGCGCGTTAAAATTTTTCTTACTGTTCTTAGGGTCCTAGTGTTCTTACTTGTTTTAAAAAACTAAAAGTGACAATTTTTGCAAAGTTTCAAATGTATTAACCAAAAGAATAAGATTTTTCATATAATCTGTATCCCCTCTTTTCACCCCCACGGGGGTGGAATTTCGAAAAATCGTTTTGGATTTTTCCATAACTGAAATCAAAGATTTCTTATACGCATTTTTGAGTTAATCATGCCACACAGTAAAATCTTCCTCTTAAAAATCTAATTGCCCCTTTTCACTCCGTCACGAGTAGTTTTGAAAAACTAATAGTAAGAAACTCCGTCACGAGTAGTTTTGAAAAACTAATAGTAAGAAACTTTACGCTTATTTAGGCAAATATTCCTGCCAAGTTTCAAGTTTATTAACAAAATGAATAAGATTTTTTATATAAACTTTGTCCCCTCTTTTCACCCCCACAGAGGTGGAATTAAAAAAAAATGTTTACGATGCTTCCAAAACTTGACTTTATTTATTTATTTATTTATTCATAAAACAATTCGCATTGTGTTTGAAATGATGTAGTACATTAATTAATATTTTACAGCTAAAAACAATAAATTATGAATATCAAATTTCACTAAAAATAAAATCAATAACATATGATAAATATTATGTCAAAATAGTAATTATATTAATTATTGTAAATATTATCATGCCAAATACTTATAAACCTATTCTCTATAATGTAAAAAATCTAACAATGTCTTGAATATATATTTAATGTCAAAAAGGTAAATTACTAAATATAAAAACTATTCACCATCATTTGTCACTAAATCAGATAGAGAATATAAACATTTCTTCAACAGGAACGCCTTAAGTTTGGCTTTGAATAGAGTACCTTTGTAAATCAATGATCTTTGGTCAGTAGGCAACTTATTAAATAATTCCACTGCTTGGTATTTAGAGCAATGTTTAGCAATATTAAGTTTCGGTGCAATTTTATTTTTTATAACGTTTCTTCTAGTGTTCTCTCTAAGTTCACGTTCTTCTTGTGATTCGTGCTCGTGTATGTATTTCGCAAAGTGGCTGAGAAGTACTAAAACATATAAACTAAGACTAAGATTATTTATACCAATTTTGGGGTTAATCAAGCCACGCAGTAAAATCACCCCCTGTATAATTGACAATCCCTTTTCACCCCATCAAGGGTAGATTTCGAAAAACCCTGATACAGGTTATTCTTAAGTTTTAGTCTTAAGTATAAATACTGAGTTTCGAATTAATCGGACTACGCGATAAAATTCTTCCATACAAACTTTGACACCCCCCAACCCCACTCTTGGGGGTAGTTTAGAAAAACAAAAAAATACAAAGTTCATAATTTACTTAGATAAGTATTCGTGCCAACTTTCAAGTTTATTAACTCAAGGAATAAGATTTTTCATACAAACGAAATACCCCCTTTTCACCCCCTTAAAGGTCGAATTTCCAAAAACCCCTTCTTAGTGCTCCCCTACATTATAAAAGGAAGCCGTGTGCAAAATTTCACGTTCCTAGTCCCAGTAGTTTCGGCTGTGCGTTGATATGTCAGTCAGTCAGTCAGTCAGTTTCTCCTTTTATATATACAGGGTGCCTGGTTTCGGAATAGTAAAACTTAAAGGGGAGGTAAAGACCATCAAACTGAACAACTTTTTCCCGGGGACCAACATCGTAATCGTGAAAAAAAAATCAGTCATCCCATACAAAACTTCAATACCTACTCGAACAAATGTATGAGACGACTGATATTTTTTTTGCGATTACGATGTTGGTCCCCGGGAGAAAGTTGTTCAGTTTGATGGTCTGTACCTCACCCTTAATTTTCGTCACACTGTGTACAGACACATTGTATAGATAATAAGAAGTATAAAACGTAAACCAAGTGTCTCATTACTTTTGTGCCAACCTGATACTAAACAATTTTATTCCTACGATTATTACTCATTGCGATAAAACTGTATTTTTAGAACATTTGCAAATCGTTTTGGAAAACGCATTTCTGTTTTTACACAACGTTGTTTATTACGCAGTTACGCATGTTTACGATTTCAGAAATAAAAAACGGTTATCCGTAAAGAATGAAGCAGAGGAACAACCTCGGTGATGTGTGGTGACAATGACAAACTGCGTTAAGCCTCGCTCGCCTCGTTAAAATGGTAACCATTTTTAACACGCGTTCACGCCGGATACTAACACGCGTTCACGCCGGATACGGACGCACCAAATTCGATTGGCTCTATCAACCGGCTTAAGGTGAAAGCGCCAGGGTAGCCCGCGAAATTCAAATTTTCTTACGTTTTTTGCAATTTGCTGGTCACTATTAAGTTGTATGTTGATTAAAATATGATTCGCGACCGTAACAAATATGTATTTACAGAATTATAATAATAAAAGTCATCAATACAACTCTCTAAGACCAAATAATTCTATTGAATGACTATTTCATGAAATCTAAATATTTCAGGATTATACTAACTCAAGGAATTGTATTACTGATTCTTATTTTATAATTCTGTAAATACATATTTTTTACGGTCGCGTATCATACTTTGATCAACATACACCCAGACACTGAGCTGCAAATTGCAAAAATGGTAAGACAATTTGAATTTGGCGGGCTACCTTAGCGCTTCCCCCTTAACGGAGTTTTATAACCAAAAGGTAGGCTCGTCTGTCAGTGAGTATCAACTATCCAAGCTCGAAAAGTTTCAGCGTACGTAACAAAGGGCTATTGGAAACGTTTTTGACACAATATTTATAAAGTTAACGACCGTGGATTACGTTTAAGGACGCTATCACATTTTTTCACAAATATCAGTGCTTCTCAGGTACCTATCATTTTAATGAATTAGGAGCACAACTTCGAGGATATCTTGGTTTCAAATTGAAGAATCTCTACAAATAAATAAAACTGAAGTGTCTGTTTGTAATGTCAAAATAACAACTTTTTACTGAATGCATAGGAAAGTTTAAACGGTTCTTATAACAAAAAAGCAATATTTAACATTTTTGTCTGTCTGTCTGACTGTTTGTTCCGGCTAATCTCCGAAACGGCTTGACCGATTTTGACGGGACTTTTACTGGCAGATAGCTGATGTTATCGCGGGTATCTTAGGCTCCTTTTATTTTAGAAAATTAATTAGGGGTCCGCGCAAAAAATTAAAACCCTTGAAATTATGAACAAAACGTCGGATTTGAAAAATTCTTTTTGCGTTTGGTAGCCCAATTCTTGCAGATGCTTGTAGGCTATTTAACGTCACGTTACGACCCTTAGGAGCCGAGCAGAAAGAAAGAGTCTAAGCGAAAACAAAGTAATAGGGCGGGCGGGCGATTTACCGCGACGGCACAGATTTACAACATTTTCAATACCTACTGTTATAATAGCCTACAGCTTCGAGTCGCTAGACGTTGCGAACGAAAATGTACCTAACCTTACAAGCGTAAAGTGAGTTTTGCTTTGTAGCTGCGCGCCGCCGCGTGTTTATTGTGAATTGCCAGGGCTGCCTTTATCGATAAAGATGTCAGTAAGTATTTGTAGTATACTTATGAAATATTATAATATGAAATAAAATAAAATGCTTTTTATTGTTTTAACATGTTTAATTGTTAAAAATAATTATGAAAGACCGAGGAATATTTTTATGCTAGGTAACTATTTAGTATTCTGTGACCACACCCCGAAACTGCAATTGTAAAGACAAGTAAGACACACATCGTATGCAACGTATAGTACCTAACTATTTAATAATCAGTGACGCAAGCACTCCGCATGGCCACGAATACGAATGAAATACGAAATGGAGGAAACTGAAAACATGATTAATTGATTTGTTCGTTCATTTACACAATTAGCGTAATGGGTACCTACTATGCTTCTACACTGTGAACAAACCTGCGCGTGCGCCATATTATGACGTCATGCACGCTTTTCTAACATTTGCACGCTTTTAAATAAACAATAATCATATGAACATACATAACATTAACAAGATAATAAATAACGATAGTAAATATTATCGAAAATTAATTTGCACAAAGTAGATTTTTGCTAAACGTAATTTTCAAATGACAGTTGACAAATGGAGGTCATTGACCTTTTTATTCTTATCTAATACGCCTAATGGAAGTAATTACCTACCTACCAATAAAATACAAAATCAGCAGGTAAACTGAAAAAGATAAGTTTTTATCTCTTCTCTTGCTGGATATACATCCATCAACTGCAAATAATACACTAGAACTAGCCATAACACAAGAATTTGAATCCAGGTACGTCAGGTCCACCGAAATATATGCGTACGTACGTGCCTCGCGGCTGTCAGCAGGGTACTGAGAAATGGGCTGCGTGCTGCCCGGCGGCTGGTAGGAAGTTAGCGCGCGTAAGCATGGCGTGATTTATCTGGTAATCTGTGGCGACGGGTTGGGGGACGAGGGAGTTTTATTAAAATGTAGCTGTTATTTTAGTATATTGTTTATCTAACGACATCCACGCGAACGAAGGCGCGGGGCACAGCTATCTATATAAATAAATAAGTGTCTGATTGTAATTTCAAAATAATTTCTACTAAATGAAACAACTTTCAAATTCATAAGAAAGTATAAACGGTACTTAAACACAAAAACAATTTGTAACGTTTTTGTCTGTCTGTTTGTTCCGGCTAATCTCCGAAACGGCTGGACCGATTTTACTGGCAGATAGCTGATGTTAAGGGAAGTAACTGAGGCTACTTTTATTTTAGAAAAATAATTAAGGTTCCGCGCAAAAAAAAACTAATACCCATGAAATTTTGAACAAAAATCGGATTAGAAAAATTATTTTTGCATTTGGTAACCCAATTCTCGAGGTTAGTTATAAGCTATTTAACATCACGCTACGACCCTTAGGAGCCGAGCAAAAAAAAAAGTCAGAAAGAACACTAAGCGAAAACGAAGTAATAGCGCGGGCGGGCGATGCAACGCGTCGGGGACGAGGGAGTTTTATTAAAATGTGGCTGTTATTTTAGTATATTCAGTATCTTACGACATCCACGTGAACGAAGTCGCGGGGCACAGCTAGTTTATTCATATGTGGTACTGACGGCGTTTGCATGAATAATATTAGTTATGCCGATGATATGGTGCCGCTGAGCCCATCGATCGGCGCTTCGTGAGTCCTATGCAGTGACCTATGGGCCCAAGTGCAATGTCACGAAGAGCGAACTTATGATGTGTACAGCGCATGACTTATGTATGTCATGCACTTTATACTATTCAGATGTCCGCAGTGTCTCGCTCTGTGGTGCTCCTTTAACATGGCACATGGGTGACTAAGTTTAAGTACTTGGGTCACTGAGGATCTTGGGGACAATATATATAGAGAGTGTGCGCAGGTCGCTGGCCGTTCGATGTAACATGCTGGTTCGAAGATTTGCACGTTGTAAAAATCAAGTAAAGGTAAAGCTTTCTGCTAGTCTTTTTACACGTGCAGTCTTTGGACCAGAGTTACGCAGAGGACATACAGCGATCTGCGAGTCCAATACAATAACGCATTCAGGATACTGTTGGGGCTGTCGCGTGACGTTGTAGTGCGTCCGGTATGTTTGCGAAGGCGCATACAGATGATTTTTACGCCATAATAAGCAAAAGGACCGCATCCCCATGGCCGGCCGGCTGCGCACCGCCACTAAAAGTCAGCGGACAGCGGTTTCAATATGCGCGTGCGCGTAATGTTGTTATGTTGCGATTCAAATACCTAAACTTGAGCGAGTTCAAAATGTGATAGCGTCCTTATATCAACAAATGTCGCAAATAAGGGGCCCGTCTATTATTGATTACATCATGCCGCTCCGCAAACAATCGTGATGCACGTGGTCAACAGTCAAGATTCACATCGCTCGCAAAACAACCACAAACCATTGAAAACAGCAATTCAACGAATTCATACCATCCTACGAAGATATGCGTCACATATCCCAAAAAAAAACCCAATCGATCTGACACAATTGCATAATATTTGTAAAAACCTACATATACAATGTTGCAATCATTGATGCATGAAGATAGAAGAATGTCGTCGCGGCCGAGTGTCCGGCCAAGTGTCCGGCCGAGTGTCCGGCCCCGCCGGAAAGCGGATTTTCATTTTTCCATGTCGTATTGGACACGAGGAACACGACTGACTGGTGGTAATACCTGTAAAAAAACATTTCTTGCAAATCGGAATCTTGACCACCAGTGCTTGTGTGACCTGCGGGGCATGAGAAGGGTTTTACTCAGCAGTCGGACGATAGAGACTGATTTTTAGGTTATGAAACAAAATTATGCAATTGGGTTTTTCCATCTGGAATGTCTCAGTAGCAGACACAGTCTGGACTCGTGCCGGGTGACGGCAATAGGCTCGCACCCTACTACATGGGACAACAACATAACTGACGAAATGTGGCTGTAGATAATATTGGCTATGTATAAGTACATCTCTGCTTAAGCCTTCAGGGAAACAGGCGCGATGTTGTGTTATGTTATTTATAATTACTAATTAACAAAAAATTAAGAAAAAGTGCTACTTTGCATACTTACAATATTTAATATTATTAAGTGCTTCTTTAATACTACGAAATATTCCATGGGGTACCTATGTACTATGAGTAAAACCATCAAAGGACTATAAAGCCGTCCTAATTAACATAAGTATTTAACCAAATAAGGAGGAGAGTTAATGAGAGTGGTCCATAGCAACCAGTATGACACAGACCAAGTAGGTTAGTGCCAGCTGACCGCAGACCGCACATGGATACGTTAGGTCACACCTTATCTAACTAAAAACTACGTAGCGAGCTATCAGCACCTATGCGTATTAAAACATTATTGCACTTTTGTGTTGTAATCAACATAAGGTCGAGGTCGTTATTTCGCTATCGGATTTTTCCCTGTCAGATGCTATTTGGAAATTCCGACGAGTTTAAATGCCGAAGTTATATAAGAGGCAAACCGCATGCCAGTTGCACGGTCGGTATTTCATTGGGGGTATTAATACAAATATTGTACTTTACTTCCCCTCCGTTATCAATATGGTAGGAGGAAGTTAGAAATTATACAAATGTATCGTTTATTCATTATCATCATCATCATCCACAGCCCGACTTCCCCCACAGCTGGGCGTGGCCTCTCTTTTCATGCGCCAATCCCCACGCTCCTGTGCCAACCTCATCCAGGTTCTACCCGCGATAGTAACAATGTCGTCTGCCCATCTCGCTGCCGGATGACCGACGCTTCGTCTTCCAGTCCTTGGACGTCACTCAGTCACCGTCATTATTAATTAATTTAAATTAAATTTCACTGCAGCGAGAGCCACAATTTCGTATGTTTTAAATTTAAAACCTGTAACCTGAGTATTTAGCTGCTATTAAGGAGAATAAATAAATGTTTTCTATCTAATAAATTCGAATGCTGAACACCCATATTTCTATCTAATAAATTCGAATGCTGAACACCCATATTTCTATCTAATAAATTCGAATGCTGAACACCCATATTTCTATCTAATAAATTCTAATGCTGAACACCCATATTTCTATCTAATAAATTCTAATGCTGAACACCCATATTTCTATCTAATAAATTCTAATGCTGAACACCCATATTTCTATCTAATAAATTCTAATGCTGAACATCCATATTTCTATCTAATAAATTCTAATGCTGAACACCCATATTTCTATCTAATAAATTCTAATGCTGAACACCCATATTTCTATCTAATAAATTCTAATGCTGAACACCCATATTTCTATCTAATAAATTCTAATGCTGAACACCCATATTTCTATCTAATAAATTCTAATGCTGAACACCCATATTTCTATCTAATAAATTCTAATGCTGAACATCCATATTTCTATCTAATAAATTCTAATGCTGAACACCCATATTTCTATCTAATAAATTCTAATGCTGAACACCCATATTTCTATCTAATAAATTCTAATGCTGAACACCCATATTTCTATCTAATAAATTCTAATGCTGAACACCCATATTTCGCAAAAGACTATTAGGTATTGTAGGTTCCTTTATTCAGTTCTATGAAACAGGTGGAGCTATTTGGCGGGCAACCAAATAAAGGCTCCTTCAAAAAGGCGCGACTCGCGACGCGGCTCGCGACGCGGCTCGCGACGCGGCTCGCGACGCGGCTCGCGACGCGGCTCGCGACGCGGCTCGCGACGCGAATCGCACGCGACTCAAAGGCATCGCTCGCTACGCGACATGCGGTGCCTTCGTGTCACGTCATCGCGTGTGATTAGCGTCACGTGTCGCGCCTGTTTGCAGGAGCCTTAAGGGACAAATTGTATTTTAATGACTTCCAAAACCCATGTCAGGTTCAGCCAAGTCTCACTGACGTCATCCTAATGACGTCATAGTTTTGTAGTGCATCGTTGTTTGCAGCTCCAGGAACCGGATGTGGTGTACAGTGACATGACGTCTTGATCAAACAATGGTGCATTATATCTGAAATAATTAAACTTGCAATAATCAAATAATACACATTATCCTCCAATGAGTCACAAAGAACAATTGATAGTTTACTTTGAATGCATGTTTGGGTCGTCTACGCCAACTTTTTTTTCTGTAATATTATGAAACTAAGAAATGCTTCGTCTTTATATGGTCTCTTGGATGTAGGTACCATCGCGGACATTTGCGGTGAACTAATAAGGCATTTAAGTTACTATTAGTATAAATTAAGACTTGTATATATCTGGCATTCATTCATATTTTTTACTAGCTGTACCCCGCGACTTCGTTCGCAAGGAAGTCGTAAGATACACAATATATACAGAGTGTAAGGGACAGCCCTCCGCAAACTAATAGGGTGCATTTAGCTCCTTATTTTGAATTCTTATGTACAATAAATTGAGTAGGAAATGAAGTATCTATAAATTAAATAATTTTGACTGTAAAAAGATTATTCTGCAATTTTTACTTAGTATATCATACAGTGAGACAGAGGATTTACTCGTTGTCTGTAAATAAAACATGTTAGGTAAGTTAATTTTAGTTTTTTTAATTAGTCTTCCCCGTTGTTAATTTTATATTTTAAAATTCTAAGCACAGTTCTAGCCTGAGACAGATTCTACCTAGTTCAGGCAAATGAGCAACTGTGTCTTCTATAATCTTTAAGTTTATGTTATTGTAAATCTGCACCATTTTTATAAATAAACGATGTTATTATTATTTTCGGGAGTGTTCTTTTTCTCAGCTCTAGGCTGGTTTTACCTACATTTACGGGCCAAAACCAAGTAAATGCAGCGTGTGGTGTGTATTTAAGATGAGGGTGTGTTTTCTTCTTATATTACTATTATTTTTTATTTCATTTTCTATACATATTATTTAAATTTTTAAATATTTTTATAAAAACAAAAAAAAACATTTAAAAATATAAAAAATTGTGGCCCATCGGCATCAGGAACAGGGTCCAAGGTGCCGGTGGTCAGGGCTCTAGAGAGAGGAACCTTCTCACTATGCGTGCCGTGTCCAGGAGTACTGCTTTCTGGATTTTAGATTATTATTATTTTGAATCATATTCCACCGAAAACATTCTCAGGAAAATTGTAATATTTTTTATCGTATTTTCAGTTATCATTCCTTTATTTCAATGTAAATTTACGTTCTCTGTACGCAGCACTCCATTTATGTAAATAAAACAGTTAAAATCAAAAAATCAGCAATGGATTTCGAAATACTCGGCGGCCGAAATCTCGCTGCGCTGCCGTTCGCTACGCGCGTTTTGCCACGTTAACGATACATTGCGTGTGAGGTAATAAAACAAATCAGATTTATTGGATTCCCATAACGTTCCTGAAATAATTTCATGTACCGGTCATCTCACTATGATATACTTAATTCACCCCATCAGTTTGCGGAGGGCTGTCCCTAACACCCTGTATACTAAAGTAACAGCCACATTTTAATAAAACTCCCTCGTCCCCGACCTGTTGCATCGCCCGCCCGCGCTATTACCACAGATTACCAGATAAATCAATCCATGTACTTATGTGCGCTAACTACCTACCGGCCGCCGGGCCGCACGCGACTTATTTCTCAGTGGGTGCCGGCAGCCATGAGGCGCGAACGTACGCATATTTCGGTCTACCTGACGTTTTTAGTTTCAAATTCTTATCATTTATGGCTGGTTCTGGCATATTATGTGCAGTTGATGGATGTAGACGCAGCAAAAGAAGAGATAAAAACTTATCTTTTTACAGTTACACAGTTTACAGGTAAACCGTTTACTATCGGTTTTTAAATAGGTAAATTGTTTAAACTTGCATGTTTCGTGTTTTGTATTTTTATTGGTAGGTACGTAATTACTTCTACTATGCATCTGAGATAAGAATAGAAAGGTCAATGACCTCCAGTTGTCAACTGCCATTTGAAAATACATTTAGCGAAAATACATTTAGCGAAAATCTACTTCATGCAAATTGGTTTTCAATAATATTTATTATCTTGTTAATGTTATTTTCATAAGATTATTATTTATTCAAAAGCGTGCAAGTGTTAGAAAAGCGTCCATGACGTCACAATATGGCGCCAGCGCAGGTTTGTTCATAGTGTAGAAGCATATTATTTACCTATTACGTTAATTGTGTAAATGGACGAACAAATCAATTAATCGTGTTTTCATTTTCCTCCATTTCGTATTTCATTCGTATCGTGGGCATGCGTGTCTTACTTGTCTTACAATTGCAGTTTCGGGGTGTGGTCATAGAATACTAAATAGTTACCTAGCATAAAAATATTCCTAGGTCTTTCATAAGTATTTTTAACAATTAAACATGCTAAAACATTAAAAAGCATTTCATTTTATTTCATACAGTGTATTACAAATACCTACTGACATCTTTATCGAAAGAGGTAGCCCTTTTTTGTGGATGGGAAATCATCAAATGACTTCTCCCACTCTGGGCGGAGCGGGAGGGCGTGTCTGACTTTTACTGACTAAAACCCACCCGTGCTCTTTCTGTTGCCTGTGCTGGGGCCACGGTAACTCTTTCGAACATCCCGCAACATCGGTTGCCAATTCCCGACGCCCAGGGCGTCTCCTGCGGCGACTAGGGGCGTGAGGGCGCAAAGCTTGCCTCTCCCTCATGCGTCCCGCCTCCTCCTTCGCGAGCATTACTGCTTCGCAGAAGGAGATGATGGCTTCCCATGTACTCTCGCTCCGTACCATAGCCTGGACCAGGGCCGGACGCGAAAGATCGCCGCCGCCGATCGCTTCCGCGAGGACACGGCGGTGCTCCGCCCAAGCCTGGCAGACCTCTACCGTATGCTCCACCGTATCCTCCGGGCGATCCACGCAGTGGTGACACCCGGGCGTTTCCTCTCGCCTTATCCGGAACAGGTATCTCCCGAAGCACCCATGTCCGGTGAGGACCTGCGTCAGGTGGAAGGTGAGGACGCCGTGGCGCCTCTCCAGCCACTCGTCAAAGAGGGGACTTATCGCCGAAATTATGGCGTACCCAAAAGAGGTAGCCCTGGCAATATAACCACGCGGCGGCGCGCAGCTACAAAGCAAAACTCACTTTAGGCTTGTAAGGTGAGGTACATTTTCGTTCGCAGCGTCTAGCGACTCGAAGGTGTAGACTATATATAATAGCAGTAGGTATTGAAAATTAAAAATTAAAAAATTTGAAATTTTTGAAAATTTTGTATGGAGTGATTTATCTGGTAATCTATACTATTACTCCGTTTTCGCTTAGTGTTCTTTCTGACTTTTTCTTTTTGCTCGGCTCCTAAGGGTCGTAGCGTGATGATAAATAGCCAATAACTATCCCCGAGAATCGGGCTACCAAAGGCAAAAATAATTTTTGAAATCCGACTTTTTGTTCACAATTTCATGGGTTTTATTTTTTTGCGCGGAACCCTATTTATTTTACTAAAATGAAAGTAGCCTAAGCTACTTCTTATACCATCAGCTATCTGCCAGTGAAAGTCCTGTCAAAATCGATCCAGCCGTTTTGGAGATTAGCCGGAACAAACAGACAGACAGAAAAAATATATACCACGCGGGCCCAGTGCGGGTTGGTAGATTTCACATGTCTTTGAAATCAATATTCGCAGTAAAAATTGCCAGCAAAGTTGGTAGCAAACTGGACTATCATCTATACACATACACAAATAAATAAAAGGACAATGCCAGAGACTCTATAGAGCTTTGACCCATCAAATAAATGTTGGTTTACAAGTATGCCAAATGTAGCATTCTATTGCTGCTTTATTAGTGATAACTAAAACACGTTTAAATGTCTTTAGATTTTGCGGTTTCTGTTTAAATCTAAGAACAATTATTACATTTAGGTTAGATACCTTAAGTTTAGGTTAATTGCAGTTATAATTGTAGAAATAATTAAATAAGTGCTGTATATTGTTACAACGCTATCCTAGGATGTTTGGCTATGAAAGGAAGGAATGACATAACACCAACACCAACCTTAGTAATAGTTTTGACTTAGGATATAATTGTAGTACCTACATAGTAGTACGTAGTACCTACATACCTTTTGCAACGATTTCCATTTTACGAGAAGTGTTTGCAGTGCAGATTGTAATGAAGACACAACATGTCTTTGCATCCTGTCGACGCACAAGTGCCAATTTAAGCACCTCAACATCGTTAACCATGTCGAAAGCAATGGTCAGAATCCGTAGTAAATAGCACAAAGTCGGCGAGTAGGCGAGAGCGAGTCCGTGTACAAAAGCGAAAATCGTCGTGAAAATATAACAGTAATATGATCACAGAGAGATTAGGGAGCTTAAAAAACAAAACAATGCAAACAGAACAGTGCGAATGTCAATGAATGACTTTTTGACATAGCTAATATTAGCACGTCAATGACGTTTCATTACACCTAATCACCTAGGTACTAGATGATGATGAGAATATACATTCATAATAATATATAATATTATAAAAAAAAAAACATTATTTTCATGAACATGTGTATTTTAACCAAATCCATATTAAAATCCATTCATAATACATTAATAGATGTTATTTTTTTATGAAATAACTCGTTTGGTTCCACGTGTATACGTACTAAGTAACGCAGAAGACGCGATCGATATAAACAGGAAATGGTTTGGGTTTTTAAATTCCTTTTATCATTAACTTTTTAGCCACAACATTAAAAGAATAATAGTTAAGTAACCAAGGGTCATATTTTCATGCGATAATTTTGATAAATTTACATTTCTTGGAAATTAATGTAAGGGTGGATCAGGATCTGGCATTGTCATTTAAGTCTGTTTGTAATGTCAAAATAACAACTTTTTTCTAAATTCATATGAAAGTATATACGGTACGGTACGTATAACAAAAAAGCAATTTTTAAAATTTTTGTCTGGCTGTCTGTCTGTTTGTTCCGGCTAATCTCCGAAACGGCTTGACCGATTGTGACGGGACTTTCACTGTCAGATAGCTGATGTTACGGGAAGTAACTTAGGCTACTTTTATTTTAGAAAAATAATTAGGATTCCGCGCAAAAAAATTAAAACCCAATGACATTGTCAACAAAAGTCAGATTTGAAAAATTCTTTTTGCATTTGGTAGCCCAATTCTCGAATTTAATTATAAGCTATTTAACATCACGCTAGCATCGAACGAGGGAGTTTTATTAAAATGTGGCTGTTATTGTAGTATATTGTGTATCTTCCGACTTCCACGCGAACGAACTCGCGGTGCACAGCTAGTTAATAAATAAAGACGACGTAAACATTTCAGGAAAAGGTAAGATTTCATAACTTCAATCTGTAATTGGCTGTGGATTAATTGCTGCTGTATTTGTAGAAAAAAAATACAGTTTATATCAGGCAATATATTCTAAATAAGCCGACTCGCCCACAACCTGGTACCTTGGTTCTATTGAGATTCCTGCACTCGGGTGGTTCAATGGCCCGCTGCTAAAGTTTATCCTGTTAGGAACGAGTTCAGTCTATCAAAGAAACGCATAAAAACAGGAATACAGTTAATTCCTGGAACTGCAGACTTGCATTCGTGGGCAGACTGATATTTACAGATACATTTTGAATAATATCTTCTCAAAGAATCATAAAGACGAATGAATAAAACTCCGTTTTTCTGTTAACGTTCAAAAGTCAGGATTATTTAGGATTTCCCGAATAAGATAAGACTACCGATTAGATACTACAGATTAGAAATAATACCTATTATTTCTTATCTGTTATCTATTGGACAAACCACAGGAAACAAGGAAAATCCAGATTCCTACATTAAATCATTATAAACTCTAACGATTATATTTCACTAATAAACCCATTTATAAATACCTAATTTAATCCACAATAAATAGTCAAACGATGGGAAATACGCGATGGATTATAATGAATGTGGTAAAAATAGCTCACGTGGAGTACTCCACTTTCCCAGCAAACACAGAATTAGATTCTTGTTTACAAATAAACTGGGAATCCCTGTGCGACTTTTTTATAGCACTTAATTTGAAAGGGGCGATTCGCTTCTATTGTGGCGCCTTTATTATAGTTTAACGGGTGCATTGTCGCAACATAAATGTTTAGCTTTTGTGCTTTGTCAGTGTTTATAGGCGAGCTACATTGCGAAATACTTGTGAAATAATAACCGTTTACTTTAAAAGTGTTGTTGATTCTTTTGGTGCAATATGCTGCAGTAAAATTTTATCTCCAGTATCTATCCACCTATCTATCAACCTCCTAAAACTCATGAATCTATACGCCGCAGTGCGGTCAAAAAACCCGATCACTATGGGCTACAAACACATCGCTTTTCCGTATCAACACGGACAGCATTCTTCAAACTTGGGGATCACTAATGCGTGTTGATATGTCACGGTTTATTATTTCGAAAATTATGACATGGCACTGCACCGCTCGCAATTGTACCGAGAAATTGCAAATAACGCATGCTTTATGCACCAGTAGACTGCCTTAGAACAGTTCCACTGCCGCGCCGGTTTAGGGTAAGGGGCTTTTTTCGACACCACTGAGTCATACTCTCATAGATCCGATCTTCCGACACTCCTACAAAATCATTCAGCTGTCTCATACAAAAGTTCGATACCTACACTACCAATATACAGCAGATTTTTTTTCCGTGATTTCAGAGTTGGTCCTATAGTGAAAGTTGTTCATATTCATGGGTAGAACACCCTGTGAAAATTTGGGTAGTGATAAATAAATGCCCAGTATATGCAGTAGTCAGTTTGTCACGCTCATCAGATAATATCATACGCGTTATTAATGTTGTATAGTTTCGTATCGTGATCGAACACATACATAATTTGTGTGTGTAGGGCGCCACTTGTGTGTGTTGGGCGCCACTTGACAGTGAAAGATCGTCATCTTTGCTGATACGAAGAAAATCGGTATGACGTAAGTACCCTTCTGTCATCCATCACTACGTTTTTATTGGTTTTTAAGCTTTTTTTTATTTGAGATAGGTTTGCTCTTGACTCTAGTCTAGGTCAGAGATGACAGAGACAAAGTCGACGATGGAGCAAGCTTACCCAAAAGAAGCCTGTTCACTCTCACTTTGAAGAGATCGGGGTTGTATACAGACGCAGGCAGAGAGTTCCACTCCTTTGCTGTGCGCATCACAAAAGACATTTGGAAACGCTTAGTGCGAATTGGTGGGATAGCAACTAGGTAAGGATGGTAACCTGCAGTGCGTCCAGATGTCCGCTGATAGAAGAGGGCCGGCGGAATGAGGTCGTGGAGTTCTTGAGCACACTCCCCGAAGTATAATCTGTAGAAGACTCCTTTTAGCGGTAAAAAGACACGCCTGTGTTTTGGTGGCATTAAAAGAGACCAGATTATCATCACCCCACTGGGAGACAAGATTTAAGGTCAAATCTGTCCGCTCTACCATGGCCTCTCTCAAGGAACGAACTTCGGCCCCGCTGGTTCTAGCGCTGGACAAGTATCTCTCTGAAACTGTACTGTCATCTGCGTATCCAACAATACCAGACTGAAGTAGGTCATTGATATGTAGCAGGAAAAGAGTTGCAGAGAGAACAGACCCCTGAGGAACTCCAGCATCAATAGCCATAAGGTCAGAAGAGCAGCCGTCAACGACTACTCTGATCGACCGTTCACTAAGGAAGTCTGATATCCAGCTACAAAAATCAGCAGAGATGCCATAAGCAGGAAGCTTGCTGAGTAGACCAGCATGCCAGACCCTGTCAAAGGTCTTCGAGATATGAAGCGATATAGCAAGTGCTGCGCCGTGTTTCTCGATGGCCTCACCCCAGCAGTGCGTGACATACACAAGAAGATCGCCAGTTGACCGTCCCCGGCGAAAGCCATACTGACGGTCACTGAGGAGATCATTGTTTTCAAGGTAGGTCAGCAACTTACTGTTCAGTACCCTTTCCATAACCTTGCACAGAATGGAGGTAATGGCGATCGGACGGTAATGGGCAGGGTCTGCACGGTCGCCCTTTTTGGGCACTGGTTTTTTTTTATTATTTAAGATAGGTTTGCTCTTGACTCTAGTCGAGGTCAGAGATGACAGAGACAAAGTCGACGATGGAGCGAGCTTACCCAGAAGAAGCCTGTTAACTCTCACTTTGAAGAAATCGGGGTTGTATACGTTCGGAAACACAGACGCAGGCAGAGAGTTCCACTCCTTTGCTGTGCGCATCACAAAAGACATTTGGAAACGCTTAGTGCGAATTGGTGGAAAAGCAACTAGGTAGGGATGGTAACCTGCAGTGCGTCTAGATGTCCGATGGTAGAAGGGGGCAGGCGGAATGAGGACGTGGAGTTTTCGAGCACACTCAAGTACAATCTGTCCAATCTGTCTGTTTGGGAGTATATCCAAACGGAATTCGGTCGCGTCATCGTAAGCCAATCACAGCACAGCTAAATGACGTGATAGCTTGTTGTGATTGGCCCGTTTGTTCCCGTCCCTTTTTCCTCGATCGCTGTATACATTAAAAAATAAATAAACACATTCGCTAACGACCATTTGTAATGATAACTTGCTTTTCATTTAAAAAATACACCCAGTCAAAGGGCCACAAAGTAGTAGCTAAACAAGCAGTTCGATCACATCTAAACATATTTGGACCTTCAGAGCCATATTTCGAGGATTTGAAGCTAAAAAACCAAATCGTCGAGTCAAGCGACCTTTGGACTGCCACGCTGCTACGACCACACAGGCACATAAATACGAGCGAAATTACACTTAAAAACGCAAATTCAGCAGCATATTCACGCAAGGACCTTCAATCTTACTGATGTGAAAGGACAATCGAAGATTTGAAAGAACAAGCGGACATACGGTGCGTTTATCAAGTTCCAGTTTTCAAGACCTGCTGAGTTCATAAGTGTAATACCGTTTTGTGATCTGATTCCAGTGAGGGTGTTGGTGAGGGTTGCCCATTGCGCAGAGCGACACACCGGCTGACCGTGTCACTACGAGCACCAGCCGTTTTCACACGCAGTCACTTTGCACGTGAGTACTCCACTTTTCACAGGCCACCGGGATGCCGTTAACGGCTGATGATGGGAAGGGTCCTAGCAAAACACGAGATAGGTCCCCTTATAGAACTATTAGTGATGAAAAAACTGAGCAAATCATGCGCGATTTGGTTAGGAAACGTGGTATCGTTAAGGGCAGGTTAACTAAACTTGCTAATTATTTAAATACTATCAGTGTAACAACCATATCTAGTGAGTTAAAAATAGATTTAAAATTACGTGTAAAGGGTGCTGAGATTTTATTTAGTGAATTTAATGAAATACAATCAAAACTTGAAGAACTAGTTTCCGATAGTGATATAGATGATCAGTTAGATCAGCGCCAACATTTCGAAGACGGCTACTATAACACTATTGCCCGAGCTGAATCCATTCTTAGCGTCAGTGAAGAGGTCACTGATTGTTCCAAACCATGTCAGCATATGAACAGACCAGTGTCCGTTAAATTACCAACCATCATGTTGCCTACGTTCGACGGCGTGTATGAACACTGGCTCGAGTATAGGGACACTTTTATATCTTTGGTGCACAATTCGACCGAGATTAGTAACATTCAAAAATTCCATTATCTAAAATCTTCGCTCAAAGGAAGTGCCGAGTCAGTTGTGAACGCGCTAGAGATATCTGCAGCTAACTACTCTGTGGCATGGGAATTACTCCTAAATAGGTACGATAATGATAGATTATTAGTGAATAGTCACCTAAAAGCATTGTTCTCAATACAACCATTGAAAGAGTCACCTTCACTAATTAGGAAACTTATAGATACAATTATAAACAATTTACGCGCTTTAAAAACCCTTGATGAGCCAACAGATACCTGGGATACGCTTATAATATATATAGTTGTTTCTAAGCTAGATAGAACCACAGAACGAGAGTGGGAACAACATAGAGGTTTATTATTGGCAAACACCCCCCCTAGAACTAAATTAAAGGTTGACAGTTTGATTAATTTCCTCAAATGTAAGGCTGACTTATTGGAAACATTAGCACTATCAGTATCGCACACAAAAGATCACCATAAGACAGAAACAAAAAATGTCCGAGGTAATGTAACACACTGCAATGTTTTCTCAAGTAATCCACCATCAGCGCCGGGCCGTAAAGCGCGTAGATTGTGCGTAGTGTGCAAAGGTAAACACCCAATTTACACTTGCACACAATTCATTAATTTGAACTTACAAAGCAAATTAAAGGTTGTCAAAGATAATAACTTGTGTGAGAATTGCTTGCGCTCTGGACACACTTTAGACGGTTGTTTGTGGGGACCTTGTAAACAATGTAACATGAAACATAATTCACTTATTCATCCTAATGATTCTAGCTGTACCGTGACTGGTACGACGACTGCGGCGGCAGTGGCTAGCGCACCATACGCGCCCCCACCGCGCGTCTCTGAGACAGTACATGATCCCAATAACGGAAAGCAGTTCATTCAAGTTAGCAATGTTCACACTGATACACACACACATACGCAATGCTTGGATGTGCAACCGGTTCTCTTATCTACTGCGTTAGTTGAGATTCCTGATAAACATAATAATTATCATGTCGCATGTGTATTACTCGACAGCGGTAGCCAGAGCTGCTTTGTTGCACGTTCGTTTTGCGAATTGTTAGATATTCCGCTAGTACAGTCCACTCATGAAATACGAGGAGTAGGTAATTTGGTATCACATTGTACACAAACGTGTGATCTAGCAATTAAATCACGTATTAATTCCTACTCAATTCACATTAAATGTTTCGTTCTATCTGAAATAACGGCCACATTGCCTGCTATGCAGGCACAAATCACACAGTTTAGGATTCCTGAACACCTGCAGCTGGCAAATTCGCGATTTTTAGGGCCGCAAAAGATAGATGTTTTAATAGGTGCGGATCGATTTTGGGACTTGCTTATCGATGGCAAGATGCGTTTACCGAACGGTCCGTTCTTACAGAACACGAAGTTAGGTTGGATAATATCGGGTCCTATTAATAATACAAATCATAATAATGGACATGTGCAATGTAACTTCACTCAATCCATGGACAATCAGCTACGTCAGTTCTGGGAGTTGGAGGAGTTACCCAAGCTTCGGAATACACACACAGACGAAGAGCAGGCCTGTGAACAGTCTTTCATCACAACCACTACGCGCAATAAAGATGGACGATTTTGTGTTCACATTCCTCTTAAAGAGTCACCCGATGCTTTGGGTGAATCATTTCTTCAGGCAAAGCGGCGTTTCTTGTCCTTGGAAAATAGGTTACTACGCGCACCTATTAGCTATAAGAAATTATACACTGATTTTATACACGAATATATCAATTTGGGTCATATGACTCAGGTTGATTCTTATACGAGTCCTTATTATTTTATGCCGCATCACGGCGTTTTTCGAGACCACAGCACGACTACGAAGCTTCGTGTAGTCTTTGACGCCAGTGCTGCGACTAGTAACGGCAAATCTCTCAACGATATCCAGCTTGTAGGACCTCCTATTCAGGGAGACTTGCTGGGTATTTTGCTACGGTTCAGACAATTTAAATTCACAGCAATTGCAGATTGCGAGAAGATGTACCGTCAAGTCCTTGTTGATCCTTCTCAACGTAACTTGCAACTTATTATGTGGCGTGATGATCCGGCAAGACAGCTCGAGTTCTATCAGCTGAGCACCGTAACATACGGCACAGCGTCGGCGCCGTTTCTTAGCGTTAGGTGTCTTAAGCAATTAGGAGCCGAGTGTACGGACCCCGAAGTTAAAAGGGTCATAACTGACGATTTTTACGTAGATGACCTTTTGACCTCGTATGACGACAAGGTCAAACTACTCGACATATGCAAACGTACATCAGACATTCTTAAGTCCGGCTGCTTTCCACTCCGTAAATGGACGTTTAACTTTGAACTCGACGACGGTGCATCAGCTCCAACGACGTCACAGTCGGCTCACAGTATGTTTCGTGACTTAAATTTAGGTGATAATAGTCAATGCAGAACATTAGGTATAGGTTGGTGTAGCATCGCGGACGAGTTTAATTTCCATACACAATTTCAAAACGGCAACAATCCTGTTACTAAACGCATAATTCTGTCAAGTGTTTCTCAGATATATGACCCATTAGGATTGTTAAGCCCTTCTGTTATCATTGGCAAGGTATTATTGCAAAAACTTTGGCTATTAAAATTAGATTGGGATGATCCGCTTCCCACTGATGTCGTGCGAACATGGAACCGGTTTGTTGACAGTCTTTCTTATCTTCGCACTATCAAAGTTCCACGACACGTCTTTCAGTGTGATTCTACTCGAACTGAGTTACACATTTTTACAGATGCTTCACAAACTGCATATGGCGCGTGCGCTTATGTACGTTGTATAGGTATTGGTGGGGTGACTGTAAAATTGCTTATTTCTAAGGGTAAAGTGGCACCATTGAAACCCGTTAGTATACCGCGTTTGGAACTGTGCGGTGCGTTGCTGGGTGCTAGGCTGTTTGACAGGATTAACGGTTCCCTTACTCGTAACTTTGATGACGTCACATTTTGGACCGACTCGACTATCGTGTTAGGTTGGTTACGCATGGCACCTAATTTACTTAAAACGTTTGTGCAAAACCGAGTCGCTGAAATCCACGAACTTACGAGTAGGTTTTCTTGGCGACATGTGAGTGGAAGAGATAACCCTGCTGACCTGGTTACGCGTGGTGTAAGTCTTGAGGACTTATCTTCATCGTCATTATGGTGGGAAGGCCCTAACTTTATGCACGGCTTTGACTTTGATAGCAGTTTAAATTTGCAATTAATTCCGAATGTTAATGAAATCTTGCCTAAAGAGTTACCTGAACTCAAAGCAAATGTTATAAACTCATTATCAACAAAAAATACTACACTCGAAACATTTTTTCCATTCAATAGGTTTTCACGTTTTAATCGCATGAGTCATGTTGCTGCGTATGTACTACGCTTTATTCACAACAGCTGCGCGCGCAACAAAACAAATCAGCTGACAGGTACGATCACTGTTATTGAGTTAAGACATGCCATTAATACACTTGCACGATTATCGCAAATGGAATCATTTCCAGTTGAGTATGATTTACTAAAGAATGGTAAAGATGTCAAGTCAAGCGTTAGCCTTGCGAGTTTAAATTTGTTTCTGGATACTGAAGGTATAATTAGAGTGGGAGGTAGGATAAAGAATTCGCCTGACTTTAATTATAGTAAAAAACATCCGATTCTTTTGTCTTCTGAACACCACTTTACACTCTTATTGTTTAGGCACGAACACAACCAATCTATGCACTGCGGACTTCAAGCGTTACTATACCGTTTGCGCGAAAATTGGTGGCCACTGTCAGGTAGAAACTTAGCTAAGAAGGTGACGCAACGATGTGTGGTCTGTAAGCGCATTCGAGGTAAAACGTTAACCCCACTCATGGGCAACTTGCCTAAAGAACGGGTAACCGCTGGTTTTCCTTTCATTCGCACAGGTGTGGACTACGCAGGGCCGGTGTTCATACAAAATCGAAAAGGCAGAGGCGCGAAACTAATCAAATCATACATTTGTCTGTTTATCTGTTTCACGACGCGCGCAGTACACTTGGAATTAGTTAGTGACCTCTCTTCTGATGCATACTTACTGGCGCTTAAGCGTTTCATTTCACGGCGCGGAAAGCCGTCGGAAATATTTTCGGACAATGGACGCAATTTTGTAGGGTTAAGTAATGATTTTGCTCAGTTTTTATTAAAATGTAGAAAAAATATTATTGACTATGCGAGGGGTCAACACATTCAATTTTCTTTTATTCCCCCATATTCCCCGCATTTCGGTGGCTTGTGGGAAGCTGGGGTCAAATCATGCAAGTACCATCTCCGCCGAGTAGTGGGCAACGCTCACTTAGCCTTCGAGGAGCTCACTACAGTATTATGTCAAATTGAAGCGATGTTGAATTCTCGACCAATGACTCCCTTGTCTTCGGATCCTCGAGACTATCTTCCCCTTAGCCCTGGACACTTTTTGATCGGACGACCACTCACCGCACCAGTCTGTGAAGATGACCTGCGAGACTTACCTGTTCATCGACTGACTCGCTACCAGAGAGTGGAACAGATCCGGCAGCAGTTCTGGTCGCGCTGGGCCATGGAATACATCTCGGAGCTACAAACTAGAACCAAATGGAGACAAAATATGGCAGACTTGAAACCTGACACGCTTGTCATTATTAAAGAAATCAGCCTTCCACCATTGAAATGGCAATTGGGTCGAATCATGAAGACGATACCTGGCAACGACGGTATCTCACGAGTAGCAGACATTCAAACATCATCAGGCATCGTGAGACGGCCATACACGAAGATCTGTCCTCTGGTCGAAGATGAATAAATGGAAAATCAATTGTAAGCTGAAGCTTTCAAGGCCGCGGGCATGTTTGGGAGTATATCCAAACGGAATTCGGTCGCGTCATCGTAAGCCAATCACAGCACAGCTAAATGACGTGATAGCTTGTTGTGATTGGCCCGTTTGTTCCCGTCCCTTTTTCCTCGATCGCTGTATACATTAAAAAATAAATAAACACATTCGCTAACGACCATTTGTAATGATAACTTGCTTTTCATTTAAAAAATACACCCAGTCAAAGGGCCACAAAGTAGTAGCTAAACAAGCAGTTCGATCACATCTAAACACTGTCAATCCGAAGTAGTTACAATCTGTAGAAGACCGACAAGCAGGCAACCTTGCGGCGATAAGCCAAGCTGTGAAGCTTGGCATCCACCAGTCTTATGTCGCCAATGAGCCTCTTAGCTCTGCGTTCCACCGAATCAAGCGCAGCAAGTTGGTATTTAGCTGAGCCATCCCAAAGGTGGCTGCAATACTCCATGCAGGATCGGACTTGCGCTTTGTAGAGAGTTAAAAGCTGTCCAGGCATAAAGTATCGCTTCACCCTATTTACGATGCCCAGTTTCATGGCCGCAGTTTGGTCTTTGTACTCGATGGTGGATCCGAAGTTGAGATATGATGTCAACTCCATGCCTAGGAGCTCAAGCCGATCAGTTACAGGAACAAATGTACCCCGAAAAGTAGGACTTTGATCGAAACGACTCCTTTTAGCGGAAAAAAGACACGCCTGTGTTTTGGTGGCGTTAAAAGAGACCAGATTATCATTACCCCACTGGGAGACAAGACTTAAGGTCAAATCTGTCCGCTCTACCATGGCCTCTCTCAAGGAACGAACTTCGGCCCCGCTGGTTCTAGCGCTGGACAAGTATCTCTCTGAAACTGTACTGTCATCTGCGTACCCAACAATACCAGGTTGAAGTAGGTCATTGATGTGCAGCAGGAAAAGAGTTGCAGAGAGAACAGACCCCTGAGGAACTCCGTCATCAATAGCCATAAGGTCGGAAGAGCAGCCGTCAACGACTACTCTGATCGACCGTCCACTAAGGAAGTCTGATATCCAGCTACAAAAATCAGCTGGGATGCCATAAGCAGGACGCTTGCTGAGTAGACCAGCGTGCCAGACCCTGTCAAAGGCCTTCGAGATATCAAGCGATATAGCAAGTGCTTCGCCGTGTTTCTCGATGGCCTCGCCCCAGCAGTGCGTGACATACACAAGAAGATCGCCAGTTGACCGTCCCCGGCGAAAGCCATATTGACGGTCACTGAGGAGATCATGGTTTTCAAGGTAGGTCAGCAACTTACTGTTCAGTACCCTTTCCATAACCTTGCACAGAATGGAGGTAATGGTGATCGGACGGTAATGGGCAGGGTCTGCACAGTCGCCCTTTTTGGGCACTGGTTGCACATTTGCAAGCTTCCAGGATCTTGGTACCGTCCTTTTTTTAAGAGAGAGGCGGAACAAACGTGTCAACACAGGAGACAGTTCAGGCGCACACTGCCTCAATACCCTCGCTGGATTGCCGTCAGGCCCGCTGGCCTTTTTCACGTCTAGACTGCACAATACTCTTCGGACCTCTTTAATGTGAACTGCGATTTCCGGCATCAAGGAGTCACAATGAGGCATAGTAGGTGGTTGCTTGGAGACAGTGTCCAGACGTGAATTGCTTGCAAAGAGCAGAGTGACTCACCTGCAGAGTGAGCCAGCGACCCATCAGGTTTCATCATTGGAGGTAAAGTGGGTCGACAGAAATTCGCTTCAGCCGCTTTGGACAGGGACCAGAACTGTTTACTACCCGGAGGGTGCGAAGCCAGCTTGGCCCCAATACGTCCGACATGGTCAAAACGTGCCCCACGTAAAACCCGCTTGCAAAACTTGGCGGGAGAATTAAATGATCTTTTCCTCGCGCGAACCCTTCGCGCTCTAACTTTGCGGTCGCGGGCCTTGACCCAAGCTTGGTAGGCAGACTCTTTACGGGCCTCAGCGTGGGCGCATTCTGCATTATACCAAGGCCGAGATTTGTGACCGAGCGGGATGTCGGAGAATGGAATAAAATACTCCATCCCCTGCCGAACCACGTCCGCAACCACGTCAGCACAGCACGAGGGGTCACCCGAGGAGAAGCACACTTGCCACCAAGGATAAGACGCAAAAAAGTGCCGCATCTCATTCCAGTCTGCTGACTTGTATCGCCATACTCGCCTCGTGCCTCTAGGATTCTCATCTGGAGGAGAGCAGGTCGATATGGATTTCACCATAGCCATACTCACCATACCAAGCTTTTTATTCAGATTAAAATCCAGTAAGAGACCGCAAAGTTTTTTTTTTAATATTTTTAATGGATGAAGACAAACTGCTCTGAGAAGTATTTTGTGTTCCCAATTTTATTGCACGATACATTTTTTTGCCTTAACTCGTCTCTATATAAGCCAATTTCCCCCTTTTTAAACATAAAACAGCTTTCTATCCCTCCAAGACGTTTGACAAATACCGTAAACAATTGACTGGACATTCGGCTATTTATCAAAGCTGCTTGATAGTCAAACAGTAGCTAAGTAAGGGAGCTGGTTCATCACAATTCTTCGCACAGTAGCTTTCTACTTTGGCACGAGGCCAAGCTGAGATGACGGTGTGACTCAGCAGTTTCGTAATCCTACTGGCTTGCCAACTGATCGGGACGTTTTTTCCCGTACAATGAAAATAACTTATGAGCGTTTTCACACTGACGATTTACCAGCGTGTTTGCAGCAAGGCGATTTGTGAACGTGCTCTCTGCGGGAGCGAAGCGAGCGAGCCGCGACCACGCAACTTGTTCTCCACGTTTTCACAATATATACACTCGCTTGTCTCGCTCTCTCTTGTACACTCGTGTCAATCGCTACGCAACCGCAGCGAGCGCTGGCCGTTCGCCAGTGTGATATGGCCCTTACTAAATGTAAGCTAACACGCCTTTCTTGGAAGTTTTGTGGGTGTTAAGACTTTCCTCAGCCTCATTGTGAGGGTAGGTATTGTAAGTACGTGTCTCGTTTTGCGGATAGGTAAGTACTGGGTATGAGTGCTGTTTTGTGGCAAAAGTAATTGTGTTAAAACAGAATTGTTTATGATTTGCGGTGAGTTAATTGAGGAAGATGAAATTGGGGCGCCGAGATTAAAAAGGGGAAAGTCCGTATTACTGATGATGAATTTGAGAAAGTTGTGTGTACTGACCGTGTGTAAGCGCCTGTTAAGTTTACTGTGGGCTTCTCTCACCTTTTTTATCGTGTAAAGATCCTCACGGATACATCCACATGTATGTATGTAGGTACCCAGATAAAGCATATGACAACAGAGCACGGAATCACATCGTCTAGAAACGGCAGTGCCTACTGATAACATTTGTATCGCCGGAACTGCGATAAGCACAGCTTCTTTCACGGACCGCCTCAAAATTCTTGTTGCCAATGCTTCAGTGCCATTATAGACTGCATTCCGAATTACAGAGGAATCGCTCACAGCGCTCACATCAATAATAATTTGCGTTCCGATTTAGATAGGTAATTATCGCGATTATGACAGCTGAGAACTGTCAGCAATTCGGAACGCTTGTGAACGCGCTCACAGTGCACTTGAATACTCATGGTTGGATTACAGTATTTCTTTGTGTATACACCACACATTTCTTCTTAGGTTAGGTGGTGATTGTAGCCAGAAGCACAATTTCGAAAATGTCACGTTAATTTTAAAGATATGTTGCAACTTAAAACAAAACAGCACAACTGTCATTTTTGACAGCGCTCACGGTGATAACAATTTAGGGCATGGTCAGCGTTATCGCAAGATGGCTTGAGAATTAGGCTACCAGATGCTAAAAGAATTTTTCAAATCTGAGTTTTTGTCACAATTTCATGGGTTTTAATTTTTTTACGCGGGACTCTAATTATTTTTCTAAAATAAAAGTAACATATGTTACACTCCGTAACATTAGCTATCTGCCAGTGAAAGTCCCGTCAAAATCGATCTAGCCGTTTAGGAGATTAGCCGGAACAAACAGACAGACAGACACAAAAATTTTAAAAGTTGCTTTTTTGTTATAAGTACCGAATATACTTTCTTATGCATTTAGTAAAAAGTTGTTATTTTGACATTACAAACAGACACTTTAATTTGATTTATTTGTATAGATGTATTGGTACAGATAACGAAGTTAGGTACAAGGAAAACTATCACAGCTAAGTAAATACCTAGGCTTTACAAGTTAACGAGTAATAGTCGGCCAACTTACATTAATTTTTGAGTTGGAATGATAAGAGGATGTTTTTCAACTGAAACAAATTATAATAATATTTACATAATTTAAAAGCTAACAGTCTTATAATAATAATAATTATATTTTATTCTAATATTTTGAAATGATTTTATATTCTAATATTTAAAAATATAATTTATATGTATATTATGAAATAAAGGAAATAATAATAATTCAGCTAAATAACATAACATAACATAACATAACATCACGCCTTGTTTCCCCGAAGGGTTAGGCAGAGGTGTACCTATATAGTACACCCACATTTCGCCAGTTATGTTTAAGTCCCATGTAATAGGGGGCGAGCCTATTGTCATCTACCGGGCACAAATCCAGACTCCGGGCTGCTAATGAGAAATTCCAGATAGAAAACCCAATAACACTTTGCCCGATCTGGGAATCGAACCCAGGACCTCATGCTCAGCAGTAGCGTTTGCGACCACTAGACCAACGAGGCAGCTAAATGTTACATTTATTTTGACTTTGAGATAAATTCATCCCAACTACGGAATCCTTCATTGTGCGTGGTTCGACACGCTCTTGGCCGGTTATTACTTTTATGTAAGTACATCGTCATACTTCTGCACCTCTAAAACAATGCACTAAACTCTAAAAAAAATCGGCTGGTCCTTACATTTATGTTCGCATATAACTCGTCAAAATATAGGTAATAGCTGATTTTTTTTCGCGATTTCAGGTTTGGTCCCATAATAAAAGTTGTTCATAATGATGAGTACAATGATCCCTTAAGAGGTTGTGCGTTATTTATGTTACATGTTGTATATTGATAATTGATATTGAATTGATTAATTTTTTTTCGTTTGCTGTTAATGTTTTTCACGCTAAATCACTTAAAAAGTCAAAGACATTAAACTATTTCAAAAACTTATGAGATACGCACGTAGAAAGTTAAGGATAATAAATTATCAAAAAAACAAAAAGCCTTCCGGTACTGTCAAGTAAGAAGATAATTAGAACACAATTTTTCAAATCTGTGTCAGCTTTGTTAACACATAACATCAGGCCTGTTTTTCTGCGAAGGGTTAGGCAGAGGTGCACCGATAGACATAGTACACCCAAATTTCGCCAGTTATGTTTAAGTCCCATATAATAATTACAATAATTAAGAGATGGCGGATCTGCTGAAACGTATAGAAGCAGAGAACGCTAAACTTGGACTCAAGATCAACCGTGCCAAGACAAAAGTAATGGTGGTAGACCGTGCTCAGGTCTACTCGCGGCTATGAGGAAGTCAGCGAGGTCGTGTCTTGGGTCTTTGACCACTAATGGAGAGCAGCTGCCTTGAGGAAATCCGCCTTCGTACTGGTAATGGCCAAAAGTGTAATGACAGTCTAGGGAATATTTGGAAGAACCGTGGCATCCGTTCGGAATACCAAAATACGACTGATGCTCTAGTTTTTCCATCTTTTTGTATGGCGCTGAAACGTTGTGTATTAAAAGCCGCGAAAGCAGTAAGATCGATGCTTTCGAGATGTGGTGTTGGCGGAGGCTACTTCGTATACCTTGGGCCACCATGAACACGAATTAATCCATACTGGAGGAACTCAACATCACCAAGCGGATATCTACAATATGCCACGAGTGTGCCCTTAGCTTTTTCGGACATACGTTATGACTATGCGTTCACCTAAGCATGGTCTGGGAAGGCTTATGATACTGGGTCGGGTGGTAGAAACACGCGCTCAAGGCAGAGCACCCCAAGATGGTCAGACGCGATCAAGAAGGCTGTAGGAGGCAGCGTTTACCGAGCGGTCTACACTGCAGAAGACTGCATAGCTTGGAGACTTGTCGTATGTGCTCGCGATCCGCATCATTAAGGGAACGACGAAGAAGAAGAAGTAATACGGGGCGAGTCAATTAGGGACAGCTTTGTTAGTAACATACAAAATTGTATTTTACTTGAATTCTTAATACTGTTCATACATCATCTGCATGAAGGCTTTAGTTACAAAATAAATGCGCTGAAACTGTCCACGTCGACAATTAACGGACATAAATATGCTAAAGCCTTTGTGACTCCATCTGCATTGTATTTTATCCCTGCGTTAGTAGGAAGCCATTACTCTTGTATTTAAATGTTGCTGCACGAGCCTTTGAGTTTGTTTGATCTGAAGCCCAATTCCCGTAACTAATAACGTTGAAAATCTGGTCGCAATCTCATCTCAGCGACTATTGAATGTCAGAAACTTGTCAAAAATGTAGGTAAATTATAGGTATTTTTGACATATTGAGACTGAGATCAGAGGAGGAATTCTTGTAATTTTAAGAACTTAACAGTCTGATCACAGTCTCAGTGTGTCAAAAATACCTATAATTTCCCTACATTTTGATATTTGATTGTAGCTGAGATGAGATTGCGACTAGATTTTGAACGTTTTTAGTTACGGGAATTGGGCTTCACACTGTGAACGTTCTTAAAATTACGGGAATTGCTCCTCAGAGTGTGAATATTTATTGAAATTACAGGAATTGCCCCTCTGGTAGTTGGTTGATCTAGTATCATGGGTGATCTGTCAAATCAAAAAATCTTAATGACAAAAAATAGGCCGCTGGCCCTAGAAATATAGAAACACGCGACTTCAAAGTGCGCTGCAAGCACACGGAAGCTGTTACAGAGCGCTGCAAGCACACGGAAGCTGTCACAGAGCGCTGCAAGCACACGGAAGCTGTCACAGAGCGCTGCAAGCACACGGAAGCTGTCACAGAGCGCTGCAAGCACACGGAAGCTGTCACAGAGCGCTGCAAGCACACGGAAGCTGTCACAGAGCGCTGCAAGCACACGGAAGCTGTCACAGAGCGCTGCAAGCACACGGAAGCTGTCACAGAGCGCTGCAAGCACACGGAAGCTGTCACAGAGCGCTGCAAGCACACGGAAGCTGTCACAGAGCGCTGCAAGCACACGGAAGCTGTCACAGAGCGCTGCAAGCACACGGAAGCTGTCACAGAGTGCTGCAAGCACACGGAAGCTGTCACAGAGCGCTGCAAGCACACGGAAGCCGTCACAGAGCGCTGCAAGCACACGGAAGCTGTCACAGAGTGCTGCAAGCACACGGAAGCTGTCACAGAGTGCTGCAAGCACACGGAAGCTGTCACAGAGTGCTGCAAGCACACGGAAGCTGTCACAGAGTGCTGCAAGCACACGGAAGCTGTCACAGAGTGCTGCAAGCACACGGAAGCTGTCACAGAGTGCTGCAAGCACACGGAAGCTGTCACAGAGTGCTGCAAGCACACGGAAGCTGTCACAGAGTGCTGCAAGCACACGGAAGCTGTCACAGAGCGCTGCAAGCACACGGAAGCTGTCACAGAGTGCTGCAAGCACACGGAAGCTGTCACAGAGTGCTGCAAGCACACGGAAGCTGTCACAAAGCGCTGCAAGCACACGGAAGCTGTCAAAGAGCGCTGCAAGCATACGGAAGCTGTCAAAGAGCGCTGCAAGCATACGGAAGCTGTCAAAGAGCGCTGCAAGCACACGGAAGCAGTCAAAGTGCGCTGCAAGCACACGGAAGCAGTCAGTGCGCTGCAAGCACACGGAAGCAGTCAAAGTGCGCTGCAAGCACACGGAAGCAGTCAGTGCGCTGCAAGCACACGGAAGCAGTCAAAGTGCGCTGCAAGCACACGGAAGCAGTCAAAGTGCGCTGCAAGCACACGGAAGCAGTCAAAGTGCGCTGCAAGCACACGGAAGCAGTCAAAGTGCGCTGCAAGCACACGGAAGCAGTCAAAGTGCGCTGCAAGCACACGGAAGCAGTCAAAGTGCGCTGCAAGCACACGGAAGCAGTCAAAGTGCGCTGCAAGCACACGGAAGCAGTCAAAGTGCGCTGCAAGCACACGGAAGCAGTCAAAGTGCGCTGCAAGCACACGGAAGCAGTCAAAGTGCGCTGCAAGCACACGGAAGCAGTCAGCCAGTTGCATCAAGGGTATCAATCACGTAAGAATAGGCTATTGCAATTGATAGTCAAACTCAAAGCATTTAAGTATTTCAAATAAACCAATTTCAGGCACTTTTGAACTGTCAAAGAGTCGGTCAGTTAGTCAGAAAGTTGAAGATAGTTGCCCATTCCAAAGCGTAGATCTCTATGGAGATTGAACAGGCAAGAAACTCCACGGACACTCTTTTAAATCAAAATATTGTTACAAAATATTGGTTACATAATTCATGTTGAAATTAAGTATGTGAGAACAATGTAGAAAGACGTGCACGTTAAAAGCGTCCGCCACAAAAAGGTAAAAACCAAAAACGATTCAAAAATTTAAATAACCCGTGGCAGCTAAGAGATGACCAGTCCCTACTGACGGCGCCCGTTCACGAACATGACGCATGGATCAGCACCATTCAGCTCAACCATTTTGAAGGGAACTTAATGATCCAACACACGCGCCACCACCAGCGAGACATTTAGTTTCGGGGACCTTTGTCAACCGTGCCCCCTTATCTTACGAAATTAAGTAAATATGTAAATTCTATAAGTAGGTACGTCTACCTACGTCTGCCTACGTCTGCCTACGGCCTTTGCAACTTCTCTCTGGTTTTCTACAGCCCAAAAATGGTCAAGTAATTGATTAGGTCGATACAGTATTCAACAGTGCAGCGGTTTCAACATTATGGACCCATCTAAGAAGAAAAGAAAGAACATTGTGTTTATTGGCACAACAGCAAATAAAAGCAAGAACACTCCATTAAGTATAGTACTTAGGCTTAATTCCGAATTACACCGTAATAGCTCACAGCACTCACATCAATAACTTGCGTTCCGATTTAGATAGGTAATTATCGCGATTATGACAGCTGAGAACTGTCAGCAATTCGGAACGCTTGTGAACGCGCTCACAGTGCACTTGAATACTCATGGTTGGATTACAGTATTTCTTTGTGTATACACCACAAATTACTTCTTCTTCTTTGGTCAGGTGGTGACTATAGTCAGAAGTACAATTTCGATATGCTACGTTAGTTTTAAAGATACGTTGCGACTTAAAACAAAACAGCACAACTGTCATTTTTGACAGCGCTCACAATGATAACAATTTAGGGCATGGTCAGCGTTATCGCAAGATGGCGCATGTCATGACGTCATCTATGACGATTCACGGGACATCGTTATCGCGCTCACGCTAATTCGGAACGGCTGTAAGCACGCTCAAATCGATTTCAGCTCAATTCGGAACGTGGCGTTAGTTGAGTGTTCTTGTTTTTATTTAGTTGGTTTAACCTGGGTGCAGGTTTTTTCTTCATCCTCTTGTTCCTATTTCAATAGCTTAGTCGAGGATGAAGAACAAACCTACACCCGGGTGAAACCATAGAAATATAAAAAATATTTATTTCTTACTTCTATGGGTTAAACCCTCCAATGCCTGCCTGCGACAAATATGTCTTTGTTATACCTATGAGTTAAACCCGCCAATGCCTGCCTGCAACGGCTGTGATAAATATGTCTTTATTATATATATGGGTTAAACCCTCTCATGCCCGCCTGGGACAATGAAAGTTTAAAAAAAAATTGTGCCATTGTAATTACTAGACGTATGTACCTACCATCAATTTGCAGCACCTAGTCATGATTTGTATATATTAGAATATATTTATTTGCTTTAAAACATGGTACACACGGCTACTTATCAAGCTATACATTTCTAGTTTATGCTTACCTCTCAATGTGCGTAAATCCTATATTATAGGAGATCAGCTTATACTGGAAATGTATAGCTTGATATGTAGCCGTGCGTACATTAAGGTCTTATAAATAGAATATTATGATCTAGATTACATGTTTCGCAATGGACTGGCATACAAATATTTAAACATGTTATATGTAAAAGGAGATGTTTCAAAATGGGCCCAGAATATGTACAATACCTCGAAAATCGACAAAAATCCGTGGAATTCGGGAAAAATACTGATAAATTGCATAAATGCATATTTCTCTTGTAATAATTTGATATTTATCAATTATTTTATTGACTTTCAATATGGCGTCTCGCCAATTTAGGTACTCTGTGGTTAAAAACCAATGACAGTAAACCATAGATCGACCATTGATCATAGATCGTGAATTGTCTACTGTCACTTCAGTCGCTTTCGTTATCGATCGTGTTCTGATGTTCTGTTCTCTCGAGTTATTTTTAACAACCTGGCTTTCGTTTATCGCTACATTGTTTTTGTCTGAGTTAATATTTCGACTATTGAATGTTTGTATTCTGTACTTTTATGCTATAAGTAAAAATCTTGGCATATCGCAGGTCAACCTATGAGGTTGTCGTCTGCTTAACTGGACTATACTTTATGTACAGACGCCAGTACATCAAGCTACTACAATTTGTCAGATTTCTTTAACAGATTTTCGACTTTACAATTAGATCTAAAATAATATTGCAAAAGACTAAAAGTACAACAATGTTATGATTCTCTTTGACAATGTAATATGACAGAAGTAAACATGTCAAACGTCAATTATCAATCAACATGACAACTTACCGCCATGATGGGTTTTTGTTGTGTGTTGCAATTTCAATTGTACATTCTTGTACTTTACTACCATACAAAGCCAATTAAAAGTAATTGGATGATTGGAAACTGTTTTAATTGTGTTTCCCCATTTTTTAGTAGGGTGTACCAATACATGGCCCATACATTTTGAAACATCTCCTTTAAAACGACACATTAATTTGTTAGAAATATTATATATCAACCTTATATATCAACCTTTATTTAAAATAGTGTTCAGATTCATTGCCACATACTATATTTACATTCATTAAATAGATAAACGAATAAACGAATAATAATAATAATCTTTATTTACATAAAACAGATTGTAGTACATGTAACAATTTTCTCAAAGTGGGTAGTATTTAATCTCTGGCAATCAAGTGGTCAAATATTATTCTAACATGTCTAATAACACTGGTAAAATCTTAACAATATAGATAGGTACTTATATAATGAAAACTCAGTAACCATTATCTGTTACATTTTTATCAATAAATTATTTCACAATATAAAAGCCATTCAATCTAGTTTGGATAATATAAAGTGTTTAAGTGAGAGTTATTTCCATTATTTCTTTTGGAATATTGTTGAATATTTTAATTGCTGTGATAAAACTATTTTTATGCCATAATATGCTTCGTTTTTGTATCTTGGATACTGCGTACCTTTGTAGTGAAGCATAAATTAGTACATCGTGATCTTCACCACTTTCGAATGACCTGCGTTGCCCTTTGATAACCTGCTAAAAACCATGCATAAGTTCAGCACATTTATTTGGATTAGAGTGAGATCTAGTTTGTCATTAAATGGAACTACAACTTCGTTACATACGCTTAAATAGCACGGCTGTTCAATAGTCTACCGGAGGATTTGAAAAAATGTGACAATATAAACATATTCAAGCGCAGATTGGGGCAATACATCGCAGCATTTGAGGTGAACTAAAAGTTTTGGTTTATTTCAGGTGTTGTGGTGTGGTGCCTTAATCTGTGTTTTAGCACAGAATAAATAAGTACAAATAGTTTTAGTCTAAAACAGAATAATACTAATATAATGTCTCCAACATCATAGAGGTATCTAATATCAATAGTACTAGTTGTAATCACTTAAGTATCTCATTGTAAGCGAACTGTTATTTTAAGTTCTTATGAGAAATAAAGTTCTTTAAACCTAAATAGCTGCATCTGGAGAGCAAAGACACATGGTCATGGTCGCATGGTCGCGTCGATTCTTATCTTTATTTTAATCTCCCTATTTATATTATCGTTTACCTATGTTAGTCTTGTCACTATATTTATCTAGTCTACCTAACATAAACCAAAATTAGTTAAATAATATTTAGCAGCCGTCAGCTGGCTGCATTGTCGTCAATCAATCAATCAGCATAGAACAGGTTACATCATATCGTTGGTATCATCTCACAACACACTGTGACAGCTTTGTTCAGGAAAAATATAAATGTAAACAAATATAAGTAGTTCGAAAAATCGCACTCCATATCCGAACAATTTAGCCGAACTCATGAGTCAATTGCGCCGAGAGAACAGGACGACAATACTCCGTTATACTATCGGAGAGAACAGGACGACAATACTCCGTTATACTATCGGTTTACAAACAATGGATGAGGAAAAAACATGGAAAACTATTTGTATTACCTACTGACGGACTGGTGCTAGAACAATCCTAAGCAGGCGTTCTATTTCTGCATCGGTGAATAATTACACCTAATTTATCATGTTTACCTAGCTCCTATGGTTTGGGGCTTGTGGCTAAGTAATAACAGCCGCACGGGTCGATCGATCAAGTTAAGAAGCTACGCTTGCCGCGTTTGGCCCGTGAATGGGTGACCATCTTTACATATCAGGACCCCTCCGTGCCTCGAAAAGCACGTTAAGCCGTTGGTCCCGGCTGTCATTCGTGGATCTTTGACAGCCGTTACGGGTCGTCAGAAGCCCGAAATTATGATAACCAGTCTTACCAAGGGGTATCAGTATTACCCAGAAACAGGGTTGTGGAGGTCAGATAGGCAGTCGCTCCATGTAAAATACTGGTATTCAGCTGCATCCGGTTTGACTGGAAGCCGACCCCAATATAGTTGGGAAAAGGCTAGGCAGATGATGATGACCTAGCTCCTATGGTTTTACATACGTTAACTGCCTCGTCCTAGTGCACCTAGCTAGCGTGATGTTCGACCCCACGGTCGGGCAGTGTTAATTAAGGAATTTGTCAATAGCAGCTCGGTGTCTAGAACAGGCTCGCCCCTAATACATGGCACTTAAACATAACTGGCGGACACCTCTGCCTATTCCTTCGGGAAACAGCCGTGATGTAACATAATTCCATAATTCCATAGTAAGGGTTGTGTAAGTCTTTACATACAATATGGGGGTCAGTCATATTATTATAATCCCTACTTCCCTATTTGAATCGGATTTTGTTCACAATTTCATGGGTTTTCATTTTTTTGCGTGGAACCCTAATTATTTTTCTAAAATAAAAGCACCCTAAGTTACTTCCCGTAATATCGGCTATCTGCCAGTAAAAGTCCTGTCAAAATCAGTCCAGCCGTTTTTGAGATTAGCCGGAACAAACAGTCAAAATATTTAAAAATTACTTTTTCATTATATACTTCAGTTTTATTTATTTTGACATTACAAACAGACATTTCAATTTTATTTATTTGTATAGATTAACTTGCGTAGCGCCCATAGCTACATCACATAGCTACATCACATAGCTACATCACATAGCTACATCACATAGCTACATCACATAGCTACATCACATAGCTACATCACATAGCTACATCACATAGCTACATCACATAGCTACATCACATAGCTACATCACATAGCTACATCACATAGCTACATCACATAGCTACATCACATAGTCACATCACATAGCTACATCACATAGTCACATCACATAGCTACATCACATAGCTACATCACATAGCTACATCACATAGCTACATCACATAGCTACATCACATAGCTACATCACATAGCTACATCACATAGCTACATCACATAGCTACATCACATAGCTACATCACATAGCTACATCACATAGCTACATCACATAGCTACATCACATAGCTACATCACATAGCTACATCACATAGCTACATCACATACCTACTGCTGTCATCATCTGCGTAGCGAGACAACAGACATACCTGTGAACGTTCGTTGCCGTCTCTGAAGTTGACATTCCGGGTCAATGACAACCTCAGTACGAGTTAGTTTAACGATAACAAATCACTTGTGGAATAAAAACTTACAATAACAAGGAAAACTAACCTTCTGGTCTTGTTGTTCAACGATAAGGGTTTCACCCAAAATTTATTATTATTATTTATTTATTTAAACCACAATTATAACACCTTCACAGAATCACCCAAGGCGATGTTATAACAATCTAAGAATATAAAAATAAATGACCTGTAAGCAAACTTACAAAGAATAATCTACTTACTACTATAACAATTACAAACATAGCAACGTTTATAATATCAAACCTGTTTCAATTATTATTTGTGCCATTTGAATGAATTTCGGCAAGTTTTGCCCAAATATATCCTCCGATACTGTAATAATGTTAATAATACGCGCGGCTCGTGACATAGGGGCAATCTTGAGTAGGTTAGTCCTAGCCGCTGGCACGTCTAACAGAGCTAAAAAAAAAAACAAGAAAAAAAACAAAGAAGAAGAAGAAGAAGAAGAAGAGAAAATGTAACTACTAAGTTCCCAGATATTTTAGAATGTTAATAGTAAACATGTTTTTAACAATAACTGCGTCGTATTTCATCTATTAAAACTGTCTTGTAGAGTGAGATTAGAATGATGGAAAGATAATCCGCTTTTCAGTAGGTAATGTGCTGCATGGACACTATTGGACACGGGGCTCCAAACTGAGTGACATTATCAAAATCGTCCTACCTTTCCCTCAGATTACCTTCCCCAAATTCTCTAAAAACAAGTACGATAGAACGTTGCATGAAGCATCCATTCCCCACACGCTGCAGCGTGACCTCTGACCTCTGCGGTTGCAACCTATTCATTTATTTTTCTAGTTCGTATATCGGTCATTAATTTTTTATTCCTAATTTCTTCAAATTTTCATAATTTGATGTAAACAAGGCTGTCAATTTTTATTGGAAAACTTCAGTTGCAGAAAAAACGAATTGAATTCAGTCGATTTAAAAAAAAAAAACTACTTTTTTTATTGATTAAATTTAATCTCAAGTTTTTGTTATTTGCAGTCAACCAAGTATATTGTTGAGTTCTGCACTAATGGTGGAAGATATTGTTGAGTTCTGCACTAATGGTGTAAGATATTGTTGAGTTTTGCACTAATGGTGTACGATATGCGTCGAATTTGGTATGTACTTTCCCTTATTTGCCCTCTCAGCGGAAGTTTTAGCCTTTTCTCATGTGTAATACCCTATTTTATTTGTCGTAGGTGTAGAACCAGTTAAAAAGGTCTGCTTCCGTGGACCCTTATAATTCGGGTACCGGACTATTCACCAGACTTGCTTGCTTTTGGGTTGTTTGTACCAGCCGCATAGAATCCTTGAAGTTCGGGACCTGCACGTCCAGTTTGGTCCGCGACACGACCGTCGTGTCACCTGCGGTTCTGTCGAGGCGTGCTACGCTTTGACGATGCGGTTCGTCAGGATCGACGTGTTATTTAGGCCGGCCACACATAGTTGGAATTCCGTTTCGAAAGCAGCAAATCCATTCATAATCTAGTAAAGTCTAGTAGTAATTTAGTAGTATAAGTAAATAGGTTATGAATGGATTTACTGCTTTCGAAACGGAATTCAGAATCGGAATTCTGACTGTGTGTGACCGGCCTTAAGCCATCACACTTAACTATCATAGTTATTAGTACTTTCAGAGTTAACATTTTAACACTAGTTGATCTTATCGGGATTACTTAGTTCATCTTTATAATATTCATTTGAAAGTTTACGTAATTTAGTGGTCTCGAATGTAAAAACCGGTTGCAATCGATTCCCTAGGTCGGAAACCAACAGCGTAGGTACCAAAAAAATACCATCCGATATTCTTTAAGTTTTCTCGTAATCTCTTTTCATTCAGGTCAAATTACCTGTTCCGCAACTGTGTAATGATATTATGTCTTTACCTATGAAATTGGAGATTTGTGTGAAAATTTTAAAATATAAAATTTTGGTATTTTTTTTATTTCAGCTAATCAAAGTACTGGCCCAAATTATCTATACAATTTAGCCATTTTGATGGCAGTTTGTTTATCCCTTTACTTTAGAAGTCTGTCGGACGGGAGGCGATGAAGTCAGCGAAAGCGTTTTGTACTACCTCTCGGGTGTTGAATTTTATCCCACTTAAAAAAATTTCTAAATTTTAAAAAAAGTAGAAATCTGTTGGGGCAAGGTCCGGTGAGTACGGTGGGTGACGGAAAGCTTCCAGATGTAACTCTTGTAGCTTTGCGATGGTCCGTCGTGAAGTGTGAGCTGGCGCGTTGTCGTGGAGAAGCAATGGGGAAGAGCGATTGACCAGTATTGGTTGTTGAATTGCGAGCTTCTCCATAATTGTTTGCAATTCTTGGCAATAGACATGTGCCGACACTGTTGTGCCATTCGGTAAGAAGCTGTGATGTACTGGTCCACCAGACAGTCACCATCATCTTCCTATGAGAAATCTTTTTTTAGCGCACTGATTAGGTGCTGCACCCGGGTCCACCCACTGAGACGAACGCTTACGGTTGTCGTACAGGATCTACTTTTCATCGCAGGTAAAATTCGATTTAGAATTCCCTCGTTTCTATGGCGATTCAGTAGTGCTATGCATGCTTCGACGCGTAACTCTTGCTGTTGGACGCTTAGTTCGTGTGGCACCCACTTATCTAGATTTTTAATCTTTCCGATTTGACGCAAGTGCTTCAATGTTGTTTTGACACTAACTCCAAGCCCCGCAGCAAGCTCAGCCGTAGATTGAATTGGATCCGCTTCCACTATCGCCTTCAATTCGTCGTTGTCGACAATAGTTACCGGCCGACCGCGAGGCTCATTCTTCAACTCAAAATTTCAAGATTTAAAACGATTGAACAAATAACGGACCGTGTTTATGCAAGCAGTGTTAGGCCCATACACGTCGTTAATGTTTCGTGTTGTTTGCGCAGCGGTATTTCCACGTAGGAACTCATATTCGAAAATTGTACGAATTTTCAGTCAATCCATGGCGCCAAAAACTACCATAATTTCACAAAAACAAAAAACTATCTAAAAACAAATGACTGAATTTGAAATTAAATTAACACGGCTTTCAAATATTTATTTGAATTTCGAATTGCGCGTCAATCCACAGATAATTAAATCTGAAAATACTGGTTATAGAATCTCCAATTACATAGGTAAAGACCTATTAATAAATAGCTTATTATATTTTGCTGCGATTCACTTTTAAATATTAATAAAATATTATACGCGTTAAAGTGATGAATTTTTATTCTTATTTCGCTACAATACATACACACGTCTCCCTCTGCAATATTTAGCAAGCTCGTGTAAGCCATATCAAGGCATCTTAAAGCAAAGCGGTGCTATTAAGCACGGAACACGCTAAGCGATTTACGAGCGACATGATGGTAAGGTCCTATAAAGTTTTATGGCGCGCCATTGTTCACATTTCGGCCAGCGTGGGGCATAGTGGTGTTAGATAGATCTCCACTATGCTCCATGCTTTGAATGCAGCAGCTTCGAGCAAATGCTCGAAGCTGCCATGCTGGCCACGGACGTTCGGAATCAATTCGGCGACAGAACCGCAGGTGACACGATGACCTCCTGTGTCGCGGACCAAAACGGACTTGCCGGTCTCGAACTCCAAGGATTCTATGCGGCTGGTACAAGCAACCCAAAAGCTCGCAAGCCTAGTGAATAGTCCGGTACCCGGAACAAAAAAAGCCGGAAGCAGCCCTTTTTAGGGCCCCTACACACTAGCGTGTGTAGGGGACACACTAGCGTTTGACCAGCGTAGGCGTTCGATGAACGTATGCGTACGGTCGAAACCAGCCGCACCAGCTTGGCAGTGCAGGATTGAGCGTCGTATTAATGAGGCCAGGGTACTCATCGGGAAGCTCATCTGCTTCAGGGAGGGCAATACACGCCCACACGGTGATGCGCTTTGAGAGGTGGGCGTTTTCGGGAACTAGTATTAGTCCTCGAGAATATGTTTCCTGTGTCACAGAACGCATCGACTTTCTGAAGCAAAAAATTTATGCAGGAGCAAACCGTCTCCGTCGGTATAGGCAAAGAGTGGATCGGAACACTCAGAACCTCATGTTCCAGAATGATGAAAGGTATACAGAGCATGGGAGCGGCCCATTCCCACCTACGGTGTGCCTGACGCGCGTCTACCGGATAATGAGGCCATGAGTGCTTTTTGGCGAAACATTTGGTCGGTGCCCGTCAGTCACACTGAAGGTGATTAGATGCGTGTTGTTGAACAGGCGTGTGATTCAATACCAGACATGGAGGCCATTACCATTAGTCATCTGGATCTATCTGTAAATCTCCAGGACCGGACGGACTGCACCATTTCTGGATTAAATGGCTGCAAAGGTCACACGCCTGTTTAGCCTCCCAATTCCAGTTATCTTTAGAGACTGGGTCGCTGCCACTGTTCTTTACGACAGGAGTTACCCACCTGCTCCATAAATCGGGTAGTACCGCGGAACCTAAAAACTATAGACTAATTACATGTTTACCAACGGTCTATAAAGTTCTTACATCCATTCTTAGAGCAAAAATAGCACACCATGTTGAGGGTAACTCAATCATGTCTTTGTCTCAGAATAGGTGTTAGAATGGGTCCCGCGGTACTAAGGAGCTCCTTATAGACATGGCCATAAGCCAACAGGTTCGTAGATTCCGAAAGGATCTGTCGACATGTTGGATAGATTATAAGAAGGCCTATGACTCGATGCCACATACCTAAATGGCTCAATAGGGTGCTGGAGTTGTACAAAATAGACGCAACTGTTAGTTTACGTTAAACTTGTAATTCGTTATCGACGTCTATTTCTCATTGTAAGAAAAAGCTATTAGCGAAATGGTGTTTTATGTTCATTACGATACGATTGACAATTAATCATCGAAAGAGAATCTTACCTTGCCGTAACATAGTTTTGACTAGCACGGAAGGTAAAGAACTTTATTTATGTACCTATACCGTCAATGGATATTTATCATTCGTTTATGTTATTAGTAAGTAGGTTTATTTACAAAGTTGCGATTGCATTTTGTTATACTTAATATTATTATCTAAGTTTTGATCTTACTGTGTATTTGTTCAAGTGTACTTTATAAACGTATGCCCGTAGTACCCAATAGTAGTAACCAATAAAATGGCTTGAATCTAGTTTTAAGTAATGCTCGAGTATTGAGTGGCGTTCTGCAATACGGGCCTTAGTGTGTGTACATTAAAAACTTAGAAACTATGTAAGTACTTTAGTTGTAACTACGTTTTAATATTTACTACTGGTGGACTGTATCTAAGATCTATAAATAAAATTCTAATTCTAACTCTACGCACCTTCTTGATGTCGTGTAATGAGACATTGGAGGACGGTCCTTCTCTATCCAGGATGTCGACAGATCCGGGGTTCGATGAAACGAGCAGGATTGAGCGGGGAATATTTCAGGGCGGTAGTTTGAGTTCGCTTTGGTTTTGCTTAGCCTTGAATCCTCTAAGCACACTACTGGAGGACTCAGGTCTAGGCTATCGGTTGAGAAGAGGTGGTCAAGTGATATCTCACCTCCTTTATATGGATGACTTGAAACTCTTTGCCCCCAACAATTTGCGACAGATGGAGCTACTGAAGGTAACCGAAACCTTCAGTAGTGCCATCAGGATGGAATTTGGTGTGGACAAATGTGCGGTCATGCATGTAAAGCGAGGGGGAATTATGGAATCCGTGGGAACCCAACTCTCGGATTCCATACACCTTAGATCCCTCACCTCAACCGAAACCTACAAGTATTTGGGTATGTCGGAAGCGTTGGGCATCAATGTTACTGACATGAAACAATCTTTGAAGGAGCGCTTCTTTGGCCGCCTGAACAAATTATTTAATAGTATTCTATCAGGTGGAAACAAGGTGCGCGCCTTCAACGGTTTGGTCATGCTGGTTTTGACGTACTCTTTGGGCATACAAATTCAAAATATTTTATTTCACATAAGCCTACATGGGCACTTATGAAACGTGAGAAACTAGGTGCACGCTTCCAATTGGTCGTTTCCTATGGAGAAGAACCGGCAAGAAACTCCACGGTTACACTTTTAAAAATAATTTGGTTTTTACAATGTTTTCAAATTACAGTGTTATTAAGCATGGAAGGACAACATAATCAACTTCTGGAGGGAGGTGGGCTGGTTGGAATAACCACCGACGGCCGCCATGGCCCACGTACAATGTTATAATTATAATGGTCCACATGTAGGACTAAGTGCGGAAACCAAGTCTAGTAACATAGAACATAGAAGCATGGAAGGACAGTGTAGGCCTGTCAACAAGTACCAGGTACTTAACAAAATAGAGAATGGTCCACAAATCTACAGTCTATTAAGCCTACAACGTTCTCACATTCACAAAATATAAAAGAATCTATTTAAAAGACAAGACTATAATTATAACGTAAAATAATGAAAATATTATGCCCTGGAAGCATGTAAAAACATTATACACAAAACACATAACAAAAAACATTATATTTATAATTATTGTTTCGAGCGAACGACGCGTTGTTATGCTGTCTAGCTGATGTCTGATTTTTATTCGACGAGGGTGACCTTTGATGAGTATTTCCTTGTAAGGCTTCCAACGCCATGAATTTGTTCTCCAAAAATTTGATGAATTCATCCAAGTCGGGAAATTCTCTCGGTTTTTTGAGATCCTTGATGTACTTATTATAAGTCACCTTGTCCAGTTTCTGAACCAACAGATGAACGATTATCGGATCCCAGTTGGTTATTTCTAGTCCAATGTTACTGAGTCCGTTCAGACACTCGAGTGTGACGTCATGCAATTTCCTTATGCTTGCGGCGCTAGCTTCTGATATGAGAGGTTGATTTAGAAGCGTGTTCATGTAAGACGTGAACAACAGGCGTTTGTTATCATATCGATGCGTGATTATCTCCCAGCAGGAAGTATAGTTTTCCGCGCTTATACCGAGATGCTGTACAATCTTTTCGGCTTCACCCTTGAGTTTAGTTTTGAGGTGTTGCATTTTTTGCGCTTTTGACAGTAGTGACACTTTCCAAGTACAGATCTTTAAAAGTTAACCATTGATGGTAGTTTCCATTGAAGTCCGGTATCACAATTTTTGGTGTTGTCTTCTCATAGTGAGCGTTGTTCCAAATATGATGTTGTAGTTTCTTTCGGAAGTTATCATAAATGTTTTCTATAGCATCATATTTTTGTTTGTAAGTTGGGGGTATCTTCATCTAGTGAAATATAGTCAAGTTCCCAGTTAGTTTTCTCAATGAGATCCCATTTGCCTTTCAAGATATCAAGACTATCTTCTAGCTTCCATTTTTCAGATGACGAGTCGAAGTTTATCTTCCCCACAGTACGTTCAAAAGCTCGAAAGTTGCAGTATTGCTGTCGTAAAAGCTCCTGCTGTTTTTCGTTGGTCTTGTCTGTTTCGCGAAGAGGTACATGAAAGTTGATATCATCGAAGCTAAAGGTTGCTTTTGGTTTACCTTGTTTAGGCGTAGAAGGTGATAATTCGACTTTACTCTTCAAAGCAGAAGGTAACTCAGCTTTACGTTTCAGAATATCTTGCAGAACGTCCTCGTACATCTTCTTAGTGTTGTTGAAAACGTCGTCAACGAAGTGTTGGATGTCAGTTATTCCAGATTCCTCCAGTTGTTGATGATTGAACACAAACTTCTCCCAGTTCGTGTTCAGCCGAGAAAGTCACTCCTCTAGGTATTCCAAAGTTTTTCTGCTAGGCCGTCTTTCTTGTAGTTGATGCTGATTTGTTTCAAGTTGTTGAATATTGTTTCTTGGCGATTGATGATCTCGCTGATGTTCTGAGCCATCGTTGATTGTTGTAGAAATTAAGTTGCACAGTTTAAATTTAGTTTTTCGATAGTACCGCAGGGTTGTTTCACCGCAGGCACTAGTTCAGTAAACTTGCGAAGTTTTCGCAGTTAATTTGGTGGATACTAAGCGTATTCTTTCTCTACTAGACATTATGTGCGCGTTCGCAATCTTACTGGGGCGACCCGCTTCTGGGAGACCAGCAAGACCGATTCGCTATCACTAATAGAGACACTTCACACACTTAATATCCGGCTCGAAGGACCAATTTTATGTATGGCTCAGAGTTAGTTAGAGTTTTGGTGAGTTGACGGTAAACCTCGGTTGATCACAAGAAATAGTTTATTTCTTAAAGTTATAAAATACGTATAAGTTGGATGCCAATCCGTGCCAATCGCAATGATTGCAATATGTCAACTAACTGTTATGTTCAGTGAATATTATTATATATAAATTGAGGTCGCATTGTCAGCAACCAAATCGTTGTACGTGCACCGTACAGTAAAATAAATTAAATTAAAGTAATTTGGGAGCAGTTAATAAACATTTACATAAATAGTTATGCTGTTAATGAGGTACCAGGGAAGCCACATGTGCTGACGGAATTAGCGCCAATCTTCTCTGTGTTCAACGTAGGCTTTAACCTTATAATATGCTTTTTTAACAAGGACACGTTTGATGTGGGTTTTGATACTCAAATGGACTCAGACTGAACTCGACGCCCTGGATAGGAGGGTCCATACGCTGCTGACTGCATATCGAATGCATCACCCACGATCATCGGTAATGAGACTGTATATCCCGCGAAAATGTGGAGTTCAAGGCTTTTTAAACGCTAAAACCCTCCACAATCGCGAGATATGCATTCTCAGGGAATATTTCCTAGAAGCCAACGTGGTGACGCATCGAGATGTGGTCGCGGTGGACCAGGGCCTCACCCCACTCTCCTTGGCAAAAGAGAACTGGCGCAAACCTGCAGTACTTGATACTAAAGATCGTAAGGAAGTATGGCAAGGCAAAGAGCTTCACGGACGCTTTTTCCGAGCCATGTATGGGTCTGATGTAGACTTTTTGGCGTCTGTAGCCTGGCTGCATTTCGGCAACCTCTTCGGGGAAACCGAAGGTTTTGTTTATCATGACGAAGTTATCATGACGAATAATAACCGGAAATACATTGTCAAGGACGATACGATTAACATCTGTCGGGCATGCCATCGTCCCGGTGAATTAATCCGATATATTATTGTTTCCGGTTGTTCTCGTTTTGCTAACGGTGAGTACTTGCACAGACACAATCTAATGGCTAGGATTATCCACCAGCAACTTGCCTTGCAGTACAACCTTGTGGAGTCCGAAGTATTATACTACAGGTATATGCCCGACCCAGTTCTCGAGAACGGTCATGCCACATTGTACTGGGATCGATCTACCATCACTGACAGGACTATTGTAGCCAATAAACCTGATATTGTGGTGATAGATCAATGAGAGCGCCGTGCAATGATTGTTGATATCGCTGTTCCTCATGACGACAATCGCGTAAAAGCTGAGTGTTTACTAGCTAAGCTAACTAGTCGATCTGCTGACCTAATGTGATACACTAGAAGGGTTGAGGATAAAATAAAACCACATCTGTGTACTGATCTAAGGTTCCATATATTCAAAAAAAATCTGATAAGTGCTTAGTTTTACTTGGAACAAAACCATAACGCGATCTATTTCGACGCCAACGCCATCTATCGAGCTATGGGTTAGTTTTTTGTACCAAAATCGTGTTTGGACTTTTTGTTGATCTTGAACATACCGCCCACCAAGGACATTTAGTGGCGGAATGTCCTTTAAAATGATAAAAACTTATGTCTAAGCTTATGAGTTACACAACCTCACTAATTTCCGTTCTTTAAAACCAATTCTTTTAAGAACTATATTTCATCTAAAGTTACAGGTTGTAGCGAAAAAAAAATAAAAGACGGAGATTCTCTTTTCTGCTACGACACGTTTAATTTTGTTTTTAAAATAAAAATAGAAAATAAACATTAAAAGGTAAAAAAAAATGAACATTATGGTATAAAAAATGCAGGTTGACTTGTGTGAAGGGAATAAAATAGAGAACTTTGGTCCGATAGGTACGCGAATAACGAACGAGAAATAAAACGTACTAACTAGTCGATTGCAATCTCTAATAAGTAACGCTACCAAAACATATCGTTATGAAAAAAAAATCTGAGAACCAAGGTATCTCGCATTTTACATATTTGAAAATAAAAATTAAGTAGTTAATGAATTAAAAAATCTGCAGAGGGTTACTATCTACACTATTAAATTAGAACGTAAAATATCATAAAAAACCGTGGCATAAGTAATTGCGTCCGGCGAGGTGACGTAGACTGTAGGGAGTCGTAGTTCTTTGTTCAGGAACTGGCGTTGGTTGCGAGACCTTCAGCGGTCAAAATGCGGTCCAACTCTCGACCTTGGCCAAGGACGTCCAGCGTTATTTTAGGCCAAAACCTGGAGGCCGAAAGGCGGCCTGTTCAAAGCTGTTCAATCCTAAGACAAAATGAATTAGGGTTAGACCAGCGTGATCAGACTTAACTTCCGATTGAGGAAAACTGTTAAAAGATACGTACCAGAATAAATAAAGATGAATGGTTAGACTCGTACTTAATATACCATACTTAAAATTGCTTTGCCCTATGGTATTCGGCAGGGATATAGTGTGCGAACACTTTTACGATAAATATTTTCCACTAATTGTAATTTTTGGGACGTAAAAATTCGTTTTTCTTCAATAAAATCACAAACAACAGTAAATTGTCAATCAAGCGTTCCCATCGAATGACAGTTTGAAATTCGAATCACGAAATAAATAGATAAAAATCGACCAGGCTCAAATACAAACGGAAAAAAGGTTGATTATAAAGAACCAAAAAGTTTTGACATGCAGAGTTATGCTGCATTACCCCCTTTCCAACAAAAAAAAGAAAAAAATATATATAACCGAAATGTGGCAACCCTAAAACAAATGACAACCCTATAAAATAAACGATAGAACGAGAAAATTAATTAACTTACATGACGCAATCTAAAACCTAGAAGATAATTAAAATACATATAATAGACGATATTGGAATGCAGGAGATACAGAATAAAATCGAAAGATCCTTCAACTTAGACGTTATCAGCGCGAGCTCCAGATGTGTCCACTAAATCTGAGTAACCTAGAGACTTAAAAGCAAAAGACTAAAAACTAACAATCCTAAGGACAAAGACTAAAAACCTTAGAGACTAATTAAAACTATATGTACCTAACTAACCTAAATATGAAAGGAACCCTGAAAAAAATAATATACATGAAACAACCTTGGTGAAAGAAAATATCCTCAGTCAAAGACGATGCAAAATCAGTCAAAGACGATACGACATCAGCCAAAGATGATGTAACATCAGTCAAAAAAGGCGACATCAGTCAAAAAAGGCGACATCAGTCAAAAAAGGCGACATCAGTCAAAAAAGGCGACATCAGTCAACACAAGTGACATCAGTCAAAAAAGGTGACATCAGTCAAAAAAGGTGACATCAGTCAAAAAAGGTGACATCAGTCAAAAAAAAAGGCGACATCAGTTAAAAAAACTTCTGTCGAAAGAGACTTCAGTCGAAACATGTCGACAGAAGTCGAAGAAAGTCCGTAGGACTAAGTGGTCCTAGTGATATTACTAGTAACACACCCAAAAAAATTAAGCGAGCTCATACGCTCGGGTAAATAAGGGGTAAAGCAATAGAGGGATTAATAGCGATGTTAACACAAAAACTCAGCAATGAATGAAAGGTAAGACGCGAGTTGAGTCCGACTTTCAGCTAAATTAACGCTTTGAGTCTGACAATCCCGCCTTAACCTCAGCAAAGGAAGAAAGATTCGACGCCTGTCGAGCCCGACTTTCAGCTAAATGGATGCTTAGAGTCTGACCATAAGCACAGGTTGAATCTATAAGGACTTTCCTGCTAAATCATTGGAGTTACCAACTGCATTAATCAAATAGAAACGTTAACAATATTATGATTAATTGCTCCATTGAATAACCAGGATGATCGAGAAAAGACTGTTAAACCACTTGCGTTTTATCGAAAAAATTTATCGACAATGGTACATCACTAAACACAAGAAGTAAGCTGTAAATAAGACGTAATCAAAAAGTTCCACTTGTGACAACTAGATGTCGCTGTGGATGGTTTTAGAAATGGTAGTTTGTCGAAATATTTACGAAATTTAAAAATGAGTTTTTTTGTTTACGTAAATATTTTGTAATTCTTGGTTACAAAGGATAGAAATTTATGTAAAACTAATATTCCAATTGAATTCGTGTAAATCGGACAACGCGTTTTGAAGTTGTGAGAAATTATTTAAGGATATCTTTTATATGATATGTTCCGGAATGGGCAGAATCATAATCTTGAAGGATATAGGTGGTTCTAGAAATAACTCTAGTCACACGACACTTAATAAAGCGAGGAGCAAGCTTTCCCGAAAAATAATCTGCTCCAGAGGATCTAGCAAAGTTACGTCTCCATACCGTGTCACCAACGTTAAGAGTAACAGCCGAGCGGTTCGTATTATAAGCCCGAGAATTACGGAGGAAAGCCATAGAAAGATTATCAGCTACTTTCGCATAAACCTCAACAAGAGAGGAAAGATTCGACGCGTGCTGAGCCCGACTTTCGGCTAAATTAGTGCTTCGAGTCTGACTATTCGCACGAGAAGAATTCATAAAGACCTCTCTGCCGAACATGAGAAAATTTGGAGTAAAACCTGTAGCTAAATTAATACAAGAGTTGAGATAGAGTTTGACTTTTGGAAGCATTTTCGCCCAATTTCTTTGATTTTCTCCGACTAAAATACTTAAACATGTAACCACGCTCTGGTTGTAACGTTCAACAGTGTTGGCTTGAGGAGTATAGTAAGGAGTGTAAGTAGGTGAATCGATGTGAAAAGAACTAAGGAAGTTTAAAAATACATTACTACGAAAAACAGTAGCATTGTCACAGAGAATAGCACGTGGTACACCAAAATTGAAAAATAATTCAGATTCCAGAGCTCTAATAACAGAACCAGCGTCAACCTTCTTAAGGGGAAATAACCAGACATATTTCGAGAAAACGTCTACCATGGACAGAATATACTTAAAACCATAGTAAGCAACAGGCAAAGGTCCAATGACATCGATAGAAATTACCTGTAGGGGCAATGAAACATCTTTCGGACAAATCATTTGGCCTCGTGGTTGAGTGTTTGCAATTTTATGAGCCTTACAAACCTCATATTGCCTCAAAGTTTCAGAAACATCACGAAACATGTTTGGCCAATAAAAAATCTCCTTGATCTTTAGGTAGGATTTTGTGACACCAGGATGTATAGAAGGAAAGTTATTGTGAATTTCCCAAATCGCGAGTGGAACCTTCTCGGCGGGTAAAACCACACGCCATGGATCAGCGCTAAGAGGGCTAGTAATAGGCATGCGTCTTAAGAGAACACCATTCTGAATCGCGTATGCAGGGAACATTTGAGGTGTATTGCGAACACCAAAATAAACCTTTTTGTACCATCTGTCATTAGTGTGCTCGGGACCCTGATCAAAGGTAACCGGACTTGCATAAATTCTAGATAAAGCGTCTGGAACGACATGTTGTGAACCCTTGCGATGAACGATGTCAAAGGTATATTGGGAGATGATAGTAGCCCATCGAGCTAAACGTCCAGATGGGTTGTTTAACGTAAGGAGCCACTTCAAAGCCATATGGTCTGTTATAACAGTGAACTTCATTCCATCTAAATAACAGCGGAAATGCTTTATGGAATCAAGAACGGATAACAGTTCGCGCTCAGTAGTACTGTAATTGCGTTCAGCTTTGGAAAATAAGCGAGAAAAATAAGCAACAGGATGTTCGACGTTATCGATATTCTGTGAAAGAACAGAACCGAGACCGACTGCTGAAGCATCACACTGTAAAATGAATGGCTTAGAAAAATCAGGACAAGCCATCACAGGAGTGTTGATTAGTGCTTCTTTTAACTTAATGAATGCATGCTCGGCGGCGTCATCCCAGCTAATCGGATCGCGGCCTTTCCTCTTACCTATAAGGGCAGTGAGAGGAGCTATTATAGAAGAAAAACCGTCGACAAATCGTCTATAATAGGAGCACATTCCAATGAAACCGCGCAATGATTTAGCGGTGGTAGGGGTAGGATAATCTCTAATAGCATCAAGCTTGCTAGGATCAGTTTGAAGACCCTTTTCATTAACAATGTAACCCAAATATTTTAGTTCGCTTTTACAGAATTCACACTTTTTTAGGTTGATGGATAAACCAGCTTCCTTGAGACGGTTGAGAACCTTCCTAAGGAGCGCGAGATGACTATGAAAGTCTTTGGAAATTAAAATTAAATCGTCAACATAACCAAAGACGCAGTCATCACTGGTCGAGGTGAATTCAAAATTAACGATCAAATCTGTAAGGCGCTGCATTTCCGAAGCCGCATTTGTAAGTCCAAATGGCATTCTGACAAACTCGAATAGACCACGTTGAGGGACTATAAAAGCGGTTTTCTCACAACTCTCGTTATCTGCGAGAGGGATCTGCCAAAATGCACTTCTAAAATCAAGAGAGCTTATGTACCTTGCACCACGTAGATTATCAAGAATATCATGAATACGCGGGAGGGGATACGAATCTCTGATGGTGACGCTATTCAATTTTCTGCTGTCAACACAGAAACGAACAGAACCATCTTTTTTGGTAACCATAACTACGGGACTTGCCCAAGGGGAACGAGAGGGCCGAATGACACCCATCTCTAACATCTTATCAATTTCTTCATTGAGATTCTTTAGCTTAACGGGAGATAAAGGGTAAAACCTTTGTCTAATTGCTGGTCCTGTAGTATTTATCTTGTGTGAAAGCCAAGAAGTTTTTCCAAGACCAACCTTTTCAGACGAAATGACTTCAAACTCGTCAATGACTTGTTGTAAGCTTAACTCTTGGTCGGGTAACAAAACATTACGGGGATGTATGTAACGGACCTCACTAACACAAGAAATCTGAGGAGGGGAATGACTGACAGAAGGGAGGTACATATTACCTTTGATATTTTTGTTAAATGCCTTACTAAAAACAGACGTTAAACCGAATTTATTCCAAAACTCTATTCCTAAGATAACAGAAGATGACATACAACGCGCTACTAAAAACTCGTGGACAAACGTTGTACCATTAAACTGAACCGGGAGATAAACGGTTCCTAAAATATCAATAGGCGAGTTGTTGGCAGAAATTGCACGGGGACATGTATCGCTAGAATTCAAAGAGATACCTAGTTCATGCGTTAAACTATCACTAATAAGGGACATTTGTGCGCCTGAGTCAAGTAGAGCCTTTATCAGACGTTCACATAACAAAATTTCAATAAATGGTCGGTTGTCAGATGAATCGGAAGTTATCACCGGCGACACTGTACGTGATTTATCGTGACCCCGGTGGCTTACACATTTTTTGGGTTGCACTTAGGGCAATCACGTGTAATAACACCTGGAGACCGACACTTGAAACAGAGCATGCCAGGGAAATCTGGGCAGTTGCGATATGAATGTCCATTTTTTCTGCACTTGGGACATAACTGGGTTTCATTAGTTAAACAGGAAATTGATTTAGGTTTAGGTAAAAAGCTTTCAAAATGTGTCGCAGTGTCAATGAGCGCATCAAGATCAGTAAACTTGTGTATGGACAGACATGGGAAATATCTTGGATGCATGTTATGAGTAATAATTTCTAACAGGGAAGATTTGCCAATCGGATTGAGTAAAGTATCATTTAAGTATGATATTTGGATGACGAAATCTCTGACAGATTGATCCGGTTTCTGTTTTATATTTCTGACTTCTTGTTCAGTCTTGAACTCGAAATCAGTAGGTCCAAATGTCTTGACAAAGAACTGTTTGAGTTCAGAGTAGGATAAATCGGGATGGCGTATAGACCTAAAGTATTTGAGAACAGCACCAGATAACACTTCATGGAAACGCTTCATCAAGTAGTGATCGGGTAAATCATCTGCGTCTTTATGTTCATCGATGCAAGTAAAAAATTCGCGAACGCAGGAGTTACCAGAATAATTTACTTTCCATTTCAAAAGTGAAATTGGTTTCTGAAAAAAAACGAGGACAGTCTTCAGTTTTAATCGGAGAAGGGATATTAGACAAACTAGAGGCCTGTGAAGCCCTAGGTGGAATCGGTGGGGGTCTAGATATAATAGGACTTCCGCGGCGAGGTGTCTCGCCAATAGAGCATCCTTCGTCGGCCATGTTAGATGAGAAAAACGAAAACTGAATAAAACAATCCCCGAGTATGTTTACCAGTAGCTGGAAAGAGTTATTTAGCGAGTAATATGGCTGGTGGATGAATAGAAAGACACGCAATCGGCAAGCTAAACGGTGGGGCTAGGAGTCAAAGAAAGATAGGAACCTATTAGAAAACCAAAACGTGAAATAGGACGCTTTGGGCTAATAGATACCAGAAAAAAAACGAAACCAAGCACACAGCCGCATAAAAAAGCCTACCTTTGAAACACGACGCCTATACATTCACACACCAAGCATTCTCTACAGTGAACTACAAATACAGGCATTAAAATAAAACTCGGGATTAAAATATATTTGTTGGGAAGAAATGAAAGAGTTATTAATTAGTATTATTATGGAATTAAAGTACAATCAGCACATTCAATATTATATACGCAACATCCAACATTAAAAGGTGGATCATCAATGGTATCATTGTCCTGTAATGAATATTCTGCTCCATCCATGACACTGGAAAAAGGACAAAAGGAAAAAAATAGGGATTATATTTGCTCGAAGAGCATCACACACAAAATAACAGAAAAAAATATATTAAGTAACCATCAAAATTACTTACTTTAGTTCGGGCGCCATTTTGTAGCGAAAAAAAAATAAAAGACGGAGATTCTCTTTTCTGCTACGACACGTTTAATTTTGTTTTTAAAATAAAAATAGAAAATAAACATTAAAAGGTAAAAAAAATGAACATTATGGTATAAAAAATGCAGGTTGACTTGTGTGAAGGGAATAAAATAGAGAACTTTGGTCCGATAGGTACCCGAATAACGAACGAGAAATAAAACGTACTAACTAGTCGATTGCAATCTCAATAAGTAACGCTACCAAAACATATCGTTATGAAAAAAAAAATCTGAGAACCAAGGTATCTCGCATTTTACATATTTGAAAATAAAAATTAAGTAGTTAATGAATTAAAAAATCTGCAGATGGTTACTATCTACACTATTAAATTAGAACGTAAAATATCATAAAAAACCGTGGCATAAGTAATTGCGTCCGGCGAGGTGACGTAGACTGTAGGGAGTCGAAGTTCTTTGTTCAGGAACTGGCGTTGGTTGCGAGACCTTCAGCGGTCAAAATGCGGTCCAACTCTCGACCTTGGCCAAGGACGTCCAGCGTTATTTTAGGCCAAAACCTGGAGGCCGAAAGGCGGCCTGTTCAAAGCTGTTCAATCCTAAGACAAAATGAATTAGGGTTAGACCAGCGTGATCAGACTGAACTTCCGATTGAGGAAAACTGTTAAAAGATACGTACCAGAAAAAATAAAGATGAATGGTTAGACTCGTACTTAATATCCCATACTTAAAATTGCTTTGCCCTATGGTATTCGGCAGGGATATAGTGTGCGAACACTTTTACGATAAATATTTTCCACTAATTGTAATTTTTGGGACGTAAAAATTCGTTTTTCTTCAATAAAATCACAAACGACAGCAAATTGTCAATCAAGCGTTCCCATCGAATGACAGTTTGAAATTCGAATCACGAAATAAAAAGATAAAAATCGACCAGGCTCAAATACAAACGGAAAAAAGGTTGATTATAAAGAACCAAAAAGTTTTGATATGCAGAGTTATGCTGCAAGGTGTATAAAAATAATCGATCCATTAAATGTGTCAACCAAATTCGGTATATATAAGAACTAATTAATCTAGATAAAAACTAAGCTATAACTAGGTAAATATGAGAAACAATGTGTATATAAACTAAAAATATCATGCAAGCATACAATGATTTAAAAAAGAAGAGATAAAAAAAAAACAGTGTATATAGATTAAAAATTAACAACATGTTTAATTTATTGGTCTGCTATTGGTAAAATACAGAGTTTGTTAGTAGGCCTCTAATAGTTGTTGCCTTTGTGCGTAGGGTTACAACACGAGTGACTTTATCTTTCCCTGGATGTTTTTCTAAAATACGTCCTAACATCCAACGACTTGGGGGCAAGTCGTCCTCTTTGACGAGAACGATGTCGCCAATATTTGGCTCAGGCTCTTTGGAAGACCATTTATACCTGTTCATTAGGGTAGCCAAATATTCCGTAGACCATCGCTTCCAAAACGATTGCAACATTCTCTGGACGAATTGCCACCTTGTCAGAGAACTTACTGAGACATTGTCGTAACTGTAATCAGGTACAGTGAATATAGGTTCACCGATTAAAAAATGTCCTGGAGTCAACGGCATTGGCTCACTTGGATCGTCTAACTTAATAGTACTTATAGGACGTGAGTTCAGGCAAGCCTCTATCTGGCTGAGTAGTGTACTGAGTTCCTCATACGTGAGTGTAGACTCACCCATCACTCGTTTGAGGTGAAATTTGGTGGATTTCACTCCCGCTTCCCATAGACCGCCAAAATTGGGTGCGTGTGAATGAAATGCCATTCCGTGCCGTTCACTTCTAAATGTTGAGCAATAGAGTTTTGTAACGCTAAAATTTGCTGCAGTTCTCTGGAGGCACCCACAAAAGTGGTGCCATTGTCACTCCACAATTTTGCACAGTGACCTCGCCTGGAGACAAACCGTCTGAACGCGGCTAAAAACGCTTGAGTCGTCATATCACTGACCACCTCAAGGTGAATTGCGCGTGTGGACATACAAACAAATAGACATACGTAACCCTTGTAAGAGCGATGACCACGACCCTTCGTTGTCCTTATATTTATTGGGCCCGCGTAGTCAACGCCACTGTGAATGAATGGTCTAGCTGGGGTGCAGCGAATAGATGGAAGTGAACCCATGAACTGGTTTTTTATTGTTGCTCTTTGTTTTGCACATGTCACACACTTCCGAACATATTGCTTCACTAGGTTTCTAACACCAATGACCCAATACGCTGTCCTCAAATAATTAATCATTAATTGTGGACCACCGTGAAGAGTCCTATGGTGAGCGTCTGCTACTAATAAATGTGTAAAATGAGATCTATTAGGTATAATTATTGGATGTTTCATTTGTTCATCAAATGCAGCCTTCTCGAGCCTACCCTGAACTCTCATAATGCCTTTATCATCAAGATAAGGACATAATGATTTAAGATTTGTACTGTTAAACGGTAAGTGATCTTTTCCTTGCAAATGTGTGTATTCTATTTTAAAATTTTCCTTTTGTGCTATCCTAATACAACATTCTAATGCTTTATCTATTTCTTTCTTTTGCAGGTAAGATTGAACTTTTATGTTCCTATTCAGAAAACGAAGACAATATGCAACCACCCTCAGTAATTTTTGTAAGGATGAAAACCTATCTAATATGTCATTACTACTTGCAGTAATAGCGACATGAGTCTTAACCGACTGTTCTAAATCTACTCGTAATTCCTTTGGTCTATTGTAAACCATTTCCTTTTCTTTCAGGAACTGTGGTCCCGAAAACCATAGTCTATTATTTATGAATAAACTCGGCAATAACCCTCGTGAGGCGCAGTCGGCTGGGTTCTCGTTAGTCGAAACATGAAACCACAGCGAAGAATTCATATTGGTTAATATTTCAGTTGTTCTGTTGGCAACGAACGTCTTCCATCTACTGGGGTGGCTGTTAATCCAGGCCAACACCACAGTAGAGTCTGTCCATGCTTTGATCCTTTCCTTTGAAATATTTAACACTTCAGCCGTTTCTGTCAAAAGTTGTGACAGTAAAACTGCACCACACAGCTCTAATCGAGGAATACTAATTTGTTTTATAGGCGCCACTCTGGTCTTTGCAACCAGTAATGACACCTTGATCTTGCCTGCGACATCGATTGATCGCAAGTATACGACAGCGGAGTAGGCTACCTTCGAGGCATCACAGAAACCATGAAGCTCCATATCACTATCTGACGTAGAGCCGAGCCAACGAGGTATGTGAACTTTGGTGAGTAGAGACAATTCTTCGCGGTAAGTACTCCACTCATTTATCAAATCAATAGTAAGCAGTTCATCCCAACCAAGACCTGCAAGCCATAATTTCTGTATGAAGATTTTGGCCAGCACTATGGTTGGAGCCAACCATCCCAACGGGTCAAACAATCTAGCTATATCGGAAATTACAGTTCTTTTTGTTACAGGTTTATTCATCAGCGGTGGGAGGTTCACTGTGTACTGGAGGGAGTCTTCGATGCGGTCCCAGGTAAGTCCTAGTGAAGCCATTACCTCCTTCTGCGAAGCAGTAATGCTCGTGAAGGAGGAGGCGGGACGCGTGAGGGAGAGGCAAGCTTTGCACCCTCACGCCCCTAGTCGCCGCAGGAGACGCCCTGGGCGTCGGGAATTGGCAGCTGATTCCCGGCCACCGTAGGCGCGGGCTTGCGGACGGCGAGCAATGGGTAGCTCGCCGTCCGGTAAGGACCAAGCCCGAGTCGACGGCGCGTCGTGTTCCACGCGCGCCTCAAAGAGATGTCAGCACTATTGACGGGGTCCGCTAGGGCCGATGCCAGCTAGGGTTGCGGGATGTTCGAAAGAGTTACCGTGGCCCCGGCACAGGCAACAGAAGGAACACGGGTGGGTTTTAGTCAGTAAAAGTCTGACACGCCCTCCCGCTCCGCCCAGAGCGGGAGAAGTCATTTGATGATTTCCCATCCACAAAAAAAAAAAAAAAAAAAGGTAAGTCCTAGTATTTTCATGGTATTGTCCAACTTAATTTCTATGTCCTTTTTGTCTTGATCCTTTGTACTTTTTTGCCTTTTGTCCTTTTCATTATGTTCTATTGTACTAATTATATCCAATATGTCTTTGTTGTTGCTGTTCCATTTTTGAAGTAGAAATCCCCCTTTACTTAATAACTCTTTCGTTTGTTTGTAAATTTCTATCCCACTTGTTAAGTCATCGCAGCCAGCCATTAAGTCGTCCATATAAAAGCAGTTTAAGACTTTATTAACAGCAAGGGGATATTTGTCACCTTCATCATATACGACCTGATGGAGTGTCCTAACAGCTTGATAAGGAGCTGAAGCCGTCCCGAAGGTAACTGTAACTAGCTCATAATCTTTGATCTCCTCTTCAGGGTTGTCACGCCAGAGTATCCTTTGAAACATAGTGTCTTCATCAGCTACTTTTATCTGGCGGTACATCTTAACAATGTCTGCCACAATACCAATAGAGTATATTCTCCACCTCAAAACGGTGTGCCTTAAGTCTGCCTGCAACGTCGGTCTGACCATCAACGTATCATTTAGAGATACTCCCCTACTATTTTTTTCAGATGCGTTAAATACCACACGCACCTTTGTAGTGGTTTTGTCGTCCCTTACAACGCGGCAACGGCGTAATGTGGTAGGTACACAGCTATGTCCTTTTTTTGGTCATCTTCCTTTACAGGTCTTAGGTGGCCTAACTGTAAGTATTCCCTAATAACTTCAGTATACTTCTCTTTTAAATCTGGATTCTTTGCTAACCTCTTCTCTAATGACTTCAATCTGCTTTCAGCTATGGCGCGAGAATTACCTGATGTGCATGGAGGAGCTTCTACTCGGAATGGTAACCGGACTTCATACCTACCATCTTGTTTCCTTTTTGTACTTAGTTTATAAAATTCTTCACATTGCTGTTCTTCTGGTGTAAGTATTTTTTTCGCATTTGTTTGATCTTCAATTTCCCAGAACTGTTTGAGGATTTGATCTAAGTTGAACTGAGCATGCATTACACTAACTCTTGTTTGTGTGCAATTTGGACTATTTGAATTGTTTACTACACCGGACAAAATCCACCCTAAACTGGTGCTCTGTGCGATTAAAGTCGAAGATGGACTCTTTACTATGCCCGCTTTCATTATGCAGCCATAGACGTCTGCACCCAATAGAATATCAATCTTATTAGGTTGATTGAACTGCGGATCGGCTAAATCCATGTTGGTGATGTCGATCCAGTTAAAGGCTGTTGTATCGACGGTATGATCTGGTAAGTATGAAGTAATTTTATTCAAAACGTAGGCGTTTATATTTACTTTAAAATTGGTATCCACTCGGAATTGAATCGTCATATTCACCATATATTTTGCAATGGTGGACTTGTGACCCAAACCGGATACGACTCCCTGGATCGGGATTTTTGTTAGTCGAAGCAATTGCACCGTGGCCTCGGTCACAAAACAAGCTTGTGAGCCTTGATCGAGCAAAGCTCTTACCGTCTGATAATAACCAGTCTTGGACTTAGTTTTTACTAGCGCCGTGGCTAGTAAAACTTGACCAGGCATTTGCGCTCTCTTGGTGGACAAGCAAGAAACTACCGAAGTGGAACTAGTCGAAGGACTAGTTTCATCGGAAGTTGGATTTGCTAACGTGTCACTTTTATTGATTTCTCCATTGAGATGCAGTAACGAATGGTGACGTTTATGGCAAAGCTTGCACGTGGTTTGTTTCTTACAATTTAGTACCGTATGATTGCTGCCTAGACAGTTAAAACAAATCTTATGTTTAACTACGAATTCGCGTCGGTCACTAAGTGGTTGGTTTGCAAATCCTTTACAAAAGCAAAGTTTATGTTTTTCAGTACAAAACGCACACTGTTAAACTGCTTGAACTCACAACCATAGTCCTTGTACTGTGAGAATTGTTGGATTGATTAGGCAAATTCCTTTTTGGTTCTATAAATTATAGGGCACGAAACCGGTTCTCTAAAAAGGTAGCAAATTCTACAAAGGTTGGCAAGTAATTTGAATCGTGATTACTTATACTAAATTCCCATTGCTTTCTTGTTTCGGAATCAAGCTTAAATGTTACTATATGAATTATGATGACATCCCAAGTAGTCACATCCACTTTTAAATTCTTTAATGCATTTAGACAATCGTTTGTTGTGTCAAGTAACTCCTTTAGCGAAGTTGCTGACTCAACCTGCATGCGTTTCTGGCCAAAAAGTCGTTTTAAGGTACAGTTAACTAAGTATTTTTTATTACTATATCTTTTCTCTAATTGAGCCCAGCACTGAGTGTAATTTGATTCCATTACCGGTGTCTGCCTCACTAATTGCTCAGCTTCACCACTAAGGTGGCCTTTTAGATAGTGCATTTTTTGCACGTTATCAAGGCTGTCATTGTTGTGTACAAGTGAAATAAACAAGTCCCGAAATGTTATCCATTCTGCATATTTACCGCTAAAAGTCGGAATGGCGATCTTAGGCAATTTAACAAATGTACTTGAACTTGATTTAGCTGCACTACCAGAAATACCCAGTTCTTTACTTGACTCTTTAATATAGCATTGATTTTATTAAACATTTGTATGTAATATAAGTATCTTCCGTACTATCATATAATTCCGCTATATCTGGATTGCCTTGGGTTGTATGACGCTCGTGAAGTTTAGTGTAATTACTAGTGAATAAACCCCAATCTCTTTCTAACAACTCTTGTTTCGTTTGAATGTACTCCACTGAAAGTCTATCCTTAGGACTCTTTTTAAAATTAATTAATCCACGCTGAATAACATTTTGAAGTTCCTTTAAAAGATTAATTAATCCTTCCATTTTATAACAACTAATGTTTTAACAAGGTAACAAATAAAAACTCAATAGTAGTCTATAACTTGATTAGAGATAATAATTTCATCGATCAACCAAATCAAAAACAAAGTATTGAATCAGAACAAAATGAATCAAACTCCATCAGTTGGATACCAGAGTATGCAGTTACCAAAATAGAAAGGCAAACCCAAAATAAATTACAAGTCTAAAATGTACTAAAATACTCTAACTTAAGTCACAAGCCAAAACACAAGTGTAAAAATCTATTATAATATTCTAAGTGACTAAAGACACAAAATAATTTGCAAGTGTAAAAATGTACCAAAATCGTCTTAAGTGCCTACAGACACAAAATAATTGACAAGTGTTTTAAATATGTGGGAGAAACCGGGCATGGATTCCCCGTTCCCTCGTTTTTTGCCAAATTTTCCTAAGTCTAACATGCACACTATTAATCTAAGTTAAAGTCTCTTCTTCAATTATCACAACTCCGAAAAAGGACATTGCTCTGCGCCCATACAGTGTTCGCCCTGGAACCAAGAGCATAGGAAAATTATGTGTTGTATTGTCGATCATTAGTAAATTCCTATATGATGTTATTTTTAAAGCGGACTAGCTGCAGAATGAATAATATTTCAAAAAAAGTATCAGATTTTAAGGTTATAATATTACTATCTATTAAAGAATATTCCTGAAAAGGAGGCATAAACATTAAGTTTGTTTTTCTAAAATTACGTTATTTATTTAATTATTTATTCCCCTTATAACTATCATTACAGACAGTGGCGGGGCAAGACCTAAATTTGATGTGGGCAAGATATATTTTGCGAGGCCCCATGATGGATGACGCAAGAGGACGGATTTTGTTAAGAGAAAACATTTTTTGATACTCAAATTTTTATTCATAAAAATGCAAACTTCTTCACTGCAATTATTTTACAATATTAAGTAGGTATACGTCAACTAACAGTAAAGTAATCAATTAAAGAAACAGAAATTTACTGCTTTTAGCCTTACTGAACTCCCTAATAACTGTGTTATTATAATCCAGATTAGATGCTATATTTGCCTCGATAGATAGAACTGCCAACGCTGAAAGTTTTTCCTGACCCATTGTACTTCTTAAATAATTTTTTATTAGCGCTTTACGCTTTGAACTATATCATGACGCTGAGAATCCGTTATGGGAACCTTCCACAGTGCCGGATCCGAACACACAAATGCTTGTTTGACTGCATCACTGGTATCGCTGCTAACTGGTGTGATAGGCTGGAGTTTGATTCTACCTGTATTTATGACTTTAGCTTTGTACTCACTGCGTCTGGAGTGCTTTCAAAAGTTGACGGAGTCTCGGAATCGGAAGTGTCTATATCTTTTGTGGAAGTCGAAGCAATTGATTCAGATGATTCTGAAGGAGTTTTTTTGAGAAATTTCGTCGTACTTGAACTTGAAATCTAATTTGCTACAACTTGTTCCGCTTTTTCGTTTTGCTGAACCAGATTCCCATTTTCTCCCGTCATCTCTATCTCTACTGGGGCCTGGGCCTGACATGTTAAGTAAGCCTGAAATATTATAATCTGTAAATAATATTTTTTTTAAATATTAGGTAGTTTGCGTACGTACACATAACAAATCGAAGGCATGATATAAACAAGTTCTAAAAACTACAAAATTTATCAATATTTTCTTACCTTTTTAACAAATAAATGGGTAGGACGTATTGTTCTTTAAAAACACTTTTCACACTCAACAGTTATAATACAGTTCTTTATTTATTCCTAATTTTTCAAACAATGAAACGCAACATTTATTCTCACATCGAAATCTGTTGGAAATACATTAAAATATTAGGTACATGCGTCGTCGCATGATTGCATGACTGCATGTGTTTAGAAGCGCGAACATAGACGGAGCAAACAGAATGGAAAATCTTCAGCGGGCGAAGCGAGGATTCCCCGCGTCATTCACCACCCGCAACGCCAGCAAATGTTGCCAGACTAGATATTTAAAAAACGAATGTGGTAGGATAGTATTGCCAGACACTTGCTAGCCGGTTTTTTTTAAATTATTTATTGCTTGATGAGTAATTATATCTATATTTGCTTTCGCGGGCCTTGGAGGCGCGAGGCCCCTTGGACCGCGAGGCCGTAGGCGGTGGCCCACGTCGCCCACGCCTTACGCCGCCTCTGATTACAGATTGCATTACCTAATACGAAAGTACGGTCTCATAAAATGAATTTATTATTAAATTATTTACAATTTAAAATTATTAAGAGCTCTAACCTTTTTACTATAACCTTTTTGTTAGCTAGTCTTCCCACAGACGGACGCCATGTTGTTCTGTGTAGCAAGCGTTGCTGGTGCGCCCTCTAGCGGGATACATTGTCAGTAAGGTTCCCTATTTACCCAGGTTCCCTATTGACAGAGTGAGAGACTGACAAGTGACAAGTGATCATTTAGTGACGTCTCAAAAATAGGGGCGCCAAATACTATACGTTAAAAAACGATATTTCCTAAGATTTACTATGGCCATACGTTACAAACAGTATTACATCAACGTATGTCATACGATAATATTAATACTATTACAAGTATGACAATATCCTATTTATAATAACACCATACTTCTCTGCTTCCTATTTACTACCTATTTAAAATAGAGTGTGGCCTCATTCATTAGGTATTAGGTAGTAGGTTTTTAAATTATACTTTTAGTGAATAAGAATAATGGAGTGGTGATTGAATGTTTTTATTGTATCTAGCTTCTATTTGCACTATAATCGAAATAAATTCAAAATGTGATTCAAATTAAAACATATGCAACAGTTAAAAAAAAATCCAAAACGTCGATTACAATCGATTGGGCATCCCTAATCTTCTTTGACACGACATGACGTTTGGCGAAGATGGCGGCGATTAAGGATATTAGTCGCATGAAATACTTTTTAATGTTCATTTCGGCATGCAGCTAGTCCGTGTTATAAAAGTATTTGCAACATATTTAATAAAATAGACAATTAATTATCGTGTATGTCCGATGCTTTTATTGCACAGGGCGATTCTTGACATTGTCCTTTACTAAGTCCAAAATTTCTTCGTAAGTTATACAAGTTAAATTCTTGATAGAAATAAAGTTCAATATTGCTTGAAATATTGTCAAACTGCACTTTATATGAGAATAAATAACAGTACTCACAGTTGCACTTCTCACTCACGTTACGTTGGTGATTGTTGGTTGAACTGGTGATGTCACTAAACCAAGTGACTGGTGGCGCCCTCTGCAACGTCACGTTGAACTCCGTCAGCCGTCCAACTCCGCTGGACGCAGCTGTCTTCACCTCCGTCTCTGCCGGTGACACTGCTTCAAAGTACCGAGTACCTTTGCCGCAGCGATCCACTGCGAGTACGGGGGTAGTGGGCCAAACTGGGCCACTTAATTCAAAAAATCCGGCTCGAAGGACCAATGTTTACTAGCTAAGCTAACTAGTCGATCTGCTGACCTAATGTGATACACTAGAAGGGTTGAGGATAAAATAAAACCACATCTGTGTACTGATCTAAGGTTCCATATATTCAAAAAAAATCTGATAAGTGCTTAGTTTTACTTGGAACAAAACCATAGCGCGATCTATTTTGACGCCAACGCCATCTATCGAGCTATGGGTTAGTTTTTGTACCAAAATCGTGTTTGGACTTTTTGTTGATCTTGAACACTGAGGAAGATAAAAAAATCAAGTATCTTGACTTAGCACACGAGGTTGTCGACATATGGGACGTGGACTCTGCAATAATTGTACCGATAATCGTTACGGTTAATGACCTAATAGCGGAGAACCTCGACCGACACCTCAGGAGGCTCTCATTGCGCGGCTGGGTCAAGGGCTTGATCCAGAAAGCAGTACTCCTGGACACGGCACGCATAGTGAGGAGGTTCTTCTCTCTAGAGCCCTGACCATTGGCATCTTGGACCCTGTTCCTGATACCGATGGATGACTATTTTTTATATTTTGAAATGTTTTTTTTTTAGTTTTTATAAAAATATTTAGAAATATAAATTATATTTCTAAATAAAACCAGCGCTGGGGCTTTTTCTCGCATAGGGTTGCAGCATTATGCTGAGCGATGATCGTTTTGCGTGGATATGACGCATATTTTCCCCCAACTTGTTTCTTTTTGTGTTTGTGTTCTTTTTTTCTTTTTTGCGTCATGTTTACCGCAAATAAACGTATTTTCTTCCTTTCTATGTCTATAGAAAATTAAATAAATGAGAATAATAAATAATAATAATATATAATGGGGTTAAATCCAAAACCTGAGAACAATAGGAGTTCTAAACTGAACTGGATACAGTTCCTCGTATTCGGCACGCGGACCGTTACCCTGGCTCGAGATCACGATGTTACAGTAGTTAGGTTTTCCCGCAAACCAAATGCCGCGAGCTACAGGGAAAATTATTTGTGGAATTACGGACTAGTGGTGTGATTAAAGGGAATAATTGTTTGCACCTCCAATTTTGGAAAACAAAGATATTTCCTGACGTGCTCAATTTTACGTAAGTATAGATACCTAATTTACTGAATTATAGACTATATTCAGCACAATTTTCAGTACATACATACCAACTATTTTCAGAACTGCAGGAAAACAACAATGTACGAGTATATACTACACTACACTGGATCAAATGTGATACGGATTTCCCCAGTATCGTACGGGCCAAATCTAATCTGGAAACACTCTGCCCTGGGTCACCATCCACCATCATTAGTGCAGCAAAGAAGAACTTTTCACGAATCTTCCGGGGGCTGGTGATAAGATCTTATTCAGGAAAGCAAAAAACCTAAATGTAAAAAAACATAACCCGCTTTTCAATATTCCTTATTGGTTTTCTTTTTTTTTATTTGAGATAGGTTTGCTCTTGACTCTAGTCTAGGTCAGAGATGACAGAAACAAAGTCGACGATGGAGCGAGCTTACCCAGAAGAAGCCTGTTCACTCTCACTTTGAAGAGATCGGGGTTGTATGCGTTCGGAAACACAGACGCAGGCAGAGAGTTCCACTCCTTTGCTGTGCGCATCACAAAAGACATTTGGACACGCTTAGTGCGAATTGGTGGGATAGCAACTAGGTAAGGAGGATGGTAACCTGCAGTGCGTCTAGATGTCCGCTAATAGAAGTCCACCGCAATGAGGTCGTAGAGTTCTTGAGCACACTCCCCGAAGTATAATCTGTAGAAGACCGACAAGCAGGCAACTTGCGGCGATGAGCCAAGCTGTGAAGCTTGGCATCCACCAGTCTTACGTTGCCAATGAGCCTCTTAGCTCTGCGTTCCACCAAGTCAAGCGCGGCAAGTTGGTATTTGGCAGAGCCATCCCAAAGGTGGCTGCAATACTCCATGCAGGATCGGACTTGTGCTTTGTAGAGAATTAAAAGCTGTCCAGGCGTAAAGTATCGCTTCATCCTATTTAGGATGCCCAGTTTCTTGGCCGCAGTTTGGGCTTTGTACTCGATGGTGGCACCGAAGTTGAGACATGATGTCAACTCCATGCCTAGGAGCTCGAGCCAATCAGTTACAGGAACAGATTTACCCCGAAAAGTAGGAGTTTGATCGAAACGACTCCTTTTAGCGGTAAAAAGACACGCCTGTGTTTCGGTGGCATTAAAAGAGACCAGATTATCGTCACCCCACTGGGAGACAAGGCTTAAGGTCAAATCTGTCCGCTCTACCATGGCCTCTCTCAAGGAACGAACTTCGGCCCCGCTGGTTTTTGCGCTGGACAAGTATTTCTCTGAAACTGTACTGTCATCTCCGTACCCAACAATACCAGACTGAAGTAAGTCATTGATGTGCAGCAGGAAAAGAGTTGCAGAGAGAACAGACCCTTGAGGAACTCCGGCATCAATAGCCATAAGGTCGGAAGAGCAGCCGTCAACGACTACTCTGATCGACCGTCCACTAAGGAAGTCTGATATCCAGCTACAAAAATCAGCAGGGATGCCATAAGCAGGAAGCTGGCTGAATAGACCAGCGTGCGTGTTTCATGTGATTGAAATCTCAAAACAAAGGATTTTTTCAAAAGTTGGAAGTTATCTATACAAATAAATAAAATTGAAGTGTCTGTTTGTAATGTCAAAATAACAACTTTTTACTAAATGCTTAAGAAATTATATTCGGTACTTATAACAAAAAAGCAATTTTTTAAATTTTTGTCTGTCTGTTTGTTCCGGCTACTCTCCAAAACGGCTGTACTGATTTTACGGGACTTTCACTGGCGATTAGCTGATGTTACGGGGCGTAACTTAAGCTACTTTATTTTAGAAAAATAAATAGGGTTCCGCGCAAGAAAATTAAAACCCATGAAATGAAATTCTGAACAAAAAGTCGGATTTGAAAAATTCTTTTTGCATTTGATAGCTCAATTCTCGAGGATATTTATAGGCTATTTAACATCACGATACGACCCTTAGGAGCCGAGCAAAAAGAAAAAAGTCAGGAAGAACACTAAGCGACTTGAGGCTTGTTACTAATGTGAAAGAGCTTGAGTCATAAGAAAAGACTCGAATCAATAAAACGACTCAATTTCTTTACCAAGAGGTGCACCTCTTGGTAAAGAAATCGAGTCGCTTAAGAAACTGAGTCTTTAATATGAGACCATAATACGGTAAACATCAGAGTATGATTATTAGTAGTATGATTACACACTCATTACTGATCGGTAGGTACTGAATAATAATAGTAAACTTTTTGTGAAGGACGGCACGGTTGCCATATGTCGGGCATGCCATCGTCCCGGGGAATCAATCCAAGACAGTATTTCTGGCTGTTCTCGACTAGCTAACGGAGACTACTTGCAGAGGCACAACCTTGTAACCAGGATTATCCACCAGCAACTTGATCTGAAATACAGTCTTGTGGAATCGGAAGTACCGTACTATAGGTATCTGCCCGACCCAGTACTCGAAAATGGCAATATCACATTGTATTGGGATTGATCTATCATCACTGACAGGACTATTGTAGCCAATAAGCCAGACATAGTGGTGATAGATCGAATAGAGCGTCGCACAATGATTATTGATGTGCGGTTCTGCGTGACGAGAACCTCGTGAAAGCTGAAAAAGATAAGCAGATTAAGTATGGCTGGCTTGACCTGGCTCGCGAGGTTGTCGACGTGTGAGATACAGCAGTCATTGTACGGCAAATGGCATAATAGCCAAGAGTCTCGACCAACATCTGAGGAGGCTCTCGTTAGGCAGCTGGATCAAGGGCTTGATCCAGAAAGCGGTAGTTCTCGATACGGCACGTATCGTCAGGAGGTTCCTCTCTCAGGAGCCCTGACCACCGGTGGCTTGGATCCTATTCCCGATACCGGTGGGCTACTATTTTTTATATTTATAAATGTTTTTTTTTAATGTTTTTATAAAAATATTTAAAAATGTAAATGATATGTTTGTAAATGAAATAAAGGAAATAGTAAACTTTTACTGGTACACACAGCCACTCATCAAGTGTAACAGTTGCACTACGAAAAGCGCTCTATTTCGTACGGCTAAAGGGCACTCTCACTCAAGGTCCACTTGCAAGGAAATGCAATGTCTCAATGGATCACTTATGTATGTTTGTATTTTGTATCCATGATACTGCACAGTAAATATCTAAATTCAAAATCATATATTCAAATAAATCAATATTTTTTTATTACTGTCATTTAAAATGATCGTAATTCTAATTCATACGAAATAATTATGTTTTTTATCAAGTCGAAAGTTTGAAGTCAAATCAAGAGTTTCCACATTCATCAATTTGTCGTATAACTTCGCCATGCTCCATTTGTTTTGTCCGGATCACTTTGATTTATAATTTGTCAGTCAACTTGGTAGGCACAGTTTTTCTCTGGTGATTAGGTTGCCAGCTTTTAAAAAATCTTGCTCGCTAGGAACACTAGTGCCCGGTATAGGCAAAATATCAAACGCCATTTGTGACAAAAGTGGCAAATCTTTTCTTCTGTTACACCACCTAGATAACACATCTATGTTCTCTGTCTTAATCGGCAAGGATAGATACTTTTGTATATTGTGCTCTTCTGTTTATAAATACTTAACAGAAAATACAGTTTTATTCACGTCTTGTGGTTGTATATTTACTAGTGCGTACATATTAACAATATCAGTAATTTTATAAAAACAGACATGTATTTTTTAGATGATGATGATGATGAGATGGGACAAACTGTGGAAAGTGCTACTCGAGATGGGTATTCCTGAACACCTCGTTGCTTTGGTTCAGAGTCTATATGCTGAGAACCGTTCTTTCATCAGGGTAGGCTCTGAATATTCCAATATGTTTTGAACCAAAAAAGGAGTGAGACAGGGCTACATCTTATCCCCTGCCCTCTTTAACATATATGAAGAGTACATTATTCGGAAGACCATCGAAAATCGGGAGAGCGGTTTCCCTATAGGTGGAAAGAAATTATCCAACCTCCGATATGCCGATGACACCGTTCTTTAGGCAATATCCATGGCAAATATGAGGGAACTATTTCGAAGACTCGAGTTAGAAAGCGCCAACATAGGTCTCGCAGTGAACAGGACGAAAACTAAAGTAATGATAGTGGATCGAGCCGGAAAACTAACTGACATCACCAGCAACATTCCTGGCATTAATACCGTCGACCGTTACATATACTTGGGTTCCCAAATCTGCAATGACGGCAGCTGTATCCCCGAGATAAAAAGGGGAATCGGAATGGCAAAAGATGCTATGACCCGTTTAAGCAACATCTGGAAGAAAAGAAGAATTGGTATCAAAACCAAAATTAGATTGATACGAGCGTTGGTATTCCCTATCTTCCTGTATGGAGTAGAAACGTGGACAATCCTGGCCTGAGAAAGGCATAGAATTGATGCTTTCGAGATGTGGTGCTGGAGACGAATGCTGAGAGTACCCTGGACAGCGAAACGCACCAATGCATCCATCTTAGCCCAGCTCCAAATTGAAACTCGCTTATCCACGATATGCCAACAAAGTCTAGAAAAATGGATAGTGGTTGGAAACACCGAAGGCAAGAGATCGCGCGGTCACTCACCAACAAGATGGACCGATCAAGTCAAAAACTCGTCGTCGTCCAAATTCTACACGGTCGTAAGAGACGCGATGGACAGACACCGATGGAGGCAGATCATCCGCTCCCGATGCTACCCCCAGGCTGGCCACGATCTCAGACATGAGGGACCGACCCCAGAGAGAGATAAAAACAGAACATACCCACGAGCCCACAATCATTGTATTGTAACATGTTGTTGACACATACGGGCGCGTCTCACGACTGGCGACTCCCACGACTCACGAACCGAGTTGTTTTCAAAAGGGTTCGAACCGTTTCGTTGCGCTTGAGTCGTTTAAAAATTGGAGTATTTTTAAAACGACAGTCTTAAGATTAAACCTCGAGTCGTGAGTCGAAGACTCTTAAAAGGTTTAGGGTTCAGGGTTTAAGGACTCGATTGAGTTGCAAACCGTTGTAACCGAGACGAGTTCTTATAGAAGACTTAAAAGCCTCAAGTTCTTTCATCACTGGCATTTACAAACCGTTCATAAGACAAGAAGTTTGCTAACGTGAAAAAGGTTTTTTTATCTAAAAAATAATAATTGACTCCTGGACAAAGGCTTCTCCAATTCTTTACCATTTCTTTTTACCTAGTGCTTTCGGATCAATCACTGGAAAATAATTTTACCTTCGACTACTCTAGTACTCGTAGGTACCCCATTAAAACTTATTAAAATATTATTAGAAAAATGTTGAGTTCTGCGCAAACAAGAGATGATGACATTCGCAGTAATTAATTAACTCCGAAACTTAAGTTTTGAGATGCCAAGGACCGAGCCAGGCACCCCAGCTCTTGACATTTAGCTAGATAGGTGCTCCTTCATAAGGAAACGTATTTATTAAAAGAGTCAACAGTCATGAAAGTTCATAGGTCAAACTTTTTGTTACAGAAATTATTACTTAAAAGTTACATTTTATTGAGAAGTTTTCTTGATTCCGTCCGCGTCGCATCGCGTCGGCGTGAACTGAAGAGAAATTTGGAAGCTCTATCTTATGCTTTGTGCACCTAGTTAGACTTGTATTGTTTTAGTTCATTTTTTTTTTCATTTAACTTGATCAACGTTAGGCAGGTATAGGTAACGTTAGGCAGGTATAGGTAACGTTAGGCAGGTATAGGTAACTTTAGGCAGGTATAGGTAACGTTAGGCAGGTATAGGTAACGTTAGGCAGGTATAGGTAACGTTAGGCAGGTATAGGTAACTTTAGGCAGGTATAGGTAACGTTAGGCAGGTATAGGTAACGTTAGGCAGGTATAGGTAACGTTAGGCAGGTATAGGTAACTTTAGGCAGGTATAGGTAACGTTAGGTAGGTATAGGTAACGTTAGGCAGGTATAGGTAACGTTAGGCAGGTATAGGTAACGTTAGGCAGGTATAGGTAACGTTAGGCAGGTATAGGTAACGTTAGGCAGGTATAGGTAACGTTAGGCAGGTATAGGTAACGTTAGGCAGGTATAGGTAACGTTAAGCCGGTATATGTAACGTTAGGCAGGTATAGGTAACGTTAGGCAGGTATAGGTAATGTTAGGCAGGTATAGGTAACGTTAAGCCGGTATATGTAACGTTAGGCAGGTATAGGTAACGTTAGGCAGGTATAGGTAACGTTAGGCAGGTATAGGTAACGTTAGGCAGGTATAGGTAACAGGTAATCAACATGTCTCTGCCTTCCATACTTCTCTTTTAATCGTCTCATTAGTGAACATCTTGGTAGTCTCCCCCTTTCTAGGTAGTCTCTTATGCCTACAAATAGTGCCTAAGGCGCCCGCGCCGTGCAAACATTCGGTCAAGACTTACCTACTTGATCGAAAGTTTTGCACGGCTCCTCGTAGGCAGGTATGAAAGTTTTGCACGGCTCCTCGTAAGCAGGTATGAAAGTTTTGCACGGCTCCTCGCAGGCAGGTATGAAAGTTTTGCACGGCTCCTCGTAAGCAGGTATGAAAGTTTTGCACGGCTCCTCGTAAGCAGGAATGAAAGTTTTGCACGGCTCCTCGTAAGCAGGTTGAAAGTTTTGCACGGCTCCTCGTAAGCAGGTATGTAAGTTTTGCACGGCTCCTCGTAAGCAGGAATGAAAGTTTTACACGGCTCCTCGTAAGAAGGTTTAAAGTTTTGCACGGCTCCTCGTAAGCAGGTATGTAAGTTTTGCACGGCTCCTCGTAAGCAGGAATGAAAGTTTTGCACGGCTCCTCGTAAGCAGGTTGAAAGTTTTGCACGGCTCCTCGTAAGCAGGTTGAAAGTTTTGCACGGCTCCTCGCAGGCAGGTATGAAAGTTTTGCACGGCTCCTCGTAAGCAGGTATGAAAGTTTTGCACGGCTCCTCGTAAGCAGGTATGTAAGTTTTGCACGGCTCCTCGTAAGCAAGTATGAAAGTTTTGCACGGCTCCTCGCAGGCAGGTATGAAAGTTTTGCACGGCTCCTCGTAAGCAGGTATGAAAGTTTTGCACGGCTCCTCGTAAGCAGGAATGAAAGTTTTGCACGGCTCCTGGTAAGCAGTTATGAAAGTTTTGCACGGCTCTTCGTAGGCAGGTGTGAAAGTTTTGCACGGCTCCTCGTAAGCAGTTATGAAAGTTTTGCACGGCTCCTCGTAGGCAGGTGTGAAAGAGTGAGGGAAAGCCTACCTTAGGCACTGTGACAAGTGATCACAAACCCACCTAGGTATCTGCTGATCGCGGTGGTTAATCATCAGTTTTTCCTAATGTATATTATCTTCTTCTTCCTCCTAGCCCGTGTAACTCATTTAGTTACTTGGGGTTTTTATTAATTTTCCTCTGACCAGGATTTTGTGCTGACCGTTGCCGCGCTATGTATATGTGTAGTCGCTGGCCCTGACATAAACCGTCCGTCATTCTGTAGGTATACAATACCCATACGTTATTAAGTCCCTAAAACACACAGTATCGTATCAGATCACTGTCAGGAACATCAAGTAGGACCCTAAACACACATTTCTCTTTGAAACAAGTCCCAACAAGGATACAAACCCTCTTATCTGTAACGTAGGCATATTATCTTAAACAGAACTACAAAAAAACTTACATAATGTACGGTAAAACCCCGATGACGTCAAGTGCCTGGTCTCTGACCGCGGTCACCTGATTGAGTTTTTGTACGAAGCAATGACCTGGTCCAGTACGTCACAGCTTTTTTTTTAAATCAAAGTTCTAACGATAACGGGTGATGTTGTATGGACTTTGACTATGTTCCGCCGAATCAGACATAGGTAGTGAAGCTAAGTAGTTCTAAAAGTGAATTTTTCGTTTGTTTAGTTAGGAGAAGCTGGCGCCACCATGCTCTACTTACACCAAAAATGAATGTACAAATTCCAGTATACGTGAAGATTGTGATTTAACCGTTTGGAGGGTGTGATGGTTCCAAGAGTTCAAATTCAAAATACCAGGGTGAATCAAAAAGTTCTTAGAAGTGCTTAAAACCTTTTTGGGGGAAGTTCGATATTCGAATTATAGAGTGTCAATCACACAATATTTATGCAAACTAATACTTGTATTCGTCAGTTCGTTCGCACGTAATAAATTTTTTTGTGCAACGAGTTGCTAAAAACGCAAAATTACGGATAAAAGTGAGTTACGTGCGGTGATAAAGTATCTCAGCCTGAACAAAATGTCTACGAAAGAAATTTTTTCGGACATTCAGCAGACATTAGGGGATGATACTGTACCCTATTCTACGGTTGCGTACTGAGTGGCTGAATTTAAAAGAGGTAGATCAAGCTGTAAAGATGACTCGCGTTCTGGGCGGCCTTCAACCTCCGTTACAGAAGAAAATGTCAAAAAGGTTGAGAATCTGGTTTTGGAAGACAGAAGAATAACTATAAAACATTTAGCTGAGTTCCTAAAGATATCATTTGGTAGCGTTTAATCCATTTGAATTGTTTCACTGGGGATTAAAAAAGTATCGGCAAGATGGGTGCCACGAATGTTAACCGACGAAAACAAAAAGCGACGTTTAGAAATTTCTAAGCGTAAACTCGAAATGTTCCAACGAGACTCGGACAATTTTTTGCCGTCGCCTTGTCACCATGAATTAAACGTAGGTCCATCATTTCGATCCTGCAACTAAGAGACAAAGCATGTCTTGGAAACGACCATTCTCTCTATCCATTAAGAAATTTCGAGTTGCTCCTACCGCTGGCAAAGTTATGGCCTCAGTGTTCTGGGATAGTGAAGGAATCCTGTTTACTGAATACATGTCAAAAGGTCAGACGATTACTAGACCTTATTATGCAAATTTAATTCCGGAAGTGCGTGAAGCGATTAAAGAAAAACGTCGTGGAAAACTGTGCTGTTTCTTCAAGATAACGCTCCTGCTCATCGATCGGAAGTTGCGCTCAACGCAATCCGCTGTGCTGGCTTCAATCTCCTTGACCATCCACCATATTCTCCGGACTTAGCCCCAAGTGATTTTCACTTATTCGCAAAATTAAAAGAAGAAATTCGTGGAACTAAATTTCACAATGATGACGCGGTTATGACTGCCGTAGAGGAGTTTTTCGAGAGTCAAGAATTTTTTTTTTTTCGCAAGGAATAAGAAAGTTAGAAACGCGTTATTCTAAATGCATTGAAGGGAGATTATGTAAAAAAAAAAATATTGTTGTTTAATTTTTTGCATTTTTTAATATTGATTCCAAGAACTTTGTGATTCACTCTCGTATAATTATTGCAATCGGTTAAAAAAATATATATTTTAGCCACTACTAAGTACAGTAGGTAACTCTCTCCAAATCCATAATATGGTAATGGTGATAGGGAAATTCTTAACAAAAAGGATTTACCCAAGTGAACGTCCATTTAACTAATGAAGTTAATCATTCTAATTCAAATATTTATTGGAACAAACATCGATTACAATTATTTGTGTACGTTAATACTGCGTTAGTTTAATAACTGTGTCGCAGTTATTAGCGCCCACCCCAGGAGCGAAAACAACGGACTTCCATAACAAACAGTTTAGGTTATACAAGACTTATGAGTAGAAGCCAAACAAAGATTTATTAATAACAAACTAAATCTAAACACTTATTAATAATAGTAGTAGCAATATAAGTGGGTGTGTGTGCGTGTGTGTGTTCGTGTGTGTGTGTGTGTGTGTGGGTGAGGGGGTGTGTTGTGTTTGTATGTGTGAGTGTGTGAGAGTTCGTGCGTATGTAGGTATGTGGAGGAAGTGAAATTTATTTAACTTTGTATTAGGCACTCTATTTCCTCATAGGTCAGGACTTGAAGCCATTTTTCAATTTTCAGTTTACACTCTCGTAACGAGAGCGGATATGTTTATATACAATTTCTCATTAATTTTGTTATAGAGAACAGGACTTAAAAACTTATAATGTCTTCTTGCAATCACAAGATTAACTGCCTCTGTCTGACATATTCTGTTAGCTCTACGTTTTTTAGTATTGAGGTTAGGGTCATATTTAATATCAGTATGCTTACGCAATAAAGTGCTTACCACAAAGGCTTGTCTAACGGTAGGAACCACAGAACACTAATACTCCGTAGGAACTCTGCAAAGAGCATACAGTTCGTGCATGGGGAAGTGAATAGCTTTATGTGCCATGACTTTCAGAACGGCTCTTTGTGCTCTTTCCAGACGAAGTAGAAGGCATTTTCCAGAGCATCCCCACGCGGTTATGCAGTAAGTTATTACGGAATGTACTAGAACAAAATAGACAGTTTTTAAGGTGTTAAAATCTGCCGATGTTCTTAGCTTTTTAAACACGAATATCAACTTTCTGACACGTGACACCAATGACTCATCATGCATGCAGATTATGCTATTTGAAACAACGCAAAAACAAACACTTTAGACTATTTTTTATAAATTAAGTGTACGTTTATGTACAGTCCCATTGAAAGCCTTTGTAGTCTTAAACACAGGTTTTTTGTGACATTTTAAAAGTCTACCCAACAATTCATAAAATAATATCATTTAAAAATACTCACTATTTGCTTTGTCTGGGGCCCCCCAAATGCCCATTTGGCTAAATGTCTTTGCTGTCTGGTAACAAATATATGAGAAAAGCATATGACAATAAAAATGGAACATACTCATTTCAATATTTGAGTTATATTATTACCTACTCGGTCATGATTTTTCATGAATCAATTAGGCGCAACTTGGTTTTAATATAATAAAATTGGCCCATTTTTGCATTTTTGTGTCCTGACACAAAAAAAACAGGGTCGGAAAATTCGGAAATTATAAAGGTACTCTCATTTTCAATGAGACTCAGGATTCTGCGAACTGTTTTTTTGTTATTGCTGAATAGGACCTATTCTTGACCTGGATTACGCCTGATGGAAAGCGATGGAAGCGATGGAGCGATGAAGTCTATGAAAGATCTGATACATTTAAACGTTAAAGTCAGTTGAATGAAGTAAAATACGTTCATGTCATTCAGTGTTTCGCAGATTTAAACTGGTATTGCATAAGTTTAGCTTTACGCATTATTATGCGGCCCGCAAACTCCCTACACATAATGCGCCGTATTTCAAATTCAAATGATTTATTTTGTGAACACAGGTGATTACAGGTGTTTTCAATATATATATGTGTCATATGTACAGTCCATGTTCCGCCGATAGGCATACAAAATCAGGTCAAGTACAAAATTAAATAAGGAAAAAAAAATATAAGAAATTCGTAATAAAATAGGGAAAAATGTCACAACCGAATAAAATAAAATACAGAATGTCAATAGATTGCATAACATAATATAAATTAAGTGATAATTGGTGTATTTCATTGAAAACATATTGAGTACTACTATTGAGTATAGTTATCCCTCTTACTTCCATGGTAAGTACCACATAGTCGCGGTATTTTTGAAATGTAAACAGAATGACATTTAAAAACCACAGGTAAAAACATTTCATCTACAAGGTATACACCCAGCCAGTTGCAGAAACGAACTTCAACTTTTTCTTCTATTAACTTGTTGCAGAAAGAAACATTAGACTTGATTTTAATGGTTCTTTAATTTTAAATAATGGAAGTGTCAAACGAGGCAATCTGTCACATTTTCTGTTGCACAAAGCGCCACACCTAAAGGGTCTTAGAATAGACATTTCTGGCGTTAAATTATAATAAGTCAGCAAATGTCCATTGGCCCAACATTAATATTGCAGTTCATCGTTATTTTAATCTGTTGTGTGCGAATTTTCAGTTTTTATTTAAAAAGCAATGGCACAAAGTAAAGTTCCTGGATTATATAACATGTCTTTGTCGAGCCTGTCATCATTGTTTGAAGCAGAAGAATATGTTCCCCGTCGTCACCGTCGTCCCGAACAGAGAAGATATATTCTAAAAATACGATGGAGAAGATTTTCGTATCCGTTACAGAATTTCAAAAGCAACAGCTATTCAATTAAGTGACCAGCTTGATTGAGCCCATAGAAATAAGGCCAAGGCAACTATTGATTTGCGTGAGATTGTTTGCCACAGGATCTTTTCAGCAGGTATTAGGTGATTTGACCATTGTCCACAAATCGTTTTGTCGAATAGTAGAGATGGTAACTCTGAAGCTTGCTAGATTAGCACGTCTGTCTTTATTCTAATGCCAGAGAGGGAAGAATCAGAAGGGATGCCGAAGATTTTTCTGAAATTGCAGGATTGCATAGCTTAAAGAATGTTGTGTGAAAATTTCTTTAAGATTGCTGGCAAGGTCCCGAAACCATTTATTTCTTTGCGAAAATCTCTAAAAATGTTGGGTTTACGTCAACTAATGCTTCGGCAATTTTATACCTCTTTAAATTCCGCACAAAAAAGTAAGATTCATTTAGCATCAACAGATCTCGAGAAATAAGGCTAAGAAAAATTCAAGAAAAGCGCATACTCCTGCACTGAATGTGCGTACAGTACCTAGTGTATACACATAAAAATATGTTTTTATGCACAAGGAAGCCGTTTATTACACACACTTATATTTTTTGGTGTGTCAGTCATGTTTTAATTGTCCTATGACTTAAGTTGATTACTTACAATATACAATAAGCGGAAATAAACGATACCGAAATATACCCAATAGCAGTGTTTTCTACTGCCATAACTATTTATAGAGATGAAAGAATCGAAATGTGGGGTTGAATTTTCTGTGAAACTTTTTAGTCTCTTGGTCGATTGACTCGAAAATTAGTACACATACTCTTCAATTAAAATTATGAGACCATGTGTATCAGAGTTTTTCCAAAATCATCCCCCAACAGAGTCAAATAGGGCTTCGATAATCCTACTGGGAGATATATCAACGCACAGCCCAAACCGCGGGACCTAGAGACCTTGCATATAGATACTTTATACAGTGTAGGCATTCACTAAAGAAATTCGCCGCAGGAGTCGCCCTGGGCGTCGGAAATTGCCAGCCGATTTCCGACTACCGTAGCCGCAGGCTTGCGGACGGCGAGCAATGGGTAGCTCGCCGTCCGGTAAGGACCAGGCCCGGGTCGACGCGCGACGGCGCGTTGTGTTCCACGCGCGCCTCAAAGAGATGTCAACACTAATTGACGGAGTCCGCTAGGGCCGATGCCAGCTAGGGTCGCGGGATGTTCGAAAGAGTTACCGTGGCCCCGGGACTGGCAACTGAAGGAACACGGGTGAGTTTTAGTCAGTAAAAGTCTGACACGCCCTCCCGCTCCGCCCAGAGCGGGAGAAGTCATTTGATGATTTCCCATAAAAAAGGGGTAATAAGCAGGGATTTCGTTTATTAGAAAACTTATTGTGTAATAAATTTGAAACTTGCCACGAATGCTATCTAAGTAAAGAATTAAGTTTGTCATTTTCAGTTTATTACTTGTTCATATAATGTTCGTGATTGATCTCTTTGAAAGAAAGAAAGAAAAAAAAGAAAAATAGGTTTATTGACCGTTTAGGTTTTTGGTTGGTTGATTGGTTTTGGTGATTGGAACTTATACTAACAATATCCACATTCCAAATTCAAATCACTTTTGGTCCCTAGGGATGAAAGATCTATTTTGGTATCTGTTAACGAAGAATAAACCAGCTGTTTTTAAATAGATGTGATAAAAAGATAATTCCAGGATAAGGATTTTTTTCGCAGACAAAATATTATTTTCGTTTGAATACGACAAACTCACAACATATCAAACTTATCTAATGTCAATATAGTCAAACATGTTATTTTTTTCATTGAGTTACTCTAGATTTAAAAAAAAATATGGAAACCTTCACTCATGTTTATTCTTTTCGCTCAATACTACTAGCAACATTGTTTAAAGACGACTTTAGGTAATGGAACATTGAGTTAAGCTCAAGTTGTTTTGCGCAAACTTCATTAAATGAATGAAATCACTAGCTTTAATGACCCATTACATATTGGGGCATTAATGTTTGTCTTTGTGCAACTGGGTGTTGTACAGGTAAGTAGGTACGACCCGCAGAGATAAGTGCCTGCGTGCGTTTGCTCGGTGTTTATCTATCAGTGGCATTATTATTGCTATAAGACACTTGGGTAATTTAACTACATATTATTGTCTAAAGACACTGCGTAATACTGTAATGTATCATTATTTAAATACGACGCAATATTTTGATGGGCCCTCATTTAGTCAGCGACCCACCTCAGGGCACGTCAAATTCAGTCGGTATTTGCTGCTGCCTTCCACCGCAGATCTAGGAGTTCCTTATTTCGAAAGATGAGGAAGACCACCATGATGAGTTTTAGTCAGTCCGACGTTCACGAAATCTTCACCTTCTGCATGTGGAAGGATAAATATCTAGTTGGTGGATATCCACATGAAAGCCAGGTTTCTTGACTTGGCTTATTCAATGTTTCTGCTACATAATATCTTCTCGTTCGTAAAAATTAGGTCACCATCATTATATTACTTGCTTATCCATCTCTCTCTCCTCTAATGTAAGGAATTTTCATTTCGACAACGTTCAAAGGTTCCATCGTATATTTTCGGAAAATCGGAATTTGTCGAATTAAATGTGACTGGTCCAGTAAGGAAGTAACGGAATTAGTGCGTTAATCTATAATAATTTAGATGGGAATATAAATCAATTTCTATTGGTTGATAGTCACATATATTTCAGATTTTCCGAAGATGAACGATGTCCGGAATTTTTGAACGTTGTCAACCTGTAACGTAAGCGCACACACATAAGCACATTACAGCCGCACCGGGCCGTAACGGGCCGCAGCGCATCACACTCCAACACAAAAAGGCGGTGCGGCCCGCCTGCGGTGGTTCATACAAAATGTACGAACCTGATGTAGGAGGACTTTTGCAACGCGGTGTGGCCCGCGTAAGTCTGCGTTAGCCTTTACAGTTATATATCATGTGATTGATTCAGTAAACAAGACCCCAGACCTGCTCAACTAAGTTGACCATTCAAATACTTATCGCTGTTCCCAGCGGTCATCCTACCAGCTGCAGAAGAAAACCAGGTCACTCAACCCAGTAGGTACATCAATCAAGTTGACGTATGAATCGCGTACCTACCTCTACCCTTATCTCCTTTAATGTCATAAACACATGTTCAATTACGAACATGTGACTGACAGCACTATCGGTTAGTGAAGTGGCAACATTGAAGGTTATGGTAAACCTTCAATTTGTTGCCACTATCTCTGTTTGATTAATGATTACATTCATTGATGGGTTTTCCAGGCCGGGATTACCCACGGCCAGTGTTTCCGCGACCCTGCGGTTGTTTATCTCAACAAAAATAAACGTGCTAGTTGTGTTGAGTTGTGCCAGATGTGGAGGAGCGAAGTGTGAGTTATGAGCAGTTGCTAGTTCCTTAGCTTGTGATGCAGGTCGGGGTCCTTCCTTAGGTATATTCTATCACCTCACACTGCCCTCTACTGCTCTGCCTCCACCTAGCAATGCGTAGAATTGAGCGGTCACAAAAACATTGATTCTAACAACATATCAAGTACGATGGGTTACCGAAACTTTTCTATAATAAACCGACGGGTGCTCTGAAAGAAAGGTAGAAAAAAGTTTATTTGACTCAACGAGACACATTATTACAACTCTGATACTGGTGAAGTATTAAGAGACTCCGGCTATGCGCTCGTATTCCCGTTTTTTTTTTTTTTGTAAAAAAGTTTTTTATTTTTCACTTTTAGTTCGTCGTAACTAATGCTATTGTAACTTACGTTCGTAAGTTACAATAGCATTGATAACTGCTCATCACCTTTTACCAAATATTGCTTTTCCTGGTGCAGGGACGTTAAAATTGTGGAGTTCTTCTGGTACTTCACCATCAGCTCCACTTCACCATATGCATTGTGACGAGCATAAATTGGTTAGCAACCATTTTAAAGTAATCGAATCGCAACCCGTGAAATACTTATTACTGAATTGTTCCGGTGGCCATCTGTGGTCTTCATCATCAGTTCCACTTCACCAAATGGTACTTTTCGAGAGCAAATGCACGAGTTACTATAAAAAATACCCAAATCGCTATATGCGTCCCTATAATATTTTAAGAGTAGCCTCGATTTCTCCAGGATCCTGTCATCAGATCCTGACTTGATGACAATGGGACCACCGGGGAAGTATACCCTTTCAAGCAAAAAAATCCAAATCCAAATCGATCCAGCCATTTTCGAGTAATCGGGGAACATACATAAATAAACGCATAAATAAACGTTTTCGACGTACTGAGAATCTCCTCCTTTTTTTCAAGTCGGTTAAAAAGACTTTCAAAACCGATAATTTACTGACACCATCGTTTTTGCTTCATCTGTTTAGGCCTTCGCGGGTGATGATATTCAACTCGGTACCTACATTTAGTTTCGACCCACTTCTTGTCCGTCAGCCCAGCAACATGCTGATCAGTTAAGCCCTTACATAGCTAATCAAAGCAGAAGTTGTCGTCAGTTCGACAAGATAGTGTTAACTTAGGTGATAATGATAAGGAAATTCGTCCATGAGATATTCTTAAGATATAATTATCATTTTATTTTAGTCAGCTGGAACTATTTATTTAAAGTCAACGGAACCCTAATGAGCACGTGTTTGGTTTCAGTCGTAAAATGTTATTTTATCGGCGGGAAAAACCTAATTGAAGCAGCAGTGTGATTCTCCGCCACGTGGCCTGAGTCACGACACATTCTGCAACTTTATGTTATTTCTATGATTCGAAAATGTGAGATTCTCAACGTTGTTCTTTTCTTGGAGCAACGCATCATGTAGTACTTGTCATGTTGTCGCTTCGAAAGAGTAGGCGCTGATTCAAAAATAGTTGTATTATTCATACTCAGATGTTTTATAATCTAAGTATTCATACTAAGTAAATGTATTTTGAATAAATAATTTTATTGTCTATTGATAAGAACGGGTTATTACATTCGCCACAAAGTAAGTTCACCACGGAAAAAAGTATGTGTAAACTTGCCACAGCTCTATTTTCATGAAGTAAATTCGTCATTCATAATTTTAATTATTGTAAATTCGTCAAATTGTTTTACCGCAGACAGACAGCAGTAAAATCAAAGAATAGATAGCATAAGAACGTTATTTATTTATTTTTCATAATCAAGAAATTTTAATAGTTACACAGTTCAAATATACGCTGATGGTGGCGATTCTCTTGTACACCGAACTAAACTATCACGACAATTCCTTACTTTTGCCTATGAGAATCTTAAAGTATTCTGCAAAAAGATATCACTTTTAAAAATAATTTTGACACAACTAAATCTATCCAGAACAAATGGATGCATATTGTGATGGGTGTTGACTAACATAGTGCATAAGATTTTACTAACACCTATAATATTGTAATGATTTATTTTTTCTGTGTTTTTTATATATTTCTCTGTAATATATATCGTTTAATATATATCGTTTATATCGTTTATTTAGAAAACAGGGCACATTTACATTAAAATATTTTACAAACAATTTTTACAGAACACAGTTGCTGATTTGTATTTATAATTTGAAATTGTATGGATTGATTTTATCTGAAATAAATTGATTAATAAATCGAACTTGACAATCGCAACTGCACGTGGTACTTGTTAGCCCTACCCCGTGATTTTTTGAGCCCGAGGCGCGCGGGGGGGGGGGGGCAGCCTCGACGTGTTTTATATGGAATTTTTCACTTTTTGTATGGAAAATATGAAAAAATGAAGTTTACGGGCTTTAAATGGAGTTTAAAGGGGATCGAAATTTTCATTATTTTTTGCGATAGGACACATCGTTTTTGAGTTTTTGCACCTTAAGTCGAGGTGTTGCCATGTTGGTGTGAATTTTAGATCATGCCAACTAATTTTATTCCACACCTTTTTAATCACGATTAAAAAATAGACAGATTTAGTTAGAAAATCTAAATTTTAGGTGAAAGACGTAAAATGCAGAATAGCAAAATTACCATTTTCACTAAACTAATAATAACTCAGTGCCATCTTAGTGCTGTCAAAATAAAAATGGTGTCACTTTAGTCTATTTCAGAATGGGAAATCGTCGTTTGACAGGAATAAACTAAATTTTGGTGATTTTTAGTCTAGTTTAGACGCATTTGTGACTAGAGAATCGACACCAATGTCTGGTTTTGTTCGTTTTTAAGGCCGCGTTGTCAAGGACAGCGTGACACGCCTATTCCTTATAGACATATTGTATTGCAAGTGGCTGATTTGCTTACAACATTACAATTATAAGAAATTTCTTTCATTTCGATTGCTAAAAACCAATAACTTTGCTTGCTACCAGTATTTTGTGCAAAAATGATGTACAGACGCCAGCAGGTCAAGCTACCCGAAACTGTAAAATTTTCCCAATCAATCTTGTACCTAATGCTATAGCAATAAAGTTGAAAATCTATTAAAGAAATTTGACAGATTTTAGTAGCTTGATGTGCTGCCGTCCATACCTATTGTTTTGTGACGAATTTACACATAATTTTAATGCAAGTGCCGAATACACTTTCAATGTATGGAGTGTACAAAAATGTCACGAATTTACTATGTGGCGAAACATACATAGACGTTATAGTGAGCATAGTCACAGTAACTTACATGGACAAGATATTTCGTTAAATATATTAACAGTTTGTTACCGACTTACTGTAAATACGTGTAAGAAAGTGTTAGTCGGGCTGATAGAAGTGGTAGATATAGATACAATTAGTTAAATAAAAAAATAACCATTCATATTAAAGAAATAAATTTTGTATTCTGAATTAATCTACGAAAATTTACTTTTTGTTGTCCGTTTAAATATCCGAGTTATCTGCTGTAATCATTGAGATACACCAATGTAAAAATGTTGAAACAGAAGTGCGATGTCCCGCGATTTAAATTTTTTGACTTAATGTAATTACAATAACGGGGGCAGTATTACTTGCGAAGTTTTCCGTTTTGCGTTCCTGCATTGCCTAATGGCACGACACTGGTACATTGAATGTTGCATTCTTACAGATTATTCCTGAAGAAAGCTCTCTTTAAAATAATATAAAACAGAAACACACGGAATTTCTCATTAACAATCAGCTAACCATAGATATTTATTTCTATGAGGTATAACCATAGATGACACAAGAGGCCTAATATAACTTATTTGTCTGTGTACGTTCTTGAATTATCACATAATAGTTTAACAAAATGTAAAAAATGAAGCACAAAAAATATCAATTGTTGGGAAACGAACAGGTCTGCGTTGCTTTGTTGAAACTAAAGTTGCACGTGGACTGCCCCGTTGGTCCCGTGGTCGCAAGCGACGTGGAGGTCGATTCCCGGGTTGGGCAAAGTGTTGTTGGGTTTTTCCATTCGGAATTTCTTAGTAACAGCCCGGAGTTTGGAAGTTGGCGGTGTATGTGTGTTGTGACCCCCGTGGTGCCTCGGAAAGTACGTAAAGCCGTTGCCGTTGGTCCTGCGCCTGATCTCTCTCCAGTCGTGTTGTATTGCCATCCCATCGGACTATGAGAGTGAGGGAAGAGACCACCTGAGAGAAGGCACCTGTGTCTGCGCACACACTTGTGCACTATATCTCCCGCGCCGAATGCTGTCTCCGCTGAGATTGGTCGCCGTGGCCGAAATACGGTCTGGAAGACTATTATTTTGAAAGTTGACTAAAATAGCCGTTCTTAGAAACAAAGTGCGTTTTCGTACATGATTTGGAGATCTCATAAACAAGGTGTAATTTTAATCACTGTTAACCTTTTAAGGGGTCATTGTGGGCACGCCACAATTGCGGCGATAAGTCCCCTCTTTGAGGAGTCGCTGGAGAGGCGCCACGGCGTCCTCACCTTCCGCCTGACACAGGTCCTCACCGGACACGGGTGCTTCGGGAGGTACCTGTTCCGGATAAGGCGGGAGGAAACGCCCGGGTGTCACCACTGTGTGGATCGCCCGGATGACACGGTGGAGCATACGGTGGAGGTCTGCCCGGCTTGGGCGGAGCACCGCCGTGTCCTCGCGGAAGCGATCGGCGGCGGCGATCTCTCGCGTCCGGCCCTGGTCCAGGCCATGGTACGGAGCGAGAGTGCATGGGAAGCCATTACCTCCTTCTGCGAAGCAGTAATGCTCGTGAAGGAGGAGGCGGGACGCGTGAGGGAGAGGCAAGCTTTGCGCCCTCACGCCCCTAGTCGCCGCAGGAGACGCCCTGGGCGTCAGGAATTGGCAGCCGATTCCCGGCCACCGTAGGCGCGGGCTTGCGGACGGCGAGCAATGGGTAGCTCGCCGTCCGATAAGGACCAAGCCCGAGTCGACGGCGCGTCGTGTTCCACGCGCGCCTCAAAGAGATGTCAGCACTATTGACGGGGTCCGCTAGGGCCGATGCCAGCTAGGGTTGCGGGATGTTCGAAAGAGTTACCGTGGCCCCGGCACAGGCAACAGAAGGAACACGGGTGGGTTTTAGTCAGTAAAAGTCTGACACGCCCTCCCGCTCCGCCCAGAGCGGGAGAAGTCATCTGATGATTTCCCATCCACAAAAAAAAAAAAAACGCACTATATAAACTATCGCGGATACTAAATATTGATGCCCTATTAACCGCCTATTACGGCATAGCAGAGCCCATTATCAGACACGGCATTATTTTTGGGGACTCTCTACGGATAGACATATCGCATATAAAGCCCAAAAAAAATGCATTAGATCCATATTTAAGTTAAAAATGGCTGATAGCTGCAAGCCGTTTTGCATAAGCCACCACATCCTGACTTTACCATCAATTTATATCTTTGAACTCGCGATATTTGTTAAAACTAATCCTAATCTATTTCCCCGCATAGCAGACCTATTTCCTAGAAATAGACGTGACAACAGTCAACTGTTTCAACATTATGTAGGTCTCGGACTGCACTTATGGGCAGGAGTATCTTTTGTATGGCTCCCATTATATATACAAGTTTAGAATTAAAAGAAAAATATCAACTTTCATTAATATTGACAATGCTAACATAATAATTAAAATAAAATTGATTGAATACATAATTAATTAATATAGAAATGGATAGGTGTTATAAACAAAATTGTCAAATATTCAATTATTTAAAAATAAAGATATAATATAATGTCAAGGTAGGTCCAAAAGGAGATGGAAAATGGTGGGCCAAAATGTAATAAGTTGAGATATGGTCTAAAAAATTTGTCATATTTTTTTATTTTAAAATATCAAAAATCAGCTAAATTCGCAATCTGGAAGTGGAGAAAAATGAGAAAGATAGTTTTCATTACATTGTCGATTTAGTTAATCGATTACGGAATATAGAATTACAAAAAGAAAAGCTTTGCACTAGGTAATTAACTCAAAGTATTTAAATGCACTGTATATATACAATAAAGATACAATATAGTGCATTTAATTACAGTTATATTAATAAAGAAATGTCAATTAATAACTGAAAAACCAAAATGATTATCGTTTTCGAATCGATTAAAATCAATCATATTTTTAATGACAGCATTGACAGCTAACTGACATTGACACTTGCCGATTGTATCTGCTCCATTCGTTTCGTGTTTTCCGTTGCGTTTTGAGTGGTTTCCCGATTGTATTTTTTATTTTTACGACCACTGCTTTGTTTATTACGGATTCCGACCCTGCCTACCTTGTACGACACTTGCTTCCATACTGGACACCGAAGATAGCTCACACGTTTGACTTGGAATTGTTTTTTGGATTTTGCCGCCGGCTTGGATTGGATATTGGTGGAACTATGGATCGCTGTGTGAATTGTGGCATTGCAACTAATCATTGCAAGACTCTAGGCCGACGACCCTTGGACGATGAAACAATTCTGTCAGTGATTCGGCAGTGGCTTGCACCTAACTCTGTAAGTAAATATAACCTCATCTAACCAACTACCTGGCAGGTTTAAAATGTATTTAATTAAAATGTTTGTAAAATGTTTACATTTAAGATAATATCCTAAAGCCCGTTTTCCACCGCAAAACAGTAATGAGCTGGAAATGGCTAAGCGGAGCGGACTTCGTTTTCATGACATAGGTTTGTGTTGCCACCAAGAAAGAATTTAGTCGTCTGATCCCAGAGCGAGCTAATTGTTACTCATTTTGCCCGCTGGGTCATTTTCGCTCGACTCTTTGTTGATGGAAACACATTGTAAGCAGTTTTCTCTTGCGAGGTAAAAGATCATTAATGGTACCGCTCTGCTTGCGGTGGAAACCGGGCTTAATACACTAAAGTTAATTAAAGTGGCTGAATATTGAAATGTGATAAAAAAATTAATGTATTTAAAATGATTTAATGTAATTTTTCCATTTTTAGGTAAACAGTACTGACTATGTTTACCAAGCATGCTGGGATTTGGCTCTAAGTTCAAATGTTGATGACCAAAGAAGAGTACTTGGCCACCGTAATGTCTGCCTCCGCTGCGGGCGCTCTCTTGCTTCACGAGTCAGTCATCTACTTCATACCAACTCTACCCGTGAATCAAGAAATTATAATGTTATACAAGAGTGGATTATACCTCAAACTATAAGTATTTAACTTACAGTTTAAAATGTTGTTTACTGCAAGTCAAAAAACATTTTATATACATAGACCAGTCCCATAGCATTGGATGTTTTTGTAACTTTATACAAGGTGTAACATAATTAACGCACAACCTCTTAAGGGGTCATTGTACTCATCATTATGAACAACTTTTACTATGGGACCAAACCTGTAATCGCGAAAAAAAAAATCTGCTGCTTTATGTTCGCATAACTCGTCAAAATGTAGGGAACAGCAGATTTTTTTTCGCGATTTCAGGTTTGGTCCCATAGTAAAAGTTGTTCATAATTATGAGTATAATGACCCCTTAAGAGGTTGCGCGAGGTGGTTGGGTTTTTATTTTATTTTTATTTTATTCAAAAGGAACAACAAACAGCTACAATATAAAACATAGAAACAATAAATATACAAAAAATTATAGATAATATTGCAGCCCACAACGCTGATCACAGATTAGCTACGGGATACAAACCAGTGAAAATAATCGCTAGGGTTACAAATATAAATATATAATGTTTTTTTTTTTTTTTACTTTTTTCCCTTTTTTGTTTTTTTGTGGGTTGTGGGTATTTATGTTATATCTTGTATACTACTGAAGTAAAATATTTTATCACAAGCCACAACATTCTTATCATTGTTTATATTGTATTTCCTGAGTTTATATATATATATTAAAATAACTATTATTGTGGAATGAAAATGCAGAAGAATAAAAACAGTATTTTCACTTTTAGCCAAAATCTAAAAACAAACAGTTTAAATAATTAATTTATGATAGGTACTAACCACAAACTATCTTAATAAATTCCAATTTTGATTATGTATGTCTGTTACAGATACAAGCAGCAAGTCACATTTGTCATGCTTGTTGGGTGGCTGCAGACAGAGCTGCTGTCCATATAGTCTCAGGCCCGTCAACTTCATCCCAGCAAGACAGGCCTCAAGAACCAAATCTTCCTACTGTGTCTCCCAATGAAGAAGTTAGAAGCAACCAACCGGAACCTACTATTGTTTTGCCAGATTACATGAGCGCTATTGAAACCGAAAGTAGATGCTTCATCGAAGGATGCAGGAGAACAGAAAGATACAGAGTTCCACTTCATACTAGAAAAATGTTGCTTCATCAACTAGTGAGGCAAATAAATCTAGAGCAGTCACCATATGCCGTTGGGTGGTTGAAATCGTCAATGGTAGGTTCAAACGTGATTTTAAATTATTACGGCAAAATTATTTCAATGTAGCCAGTAAAAGTTTTATGAAAGACTGAGGTGGCTGCTGCCCTTTTAAATAAGTTTCACCCTCCTGTAGTTGATCGTGCAGATGCTGGGGAAATAATACAAGAAATAGATAGATATATGGATACAGGAAATGAATTAGCTGAATTTATTATTAGAAATAATTATAATAGGCGCCGAGCTAATTTTGAAACGATCACAGTACAAAATGATAATCTAAATGATTTTCCACAACTCTCTGATAGTGAACTAATACTGATTTCTTTAGGAACATACCAAATCAAGCAGGCACGTTCCTATTATGGTGAACATATGGGAGGAAATGATGGTTTTGTTATACAAGTGTGCAGGGAGGTCAACAGTAGCCTTCTTCGAGAGCTGTCGGCTTCTAATAGTTCCTGGCTACTTAGGGGTCGCATACAATCCCGAAATATAAGTTGAAAAACTTATTTTGTTTATATTTTAGTTGACAGCTCTCGTAGAGGAAGGGAAGCTTTTCTAATGCAATATTGTAATTGCATTTTAGGCAGACGAACGGTAGGCTGCTGCGCTCATATTATGAGTATTATTTGGTACCTTAGCTGGGCTAGGTACCAAGATCATATTGTTCCACCTGCACAATTTCTAGACGACATTTTAATAATAATAGAAGATGAATAAACCATGTACTACATTAAAATGTGTTTTTATTTATTCTGGACGCCTTTTCAATAAATCCATTCCTGTCATCTATTTATGACTTCAAGTCATTGATATTCATTCATAATATGACTTTTTAAACAATCTCCACTAAATATAATTTACCTACATTAGTGCTTAAAGAACTTAGTAATCGGCTCTTTTTATAGAGATTGTAACATAACCTCACTTTTACTAAACCTCTAATAACTCGGCTCTCAGATTGTCAAAACTTTTAGAATTTTCAGCGAGGGACTGATAAGCCTTAATCTATTAATTCATACTATTTTCATCTCGTTACATCCAGGCCCAAGAATGTATGTAATCGTTTCAGTCTCCTTTGCAATCAACAATCATTATCAAAATCATTAACATTTGCTTACATTACAGATTAAATTAATTTATAAAAAAATGCATCTGTGCATTTGCGGATGAATTTTTTGATGCCCAATGAGCTCTTCCCCTTTTTCATTTTTTACTGTATACTTGTACATTATATATATATTAGTGTTATCTTGTACCTATGCTATGTAGTAATCAAGAATGTAAGTTGTTAAGAAATAAATAATGTAATATCTTGTTATTTATATTTTTGTCTAACAGTAACACGGAATTTATAAAAGAGCATGTCAATTTAAAATTAATCCATTAAAAATTCATACATACATAAACTCACGCCTTCTTCCCATGGGGGTAGGCAGAAACTACAGAACGCCACCTGCTACGATCCTTACATACTCCTTTTGCCTCGTTTACATTCATACATCTGGTCATACACGCACGCCGGTTGCGAGTACTACGCACCTGACCTTTCTGAAGAACATCACCAATAAGGTCACTATTATGTCCTCCTAGGGCGTCCCCTCCCGGCGTTTACGGCGCACCAAGACAATAAGGTAAACATGTTGCACAACTCCATGTAGATACTGAATTAATCTGAAAAGGTTAAATCTGCGAAAGATGAATCAAAAGGTTAGAAAACCTTTTGACCTTTTTACAATTTGCGGTAAACTATAGAAGAATACGAACGTCGAACGTAATGCTCATACTGCTCATACTGCTCACAGCAAATGGCGTGACAAGTTATAGCCTACAGACTGACCAGACTTATAGGGAATATCTATGCATTTGAACAAAATCTTTCCGGTAGTTTTTGCGTGATGTTCCAGCAAATAGGCAAACAGACAAAAAATGTAAGAACAAAAAAAGAAAAAAAAAGAAAGGAATGTGTGTATGTGTGTGTGTATATTGTGTATTTTCGGCATTAGACTCGTTCTTAGACCTCGTAGCAATTACTTATTTTCAAAAATATTCAATGTACAGATTTGACTTCGCTACGATTCTAATATAATTATGTATAAATCATACAACAATAATGCCTACATCCTGACAAGTGGCCTAACCTTCAATTATCGGGTATTGCCCGGTGATAGGTAATTGGGTCGTGGAAAAACCGAGGCTTGTGATATTGTGACAAGTAACATAGATACTGCTTTATCATAGTTAGATAGTATCAAGCCCCCAAGGACTCCTAATTGAAAAACTTTATTACAAAAAAAACCGACTTCCAAAACAAACAAAGTGAAAAATAACTTTAATTAATTTCGGAAGTTGGTGTCTTTTGGTCTATTTTAGTTTTTTGCCACCGACTTCCGAAATTAAAGTTACTCATTTTTTTTGGAAATCGGTTGGTTTTTTTTTAAGTTTTTTATTTTTCACTTTCTAGTTATGGTACCTACACCACACCAATTCGTTTACCACTACTTGCTATATAAACAACAGAGACAGGAGGTATTATAACATAATCAAGAGACTCAAAGTGGATTAATTAAATACGTACTCGTATTATCGAAACTAAGTCAAAAACTACGCAAGCAAAGTCATCCTCTACCAAATGAAAAAGTAATAATTTTCAAAATCGGTCCACAATTGACGAAAATATCGATGAACATTAAAGAAAAAGAAAATAAAATATAACCTCTCCTTTTTTGAAGTCGGTTAAAAAAGACTAGGACACGATGACAGGCACCTTCATAAGTCACAGTGTGGGTGTCTCCTCTGGCATTCCAAGATGGAACTTAAACTTTCTGTTGCATACATGCAGAAGGTGGCGCCAACAGAGTGCCAGCGTGTGATGATAGCCCTGATGGTTCGAGTAGCAAGGGCGACTGACCTGCCTCTGCATCCATTTAGACTGGAAGTCGACTCAAATATCTACATCTATTAAAGGCTAGCTAGGCAGATGATATTATATACAGAATTATAATATTTTAGAGTATTTAATGGAAGTGTTTTCAAAACGCATAGGTACTATTACAAGATATAAGACCACAACGCTAGGACTTTATCTATAACACTACACTAACTTCTGCCCGCGACTTCGTCCGCGTGAAATTTCTTGTTCCCCTGACTCACCCCGTCGCATCGCACCGCATGCCCGCGCTATTACTTCGTTTTCGCTTAGCGTTCTTACTGACTTTTATTTATTTTTGCTCGACTCCTAAGGGTCGTAGCGTGATGTTAAATAGCCATCCTCAAGAATTGAGCTGTAAATGCAAAAAGAACTTTTCAAATTCGACAGGAAGGTCCAGAAATTAGCGCGTTACACAAAAAAAAAACAAACTCTTCAGCTTTATCTATACAAATAAATAAAATTGAAGGTCTGTTTGTAATGTCAAAATAACAGCTTTTTACTAAATACATAATGAAATTATATACGGTACTTATAACAAAAAAGCAATTTTGAAAATTTTTGTCTGTCTTTCTGTCTGTTTGTTCCGGCTAATCTCCGAAACAGCTGGACCGATTTTGACGGTACTTTCACTGGCAGATAGCTGATGTTACGAGGAGTAACTTACTTTTATTTTAGAAAAGAATTAGGATTCCGCGCAAAACAATTAAAACCCATGAAATTGTGAACAAAAAGTCGGATTTGAAAAATTCCTATTGCATTTGGTAGCCGAACTCTCGAGGATACTGTTATAGGCTATTTAACATCACGCTGCGATCCTTAGGAGCCGAGCAAAAAGAATAAAAGTCGGAAGAACACTAAGGCCCGGCGCCCATTATCGGCATCGGTACGACTGAGGATTTTAGGTGGCAAATAGCAATATACTATAACATAATGGCAATAAAGTAGAAATTTCCGTGATATGTGGTCGTAATAACAAAAATACCGCTTCGGTATGCTTGAGGCTGGTGTATCGGCAGCCTTGAGAATGCTTCGGGATGCTTCGGCATCCTTCGGCAACCTTCGGTACGCCGCCGGCGCCGAGGCAACACTCGGGGGATAGTTTGCCCATCCGTTTGGGCATCCTTAAGGACGCCTCGTCATCCCTAAGAACGTTGCAGCATGCCAAAGCATAATTGCCGATAGTGTGCGCTTGCATGTAGGATGCCGAAGGATCCTTTTCCTTGCCGATGCCGATAATGGGCGCCGGGCCTAAGCGAAAACGAAGTAATAGCGCGGGAGGGCGATGCAACGCGGCGGGTCGGGGGACGAGGGAGTTTTATTAAAATGTGTTGTTATTTTAGTATATTGTGTATCTTACGACTTCCACGCGAACGAAGTCGCGGTGCGCAGCTAGTCATTCAATATTCTTGTGAGTACGGCTCTATCTTGCGTCACACAACTATTCTCTATAAGATGAACATAAATCGTATTTAAGCCAACATTTAAAAAATCTCACCTACAAAATAAACTTTTGTCCGCTACAAAAATATTGGAAAGCAGTCACAAATACAAATCTCCGTCGAGGTGTACAAAGCGATCCCTGGCTGCAAACACTCAGTTATATGGTGTCAAATTAGTATTCCTGTATCGCGTCTATAAAACGGCTCGTTATGAATCAAAAATCCATTTGTGCAGCGCTGTTTCAACCATTTTCGCACGTCCAGGCCATATTACAGGGCCGGCGGGCGCATCGGTAACTGCTTTGTGACGTCACATGCCATGCCTATATTAACAGTAGCTAGATATTAATACAGTAAATCAGACGAATAAAAATGTTAAGCTGCTCCATTAACAACTATGCTCGACTTCATTGAATAAAACCAATTAGTTGTTGGGAATTGATTTACGATCACATGCATTAATCAACATGGCGGCGTCATTTTAATTAACGTTATATGTCAGCAGGATATTAGATGCTTCGCAAAATGCAATGGAGGGATTGATTTATTATCTTAACGCAAAGATGACGAATTCTAAGTTAAGTCTTATGTTTTCCCATGATTAATGCTATAGCATGCTAGGTACTGATGTTCTAGGATTGCCCGAAATAAATGAATAGATAACTACTTTGGAACTCAAGCAATCATATTTAAAAAATGAGTTATTCACGAGGCAAAGATTAAGATTTCGCAAGCCGAAAATATTGAGTAATCCCGAAACTTCCCAGGTCACCAAAGATGAATCATGACATTACTGTGTGTGTCTATCTCACGAAAGTTATCGCAGTCACAAAACTTACCTACCTATAAACATACCTTGTTTGCAGGGTCATTGGTTGACTCGTACGAATTTACTCGCCCGAATCATGCGAATCGTCATTTCTAACATAGGCACTATGCTGGGTGACAGCACATTCCGGCTCGCTACATGTTTGCGTCTGGGCGCTCCCCGCGGGGCTCCACATCGCTGTCAATGTGGTGAAGGAGTCGACTGCCTTGGACACCATGGCCTATCCTGCAGCAAGAGCGCTGGTCGTATGGTACGGCACGCCAGCATTAACGACATCATCCGTCAGGCTCTTGTCACGGGGTGCCAGCTGTTTTTGAACCCAATGGCTTGGCACGCGTCGATGAGAAGAGGCCAGACGGAATGACCATAACACTTGGAAGTTAAAAAAAGTACACTAGCGCACAGAAGTGATAAGACTTAGTAAAATATTTCGAAATATTAAGTACGAAAAATTCATAAATTATTCTTTAAATTAAAGATAGGATAATATAGTGAAACACGTGTTCTTTCTTATGTATATTTTCCCTTTTTTGGGAATCCGCTGCAATAAGAGCGCCCGTCATCGTTGGGGAAAGAACTGTGGTGTTTTTTTTTTTTGGGAATGGCATCACGCAGGTCAACCTAGGAGATTGTCGGCTGCTTAACCGGACTTTCCTGTGGTTGCCTCAATAAATTAAGGCCTCCAGTCAGGGCATGAAACTTAAAAACTAAGTGACCACTCGCTAAGGACACCCCCTATGGGGTACGGACCTCGGCTTAGGGCGTCGCTGGGGGAGGACAGCAAGGGACAGGCTCCATTCATTCACTCCACTAAAATTGCGCTGCAGGAGAAAATATTTTACCAATAACACTTCTTCTGTGCGCCAGTGTACTTTTTTCTTAACTTTCTTGCATAAAATTAAAAACGAGCCAGTTGCCTTATACCACTTTTTGAATTTGTCGATTTGCCCACAAATAAATTGCCTTCGTGCGAGTCGCTACCGAAAAAATAATATTATTAAAAAATGACGATTCGCTCGATCCGGGCGAGTAACCTTTACGATTCGCTCGATCCGGGCGAGTAACCTCATGCGAGCCGACTTATATTGCTACTTGCTCACCGTCGCAGCACAAGCAGCACAACTAATCATTAGTTTATGCAACAAATGTTGGTATGTGTCAGTACATAAGGAGGTGTATTCGCGAGAAGCCTGACGTCAGAGCAGTGACCTCATCTCGTGTCGTCACTAACTGCAAGAACACACTGATTATACGGGCGTTGACCTCACACCCACACCTCACGTTATGATGATGACGTGTGTGGACTGTGGACTGTATTCTGTACAGAGCCAGATATTTCAATCAATTCAACCTATGGTAGTCCAGTGTACATCCCCGCCTCCAGCATGAAGATTGCCTCCCATCAACTTGTTAAATGCAGTCGAGGGGCGTCCTGCGTAATATTTGCAGAACAAAGGTTTCTTCCACTTACGGAGGCAACTAAATGACGCTGCCGCATGCCACAGGCTTGCGCAACAATTTGGAAGCAGCTGCCCCTACTCCAGATAGAAGCAGGGCCTCTTCGTTCAGCGACAAAAAGTGGCATTTGACTTTAAGGATTGGCTACTGTCTCATGTTCCTTAAAAACATTAGTTTGCTATAGGTACCAATCTTTGACCACTTATTGCACCGCTCACTAAAGAGAACCACGCTCAGCAGCGAACGACGCAGGTTGATCAATTGATCACAATGACATAATAATATGATAAACAAAGGCAAAGGATTATGGAAAACTCCACTCGCGTCAATAGATACACAGGTGGTTCAGTACTATCAATTCCTATTTACCTAATTATTTCATAACATTTATCTTTCTGTTGATTTACTCGCTTGGAAATACCCAAATTAACACCAATTTAATTGATCAGATATTTAAAAAGGCCGTAGGGAGGCGCCTTATCTGATTTGCGTAGATATTTCTGATGACAATGTTCTCAGTAAATACAAACTGTTACTAAGAGAAATGGTAACTTATCAAGTCATGACACAGAAGGACTTTTCCCATAGCAACAGCTAGTATTTGGGAAAGACCAACCACATCACATCCCACGACCGGAAATACTTCAATAACATTGACATGCCAAATTACATAGAATATTTTGATTTAATTTTATTTATTTATTTCAACCAACTTTGTACCATACAATTTAAACTAAATTAAAAATTATTAATCAAATTATAGAATTACATAAAAATGTATAATAATCAGGGTTTTTTCTTGGATAATTTAATAAAATGCATGAAATTCTAGTCTGAAAAACTGCATACCTATGTGCTATAGTAGGTATGATGTAATGAGAAGAAAACTAAATGCATAAGATTCACGTTACCAAATGTTAGAAGTAGTGAATGTCACGTAGTATTGAATAAGGAAATACTACAATTCGTCGAACTGACTGTTTTCCTGGGAATTACGCTGGACTCAAAGCTGCAGTGGAGTCCTCATTTAACATCACTAGCAGGGCGGCTAAGCTCGGCTGCTTACGCTGTTTGGAAAATCCGCCAATTAACAGACGTCGATACCGCGAGACTGGTCTATTTTAGTTACTTTCATAGCGTCATGTCTTTTTTTTTTTTTTTTTTGTGGATGGGAAATCATCAAATGACTTCTCCCGCTCTGGGCGGAGCGGGAGGGCGTGTCAGACTTTTACTGACTAAAACCCACCCGTGTTCCTTCTGTTGCCTGTGCCGGGGCCACGGTAACTCTTTCGAACATCCCGCAACCCTAGCTGGCATCGGCCCTAGCGGACCCCGTCAATAGTGCTGACATCTCTTTGAGGCGCGCGTGGAACACGACGCGCCGTCGACTCGGGCTTGGTCCTTATCGGACGGCGAGCTACCCATTGCTCGCCGTCCGCAAGCCCGCGCCTACGGTGGCCGGGAATCGGCTGCCAATTCCTGACGCCCAGGGCGTCTCCTGCGGCGACTAGGGGCGTGAGGGCGCAAAGCTTGCCTCTCCCTCACGCGTCCCGCCTCCTCCTTCACGAGCATTACTGCTTCGCAGAAGGAGGTAATGGCTTCCCATGTACTCTCGCTCCGTACCATGGCCTGGACCAGGGCCGGACGCGAGAGATCGCCGCCGCCGATCGCTTCCGCGAGGACACGGCGGTGCTCCGCCCAAGCCGGGCAGACCTCCACCGTATGCTCCACCGTGTCCTCCGGGCGATCCACACAGTGGTGACACCCGGGCGTTTCCTCCCGCCTTATCCGGAACAGGTACCTCCCGAAGCACCCGTGTCCGGTGAGGACCTGCGTCAGGCGGAAGGTGAGGACGCCGTGGCGCCTCTCCAGCCACTCCTCAAAGAGGGGACTTATCGCCGCAATTGTGGCGTGCCCAGCGCTGGGTTGCGACAATCGCACTCTCCATGCCGCCATGAGATCCTGCCGGAGCTCTGTCCGCCGTGCCACGATTTCTCGCGGCAACAGAGTTACGCCCCGGCGTCCTGCCTCCTCGCGCCACTCCCACATGTGCGCGAGATAGCGTCATGTCTAACGGTATTTTGTTATGGGGACGGGCTGCAGATATTGATTCTATCTTTATTCTGCAAAAGAGGGCTGTCAGAGCCATCTATAGCCTCCGCAGTCGCGAATCTCTAAGGGAACTGTTTAAAAAAATTAACATCATGACGGTACCTTGTCAATATATATATGAAAATATTATGTATGTTAGAAAAAATCTACATCTTTTTAGTAAGATAAGTGATCGGCATAATTTTAACACTAGAAATAGGAACAAATTACATCAACCACGTTTCAGATTATCTAAGGTACACACTTCCCTTTTTCCCTTCCCGTCCCTTTTTTTTCTGACATTATGTTATTACCATAGACTTATTGACTATATATAGACTATAGATTTAGTGTTTACTAATCTTTTAATACAATCATTGCAAACTATAGTTTTGTATAAATTAGAAGCATCTTTTCAATTTTGTAAATGTGAGTACCATGGAGCGGTTTTATGTTATGATGTAGGTATGTTGACTTGAAAGAGTATGGCAGTTGAGAGTATGTCATGCTCACTTAAATGTCTCGCTGATGGTGGCGCGTGTGTTGGATCATTCGGTTCCCTACAAAATGGTTGAGCTGGATGGTGCTGATCCACGCGTCATGTTCGTGAACGGGCGCCGTCAGTGGAGACTGGTCATCTCTTAGCTGCCAGGGCTTATTTTTAATCTTATATTTTAAATTGTTTTAATTATCTATTTTTTACATTGTTCTCACATTTAGAAGCAACAAGAACAATAACAATGTACCTACCCAGGATTTTGTAACAATTTTGATTTAAAAGAGTGTCCATGGAGTTCCTTGCCCATTCTTCTCCATAGAGATCTACGTTTTGGAATGGGCGACTAGCTTCAATTTTCTGACTAACTGTCTGACTCTTTAACAATTCAAAAGTGCCTGTAATTGGTTTAATTGAAATAAATGCTTTGAGTTTGAGTTTGAGTATTCTACGGTCCACATTTTGCAAGAAATAGGTATGAGCAAAATAGAAAAGTTTCTGTAGAACAACAGCTGATCTCAGCACCTGATTTTGAGTAGTTCCCTCCCATATAATGTAGGTATGTCTCTTGACTGGTTAAGGTTGTTTTCGCACCGAGGCTCTAGCAACAATTGCGTTGTTTGTAAAATATTTTATAAAGTATTTAATCGGTCATCGCATACCTACTTATAATCACCACTAATCAGTGAGTGTATCGATAAAATGTTTATTTATACATAAATTATTCTATTTTCACAACTTAAATTCACAAATTCGATATGACGTATACGTATTCTAAAAACTCCGGCCACACGCCATTTACCACTTTTATCGTGTTTGTCGTTTATTTTTGGGATTTTTCTACTGAAAAGTGGAATCGGAATTTAAGCGCTGATAATGTCACAAGAGGGTGGGTGGATGACCTGCAGAAAATCGCAGGCAAGACCTGGAGGAGACTCGCCCAGACCAAGGAAGCGTGGCACATAAGGGAGGAGGCCTGTACTCAGCAGTGGGGGGAACAAGGCTACCGATGATGATGATGGTTGAATGTTACAAGAGAAATTTGATGTTTTTTTCTGATAGAATATAATCGGAATTTCTCCTACAGAAAAAACCCTTAGGTATTAAGATCACGATCGTATGATCAGATCTTTGACGTATGTTATTGTGATTGCTAAGTAGATGGAAACAGGAAATTGGCGATAAATGATGATGACACTAGTTTAATCTTAAGATGGTTGTTTGCTTAATGAATAGCTTGCGTCTCATGCGAATCTTCTCACTCATTCATTGACGTGCTCCTTCATTCACATTGATTGTGGTGTGACCGTGCGAATAAATATTGATTGAGGACTTTGTTCCGACTGTGCCCTAACAGGCGTTGCACAAAGGGGCTTCCGGATTGGTCTATATAGAGGTAACGGGGCCCTCTCCATGTGCTGATGGTGATCACCGGGGTAGTTTTAGTGAGGTAAGAATCCCACACTCCCTGGTCTTTTCCCCTAAGTCCAGGCGCCTTTTGAAAATTTCCCCGAAAACAAAAAAAAAAGGACAGCTGCAGCACAGACCGATTATAGGTATCACAAAAGTTTCGACGAGGTCGGCGTTTCGTATTCCTCTTCTTTCTCCTCCAAAACTGAGCCGATTCAATTATTTTTTACATTAAAAATTTTAAGAAAGAGTATGACGTCTAGGTCCCTATAATTTTCTTTAATGTTAAAAACTTTTCGAATTTGTCTGAAAGTCCTCTAATCACGGCGTTAAAAATAAAATTTAAGTAAATTTAAAAAATCTAATAACTCTTTAGGCTAAATAGGTCTTTATTGTAAAGGGAAATGCCATTTGAGACCCTCAGTGGACATTAGACTAGAGAAAAAATACTTTATGTATTAATGTTGCCCTAAAACAACATGTATTTACTTTCTTCCAAAATCCAATGAGCGCCACTATAATCTACAAGAATTAGTTAAAAAAAAGTAAGTCAATTGAAAAAACAAGATGATGTTTGATTTTGACGCAGGCACAATATTGCCAGCATCAAAATAATATTTTAAGTTCTATCATTAATCAATGGATTTGAATCGATTTATAAACAAATACAATGACCCAGTGGCATATCCACAGGACTTTACTGGTATTGTAATTGAAAACGAACTAAAAGAAAATACATGAAAATAAAAACTAATGTGTAGGTATTCGTAAAAAAAATTATAAGAATACTAAATCAAATAACGGTTATTTAAAAAAGTAATCGATATATCGAATTAATTTTATTATTTTTTCGTGATAGTGACAACACTGAATTGAATCTGACACTTCGCTTGTTGCTTAGTGACAACATGTTTTTATGTGAATGTTTCGCCAGTGCAAACCATAGAGCATAGTAATATGTGCAAACGCACAGTTAGGTACGCTCAATGTAGATGTGTTTTGATTTTTCTTCGATTTCTTTTACTGCGGCCTGGCTTTATTATATGGACTTGATTCAGATTTTTACCAACGAAATTGGCCTTGTTTTATGGATTTTGTTCTCACCTTCAACGACAACTTTGGCTCAGGAATCAAGGATCAAGGCTGCATTCGATTTTGGATATTTAAAATAGCAAATGTGTTAGTTTTATACCCTAATAACTACAATTGGATAAAAATATGTATATTAGGAAAACCCCTCCAATCAATAATCATGCATTGAAAAAAGAAAAGTTCTTGAATTATCTCACAGTCCGACACTTTTTATATAGAAAATTAAAATCTTAATAGTATTGGATATCTAAAAAATATATTCAAATAGACGCCACTATTTTAGAAATATTAAAAATAAACGTTTTGAGGTTAAGGGGTGAAAAGGAGGCATTTTATTTGTATGTAAAATCTTATTGCTTGAGTTAATAAACTTGAAACTTAGCACGAATACTTATCTAAGTATGGAAGTTTACCATTTTTTTGTTTTTCTCAACTACCCCCTAAAAGGGGATTGGGGGTGTCAAAGTTTGTATGGAAAAATTTTAACGCGCGGTCCGATTAACTCGAAACTCAATATTTATACTTAGGACTGAAAATAAAGAATTACGTGTATTAGGATTTTTTGAAAATCTACCCCTATTGGGGTAGTCAAGTTTACTGAGGAGGATTTTACTACGTGGGGTGTGGTTTGAATAACTAAATCCACGCGGACGAAGCCGCGGGGGAAGTGCTAGTAGTATATAGAGATAAGTTATAAATCCACCGCATTCTATTTTGAGGTCAGGGTTATAATTTTAATGGACGCGTGCCAAAGGAAAGTCCAGTTCGTTGTAATTGAAGATAAATAGACACACGGAAAATTTGTTGGAAAATCCACGCGGAACTGTCGGACACGTGTTTACGTAATTATTTTGTTTATGGATTTACTGGGTAATTATTATTTATTTCCAACTGGTACATAAGTACTGAGTCTGTGTTTGGCATTTTGTTATCAACTAGCTTGGTTATTCGTATTTTGCAACGCATTTACTGTCCGGCCTGTAATACAGCAATGTTCGTATGAAAATCCATTCTGTCGTGTTTAGCGGCCGAATAGGTACAGGTAATTTAAAAATCGACTTCAAAATGAAATGAACTCAAAATTATGAAATAACTTTAATTCCGGAAGTCGGTGTCTTGGGATCTGTATTTTGGTTTTACGTCACCGACATCCGAAATTAAAGTTATTTCATAATTTTGAGTTAATTTCATTTTTAAGTAAAAACTGGAATAAGTGTTTGTTATAAGTACTTAATATGTAGTTTAGTTGTAAATATTGCACTAGAATTTGACCAAGGTTTTGAGATATTTTCCCTTTGACACCAAACCCGTAGCTCGTATCAATAAGCCAAGCCAACACACTTACACCCGTATCTTAAAAAATACTGAACCGATTTTGATGAAACTTGCACTGTTCCCAATAAAAAATATTTTCACAATCTGAATAATAGTTTCGGAGAAATGCGTGGACAAACAATACATACACCTATAAAATTTTGTATATTTGATTGGAAGCCCTAATACATTATCATAAGAGAAAATAGTGCAGTTTCAATAATTTTACATACATACGTGTCGAATTGATAACCTCCTTCTTTTTTTGAAGTCGGTTAAAAATAGTCTATTGCTCCTATTCTTAAATCAACAAGAACTTGAGCATTCAGTTAACCAAAACGTAAACATGACCTTAGCACAAAACCAAAGGCAATGAGATCTTACGAAACTGCTACAAGCCCAAAGAGATTTAGGCCTGAGAACTTCATTATAACACAATACAAAGGTAGCGTTAGGTATGTTCGAGTAGGTACTGTAGAGGCTTTAGTCGGGCCTGCCTTTAGCATCGAACCTTCGGGAGTTGTTTGGTTTATAAGACAAACACTGATTTTAATAGATAGATTAGTTTGAAATTTGACAGGATAGGAAAATTGTTTTATATTGAGTCAGTGCTAGTATTACGTTTGTGATGTGACGTGCTTTCTATAAACTATTAAATAATAATAGGGTGCACCCATGTGTTTGTGACTGTGGTGTTGAAGCCCTCCTTACACAGTAAAATATACATCTCACCCTACGACACGAGTCACGAATACACGTAGTGATCTGCTCGGCCCCATAGTACCCCGGCAGATCATTACAGTCCCTAATACCTACCTCCTACTTGACTTTGAGTTTCTTGCCCGTTCTCCTCCAAAGAGATCTACTTTGGAATGGGCAACTACATAGCTTCAACTTCCTGACCGACTATTTGACAATTCAAAAGTGCCTGTAATTGGTTTAATTAAAATAAATGCTTTAAGTTTTAGTTTGGGCATATTTATAACTACCTATAGGTACAGTAGACCAACAGAAAATTAATGAGTGTTTGGACTGCGCGTTACATTGATCTTCTTCTTCGTCGTTCCCTCAATGCTGAGAATCGCGAGCACATACGACGCGTCTCCAAGCTATGCAGTCGTCTGCAGTGTGGACCGCTCGGTAATGATCCCTCATTAGTGGTCAAAGACCCAAGACACGCCCTCGCTGACTTCCTCATAGCCGCGAGTAGACCTGAGCACGGAAGAAGATGAGCACGGTCTACCACCATTACTTTTGTCTTGGCACGGTTGATCTGGAGTCCAAGCTTAGCGTTCTCTGCTTCTATACGTTTCAGCAGATCTGCCATCTCTTCCTCGCTCGACACATCTACTAACAGTGTACAGTCACATTGATCTAAGAAACTTGAAATACGTCTGCAGATTATATTGTCACTTCCTCGCAACTAGTTTTTTCCTTGAATATGACAAAACATTTTATGTAATCCTAACAATACCTAATTATTATAAAATATTCATAATAATGCGTGAACCGTATTTACGACATTTACCGTATTCCCACCGTGATGCACGCACATAAGTACAATATCTCCCTACCATACTTCGCTGAGTAACCGACTCGTCATAGACAGCGCAAGATGGTAATTCGCAGACCCACTGACTAACAATAATTAAGTAATAATAAATTCCCATATTCGGCCGGGTTTTTTTGTGTGCACCGCATTTGGAAAAATACTGGCATCGGTACAAAGTACAGTCAAGGGTACCTACAGCAGGTAACCTTTGTCTGCAGACTAGGTTTCTCCGTGCCATGTGCCCAAATATTCGGGCATCCGGGCACTCCGGGGATTCCGTCATTAATCTGCCTTCTCTTTTTAACTTAGAAAGTATTTTGTATGTTCGCAAAAACTGAGGACTTTTCAAAATAAGAAGCGACTTCCATAATTTAAATACACGTAGTAATCATGAAATTGTGATACCCAAATTTAGATTAACTAAAACAAGCAAGTCATCTATGTATATAAAAGGAGAAACTGAGTGACTGACTGGATTGACTGACTGACTGACATATCAACGCACAGCCGAATTTACTGGGACTAGGAACGTCAAATTTTACACACGGCTTCCTTTTATAATGTGGGGGAGCACTAAGAAGGGGTTTTTGGAAATTCGACCTTTAAAGGGGTGAAAAGGGGAAATTTCGTTTGTATGAAAAATCTTATTTCTTGAGTTAATAAACTTGAAATTTGGCCCGAATACTTCATCATCATTCTCCTACCCTAATCCCAATTTATTTGTGGTCGGCGCAACATACATGTCTACTTATATACGTACTAATGTATAAATAAATAATAAAGATCTTAATATATAATACAACCATTTAAAGCGGGTGGAGGGGGTTGTGAAATGTGTAGGGGAAAGTAAGGAAATCGCGCGAACGAAATAACAGACGAAGTGCTGAATGACTGACATATCAGATATTTTGCACAAGGGTTCCTTTTATAATGTAGGCGAGCTCTATAAAGGGGTTTTTGGAAATCCGACCTGTAAAGAGGGTGAAAAAGGGAGATTTCTATTGTATGAAAAATCTTATCAAAGTTGAAACTTAGCACGAATACATTCTTAAATGAATAATAAAGTTTATCATTATTTAGTTTTTCAAAACGGGTAGTTTTAGTTAGTCAAAGGAATTTTAGTGCTAAAGTTTGTATGAAAGAATTTTAACACGCTGTCCGGTTACCTCGAATAACGGTATTAATACTTTTGACAAAAAAATAGACATAGTTTTTGGGTTTTTCGAAAAATCGACCAGCAAAAGGGGGTAATTTATTTTTTGAGGAGGATTTCACTGCGTATCTAGATTAAGTCAAAATTAATCTAAACATTAAATGACGAAACACATAGTTGAAGATGTTTTTTAAATCAATCTCTTTCGGGTAAAAAGGGAGGAACAGTTGATATGAAAATTAAATTTATACTTCGATCAATATAAATGTATATAAATAAAAAGAAAAGTCCTGACTGACTGACTGACTGACTCATCAACGCCCAGCCCAAACCCTTGGACCTGGAAAGCTGAAATTTTGCACAGAGGTTCCCTTTATAATGTAGACAAGGAATAACGAAAGATTTTCCAAAATTCAACCCCTAAGGTTGTAAAATAGGGGATGAAAGTTTGTATGGAAAGTCGTCATTTTTGTAGTTTATACCATGAAAATTGGTACTTAGCATTCTGGTTAAAAATTAAAAACAACGTGTTTCAGCGTTTTTGGAAAGTCATCCCCTAAGGGAGGAAAATAGGGGATGAAAGTTTGTAAGGAAGAAATTGGTATTAAGCTTTTTGTTTAGAAATTACGAATGATGTGTTTTGGCATTTTTGGAAAATCATCCCCTAGGGGGTAAAAATCCTTACTAACTCATCATCGGTCAGCCCGACTTTCGCCATCGCCAAAGACACTTTAGTAGGTAATTCAGAGAATAATAACTTTACCTGTAATTATTTAGGTAACTGTTTTTTTCGAAATTATATCGGGATAGAGATTAAAGAGAATTTATAATTTCGCTTCAAATCTGGCATGCAAGTAGGTAATATTCCGTTCCGTTATACAATATTGCGTTCCTATATTGCTAGGTTGTAGGATTTTTGGGATGAAGTTCTTTTACGCAGCTTGCGGTAGCAGTAAACTGGCAGAAATCGTCACAAACGAAAAAGCGTTCATACTTGTATGATGATGATGGCGGCTGCGAATAGTTTAAAATTTTTCATCATGGGTGTTGTTTTCATAGTTTTCGAGGGTGCTAAAGCCGATAGTGAGGTCAAAATGAAAATCCAAGATGGCGCCTCCGAAAATTTTCAAACTTTTCGTCTTGAGTATCGTTCTCTTAGTTTTCGAGGGTGCTAAAGCCGATAGTGAGGTCAAAATGAAAATCCAAGATGGCGGCTGCGAATATTTTAAAACTTTTCGTTATGGGTGTCGTTATCATAGTTTTCGAGGGTGGTAAAGCCAATAGTGACGTCAAAACGTAAATCCAAGATGGCAGTTGCGAATATTTTCTAATTTTCCGTCATGGGTGTCGTGTTCAGTATAGTTTTCGAGGGTGCTAAAGCCGATAGTGAGGTCAAAATGAAAATCCAAGATGGCGGCTGCGAAAATTTTCAAATTATTCGTCATGGGTGTCGTTTTCATAGTTTTTGAGAGTGCTAAAGCCGATAGTGAGTTCAAAATGAAAATCCAAGATTGAGGCAGCGAAATTTTTGGTTTTATTTTAAATCATATGTGAGAAGAAACTTCGTTCCTGATGTCTCCCGACCGGACACGTTTTTTATCGCCCAGCAATCATATATCAATCCGCGCGCCGTTCCTCGGATACTATTTAAGCAGTGCGAGAAGACATTGTTTACCTGGATTTACACATAGGGTACTTTTAATCCCGGTAGTAAGTTCTCGTGATATATTTCCGACATCCACGCGGGCGCAGCCGCGGGCAAAAGCTAGTTTCTTATAAACAGTATCCGCTTTTATAACAATTTGCCAAAGTCGGTTACAGAACTTAGCGATGGAAAGGTCAAACCCCACATCAAACGTGTCCTTATTAAAAAAGCATATTATAAGATTTAAAGACTACGTTGAAGACAGGGAAGTTTGGCGCTAATTCCTTCTGCACACACAATCATGTGCAGATACAGATATGAGGTACCAGGGAAGCCGTGTGGCTTCCCTGGTACCTCATTAACAGCATTAACTATTTATGTAAATGTCTATTAACAGCTCCCAAATAACTTTTTTTTACATACTTCCATGATATAATATTTTCATTATTTTACATTAAGATAAGATAAGATAGGATTCATTTATTTGCAAAAACATGTGTAGATAATATACATGGTATAATGTTTATTATAGGTGTTACAGGATATTCTTTGGCACAACGTGTCTGACCATGGCTGGTGTACAAATTAGGTCGGAAGACCATAAGATTTCAAAAAAGAAAATATAAAAAATAAATATACAAAGTTAAATAATCTATAAAAAAGCAACAATTAACATTAATATTAAATTATAAATAAAAAACAATTGGTAAATATTCATGCGATTCAAAATAAATATTATAGATTCAGTCAGTTTAACAGAGCGATTTGTCATTTAATTCATTGATATCATAGTAGGCTTTTCCTGTCAGTATTTGTTTAAAGGTTTTCTTAAACTGGTCTGTATTTAGTTTTTTGACACAGATAGGGATATTGTTATAAATTATCGGCGCTCTGCATACAACGCTTTAGTACAGTAGTGCTGTCTTAGCTGGCTGAACACGAAGTTTACTATTATCCCGGCGATTTCGTATTACAAGTTCCGATATTCGAGGAAACAAATGGGGGTTATTTCTTACAAATAAGGCGATTTCTAAAATACGAGTATAAAGGGACGGCAGTGTGAGGATTTTATGCTTTGTAAAAAGTGGCTTACAGCTCTCAGTACTTTGAATACCAAACATAGCACGTATGCATCGCTTTTGCATTTTAAATGCCATATCTTTATTTGATGAGTTGCCCCAGAAGATAATGCCATACATTATTTATAGTCTTTCTTTTAAATAGATTCTTTTATATTTTGTGAATGTGAGAACGTTGTAGGCTTAATAGACTGTAGATTTGTGGACCATTCTCTATTTTGTTAAGTACCTGGTACCTGTTGACAGGCCTACACTGTCCTCAACATACTTAATAACACTGTAATTTGAAAACATTGTAAAAGCCAATTATTTTTAAAAGAGTAACCGTGGAGTTTTTTGCTGGTTCTTCTCCATAGGAAACGACCAATTGGAACCGTGCACCTAGCTTCTAACGTTTCATAAGTGCCCGTGTAGGCTTATGTGGAATAAATAAAATGTTTTGATTTTGGCGTTGAAATCAATTTTATCAACACAATCGAAAAATCAAACGCAATATTCTACTCTACGCTCGCTGACCCGCTTATTTTCCCCACCAGCCCATAAAGGTTTACTTGATCCTAAATTGAGTCCATCCTGGTTCTTTTTGTGGTTTTTCATGTGCTGTTCCAAATGAGAGTTAATTAGCTCCGTTTAGGTAAAGTAAAAAATATTTAAAATAACTAATATTTGGGTTTTTTTTTTAATATATACGATAAACTTTGTATGCAAACGGGTAAGCGGTTATCAATTGGGTTTGTCCAAAAATCTACAATTAGGTATAGGCTATTGGAAGATTTATGGACAAACCCACTGGGAGGGCGGGGGACTTTTTCATCAATTACAGATAGGTAATAAGGTAGGTAAGAACCTAGGTAACAAATTACATTTTACTGAAGTATTTGTAAGCGACGACAAAAAAGGAGAAGGTTCGCAAGTCGACGCGTATATTGTTTTTTTTATGTATGACCACGCATAACGTTTTACAGAGTAGTCCGATTTGAATGATTCATATTTAATTCGGGTGGGTATACCTTGAAATTGGCCCCATGTTTTATTAACTTTGCTTGGGTGGTTTATGGGTTAACTTAATTCTCGTATTTTTCCCACTTAGTCTATGTGGATGATGTTCTAAACTTCGTGTCACTGTCTGAAACCGAAAAATAACTTTAATTTCGGAAGTCGGTGGCAAAAAACGAAAATACAAAACCAAAGACACCGAATTCCGAAATCAAAGTTATTTTTCACTTTATAAAGGTTTTTTTTGGAAGTCTGTTTTATTTTTTGTAAAAAAAAATTATTCTCATACCTATACAGGGTGTAAGAGACAGTCCTTTGCAAACTAACAGGATGCATTCAGCTCCTTATTTTGAATCATATTTCACCGGAAATATTTTTAGGATTTTTTTTTTATCGTATTTCCAGTTAGGTACTATTCCTTTATTTCAATGTAGTATTTTTAATTTGTAATTTGGTAATATGCTGTTTTTTATTAATATTTATATTATTAAATCGTTATACGCCTTATCTAACATGTTTCATTAATTAAATTCCAAAAATAAAGAAGTTTGTATTTTTGTCGCACCTTAGTATGGGCGGGGAACCACAGTAGAGCAGCCGTGTTATCCATGTCGCCTTGTTTATCAAACCATTTGTTAGCAAGGTTTTGTAACACGTGTGATGTGACACTACCTCAGGTTAACTAACCTTTTCCCATGGAGTACATACCCACCCTATATCTGAGAAAAATAAGTGGTAATTCGCACTCCAACGAACAAAAACTTATTTTACTCTAAACTCAGCTACCTAAAGTCTCGTCTTGTGCGAAGTCCTCCTCATCGTTCTGGCTTCATTCTTCTTTCTTTGTCCAGGCGGTCTTCCTGTGGAATGCGCTCCCTCTGAACATCAGGACGGCAACCAGCCGGTTATCTTTTAAAATGAAGGAACGTGAACATATTCGTCAGAAGTTGGCAGAATCATCCCAGCTCTGATTTGCTGGAGTCGTTTTCTCCTCTACCGATCGTTATTTCTCCTGACAAAGTTTATTTTGTTTATATGTATGTACTAGCTTTTGCTCGTGGCTTCGCCCGCGTGGTTGTCGGAGAATATCCCACGGAAACGTGCTACCGGGATTAAAAGTACCCAATGTTTCGTAATACCCTATTGGTTTACGCGGCGCACGCCAGAAAGCTCCCAGTCGGCATGATTTTTGCCGACATCTTCAACAATCATCATATTATCATATTTAAACTAATTTATACAAAACCTTAATGAATTATACACCTAAACCTTCCTTATGAATCACTCCGTCCATTGGGGAAAACCGGATGAAAATCCGTTCGGTAGTTTTTGAGTTTATCGCGTTCAGACAGACAGACGCAGCGGGAGGACTTTGTTTAGTTAAAATTACGCCGATCACGCTGTAATAATAAATAAGAAATACTTTTGACTGTGTGGGCCGGTTTTAATAAAAACTTATTTATAAAATATAATCCGACTTCCAAAAAAAAACACTACTAAGTGAAAAATAACTCTAATTTCGGAAGCCGGTGTCTTTGGTTTAGTATTTTCGTTTTTTGCCACCGACTTCAAAAATTAAAGTTATTTTTCACTTTTTAGTGTTTTTGTTTGGAAGTTGTATGTTTTTTTTTTATAAATAAGTTTTTATTTTCCACTTTTTAGTTGTGGTACCCACCCCACCCAAATACGTATACCACTACTTGGTAAGTAAATAACAGTGACAGGAAATTATTATAACATCATCAATATCCCACTCATCAGAATTTGATCAAATTTATATGCGGTCACCTCAGGAGTATACCCTTTCAAACAAAAACTTTGCAAAAAAGCAAATTTAAGTCACGCTAAGTCGTGTCAGAAGTTAGGAAAGCGTAGTTTTATAACGTTTGGACGTCGTCGTCGCCAACACAAATTATTAAATCAACCACACGACGACAGATCGTTGACGAAATCTGTCTTCTGACAATCAAGGCCACACATAATATACGACTCAAGTAACGCAATTTAATCATAATCATTTATAGCTAGAGTGCATCTCATGACAATTCCAATAAGCACAAACACTGCTAGGATACAGTGTTTTATTACGGAGTTCTGGTGCCTACCTTCCGGCTTCATCATCAGATCAGTTCGATGATTTTCATCAGAACCATTTACTTAAATTTACTTCTTCATAGTCGCGTAATTAATCAAGATATCTTATCGCAACCCGTGAAATACTATCATTGAGGAGTTCCCGTGGCCATCTGTGGTCTTCTTCATCAGTTCCATTTCACCAAATGATAATTTCTGAATGCAAATCCCTGACTTGTTGATGAAAATACCAAAATCGCTATGTATATGCCTATAATATTTGAGGAGTTCCCTCAATTCTTCATGGATCCTATCATCAGAACTAGATTTTGATAAAAATGGGACCAATCTGGAAGTATGTCCTTTCAAATAAAAAAAGAATTTTCTAAATCGGTTTATAAATGGCGGAGTACTGGGGTAACAAACATTTAAAAAAACAATCGAATTGAGAACCTCCTCCTTTTTTTTAAAGTCGGTTAAAAATAAAGACTAAAATCTTACCTCAAGAAGTCAAGATACGAACTATGACAACATTTCCAATCCCTTAGATCTCTTATAAAGAAGTACACATTTTTTTCATATTATTTGTGATTTTTAAAATCAACCCCTATTTTACCTCCTTAGGGGATGATCTTTCAAAAAGGCTGAACTATATAGTTCTATAATTCCTACCAAAAACAAATTTGAATTTTTATATCCCTAACTTAAGAAGCGCTGGGTTTCCCGTACAAACTTTCATCCCTATATTACCCCCTGTAGGATTATTTTTGAGCCAAAAAGTAGCCTATGTCCTTCCCCAGGATGCCATCTATCTCCTAGCTAAATTTTATCGAAATTTAGGTAGTTTAGGCGTGTACAGGTAACATACAGACACAGAGTTACTTTCGAATCTTATTGTATATTAGTATTTATTCTTGTATTTTATAATTATTTCCGAGCTACAGGTAGTCGTATGTAGCACCCGCCATGTTTTGTCTCTGCATCACCCTAAGGTTGACTGGCAGAAAATGCCTCAGGCATTAAGTTCGCCTTTGTACAGTATTTTTTTACTTCTACATGAAGTTTGAATGAATAAATAAAGTACTTACCTACATACATCTTGTATGGGGTACTGTGGTCAATATTACAACATAATACCTTTTTTTTTTTTTTTTTTTGTGGATGGGAAATCATCAAATGACTTCTCCCGCTCTGGGCGGAGCGGGAGGGCGTGTCAGACTTTTACTGACTAAAACCCACCCGTGTTCCTTCTGTTGCCTGTGCCGGGGCCACGGTAACTCTTTCGAACATCCCGCAACCCTAGCTGGCATCGGCCCTAGCGGACCCCGTCAATAGTGCTAACATCTCTTTGAGGCGCGCGTGGAACACGACGCGCCGTCGACTCGGGCCTGGTCCTTACCGGACGGCGAGCTACCCATTGCTCGCCGTCCGCAAGCCCGCGCCTACGGTGGCCGGGAATCAGCTGCCAATTCCCGACGCCCAGGGCGTCTCCTGCGGCGACTAGGGGCGTGAGGGTGCAAAGCTTGCCTCTCCCTCACGCGTCCCGCCTCCTCCTTCACGAGCATTACTGCTTCGCAGAAGGAGGTAATGGCTTCCCATGCACTCTCGCTCCGTACCATGGCCTGGACCAGGGTCGGACGCGAGAGATCGCCGCCGCCGATCGCTTCCGCGAGGACACGGCGGTGCTCCGCCCAAGCCGGGCAGACCTCCACCGTATGCTCCACCGTGTCCTCCGGGCGATCCACACAGTGGTGACACCCGGGCGTTTCCTCCCGCCTTATCCGGAACAGGTACCTCCCGAAGCACCCGTGTCCGGTGAGGACCTGCGTCAGGCGGAAGGTGAGGACGCCGTGGCGCCTCTCCAGCCACTCCTCAAAGAGGGGACTTATCGCCGCAAACATAATACCTTGTGATACCGATATTGTAATTAAATGAAAGACTTAAAACTCATATTAAAGTACACGTTGTAAACAATCATAGGTATTATAAACTAGAGGATTATTATCCAAGATAAGAATGCTTGGAAACATGCAGGCCCAGCTCCATAGGGCAATCTAGAGTGTAGACAAAATCGAGTTGCTAATTTAACTAATAGGTAGGGGAAAAAGTTTCTTCGCATTTTTTAAGAAAATTCAAAACATTTTTTAATATATTATAGTTTATTCACATTTAACTAAAGTATGTAGGTACCATTTTGTTCGATAACTTTTTGCCATCTTGTAGGTAGGGACATGATCCCATTGCTATAGAAATTTTGGGACTTCTGATCAAAATACCGCGACAAGTGGTTTTGGCAGTCCTCTCGTGATGTTAACCTGACACTGCCTAAAGAATTCTGAAGAGACCGAAACAGGTGGAAATCTGAAGGTGCAAGGTCAGGACTATACGGCGGATGCATTAACACCTCCCAGCCAAACTCTCTTAATTTTTGCTGAGTGGCTAAAGATGTGTGAGGTTTAGCGTTATCATGATGAAAAACCACACCCCTTCTGTTGATTAATTCCGGCCGCTTTCTCTCAACTTCTTGCTTTAATCTCATCAGTTGTTCGCAGTAGAGTTCATAATCGATGGTCCTGCCTGGTGGTAACAGCTCATAATGAATAATGCCCTTCCAAATCCCATCACACACACAGCATCACCTTGTTGCGAGTTAACCCGGGTTTCGCCACAGTATGTGAAGCCTGACATCACAAAAATCACACATTTTCCTAATTTGAATTTGGAATTATGTTCTTTAAAATTTAAACTTTCAATGATACCAAAACCAGCCAGATACAAATAGTATAGCCAAAGAGATTTTATTACAAGTTCATACATATGTACTATAAAGCGAAAAGACTTTTCCCAACCTAATACATATATAATTTATTATTTTTAGACGTCGATTTTACATTCTGTGATTAACTCACACGCTGACTTATGTTCGGCGTCCGTATACATCGTTCGCCTAGAAGCGACAGAGACATGAATTTACTTTCTGTGATCTAAATAATGCTTATACTTATTCAATTGATGTGGGTGTACTATAATAAGTACACCTCTGCCTAACCCTTCGGGGAAACAAGGCGTGATGTTATGTTATGTTATTCAATTGAAACTAAATTAAAATCACGGACACTTCGGAGAATTGTAAAAAATCCACAACACTATAAAATTTTGCGGTTATAATTAGGCCAATAGGAACATACTAACTTAGCGTTTATTAGTGTCAATACATTGGATTTTATCTTCAAACGTCTCATTACATACTATTAGGTAGTCAGAACTATTCTTTCTTTATACTAATTTATTTGTAGTTAAGACTAAGTAGATTAGGGTTATTATTGGTCTGAGGGCTATGGAGTGTTTTTGTGTGACTTAGGAGTAAGTATTGCATTTTATTTTATTTTACAGTTTTTGGAAAACTTACAGCTAAACACTTTTACACGATTGAGAGTAACAAAAATAAGGCCAATTAAAAGTTTTCACAGATAGAAGAGAGCATATAAACAAAAAGTATTTGAGTAATAACAATATCTTATGTAACAAATGCGTTTCAAACTGCGCAAATTGTGATTAATGAATTTACGTCATGGAAAAGAAATCACAAAGAATACTTTTTAATTTAGTTATGCCAGTATTGAAAACATCGATGTCGACGTCCCGGCAGAATGCATTGTACGTATGACTCGCTCTGATTAAGTATGAATTTCGTCTGTAATTCGCTCCTACCACAGGAGTATGCAGTAGACAAGGATTGCGCAGAAAAGTAGAAGGAACCCGCAGTCCGATTTTGTTCAGCAATTCGGGAAGCTCGGTTGAACCGTTAGCAATTCTAAATAAAAACGCCAAGTCTGCAATTCTTTTACGTTCAGAAAGAGGAAGTAGATGAAATCTTTTACAGCGTAGGAGATAAGTGAGAGAGTAAGTTTTAGACCGGAATTGAATATACCTCAAAAATTTTCTTTGTATGCCTTCCAATTGATTAATGTATTTGTTGTAATTGGGATACCAAACTTGAGAGGCATACTCGAGATGACTGCGAACAAAAGTATCTACAGTAGAGAATTTTAATGGTTTTGATGCTCCTGAACTCAGACGAGACCCTCAAAATGAACCCCAGTGATTTTGATGCTTTGCCAATGATTTTATCTACGTGTTGATCAAATTATAGTTTTGAATCAAATACAACTCCCAAGTCTTTAAAAGCAGCGAATCAATATATTTTTTTCTGACATTATGTTATTACTATAGACTTATTGACTATATATAGACTATAGATTTAGTGTTTACTAATCTTTTAATACAATCATTGCAAACTATAGTTTTGTATAAATTAGAAGCATCTTTTCAATTTTGTAAATGTGAGTACCATGGAGCGGTTTTATGTTATGATGTAGGTATGTTGACTTGAAAGAGTATGGCAGTTGAGAGTATGTCATGCTCACTTAAATGTCTCGCTGATGGTGGCGCGTGTGTTGGATCATTCGGTTCCCTACAAAATGGTTGAGCTGGATGGTGCTGATCCACGCGTCATGTTCGTGAACGGGCGCCGTCAGTGGAGACTGGTCATCTCTTAGCTGCCAGGGCTTATTTTTAATCTTATATTTTAAATTGTTTTAATTATCTATTTTTTACATTGTTCTCACATTTAGAAGCAACAAGAACAATAACAATGTACCTACCCAGGATTTTGTAACAATTTTGATTTAAAATAGTGTCCACGGAGTTTCTTGCCCATTCTTCTCCATAGAGATCTACGTTTTGGAATGGGCGACTAGCTTCAATTTTCTGACTAACTGACTGACTCTTTAACAATTCAAAAGTGCCTGTAATTATTAAAAATTAAATTAAATTAAATTATTAATTAATTAATTAATTAAAATTAATCTACTTAGTCTTAACTACAAATAAATTAGTATTAAAAATTTCAAGTATAAGTTTACCGGCCTTCCTCTCTTCGGTCCACGGTACCGACAAATTAACCAGGAAAATTTTATCTTCCTCACTGGTCGATTTTGAGGTACCGTGTTTGACCGATGCGTTGAACGCGTGGAAGATGGCTTGTCCCAATACGGATTTACCTGACAACCCAGCCTCCCAGAAACGGTGGGACGTGCCGCTCTGCAGTATTATACGGAATACCCTAGTAAATACGTCATTTAATACTGCTGAGCGTGCCCGTCTGCTGGCTGTGGGAGAATGGGAGTCAGGTAAGCGCTTCCGTCATCCACCATAGGCACTATGATGGATGACTCTTCGTTTCGGCTTGCTACGTGTCTCCGCTTAGGCGCACCTTGTGTTGCTCCGCATCGGTGTCACTGCGGTGAAGCTGTCGACAACCTCAGACACCATGGCCTGTCCTGCTGCAGGAGTGCAGGCCGCATAGCACGACACGCCAGCATTAACGATATTATTCGTCGAGCTCTTGTCACCGCCGGCGTACCAGCGATATTAGAACCAAGCGGCTTGGTACGTGACGATGGGAAGAGACCAGACGGCATGACGTTGTTGCCTTGGAAGGTGGGTAGACCTCTGGTGTGGGACGCAACCTGTGTCGACACCCTTGCGCCATCTCATGTTCCAAGCACGGCGAGCTGTGCTGGCGCCGCTGCTGCGGCTGCTGAGACCCTTAAGCGGCGCAAATACTGTAACCTTATCGGTAACTACAGTTTTGAGCCGTTTGGGGTCGAAACGCTCGGGTCATGGGGCCCGAGTGCGCGTCTCCTTTTTAAGGAAATTTCTCGCCGACTGGTCGACACTTCACGTGACCAGAGGGCTGGCTCGTTCTTTGGCCAAAGAATTAGCATTGCCATTCAACGTGGCAATGCTGCCAGTCTTCTGGGCACGTTTCCGGATGACAGCGATGCGGACGAGTACTTCGACGCCTAAGTTTCCTTTTGTTTTGTATATTTATTTGTATAGTTAGTTAGTTCGTTAGTTAGTAGAAAAAGATATTTTAAGTTTTTTTTAACATATAATTATTATAATAACTTCCTAAAATTAAAATAGATACCTATATTATAACTGTTTGCCTGTAATTGGTTTAATTGAAATAAATGCTTTGAGTTTGAGTTTTGAGTATAAAACAATTTTCCTATTTTGTTAAATTTCAAACTATTCTATCTATTAATTAAAATCAGTGATTGAAATAAACCAATCAAACAACTCGCGAAGGTTTCATGCTACAGGCAGGCGCGATTAAAGCCTCTACAGTACCTACCTACCACCCACCTATAGCTCTGCCTTTTAGTTAGGACGCTATCAAATAAAATCAAATCAAAAATCAAATCATTTTTATTTCAGGCATTGTATAAGTACATACAAATACATTCCACCCATAGTGACTACATGTCATAAATAAGTAAACATTATTATTATTCATTTATATGTATTATAAATTAAAATTAAATTAAATGAAATTAATACGTTCATACATTATTATTATTACACATTAATATTATTATATAGGTACTTATATTCATTAGATAAATTAATTCGTCATTACCTGATTACGTCATAGTCAATGCTGAGATTGAACAATTCGGTTCTAGTCACGAAAATTGTGCGGAATACAGTGGCTACAATACTATTTTTGCAGTTTAACAATCGTGTTCGAAAAGAAGCCCTTGCCCTTCTCAGAACGGAAAAGAAGTCACCCACTCTGTTTTCAAAGAACATACCAGACGCGCTACACCGCCAACGCAGGTTAAACATGGCCCGAAACGCGTTGTTGTACTGTACACGAAGTGAGTTGTAAGCCCTCCTCGTGTACTGGTACCAAAGTTGGCTAGTGTAGAACGCCCGGCAGTAGGCCTCGTAAAGTGTTGCTTTCACTTGCTTGGAACAGTGAGCAAATCGTCTTGCAAGCATGTTGCTTCTACAAGCAATGCTCTCTTTGCCGCTCCAAATCATTGTCGTCCGTTAATTTTTCATTCAATACATGTCCAAGATACTTAAAGGTACTAACAATTTTAATGTACAATTATTTAAAGTGATGGGTAATACAGTCTCAGGACCCTTTCCATGTTTAAAAATCATAACTTCAGTTTTCTGAACATTGCACATCAGCTGATGGGCAGTTGCATATCGCTCACAAATCTCCACGAGTAATCTAAGACCATTAGCCGAGGGGCTGAGCAGCACCATATCGTCTGCATAGCTCAAGTTGTTTACGCTTACGCCGCTAACATTGCATCAGACTCCGGAGCAGCTCAGCTCCTCGATCAACTCGTTGACATATAAATTAAACAAAACTGAAGACGTAACCCCTCCCTGTCTAACGCCACAAGTAAGTCTGTAGGGTCTAGAATAGGCACTGCCCCATCTAACCTGGTTTACTTGATTGTCGTACCAATATTCCAGTATATTTACAATATCTGGGAGGACTTTAGTATGGCGCATTTTGTCCCATAATATATTATAATTAATAGAGTCGAAGGCCCGACTTATATCCAAAAAACACGCAAACACAGAGGTTTTTCGCGAAACATATTTATGAACAGTATTTTTAAGAGCAAATATAGCTAAGTCTGCTGACATGCGTTGTCGAAACCCAAACTGCGCATCACTTACCGGAATTATATTTTCGTTCAAATGTTGAGAAATGAGGCGTTCAAATATTTTAGAAAGCACTGTTGCTAATGCGATTGGCCGATAATTAGACAGACTAGATGAGTCTCCAGTTCTATTCTTTATAATAGGTATCACTATAGTCTTCATAAAATTATGCGATAAATAATTGTGATCAATACAAGCGTTAAAAAATGCTGCAACGCTATCAAACAACAATGGACCCGCAAACAAAATGTGCTCAACGCTGAGCCCATCGTGGCCCGGTGACTTGCCACGCTTCATGCCTTTCACACAGGTGAAAACATCGTCTGGTGAGACATGCAGTCTTCCAGTGTCGCGCGGCTGACAGCTCGAGCGTGACCCGACATTCGAACCACCATGGACCCCACTCGGCCTATTACAAGGTGTGGGCTATTCAGTGCATGGAATGGTCAGTACAATATTTTTAATTGTTAGGTAGGTATTTTAAGACCACTCATTAATTATTTTTCGACTGTTTTGTAGATGACTGTAGATACCTGTTAAGCTATAGGTTTACAGGTTTTTTTGAGACAAGTAACAGCAGGCTCTAGAAATAAAGCGATCTTACGTAGAATAAGTTTATAAAAAGACTAAAAGCTTTACGCTAACCCCAGGCTACCGAAAAAATACTTCAAGGCTACGTTTTCTTACATAAACAGTACTACGAAAGCCTCACCTAATTTGGTTTCGACGCTACAACCTCTACGAAGGGATTTTGTTTTTTCAGTGAACTACCTACTTGCTTTTATACATAAATCTCTTTACATCCCTTCGGCATAGCTACGAACTTAGATCATAAGTACTTACTTACTAGCTAGCTTCGCGTCGGCAAATATCCCACGGAATCGTAAGATAAGATATTATATTTATTTGCTCAAACATTTGTGTACAAATACAAGACATACAATAATATAAACGTGCATCCAGGATAACATTAAAAAATACAGGTTCAGACCACCCACCAGGTGCCACGTCATTATGGCGTGCAAATATCAATGATTATAATTTAGATAGTCAAGTCAATATCATTAATTTATCTTGAATTTAGCAAACAATAATAAATAAAAACAAGACACGGTGTCCGTATGAACAACGTGTTCAATGCTATGATATGAATTCTCTCTGTGACCGTTGACAGAGACAAGATCTGATGTTCCTCTATAAACTGGTTAGTAATAAATTAGACTGCGATAAATTAGTTGAGCTTATTGACTAAAAGTCCCTTACAAAATACCTAGATATCCTGTAGTTAATATATTCCACGCTCAAGCATCCAACACAAATATTGGGTAAACTCACCACAGAGGGAGATGAATTCCTTTATAAAATCTGTACCAGATGTCGATATATACCATGATTCCATAAAAATCTTTAAAACTAAAATATTAAAGTCCCGAAAAACGCAACCTGATATTTAGTTATATTATTATATTCTAGAATCCATTCGTTTTTTTATTGCAACCCAACTTTTTTTCATTACATTTTATGTTGTTTATGTCTTAATTATAATATATAGTAATTGGGCAAAATTGCATTATTGTCTATATAGTTTTTTTTTTATAATTTCATATTTCTTTGTCTTAATTTTGCCCGAACTGAATTCTAGCGCCACTAGTTTTATATTCTTATTTTTCTGTGTTCACTTATGTTTGAGATTGCGGTTAACCTATAATTGGCGACTGTGTAAGTCTAATACTAAACCTATACTTGTAATATATTGTATACAGAAGCTGTTGGTAAACCTTTATAAATAAATAAATAAATTGTAAACGGCGAAGGAAGACATCGTGAGGAAACCGACATGTCCTAGAACCAAAAATTCGAAGACGTGACATGTGACATCTACCAACCCGCACTGGGCACGCGTGGTATATTACAGTCCACTCCCTCTCGAAACTGGGAGGCCAGTGTCTCAGCAGTGGTAGGCTGATTAACGCTAATAAATTATAAATGTCAATGGTAAAGAAAAATAATTCATAAAATGTATGTCAAAATAAGTGGTACTGGCAGAAATTCCATAATATTATGTATGATTTGTCCATAGAAATAGTTCAGCTATGCATTTGTCAGTTAGAAATGACTAGTTGTTTCTTCAACTGTCCAACTTTTCGGTAACTTATTATAAATAATTGGCGCCATGCAAAAAACACTTTACCTACGTCGTATCCAGGTTATCTGTCTTCTTCTATACAAATAAAAAGAAAAGTCCTGACTGACTGACTGACTCATCAACGCCCAGCCCAAACACTTAAGACTTAGAAAGCTAAAATTTTGCACAGAGGTTCCCTTTATAATGTAGACAAGGAGTAAGGAAGGATTTTTTTTAATTCAACCCCTAAAGGAGTAAAATAGGGGACGAAAGTTTGTATGGAAAATCGTCATTTTTGTAGTTTAAACCATGAAAATTGGTATTTAGCATTCTGGTTAAAAATTAAAAACCACGTGATCCAGTGTTTTTGGAAAATCATCCTATAAGGGGGGGAAAATAGGGGACGAAAGTTTGTAAGGAAGAAATTGGTAATGCTTTTTGTTTAGAAATTACGAATAACGTGTTTCGGCGTTTTTGTAAAATCATCCCCTAGGGGGTTGAAAATCCTAACTAACTCATCATCGGTCAGCCCGACTTTCGGCATCGCCAAAGGCACTTTAATAATTCAGAGAACAATAACTTTACTAAGTTCCGTACCTGTCATTATTTCGGTAACGATTTATTTCGAAATTCCCGCGGGATAGGGATTAAAGAGGATTTATATTTTCGCTTTAAAGTTGAAGCTAAAATTAAATTACCTACTTAGGTAATTTTCCGTTCCGTTATACATTACTATTGTTAGGTTTTAGGATTTTTGGAAAGAAGTTCTTTTACGCGGATTGCGGTAGGAGTAAACTGGCAGAAATCGTCACAAACGAAAAAGCGTTCATACTTGTATGCCCATGCTACTTTCTTCTTTCGAATTCTTAATGTTTTTTTCCGAATTTCTTCCGAATTGGTCAAAATGAAAATCCAAGATGGCGACTATGAATATTTTCAAAATTTTCGTCATGGGTGTCGTTTTCATGGTTTTCGAGGGTGCTAAAGCCGATAGTGACGTCAAAATGTAAATCCAAGGAGGCGGTTGCAAAAATTTTGTTTTTGTTTTAAATTATATGAGAAGAAACTTCGTTCCTGACGGGGGTCCCCCGACCGCACACGTTTTTTATTCTCCAGCAATCATATATCAATCTGCGCGCCGCTCCTGGGATACTATATAAGCAGCGGGAGAAGACATTGTTTACCTTTTTTTTTTTTTTTTTTTTTGTGGATGGGAAATCATCAAATGACTTCTCCCGCTCTGGGCGGAGCGGGAGGGCGTGTCAGACTTTTACTGACTAAAACCCACTCGTGTTCCTTCTGTTGCCTGTGCCGGGGCCACGGTAACTCTTTCGAACATCCCGCAACCCTAGCTGGCATCGGTCCTAGCGGACCCCGTCAATAATGCTGACATCTCTTTGAGGCGCGCGTGGAACACGACGCGCCGTCGACTCGGGCTTGGTCCTTACCGGACGGCGAGCTACCCATTGCTCGCCGTCCGCAAGCCCGCGCCTACGGTGGCCGGGAATCGGCTGCCAATTCCCGACGCCCAGGGCGTCTCCTGCGGCGACTAGGGGCGTGAGGGTGCAAAGCTTGCCTCTCCCTCACGCGTCCCGCCTCCTCCTTCACGAGCATTACTGCTTCGCAGAAGGAGGTAATGGCTTCCCATGCACTCTCGCTCCGTACCATGGCCTGGACCAGGGCCGGACGCGAGAGATCGCCGCCGCCGATCGCTTCCGCGAGGACACGGCGGTGCTCCGCCCAAGCCGGGCAGACCTCCACCGTATGCTCCACCGTGTCCTCCGGGCGAGACATTGTTTACCTGGATTAACATATAGGGTGAAGCCAGACGAGCGTAATTTTTTGAGTTATGAGTCGCGTAATTTCTGCTCGGCAGAAATTCTGTTGGGCCGCCACACGAACGTAAATTATTCAGTTGCTTTTCAACGCTCGTACTGGGTGTTTGTGTAGTGCAATGGACAGTTGTTACTTTTCTACTCATTAGTAAAATTGTTCCAATTTTCGAAACAATTTTATGCAACCTCTTGCCATGCCCTCTGTTTTAAAAACTTGTCACTATACGACTTTTCTGATAAAATCCACAGACAATGCCGTTGTTCGACTTCAATTATCAATTTTTCCGTGTCTACAAACATAGTGACAAAGAAATTAACGTATTAACTCCCACGCGTTCCGTGATTGACTGTCGAGTCCCTCGCCCCCCTCTCGCCACGAACTCAATTCTGCCGGAATTGTGCGCGTGAGTCGCCAGACAACTCATTTTGCGTCGCCGTGTGAACGAAATAGGATTTTTGTATGAAACCGAATGTAGCAAAAAATACGCGACTTACAACTCAAAAAATTACGCTCGTCTGTCTTCACCCTTAGGGTACTATTAATCCCGGTAGTACGTTCCCGTGGGGTCAAAATTCTTCCATACAAACTTTGACACCCTGAGGGGTGTAAAGTTTAACGCGCAGTCCGATTAACTCGAAACTCAGTATTTATACTTAAGACCAAAAATAAAGAATAATCTGTATCAGGATTTTTCAAACATCTACCCCCGACGGGGTGAAAAGGGGTAATCAATTTTACAGGGGAAGATTTTACTGCGTGGCTTGATTAACTCGAAAATTAAATTTAAAATAATCTTTGAGTCAAGTTTTGGAAATATCTTAAACGATTTTTTTAAATTCCACCCCTGTGGGGGCGAAAAAAGCTCTGTACTGTTTATATAAAGAAAAATAATAATATATAAATACAGTTAAGAAGCACGAAAATGACATTAACAACACAATAGACAAAATAATTAATTGGTTACATATAAATGAACTTAAAATAAATCTTGACAAATCTGTATTCATTCAATTTAATAAATCAAATAATAAAAGACATAATATTATTAATCTTGACATACCAAAAATAAAGGCTGTAACACATACAAAATTCGTAGGAAAAATCATAGACGAAGATTTAAATTGGAAATTACAGACAGAAAGTGTATCCAAAAGGTTAAATAAATTTGTGTATGCGCTAAGACAAGTAAAATACATTACCAATCTAAAAACAGCAATAATTACGTGTCATGCCCATGTACAATCAATACTACGCTATGGACTTGTAATGTGGGGAAACGGTACAGACCAACATAAAGCATTTGTAGCACAAAAAAAATGCATAAGAGCAATGTATGACATGCAACCCGATCAATCATGTCGACCAATATTTAAAAACCTTGGTTTGTTACCTCTGCCCTCACTTTACATATATGAAACATGCATGTTCGTATCAAACTACAAAGATTTATTTAGAACTGCGCAAGATGTGAATCCAAGAAATCGTAGAGATCCATTCAGACTCGTACTAAATGACATTCCTAGATCTAAAAAATATACTAAGAACTGTTTAGCAATGTGTGTACGTATTTATAATAATGTACCAAGTAATTTAAAAACGTTGACTTCTAGAGCATTTAAGCACAAATTATATAAATGGCTAAATACACAAAATATGTATTCTATTAAAGAATTTCTAGAGACTAAACATGCTCCAACAATAGTCTAACATTATGTGAGGTAACGCATACCGACAAGTTTGCAGGCTATGTATCTTTAGCAACACATGTAAGCAGTAATTAATGTAACACCTGTAATACCATGTTTTAATGCAAATAAAATGAATTTTGAATTTGAATAAAAAATGTTATTCATTTGGTTAAGGTCTTTTATTATTTTCGACCTGGGTGTCGTTTTCATGATTTTCGAGGTCGCTGACAACGACATTGGGGTCCAAATCAAAATTCAAGATGGCGCCACCGAAAATTAGCAAATTTTTCGTCATGGGTGTCGTTTTCAAGGTTTTCAAGTAGATCTTAAATTTTGATTTTGACGCCATATTCGGTACGAGGTGTTTGCGAATAGTTTCCCTTATGAACGCGTACTTCGTACACGAATTGTTTCAAATTCGACCTCTTCCAGGCTTTAAATTAAAGGAATAAAGAGACAATCGTACTTCAGTTTGTATTTTATTCAGTTGGGTTCGTCCAGCCAACCTGCGCTTTTCATTCTTGGTACATTTTTATTCCATTTCAAGTCGAGTTAAGTTTTTTTGTGACCACTACGAACCGCCTGGCGGTGACAGTTGCCCGTCTGCTTGCCAACTTCATTACGTACAAAAAGTCACCGTTTACCGCGTTTTCGTATTTCGTGAGTTGCAAACTAAACGTAAATTTTCCTGAAAAATTTATTATTTTGACAGGTTTTTGTTGCTTTTTGCCGAGGTTTGCGTTCAGTTTAACAAAACTTGAGGACTTTGTTAAAAAGATTTCTTTAGTTCAGTTCAGGTACAGCCTTCAGTTTCAGGAGAAACAATTTACTTTTATTTCCAGCGGTTCAGTCGTGTCTTTCTGTAACGTCTCCGTACCTACATCTAATCCTGCCAGAGCTGCCTAACTAAGCCGCAATCTTCATTGCCGCCCTGTAACAGTATGCCTTCGTAGCTTAGGCTTACTTTTAATTAAACCGTCGAAACGGACTTTATACGTCGGCAAGGGTAACGTATTTGACCGTTTTCCTTAGGTTTCAATATGTTCCGTCCGCCTTTCAGTGGGCGATTACAATGGGTCCGTTAAGCCGCGTACCAGCCGGATTGCCGGAACGCCGCGCCAGAGCGCCGTCGCTGGGGAGCCGGTCTAGACACGGTGCATGCGGCTTACATCGACAAATTCTAAAATTTACTGCCATGCTGTTAACCCGGCCCGAGTAATGCCTCGCTTAATAATATCGACTCAACAATTTACCGCATTTGTTTTGTGTTATCTTGAGCTAAAGTTATTAATGGGCTGTGAGACAGCGTTGCAAAATTTAATTGCAGGCCTCACTATTCTGTTTCATTGATTAACTTGTACAATAAATGGAGCCATTAGCATATAGAGAGAGGCACCATTGTGTGGGTTTTCGTTTTGACTTAAGTACTACTTTATTAAAGTTAAATTAAAATTACTGAAAGAGAAGAGGACGTATCGATGTGTGATGTGAAAATAAATGATAAAAGTGTGGAGCAAGTAAGTGAGTTTGTATATTTGGGGAGTCTGTTTACAAGGGATGGAAAGATAGATGAAGATGTGGAAAGGAGAGTAAATGCGGGAAATAAAGTGAATGGTGCTATACGTGCGGTTGTGACCAACCAGTTAATGTCCAAAAAGGCCCGACTGGCTGTTCACAATGGTGTGCTGGTGCCTACGCTTATGTATAGAAGTGAATGTTGGGTGTGGCAAAAGAAGCATGAAAGTAGAATAAATGCTGTGGAAATGCGTTCCTTGTGAAGCATGTGTGGTGTGACTATAAATGATAGACTGAGGAATGATGTGATAAGGCAACGGTGCGGTATAAAAGAAGATGTAGTGACAAAAATTGAAAAGAGTATGCTTAGATGGTTTGGTCATGTTGAGAGGATGAATGAAAGTCGACTAACAAAAGGTATTTACACGGCAGATGTGAGTGGAAACGCCGGAAGGGGACGCCCTAGGAAGACATATAGTGATCTTATTGGTGATGTTCTTCAGAAAGGTCAGGTGCGTAGTACTCGCAACCGGCGTGCGTGTATGACCAGATGTATGAATGTAAATGAGGCAAAAGGAGTATGTAAGGATCGTAGCAGGTGGCGTTCTGTAGTTTCTGCCTACCCCCATGGGAAGAAGGCGTGAGTTTATGTATGTATGTACTTCTTTATTAGGTATACAAAATTATTTATCGTATACAAAATAGTAATGGAGAATTGTTGTCCGTTTGTCTGGATGTATGTTCCGGTCCGGCGGCGCAAAAACGGCTGAACTGGGTTTGGATGAAATGTGGAACACATATAATTCACTAGCACTTTGTCCGTGACTTCGTCCGCGTGGATTTCGTACTTTCCTCTAAGAAATTTAACGCCCCGTCCAGCCCCATTGAAAGGTTTTTTTTTTCGAAAAGTAATGTTTACGATTTTTATAATTTATTTGGATAAATTCGGGCCATTTTTTAAGTTTATACATTGATCAAAGGAATAAGATTTTTCAAAAAAACTGTGTCCTCCTTTTTCATCACGACACCTTGGGCTTGTTTTTTAAAAAGCGTTTGGTACCATTCCATTGTATGACTTAAACATTATTTATACCCATTTTCGAGTTAATTATAGCAAGCAGTAAAATCCATCCCTTACACTTTATTACCCTTTTCCACCCCGTTAGGTGTTCTTTTTTTTCTGTAAGTAGGTTTATACAAACACTTTTACACGTCAAACATTTTTTTTTAAACTAGATGAGGCCGGCGTTTCCTATCTGACTACTCTGAGAAGAAAGGCCGAAACAAACTCAGAGGTCACAGTCTCTTTTAAAGTCCAGACATAATCTTGGTCAGATAAATTCGTTCATTAGTTCATTTTTGAAGAACCCTGAAACATGTACAGTAAGCGGTCATAAGTACAGTGGCATGCTAAGGAATAGCTGGTAGCGTGCCGTATTGGATTATTAATCATATAGGTCTGGGTTCCAATCTCGAAATGTTGAGTCTTTTAACATAACATCACGCCTTGTTTCCTCGAAAGGTTAGGCACAGGTATAGTATAGTACACCCACATTTCGTCAGTTAAGTAAAAGTCCCATGTAATAGGGGGCGAGCCTATTGCCATCTACCGGACACAAATCCAGACTCCGGGCTGCTACTGAGAAATTCTAGATAGAAAAACCCAATAACACTTTGCCCGACGTGGGAATCGAACCCAGGACCTCATGCTCAGCAGTAGCGCTAGCGACCACTAGACCAACGAGGCAGTCCAGGCAGGATGTTGAGTCTTTTATTTTTCTTTTCAACAATAATCTTCATTCTGTTCTTATAATATTCGATAAATTAATAAAGTAGAATAATAATGCAATAATTATTTTAAATATCATATTGTTATTGAAATGAAATACGGAACTATAGGCAATAGCGTGATTATTCGAGTAATTATTAAAACATTAAAAAACTATAATAAATCTCGCGTGAGATTCGAACCCACCCACGGTTCGCTACGCATTATCGCGCTTACCCAAATACGATAATTATATTTTTAAGGGGAGAATTTTACTGCGTGGCTTGATTAACTCAAAACTTGGTATAAAAAAAATCTTTGATTCACACACATAACATAACATCACGCCTTGTTTCCCCGAAGGGTTAGGCAGAGGTGTACCTATAGTACACCCACAAGCACATCTTTGATTCAAGTTATGGAAAAATCCGAAACGATATTTCAAAATTCCACCCCCTTTTTTTTTTTTTTTTTTGTGGATGGGAAATCATCAAATGACTTCTCCCGCTCTGGGCGGAGCGGGAGGGCGTGTCAGACTTTTACTGACTAAAACCCACCCGTGTTCCTTCTGTTGCCTGTGCCGGGGCCACGGTAACTCTTTCGAACATCCCGCAACCCTAGCTGGCATCGGCCCTAGCGGACCCCGTCAATAGTGCTGACATCTCTTTGAGGCGCGCGTGGAACACGACGCGCCGTCGACTCGGGCTTGGTCCTTACCGGACGGCGAGCTACCCATTGCTTGCCGTCCGCAAGCCCGCGCCTACGGTGGCCGGGAATCAGCTGCCAATTCCCGACGCCCAGGGCGTCTCCTGCGACGACTAGGGGCGTGAGGGTGCAAAGCTTGCCTCTCCCTCACGCGTCCCGCCTCCTCCTTCACGAGCATTACTGCTTCGCAGAAGGAGGTAATGGCTTCCCATGCACTCTCGCTCCGTACCATGGCCTGGACCAGGGCCGGACGCGAGAGATCGCCGCCGCCGATCGCTTCCGCGAGGACACGGCGGTGCTCCGCCCAAGCCGGGCAGACCTCCACCGTATGCTCCACCGTGTCCTCCGGGCGATCCACACAGTGGTGACACCCGGGCGTTTCCTCCCGCCTTATCCGGAACAGGTACCTCCCGAAGCACCCGTGTCCGGTGAGGACCTGCGTCAGGCGGAAGGTGAGGACGCCGTGGCGCCTCTCCAGCCACTCCTCAAAGAGGGGACTTATCGCCGCAATTGTGGCGTGCCCAGCGCTGGGTTGCGACAATCGCACTCTCCATGCCGCCATGAGATCCTGCCGGAGCTCTGTCCGCCGTGCCGCGATTTCTCGCGGCAACGGAGTTACGCCCCGGCGTCCTGCCTCCTCGCGCCACTCCCAGATGTGCGCGAGGACTTTTGCCTCCAGATCCCATGGCGGTGATCCGGCAAGGAGGTTCGCCGCCTCCCCGGAGACCGTGCGGTATCCCCGGGCTAACCGGATGGCCATGACCCTCTGGGACGCGTTCAACCGACGGACCGGTCGCCGCCTCACGGAACGCGCCCACACCGGAGCTCCGTAAAGGGCCATGGACCGCACGACCCCCGCGTAGAGCCTCCGGCAGGAGGCGTTTGGACCCCCCAGATTGGGCAGGAGCCGCCCCAAGGCAGCCCCGGCCCGCTCCAGTCTGGGAGCCAAACGTCGGAAATGCTCCACGAAATTCCACCGGCTGTCGAGGACGAGTCCCAGGTACTTCATCGTCGACTCGACACCGATGAGAACCCCTCCTACCGTTATTTGGGAACCCGATGGTGGCGCGTTCCGAGGACCATGAAAACACATGGCCTCGGACTTGTGCAAGGCCACCTCGAGTCCCAATTGCCGGATCCTCTCTACGATTGTCGCAACCCCGCGTGCCGCTAATTCGGCCGCCGCCTGGTGCGACCTCCCCTGCGCCAGGACCAGCGTGTCGTCAGCGTAGCAAACTACGCCGACGCCACCAGGGAGGTCGGCGCGCAGCACCCAGTCGTACCCGATGTCCCACAGATGCGGTCCCAGAACCGATCCCTGCGGGACACCGCACGACATCTCTCGCCGGTTCCACTCTCCCCGGTGACCGGGGTAGATGACGGCCCTGTCCGTCAGATAGGCCTCGACCACGCGACAGAGGTAGGTCGGCACTCGGTGATACCGGAGTGCCTCCCTGATGCAACTCCAGGGCAGGGTGTTGAAGGCATTGGCGATGTCTAGAGACACCGCCAAGACGACCCCACCCCGGGCCACAGCATCCCCCGTCGTGAGGGCTCGAACGCGCATGATGGCGTCCACCGTAGAGCGCCCCTTGCGGAAACCAAACTGGCTCTCCGCCAAATCCGGCCCCACCCTCACCAGCCGCCCGACAAGGCGGTCTGCAATGACTCTTTCAAAGAGCTTGCCCACCTCGTCGAGCAGCACGATGGGCCGGTAAGCGGACGGCGAGTCCGCAGGGCGCCCCGGTTTCTTAATGAGGACCAGTTTCCCTGTCCTCCATTGAAGCGGGAACTGGCCCCTCTCCAAGCATGCGCTTAGGAGCCCCCTTAGTCGAGGCCCGAGAGCCTCCAAGGCCAGGACCCAGGCTTTTCCAGGTAAGCCGTCGGGTCCTGGGGCGGTATTCTTGGCATTCAGCCTGCGAAAATTCCACCCCTGTGAAGGTGAAAAGAGGTGATACAGTTTATATGAAAAATCTTATTTCTTAAAAAAAATTAGCTGTTCCCTACATTTTTACGAGTTATGCGAACATAAATGTAGGGAGCAGCTGATTTTTTTTTAGCAATTTCTCCTTTGGTCCCATAGTAAAAGTTGTTCATAATTATGAGTACAATGGCCCCTTAAGAGGTTGTGCGTTAATTATGTTACACCTTGTATATGACCTTTGCATATTTGTATTTAAAAATAGCAAAATCCAAAAACAAAAGATATTCATAACGTAAACACACGCCATAATAATAAATTACATCTTCCACCCTCTCGGAGCAAAATGCTTCACCATAGCCCATATTACATGGCAGTAAACATTTTCAACAAATTACCGGAACAAATAAAAGAAGAAACCACATTCAATACATTTAACAGAAAATATAAAGAATATCTATATATATAGGTATTAAATACCTAGAACAAAATATTTAGTAAATATGATAGCTAGATAAATAATTACTTAATATAACATAGTCATGTAATAATACACTGTCTGCCTCGTTGGTCTAGTGGTCGCAAGCGCTACTGCTGAGCATGAGGTCCTGGGTTCGATTCTCAGGTCGGGCAGTGTTATTGGGTTTTTCTATCTGGAATTTCTCAGTACCTAACAGCCCGGAGTCTGGATTTGTGTCTGGTAGATGGCAATAGGTTCGCCGCTATTACATGGGACTTAGACATAACTGCCGAAATGTGGCTGTATGTGTGGTTTCTTCTCAGAGTAGTCAGATAGGAAACGCCGGCCTCATCTAGTTTAAAAAAAAAAATGTTTGACATGTAAAAGTGTTTGTATAAACCTACATACAGAAATAAAATCATTTATCACTATAGGTACACCTCTGCCTAACCCTTCGGAGAAACAAGACGTGATGTTATGTTATGTCATACTAGCTTTTGCCCGCGGCTGCGCCCGCGTGGATGTCGGAAATATCTCACGAGAACTTACTACCGGGATTAAAAGTACCCTATGTGTAAATCCAGATAAACAATGTCTTCTCGCACTGCTTAAATAGTATCCGAGGAACGGCGCGCGGATTGATATATGATTGCTGGGCGATAAAAAACGTGTCCGGTCGGCAGACATCAGGAACGAAGTTTCTTCTCACATATGATTTAAAACAAAACCAAAAATTTCGCTGCCTCAATCTTGGATTTTCATTTTGAACTCACTATCGGCTTTAGCACTCTCAAAAACTATGAAAACGACACCCATGACGAATAATTTGAAAATTTTCGCAGCCGCCATCTTGGATTTTCATTTTGACCTCACTATCGGCTTTAGCACCCTCGAAAACTATACTGAACACGACACCCATGACGGAAAATTAGAAAATATTCGCAACTGCCATCTTGGATTTACGTTTTGACGTCACTATTGATTGGCTTTACCACCCTCGAAAACTATGATAACGACACCCATAACGAAAAGTTTTAAAATATTCGCAGCCGCCATCTTGGATTTTCATTTTGACTTCACTATCGGCTTTAGCACCCTCGACGAAAACTATGAAAACAACACCCATGATGAAAAATTTTAAACTATTCGCAGCCGCCATCATCATCATACAAGTATGAACCCTTTTTCGTTTGTGACGATTTCTGCCAGTTTACTGCTACCGCAAGCTGCGTAAAAGAACTTCATCCAAAAAATCCTACAACCTAGCAATATAGTAACACAATATTGTATAACGGAACGGAATATTACCTACTTGCATGCCAGATTTGAAGCGAAATTATAAATTCTCTTTAATCTCTATCCCGATAGAATTTCGAAAAAAACAGTTACCTAAATAATTACAGGTAAAGTTATTGTCCTCTGAATTACCTACTAAAGTGTCTTTGGCGATGGCGAAAGTCGGGCTGACCGATGATGAGTTAGTAAGGATTTTTACCCCCTAGGGGATGATTTTCCAAAAATGCCAAAACACATCATTCGTAATTTCTAAACAAAAAGCTTAATACCAATTTCTTCCTTACAAACTTTCATCCCCTATTTCCCCCCCTTAGGGGATGACTTTCCAAAAACGCTGAAACACGTTGTTTTTAATTTTTAACCAGAATGCTAAGTACCAATTTTCATGGTATAAACTACAAAAATGACGACTTTCCATACAAACTTTCATCCCCTATTTTACAACCTTAGGGGTTGAATTTTGGAAAATCTTTCGTTATTCCTTGTCTACATTATAAAGGGAACCTCTGTGCAAAATTTCAGCTTTCCAGGTCCAAGGGTTTGGGCTGGGCGTTGATGAGTCAGTCAGTCAGTCAGGACTTTTCTTTTTATTTATATACATTTATATTGATCGAAGTATAAATTTAATTTTCAAATTAACTGTTCCTCCCTTTTTACCCGAAAGAGGTTGATTTAAAAAACATCTTCAACGATGTTTTTCGTCATTTAATGTTTACATTAATTTTGACTTAATCTAGATACGCAGTGAAATCCTCCTCAAAAAATAAATTACCCCCTTTTGCTGGTCGATTTTTCGAAAAACCCAAAAACTATGTCTATTTTTTTGTCAAAAGTATTAATACCGTTATTCGAGGTAACCGGATAGCGTGTTAAAATTCTTTCATACAAACTTTAGCACCCCCTAAAATTCCTTTGACGGGTAGTTTTGAAAAACTAAATTCCCCCAATTATAATTTATACCCTCTTTACAGGTCGGATTTCCAAAAACCCCTTCATAGAGCTCGCCTACATTATAAAAGGAACCCTTGTGCAAAATATCTGATATGTCAGTCATTCAGCACTTCGTCTGTTATTTCGTTCGCGCGATTTCCTTACTTTCCCCTACACATTTCACAACCCCCTCCGCCCGCTTTAAATGGTTGTATTATATATTAAGATCTTTATTATTTATTTATACATTAGTACGTATATAAGTAGACATGTATGTTGCGCCGACCACAAATAAATTGGGATTAGGGTAGGAGAATGATGATGAAGTATTCGGGCCAAGTTTCAAGTTTATTAACTCAAGGAATAAGATTTTTCATACAAACAAAATCTCCCCTTTTCACCCCTTTAAAGGTCGAATTTCCAAAAACCCCTTCTTAGTGCTCCCCTATATTATAAAAGGAAGCCGTGTGCAAAATTTGACGTTCCTAGTCCCAGTAAATTCGGCTGTGCGTTGATATGTCAGTCAGTCAGTCAGTTTCTCCTTTTACCTATATATACAGGGTTACAGGGAAAGTCGTACTGAATATTAAAGGAGGTTATTATTCAGGTCATTTCTGATGATTTTGATTCTGAAATAAAATGTCCGAAGCTTAACCGTTATGGAGATATTAAATTTTAAAGATTATTTTTAAAAATCCTTTATTTTTTGGCTTTTAGTCGTTTTCTTTGGGATTAGAGCTCCTAGAGTCGGTTTTTTTGGTGTATCTAGTTAGAAGACATGTCCATTAATAAAAATGATCAATAGAAACTGAACCTACTACTAACAGCTTAAAAAACTGCTCGACAACGGTTAGCATTATGAATTTTCTAATAGAGTGTTCTTAACTTTGATGGGCTTTAAAAAAAAAATGTATGGAACTTATTCTGCGAATAACTTTACAAAGTTCTACGTCTCTTTAGCTATTCAAAAAGGTATATCATCTACTAGGTTTGTTCATAAAATCTTAAAATAATGTTATTAGAATAGGCCCATCTGATAGTACAACATAACAGAATTTCGATACAAAAGAATCCGGCTTACTACCTGGCACTTTTAAACAATGAAAAAAGGTTTGTGTAGACATTGTTTGTGCCCGGGAGACGTGCGGTGACAGGTATTTATGTCATTTTAAATGTCTAAATTGTCAAATCGTGGATCGTGGTGTTTGTTTAGTCTGCTCATGCGATTCTTCCATGGTAGATGTGTTTCCGTGCCGTCAACAAACGTTGTCGCTCGACGGCTTGGTATTTCCCAGTGGAAAGTCTGGTTCGTAATGCACAGTTCTGGGCAATACCCTTACCATTACACGCCAGTGCAAGTAATTGAAGAAGGGGATCCATTGAGATGACTAGACTTCTGCAGATTTATGCTCAATGCCGATAATGAAGATCCGGATTTTTTAAAGAAAATCATGTGGACAGATGAGTCGAAATTTGACAAAGACGGCATCACAAACTATCATAACACCCATTATTGGGCTCCCAAAGCGCAAGGTAACCCCAAGAAAAAAAGACCAAAAGGGTCACAAAGGAGATTCAGTCTTAATGTGTGGATGGGTATAATATCAAATAACTTGATAGGGCCATACTTCCTGCCCGATAACTTGAATGGCGAGACATATGAAAACTTTTTGAGGGAGGAGTTACCCTCTTTAATGCAAGACTTGCCTATTGCATTGAGACGAGACATGTTCTTTCAACATGATGGCTGCCCAGCGCACTACAGAAGAAGTGTTCGAGCATGGTTGGACGAGAATTACCCAAACCAATGGATTGGAAGAGGCGGACTCATAGCATCGCCGGCGAGGAGCCCCGATTTAACGCCGATGGATTTTTATGTGTGGGGTCATATGAAAAGCCTAGTATACGACCAAATGACACCGATCGCAAATGTCGATATTCTAAGACAAAAAAATATTGATGCGGCTGAGGAAATGAGGCGGAACCTACGAACTTCTTTCGTGAAAAGTAATTTAAGAAAAAGAATGAGACTTTGTGTAAGAAATAGCGGCGGCCATGTAGAACATGAATTATACAAATATAGCTAAAATTTTTGTCTTTTTTTTACGTATTTTAGCTACTTTTACCTCAAACTAAAAATGTACCCTCTCCTAACTTAACTGTTATTTGGGCAATGTTTTGCCTATTTAATAGAAAGTGTTATACCTTTTTGAATAGCTAAAGAGACGTAGAACTTTATAAAATTATTTGCAGAATAAGTTCCATACAATATTTTTTATTAAAAGCCTGTTAAAGTTAAGAACACTCTATTAGAAAATTCATAATGCTAACCGTTGTCGAGCAGTTTTTTAAGCTGTTAGTAGTAGGTTCAGTTTCTGTTGATCATTTTTATTAATGGACATGTCCTCTAACTAGATACATCAAAAAAACCGACTCTAGGAGCTCTAATCCCAAAGAAAACGACTAAAAGCCAAAAAATAAAGAATTTTTAAAAATAATCTATAAAATTTAATATCTCCATAACGGTTAAGTTTCGGACATTTTATTTCAGAATGAAATTCATCGGAAATGACCTGAATAATAACATCCTTTAATATTCAGTACGACTTTCCCTGTAACCCTGTATAGACTAGCTTTTGCCCGCGGCTTCGCCCGCGTGTATGTTGGAATATATCAAATTAATACCTACCCTACGTGTTAATCCAGGTTCTAAAACATCTGTATGCCAAATTTCCTCTAAATTCAATCAACCGTTTTTGCGTCAATCCGGAACATACACCCCGACAAACAACAAACGGACAAAAATTCTAAAAACTATAATGTGCGCAAAAGACTCGTTCAATCACTTCCTTTTAGATAAATGCAATGCACAGTTCTGACTTCGTTACTATTTTTAACCGACTTCAAGAAAAGGAGGAGGTTATTAATTCGGTTGTATGGTTTTTTTTAAAGTTTGTTACCGTTACTCCGTCATTTATTAACCGATTTTAACAAATATTTTTTATTTGAAAGGATTGGACTTCCAGATTGGTCCCATTTTTATCCAAATCCAGTTCTGATGATAGGATCCATGAGGAATTGAGGGAAATCCTCAAATATTATTGGCAAACACATAGTGATTTTGGTATTTTCGTCAACAAATTAAGCATTTGCATTCAGAACGTATGATTTGGTGAAGTGGAACTGACGAAGAAGACCACAGATGGCTACAGAAACTCATCAATGATAAGTACGGGTGGCGATAAAACATGTCGATTAAGATAGTTAAACGACTATGACGAAGCAAATTTAAATAAATGCTTCTGATGAAAATGGTACCATTGAAATCAGAATAGTGTTGGGGCTTATTGGAAATGTCATGAGATGCACTCTGGCTATAAATTATTTTTAACCGACTTCAAAACAGGAGGAGGTTCTCAGTTCTTCGGAATCTTTTTTTTACGGTTCCCCGATTACTCGAAGGCGGCTGGACCGATTTGGAAAATTCTTTTTTTGTTTGAAAGGGTATACATTCCAGGCGGTCCCATTGTCATCAGGTCAGGATCTGATGATGGGATCCTAGAGAAATTGAGGGAACTCTTCAATATAGGCGCACCTATAGCGATTTTGGTATTTTTTTATAGTAGCTTGTGCATTTCCTCTCGGAAAGCAACATTTGGTGAAGTGGAACTGATGACGAAGACCACAGATGGTAAGATGGCCACTGGAACAACTCAATAATAAGTATTTCACGGGTTGCGATTCCATTACTTTAAAATTATTGCTAAGCAATAGAAGCTCGCCACAATGCATATGGTGAAGTGGAGCTGTTGGTGAAGTACCAAGAGAACTCCTCAACAATTAACGTCCCTGCTTCGGGAAAAGCAATGTTTTGTAAAAGGTGATGAGCAGTTGTCATTAGGCTATTGTAACTCAGATAAATTACAAACAGACCCACTAAAAAGTGAACAATAAAAACAACCGACTTCCAAAACAAACACTACAAAGTGAAAAACAACTTTAATTTCGGAAGTCAGTGGCAAAAACCTAAAATACAGATCCAAAGACACTGACTTCCGAAAAAGTATTAGTACCGAGTTTTGAGTTAATATTACAGCGCGTTAAAATTTTTCCTTACTGCTCCTTACTGTTCTAACGGTCCTAGTGTTCCTTACTTGTTTTAAAAAACTAAGAGTGACTATTTATATTATTTCCTGAGGCAAATATTGCCATGTTTCAAGTGTATTAACCAAAGGAATAAGATTTTTCATATAATCTGTATCCCCTCTTTTCACCCCCACAGGGGTGGAATTTCGAAAAATCGTTTCGGATTTTTCCATAACTGAAATCAAAGATTTCTTATACCAATTTTTGAGTTAATCAAGCCACACAGTAAAATCCTCCTCTTAAAAATCTAATTACCCCTTCTCACCCCATCAGGGGTAGTTTTGAAAAACCAATTGTAAGAAACTTTATTGCTTATTTAGGCAAATATTCGTGCCAAGTTTCAAGTTTATTAACCAAATGAATAAGATTTTTCATCTAAACTATTTCCCCGGTTTTTACCTCCACAGGGGTGGAATTTAAAAAAATCGTTTAGGATATTTCCAAACCTTGACTCAAAGATTATTCATACCAATTTTCGAGTTAATCAAGCTACGCAGTAAAATTCTCCCCTGTAATATTAACAGCCCCTTTTCACCCCGTCCGGGGTAGATTTTTGAAAAACCTTGATACAGGTTATTCTTTATTTTTGGACTTAAGTATAAATACTAAGTATCGAGTTAATCGGACTGCGTGTTAAAATTCTTCCATACATTTTTTGACACCCCCCAATCCCCCTCGTGGGGGTAGTTTAGAAAAACCAAAAATTACAAAGTTCATAATTTATTATGATTAGTATTTGAGCCAAGTTTCAAGTTTATTAACTCAAGGAATAAGATTTTTCATACAAACGAAATACCCCCTTTTCACCCCCTTAAAGGTCGAATTTCCAAAAACCCCTTCTTAGTGCTCCCCTACATTATAAAAGGAAGCCGTGTGCAAAATTTCACGTTCCTAGTCCCAGTAGTTTCGGCTGTGCGTTGATATGTCAGTCAGTCAGTCAGTTTCTCCTTTTATATATATAGATAGATAATAGGGGGCAGGTGTTTACATGTCAAGTGCGGTATTAGAAGGTAGACCGTACGGCGGAGTTGGGATATTGTGGCGTAAAAGTAGGTATATAATTATAATGTTGTGAATCTAGTACAGTGTCAAAGTGATCGATTCACAGCTATAAAAATAACACTTGCGAATAAGGAGATACTGATCTTTTCTATATACATGCCTACTATTCGACTGATAATCTTTTTGAATTTACCAATTGCTTAGGGAAAATAGTATCAATTATTGAAAATTGTGGTATCGAATCTGTGTTTATGTTCGGGGATTTTAATGCACATCCTATTCAGTTATTTGGAGTAGAAATGCAAAATGTTTGTGAACACCAGAGCTGGGTATGTGCTGATATGAAGTCGCTGGGTGAGGGTTAGGACACGTACACTGATATGAAGTCGCTGGGTGAGGGTTCGGACACGTACACTGATATGAAGTCGCTGGGTGAGGGTTCGGACACGTACACTGATATGAAGTCGCTGGGTGAGGGTTCGGACACGTACACTGATATGAAGTCGCTGGGTGAGGGTTCGGCCACGTACACTGATATGAAGTCGCTGGGTGAGGGTTCGGACACGTACACTGATATGAGGTCGCTGGGTGAGGGTTCGGACACGGACACTGATATGGAATCGCTAGGTGAGGGTTCGGCCACGTACACTGATATGAAGTCGCTGGGTGAGGGTTCGGACACGTACACTGATATGAGGTCGCTGGGTGAGGGTTCGGACACGGACACTGATATGAAGTCGCTGGGTGAGGGTTCGGACACGTACACTGATATGAAGTCGCTGGGTGAGGGTTCGGCCACGTACACTGATATGAAGTCGCTGGGTGAGGGTTCGGACACGTACACTGATATGAGGTCGCTGGGTGAGGGTTCGGACACGGACACTGATATGGAATCGCTAGGTGAGGGTTCGGCCACGTACACTGATATGAAGTCGCTGGGTGAGGGTTCGGACACGTACACTGATATGAGGTCGCTGGGTGAGGGTTCGGACACGGACACTGATATGGAATCGCTAGGTGAGGGTTCGGCCACGTACACTGATATGAAGTCGCTGGGTGAGGGTTCGGCCACGTACACTGATATGAAGTCGCTGGGTGAGGGTTCGGACACGTACACTGATATGAAGTCGCTGGGTGAGGGTTCGGCCACGTACACTGATATGAAGTCGCTGGGTGAGGGTTCGGACACGTACACTGATATGAGGTCGCTGGGTGAGGGTTCGGACACGTACACTGATATGAGGTCGCTGGGTGAGGGTTCGGACACGTACACTGATATGAAGTCGCTGGGTGAGGGTTCGGACACGTACACTGATATGAGGTCGCTGGGTGAGGGTTCGGACACGGACACTGATATGGAATCGCTAGGTGAGGGTTCGGACACGGACACTGATATGAAATCGCTGGGTGAGGGTTCGGACACGGACACTTTTGTCAGTGATGCGCACGGCTGTAGAAGGTGGCTTGACCATTGCCTTGTAACAGAGGCGTCTTGGAGATCAATTTTCAATGTTAGCGTGAAACATGATATGTACTGGTCTGATCATCTACCAGTGGCGGTTGAATGTAATTTAGAATTGGTCATACCTTAAATTACTTTAAAAAATGAAAATAATAATAAAGTGGGGGATAATAGTGGGGGAACGGAATAAAAAATAAATTTAATTGTATGAACAAATCTGCAACAGTGACTTATGACTGATAGACTTTCCGAGTAAGTTAAGATCGTGGGTAGATAGAAATTGTAATGAAAACAGTCATAGGAAAGTCATTGAGTGAGTCATATAGAGATATTGTTAAGTCCATCACCGAGGCAGCGACTCTGAGTAGGGAATGCAGAGAGGTTCGAAAGGGCGGCTATATCCCTGGTTGGAACCAATATATTAGGGAATCTCATTGGGAGGCTCGTAATCATTTTGAGAGATGGCTGCTAAATGGAAAACCTGATTCAGGACCTATATGGAAGGCTATGACTGACAGTAGGAAAAACTTTAAGAAAAACCTTCGGTCACTTCAAAATAATCGCGAACAGGTAAAAATGGATGTGCTGGCAACCCATCGTGATAATAAGTCATTTAAGCAATTTTGGAAGCAGACGTAAAAACTTAATCCGAGGCCGAATCTCCCAGTGAGTGTGGAGGGCAAAGTAAAAGCGACGGACATTGTCAACATTTTCAAAGACCATTTTCAGACACACTAAGGTTTTTGGCGCAAGAGGCGATGCTCCATACTGCTGGTCCGTCATCAGATGAACCCGTTAGAGTAACATCAAAGCAGGTGTTACAGGTGTTACGGAACATGGTGAAAGGTAAGTCCCCTGGACATGACGGACTTAGTGTGGAGCATCTAAAGCAGGCTGGCCCTCATTTGTGTAGAGAGTTGGCGATGTTTTTCACTGTTTGTATCAGACATGCCTATTTGCCAGATGATATGTTAAGAGCAGTTGTGGTACCGATCGTGAAAAACAGAACAGGAGATATTAGTGACCAACAGAAGTATAGACCATTACGCTAGCTATCATAATGGCCAAGGTGCTTGACAGTGTGCTGAACGGTTATCTTGCTCAGTGTGTGACACTCGAAGATGCTCAATTTGGTTTTAGGGCGGGTCTCTCGACTGAGAGTACAATATTAGTTCTTAAGCACACCGTCAAGTATTATGCTGACCGTATCACGCCGGTTTACACGGCATTTGATCTGGTCAATTATGACAAACTGTGAGCCAAACTGAGAGAAAATAGGTTGCCGGGGGGTATAACGGGTATTCTCGAGTACTGGTACAGGCACCGACTAATTTTGTAAGATGGGGAGGTTGTCTGTCTAATTCATATAGATTAAAGTGTGGAGTTAAGCAGGGGGGACTGAGGTCTCCTACGTTATTTAATATAATATATGCAAGTGAGCTGGTTCGTGAGCTCAACACTCGTGTAGGTTGCTTCATAGATGGTCACATAGTCAACAACATTAGTTACGCCGATGACATTGTGTTGTTGAGCCCATCGATAACTGCCGTTTATTTGTGGATGGGAATTCTCCCGCTCTCGGCGGAGCGGGAGGGCGTGTCAGACTTTTACTGACTAAAACCCACCCGTGTTCCTTCTGTTGCCTGTGCTGGGGCCACGGTAACTCTTTCGACAACATCCCACATCCCGCAACCCTGGCTGGCATCGGCCCTAGCGGACCCCTTCAATGGTGCTGACATCTCTTTGAGGCGCGCGTGGAACCACAATCGATAACTGGCCTGCGTAAGCTATTAGGTGTGTGTGAGGCATATGCTAAAACACATGGATAACGTCAAACGTACAACGTCAAAAAAAGCGAGTTGCTGATGTTTCGGGCGGGGCAAATGAATCCTTCATATGTACCGCTCGTGACACTAGGCGCTAAGACAAGTCTCTTAGTTTGTGTACTTAGGACATGTTGTAAATGATAACCTGATTGATGACCTATACGTGGAACGAAAACGCGGGGGGCTCGCGATTCGCTGTAATATGCTGGCTGGCACGTTTTCCAGGTGTTCAAAATCAGTCAAAACGTTGTTTAGGGCCTACTGCCAATCTTTCTATACCTGCAGCCTGTGGGCCAGTTGCACGAAGTGGGCCGTGAGTACTCTGAGTTCAGTACTTATAACAATGCCTTCACGGTGTTGATGGGACTGCCTCGCTATTGCAGTGCGTCAGCGGTGTTTGCAGAATCTCAAGTGGATGGCTACTATGCCATAATTATAAAAAGAGCAGCATCGTTGATGCACAGAGTGAATGACAGTCCTAGTCCTGAGGGTTATTGCGCTACATATTGAGAGTCCTATCTGGAAGCACTGGATTCGTTTACATATAGGATAATTATTATAAGTAGTTTGTTTTTGTATGTATGTATTACTAACATAGTTCTTAAGTTTTAGTGTGTTACTAACACTATGGACAACTTAGTCTGAAATAACTATAGACATCTACACAAATAATTAAAATTGAAGTGTCCGTTTGTAATGTCAAAATAACAACTGTTTACTGAATGCATAAGAAAGTATATACGGTACTTATAACAAAAAAAAACAATTTTTAAAATTATTGTCGGTCTGCCAGTTTGTTCCGGCTAATCTCCGAAACGGCTGGACTGATTTTGACGGCAATTTCACTGGCAGATAACTAGCTGATGTTACGGCGGCTAACTTTTATTTTTGAAAAATAATTAGGGTTCCACGCAAAAAAATTAAAATCCATGAAATTATGAACAAAAAGTCGGATTTGAAAAATTCTTTTTGCATTTGGTAGCCCTATTCTCGCGGATAGTTCAGGCTATTTAACATCACGCTACGACCCTTAGCAGCCGAGCAAAGAGTAAAAAGTCACAAATAACACTAAGCGAAAACGAAGTAATAGCGCAGGCGGGCGATTCAACGCGACGGGTCGGGGACGACGGAGTTTTATTAAAAAGTGGCTGTTATTTTAGTATATTGTGTATCTTACGACAGCCACGCGAACGAAGTCGCGGGGCACAGCTAGTGTCACATAAAATTAAATGATAGCTAAAGTACCTAAGTAAGTACCTACCTTGCATTAGGATATTGCTGCCTGGAATCGTTGAGGCCCACTTGCACGTTCAAATAACTCGGAGTAACTCATGACTGACTGTCTCGTTCCTCATTGGTCTAAATGTTGCAAGCGCGACTGCTGAGCGTGAGGTACTGGGTTCGATCCCGAGGTTGGGTAGTGTTTTCGGTTTTTGAAAGTAGCCTGGATTTTAGATTTTTAGTTGATGGCAATAAACTCATCCCCATTACATGGGTTTTAAACATAACTGGCGAAATGTGTGTGTAGTATAACTAAATAGCTCTGCCAAATCGATCAGGGAAACAGGTGTAATATGGGAGGGTGTAATACATATTTAAATCCTTCAAATATCAACATTATAATTATATTAATTTCAGAATAACTAGTACAACTAAAAACGTCATAAAATGTTTGAAGCTGTAGTGCAAACTGAAATTTGTGTTAAATTGTGTTTGTGTTAAAAGTTATTTTTCCAAAACCACATTTGTTTACATTTGAAAACTAAATTGTGAATTGAAATTTTAAATCATATTGTATCAATCTTATTCTATCCATAAATCCAAATCCATGTCATGAATGGTATTGTATTAGGATATAAATAAACAAAATACGTTTTAAACAAATATAATATAAAACCAGACAATTACTTATTTTCTTTACATTACAAATACAGTACAAACATCAAGTGATTTGTTTCAATATTCCCTGTCGGATGAGTGTTTGACATTCTGAAGTTGGAAGGAAATGTCTGCTGTTCTTCTTCAACAAGATCACATCACCATCTTCCAACTCTAGCTTGCCGTAGTCAGCCATGCAAAGAACTTCAATGTACAAGGATTTTGGAGGCTTAAGGTTTTCTGTTAGGTCAATGCCGCTATAGCCTATTTCTTGACCTAAAGACCTCATGTATGAAGCTAAATTCATGGAATATTTTGAGAACCACTCATATTCATCATCTGATAGTAGTTCTCGTACATCTAGTGGTAATATAGCACCAAATTCCCATCTCAAGGTCTTGATTTTGGACATTCTGCTGTAGAGATATGCGAGGAGGCAGCGTTTGTTCCGTTCTAATGCTGAATGTCTTACTTGTACTGTTGTCCATAGGTTTTTATTTTCCATTGTTGCATTGCTGTAAAAGATTGTTTTAGAATATTTTTATTGTATGCGTGATGAGCAATTCTGTTCATTTCATAGGATCCCCATTTAAAACTTTCTATAATTCGTTAATTTACAATAATTATTTTGTAAATAATGTAGGAAAACTTTGCTAAAACAAGTTAACATTGTCAAAATATTGCGACTTACGCATCGTTCATATTCATCCTAAACAGCGAATGCATTTCCTCTAAAATTTGCCTTATTTTATTATCCTGAAAATAACAAATAGTTGTACTTACTATCTAAAAGTTTGTTTACAAACAAAATGATGTAGCAACAACATACTTACATTGAATGGGTCAATAGTAATAGGGTTTCTTTCTGCTTCCTTCAATAATTCTATTACTTTTTCAGCAAACATTACTTAAACAATACTTAGCAGTTATATTATTACAATAAATCAAGGTTTCCGCAAACTATAAAACTGGAATAATCTTGGAAACCAAAGGCGGAAACTTGAGATAGGCTGCTTTTCACCTTTAAATAGTGTAATATCTATGCTTATCACTTTTGAGTTTGACAAAAGTGACAGATCAAGCTCAACAACACACACGGAATATGATCTATTTTTGGATACACACCAAATGTACAGAAATAATATCGTGGGATGACAAGAAAAACTCACTAAGTACAGTTTATGGGAAAAATGACTTTTATTCACGAAGTTAATTATTTTTGCATAACCGTTCGCAAGAAAAAGTCACTAAGAACATACCTTTCCTATTTCTGACATTTAAAAAATGTAATTATCATCAACTACTGCTTTGAAAGAAATTACCGGCAGGTAAACTTCATTTTGTACTTAATGATTTTGTGCTAGCAACATGGTCCGGCCGGCAAGGGCCGGCAACTACTTTACGTCACTAATTGTGCGTCAAACAAAACGTCACTGTCACAATTTAATATCTGTTATTTTTTCATTTCGCGGTTTATGCGGCTAAATTAATGCGTTTTATGTTATTGTGTGAGAAATATGAGAAGAATGAATAATTCAAGAGGCAGATTTATGGTGGATTTATCATTAAATTCAGAAGTTCAAAAACGCCAGGAACTTAATAATGAACTTGTAAGTATTCAAATTTTAAAGTTTAGCGTGTTTTAGTCAATGTTATTGCATTCAAAGTACTTACTGTGTATTTTATTTTATCACTTTTAGAGCCGAGTATGTTATGAACAGACACAAAGACCTTTGTGTAACGATGATTTAATTGCAACAACTTCAAAAATAGTGGAAAAACCTAACGTGGTGCCAGCAACAGAAACAGAAGTAGGTTTATGGATCTTGTATACCTTTTGTTTGTTGTATGGTTTATTGCCTTCATTTTCATGATATCTAATAACATAGGTACTTATTTTCTTTCATTTTACAGCAGATAGAAAACAATGAAAATAATCAAACAGCGTTTCTAACTACTGATAATCAAAATAATAATTGTGAGCTGGTAAGTATTTATCTACATAATCAATAAAATTTAATTGAGTCACTTAAGAACATTGAACAACATAATATTGGTAAACAATTATTTTGTTACAGGAAATAGTTCAGCCTATGCAACTAGTCCCTTATGAACATAGTGATGAAGACTTTAGTGCAGATTCTGACATCACTTATTTGCCATCAGGTGATAAATCTGATATATCAGATTTTTCAGATTATGAGATTGCCCAAGATATTGAAAAAAAATTAACTAGATGTAGAAAAAGCGATCCACATTCATGGAAAGAAAATGTCACAAAGTTGCAGAGATCTCAGTGCTTGCCTTATAAAAATAATAAAAAACAGTGTTCGGCTAAAGCCCCCAAAGCTGTAGATTGTACAAATTGTACATATAAATGCAATAGTAACTTTTCAGAACAAGAAAGGAATGAAATTTGTAAAACTTATTGGGGTCTTGCTAATTATCAGCGACAGAAGGATTTCATTCTGAAATGTGTAAAGAGAAATGAGCCAAAGCGTCGTAAAGTAGCTGCTGATAGTGATAAAGCACGTTCTGTATCTAAATCTTACTATTTAGAAAATTCTAAGAATAGACACAGAGTTTGTGCAATTTTTTTTGAAAAAACTGTGCATTTCGAATGGGCCTATCAATACAGCTATTAAAGGTTGTAATACTTTTGGTGTCTATGATCGTACAGATAGGAGAGGATGCAAACCTCCTGGCAATAAAACTAGCGAAGATAGTATGGCTATGGTAAAAAGACACATTGAGAGCTTCCCTGTCATGGAATCCCACTATTCAAGAAAGTCTACAAAAAAATTATATCTGGATTCTACATTGTCTATTTCTAAAATGTTTGATTTGTATAAAAATGATTTCTGTACTAACAACAATATTGCTAATGCTGTCAGTGAAAAAACATACAGAAGGATATTTTGTAATAATTATAATTTTTCTTTCTTCAAGCCAAAAAAAGACCTTTGTGCCTTATGCTCTAAATATGAAAATGCATCTTCTGATGAAAAAAAAAACCTTGAAGCGGAATATTGTTTACATTTAATAAGAAAAGGTCAATGTAATGAAGCTAAGGCCCAAGACAAATTAAGATGTCAAGAGGATCCTTCATTTATTACTTGCACATTTGACTTACAGAGTGTGCTGCAAATACCATGCTCGAACGTTTCATTATTCTATTACTCACGAAAAATCTGTGTCTATAATTTAACAATTTACGTTGGAGATGGGAAAGAAGCTCACTGCTATACATGGAATGAACTTCATGGAAAACGTGGAAGTAGTGAGATAGGATCAATACTGTACAATTTTCTAAAAAACTTGCCCACTACAGTATCTGAAATGTCATTATTTTGTGATACCTGTGGAGGGCAGAATAGAAATCAGCAAGTAGCTGCCATGATGCTTTATGCTGTTCAAAATATTGAACATCTGATGAAGATAGAACTCAAGTTTCTGGAGTCTGGTCATACATACATGGAGTGTGACTCTATGCACTCAGCTATAGAAGCAGCCAAGAAACACAAAAGTGCCTTCTGCATGAACGATTGGGTTGAGATTTTTAAATCTGCTAGGAATAAAAGAGGTAAAAAAAAGAGCAATGATAAGTATAAAGTACATGTTCTAACTTACAAAGATTTTTATAACCTACAGGAATTGGCTGCATCTACAATTAAAAATCGAAATAAAGATAAAGAGGGTAATAAGGTATCTTGGCTAAAAATTAAATGCATTAAAGTTGAGAAAGAGTTTCCTGGTACTTTATTTTATAGGTATGATCATACAAGTGATTATAATGAGATCAATGTCAGTGCAGGAAGGGGGCGCCGACGTACACAGACTGTGGTGCTGAATCCAGCTTATCAAAATTTGCTCCCCTTGTCTGCAGCAAAAAAAGGAGACCTTGTAAAACTGTGCAATGCTGGTCAAATACCAGAAGAACTGATTCCATGGTACAAAAGTTTGCCATCATTAAGTGGTGGCTCAGATTGCGTGCCAGAACCCTCATTTGATGATAGTGATGAAAATTAAAATAATAAATGTATTTTTTTTAATACAATAGCTTTTATTATTTCATTAAATACCTATACATGGTTATACTCAAAGGCAGGTAAAACTCCTTAAGTACATTTTTATACATAACTAATAAAATATAACTTTTTTTAATAAAATTTATTCTAGGTTTTATAAGATATCCGTTATTATAATAGTCACCACAAATTCAAAGATCTTTAATTATAAACTGATTTTTAATAACAAAATAAGTTTAAAACCTCATTAACTCTAATTGATTACAAATGCAAATACTGAGTTTTACTTGTCATCCCACGATATACAATCGCTTTCAAATACCAATAGGTATTTCAAAATTTTTCAACTCATTTTGTTGATTATAAAAATCTACAAATATTTTAAGAAGAAAATTGCCTATTAAAACTCTGAATTAATTTTACATTCTACCTACAGAGTAATTCTACCAGCTGTAGATAGCTAAGTACTGATTTTTTTGGATGTTTGTTCAGTGAAGACGAAAAATTGATAAAAAACCAAAATTAGGTAATAGGATAGGTGAATGCAAATAAAGAAGGATGCATAAAACTATTTACAGGAAACGTCTTGATAAGGGAATTAAAAATAGAAGTGAGAAATATTTATCGCAGAGTTAACAAAACTATTCTTTGTACTGACTGGGTTAAACCCGTAGACAAATTTCTTTCTCGGTCTACGGGTAAAGCCTTAAAGGCTCCCACAGACTGGGGCGACTTGTCGTGCGACGCGACTCTACGATATTTTGTCCGTAGAACAATTTCTATGAAAACGCGCGCGACATTACACACAGGAGCGACCTGTCGCGCTGCGACACAGAAATATCGCGTCACGATATGCGATAACATTGCGATATTATCGCGCAGCGCGACACCGTGATATCACCCTAGCGACGCGACACAAGAGAGTATAAATGGCGGTGCAATTCTAGCTGAGCTCAGTAGGTATTAGACGATCTTCGTCACAGAATGAAGGCAGGTTTGTGCGTGTTTGCTAAGTGTGGGGTCCTAGCCTCCTAGGTTCGATTCCTCGGTCCTAACTTAACCTAACCCAACCCAACCTAACCAAGTACGTACTTAACTGAACTAGACCACGCGAGCACGAACGGCAAAACTAACTATCTTAAAATATTCTTCAGAACTATTCTTTTAACCGTAAAAAAAATCTGATGCAAATCTATCAGAATATCGAAGATAATGATGATTCTATGGTTTTAAAATTTTTCTCTGACAATAGGGTTATCATTATCACTCTCGAGAACACAAAAAATGCTATTAATAATTTATGTTGAGACAATTAATGAAAAAAAAAATTTATGTTGAGACAATTAATTTAAAGTAGCGAGCGTTCTACGCCGGATTCCGGCGCCCGGGTGCAGTACTTATCTATCTATATCTATACTATTTACAAAGAACTAGTGAGTTTGTGAATTTGTTTTTTATTTATACAGTTTTATGTTACAATACTATAAACAAACAAATATACGCGTGAAACAAAATAAAGGTAAATTTCCGGCATTTTGGGCATTTATTGCCCGATATATGCCCAATCGCAGGGCATACAAATATGGGGTAGTTTAACGTGATTTAATATACTTCTTCATATAAAATAGTACTTATTAAAGAAATAACAGAAGGAATATCAATGATGGAACACATGTTATTTTCAAATAATAACATTAAAAATAGATTAGTAAACATTGGTCCCGATTCTCTTGTACACCGAACTAAACTATCACTAAAATTCCTTACTTTTGACTATGAGAATCTTAAAGCTATTCTGCAAAAAAATATCACTAAATATAAAAATAATTTTACACAACTACCTAAATCGAATTTAACAATCGCGACTCCACGTGGTAAGTACTTGTTTACCCTACTCCGTGATTTCTTTTGAACCGGAGGCGCGCGGGGGGCAGCCTCGACATGTTTTATATGGAATTTTTCACTTTTTGTATAGAAAATATGAAAAATTATTACCTACATGTTGAAGTTTTAGGGGTTGATAAGTGTCATACAGGGGGCCAAATTTTTCGTTATTTTTGCGATAGGACACATTGTCGTTTTCGAGATAAAAGACAAGAAAAAAAAGATGCAGTACTGTTTTTGCACCTGAAGTCGAGGTGTTGGTGTGAATTTTAGTTCATGTCAACTAATTTTATTCCACACCTTTTTAATCGCGTTTAAAAATAGTCAGATTTAGTTAGAAAATCTAAATAAATTATTTAATAAATTCCAATTGTATGATAAGTTAGTTTATTTAAAGTTATTTGTGCGCTTCCCTCACTCTGCGCCCCTCACCCCGCACCTGTCACTTGGTATCTTTTACTTGGTGGTGTTTTTTACCGGCGCTGCGTAATTTGTAACATTTATATCATTAATATGGTTCTTGAAGACATATTTTAAATAAAATGCAATTTAATTCATAAAATCATATGTAGGTACTTAAAACAGCAGTCCTCTGGCGCTTCCGTAAGCGGCGGACGCGTTTGCCGGTGTGTGATCGCTGACTAATCGTTATGAGAAATGGCCTCTAAAACTGTGAAGTGTGTCAGTTGCAATGTGGTTATTAATGAGCTTCTGGCATTTTTGGCCAATGTTATGAACTATATGGACGAGGAAAGCATCCATCAGTTAGTGACATCGTCCTTCAGTGTTGACGATTTTACAAGAGCAAAATCGTTGCTGTTAGAATCGCTACCCAGTGCGAAGAAGATGCCTGCTCGTCGTAAGGGAGGAAAAAATACAATGTCGAGAGACTTGGATGACATCATCGGTACAAATGCCGAAGTGTTCCTGATATATGTGGCTAAGGATCTACATTTAGTGCCAAGTGTAGGATTTGATCACATTGATTGTACACGGCTCTTAAAAGACATTGCGAGACTACAACAGCAAGTTACTTCGCTGCAAGAAAAAACCGTTACAACTGAGATGTTCGAACTTCTGAAATTGGAGACAGTAAACATGAAGCATGCATCTATTGTAGAAAGTTCGGTTGCTCATAGCTATGTCAATAAAAGAAGAGGAGCATGTCTACAAGATAGTTATTATGAGCTAAGCAGTGGTCCTGTAGGTCTCCATTATGTACCTATAAAATCTACTCAAGTAGCAGCTGACGAAGTAAAGTGTCACTCGACTCCAACGCGCTCGTCGAATCGTGTTATCAACAGGGATAAGTCCGTCTCTTTTCAATGTGGGCAACGGGACGCAATAGAAAATCAAGAACGCGCTGAGGCACATACGTGTGTGAGTGAGAGGCATGGCGAAACCGGCTCGGATGTGGGAATCGACGAAAGCGTGAGCAGGACGGCACTACAAACGGAACCCGTGGAGGCGCCCACCGTGGTTTCGAAAGGTGTGAGCGGAAACATGTGCGAAACTAGTTCTAAAGGAAGTGGGGTTAGCGTGAGCAGAACGGCGCTTCAAACAGCAATTGGATCGTAACTTCAAAGCTAGCTAGTACTATTTAATTATGGACAATAATATAAATAAAAATAAGCATTTTAAGTCTACAACATTTAACTGTAAGGGTTTTAAAAGGTCAGTTGACGAAATCAGAAATATATGATCGATGTCTGAGGTGGTGTGTCTGCAGGAGACGTGGCTGTTCGATCATGATATTCCATTGTATGAAACAATAAGTTAGTATTGACTTTGACTATACGGGCAAGTCTGCTATGGACACATCCGTGGGCATACTGAGGAGGAGACCATATGGTGGAGTGGCCATTCTCTGGAGGAAGGGAACGTTCGATACCGTATCTATCATTGTATGTAGCAGCCCATGACTGGTTGCTCTCAAAGCCACAATGGGTCACCGTACAATTTTAGTATTCTCAGTCTACATGCCAGTTAAATCGCATGATATCTTACCAGTTTTCATTGAGGTACTGAGCGAAATTAGTGCAATTGAAGCAAGCTTCGATACTGCAACTGTGTTCTTGATGGGAGATTTCAATGCTCATCCTGATGAGTTGTTTTACATTGAATTAAACAATTTTTGTAAGGATAGGTATTGGGTTTGTGCGGATGTAGAAACACTGGACGCAGAGTCCAATTCGTATACGTATACGGATTCATACTACGGGACTAGGAGTTGTCTGGACCACTGCGTGGTCTGGGATATCAGCGTGGCAAACAATGGTGGGAGTAGGCATAATAGAAGACATGTTTTTGTCAGATCATTTGCCTGTGTATTTTGAATGTAACTTAGATATAGTAAGACCCAAGATTATGACTCATACTGTGCGGCCTGCTGCGGCAGTAATGTGGGGGGAACGAGACTAATCTCAGATAGAAAGATACCACGAGCTGTGTCATAATGGTTTACGAGATATTGATTTTCCTCGTGAATTCGTTGATTGTAGCCATGGGTCTTGCAGTGAAATTAGTCATAAAATTATCTTGGATAAGTTATACGACCAAATTGTACACGTGTTGAAAAACGCGGCTGTTCAAACCAAAGGGCAAACTCCAAACAATCCCAACAAAAGGAACAGAGTCTTGTGTGGTTGGAACAGGCACGTGAAGGAAGCTCATAACGAGTTCAGGCTTAGATTCAATGTATGGGTTGGTACAGCAGGTTTAATTTACGACCAAATGAGAATATCTCGTAAAGTGTATAAAGGGCGGCTTAACACGTTGACGGACACGCTGGTTATGACATTCAGTAGGAACGTGCGCAGAATGACGCGTCGGTTATACCCTTCGATATTTTTTTGTACTCTAGAAGCACAACTGCTTTAGCAGACGAATTTTCATACTGCTACCATACAGTTCATCATCAAGTGCCCCCAAATTAAATTATTCAAATTGCTAGGTGTCACATAACATGTCTTTTTACTGCTTCCAACGTACTACTACTTGGAACATTTGTGTGCGCACTCACACTGACGCAGCGTTCATAGCAGCGGCCATTGTATGAGAATTTGTTCAGTTGGCCGCGGAGTGCGCCGCGGAGTGCACACGTCGGGAACGTGATTTACACGCGGTTTCTGATCAACGTCTATGGTAAGTAGAATTGGTTTTTATGATTAACTAATAACACAATGTTAGTAATATTTAAATGAAAAGTACTTTAGAACATAATAATAGATATAAATACAAATATTTGCAATGAAAACTCCTTATAAATACTAGTAATGCTACTAATAATATTATAAACGCGAAAGTTTGTAAGTATGGATGGATGGATGTTTGTTACTCTTTCACGCAAAAACTCCTGAACGGATTTCAATGAAATTTGGCACACATATAGTCTATAACCCGGATTAACATATAGGATACTTTTTATCCCGATATACCTATGGTATCGAGACATACTCGGGTGAAACCGTGGGGCGCTGCTAGTAACTAGTATAAGGAGTTTTCATTGCAAATATTTCATATTATCCTTTAAATATTTGCATTTATAATATTTAGATTTATCCTAAAATATTGGTGTTAACAACTTCTACTTATACGTTCTACTTTTCAGATGTCTCGACAACGACCGAGTGGAGGTAAATCAAAAAATAACGATCCATTCGAACGAGAAAATGAACGCATTATGAAATTGTTCAATGAAACCTCATCAGGTGAGCTATCTTGTGGTTCAGAGGAAAATGAAATATCGAGCAATGAAGAACTTATACAAGGATCGGTAGCAAGTGAAAGCGAAGAGTCTGAACAGGATCCATATGATGATTGTGATGGCGAATATGGTTCAGACACTAATTACATACCCAATGAAGATGGCAGGTCATCAACAACTCACGTATCTGACTCTGAAGATGATAGTGATGGACAATTTAAACAGACAACTCAACGTATAAGAAGTGAACAAGTGCTTTCTGTTGAGTCTACAGCTATCTCAAATGATTTAGGTGAGCAAATTCACATTCCTACTTCGGTTGAGTCATCAGGTGATTTGTCAGCTATTTCGTCCCCAGCTGTCACGCGTATTGGGCAAGATTCTGATGCATATGTGCCTTCTGTTGAATCTCCCATTACCTTAAAAGATTTAGGTGTCCACGTCTGTGTTCCTGCTTCAGTCGAGTCTCCAGGTGATGTTATTCCAACTTCGCCCCCGCTTATCATAAGAAATGCACTAGATACACACCAGCCATAGTTAGACATACCTTCATATGATTCCGATACAACTCCACCAAGATCAGTTGAATCAATTACGATTTTACAGGATATTATTAGCTGGACGGACACTGAAAGTCCTGCATCGGCACAAATTAATATAAGGCAAAGGGCTGACGATCAGCAGCGACCTATGATGCCTCTACTTGCACAGAGCACTGATCATCAACGATCAACTACAACATCAGTTTCCGACGTATCTCGTAGTGATAATCAACGTTCTAGGTCATCTCCAATCGTAGAAGACGAATGGCAAACAACAACTGCTCCTATACCAGAATTTCAGTTTGATGACACCACTGTTGGACCACAATTTCCACTTGATGCAAATACAGCTTCAATTGAAGTATTTGGTCGTTTCTTTCCTCCGTCAGTGATTGAACAACTTGTAGAGCGGACCAATATCTACGGTGCTGCATTATGCCACGTCAACCGACCACATACTAGAGGCAGTCGCAAAAAGACCTTTAATCCAACTACAATAGAAGAAATGAAGCAGTTTCTTGGATTATGCATTTTGCAATCTCATATAGAAACACCCAATATTCGAAAACTTTTTACATTTACTGATCCGCTATATTACCATCCCATATTTACTTACGGTATGTCAGGGAGAAGGTTCGAACAATTATTGAGATGTTTGTGTGTTTATGAAGGGAATGCCAAAGGTATAAACAAAATCATAGGTTTCGCCAACCAAATGATTGCTATTTTTCAAGAATTATACAAACCGCAAAAGCAGCTTTCTCTTGATGAATCAATGCTCTTATTTCGCGGACGCCTGTCTTTCAGGCAGTATATCAAAACTAAAAAAGCAAAATATGGAGTAAAATTTTATATTCTGACAACAAGTGATGGTTACATTTTAAATTTTAAAATTTATCAGGGCAAGACTAATTCCAATGATGATATAGACATCGAAACTGCGTCGAAGTCGAAGACAGAAAAGGTAGTTATGAGTCTGATGCAGCCATATTTATTTAAGGGCCACGAGCTCTACATGGATAATTACTATAACAGCGTGCCCTTATCTGAGAAACTTTTAAGTTGTAGGACGCACACAACAGGTACTTTAAGAAAAGACAGGAAAGACAATCCCAAAAATGTCGTAAGTAAAGCACTTAAAAAAGATGAACACGTATGGATGAGGAAAGGGAAGGTGTATGTTTCGGCTTGGAAAGACAAACGAATTGTACCTATGATAACTACGCAATACCATCCTCAGCTAATTATAACGAGAAATCGATTTGGCAAGGTTTTGAAGAAGCCCAAAGAGGTAGCTGAGTATAACAAATATATGTCCGGAATTGATATATCTGACCAGATGTTATCCTATTATTCCACTCCAAAAAAGACTGTTCGATGGTACAAGAAGGTCTTTTTTCATATTTTTGACATGGCTATATGTAATGCCTATTACACGTACCGTAAACATTGCAACCAGAAAGAAACAATGTTGGAGTTCAGAGAACAAATTATAAGACATTATCTGGGGTTGGGAAATTTGAGCTGTGCTGACATTATTTCTTCTAAAAAAATGTCTAAGCCCAGGAAGTCTCTGCTTAGTTACCAAAGCAATCTTCCAGAAGGAACGGCTACGGTGTCAAACATTCACTGGCCCGAATTAATACCCATACCAAAAAACTACAAAAGAAATAAAGTTTTTTTGAAGTGCCGTCTTTGCACTAAGAATAAAATTAAAAAAGAAACTAGTTATCGGTGCAAGGGATGCCTCCGTAAACCACCTTTGTGTCCTGGATGTTTCGAGCAATGGCATTCCCAAGCAGAAAATATCGACTGAAATTGTATTTCTTAAGTACATACTTAATTGATTATTTAATATTTTTTGTATTAATTAGAAACCTTGTGCTGTGATTAAAAGTGCCATTTTATACTAAGTTTAAATATAAGAAAATATCACAAGATGTGATGATTGCGCTGTGATTAGTAGTTACCTAAGTAATAATATATGTGCTATGATTCACCAAAATTCGATAAAGATACAACAGATTTTAATTGCTATGTGTCGTTTAAAATGATTAAAACTAAAGGAAAGTTTATGTTGTGATTAAAAGGGTAATTTTTGTTATGTTGAAATAACGATTGTAATGTCGTTGTAATTTTTCCTACATTAAAATAAATAAAACCTTGTGTTTTTATTATCTACTGGTGCTCTTTTTATCATAATTATTTTGAAGCTTTGTAGAAGAAGGGGCTAAAAATATTAAAGGCTATAGTCGCAGTATGCTGTATTAGAATAAAATAACCGTTTACTACTGACTTAACGGCTGATGCCTTCGAAGGCTGTAGCCGGTGTATCCTATTAACAAAATTTTAAACTAAGTACCAGTGACAGAGTGGTTAGAACAGGTGAAGGCTGTAGCCGGTACGTCCAGTATACAGTTATAGATTTCGTACCTGTGACGTAACGTTTGGAGCAGGCGAAGGCTATAGCCGGCCCGTCCTATTTATAGAGTCAAAGACTACATACCTGTGACGTAACGTTTGGAGCAGGCGAAGGCTATAGCCGACCCGTCCTATTTATAGAGTCAAAGACTACATACCTGTGACGTAACGTTTGGAGCAGGCGAAGGCTATAGCCGGCCCGTCCTATTTATAGAGTCAAAGACTACATACCTGTGACGTAACGTTTGGAGCAGGCGAAGGCTATAGCCGGCCCGTCCTATTTATAGAGTCAAAGACTATATACCTGTGACGTAACGTTTGGAGCAGGCGAAGGCTATGGCCGGTGCTGTCTTATTTAAATACTTTGTCTTTTTTACCCGTGACGGTACGGCTAAAGCCTTTCATACAAAAATCTTGTGTCATGATAGGGTTACAAAATCAGCCAAAGTGTCCGCGAACGTGTTAAATGGTGTCAAAATAATCAGGACCAAATAAAGATGGATCGGATAGCAAAGCTGAGAGCGGAAAATAATTTTGGTAAATTTTAGAAGGCGACAAGTAAGACTAATACTAGGCCTGGCCTCCCAGTGAGTGTTGGCGGCAGGAGTGACCCGGCGGGGATCGCAAATATGTTTAAGGAACATTTTAGGGTGCGATCTCCGCTTGGTCCTTCTGCTGTGGTGCTCGAAACTGAGCCCCGCGACCAGAGGGAGGAGCCACTTCTAGGATTTACAGCTAGCCAGATTAATGAAGTAATAAGAGGAATGAGCAGAGGAAAATCCCCTGGGCACGATGGGCTCAGTATTGAACACCTGAAATTTGCGGGGAACCATTTGCCGAGAATCCTGTCTATGTTCTTTTCTATGTGTATAAGTCATTCATATTTACCAGCTGACTTTATGAAAACAACTGTAGTGCCCATAGTTAAGAACAGGACAGGAGACATCTCGGATATGGGTAACTATCGCCCGATCTCTCTCGCTACTGCCGCAGCTAAAGTGTTGGACAGTTTGCTTGATGCGTGTTTGCATGAATATCTAAATTTGCACGACGCTCAGTTCGGGTTTAGGGCTGGGCTATCGACTGAAAGCGCAATCTTGAGTGTCAAGCATACTATCCAATACTACACAGACCGCAGAACTCCGGTATATGCCTGTTTTCTAGACCTCGCCAGAGCCTTCGATCTCGTCTCCTACGATGTGCTTTGGAGAAAGATGGCAGACAGGGGTATTCCGGTGGAGATATTAAATATATTTCGATTCTGTTATACGAATCAGACGAACAATGTCAAATGGTCAAACAATGTCTCTGAGGCATATTGGATGGAGTGCGGAGTGAGGCAGGGGAGGTTATCGTCTCCGAAGCTATTCAACCTATATGTTGATGACCTCATAGTCGAGCTCAGCAGGACGCGGGTTGGATGATAGGCAGTATCTGTGTGAATAACGTCAGCTATGCTGATGACATGGTGCTGCTGGGCCCGACTGTGAGTGCTATTGGTGAGCTGTTGAAAATATGTCGAGACTATGCTGCATCGCATGGTCTTGTATATATTCCATATGCTGTGGATAACGGTGTGAGTTTCACATTTATATAATATCTTTGTTTGTATTATTTGCGCAGATATAATGTGTTACTGTTTGTTTGTCCCAAATAAATAAATATAATACCAAGAAATGTGAGTACATGGTATTTAGGGCCGTCGGGGATAAGTGTCCTGAATCTACCCCTCCAGTCACCCTAAATGGAGTGAATCTCAATCGGGTGTATCAATTTAAGTACCTGGGACACTTTCTTATCGACTACCTTAAGGACGATGCTGATATAGAAAGGGAGCGTAGGGCTTTGGCGATCCGCGGGAACATGCTGGCCGGTAGATTCGCCCGATGTTCAGATCAGGTCAAAGTTACTCTTTTCAAAGCGTACTGTCAGGGTCTGTACGTGGGCGGTCTATGGGTCAGATACACCAAAAGATCGCTAAATACCCTGCGTATCCAGTATAACAACATTTTCAGGATGTTGTTGGGACTTTCCCGTTTTTGTAATGCCTCCGAAATGTTCGCGCAGGCCCGGACAAGATGGCATTCATGCCGTCATTCGTATAAACGCTGCATCTTTGGTGAGGAGGGTGATGGGAAGTAACAACAGCATCCTGAAAAGTGTTGCTGAGGAAGTGCATGCACCTATACGGACGGAGGCATCTCGTGCGGGCGATGACTGAGATAGAAGATGGACACTCCGTGACTCCTGGTCGTCCTCACGGTATGCCTCTCCAGGTACATGCTGTACTAGTTGTGTGTGAGTCGTGTGTTGTTTTAGGATATATGTATGTATTAATATAATTTTAAGTGTGTTTACTAACAGAGGGACTTATGCTGTCTGAAAAATAAATTAAGTATTTGATTTGATTTGATTAAAACAACTAACCATAACAGTGTACGCATCCCTCGCCCCGCACCCTTCTCACGATGCAAGTATTTTTACACCGCCGCCCGCCGGGTAATTCGTAACATTTATGTTCGTAAACATGGTTTTGTAAAACATAAATTTAAATAGAATATGCAAATTCATAAAAATACACCTATAGAGAATTAACTATAACTAAACTCAACAAGTTAGGCCAGCTTCCAATCAATTTCGTAAATTAATTTTGGAACAAAAAATATATGCCCAGATAAATGCCCAAGGACAGAAATTTATGGACACTTATTAGGAATTTACCCAATTTGCCAAAAATGCCCAGGCATTTGCCCATCTCTAGACGCGACACAAAGGCACCATTCGTCGCGCGATACGTGGTGCAATTTATACTCTCCTGTGTTGTGTCGCTAAGGCGACGCATTATCGTGGCGATATCGCGGTGTCGTGCTGCACGATAATATCGCAATGTTATCGCATCACGTGACGCGATATTGCTGTGTCGCGGCGCGACAGGTCGCCCCTGTGTGTAGCGTCACGCGCGTTTTCATAGAAATTGTTTTACGGATATAATATTGCCGAATCGCGTCGCGCGACAAGTCGCCCCAGTCTGTGGAAGCCTTAAGCCAAACCAACAATATTTTTTCCTACTTTGGTACAAAATAAAAACCTACACCTCCTCCTACAATAATAAACGACGCACAAAACCGAGGTATTTAAACAAAGGCGCGGTACAGATGGCGTTCAGTTCGCTTTGCAACGGTCAGCGATACACACGTGTGTTTATCCGAACGCACTACGAAAACAAAACAGAGAGAGACGGTACTACGGGAGGCATCATCATTGTGACCAAGGGTGATTCGTGTGTCAATTTCAGAGTGAATGTGAATTGATCATTCATTGCGCATGCGATTTTATTTCGGAACGGTTGTTTACTACACGACATATTTTTTCGTATATCATGATTTCGCATATTTAGCGTTACAATAACATACGTGCATTCCAATCTTAAGTGTTATTAACTCAAGTGTGACAAAATAAAAGCAACAAAATGAGTGCAAATAAGAGGAATGATTTCGATACCAAGATCACGGAGGACGAGAACGTCGATTCTGGCTTTCTGTCGGGACCTTTGGACGTGTACCCCGGTGACGAGGAGTCGGACCATGAGCCCGAACCCGCGAGTGAGGATAAGAAAGTGTGTGTGAGTGCAGTGCCCCAGCCCTCCGGTAGCGAGTACGACAGTGGTATTCTATGCATATCGGAGCGCCTCTCGGATGTGCACCTCACTAAGACACAGACTCCACAGATCAACATACTATCGCCAGAACAGAAGAACATCCCACCTATTGTCATATTCTTCCAACAGGACGCAGATGGCGATACGTGAGTATATCAATTTGGCTTTTACAATAAGTGCAACCAACTCGAGTGTCATAGCCAGCGTTAGATCAAATGTCATAAATATCTATAAGAATGTAGAACAAGCTAATAAAAACCTATAAACTAGAACTGAAGTTGAATGTAACCTTTTAATTTGCAAATTATTATTGATTTCTTACTAAATTCTTATCAGTAGATACTTATTGCATGGTTTTAAGGAAGTATAAATTCATATTCAAGGTAATGGGTGTGTTTGTAATTGTAATAATTGAAGCCAAGTCTAAGAAAGCCTAAAACATGCTAATATAGCATGTTTCATGCTTTCTGACTTACTAAGAGTAGGGTAGGGAGCACTTGCCTTGGTTTAAATATTGGTCAGTTGATTGTCATGCTATAAGAGGTAAAAATAATAAATAAAGTATTGTGTTATACATAACTAGCGGCCCACCCCGGCTTTGCATGTGTGCATCACCTGTAAAGTCAGAATTCTATTTATGACACGTTGTGCCCAAGTCCTGAGCAGTAACCTAACAAAACATACTAGGCTTGCATGAATTCAAAATAGTATTTCATTAGTATTATTAAGTACTTTGTTTGTACATATTTACATAATATTTAGCCTATGTATATCTGGAATATTGTACTTTTCTGATGGTGAAAGAATTTTTCAAATAGGAGCTGTGGTTCCAGAGATTACCCTTCACATAAACACAAACTCACAAAACTTGCTCTCTCTGTTATTAGTATCGAGATATACAAACAAGGTTCAATGAGCTTGTCAAATAACAAATTACCCCCAGTTTCTGGATTCCTAATTATTAATGTTGGTTATTGTTGGTTGCACAATTTCTTGCACCTATCATAATTCATGTTAGCATGAGATTTCAATTTATCAAAGAAATGTAGATAGAGAAAGAAAGAAAATAATTATTGATAGGTGAGGCTCATAAAATGTTTCATAAACTTGCCTTATTCCATAATATTTGATGCCAAAGGACTTATTTTTGATGATTTGCAGAACTGCATTCTCAGATAATTCAATATTAGGCCAAAATGTTAATAAGTAGCTTGCTTACAAAATATGTTAATGCATAATGTAATAAAACTCCCATTTATCTGACATTACTTAAATACTAAATACTAATTTGATACTTGGTGTAAATCAAATATAATATGTCCATTAAAATCCCTTTAACAGAGCTGTGTGTTGTTCAACTAAATACTGATAAAACTGGGAATAACCCATTGTTTAGATTAAAATAGTTTGTGTTTATTAGGGCAGATAACATTACGCCAATCATTATACAGCCATTCTGCCTGTGAATGATTGGCTAACACAGCCTTATGCCGTCAGATTGTGTAAAATAAAACCCTTTACAGAAGTCTGGTTTTATCTCAATGTTCAGTATATACATATATGTATAATGTACAAATTCGAGCACATCATTTAAACAAGAAGTATTCATTATGCTAACAGTACATCACAGTGCATTGCTTGGGATCAATGTTGGTGACCTCTGGGCAAATCCCAAGGAGCGACCCTGTTCACAATGGCCATATTTAATAGCCTCGCACATTTAACATTAATTTTCCTTCCATTACAAATTCAAGTATGTTGTGATATACCGTTTTGTTAATTGTTTCATGACTTTACTAACTGTTAACAGACACTCCAATTTTATTATGTCATAACACCAGAGAGGTAACATAAAAACATAGTCAAGCTGTGCAAAACTGCTTTATAGTTTAGAAACCACCATCTTTTTTTTTAAATCTGTTAGAAGTGTTGAGATTAAGACTGATTGATGAGTGTTGATGATGTAAAAATACTTCTTATTGTGCCTTTGAGCTAATGTCTCCAGTACACAATCAATGAATCCATAGGTACTAGGTATTAGTAAGACATGAAATTCGCCCTAAAAATACCTATTCCAGCCAGTCTCTTACCAAATTAGTACATTATCAACAAGTGATCTATTCAATACAAATAAATAAAATTGAAGTGTATATTTGTAATGTCAAAATACCTACCTAGGTTTTAAATTTTTTGTCTGTCTTTCTGTTTGTTTGCTCTGGCTAATCTCCAAAACGCCTGGACCGATTTTGACGGGACTTTTACTGGCAGATAGCTGATGTTATAAGGAATAACTTAGGCTACTTTTGTTTAAGAAAAAAAATTGGGTTCTACACAAAAACAAAAAAACCCTTGAAATTGTGAACAAAATCCGATTCAAATAGAGAAGTATTGACGCGGGCGAAGCCGCGGGCCACAGCGATAAAAGTTCTCCAATATAGGCCAATATTACTTGATAAAATTTCCATTCATGAAGAAGAAGTAGTTAAAAACATGTCACCTAATTTATTCTAGTTTCGTATGAAATTAATTATAAACATGAGGTCATTGGTAGCAGGTTCCTTCGTGTTTATGATTCAATTTTGTTAATATCATGTACACATTGGTTGTTCCCTCTAGGAAGTTTACACTTCCTTCACTTATTACATCATTAGCATTCATAAACAGTTCCTACTACACGCGCGCAGATAAACAGAACTACGGCGCATGCGCCGTCTGTAAGCATAACATATTTGGCGCCTAACTGATTGTGATTACCTACATACGCGGTGATACGCGTTACCTGCATTTCACAGTAAGCTCATCGCTTTCTGGTAATCAAATGGAAATGGGAATAAAGATGACTCAGATGTTGAATAAAATCGGAAAGTCATTTAAAACAGGAAATATTTGCTGCGTAGTGTCACGTCTAGAGAGGTCTAGGATGCTGCGAGGCTTCTGGACAGGTTTGTTGTGTCATGCGCTAAGTTTACGCGGGCCCCACTCACGCACCGACCGGTCCGAGACCGTAAAGGTCGCAAGCCATCCCATCATACTCTATATTTAGAAAAATGTAACAATATAATTGATTTTACATGCAGCAGAAGCTCTCTAACCAGGCCATCCACTTGTTACAGACAATTACACATAGCATCAGTGCACGGCTGTGAAAAGTCAGTAGGAACACTAATAAGGGTGTGTCCAAACAAGGCGCTGTTGGACGTTCCTAACGATGATGGTCACACGCCTCTACACCTGGCTGTGATGAGCGGGAACGCCGTGGTCACCAGGATGCTGGTGCGAGCGGGACTTTCGCTCGGAGCGAGGGATAGGCATGGAGAGACACCCCTACACAAAGCCAGCTCAAAAGGACACGTTGAATGCCTACAAGCGTTACTCGCGCCTGTGCTAGAACAAGCACCTCGGAAGCTAGCCTCTGCCTCGGTACTGGATCAAAAGAACTATAAAGGTAAGTGCCAGTCTTAGATGAGCTACGCTGCTCCTTTGAGCAATGATCTCAGCGTCAGCAGTTTATAATCTTACACTGGAATTCCACTATCAAAGTTCCTTATTAAGTAGGTAAGTACCTTTTTTCCATTCGCACCATCTGGTGCTGTAGGCATAGGTATAGTTAAGAATGACGTCATCTGCTACTTATTAGGAGTGTTCTCAGGCTAGGAAGAAATGTTAGTGCTATTCCACATGGTGTCTAAAAATGGAATGGGATGTGTAGAATTTTGGTCGAGTTGGCCAAATTCTATCACGACGGGGTCACCAGTATAGAGGCATGAGGAACAGGGTGTAAAGTTCACTCATCCTCCATAGAATAGGGAGGATCTCCGACTAGACGGGTGTTGTGTCTGGTGGGCTACTGCCCGACGGTTGATGTCGGGATGTTGTATATATGTATATGCTAGTCGCGCGGTAAACTCTGATTGCGCGATGCAGGATTTTGCGTGACGTCAGTGTGACGCGTTCCATTGTGGCGATGTAGATATGCCGCCACAGATGGATGGACTGTGTTTTGGCAGGAATGTATCGTTATATGACCACTGAGATCACTGACATCACCCATTTCGATGTCCTCAGGCCTGACATTACCTATATGTTCAAGCCTTTCGTTTCAATGACTAGAAGAAAAAACTCAGAGCACGGTTACGATGATGCGAGGGTCTGTACCTTCAATTCAAACTAGGATAGAACTGCAAGCGATTTTGACTAAAAAGCATCATTACTTTGTATGCTTAGGATGAATAATTAAATATTAACAAACCTGTTCTATTACATGATTAAAGCCAACATAAATATGAGGTTATTATATGAATACATACGTATAAAACATTTAGGTTCGCAACAGTTCATCTGAATCACGGTCTCGGAGTAAAAACCCGCTCAACGGTTTTTCCAGGTACAGGCTGTATTTGTTCATAAAAATATAAGACTTGTATCCAAAGTAATATTTCAGATGTGATTTGCGTTTTCTGTCATCTTTTATGCTCTTTTTCGCTTAGCTTCTTTAATGACGTGTGTTGTTTTGGTTTACTATCTACAATCCGGGCCTATGTGTCCTTACTGCATTTTGCAACCAGAGAAATGTTTTGTTACTTACAATAAAATTCTAAAATTGTGCACTGCAATTGCGACAGCTTCCGTGTTCTCATTAGAGTTATTAAAGTTTATGTAAGTAATGTCATCCGTTATAACGTCTGTAAGGTGGTTAGCCTTCGTGTGCAACGGCATTGTCCTTGCAGTAACTACTACGTCTTGATCCGGACGCGAACCGGCACGACATCTCACGTGCCTTGCACTGCAGAAAAAATACGGAGCTTCTCTAGGATCTCTTGAATTAAGTCGTGCCTGGGATCAACTAGAACCTGTTTACTATGCTAAACAAAGGCGCCGTACATTGTTTACGTGTGAACGCACCGTGCCTACTTGAAGCTGCTAGTGACGTTCGTCAAGGTCTTGATGACGCTCATTGCCATCAAAGAACTCTTGCTCAGACAACCCGCCGAAAAGTGCTCCAGTTGGTTAAAATATTATGTCGTCTCGAATTCACAGTAAATAAAATTAGGAATTCCCTGGCTCTGTAAAAGATATTAGCTCTACACTCTTTAATGTCTCTGGTTTTCCCGAGCTGGCAAACAACGCATCTTATACCCAATGTAAAAGAATTTCGGTTCTACCTCTGTCGCGCATTTGCATATGAATTTATATGATATAGGTATTAACCTTGTGGAGACATACTATAGGTAAAGTTCTTATTATAACACCCGAGAAGTCACGCATTAATAGTTTTGGGGACCGCAGGGGACAACTTTTCTTGGTGGCCTAGAGAGATCGTCAAAGTCGGGTCTCAGATCGAGTCGGAGGCTGTCGGCGCTGGCTTGATGGGTATTCCCAACATTACGAGGAGCCGGTCGCGTAACAAACACGGCCGGCCGCTCACCAAGTGAAAGCAAACTTTTTGACCGTGTAACGCCTCCAAACAAGCGGTACGTATACACGGTTTGGGTTACCCCGAGCATTGTTCGAGCGATAATATTGAAAAGCCATTACAAGTACAAGCTAACTAGGCGGCGAGGCGAGATGGTTTTTCCTGACGCTGACGGGACAATTTCAATATCTTGTGAATGTCGTAGCGCCAAATATGTACGATTTTTGTATATTTATCGCCGTTTTATTTTTGTACGACAAAGAACGTCTCTTAAAACTAGTGTGTGGATGTTAAATAATAGCTTTACTCTTTTAAGACTCATTGTATTTGTAAATTATTCATAGAGCACAAAGCCTGTAGGTTAAGGAAGTAAAATTGAAAAGCTTATATGCAGCGCCAGCCATGCGCTGATGTCCAACCAAGGTGAGCATTTTGGCAAACCCCAGGAAAACCGCAAACGTCTGGCGTAGCTCGCATTGAAGTTCGGAACAATGGTGGATTTTATGATGATGATGGCCTGGGCAATACCCACGTGAAAGTGTGCCTCGTCGCGGTTACATACGGACGGAAATCCCAAGCGCATGTTACGTGGGGCTGCGCTGGCGCACTTTCTAATTATATCTCCACCAACTAAATCAACTCTTAAATTAAGCTTCTTATCTGTCTTTGACATCGAGCTGACGTATGGATCAGAACTATTGAACGAATGTATACATATTTGTATAACTGAGTGGTATGCGTAATAAGCGTCCTTTGCACCCGGTGACCGGTGACCGGTGACCGGACTTTTTGGGAATTTTGGAGAATCCGGTTTTTTGATGCCTCGGTAAACATGTTAGGTAGTTAATTTGAGTGCTGTATTTGTTCTAAGTTTCTTACGGTTGCATATTTACGCCCAAGGACAACAACTCTTTGGTTTTCCCATGGACGTAAATATCAGATTTAAATAATAGTGATATTATTAATCATAAGCATACTAGTATGGTATAGTGTGATTGCTACATACGTCAATGCAATCATTTTCTATGCAATTCAAGTTGTTCAATAATAGTATTCATTAGGAGTAAGAAAACATGTGTCGTATAGTTAATTGACAGCAATACTCTTAGATTATTCTTAGAACATTACTTTGATATCAAATTATTGTTATTTTCCCAGAATAATTAATAATGATACACAGTCTGTAGTGATTCACTACACATTAATTAAACTAATGTATCACTTTAATTTATTTTATATCCATGTTTGGAGGATCGTTATCTTCGTGAGAGCTCTTAAGCCATTGCTATCTGTCCGCATCCACTCGTACCGCTCTATCATCAAGCCTCGGGTTTTCCGCCGCTCAACCTGGTTTTTCAATGTCCTCAGGCGCACATTTATTATCATGAAAATGTCAACACCACTCGACGTATACGTTACACAAGTAATTGAGAACCGTTCTTGTAAACATTGTTCACACTTCAGCTGTTGTTCTCATTTGTGGATCTTTTTAGTTTTATTACTGGAAACATTTACTTTTTCTATCATCAATTTATCACTGAAACGTCTTCTTCTCATAACTGATCTCGGCACTCTTAGGAACATTGCAGGATGTATTAAGCTTTTTATCTGAAAGGAAATGTTTATTAGACTTCAACTGGCAAAATAAAACGGCCACAGTAATCTTTGCACCTATGATCGCATGACTAGAGGCCAGCGCGCCTTAATTTGAACAATTTGAAGCTCTACCCATAAGGAAGTGCTACATCCACAAATTATTTAGTTGGTAAGGAATTTTATTCCGTCAACGTTACATTCATAGGTCCAATCACGACCATGACGCGTGGACTCAACGAACACTAACGTTGGCTTTAAAAAGTCAAAGTGACGTCTGTTAGCTTGTGTATGCCCTGAGCATTGTCTCCTAATTAGCTCAGTGTGAACAAAGCTGGAAGTGCTTGTGTAAAATAACCCAAACAGACAAACAGCTGTGGCGCGCTGCACGGCAATTAATTATATTTACGTATATAGAAAATTTAAAGTTGAGAGTCTGCTGCTTGCGAGTTCTGTTTGCATGGCTATGGGTTTTTACACGAAAACCTGTTGAAACATCCGCGCGGCCGGGGTTCCGCATGACCTTTTTGGGAATGTTTCAGCCTCGTGAGAATTTAGTGTTGCGAATGATGCAGCTGCTATTTTTAGCGGATGCACAAAAGTGAGTGCAACAGGACATGTATTTTCCTATGACTACAATCTAAAAAAAAATCTACTAGGTGGTATTTAAAGTTCCTATAATTTATAATGGAATTTATAATAAGTTGCACACGATGACTTCTGCCAACACATCGGCAATACCCTGCGGATCGTTGCGGTTAGCGCCTAGTGCCAGGCACTCGGCAGCTGCGTTTATGTTTGGACTCTTAAATAAGGAAAAAGTGACGTTCCTCTATAAAAACTTACGTAACACACAGATTTTATTGCTTTGTAATACTTGCTATAATTTGAGAATTGACACCTGATAAAAATAATTGATGGAAAATACCAGGTCGTACATTAACTGGAATATAAAATATTCCATTCCTTGATCGATGCCAATGGCCAGCTAATCGTCATGGCCATTAAGGTTAGAATCTGTGCGATGTACGGAAATAGTGAAAATACAGTGGAGTCGCGCCATATTTGGCGAGGACAGTGGAGGCCCGCGCGTTGCCAGTCGCCGCGCCGCCGCGGCCGCCACATTGTTGGGAAAACCCCATCAGGTCGCCGCGCCTGCGCCTCTCGCCCCGCGCCCCGCGTGACGACATTCTTACACATGCCACTACAGAGAACACTGAGAACAGAGATACTATTTGTGTCGGTTGATCCGTCTCGCTGTCACGTCAGCTGTCGTGAACACTGCGTACCGCGACTTCAATGTTTTGATTACGTACAACTTTTTTTCAGTTCCCACGATTAGGTACTTGGAGAAGTAACCTATGACTGGTCAACAACGAAATGAGTCCAACCAAACGCACTTCGTCGATCGAGGTTGTTCCTTATTTACGCTGTGGATCTACCTATACTAGGTACATAACTCAATGATTTGGAAACTTCTACAATGAAGCTATCAACAATTTATTGTTTATATAGGTACTTCCACAATATGTTCTACTTTCGAGCCTCTGGTAGGCCTTTTGGACTTCCACAATGCTTAGTTTTGGCTTCCTACATCATTTAAATATACTTGGAAACATTTTACTGTGTGTAGACTATAACTAAGTACCTACTTAATTTGAATTTCTGAATCTCTACCTGTCTGTTGTTTATGAATACAGCGCAACGGTTGTATGTGTCAAGGTTGCTGGGATCCCCACAGCACCAACATTCTTGTATCCTTGACATTATAGATACCACCATGAATTCTCAATGACGTTTCCGCACAAAAAATTTCCTCCCACAAAAGTTTCCACAATATCTTCTTCATAATTGTCTGCATAATGTGCACAAATTGTCTATTACCATATGCAAATACGGGACTTTGTTGTTTACCATGCCATCATTTTATACTAACACGCGGGGAAATATCGTCATCATAAATTAACGAATTAATGCCAAAGTAGATAGAAAATGATGACCATGACCATGACTGGCCAGATCCGCGGTGAATTACGTATTATTGAAACAAAGTTTATAATCTGAACTTCATCATTCCGTGGTTTCCTCAGAGTTCGCACTTGCACTGATTGGAAGTCAGTACCTATTTATTTCATTCGAAAACCGTTCCTGACTGTGTCGTTTTCATATAAGCTAAAGCCCGATAGGTACTTGTATATTACGTGGTGTTCTTGCAAATTGGTACTTAATTTTTTTTTTTTTGTTCGGTACATGTTTCTAATTCTCGTCAATCAAGTTGGTGCTAGGCAGCGTAGAGACTCCTTGTGTTTGATTAGTTACGTTATGCACATATCACACCAAACTTGATATTAGCCTTCATCGTCCAATCGTCGCCGCTTTCAAAATCTTATGAACTGATTCGCTACTACAGGCCGAACATGTTTTCGAAATGGCCGATAAGATCGAATTGTCTCACGGTACCAGAAACGATTATATTAAGCTCACCTAAATTCTTGAGCTTTAAAAAGAGCTCAGCCATTTTAGCAAGCGATCTATTTTAGATTCGTTTTAAATAAATTTGGATCGGTTCCAGAGGCGCGCGCCGCCCGATCATCACGGACCATTTGTATAAACAATGTTCTCAGTTTTTACACATTGTACTCGCTGCGACCGTTTGCGTACAAATCTCATGAAAATATGAATTTATTGAATGAAGCGTTATAAAAGAAACTATAATAGACGGACTTTGTTCAGCTTCGTTGTGCTCTTAATCTGACTAAATACATTTGTTATTCACGGTTTCAGCCAGAATATGTTAAGGTGTGTCCAAACATTGAGCGGCAAGAACGCGGCAGCAACACGCGGCGTTCGCAGGACACATTTCTGCCGCGCTCTAGTTAGGACTAAACCGACGAATGTTTGCGCGGCAGTACTGCGCGGCACATCCGAGACACGCCGCGCACTTCAGTTGGCATCAGAACTAAAATGAAGGCGGTTGCGTGTGTCGTAGCTCTGCTTATTATTCGAAAATTGCGAAGAAGGAATAAGAAAAAACCTATTAAAATAAGAAAATGCTGGATGAAACCACTTTATCAGCGGAGGTTACAGAATTGTGAATCAATAAATTACGAAATTAATTACCGAACACCACAGTTTTTAAGATTGTCCTTGGAGGAGTTTGAACATTTACATAGCTTGGTTGAACCGCATATTAAAAAAGAAGATACGCACTGGCGTAAAGCAATCACAACAAAAGAGAGATTGCTATAACTTTGAGGTATTTGGCAACAGGAGACTCATATTCTAGCCTTCGATTGTCAAAACGTCAAATAAGAAAAAAGATGTTTCAGATATGTTAAAAACTTTTATATGATTTCAATAATATATTGCCAGCTGATATAAGCTCGTAGTACCGAATCTCTATTTACTATAAGGTCGAGCAGAAACTAACCTGATCCAGTGGTATTGGTTGTTTTTCCCTATTTCTTTCACGTCTGTATGAGCTTAGAAGACTTTTCATTTTAGATTTTAATTCCTTCTTAGGAAGATCTAAATTGTTGGCTATTTCATCCCATACGTCTTCACGTTTGTTTTTATTATGGTATTCTTTTTGTCGAGGATCCATAAACACATTAAAAGATCCATACATTTCAATCAAATGAATCGATGTTTTGCTGTCCATTTTTATACGCATCAGATATACGTCCAAATACAACTACTGACGAATGTTCACTGCAAATGTTTGTGCGCGGCAGGTTGACAGAAGCGTTCGCGCGCGGCAGTCGTCCAATCACAGCGCGGCAGGCCGCGCTCAAATGCCGCGCTATGTTTGGACACACCTTTACACTCGTATTCTCAGAAATTATTTACATTTATGAATTATTTTACCCGACTGCCCCAGAAGGAAGGTAAGGTTAGTATGCGAGTATAGTGTATGTACACGCACACACACATGCGAAAATAGTGTGTAGTGTGTGTGGCACGCTCTGTAGCTTAAACGGCTTGATGGATTTTTAACAGAAATGAGGTGCCGTTTAGATTAGTCTTAATTACGGGAGTGACCTAAGCTATATAGGTACTTAATATTTATTTATTGCATCTGGAAATAATGTGAAATACAATGTAACTTTTTTTTTGTCTTCGGTACCAAAATTCTTTAAATTAATGTTTGTTTTCCCTTTTCAGTTAAGCACTTATCTGTTTTTGCAGTCGCGTTTTTAGTTTTTTGTTTTTTTGTTTTTAATAATTTGCTTTATTAACATATTGTATCAAAATATTTTATTTCACATAAACCTAAATGGGCTCCTATAAAACGTTAGAAGCAAGATGCATGGTTCCAATAAATTGATCGTTTCCTTTTGACGCCGTGTATTTTCATACCTAAATCTGGTTACATATTATACATGACAAGTATGTCATGTATAATAATTATGGAACCAGTTAAAATGCGTGTAATTAAATCGATAGAATGATGTTATGACGTCATAATTTGTTAAAGGTTATCTAACTTTATTATCATCTCAGTACCTATTTTACTGAATGGTTCGAAACGAGAGCGTTCTTTATAATTTAACTCGGTTCAAAGAATCAGAAACAACAGATTGTTATTTTTCCCGCAGGAATTTGTCATTTTGGGAAAACCCATCTATGTTTGACGTTCTATACAACGTGTGTCTGGACGTACGACATTAAATGAAAACGAGGACAGTACTAGTCCGTCGAAACATTTTAAAACACGAAGATTAGTAGTTACTGGAAAATTAAAAAATTGCAGTTTTCAAACAAAATAAATAGCAGAATCAACTGCATATAAAGTAAACACGCTTTATCTACGAAAAGTCACTGACCAACGGTGCGGTGGGGGGTGCGGGGCGCGGCGGCGGCAATGTTTACCTATTATTACCGACTCAGATCTACATCATGTTGAAAAATAAGAAAATGAAAAATAATTTCCTGTGGCTAAAGTATTCATTGGATTTGATTGATTTTTTGTATACGGGCAAAGAACATGATTCTCTTTACGTGGTTTAAAGGAATGTCAATCGTCCTGTTCCACCTTGGTACTGGTGTTCTTGGAAGGATTTTCTGTTGGATAGTTTTGTAAGTACTCGTACTCACCCACTTGTGGTACACGGCGCAGGTGACGCTCTGCTTCGCTTGTCGACAGTTGAGTACGCAGGCATTAGTCGCTGAATATTATCGTGCAACAAATTCGCCGCAATTATTTACTTAGATTATAATTTGTTGATCGATCGATTAATCGGAAATCAACATGTTTTGTAGGTACTAAACTAATTATCTACGTCACTACGTAGTCCGTACGCACGAAGATGACCGTATTGACTATTTTGACTTGTCTCGTCCTTCGCGCAGTGTGCAAACTGAATGTACTCAGTCCCTCACTCACAGGATTCTAACGTTCATTTGCTGAACACTCGTATCCTTGAAATATTAGTGAATCCTGGTTACTTATTGATAGTGGAATATACTTGCAGGAACCAGTCATAAATTATTTGTCTTATTAGAATAGAATTGAATACTCTTTATTATGTACATCATAAATATTACAGATATAAAGTAGAAATTACATTATGATTAACATGTATTGTTGTTTGTTACAGGCCAAGCGTGTGTGCACCTGGCAGCGTCGGCAGGCCACCTGGAGGCGCTGCATGCCCTGGTGTACTACGGCGCGAATATCAATTTAGCGGTACGTCCACTTATACAACAAGTCTTGACAAACTTGCATAATTATTATTTAAGACATCCTTCTGAAAAACAGTTCTGACTTCCTCAAGTTTTCGTTTTGGTCTTCCAAATACCCAAGGAGGTAAGGTACAAACAGAAGGAAAAGTTAGCTGTGATTCCATGCTGCTACTACGAACAGCTAAACTCTAACCGCAAAATGAATCAATACGAACTCGGGCTGGCCCGAACACAGCTTGTTAGGGGACACGGTATTCCGGAACGAAAATAACTCGATCATGGGGCAATCCGTTTTAGTATATTCGCGGTTATGATTCGTATTCATAGTGACGGGAAAAATGTGATTAAAAATAATGAAGGTGGAATATGCGAATGAGTCGGCTAAAACACTCATCTAGGTAGCTGAAGTACTGGGAACGACAGAAATAGATGACAGAAATAATAGATATGAATCAGCTTTCGTGCAGATTCAATGGAAGGCGTCCCATTTATCTCGAATCAAGGATATTTGGCAACATTTGCGTTGTTTTATTGTCTTGAGTCTCCTGAATCAGCTACAGATGTTTAACAACTGTCTGAACAATGTTTATAGAACAATCGTTTTTCAGATTCGGAGTTAGCAATTCGGTTATGTAAACTAAACATACCACTTGACTCAAGTGTTCGCACATCGAAACCACAAATCTATTTACCTACATTATCACGACAGCATCGCTGGCCTAGTTGCAAAAAAAACTAGCAGACACTCCCCTACACGGCCAACAGTCAATTTGAGCCGAAGCGAGCAAACTTCTCCTAGTGCATGTCTCCTCAGCGAGCGGCGGAAAACCCATTGCCGTGCAATTCGTGTTAAACAGCTGATAGTGCCATATCTCTTGCGTCGGGGGTTTTTTTTGTGTTTGTGCAACCATTTGTGATCAGCAAACAATGAGCGACTGTTAGGCATTGTTGTCCAAACGTATTGTCGCCCGCTGACTGTGAGCGCGCGTTACGCAGTCTATCGCTTGTCCATATACCTATATATAACTTTTGGTTCACACCGGACGTCGAACCGACTATACGCTATTACGTAGTGCGTTGTCACACTGGGGCTGACAGTGAGCATGACGATGTCACACTGGGGCTGACAGTGAGCATGACGTTGTCACACTGGGGCTGACAGTGAGCATGACGATGCCTTAGTTAACATTACTTACTACAATGGATTAGTTGAGCGTGTGTAGACTTGCCGCCGGTGCAGGATTTATCCTGTACCGATAATGGGTCAATGCGACATCCTTGTTTTTATCGAATGCCTGAAATAAATTGTAAACATTGCAATTAATTAAAAATAACAGCTTGTAAATATCTCGACACCAAACGGGTGGTCAGCGGGTGTGGGTGTTACTACAGGTACACCTCTGCCTAACCTTTCGGGGAAACAAGGCGTGATGTTATGTCAATATCTCTTCCCTCTTCACGTCCCGTCATATATTATATATATATATATATAGTATAGCATTACTGATGTATTTTCTCTTTGTGAACAGGAAAACCTAGCGGGTTGGACAGCTCTGCACATCGCCGCCCAGCGCGGTGACAGTCGTCTCGTACAGTACCTGCGCGAGAGATGCGCGGGAGTGACGACGAACGCGCGTGACTACGCCAACAGAACGCCGCGCCGGCTCGCCAAGAAGACCGCAGCAGCTCGCGCGTTCGCCACAATGGCCGACGACAGCGATACAGACTCCGACTCGGACGATGATGTGAGTAGACCTTATACTTATACTTTTTTTGATAGATAGTAATCTTGGGGAAACCCACAAGTATACCCATTTTCATTTAAATCTAATAGATTATCTTTATTTACTAGATAGTTAATACTTTATGTAGATTGCTATTCAATTCAAATAATTTATTTCATTCACACCATCCATAAAGCATCCATTTCCATTGTAGATCATATACATAGTTATAATTACATTAATTGGAGTAAAATTTGAAATTATATAACAATAAATATCTACATGTATATAAAAATATAAATAATAATAATCAATCAAATAATATAAATAAAAATGTAAAAAGTCAAAAATTAAAAATTTTATTAAATATTAAATTAAAATCATTAAAAAAAATAATTATAATCATAAAAATAAAATAGCTATACAAGGTGGAACAGGACGATTGACATTCCCTTAAACTACGTAAAGAGAATCATGTTCTTTACCCATATATAAAAAATAAATCAAATCAATGAATACTTTAGCCACAGGAAATTATTTTTCAACATGATGTAGATCTGAGTCCGTAATAATAATAGGTAAACATTGTAAGGTCAAGAACCTGTGCAAAACATATGATTTTATTCTCTGCGTTTGTAATGTTCTCTGACTAAAGTGCCTGCGCCTACCTACCTGCGTCCCGCACCGCCGCCACGCACCGCACCGCACCGTTGGAAAGTGATTTTTCGTAGATAAGGCGTGTTTACTTTTTAAGGCTCACATACTGGGGCGACTTGTCGCGCGACACGATTCTGCGATATTATATCCGTAGAACAATTTCTATGAAAACGCGCGCCACGCTTCACACAGGAGCGACCTGACCTGTCGCGCCGCGACACGGATATATCGCGTCACGTGATGCGATAATATTGCGATATTATCGCGTAGCGCGCGCGACGCGACACAAGAGAGTATAAATGGCGGTACAATCCTAGCTGAGCTCAGGCCGCCCGCTATACCCCGTCGCGTATAAGTCGCATCCGCCGACCTAGGCACTCACTGACCGTCCCGGATGACGCTATTACTCTCCTCCAGGAGAGTAATCCCGCCACTAGCACGATCCGGAAACTCAAATCGAGACCGCCGTGCTTCCGCCCTCGCCGCCGAGGGCCACCGCGACGTCCCCGTCCATCCCCACCCCGACCCTTGCTCGAGCCAGCCCGCGCAGCTGAGCCCGTAGATTTAAACTCGCTCCCAATTAATCCAATCCAGCATGTCCCCTTGCTGTCCTCTCCCAGCGACGCCCTAAGCCGAGGTCCGTACCCCACAGGGGGTGCCCTTAGCGAGTAATCGCTTAGTTTAGTTTTTATGCCTGGCTGGAGGCCTTAATTTATTGAGGCATTCACAGGAAAGCCCGGTTAAGCAGTCGACAACCTCCTATAGGTTGAACTGCGAGATGCCATTCCCCAAAAACAAACAGAAAAAAAACAAAAACAGCTGAGCTCAGTATTAGACGATCTTCATCACAGAACGAAAGCAGGTCTGTACGTGTTTGCTGAGCGACCCGTCCTAGGTTCGATTCCCCGGTCGTAACCTAACCTAACTAGGGCATGCAATGATCCGCGGATTTTTACTATCTGCATAATCCGGATAACGGATAATACATAACATCACGCCTGTAATCCCCAAAGGGTTAGGCAGAAGTGTAGGTAGGTATCTATAGTACACCCGCATATTCCCAGTGATGCATATTATACATAGAGTTATAAAAAACAGTACTTACAATATTCTTATTTATATCTATGGTATTATATACATACTGAGCATAATTTTACTAAAGAAGAATTCACGGAGATACGGAATTAATACGATAAGTAAATTAAAAGTAAGTACTGTAGCGATCTGCCGGGATACCACGGCAGATCACTACGTGTGTAGTGTGTATGGGAGTGTACAACTACGATAAAGGCACCGGAGCACTATGATATTATTTTGTTGGCTTATAGAAAGCTTGTTACAATATTAACGTAATACTAGCACTGACTCTCAATACAAAACCAATTTTCCTAACCTGTCATTTTCAAACTATTCTATTTAAATGAAACCAGTGTTCCAGTGTTTGTCTTATCAGCCAGTCTAACAACTCGCGAAGGTTTCATGCTGAAGGCAGGCCCGATTAAAGCCTCTACAGTACCTAGGTTAGTTGTTTCCACTTAAACAAATATCAACTTTACGAGCGTGTAAATTAAGATGATTTCAAAATGATAAGTAGGTACCTACCATATATATTATAAGTTATATTTCTATGGTACCTACCTACCAACCTCCTCATAAAACGACCATTTACTTGTAGAAATTAAAGTTATTTTTCACATATATGTATATTGTGAAACTAAGAAGTCAGTAAAAAATAAAACTTAAGTACCTAATTATTATACATAAGTAATTAAAACATATGGATTTGTAAATAAATACTGCTTAAAAGCACGTCGAAATTCGCCAGTTTCGTCGTTCGTTCGGTTAATCGAACCTAGGACCCCACGCTCAGCAAACACGCACAGACCTGTCTTCGTTCTGTGACGAAGATCGTCTAATACTGAGCTCAGCTAGGATTGCATCGCTACTTATACTCTCGTGTCGCGGCGATATCGCGCTAGTGTGAAAGGTGTTGCGTGGCGATAATATCGCAATATCGCCACGCGACAGGTCGCGCGACAAGTCGCGCCAGTGTGTCAGAGCCTTTATGCAGTTGATTCTGCTATTTATTTTGTTTGAAAACTGCAATTTTTTAAATTTTCCCTTAATCTTCGTGTTTTAAAATGTTTCGATGGATTAGTACTGCGCTCGTTTTCATTTCATGTCGTTCATCCAGATACACGTTGCATAAACCTTGTGATACACATTCCTACTTTTCATTCTTTAGTCATTGTTTAACATTGTTCATGAAAACAATTTGGTTCTAATCAGTCACGAGAATATGGGTAATAAAACAATATTTTTTATTTTCGTCCGGCGCAAATTGTCAATAACAAAGCTAGCTGGTAGCCAGAGGGTGCCAATAAGTAATACGCAGTTCCCATATTAGTTACCGCAATGTTGAGAATAAATAGGCTAACATTTGCTTATAATGCCATTCCAATTGTACCCACACCCACATCTCGCCAGTTATGTCCAAGTCCCATGTAATAGGGGGCAAGCCTATTGCCATCTACCGGGCACAAATCCAGTCTCCGGGCTGCTACTGAGAAATCCCAGATATATAAACTCAATAACCCTTTAGCCGACCTGGGAATCGAACCCAGGACCTCATGCTCAGCAGTAGCGCTTGCGACCACTAGACCAACGAGGCAGGCTGGCGAAATGTGAGTGTACTATAGGTACACCTCTGCCCAACCCTTCGGAGAAATCAAGGCATGATGTTATGTTCCAATTATTGGCAGATTTCTTCCTATAACCTTACAATTTAATTGAGCAGGTTGTAAAACATAATTTGAAACTGTACATTAATCTACAGGAATAAGTTGTGTGTATCACGAGCTATGTGGTGCGTTATCGTCGTCCGGGCGGCGGCGGTGTCCTGTTAGCTACTCGTATATTAATGTATGGCTATCCTCCACAGATGTATGACAGCGACAGTGAGAGCACGATGTACGAGGCGCTGACGAGGCTGCAGAGCGCGAGCAACAGCACGCTGACGGGGTGTTGCTAAGGACCCGGGTGACAGCGACACGCGCACACGCAGCCCGCACGTGACACGTGACAGCTAGCGCCTGGCAGCCTGTAACTGCGCCAGCTGACCCCACAAACATCATACCTTCCTATCTGGACAGCACTCGACCAGCGCTTAGTTACAATTCTCCGTCACGACTCGACAATGTTCACTTGTCATACTTCTATGACAACATCTTGCATGTTGTCAAATTGTAGTAAAGTTTTCAACAAATAGATCTGAACATTATGTCCTTGCTATCGATACAGCAGCTTAGACTATTCGAAACTAAACTTGAGAACAAAATATTGGTTGCTATTTAAATTATACAGGGTGGTTGGTAGAAGGAGCGACACAATCTCTTAGGGATAAGGAGCGACCTATCCTAGTTTGCACGCATACTTTAACTTTAGGCAATTGAGATATTTTTTTGATGTGTAACATCTTTCCTCTCGCTTTCTTGCAATCTGTGGGAGTGATTTCGTGAAAAGGGATGGAAGTGTGTAACAGGAAGCCGGGGAGGCGCGCGCTATTTGATTTGATCAATGAGCGCGCGCGGTGTTAGGGTTGGCCGTCAGATGGTACCAACCTATTTTCCGAGAGGTTGGTACTGTCAGATGTAGTTTTTATTCAAATTAATAAATAATGACGAAGAAAAGAGACTTGGACATATTTTAAAATGGTTTTAAGTAATATTATTGTTTTATTTTATTGATAGTTTACTTCGTAGAAACCATACCTTTGTAGAAAAAATTATTTTAAAATGTATATTTATAATTTTGATATCTAAGTTAAATTACATGAAAGTCATATAACGAATAGGAAATATTGTACAGATTACGAATCGGTTACAGTTTTATATGGGTTTCGTAGTCAAATAGCGAGAAATCGGAGTTTAAACGCAAGTAGTCAGGAAGGGGGCGGGGCCTCGCCAAGGCCGTCGCCAGACTTGCCAATTTTTACGATTTACACATGCCAGTTGAAGGGGATACAAAACATTTTAAATTCATTTTAGAAACTAAAAATGAAACTTGTGCTAGCAATCCCGCCCCCCATTCCCCCCAAAAATTATGTCTGCCCTTCTACCAATCACCCTGTATATTACCATTAAAATCGAAACCATAGGAAACCTATGTTACTGTGAATCTGTCCTTAATTGTAACCATGCAATTAAATGCTACAGGTTTTTCCGAGCGTAACTGTAAAAACAACAATTGTTATACTTCCGTAGCAGTAGCTACTCAAGTTACTCAAGACAATCTCCCCAGTAGGGCTTGAGTAACTTGACAACGTCTTGGACAAATCATTCAAGTTTTATTTTGGACGGTCTATTAGCTCAGTTTCGCGAGGATTTAGTCTTCACTCTCATTTGTAAATATAACTGAGGGGAGGAGAAGATATGTTGCCGAAACGGGAACTACGGTCCGCGGTACACAATGGTGGGAATGTTCCGAGAAATATTGTATGAAGTCGTAATTATACGGATTTGCCCTCTATTTGTTTGACGGGAAAAATGTATGTTAAATGTAAAGTGATTGGGAATTTTAGACTTCAACACAAAACGGAATAACCCAACACTGTGTACAGTGAATGCCAAAATAGTTTTAAGTTATTTGTAAGACTCATGTACAGTCGTGGAAAGAGTGTTAAATTTAGAAAATTATTTAAATAGTCGTAACCTGTAAAAATCTGTTATTTTGTATATTTATTAGAGTCAAATAAATGTTTACAATTTAATTTTGGTATTTTATTGTTATGTACTTAATGTTCTTTCCGCGACTGAACAGGTAACTGCTATATTGATAAAACTTTGCCGCACAACTTTAATAAATGAGGAAATGGTGTTTTTTTATGAATATTGCAGCTCTAGTTAATTAAGTGAAGCTGAAGAATTCAGCTCGTCTTAAGGTGTTCGATCAGGCTTAGATATGTCCTTTGAGCCAAAAACAACTATTTCTAATTTCGAGCTAGCTGGTTTTAAATGTCTTCCGTTGGATAATCTTCTATTTTTACAAGGTTAATGAGTAGCGGACCTGTGGTGCTATTCTGTAAAGATCCCACCGTGAAAATTGAGGTGAAGTGAGCGTGATGTGAACTGTCATCCCACCTTACTCTACAGGGATTGAGCTCACTTCACCTAAGTGCTCACGGTGTGGTTTACAGAATAGATCGGCTGTCAACAAGAACAGCTTTGATGGATAACATTCAGAAAAAATCTTAATATAAACAATGCTGTTTACATAAGAGGCAAGGTAGCGCGAAGAATATATTATAACGTGTTCATAAACTTTGTAATAATATAACAGTTTGGACAACATGGCCGTCGCAACGATGACGATAATATAATGATTACGTTCAAAATAATGCTTATATTGAATGTAAGACAATTATGAAACATTCATGTTTACGTCTTGCCCTAACTTTCTTGTGAAAGTAGGTGTTAAGTCTATTAGGTACCTCTGCTTCGGGATTTATGACCGGCCATATTACAATCAACATACTTGGCCTTATCAGAGCCACAATTATATATTTTATTTTTAATTACACTGTAATCAAGTGGCACTCAATCTGGCGCGCGGCTGTAAAGCCGAGATATTCTGTGCGGTCTGCAATACTATAATTTATCAAAATGACACGTGATTGCAGAGACTGAGTATCGCGGTTGTATTGTGGTGTAGGTATCTGCCGAACACTTTCCATGGAATTTGAGGCAAAATCTTATCTAGTTATGCATGTTCGAAGTGATGGCGCCACGAGGCTTGATCGTCAAATAAGCAACACATGCCAAATAGGGATAGCGTATAATATGTATAACATGTGTGTAGGTGGAGAGCTGCCGTGTGGCGCTCTAGTTCCCGTGACGAGCACACGTTATACTTTACGCAACTCGGCTGCTGAATGTCTGACTGTTCCGTCGGTAACGACCGCTTTTTAACCGACTTCCAAAAAGGGGGAGGTTCTATATTCGACTGTATGTATTTTTTTATTTCATGTATTTTCACCGATGTCTCCGTCAATTGTGGACCGATTTTGAAAATTCTTTTTTTGTTTGAAAGGGTATGCTCTCGAGGTGGTTCCATTGTCGCTAAGTCAGAATCTGACGAGGGATCCCATGAAAATCGAAAGAAATCCTCAAATTTTATATCGATTTGGGTATTTTTATAGTAACTCGAGCATTTTCTCTCGGAAAGCAGTTGACATTAGGCTATTGTAACTTATATAAATAACAAACTGACCCACTAGCATAAGCATAATCATGTTCCCACTGCTGGGACACAGGCAGTGGGCACCCCCTCCTCTCGGTGAGAGGGAGTGGGCCGTAATCCACCACGCGGGCCCAGTGCGGGTTGGCAGATGTCTCATGTCTTCGAGTTTTTGGTTCTAGGACATGCCAGTTTCCTCACGATGTTTTCCTTCACCGTTTTGAGAGCAGTGGTGATGAAATATTTTACACAAAGTAAAGCGCCGGTCTGGGTTCGAACCTACGACCTACTCGTATAACGCGGTCGTTGCCACTGGGCCACCACGGCTGCAACTGACCCAATAAAAAGTGAAAAATAAAAACAATTTTTCAAAAACAAAAATAACCGACTTCCAAAAAAAACACTACAAAGTGAAAAATAACTAGTTTCGAAAGTCGTTGGCAAAAACTAAAATATTCAGATACAAAGACACCGACTTCCGAAATTAAAGTTATTTTTCACTTTGTACCGTTTTTTTTGGAAGCCGGTTGTTTTTGTTTTAGAAAATATTTTTTTATAGTTTTCGTTAATTATATGAGACTTCGTTTTAAAAATGTTTATGTATATTAACTATCGTAGTGAACTCGACAGTGCGCACTCTGAACTCGGGCTATCAGCTCTTACACTTCGCTATAATAAGTAGTCTAGAAGCTGCCCAACGATTCTCCCAAAGTAGAAACGACGCTGTGATACGCTTTTATTACATTTTGAACTTTTATTTTATCACTAAGTGCGAGGTAACAAAAGGTCGCGTCAGACATTCACTATCTGAAACTTGCTCTACTATAATTTATTAGAAAATAAGTATTGTAGGTATGTATTGGATATCCTTCATGTTATATAAATCTAATGGTTAACCTCTCGTCTGTCGGAACGTAGATCTTCGCACCAAATTGTGTACCCGTTGTCTGTTGGAATTTAGATCTGCGCTAGATCATCGCCAGTTGAAAATGAGCGCACGCGCGGTCTTTTTCCGACAGACGGCGCCTTTTTTACGCTGCGCGCCCCGACAGACGAGAGGTTAAATTAGCGTAGCATAACTAAGCGCATTATTTTATATTGTTGTTAGTTTATATATTGATAAATACAAATTATAACACAATTTAATGGTTTTATTGATTCTTCCCAGTTACAAATTCGGCAGTTACTGTTTATTGAGAATAAAAAGCAAATTCTTAGAAGAGATTCAAGTGACGGCTGTGCTGGCGTATGGCGCCTTCGTCTTAAAATGATTCAACCGCGCGTCGAAACAATTCCTTGTATGGTCTACTTTAGAATCGGATATAGGCATAACTTTTTAATTTAATTGCTAGTATGATTCACAGTACGCTAATGTTTATGTACTGTCCTGAGGTGATGTCAGAGCATTAATTAGTTAATAATAGGCATATACATCGCACTGTTATCTAATGACGAGTGCCACTTCCTTCCTCTAATCTAAGGGTCGTCCCCTTTTCGGTTTATTCCCGGTCGTCCCCACCCCGTCGTCCCCACCCCGTTGTCCCCACTGGGCACGAGTGGGAAAAAAAAGTTTCGTTCCTCCCCAGTGGTGACGATGGGAACTTTTTATTTCCCACTCGTTCCGCTATAGACCGAGAGTCAAAATGCAATAATGAGAATTTCAATAAGAGATTTCACGGATTGTTAAAATGTTTTAATTACGACTTTCTGAGCAAGAGTGAACAATGTTTTTGATTAAAAATAATTAAAAAGACTGAGGCAATTAGTACAGTATTTGTGAATCACAGGTAATCAACGAATTTACAATAATTCTCTCAAAATTATGCATCACAGATAATCAACGAATTAAAATATTTGAACCACTATAGATTATAGTAAGTTAGTCCTAGAGGGCTGTACCGACTACTCTAAGTAGTCGGTACAGCCCTCTAGGACTAACTTACTATACTTCTTTTAATTTGAAGGACCGTTTGTATGATAAAACTTGGTTGTTCCGATTGTCTTTTATGGCGGATATCTTTCAAAAACTGAACGAATTGAATTTATCATTGCAAGGTAAACAGACAACAGTGTTTCAGGCCTATAACAAAATAACTACCTTCAAAAGAAAATTAGATTTTTGGATTATTTGCGTTGGTAAGAAAGAAATAGAAAGCTTTACGTCACTCTAGTGAGTTTAGTAGCGATAACGACTCAGAAATGTTTCAAGATGATGTGTTTGAAGAATTGGTCCAATATCTCAGTTCGATGTGCGCATCTTTTGAAAAGTATTTTCCCGAAGAACAGAATACAAAAAAGAAACTGAGTTCATGGATTCATAATCCTTTTTTACCCAACTTGGAAAGCCCGAAAGTATGTCAAACGAGATATATGAATCTCTTTTAGAAATGTCATCAGACAAGTATGGAATCACTGTTCAAAACGACGCCTCTCAACGATTTTTGGTGCAGAATCCGTGATGAATATCCAATGCTTGGCAAAATGGCTCTGAATATTCTTCTCCCGTTCCCAACAACATATTTGTGCGAAACAGGATTCTCAACCTATGCAGCCACGAAAACAAAATATCGCAATAGACTGGACGCCGAACCTGATATGAGACTTCAACTGTCTTCTATCAAACCTGATATCAACCAATTGATGAAAAATAAAAAACAGTTTCATACCTCCCATTAGTTAGATTTTTTCTTTTTTAATATCTTCTATTATTGTACTTGCCATGTGGTAAAGTAAGTAATAATTAGTAACTGTTACATTGTACTTGTATACACTTTTAAAAACTATTGTTTTATTGTAGGGTTCCATCAAGTATATTGCTTCCCAAAAGGGTTCCGTCACCAATAAAGTTTGAGAACCATTGATCTACTCGATAATAGGGAACCTTACTGACAATTTATCCCGCTAGAGGGCGCACCTGAAACGCTTGGTAAACAGAACAACATGGCGTCCGTCTGTGGAACATTAGCTAACAAAAAGGTTATAGTAAAAAGGTCAAAGTTCTTAATAATTATAAATTGTACATCATTTTAATAATAAATTCATTTCATGAGACCGTATAATTGCATCAGGCAATGCAACCTGTAATGATCGTTATAAGGGGAATAAATAATTAAATAAATAACGTAAACAGAAAAACAAACTTCATGTTTAGGCCTCCTTTTTCATCAATGGTTATAAAAAAAAGTTATCTATGGTTAGATGACTGTTAATTAGAAAATCGGTGTGGTGGAAGCTCCAGGCAGCCCGCGAAATTCAAACTTTCTTATGTTTTTTGCAATTTGCAAATCAATATTAAGTTATATTTTGATTAAAGTATCATACGCGCCCATAATAAATATCCATTTACAGAATTATAATCATCAAAATCAGTAATACAACTCCATAAGTTTGTATAATCCTAATTGTTAAGATTTAATTAAATAGTCATTCAATAGAATTACCAGAGAGTTGTATTGATGACTGTAATTATTATAATTATGTAAATACATACTTTTTATGGTCGCGAATCATATTTTAATCATCAACATACTGACTTGCAAATTGCAAAAAACGTAAGAAAATTTGAATTTTCCGGGCTACCTGGCGCTTTCACCTTAACAATCTACTGATATATTATTTTAGTGATATCCGTTCGTCAGGAATATTCTGTACTATATAGTAACAATCCATCAGTTACTGAATCAGTGTTGTGCCATTAGGTAGTATTATGCAGGAACGAAAGTGTTCATTAATTCACTAAAAACGGATAATTTCGCAAGCAGTGGTAAATTGCTACGTTACAAGCATTTTACAGTCACAAAACATTAAAGGTTGTGTTCTAATGGTTTTAGAGCTGAAGACTATACGAATGAAGGATATTTTACAGGTCAGAGTATTAACCTAATGTTATCATCATCTTCCTGCCCTTGTCCCATTTTACTTGTTACATTTACATACAGTTACATTTTATTTTACTTATATACTCATTTTTTACTTTATCCATTTTCGTCACTCCACACATCCATCTCAACATTCTCATCTCCACTGCATGCAATCATTTTTCAACCGTCTTCTTCATGGCCCAGCATTCCGACCCATACAGTACGACAGGCCTTATCACGGAGTTGTAAATTTTTCCCTTTAATTTGAGTATTAACCTAACGTAAAAACACAATATTTTTAGTGCTATTTACTTGAATGTAACGTTAAAAGTTTATTGTAAAGTAGTTCAATAACACAAAAACAAATATGTTTGAAATTCTTCTATGCATGTTTTTAACCTTTTGGTATTATTTTAACCTACAGTTATAGTAACAAGGATGAGATAAAGCTGAAATTATATTGAAAAACGCCGAAAAATGTTGGCGCTCGCATTTGACAGTTTGCTTATTTACTTCGTGTTTATGTGGCACCATCTGCTGTCTCAGCTTTGCGTAATATTCCCTATTGTAAGTAGTTATGTTGATGTTAGTAACAAACAATAGATACGCAATGACGCACCCTCACCACCCTGGCTTATCGTAGTCACAGATTACATACAGATACCCAATCCCATACAAAGAAATGTGACCTCCCTAAAACTGGCAATTCGACTGGCTAAATTTTTTTCTCCATTTTCTCAACAGATAGCAGTACCGGCGACTCACTAATTGCCAGAAACAGTAGTTTTACAACGCCATCTAGGAGTCCACCTTAGTAAATTTTATAGTTCCAGGTGAAAATGAAAAAAAAAATGTATTTTTTTACATTTCTATGCAAGTAATATATTTATAAAAAGACTAGCTTTTGCCCGCGGCTTCGCCTGCGTGAATTTCGGAAAATATCCCACGGGAACGTACTACCTGGATTATAAGGAAGCGAAGCGATCGGAAATAACAATGAAATTTTTAACAAATTCTGAAAGATAAAAATGGTTACTGTGGGTCATCCTTAGAAGATAGACGTATATGCTATTGCGGATTTTTTTTAAATGTACAATCCTTTAGAATAAATTTAATGTATCTCTTACGGTTTACGAGGCGCATGCTAGTAAAGCTCCCAAGTCAGCATATTTTTTCCGACATCTTCTTTAATAATCGTCATATTTCAGCCAATTTACACAAAACTTTAATGAATTAAACCTTGAAAACCTTGACTTAAACCTTCCTCATGAATCACTCCTTTCATTGGTGAAAACCGTTTGGAAATCCGTTTGGTAATTTTTGAGTTTATCGCATTCACACAGACAGACAGACGCGGCGGGGGACTTTGTTTTATAATACGTAAGGAATTATTGATTAATTTATAGACTTATTATTTAATTTATTGATCAAAGGAAAAATTACATTTTCATATCAGCTGTTCATCCCTTTTCACCCCGAAAGAGGTTGATTTAAAAAACATCTTCAATCATGTTTTCTTGTCATTTAATGTTTACATTACTTTTGACTTAATTTAGATACGCAGTGAAATCCTCCTCGAAAAATAAATTACCCCCTTTTGCTGGTCGATTTTCGAAAAAGCCAAAAACTATGTCTATATTTTATGTCAAAAGTATTAATTTATTCAAGGAAACCGGACAGCGCGTTAAAATTCTTCCATACAAACTTTAGCACCCCCTAAATAAAATCCCTTTGACGGGTAGTTTTGAAAAACCAAATAATGACAAACTTTATTATTCATTTAAGAATGTCTTCGTGCTAAGTTTCAAGTTTGATAAGATTTTTCATACAAAAGAAAACCCCCTTTTTCACCCCATTTAAGGTCGAATTTCCAAAAACTCCTTCATAGAGCTCGCCTACATTATAAAAGGAACCCTTGTGCAAAAAATCTGATATGTCAGTCATTCAGCACTTCGCCCGTTATTTGGTTCGCGTGATTATATTACTTTACCCTACACATTTCACAACCCCGTCCACCCGCTGTAAATGGTAGTTTTATAGATTAAGATCATTATTATTTATTTATACACTAGTATAAGTGGACATGTTGCGCCGACCCCAAATTAATTGGGATTAGGTCAGAAGAATGATGATGAAGTATTCGAGCCAAGTTTGAAGTTAAAAGATCAACGAAATAAGATTCTTTTCGTCCCCAATTTTCATTATTTGACTTATAGGTTATTTATTAACTAAGATTTGTCATACTCAAACGAAATCCCCCCTTTAAGGGGGTGCCCTTAGAGGTCGAATTTCCAAAAACCCCTTCTTAGTGCTCCCCTACATTACAAAAGGAAGCCGTGTGCAAAATTTCACGTTCCTAGTCCCAGTAGTTTCGGCTGTGCGTTGTTATGTCAGTCAGTCAGTCAGTCAGTTTCTCCTTTTATATAAATAGATTAAATATACTTAAAATGAATTAACTAAACGTAAATTAATAACGATTGTTGCTACCTTTATTGTGAAAAATTGAGTAAAACGCCATCTGTTGCAAATAGCTCTAAACAAAATGGGTAACAGATATTTGCATTTAACGACTTTATCATTCTATGGGTTCGAATCGCGTTCGAATGGAAGTTAAAGTTTTCAGTTATCTTTTTTGTCGAAATTACGTGATTTATGATTGTAAATAGATAAATCAGCCTTGAGCAACGAAGTTTTAATATTTACTAATCTTATTTCAGCCAAAATCAGCCGTTTAACGCAATTTAGTGGTTGTACATTTTGTTAGAGTAACCTATACTGCCATCTATGATTTTTTTTCAAGACTAATTATAATTCGTTCCAGATGAGACCCCATGTCGTAGTGCATTGTATGCATGACCTTGAAATAGCCAATCAGTGTCGTTGATGCGCTTCTTGCTACTCGCAAATGGGTTTGTTGGGTTTTAGTTGGCAAAATTCGATCATAGCGGAACCAAGTCCAGCGAGTAGTTCAAGTGACCAGACAGTGTTAGGTTAGTGTATACCAAAAGAAAAAATGGAACTGTTTTAGTTCATGGGTGTCACCAATATTACAAAAAAGGCAACATAAAAGTTGCTTAATTTAATTGTGTGGAATTGCTGTCAACGCAAATTGAAGTGCAGGAGCTAGACCACCACCTCTTATAGCAGTATTATTGTAATCTTACTTGAGTGTGGGAAAGAGATGGAGCTAGACGTCCTGTATAGCTTCATCTCTTTCTCACACTGAAGTAACATTAAAATAATACTGCTTTAAGAGGTGGTGGTTGGCCTTGGCCCCTTGATGTTTTACAAAAATCAAAGTAAGTGATTTCTTACTACAAAGATAGGATAGATATTAACAGATACCTTATAATATATTCTTTAATACGATACTATTTCTTTCAAAATTTTTTCAATGGAGATAGGTGGCTCCACAATCGGTTTTTGGAAAGACTGTTTAATAAGTAGGTAATTTCTTGTTTACTTTCATGTTGGACAGTATGTAGATAATTATAATCTGCACGTAAAATATTTGGTTTTTAACAACCTGACAGAAACCGCGGGCCGGCAGCTAAATACCTATTGTCCTTTTATGTATATTATATACATTTCGTTTCAGAATAATCGAATTATCGAAGAAAAGCCACATAAATGTTCCCTAGACTTCATTAAAAATGAAAAGGATGCTATAGATACAACCTAAAACAAAAATTGACTACGCCAAGTTTTCCCAGCGTAGGTACTTAAAACATTCAGTCGGAAGTTTAAAAAATGCAAACACAGAGCTACTACGACAGATTCCAAAATTTAATAGCTTGAAAAGTTCACTGTATAGATACCGAAACTCTGCAGCAAAATTCCCAAAAATATAAAGTAAAACCGTTGAACAAGTAAAAGTGCCACCTGATTACCAACACTTTCTTTTGACGGATTATACACAAGGAAACAGAAGAATTATTGTGTTTTCTTCAGAGAGGGCAGGACAAATCTTATGCGAACTAAGAGATTTCTATGCAGACGGTACATTTAAAAGTTGTTTTCCTCCCTTCGACCAGCTTTATACGATTCACGGAGATGTCGGGAGCACGCAAAATCATATGAATATGATGCCACTTGTGTATGCTCTCATGCATGAGTAATCGGACGACAGAATCGTATGAAATATTATTTACTAATAAAGGCACAAATTCCAGATTGGAATCCGATCAAGTTTAAGATGGATTACGAACGAGCAGTCATGAAAGCCGTCACAAAAGTCTTCCCGTCTATTGTATTGAACGGGTGTTATTATCATTATAACAAGGCTATTTGGGCTAAAGGTCGAGAACTCAAACTAACTAATCCAAAATACGTAAAGGACCAATGCATAGTGGCACTTAGTGCAGTTCTGCCTTTATCAAAAGGCACAACATCATGTCATGTCATGTCATGGGGCGTTCATTATCTCTGTCTGTGGTAATCCACAGACAGAGATAATGAACGGTTGGACCTATATTACACGTCATAAAAGCGAAGATCCAAATGTCATAAAATTCATTACTTATACAACGTGTAACAGGACGATTGACATTCCTTTAAACAACGTAAAGAGAATCGCGTTCTTTACCCGTATACAAAAAATCAATGAAATCCAATGAATACTAAAGTATTCATTGAAAATGAAAAATAAGAAAAAAGAAAAAAAAAGAAAATGAAAAAAAAAGAAGAAAATGAATATAGCTTTATATTTCAACATGATGTAGATCTGAGTCCGTAATAATAGGTAAACATTGCCGCCGCCGCGCTCCGCACCCCGCGCCGCACCGTTGGTCAGTGACTTTTCGTAGATAAAGCGTGTTTACTTTTTATGCAGTTGATTCTGCTAGGTATTTATTTTGTTTGAAAACTGCAATTTTTTAATTTTCCATTATCTACTAATCTTCGTGTTTTAAAATGTTTCGATGGACTAGTACAGTGCTCGTTTTCATTTAATGTCGTACGTCCAGATACACGGTGTATGGAGAGAGGAGACATTTATACCGGTATGGTGTGTATTTGGAGAAAAATATAGAACAACAAACTTTGCAGAAGGATGGCATCACAAGTTAAACAGTGCTGTTAGGAAAAAAGCACCCAATTTGATGCATTTACTGCATTCACTATAAGAAGACGCTTCTTTTTACACAGTTCAGATTCGTCAAACACAAAATATTGAGAAATCAGCGAAAAAGGGAAACGAGAAATCAATACATAGAAACGAATTTATACAAGATTCGCAAATTGAATTAATACAAGGTGATCTATGAGTCGGACATTTTCTTGAAATGGTACGGAGTTAACAAGGTTTAGTTATGTAGCTGACACCTTTTAAATGTATGTTTTTACAAATCATTCAAATGTGATAACTTTGTAATTAGCCGAGATTTTTTTACAGAACTGATTAGGATTTTCAAAATCTTTTATAGGAACTTTACTTGTGCTAATTTACATGCTTAGTGTTTATAATATTATAAGTAGACTATCCGCGTTATGCAATAAGTACTTAATGTTAAACACTTTAATCAAACTGCACTTGTAAACGATAATATAACTTTATTTTTTAGGCTTAAAATATAACAACACTATTTTATAATAATTCTCGAGATGTTACTTGCACTGTGTCCGACGACCAAGTACCCATCACTCTTTTTTTGATATTTTCGTGGAAAAGTGTCGCCCCACTATTTGCTCCGGAAGTTCGTGACGGAACAATAATGGCGCGAAACCAGTGCTGCCAACCTAACTAATATCTTTAATTTTAAATAAGTAAACGTATTTAGCCTTTCAAAGGTTATTAATTAAATATGTTTTAACAAATAAATCAACTAATAATCAAACCATAAATCAAAATAACTTATTGTATATGTAAATATGTATGTCTGTCTTCGAAGCGACAACATTAATAATAATAATTTAAAATAAGTTGATTGTTATCTGTGAATTATGATACATAATTTTGTCATGATACAGGGTGTAAGGGACGGCCCTCCGCAAACTAACAGGCTGCATTCAGCTCCTTATTTTGATTCATATTTCACCGGAAATCTTCTCAGGAAAATTTTATTTTTTTACTATTGCTAAACATTTATTACAATGTAAAATTACATTATATGTACGTAGCACTCTATTTATGTAAATAAAACAGCTAAAATAAAAATTCAGCAATGGATGTTTAAGTTTTCGGTGGCCAAAGGCTCGCTGAGCTGCCGTTCGCTACGCGCGTTTTGCCACGGTACCGATACATTGCGTGTGAGGTAATAAAACAAATCAGGTTTATTGGATTCCCATAACGATCCTGAAATAATTTCATGTACCGGTCATCTTAGTATGACATATTGAATTCACCCCATCAGTCTGCGGAGGGCTGTCCCTTATACCCTGTATAAATAAATATTTTTAATTTTGATACGCACCTTAAAAATGTAAGAATTTGTGTAAATAAGTTGATTATCTGTGATACATAATTTTGTCATTATATAAATATTTTTAATTCGTTGATTATTTGTGATACGCACCTTAAAACTGTAACAATTTGTGTAAATAAGTTGATTATCTGTGATGCATAATTTTGAGAGAATTATTGTAAATTCGTTGATTACCTGTGATTCACAAATACTGTACTAATTGCCTCAGTCTTTTTAATTATTTTTAATCAAAAACATTGTTCACTCTTGCTCAGAAAGTCGTAATTAAAACATTTTAACAATCCGTGAAATCTCTTATTGAAATTCTCATTATTGCATTTTGACTCTCGGTCTATAGCGGAACGAGTGGGAAATAAAAAGTTCCCATCGTCACCACTGGGGAGGAACGAAACTTATTTTCCACTCGTGCCCAGTGGGGACGACGGGGCGGGGACGACGGGGTGGGGACGACCGGGAATAAACCGTACATACTTACGTCTTTTTAACATTATTTCATTCGATTTACCTAATTTGTTTCAACGAGTCGACGCACTTAAGCTGTACATAGATAAAACAAAGGTCACAGATGCCAATGGGTCGCTTGGGATTGATAATGAAGACCTTTCGGCTCTTATCATATAAATGTTGTGTTCCCGGAAATATTATCATAATAATGTCAAAGACGCTTAGACTAAAGTTTGCAATGTACAAATTGTATGGTAATCGTGTACTCATTGTTGAAGAGCCTAATAATAAATAAATAAATAAAGACGTAAAAAAACCGAAAGTTACTATTTATAGGTACTGAAAATTTTCAGCCGCAATCTTTTTTTTTTCTTGGTGGGAAATCATCAAATGACTTCTCCCGCTCAGGGCGAAGCGGAAGGGCGTGTCAGACTTTTACTGACTAAAACCCACCTGTGTTCCTTCAGTTGCCTGTGCCGGGGTCCACAGTAACTCTTTCGAACATCCCGCGACCCTAGCGGACTCCGTCAATTAGTGCTGACATCTCTTTGAGGCGCGCGTGGAACATAACATACATACACCAAAATACATATACACATGTATACACCAAACATAACATACATGACGGCCGTAGTTCCAATTTTCGCCATATCACAGATAAGTTGGTAGGAGTGTACACTGACAATCGAATGACATTTCAACATGATGGCCACCGTAGTTCCAATTTTCGCCATTTCACAGATAAGTTGGTAGGAGTGTATGGATGGCTAAAAAGACATTGTGTCAGGTTTTAAAGTACATGTCATCATTTGTCAAACATGACCTCAAACCCCCTCAAACACTCAAACATAACTCAAAAGTCAAATCTTTGTTGATTTGAAAACAAGAGTTGTCTACTTTTAATACTTTATGGTTACTGAAGTAAAATACAATCGGGATATTTTGCGTCCTACTGGAAGCTCTTCAGGATAGGCCTTTGATACACACACACACACACACACACACACACACACACACACACACACACACACACACACACACACACACACACACACACACACACACACACACACACACACACACACACACACACACACACACACACACACACACACACACACACACACACACACACACACACACACACACACACACACACACACACACACACACACACACACACACACACACACACACACACACACACACACACACACACACACACACACACACACACACATACACACACACACACACACACACACACACACACACACACACACACACACACACTAATTTGTTTAAGCACTTTCATAATATTAATAATAATAACCCCACCGCCGTATCTCTACGTTGACGTTGTGGTGGGGCTTGCACGCTTCAAACTGTAGGTGTGTGCCGGCAGAGTTTACTTTGGCGGAACAGGTCTAGGATGAGGAGCCAGACCAAGAAAGATACAGAAACCAGCAGGGCAGCATGTGGCGAGCTGTTGGGCAGTAGCGACCCCACGGACGCTACCTCCCGAGAGAAGTCTTGTTCCTCATCTCTGGCTTGCTTTTATTGGCCGGCTGGAGTGAACACTGACGAGGAACAGAGCTCCCACCTCATTCTTACCTATATTGGCCGGCTTGAGTGGAGATTCGCAAATTCGCAAGAGCAAACGTGCTCGGAGGAAGGAAGTATTCCAGTAAGTGCTGGTAGGGATCTTGACCATCTTCCGGACTCTGGGATTGTCCTGATAGTCGTAGAATACCCCTCCACTCCTCAAGCACCTCAGGATATGTTGCCCTCTTGTCACTATGTCACTCAGTGCTAGCGACAGTTTCCGGGGGCCCATTATTGAGTGTGCATGTCACCCCTGCCATTTTTTTGCCGTGTATAATAAAACATTAATCACTTTAGCTATCCAAACACATATTCCAATATCGTTGTTTCCATATCCTGCAATAGTCCTGCACCAACCAGAGGTTGTCCTTGGGTGCACTTGCATAGTGCATACAGGGATAATCGTCGGTTGGTACCTCATTCCATATAAAATTGTCTAAGAGGCATCTGCGAGTTGGCTCCGGCCCCTCGTACGCCTGCCTTCCAAAGGACCGGAACTCCATGGTCCCGAGATACGTAAAAATAATAATAAAAGATGTATTCGTACTTAATAAATGACGAATTATTATTATAGGAGCACATTTATTTAATATTATTTATAGGAAAAGAACCATTTAAAGAACCTGTCACTTTGATTTAATAAGTAATTACCTAAATATTGTGCATCGTTAACAATTAATAAAAATAGGAGTGAGTGACGTAGTACTCGCAAAAAAATTAAAATCAGGAAACTAAAAAAAAACTTGATTAGTGATTACGCTGCAATACCGAAATGTGACTCCGTGCGTTTTCGGTAGGTCCTGTGCCCGAGCGTCGAATTATGTCGCGCGAGTGCGAAACTGCGAATGCGCTGCCCCCGTGCATGCACTTGCGCCATCGCCTGCTGATTTGTTTTGCAACCGTTTTTTGAACAGTGTGAAACAGACAAAACTCTTCTATTTTTTCGTGCAAATTTGAATTTTGTAAGTGTTGTATGGTATTAACTTATTACAGATCAGAAAAAGTTGCATCCTTCCGGAAGTATTTTTAGTCCTGCTGGCAGGACTCCAGGCGATCTATAATTTAAAATGTAGATTATAACGTGGGTTCTAAAACCTCCGCACCAAAATAAGGTTCCAAACTAAAAAAAATCTTGTAATACTCATCGTTATAGACATTATGTAAGGCACATAGCATGGTAACATATTGTGTAGACTGTAGATTCAATAAATGGATTGTTTGAGACTAAAAGTCTGTTTTAATTTAAGTTAAAATTAGGTATGATTATGCCATCCAGTACAATAAACAATGAAAGAAAACCCTGCGCAATAATAATAATAATATCGTTTATTTATAAAAATGGTGCAGATTTACAATAACATAAAGATTATAGAGGACACAGTTGCTCATTTGCCTGAACTAGGTAGAACCTGTGTTTCAGGCTAGAACTGTGCTTAGAATTTTAAAATATAAAATTAACAACGGAGAAGATTAATTAAAAAAAATAAAATTAACTTAACTAACATGTTTTATTTATTTGGGACAAACAAATAGTAACACATTATATCTGCGCAAATAATATAAACAAAGATATCGAGGTCAAAATGTATGGAGCAGCAAATTTTTTTTTTTTAATAACCGACGAAAAATTTCCACGCAGCGGGGTCCAGAATCATGTACTGAATGCGTTTCGCGTTTCAATTAATGTGATAACTTAATCGCCACTCTGTAATTAATTATTGTAATTATTGCTGCGGTTGTACCAATTTTGATAATTACGCAATTACTCTTACAGTCGCGTAGATTAGGTTCCTCGACTGTGACCATTAAATAATCTTTTGAATAGACAACCACACCATCATTTTGATTGTTGTTGATTCTGGTAAATGATACGTTGTACTCCGGTATTACTGGGAGGTTATCCTGGCGATTAGATAACCAGCACTCGGTTAGTATTATTATATCACAAGTCTATGAAGAAAAATGTTAAAGCTATCCATGTTCTTATAAATACTACGAATGTTTTGGGTTAGTATGGTTAGTGACTTTTGATACACGGAAAGATATTGTCTGCAGTCCTCAACTGTACATGACTTTGAAACAGTTTGGAAACTATTATCTATGTCCGTAATTAAGGTACTATCCATAAAAATGTAAAAAAAAGTAAAGTCTAAAATAAAAAACAGGTATGTGACGCTCTTAGGCGCACCTGTTTTCGGCAGATTTTTTAGCTGGACAATCTAGATAGATGGTTTTGTGGCTCGCTGGTTTTTTGAAGCGCAGACATGTTGCACATTTTGGCGCTTCGGCTTTCTTTGTGCAGTCTTGAATAGTGTGCCCTTCTTCACCGCAATGACCACACGTAGGGGCAGTGACTTTGGAGAACTTGGCTGCGTGGCCGTACTGCTGGCACTTGTAACATCTGGTCACCAGAGTGAAGTCACGTACTGGGCAGGACGTCCAATTAATAAATATTCGTTCCTGGGTGATCAGGGCCTTGCGAATGACGGCTGGAACTTCTAGTACATAATTGTAGTTTTCAGTATCTTTTCTCCCAGATTTGTGGCTTAGTTAAATTGAGGTCATAAATGTATCTCGGGACATAGTCGGCAGTTTGTCAGCTAAATTTTGTTCATAGAGACATTTAAATACCTCATTTTCAGCCATTGCTGCGGGTACTCCATTTACTACAATGCGAGGCTTGCGCTTACGGGGTTCGTCGACGGTAAGCTCTGACGAAGCAGTTTGGACTGTTTGCTTTAGCTTGTCCGTCATCTTTAGTCTCCGTGCTGATTATGAGACCTCCTTTTCCGATTTTGCGCACGTCTCGTACTTTCAGCTTCATTTCTCCTGGGCATATGATGTTTTGGACCATGTTCCTAGTTTTGTCACTAGTCTTTGAGTTGCCACATGGGAAAATTGCCACGGAGCTAAGTTGTTTCAGACGAACAAAATTGCTGGATCCCTTCTTCACCATATCGGCAAAAGCTGTATCACTCCTCCCAGCTCCTTGCTTCGTACAGGACTCCTGAATGGTGCGGTTCATCTCTGTAAGACAGTCCGCTAGGTCTCGAGCTTCAGTCATGGTTTTAAGGGCGGTATGGGTTTGTATAGCACTTGTTTTCAGCGACTGGTATCGCACGGCCATTTTAGAAACTCCGTGTCCAACTTGTCGGCAAAGGTTGCCGATTTTCTGGTCCGAATTGAGTTTTCCATCATTAACAATACCACAGATCTCATTCAAGCATTGTTCAATGGACCCCAACCAGTTCTGGATTTCCGGAGTGGGGATAGGTTGTGCTGAGTCAACAGCCTCTTCTTGGTTCTGCTTGGGTTGTTGAGGTGGTCTTGGAGTTGGTGTAGATGGAGGGCTGCGCGGTGTCATCCCGCTCCGTATAAAAGGGCTGCCGTCCATACTTCAGATTATAAAATTGTATATATCGGCGCAACTACAATAATTCGTCTTTTGAAATTACTAAGTTTCATAATTTGATTGTTTCTCAAACCATTAATTGATTATTAAGATGTAAAATTAACGTTTAACATGTTAATACTTAAAACATTAACAGAATGACGGCACGGTTAGCGCAGTGGCTGAGCGATTGGACTGCTGCACTGCGTGTCGCGGGTTCGATTCCCGCACGGAGCAAATATTTGTATGATCTACAAGTAGTTGTTTCGGGTCTGGGCGTTTGTTTGTGAGTTTCTATGTTTGTAAACGCACCCACGACACAGGAGAAATTCCTAGTGTGGGGCAACGTTTTTAAAAAAAAAAAAAAAAAAAAAAAAAAAAAAAAAAAAAAAAAAATAATTGTAATTTACGTAGCTCAATACTTAACCTAAAAATGTGCACGTGCGACGATCCCTATAAATACGGCCGCACTGTGGCCGCTAGATCCCCCCGACCCTTGCTCGAAGAAGCGCCAGCCCGCGCCGAAGCTGAGCCTGTAGCTTTAAATTCCCCAGATTAATAATAATTATCCAATTTTGATCCAGCCTGTCCCAAACTTGCTGTCCCCCCAGTGACGCCCTAAGCCGAGGTTCGTACCCCACAGGGGGTGCCCTTAGCGCGCAGTCACTTAGTTTTTGTAAGTAACACGCCCCTGGCTGGAGGCTTTGAGTTATTAGCTTAAGGCAGCCACAGGATTGACCGGTTAAGTAGTCACGGCCACTCTTGGCCAACTACGAGATGCCATAGTTAGGAAAAAAAAAAAAAAAAAAAAAAAAAAAGCCGCTAGATTCATTCTTGTTCGAGCCGCTGGACAGTGCGGACCTCTCTGGAACGTCGCCACGCTGTCAGTTGAATAAACGAAGCTATCAAACAAGTCCTGAAGTTTTCTTTTGAAAATCGAAGATGAGTTATCACCATGAAAATGACATCAGTGACGTCAGCTATGCTGACGTTACACTTTTTAAAAATACTAAGGAGGTTCTTCCTCCGTCATCAGAAGTGGGATTGCAAGAAGCTCCTACCCAAGCCGCTTCCTCATCACCTCGTTCTCCACCTGATCAACCGGAACCAACCAACACACAGCATCATGAGCCTGTGTTCACCACAAAAACACCAATGGAAGCTGTACTACAATCAAGGCCGCAAACATACGCTCACCATGGAATGCAGATGGATGGGATACCACCACAATTCCTGATGCAAATGATGGAGGTGATGCAGAAAATGTCGGAGCGCTTATGTGCTCCGTCCACCGAACCAAAGATAAGGATCAAGGACGTCTATTTACCGTCGTTCGACCCGGACACCCACGTCGGTGTACGAGAATGGTGCCAGCATATAGATCAAGCTATTGAAGCCTACAAGCTGAATGATTTCGATGTCCGCATGAAAGTCTGCAGCCTATTGAAGGGGCGTGCAAAAATGTGGGTCGATGATTGGATGGTGACTACTACAACGTGGAGAGAGTTGCGCAAGAATCTCATCACCACGTTTGAACCTGAAAATAGATACTCTCGAGACATCATTATGTTCAGAGAGCATGTTTACGACTCAACAAAAGACATTGCGGAATTTTTGTCACGTGCGTGGATCCTATGGAGAAGAGTGACTAAAGACAAACTAGGAGACGAACACGCTGTAGAAGCAGTGATTGGATGCATCAACGACGAACGTTTGCGTATCGAATTATTGAATGCCAGAGCAACCACTGTTCCTGAGCTCATCTCGGTTGCAACATCTATACGGAAGAAGCGTTCTCACCCAAGCTCAAGTTCCGCAATACATGCCAAGCGTCCACGTTTTTCGGACAATACACAATCAACACCAAGTTGCCGCATATGTAAGAAGACCAACCATTCCACCAACGATTGCAGATTCAAACCTCCTGAGAGTAAACCTGAAGCTGGCAACAAGGACTCAAAGACACCAACCACGAGTGCCTGTACCTATTGCAAAAAACCAGGTCACACTTATGAAACTTGCTTTCGACGTGAACGTTCGCTGACTTCAAACGTAAACTGCGTAGCAAGCAATAAATTGGCTCCAATCACCATCAAAATAGGAGAAAGGATTTTGCAGGCAGTGTTCGATAGTGGGGCGGAATGCTCAATTATACGAGAATCTATCGCAACAGTTCTACCTGGTCAGAGGAGACCAGTAATCAACTATCTGAAAGGAATTGGTCAATTCCCCGCACTATCGTTAACCAAACTGGTAACTATATGCGTTATAGACACCACCAGTATTGAGCTGGAATTTTTCGTACTGCCCGACTATGAAATGTCAACAGACATTTTAGTGGGTATGAACCTGATCCATGGCACTAATCTAAGTGTGATAATCACATCCAACGGGACGAAGCTAATCCATCAAGCAGCCATTAATCATGTGAATACGAGTTCTCCTATCTTCAACAATCTCGACTGCGACCTAACCAACGAAGATGAGATCATGCAACTACGTCGACTTCTGAATAAGTACGAACACTTATTTATTCGTGGATATCCCAAGACTCGAGTCAACACCGGTGAACTAGAAATCAGACTGAAAAACCCCGATAAATTCGTAGAAAGAAGACCATATCGCCTCAGTCCAGTGGAACGCGAGAAGGTTCGCACTATAATTCAAGAACTTCTGGAACATAACATCATCAGGGAGAGCAAATCTCCTTATTCAAGCCCCATCATTTTAGTCAAGAAGAAGAATGGTGACGATCGACTTTGCGTAGACTTTCGAGAACTGAACTCGAATACTCTACGTGACCATTATCCGCTTCCACTGATTTCTGATCAGATTGATCAATTGGCAAATGGTCATTTCTACACAAGCCTTGATATGGCTGCTGGTTTCCACCAGATTCCTATTGGTGAAACTTCCATAGAGAAAACCGCCTTCGTCACACCAGATGGATTATATGAATATCTTACCATGCCATTTGGTTTGAGCAATGCTTGTTCAGTTTATCAGCGATGCATCAACAGAGCTCTAACATCATTGCTGGGAACAGCTGCACAAGTCTACGTAGATGATGTGCTGAGTAAATGCTCAGATTTCCCTGAGGGAATATCACACCTGGAGCGAATCCTCATAGCACTAAAAGACGCTGGATTTTCCATCAACGCTGACAAGTGCAGTTTCTTCAAAAGATCTATCGAATATCTTGGAAACGTAGTTTCTGATGGACAAGTACGACCAAGCCCACGAAAAGTAGAAGCTCTCGTCAAAGCTCCAGTTCCCAAGACTGTCAAACAGGTCAGGCAGTTCAATGGCCTGGCAGGATACTTCAGGAAATACATCCCAGACTTTTCCCGTATAATGGTACCTCTCTACGAACTGACGAAACAAGGTGCCAAATGGGTATGGACAGATAAACACGAGAAAGCCCGTAACACAATCATCGAATGCCTAACGTCCGCTCCTGTACTTACATTATTCCAAGAAGAAGCACCCATACAACTATACACGGATGCAAGTAGCCTCGGATTTGGTGCAGTACTTGTACAGGCAATTGGTGGACGTCAACATGCAGTTGCTTTTATGAGTATGAGGACCACGGAGGCCGAAAGTCGCTACCACTCCTACGAGTTGGAGACACTGGCAGTAGTACGTGCTATAAAACACTTTCGTCAGTATCTGTATGGACGAAAATTCACCGTGATAACTGACTGCAACGCACTAAAAGCGTCCAAACACAAAAAAGATCTTCTGCCGAGGGTTCATCGCTGGTGGGCGTTCTTGCAAAACTACGACTTCGAGGTCGAGTACCGCAAAGGTGAACGTCTTCAGCATGCTGATTTCTTCAGTAGAAACCCAACTGAGCTTGCAGTCAATATTATGACAAGAGACTTGAACTGGCTCAAAATTGAACAGCGACGGGACGAGGAACTGCGACCAATAATGGACAGCCTTGGTGACAATAACCCTATAGAGGACTATGTCTTGGAGGACAATGTTTTAAAGAAGAACGTCAATGATCCTGTCTTCGGTCAGCAGCTTAGTACAGTCGTTCCAAAGTCCTTTCAATGGAGTATCATCAATTCTTTTCACACGGCACTGAAACATCCCGGCTGGGAGAAGACATTGCAGAAGATCAGAGAAACTTATTGGTTCAAGAAAATGAGTTCTACTGTTCGAAGATTTGTGGATAACTGCGTGATATGCCGAACATCCAAGGGAAGATCCGGTGCAATTCAAGCCCAATTACATCCAATACAAAAACCAACAGCTGCCTTTCAAGTTATACATATGGACATAACAGGGAAGCTGGGTACTCCTGATGATCAGCAGTACGTCGTAGTCACCATTGATGCCTTCTCGAAGTACGTTTTACTCTACTTCGCCAGTAACAAAAACCCACACAGTACATTGGCTGCTCTGAAACGTACTGTGTATCTATTTGGCGCACCGGTCCAGATCATAGTCGATGGAGGAAGGGAATTCCTTGGCGAATTCAAAGACTACTGTGACCAAGTCGGGATAAACATCCACGCTATAGCGCCAGGAGTCAGCCGAGCGAATGGCCAAGTTGAAAGGGTCATTGCCACTATCAAAAATGCATTGGTGATGATCAAAAACTACGAAACAGAGCAATGGCATACTGTACTTGAAGAACTTCAACTGGCAATCAACTGTACAACTCATCGTGTCACCGGTGTTGCACCACTGACCCTCATTACACAAAGGAAGCACTGCGTACCTCCTGAGCTTCTCAACTTGGTGGATATTGACAATGAAACCATCGATATCGAAGCACTTACTCAACGGGTACAACAGAAAACGCTTCGTGTTAGCGAACAAGACAGACAACGCTTCAATCTACATAAGGCCAAAATTCATCATTTTCAAAGAGGAGACTACGTATTGATTAAGAATAATCCTCGCAACCAAACCTCGCTAGACCTTAAATTCAGCGAGCCATATGAAGTCTGTAGAATATTGGAAAATGACCGATATTTGGTAAAGAAAGTTATCGGCAGAGGACGACCCCGCAAGGTCGCCCATGATCAGCTGCGCCGAGCTCCACAACCTGGTGAACAGTTGACCGTATCGGCGGGAAACGAATCACCTACTCACCGAGACTCTACAGCACCAACTGAGCCTATTCCAACGACCTCACGAGAAGAGCTGGAAATACAACCAAACCACGACTTATAAGATGAAGACAATCCATCAGACAAACGGCAAGAAATTCAATTCAGTATTAATAAATTCCAGATAACCCTACGAGAACCTTTAACACATCTATGATACTTCGAGAACCCTTCGAGAACCTCCGAGAACTTACAAACCTCCGAGAACCTACAAACCTCCGAAAACCTACAAACCTCCGAGAACCTACAAACCTCCGAGAACCTACAAACCTCCGAGAACCTACAAACCTCCGAGAACCTACAAACCTCCGAGAACCTACAAACCTCCGAGAACCTACAAAACTCCGAGAACCTACAAACCTTAGCAACCAACAGAAAGTAACGCAAGTTGCCTAACAGATATCCAACTCAGAGAAAATTTTTCTATGCTTACAGATAATCACAAGTATCACAACGAGAATCAACTAGGCTGGTGCAGAGCGCGCACCGCCTGTCAGTATGGCCGTATCGGCGCAACTACAATAATTCGTCTTTTGAAATTACTAAGTTTCATAATTTGATTGTTTCTCAAACCATTAATTGATTATTAAGATGTAAAATTAACGTTTAACATGTTAATACTTAAAACATTAACAGAATAATTGTAATTTACGTAGCTCAATACTTAACCTAAAAATGTGCACGTGCGACGATCCCTATAAATACGGCCGCACTGTGGCCGCTAGATCGGCTAGATTCGGCCATTTACTGCTCGGGCACCAAACAAGCCTCGATCTCTCTCACTCTCCAAAGAGCGGTCACCAAACTTGGCGACTGGTTCAGGAAGTGGAGAATTGAAGTGAATCCCGACAAAAGTCAAGCGGTTCTTTATTCAAAACCGCGCCATAGGCCCACCCCCCCCCCGACCAATCTCCATGTTCGGTAAGCCTATCCCTTGGGAGAAGCGAGCCAAATATCTAGGTGTGATTCTCGATGAGCACCTCACCTTCGCAGAGCACATAAAGAAGGTTCGTTCGCGCGCCGCTTTCGCTCTCGGTAGACTCCACTCGATAATGAATGCAAAAAGCAAGTTGTCACTAAAGTGCAAGTTGCGCATTTACACGGCGTGCATACGTCCTATTATGACGTACGCCTGTGCAGTCTTTGCTCACGCGAAACCCCACCACATCCATAGGATGCAGACCCTACAGAACCGTGCCCTCCGAATGATCACGGGATCCCCCTTTTATGTCCGGAACGAGATCCTCCATCTCGATCTCAAAATCCCCACCATCCTCCAGTTCATGAAACGCAACTCCAAGCGTTTCTTTGATACCGCCGCCAAACATCGCAACCCCCTAGTTGTCGCGGCCGCTAAATATACCCCCTCCAATATTAGTAAAGTCCGCCGTCCGAGGCACACACTATTAGACCCAGACGACCCTATTACTCTCCTCCAGGAAAGCAATAGGGCTACCAGTACAGTACACAAACACAAAAGACCGACATTCCGACCCCGCCGCCGAGGTCCAGCGCGAAAACCCCGAGTTAATAATTCCCCCCGACCCTTGCTCGAAGAAGCGCCAGCCCGCGCCGAAGCTGAGCCTGTAGCTTTAAATTCCCCAGATTAATAATAATTATCCAATTTTGATCCAGCCTGTCCCAAACTTGCTGTCCCCCCAGTGACGCCCTAAGCCGAGGTTCGTACCCCACAGGGGGTGCCCTTAGCGCGCAGTCACTTAGTATTTATAAGTAACACGCCCCTGGCTGGAGGCTTTGAGTTATTAGCTTAAGGCAGCCACAGGATTGACCGGTTAAGTAGTCACGGCCACTCTTGGCCAACTACGAGATGCCATAGTTAGGAAAAAAAAAAAAAAAAAAAAAAAAGCCGCTAGATTCATTCTTGTTCGAGCCGCTGGACAGTGCGGACCTCTCTGGAACGTCGCCACGCTGTCAGTTGAATAAACGAAGCTATCAAACAAGTCCTGAAGTTTTCTTTTGAAAATCGAAGATGAGTTATCACCATGAAAATGACATCAGTGACGTCAGCTATGCTGACGTTACACTTTTTAAAAATACTAAGGAGGTTCTTCCTCCGTCATATATTATTATAATCTAGTCAGATCATCATTCACATTACTTGATTTATAAAACACGCTAGTACACTATAAAACTGGGTCGGTATTTATGCAAGTGTTAATTCATTTATTTTAATGCATTGATGTGCACGTCTGCATGCGTTGACCGATCGAGTAGTAGACCAAACGAGTAATATGTACCTACATAATATAACGAACATACCTACTATTTTTATAAAACTGTACAAATCAATGTTAAAACCTATTTATTAGGAGTACAGTACACACACAGACTAGTATAGCCTTAATACACAGTACTGTGGGTATTCCAACGGTATGTATTTGGTTACCACTTAGTATGGGAAACTGGCCCTGCCACGAATACCTAACAGTTTCACAGAAAATGTCACATGAAACACAAAATGATAATTAAATTGATCTGTAAATTAGTTGCAATTTATTATAACTTGGGGTTTACCAAGAGAGTAGTTCAGAAAAATATCACTTAAAAGGACATTATGTTGGTTATCTACTGGGCTACCGCTATCGCTACCGGCAAGCGATTAGCCTACTTGGCTTAGTTACCGATATCACCTGGCAGCTACATTATAATACTCGTAATTAAATATGTTATAAATATGTATTGTATATTGTGTGTATGTCATTATAAATATGTTTCACAATAAATAAATAAATATTATTATTTGTTGGAAGGTTTCGCCGAAATCTATTAAAAACCATTAAAATCTATTCAAATCCTTGCTTCCAATTGGTGTTATTGTTGTTGGAAGTACCTACGTCCAAAATGACAAACGGTTTTGTTTTTTAGTCATAAATATTTTTAATTAAAAATAAAATATTTTATTTCACTTATACCTACATGAAATACTTATGAAACGTCAGAAGCTAGATGCACGGTTCCAACTGTTCCTTTCCTATGGAGAAGAACCGGCAAGAAACTCCACGGTTACTCTTTTAAAAATAATTGGCCTTTACGATGTTTTCAAACTAGTGTTAATAGTGTGTACATAACAATATAGAGAATGGTCTACAAATCTACAGTCTATTAAGCCTATAACGTTCTCACATTCACAAAAAAATAATCTTTTTACGGCCGAACCCAATAACCTATCTATCACCAGTTTTGGCATATTGGAGATAGAAGAACCTATCTATCTATGGTTTTAATGTCCCAGTAATCTATAAGAGACTATGGAATCTTACCGGCCTGACATAATGACAAATAGATTTATACTGTCTACCATCAATAGATCGATCTGTCTTTTACTGAAAATAGGTTATTGGGTTCGTCCGTTAAAAGACACAAAACTATATAATAGTAAGTAATTTGTGAGCAGTTAATAGACGTTTACATAAATAGTTATTCTGATAATGAGGTATCAGGGAAGCTACATGTGCAGAAAGAATTGGCGCCAAACTTCCCTGTCTTCAACGTAGTCTTTAATATTATAATATGCTTTTTTAATAAGACCACGTTTTAAACTTTCCATCGCTAACGATGGAAAGTTCAAAACCCACATCAAGTTGCCAAAGTCGGTTACAGAATTTTGATTTTGTAACCGACTTTGGCAACTTGTTATAAGTGCGGATACTGTTTATAAGAAATGACTTGCTTGTTTTAGTTACTCTAAATTTGGGAATATGGGTATCACAATTTCATGTTTACTACGTGTATTTATATTATGGAAATCGCTTCTTATTTTGAAGAAATTCATACTTACTTAATCAGAGCGAGTCATTCGTATCTCTCGTCAGAGAGTAGTATATTCTTTGATTCGTATATTGCGGTCTGCCGAGACGTCAACATCGATGTTTTCAATACGCATATCTGAATTAAAGAGAACTCTTTGTGATTTCTTTTTTGATGACGTAAATTAATTAATCACAATTTGCGCTGTTTGAAACACATTTGCTACATAAGATATTGTTATTACTCAAATACTGTCTACATACTCTACTCGGATATTTTTTGTTTAAGAATATGCTCTCTTTTAACTATGAAAACTTTTAATTGGCCTTATTTTTGTTACTCTCAATCGTGCAAAAGTATTTAGCTGTAAGTTTTCCAAAAAATGTAAAATAAAATAATAAACACTCCCTGTCTTTGTACGATTTCTGTATATCGACAGTAACTCTATCTTTTACTACTTTCTCTTTTATTCGTAACATGTTATTAAAAGCATTTTTACCCTGAGCTAATTGTGAGGATTTCTTATTGTTGCATAGTATTCTACACTTATTTTTTTTGGTCTTATAGCTAGAGTGATATTTGAGTTTTGTTCTGCTGCATTTCGAGAGACGGTATTGTTTCAATATGAAGTTATCTTCGTCAATTTTGATATTTGTCTTGTAGAAACTTTGGTACAATATAGCTATAATTATCTTCACTTCTTCTTTGTCTTTAGAGTTAGGCATTTGAAACAGGTACCTATTGGTTTTATGCTTGCAGTTCGAGAAACATGGTAGGTGTTTCGCACAATTTTTGAAATTTTACAACGAGACGTTGGTTTTCCACTGGACCTACACTGTGTAAATAGCTAGTGTGCAAACGGTTTTTCTATTGCGCAATAACCAACGCTACCCACAGCACGCCCACAGTAGTTAAAATATGGCTGACGATAACTAGAGATGTACCTTCTCCTTCTCCGTCATACGAGTATGCATGTTTTCAACCTTTTGGTATTTTATTTTATATAATTATAGTAACAAGGATGAAATAAAGCTGAAATAACATTGAAAAACGCCGAAAATGTTGGCGCGTGCCTTTGACAGTTTGCTTTGTTTACCTCGCGTCAAAGTGCAGCTTTGCGTAATATTTCCTATTGGTCGAGCCGGATTTAGCACCTTGGAAACTACTTTGTCAAAAATCTAGTGTGTTTTGAAATAAAACGGAAGAAACGAATGCAAATTACTCTGGGTCTGACTGGGTTTGAATTAAAAGTTGTGGTTAGCAACATAGTGCTCAAAAAGCCGAGACAAAATCTTTTTTTTATGTGTAACTGACTGGCGGAATTTGATTTTAGACGACACATTAGTAATATTGGTAGGTACAAAGATTGACAAAACAAGATGGCGTCGTTGTTTCCGATTTTGGCCGCGCGCCGGAATAACCTCCAACGTACGCGTCAAGCTTTATGGCGACTGTGAAGTGCGCTACTCGCTGCGCAGTACTGCACCCCTCACCTTCGCTGATATGTGAATTGTTACTGCGCAGCGACTCGCCTCATGTTCCGAGTCGCCATAAAGTTTGAATCGCACTTTAACCATATTTTATTTTTTCCATCCTCTCATCACAGCCATACTTGGAAACTGGATATCATTACTGTTCGCGGAACCTTTTATCTGGCCTCCACGTCCAGCGATATGGGACGTCCCTATTCCTAATTTAATTTAGTTGCCATGTAGTCTCATGGCTCTAGATCCGAAAATCGATCGATACCCGAGAAGTATCGATACTTTTTAAAAATACTTGATATAAGTTCAAGCAATAATCGAATAAGTACCTAGTGAACTCGCACTCGCCTGGCTACATAAATATTTCGCAAGATGACATTTTCTTATCTCCGACTGCACTAAGTAGAAATGGGAATTATAAATATTTCATAGGGTGGGTGTTACCTATTTCAAGGTTGAGCTGACTCTTTCATTAGTTTCAAAATTTTAAATGATAGACTGAAGATTCTATACAGAATAAATATTTATTTTTGTCAAAATGTGGTTTATTATATAAATCTAAATAGTCGCTAATCGATATAGACATTTATATTCGATAACATAATCCATACACGTGAGTGGCCGCGACACCTGTCGACATATCCGTAGCAAAATAACATACCTCTCATACTTATTCTACTCATCACTTCTGCAGGCACTTTGTATTCCCTCCTCAGCTTCTCACAACCTAGGTAGGTATATTGTGCTAAGTCCGGCCGTCGAGAGAACGCGTTCTTGACACCTGTCAATTTCATACTAACGAATATGTGTTTTGCGAATTTGATCCTTATTAGTAGGTACTAGAAATGATCCAACTGACAGGTGTTAGGAACGCATTCTCTCGACGGCCGGACGTACAGACCGTTCACTATAACTTGCCCCTTGCCGTCATGTTGGCACCATTGCTTTTATGCGTTGTTACATATCGGCAAGCAATGGTGCCAACACGATGGCAAGGGACAAGTTATAGTGAACGGTCTGTAGTATTAGAACTTCAACAACGATGCTAAAACACATCAAATATTATATGGCGTCATTGTGATTTTGTTAAAAAATATATATCTTATTACATTTTCAGCTGACTTTTTGAAAATAATGTTTAGTTCAATTTTTAGTTTAGTTCAATATAATTTAGTTCAATCGATAATCATTATTATATTATTTAAAAAAATCCTAATAGCTTTATCAAAAGTATGCAAGACGTCATCCATCGCTTTTCATCAGACGTGATGCAGATCAAGAGCAGGCCCATCCGCAATAAAA